>CM067341.1:24247500-26695000 GCA_034376525.1 Nicotiana benthamiana
TCTTGTTAAGTACTTTTGCAATGATTTTTCCTGAACCATCATCCGTTCGCGAAGAAGCTCAATTTTAATTCGTTAGCGGTAATGTTCAATCACCTTGTAAGGTGTAGCTCGTAGGCTGAGTGGCTCAAACCTTTTTGATTTGGAGCTAACATGGTCGAAGATCTTTTTTGCCCGTCAAGGGTATCCTATTTAACCGGTTCTTTTCGAAGTAGATTCGAAGTAATAGCCTATAATTTCGTAATGACAGCGGGGCATCCCCGATTCGTGTTAATCGGGTTGGTATATCTGTATGAGTATAGTCATTTGTATTTGTCCGGAGCCATTTTTTGTCTTGAGTGTAGTAGTTTTGGCATCTATATCAAGGGTTTGCCTTTTCGACAGTTTTACAAGTGCGACATATAGCCTATACTTCGCGATTGAGGTTATGCCTGTAGTAAGGTCTTACAAAACTTTCATGCCTTTTGAGGTCTTATAGTTTTGTTGATACTTGGTACAAGTATGATTCATGCCTAACTTGAGGTCTCACAGTCTTGTTGATACTTGTTACAAGTATGATTCATGCCTATCTTGATGTCTTATAGTTTTAATTGTTGCCTTAAATAGGTCTTACTAGATCGAGTTTGCCCTCTTGGGTTCTTATGGCCACAGAATTTTTAATGAATGGAGATTGAAGATAATCTTCAAGTCATTGAGTTTGCTTTGGCTCGGGGTCTGTTACTCATGAGCTCAGAATTTACTCATTGAGGGCTTATTTTAGAGATTTCGACCTTAAGTTCATGCACTTTCTGAGTTTATCATGCCAGTCTCCGAGTGTTCGGGACATTTTTTTGTTTTTGATATACTTTTTGATTTCTGTGCTGCCTCATTGAGGGCTTATGAGTTTGGAGTTCTAACCCTGAAGCCATACGAGCCTAGTTAGTGACGCTAGTCTCCGAGTATTTCGGTGCTCTCGATAGGGGATCTTTGCTGCGAAAATGTTGTATTTCCTTTGGAGTACGAGATGTCTTGACAAAAGATACTCTCCGATCATCAAATGCAGGTGTACATGTATTCTCCGTCGGGGGACTGGCTATATGGACATGGTTCATTTGACCGTTTGGCCCGATACATTACTTTTCTATAAGGACCTCATTTGGCGTTTCTTGGTTTTTCCGAACGAGTGGCTTTCGGGGAGGGGGGCACACCCCCCAACGTTCAAGGTTAATTGAAAAAGAAGCATTGAACACTTTCTATATCCCCCTAGGTATCATGTAGGTGTTGCCTCGTTAAAAACCTTGTCGTTAAAACCCTCTTTGGAACAGAATACGATCGAAGGAAAAGAGTGCAATGCTTGCTGGAGGGTTTTTGTGGAATTTTTGATCGGGTTCCCTAGCAGTAATATCATTTTAGCATCGATATATTCAAGTTTCTCAAAAGTTGTTTGCCTTCCATGGTGCTGAGCTTATAAGATCCTTTGCCGACTATTATGAGCACACAATATGGTCCTTCGCAATTCTGGCGCAACTTCCCTTAGTTAAGGTTTCAGATGTTGAGAGTGACCTTCCTTAGGACAAAGTCCCTGATCCTGAAATACCATATATTTGTTCTCCTATTATAATATCTTTTTATTATCTGCTTTTTGGCAGCCATTTGAATCAGCGAGGCTTCTTATTGTTTATCCAATAGTTGGAGGACCGTTGTCATGGCCTCGTTGTTTGAAACCCTCATTGGTATGATGGAATTTGGCACTCGGCCCCCAACATCTACTATTATCAATGCCTCAACATTGTATAATAGAGAGAAAGGTATTCCCCCGATGCTTGATTTTGAAGTTGTTCGATATGCCCAAAGCACCTCGGGCAGCGTTTCTCTCTTTTTTCCCTTGGCCCTCTCTAGTTTCTTTTTTATTTTCTGAATGATGGTTTTATTTGTGGACTCGGCCTGGACGTTTGCACATGGGTGGTAAGTTGTTAATAGGATTCTCTTGATTTTGTGATCCTCAAGGAACTATTACCTTGCTCCCGAAAAACTGCCTCCCGTTATCGCATATTAGTTCGGATGGGATTCCAAATCGGCATATGATGTAATACCATATAAAGTTGGTGATCCTTTTCTCTTATTTTTTTGTAGGCCTGTGCTTCCACCTATTTTGAAAAGTACTTAGTCATAAATAAAATGAACCTAGCTTCACCTGGTGCCATTGACAAAGGACCGACGATGTCCATTTCCCATTTCATGAATGGACATGGTGATAAAATGGAATGTAGTTGCTCGCCGGCCTGGTGAATCATGGGAGCGAATCACTGGCATTTGTTGCATTTTCGGATGAATTCTTTGGTATCTTTTTCCATACGGTCCTAGTAGTAGCCTACTCTGATCACCTTCTGTATTAAGGAATCGGTGCCGGAATAATTTTAAAAAGTTCCCTTGTGAATTTCTCAGAGTGCATTATATGTGTCACCTAGCCCTAGACATTCTGCTAGGGGGCCATTAAAAGTTCTCCTATACAAGGTCTCATTTTTGTCAAGCGAGAACCGAGCTGCTTTGGTTCGAAGGGCCCTTTATTACTTCGGATCTGCAGGTAGCGTCGTGTCCTATAAATAATTAATATATTTATTCCTCAAAACCCATGTTAGGCTGGTGGAATTAATCTCTACGTGATTTTATTCAAGAACTGATTTAAATATTTGGACAACAACCTCAGGGAGTAGGTCCTCTTCTTCAACGGAAGACCCCAGGTTCGCAAGGGCATCATCCTCGATATTCTGCTCTCGAGGTACACGGACTAAGATCCATTCTTTGAAGTGGCGCAGTGCAACTTGGATTTTGTCCAAGTACCTTTGCATTCTATCTTCTCGGGCTTCGTAGCTTCCATTAACCTAGCTTACTATGAGGAGTGAATCGCATTTTGCCTCGATAGTCTCGGCTCCCATGTTTTTGGCCCGATATAAACCTGCAATCATAGCATCATACTTCGCTTCATTGTTAGTCAATTTTGCGGTTTTCATGGATTGTGTTATTAAGCTGCCAACAGATGACTTTAGCACTATACCAAGCCCGACCCTCTTATTTTTGTGGCGCCATCTGTGAACTGGGTCCATACCCCAAAAGACGTGCTTGTTTTTTATAAGAGTTCTCTCTCTACATCGGGCACGAGGGAGAGAAAATCAGCCACGAAGTCACTCAGAACATGGGACTTGATGGCCGTTTGAGGTTGATACTCATATCATACCCTCCAAGTTTGATGGCCTAGTTGGCCAATCGGCTCGATAGTTCGTGTTTGTGGAGTATGCTCCAGATGGGTACGTTGACATAACGCAGATGTGGTGACATTGTAAATAGGGCTTCAGCTTTCGTGAGGCAGTTATCAGCGTGAGAGACAATTTCTCTAGATGGGGATATCGGGTTTCGGCGTCCCTAGGGTCCGGCTTACATAATGAATATGAAACAGCATACCTTTCTCCTCTCGAACTAGTACGCCGCTTACTGCTATTTCTGATATGGCCAGGTATAGATATAATGTTTCATATTCCTTTGGCGTATGCAGCAAAGGTGGACTAGTCATATATCGTTTTAGTTCCTCTAAGGCATGTTGGCCTTCTGGAGTCCATTTGAAGTTGCTCTTTCTTTTGCGTAAAGAGAAGAAATTTTGGCTCTTGTCTGGTGTCCTTGATATGAATCTGCCCAAGGCCGCTATCAGCTAAGTTAGTCTTTGCATGGCCTTTACATTGTTTACCATAGTGATTTCTTCAAAGGCCTTTATTTTATCAGGATTAATTTAGATTCCCTTGTTTGATACTATGAAGCCCATGAATTTTCACGAACCCACTCCGAAGGTGCACTTCTCGGGGTTGAGCTTCACGTTGTAACTTCTGAGGCTGTCGAAAATTTCCTGCAAATGAGTCAAATGGTCCTCTGCACGCAGGGGCTTAACTAGCATATCATCAGTGTATACCTCCATTGATTTACCTACTTGATGCTCGAACATTTTATTAACTACGTGCTGATACGATGCCCCCACATTTTTTAGCCCGAATGGCATTACATTGTAGTAGTCTGTACCATACTTTGTGATGATTGAGGTTTTTTCCATGTCCTCGGGGTTCATCTGGATTTGATTATACCCCGAGTAGGCATCGAGAAAGGTGAAGGTCTTATGACTGGCCGTAGCATCAATCAGACAATCGATATTAGGCAATGGGAAAGAATATTTGGGACACGCTTTATTCAAGTGTTTATAATCTATGCACATTCTTAGCTTGTTTCCCTTTATAGGCACCACCACTACATTGGCCAACAATTCGGGGTACTTTACCTCTCTAATGGATCCTATATTAAGGAGTTCCATTACCTCTTCTTTGATAAGGAATATTTTAACTTGGACTGTGAATTTCTCTTCTTCTTTACGGGTTTAAATTTAGGATCGATACGTAGCCTGCGAGAGGTTATATCTGGCGAAATTCCTGTCGTATCTAACTGGGACCAAGTGAAACAGTCAATATTGTTACTAATAAATTAAATGAACCCTTTCCTGAGTTTGGGGGTTAACCCTGTTCCCAGGTATACCTTACAATTTAGGAGGAGCTCGATTAAAATAGTTTGCTCCAACTCTTCGACTGTTGATTTAGTTGAGATCGATTCTTTGGGGGAGATGAAGGTCTGAGGAGCGAAGAAATCTTCCTCATCATCTTTGTAGATCTTTGTGTTCCTAACCTCGTTTGAGGTCGGGTATGTCGGGATTGATGCCTTATGGTGAACTGCGACCATTTCTTTTGCCAGCCGATGTTCTCCATGTATGTCCGTTATGCCGTCCTTCGTAGGGAATTTTATCACCTGTTGTAAGGTTGACCGTACTGCCCTCATGTTGTGTATCCAAGGCCTGCCAAGCAACGCATTGTACCTCATGTCGCCGTGGATAACTTGGAACTCGGTGCTCTAAATTATGTCAGGCGTGTCGATCGGGAGGGTGATCTCTCATTTTGTTACTTCTCCGGTCATGTTGAAGCCACTGAGGATTCGAGGGATGGGGACGACTTGATCAAGAAATCCCAATTGTCCTACTACCTCCGATCTAATTATGTTGGCCGAGCTGCCTGGATCCACGAGCACACGTTTTATCCTGGTATTTTTCAAAAGAAATGATATTACTAGTGTATTATTATGTAGTTCTAACATGGTCTGGAGGTCCTCCTCGCCGAACCGCGGGATTTAACTATTCGGGCCTCGGACTAGCCGACACGAGGTCTCTAGGTTGATACCTGTGCTCGGGCTTGAGCTATTAGAGATAATCGGTGGAGGGCTAATAGTTAGAATATAATCTATGGGGGCTCTTTATGGCCAATAATAAGCAATAAATGGATAACTAGTATGAAGGTAATAAATAGGAACAACAATATCAATAGAATATGTTAGAGATAAAAGAAAGAGAAAGAGAGTTATTATTTCGTATAGAATAGTTAGAGCAATAGCATGCCTCTTTACAAATGGTGAGGATCCCGTTTATATAGGAGAAGAAACCTGACATAGTACTAAAAACATTAATTACAAAGATCGAGGGATGGAACAATTAGATAATATTAGGCCCTGTCAATATCAGTTGTCTGCCTTGGGAACTTCCCACTCCCCTATAGCATGCACTGCCCCTCGGCGCCAAAATCCGATAGCTCCCAAAGGTGGGTCTCGACCTCGGCTTCGAACCTCGAGAAGCCTGTTCGTGAAGTGACCTGACGACGAGGAAATCGGGGCCCTGGTTTTACCGCATACAAAAACTAAAAAATAAAAACAACTAATTCAAATTGGGAATACTTTCTAGTTGGAGTTTCAAATAAAATTTAAAATATAAAATAGGTTAAAAATAAATTTACCAATTCAATTAACGTCAAGGGTCCAGGTTTAATAAATTGAAACCTGCTAATTCAATAGACACTTTAATATCAAATCGTTATATCACTTTTCTGGGTAGTTATTTTAATTTATTAATTAAACATGAGAATTTAAAATATAAAATATTTCAAAACAGAAAACAGGTTTATAAATGTGAACTTATGAATTTAATTTACACGAAGAGTTCCTCATTTTTCCAGGTAGGTTTTTTAATTTATTCAAATTGAGAACAAATTGGTACATTATTTCAAAGGAGGGAACAGTTACGTGTTTTGGGATTGAAAAGAAAACTCCAACTTTTACTGTATGGTTAAATCTTTTCAAAAAAAATCGTATCCAAGCTCTAGATGACTTTAAATTTTTAACGCGTGGCTAAAATTCTGAATCGAAAATAAAACTCATATATACAGTGTGTCTCCTGTACAATTTTCAAACTTTTACACTTTCCAACTTTAAAATGATATTAGAAAAGTTCAAATATTTGTCACGACCCCAGTTTGCCCTTCGTGAACTATCGGGATGGCACCTAATCTCAACGACTAGGTAAGCCTAATAAATGCGAAAAAAATAATTTGTGAAAAGAAAGTAATAAAAGCCGAGATAACAAAGATTTAACAATGTTTTAGATGCCGCCTGGCGTATAACAATACAATATTCTCAACCAAATACTCCCAAAATCTAGAACCCCATGAATCACAAGCTAAGATATTACATAAAAGCTCTAACTCTAGAATATCTATCAACAAGGAAAATAAAGAAGGGTTGTACTAATACGGAGAGTAGAAAGAGACTCTTCGGTTTGCCGGCGAGGCAGATATACCTCGAAGTCTCCACAATAACCTTCCCTCAAGTGTGATAGGTCTGAGTCGAAGTAGCTGGATCTGCATATGAAAAACATGCGCAAAAAAGCATGAGTACACCAAAACGGTACTCAGTAATTGCAAAGCCTAAGCTCGATCGGTTAGTAATGAGGAAGGTCAGCCCTACTGAGATTAAATGAAATGTAAGATTTAACAGTATAGGATACAATTGTACAATTGAATGCTAACAGTAAGAAATAATACAGGGTAATAAGGATAACAATATATGAAACAAAGACAAACAATCACAAGGAATACCGCTCTTCACAGAGGCAATAACCGGGGATCTCTCAATATCTCCAGGATCTCTTAGTATCCTCAATATGTGCTAGGCATCTCTTGATATCCTGAATATATCCTATTATCCTCAATATATATGTTGGAGATCTCTCCGTTTCCCAAGGATCTCTTAGTATCCTTAATATAGGTGCTGAAGATCTCTCGGTATCCCACACTTCAGTCCAAACCAATATATGTGCAGGGGATCTTCCGGGATAGTGTCTCATCACCCCAAAGTAAGCACACAGCACCAACACAAAGAATACCCAATTAAATTCAAATTCACACTAAGATAAAATAGCTAAGTCTAGCCTGGCATGGTGCACATAATACAATTAAGGTATTTTGAGAAAATAAACAATTAAGTCGATTAGACATGCTTCCCTAAGCTAATAACAAGCTTAAATTTCAAGTAGTATAAACAGGAAAGTAAAACACAATTAAAGCTACTTAAGTGAAAACATGATTTTGAACAATTACCACAAGTACCCACTCGTCACCTCACGTACAAGACACTTCAATTATAACAATACCATATCCTAGGGGAAATGTCCCCCACACAAGGTTAGGCAAGCCATTTACCTCGAATCAGCTCAAAATCAAGCCAAAACCACACTTTTGGAGCGATTACTCAACTCCAAATGGCCCATATCTATTCAATTTAATTGCATAATATAAATAACACTTCAAGTAACTGATTCTACATTTAAATTCTAAGCTAATATGTGAAATTAGGTAAAATGATCAAAAAACCCCTAGGGCTAACGTCTCAAAATTGGGTAAAATTTATATTTTCAGAACCCTCATACTCCCACGAGTTCATGCATACCAAAATTATCCAAATCCAATGTCAAATTCCCAATCAAAACTTGAATTCTAGGTCTAAGAACTTTCTTTTAATTTTTTCCCAATTTTCATCTCCAATCCAAAATTAAATGACAAAACCAACAATAGATTGATGGAATACAAACAAATAGGGATAAGAAATTATTACCAAATGATCTTCTCTTCAAACCCCCCCCCCCCCACAGAATCGCCCTACGTCGAGCACCAAATTTGATTTTCCAAGTTATAAACTCAACCCTCAAACTTTCATATTTTTGCCCAGTGATTACTGCATCTGCAGTCAAAAGTGTGCACCCGTGGTCCCGCTTCTGCGAAGACCTGGTCGCATCTGCGACATTTCATTAAAGGGGAACATCCGCACATGCGACTGCTTTACCACAGATGCGGTGCCGCTTCTGCGTTTCCCTGACAGCATCTGTGGTCCACTCTCTTTGTTCGACCGCTTCTGCTGTGACGACCCAAAATCTACTAAGGGTCATGGTGGCGCCAGACACCATCGTCAGGCAAGCCAACAAAATTACTTAATTAAATTCTCGTTTTAATACTCTTGAAATCTTTGATTTTCCTCCATTTTGATAAATAAATAAAAGGGATAATTGCTTCGGTTCAAATTAAATGATAAGCAATTAATAGAAATGCTTCAAACCATCCCAGAAACCGGTGCCACAAGTACATGAGCATTTACTAAGAAGGAAATAAAATTTAACCTTCGTTCAAGATACAATGGCTAGAAAGTAAATACAACTCACCTAGTCCCTGTATCATCCGTGCTGCTACGCCTAGTAGGCCGTTAATAACACGTGAGCCTGTACAACAAAAATACACAGAAGTGTAGTATGAGTACAAAATAATAACATGTATTCAATAAGTATCCCGTCTAATCTCAAAGAAGTATAGACGATAGGTCGACTTCGACACTTACTAAGAGTCCAGAAATGTGATGTCAATAATATATTAAATTGTGGATTTCTACAAACATGATTGTTAATCCAATAGAAAGAAAATAAGTAAACAATTATTTCTTTTATAGGCAATTTCTAAAATTTATTTTCATTATATGCCCAATTATTCTCAAGCCATGAAGAGCCAATAACAACTTAATAAGTTCAAGGCAGCAATACAAGCATGCGCAAATCATGCTGAGGTCGACGACCCGCTCCAACAGAAAATAAACTATACACTGTCAAGGGTCGAACAACGCGAACCATAGATACGTCTATTTACTCAGAAGAGGTGCTTGTCCCACTCCAAAAAATAAACACACAGACAGTCAATCAAGAAGTCCACACGGAGTGATTATCCAGTGAAAACAAATCCTCTTTTAACTAGTTAAGAAAAAAATGAAGTTTTATCTGTTTAAAATTCATTTACTAATTCAATGTGATTTAAGCAATTCAAGCTATCAATAGGTTCAGAAATAATAATATAACATGGTTTTGGGTCCTAAACTACCCGGATAATAGCATAATAGTAGCTAGGCACGGACTCTCATCACCTCGTGTGTACGTAGCCCCCACAAATAGGAGCATATAACCATTTATTTCATCTATGGGGACAATTACCTCTTACAAGGTCAGAAAATGGACTCACCTTGATCCAAATATCCATAACCGACATTCCACGCCCTTCCAAAGATACGAATCGATGCACAACACTCTAAAACTAGTCAATAATTATGTAAAAACATTAATATGTGCTAAGATACTCATTATAATCCAATTTATAACAATTCCTAACCCCGATCGAAAAGTTGACAAATACTCCCTTGAGCCCATGTGCCCGGAATCCAAAATATTTCGAAGGTAAAGTTTACCCATAACCTCACAAACTCAGATATATTATTTTCTCTAAATTCCATACCCAAAATCGTGGTCAAAATCCAAGAATATTAGTTTTTTAGATTTTACCTCAAAACCAAAGTTCTCTAAAATTTTCCATGTGTAAATCCATATATAAACCTTGTATATACTCAAAACTAGTAGAGATCACTTACGTCATGCCTGGTGATGAAAATGTTACTCCAAAGTTTCTCCAAAATCGGCTCCCATGGAGAAATAAAATGAAAATGAGCAAAACTTCAATTTTCAAAAGAACCCCACTGCCTCGAGCACTTTTTGCATCTGCAGAAAAATGACCAATCTGTGGTCCCGCATCTGCGGAAAAATGGCTGCATTAGTAGAAAAATGACCGCATATGCGGTTATGACAGCAACCAACAATCTTTTCCGACACGGAAATGAGCATAACTCCCTCATACGATGTCAAAATTTGACAATTCTTTTTGCTATTGCTCCATAATTACGATACGGATCTAATGGTTCAATAAAAACTTAATTGGAATTCATTTGCTTAATATTATACCCTTTATGTCCAAAGAAATGACGTTGAAACATCAAATAAGAGCGCGATACAACTTGAAACACACCCGAGGAAACGGGGACCCCGTCCAATCACACCAACCCACTCCATAACATAACACAGACCTGATAGAGGCCTCACATCCTACCAAACAACACCAAAATCATGAATCAACCTCCAATTCAAGCTTTATGAACTTTAGAACTTCAAATTTCTACTTCGATTCCGAAACCTATCAAATCACGCCCGGTTGACTTCAAATTTTTCACACAAGTCATATTTGACATTACAGACCTACAACAACTTCCAGAATCAGAATCCAAACAAGATATCAAAAAGTCCACTTCTGGTCAAACTTTTCCAAAAACCTTCAATTTTCCATCTTTAGCCAAATGGCTCCAAAATGACCTACGTACTTCCGAATTCAGTTCTGATCGCTACTCCCTGACTCTGAATCCCAAATGGACATTGATAACACTGAAATGCACTTCAAGTCAAACTTATGAAATTTCTTCCAAAATGCTAACTTTTACAATGGGCACCGAAATATTCCCGGGTCTTCCAAAAAATCGACCCGGACATACGCCCAAGTCCAAAATCATCATAAAAATTATTTGGAACCTTCAAATCTCGATTGAGAGATCGTTTATTCAAAAATCCAGTCTTAGTCAATTCTTCATCTTAAAGCTTCTGAAATGGGAATTGTCTTTCCAAATCAACTCTGAACTTCATGAAATTCAATCTTGACCACGCATACAAGTCATAACACGTGAAATGAAGCTAATCATGGACTTAGACTTTTGAACAACGTGATAGAGCTCAAAACGACCGGTCGGGTCATTACATCTACGAGTCTCGCACATGCGGTCCCTAAGCCGCATATGCGGTTATGATAGTAGAATTGTAGCTTCAACTGCAACTCTCAACTCCAAACCTTTCCATTAATCATCTGAAATCATCCCGAGGCTCCCGAGACCTCAACCAAAAGTACAAACAAGTCATATACCACAATCCAAACTTATACAAATCTTCCAAACACCTCAAACAACGTCGAATCAACCAATTCGTATCATATTCAAATCTAAGAAATTCAAAAAGTCACAAATTACACTTTCTATCAAAAAGCCTATCAAACCTCATTTGAATGACTTAGAAACTTTTTACATACGTCATATCAACACTACGGAGCTAGTCCAACTTTCGAATTTAAATTCTTACCCTTAAATTAAAATTTCACTATCAAAACGGAAACTTAAAATTTGGGCTTTCGACATTTCAAGTATAAATAAGGTATGGACCTCTAAAACACATTTAGAACACATCCCTAAACCTAAAATCACCTAACAGAGCTAATGAAACCAAGAAAATTTCATTCTGAGGCCATCTTGACACTATTTCGACTACTGTCCAAATTCTAAGACTTAAACTCTCAAGGAGGAACTGTGCTCTAAAACTCTCTGAAACTCCATTTAAATCCTCCCGACAACTCATAATAGCAGAAACATACACGACGAATAGAATTAATAAGGGATCGAGACGTAAATTCTTAAAACGATCGGCCGGATCGTCACAATATTTGTTATGTTGCAGGATGAAATAGTGTCATGCATGAAGGAATCGTCCTAAATATTCCCTAACCGAAACTTCCAGAGATGGACTAAATCTTTTTTGTAAAGTGGAACCAATGGAGAATGCACACAAGAAAGATGAAACACTATAATTTAATTAGATATAGATCTACATGAGTTTATAGTTAGTTTAGCTTTTTTGGAGTGTGTTATAATTTAATTTTGCAGCCTGTGTTGATAGAAGTAAGAGCAGTCGAATATGTTGAATCACCCTATTCTAAGAATTCAAGGAACCAACAAATAAGGTACTAAGTGAATCTCTTACTTCTAAAAGGAAGATTATATTCAAATCTATCTCTCCTAGAAGAGTTGCTAGAGGATTATTAATACAGAATAAGAATAAAATATTGAATGTAATTTAACATACACATATATCAATTGAATAGTGGTATATTTTTGTAATTTAATTTAAGAGACCATATTTACTAATATTATTGTTGTAATCAATCAAAATAATTTAATCTTATATATTTAGTATGTGACGACCCGACCAGTCGTCTCATGAATTAGCGCTCCGTTTCCCCCATTTATGCTTTTTATGCTTCGTTATCTGTGTATTGTGGTATCGGATAGGTCAGATCGAGTCCAGAATAATTTTGATAAGATTTAAGACACTTAGTCCCTTTTAAGAAGGTTTGAGTTGGAAACGTCAACAGGATGTTGACTTATGAGCTAGAGGGCTTGGATGTGAGTTTCGATGATTTTTGGAAGGTGATTTGTTACTTAGGAGCATGATCAGAATGTGTTTCGGAGGTACGGAGTAGAAATAGGCTTGAATTAGCGAAGTTGATATTTTGACGATTTCTGGTTGATAGGTGAGATTTTGATATAAGGGTCGGAATGGAATTTCAAGATTTTTAGTAGCTTTGTTGTATCATTTGAGATGTGTGTGCAAAATTTCAGGCTGTTCGTACATAGTTTGGTTGGGCTCTTTATCAAAAGCATATTTCAGAAAGTTTTTAGAAACTTAGGCTTGAATACGATGTGTTTTGGGTAATTTGATGTTGTTTAAGGTGTTTTGATGATTGGAACAAGTTTGAATAAGGTTTTCGGATGTGTTGGTACCTTTGGTTATGGTCTCAATGGCCTCAGATGAGTTTCGGGTAGTTATTCGGATCATTTTTGGAGATTGAAAGTAGCAGAAATTGCAGGTTTAGGATTGCAGAGAATTTGCCCTTCGCGGTCGTGTAGGGTGTCTCATGATTGCGTAGAACGAATTGTGGAGGGCACCCAGTTGTTCTTTGCGTTCGCGATTGGAAGATCGCGATCACGTAGCATGGGAGAGTTGTTCATCCCCAATGCGTGAGTGAGGTTGTGTTCGCATAGGGGGTCAATTGGACCTAGGTATTGGCGGGATGCTTGTGCATCGCGGACGTGGGGTTATGTCCGCGTTCCCCTAGGGTTATCCCTTCTGGTCATTGGGTTCATGTAGGCCTTGTCGTGTTTGCGTAATGTAATTTTAGGAAGCTAAAGAATTGTTCTTAAGCTAGATGTTCATGGAAACTTGAGCTAAAAATGGAAGAACTAGGGCTTGGATTTTAGACTTTTGATTGGGGATTTGGAGGACCATTTGGGGTTGGATTTGAGAGCTTATGATATGTATTAACTCGTGGGGAGATAAGGAAGCTGTTAATGTGAAAATTTCCGAGTTTTGAGAAGTGGGCCTGGGGGCTCAGGTTTTGCTAATTTCGAGATTTTGGTATTTTTTGATTGTTTTTACTTGGGCTTTATTCCCTTAGCATATTTTGACGTATTCATTCTGATTTTGTATAGATTCGACAGGCATGGAGGCCGATTCGAGGGGCAAAGGCGTCGCGAGCTAAAGACTTAGCCGGTTCGACGTGAGTAATGATTGTAAATGATGCTTTGAGGTTTTGAAACCCAAGATTTGTACATCGTAACACTATATTGAGGTGAGACACGCACTTGATGACGAGCGTGGGGTCGTATACTATTGGGGATTGTGACTAGGTCCATCCTGATTGATGATTTCACTGCATATTTGACTGAAACTTATTTGTTATCATCATGACTTATGATGAATGCCATATTTGGGCTTCGTGCCAACTATTTGAACCCTTCGGTGGATTTTATTACTATTTCTTCACTGTTTTGACTTAATACTTGAACTCAGTCCTGATAATTTCTACTGTTCTACTATTCAGCAACTCTTTCCCAGATTTTAAGACTTAAATGATATATTAAATGATGTTTGGGCTGGAAACACTATTTTACTATTACCCGAGGGGCTTGTGATGATTTTTTGCACTGAGTAAGGCCGAGGGCCTATATTGTGAGGAGCGTTGATACTGATTTGTGGCTGAGGGTCTGAGATACATATACGTAATGAGGTGGCTTGATTGATATGAGGTCGAAGGCCTAGATTTGATGTCACAAGGTGGCTTGTGATTGTGCTTAGGCCGTAAGGGGCTCCTCCCAGAGTCTGTACACCCCCAATGAGCACGGGTGCCCATTTGTGATATGCGATTGAGCCTGAGTGGCTAGCACTATAATGAGATACAGCCCGAGGGGCAGTTTGTGGATACTGAGCTCGAGGGCCGAACTTCTATCTGTTTAGTTTATAGCGTTTACCTGTTTTACTTGTTAAATGGAGATATTACTTGATTTTTCACTGATTTACTATTTTCAAATGATGTTTTGCTAGTTTATTATAGAATGCCTTGTGCTTTCTTTCCTTCGGTCATTATTTATATTAGTTACTCACTGAGTCGGAGTACTCACATTACTCCCTACACCATGTGTGCAGATTCAGGCATCGTTGCTTCTGCTCCTGAGTGTTGATTTCTCCAGTTCCAGGCGGTACATTGGGAGACTACGAGGTAGTTGTTGACGCCCGCAACCACGTGTCTCTACTCTATCATTTATATATCCTTCAAATATTTGTAGTAGTTTATGACTTTCACAGACCTATATAATGACGATAGATGCTCGTAACTTGTGACACCCCAGTTAGGGCTGTGTCGGGTTGGATTTTTTAGTATTTGTTATCTTTATTTCTACTATTCAGTAATATTAAACCATATTTTGACTATTTTGCGTTGTGTAACAATTTAAAAATGAGATATTTATTCAATTGGCTGGCCTAGTCTTCGCGAGAGGTGCCATCACGACTGGGTTCGGGGTTAGGGTCGTGACAAGTTGGTATTAGATCCTGGGTTACCAAGGTATCACGAGTCATGAGCAGGTTTAGTAGAGTCTCGCGAATCGATACGAAAATGTCTGTATTTATCCTAGAAAGGCTGCAGAACCTTTAAGAAAAACTTAATATTTTTGATATTCTTGCCGTGCGAACTAGTTGATCCGATTACTAAACTTTTGTTATTCTATTTTCTCACATATGGTGAGGAAACAAGCTACCATATGGGGTGGACGACCACCAGTGCCGCCAGCTAAGGCCACCAACGGCTAGGGACGCGGTCGTGGTCGTTGCAGAGGCAGAGTAGCGAGGGTAGCACCTGCTGATCCATCGGCTCCCCAACCTCAGTATGAGGCTCCAGCTATGGATGCTCCAGCCGCACCAGTCCAGGCAGCAGCCATGCCTATTATGATTCTAGGCCTTGAGGCTTTAGCTCAGATCTTATCAGTGTGTATCGGTTTGGCTCAGGCAGTTTCAGCTACTATAGCCACAACTTCTTATAGACCAGGGGAGGAATCCAGACCCCTGTTGCTCGCACACATGATCAGGTTGTGCATGGACTCCAAACACCGGGGGCACCTCCAGCCTAGCTGGTTGCACCAGTCTAGGAGTTTGTAGTACCATGTATGCCGGATGATGAGCATCTTCGACTTGATAGGTTTGGTGGACTCCAGCCTCAAACATTCAGCGATTCAGAAGGCGAGGATGCAAAGAGTTTATTGGATAAGTGCTAGTGGAAACTTCGTACAGTAGGGATTCTTAAGACTAGTTGTATGGCATTTACCACCTTTCAGTTTTCTGGGGATGCCTTCACTTGGTAAGAGGCGCATGAGAGGCATAGTCCTATTGGTGTAGCACCCTTGACTTGTCAGCAGTTCTCTATCCTCTTCCTGAAGAAGTATGTGCCACAGTCCCGCACAGAAGTGCTGCATAGATAGTTTGAGTGGTTGCGACAAGGGGAGATGACTGTGTCACAGTATGAGTCAACATTTTCTTAGTTGCCTCATCATGCCATCTGGTTGGTTTCGACAAATCGAAAGAGGATCAGGAGATTTGTTGATGGTGTTACTTATTAGCTCCATATTCTTATAAACCAAGAGAGTTATCTGGTGCTATGTTCGAGGAGGTGGTTGATATCACCCGTGATATTGAGTCAGTTCGTCATCAGGAACAAGAGGAGAGGGAGGCCAAGAGGCCTCGAGGATCGGACAATTATAGTGGTGCTCCTTCGAGGGGCCAGTTCAATATGGCAGGGGTCGTTCATTCAGGCCTACTCAGTCAGCTTGCCCAGGCTATCATGGGACATCTTCAGGACACGGTTATCATGGATCTTAGAAGGGCTGGTCATCTCTCAATGCCCTTCCAGCTCAGAGTTCGTCTCGTGCTCTATCAGCTCAGACCTCTTCTATGTTGAGTGCATCTGGTAGTCAATTTGGTGCGAGGGGTTCCCTTCATTCCCCTTCTCCAGCACCTAGGATTTGTTATGAGTGCGTTAAGATAGGACACATGTGGAGGTAGTGTCCTTCTCGAGTTGCTAGTGCGTCCCAGTAGAGGGGCCTGTCATCGGCTTCAGCACTGGTCTCTTCATCACCACCAGCCCATCCAGCTAGGGGTGGAGGTCAGTCAGCCAGGGGTCATCCCAGAGGGGGAGGTTAACCAGGGGGCGGTCAAGCCTGTTTCTATGCTATTCCGGGCAGATCTGATGCTACTTCTTCCAATACTGTTATTACATGTATTGTTTCAGTCTGCCACAGAGATACCTCTGTATTATTTGATCTTGGATCCACCTTTTCTTATGTGTCATCATACTCTGCTCATTACTTGGGTATGCCCCGTGAGATTCTTGTTTTACCTGTTCATGTATCTATCATATTGGGAGATACTATTATTGTAGACCATGTTTACCAGTCATGTGTGGTGATTATTGGGTGCCTGAAGACCCGAGTTGATCTTTTATTATTGAGTATGATGGATTTTGATGTCATTCTAGGCATTGATTGGCTATCTCTGTGGCGCACTATTCTGGACTGTCATACTAAGACAGTCACTTTGGCTATGCTGGGTATGCCATGGATCAAGTGGCGTGGTGTGACTGATTATGTTCCTAGTAGAGTGATCTATTTCTTAAAGGCCCAGCGTATGGTTAGGAAGGGTTGTCTATCGTATCTTGCCTTTGTGGGGGGATGTCGGAGTTGAGGCTCCTAGTAGTGATTCTAATTCCAGATGTTAGGGACTTCCCTGATGTATTTCCTGCAGACCTGCCGAGCATTCCACCGGACAGGGATATTGATTTTCGTATTTATCTAGTGCCGACCACTCAATCCATTTCTATTCTACATTACCGTATGGCACCAACGGAGTTAAAGAAGTTAAAGGAACAACTTTAGGAACTCCTAGATTAGAGGTTCATCCATCCTAGTATGTCACCTTGAGGTGCACTGCTTCTGTTTATAAAGAAGGATGATAGCACAATGAGAATGTGCATAAACAAGGTAAAAATTAAGAACAAGTATCCTTTGCCTCGCATGATGATTTATTCGACCAACTTCAGGGAGAAAGGGTGTTTTCCAATATTGATCTTCGTTCAGGCTATCACTAGTTAAAGATCAGGCATTCGGATATTCATAAGACAGACTTCAGGACCATATATGGTCATTAAAAGTTCTTGGTTATGTATTTTGGGTTGACCAATGCCCCAGCATCGTTCATGCATTTAATGAACAGTTTGTTTCAGACTTATCTTAACTCGTTTGTTTAGTCTTCATTGACAATATTCTGGTGTATTCGGTAGTAAGGAGGAGCACACCGAGCATTTGAGAGTTGTATTGCAAAGATTGAGGGAGGAGAAGCTTTATGCGAAGTTATCCAAATGTGAGTTCTGGTTCAGCTCAGTGGCATTCTTGGGGCACGTGGTGTCCACTAAGGGCATTCATGTTGATCCAAAGAAGATAGAGGCAATGCAAAGTTGGCCTAGATCATCCTCAGCTACTAAGATTTGCAGTTTTCTTGGGTTGGTAGGTTATTATCGCCGATTTTTTCAGGGATTCTCATCTATCGCGTCGCCTTTGACCAAGTTGACTCAGAAGAGTGCTTCATTTGTATGGTCGGATGAGTGTGAGGAGAGTTTCCAGAAGCTCAAGACAGCTTTGACAAGCAATTTTAATGAAAAGAGCTCAGAAGCTAAAAGGTGACTTAAGGAAAGCCTTCACGAGTTCCCAGACACAACGTAGAATGACATTTACAATAGGTATAACACGAAGCTAAGGATAGAAGGGGATACTGCTGCACAATTTCAAAAAGAAAAAAGGTAAGTTTAAGACATACGGAGACCCAAATAAGATTCGGCAAAAATAAGTACGAGCCATATATGGGATCGGCAAGAAAGGACTCACGGTCAAAGCAGGAAAATCAAAGGTATGATAACTGGTCAAGAAATAGTGAAATAGGCTCTTCATCAAGATTTAGGAATGAGCGAAACAATTATGAGACACGGGATGATGATAGAAATTTAAAAGCGAGATTCAGCGGTTACAATTTAAATGTAAGTACTTCTGAGCTCGTAGCAATTGTGAAAAGCATGGGAGATAAGGTACGATAGCCAAAAGTCATGATATCAAATCAAATAAACGCAAACCAGATCATTGGTGAAAGTTTCATAATGACCACGAGCATAAAATGGCAGACTGGAGATTTTTACAAAGTGAAGTTGGTCATCTATTAAAACAAGGATATGTCAACAGAGTTGTTTAGTGAGAAAGGTAAGTAAGCTTATCTAAAAAACAGACAAGAGCCCCTGAAACCACCTTCTCCCAAAAGAGCTGTCAACTTTATAAGTGGGGGTGAGGACATTAATGGCGTATCATATACTCCAGCTAACAAAATTTCCAAAATTAATATTACCCAAGGGAAATAGGTACGACATGTCTTAGAAGAAAATACCATTACATTCAATGATGCAGATGAATATGGAGTACTAACTCCTCATAGTGATTCCCTGGTAATATCTCTTATTGTATATGATACTAATGTGAAATGAGTTTTGATTGATCCAGGTAGTTCTGTGAACAATATTTTGCTAAGAGTATTACGTGAGATGCAAGCCGAAGATAGAATAATTCTAAAGGCACATATTCTATCTAGATTTGACAGTTCCACTATTGTAACAAAAAAAGAGGTAACTCTCACCACATTCGCAGAAGGAGTCGTCAAAGATATGAAGTTTCAAGTAATAGACATGAAAATGGCTTACACAATGATCCTTGGGAGACCATGGATCCATGAAATCGATGTTGTTCCTTCAACCTTGTATCAAATTATTTAATTCTCATCACTATGGGGAATATGTCAAATATGTGGAGATCAACATATATCCATGAGCATCAATTCTGTAGCAGAATACCAATTACGGAAGACAGTTGAGAGCGCCACAACACAAACCTCAACTAAGCAGGGACAAGCAAATATAGATTCAAGGCCTGATCCATTCATGAACCAGAAGAGAACGAAAACATCAAACAACAATTGAAGAATTGGAGCCTGTTTTATTATTTGCTCAATGGCCTGATAAGAAAGTCTATATAGGGGCTAATCTTAGCTTGGGCATAAGAGGTAAATTAATTGAATTTTTGAAATCTAATGTAGATTGCTTTGCTTGGTCCCATTTTGACACAAAAAGGATATCACCAGAGGTAATGACTTATAAACTAAATAAGGATGCATCATACCCCTCTGTCAAACAAAAGAAAAGAAAGCAAGGAACCTTCATGAATCAGGTAATTCAAGAAGAGGTAAAAAAATTATTGAAGTTTGGATCCATTCGCGAGGTAAAGTATCCTAACTGGTTAGTTAATATTGTTGTTATTCCAACGAAGAACGGTAAGTGGTGGGTTTGTGTAGATTACACAGATCTTAATAAAGTTTGTCCTAAAGATTCTTTTCATTACCACATATAGATCAACTGATTTATACAACTGCATGACATGAACTTTTATGTTTTTAGATGTATATTCAAGTTATAATCAGATTAAAATCGATAAAGAAGATGAATAAAATACTTCATTTATAATAGACCGGGGGACTTACTGTTATAAAGTAATGCCCTTTGGTCTAAAGAACGCTGGTGCAACATATCAGAGGTTGGTAACCAAAATGTTCCAAGAACATTTGGGAAAAACCATGGAAGTGTATATATATGATATTCTTGTTAAAACTCAACATTCAAAAGATCACATATCACATTTGACTGATACATTTCAAATTTTACGCAAATCCAATATGAAGTTAAATCCCGAGAAATGTGCATTTGGTGTTGCATCAGGTAAGTTTTTAGGTTTCTTGTTTCTAACCGTGGCAATGAGGTGAATCGTGCACAGATTAAGGCCGTTGAAGAGATTCCTGATATGCTTTCGAGTAAAAAATAGTTTCAGAGGTTAACAAGAAGCATTGTAGCCTTGGGAAGATTCTTTCCAAATTACCAGAAAAATGCTTTAAATTTTTTCCAGTTCTTAAAAAGCAGGATCATTTTGAATGGAACGAGGAATGTGAGCAAGCACTCAGAAATCTAAGAACATATCTATCAAATCTAGCATTGCTGGCAAAGCCAAAGGCTGGAGAGAGACTATTGATTTATCTTGCTATTCAGAAGTAGCGGTAAGTGACATTTTGGTTCGTGAGGACCAAGGTAAACAATCTCCCATCTATTCTGTTAGTAAATCTTTGTTAGATGCGGAGACACAATATCCTCAATCAGAAAAGCTTGCACTTGCATTGGTCATGGCATCTAGGAAGTTAAGACCTTACCTTTAGTGTCATCCTATTGCTGTAGTAATTGCATATCCCTTACGTAAAATACTACATACGCATGAATTATGAGGTAGGTTGGCTAAATGGGCTATAGAATTATGTGAGTACAAAATCAAATACTAACTTGGAACTGCAATAAAATCTCAAGTGTTAGGTGATTTTGTGGCTCATTTTAGCTATATGATGCAATTAAAGTTTTTTCTTTATCTTCCTGGACTGAGAAAGCCTTTTCAACCGCGAGTTTTGAAGTTAAAACTCGTACTTGCTACTTCACAAAGCACATGCTTTCTTCCAAAAATTCCATATCAATTTGCCAACTTTCATATTGTTACTTCCAATTGATGCCTCCAGCTGAGAGTCACGTGCAATCTGCTCTGAGGAGGTAACTCTTCTCATTATCTCCGTGCTGATAAGACTGGCCTAAAAATAGGAAGTAAGAATCTTAAAGATAGAAAAAATATAAAGCAAAAAAAGGTAGATACATTCAAAGTGGTGTGCACGATATCATTCATCAGCGAAAATGAACTGTGACTTTGAAGCTTGGATTTTTCTATTGGGCCATCCATGCATCAGATTGAACTAATTTTCTCAAGAGACTGCTCCCCACAGGAACTTCAATGACAATTCTCCTCATAGCAGTGCTGCTACTTAAAGAGCCAGCTTTGGTATAATGAACAATTGGAGGAGGAATTGTCAAAGGAGGAGCAGTGGATAAGGTGAAAATGGTGGAGGAAGGAACAGAAATAGCTAGGGTTGATAAAGAGGGTATGGAAGAAGTCATAGATATAGGTGTCAGAAAAGAGGCTAAGAGAGTTTCATCTAAAACATGCCCTAAGCCTTCACTACCAAATCCACTGTCAAAAAGTTGGTCAATGGACTTATGGGTATCAATGGGATTAGTGTCATCATCAGTAATAACAACTAAGGCCTCAATAGGCTCGGTAAGAGGAAAAAAATAATGGGGAGATACCATTGCTTCGTCATCAGAGATATACGTGTTCGGGTTCGTGGCTTTATCACCAAAGAGCCCCCATTTTCCACTTCTTCAGAATCTTCTTCAATAGCTTTTTCCTTTGACGAGAAACCCAAAATGATCTCTTGAGCCCTTTCTAAAGAGATGAGGGTCCTCGAAGAGCCACAGGAAGCCACAATTGCCTCAATTATAACTCCTCAAATAGCGAATCTTGATTAAAAAGGGATTGAAGTTAGTAAAGAAAAACTACATAAAAAATGGAATAAAGGTAAAAATTCATACCGTGAGTTTTTTACTTTCCAACCAAAAAGGTTTGAAAGTGTCTTCCAAGATCTGCCGTCCGTAGGAGCAGTCTTCAACAGCTTGTCTACCCAATCACCAAAGTTTGGAACACTCTCCACAACTCCCATGGTCGCTAAAAAAGAAGCAAGATTAGAAAAGTTGGAAAACTAGAAGGAAAAAGGCATGAGAAAGTTAAAAAGGCTTACATGCAAAATTCCACTTCTCAGGGAAGGGAACATTATCTTCACCCACTAAACCAACAGTGGGGCAGCAACAAATTGGACATACCAGTTACGTTCTTTGTCATCCTTGGGACTCACCAGGACCCTCTTGCTCCTAGCTACTAGTGTAAAAATTCCATTACGGAAGAGCCTGGGGGAGTAAAGGTGAATCAAATGAGGGAAAGTGAAAGGAACCCCGGTCATATTGGTCAAATGCCTCAAACAGGTAACAACCCTCCATATGATTGGGCCAATTTGACTTAAGCATACATCAAAGAAATGGCAGAATTCAAGGATGACCGGGTCAATGGCCGGTTTGAACCCCAAGGTGAATGGGTATGAATAGACAAAAGAAAACCCTATTAAATAAGAAGTAATTCTTTGATTTGGGTAAGGGACAATAATAGGAAAATCATTACCCAAATGGAAATCTCTACGAACTATAGTTGCTAAAATCTCAGTAATTTGAGTAGGATACATATCAACACGATCTAAACTAGAGACTGTGTTCCTAAGGGATTATTTGTCATGGCAAAAGGATAGTTCCATGGGAACTATCTCTTCCAACTGTGGGTTCACGAAGAGGCTCAAAAGATTCTTTGCCTCTTGAGAAATATATCTGAGAAAGCGAACCCCTAGTTCTAGAAGAAAGGCCAGAACTGGTAGAAACAACAGTAGAACCACCACGAGCGGGCCCCAAATTACGAAGTCTACCGCCCTTTCTGCTCCTAGTAGGGGCATTACGGAAGGTATCAACTATGGGAATCTCCTAGGGTTAGGGTTTGATGAAGACATAGCAAAGAAGAGAAATAAAATGAAGAAATAGGTAGGGATTCAGGAAATTGAACATTCAATATAATTTATATGATAAAGACCAAATGAAGAAGTTATATTTATATTGATAAGCAACTACCAAAGGGAAAAAGTGTAATGATGGAATTAATATAATAATGATAGTTGGCGCTTTGTTGATAATGGAGCCGTAAAAATTCTTGAAAAGGGCTGCAAAACTACGGAGTTATAAAAAGCGACACGTGTGAAGAGCATTAAATGGAGGTGACAATTATAACGTCAATTCTGTCATAGAATTAATGGTAACATAAATTCTCATTCCACTTCCCAAATATTCAACTGATGAATAAATGGCAAGTGGGGGAGACTATCTGTATTTCGAGAAATTGAGTTTACATATAAAGATGATATGTCAAGACACGTAGAATAGTCAAAGAGTTACTAATGGCAAAGAGGCACGAATAGCAACACACAACACTATCTGAATATACCCTGGTTTATTTGCTTTTCTTTCGATTATACTCTTGTTTCTCAAATTACTTCCTCACACTTATTTTTTCGATTATCAGTAACTCGTGTTCTTCTAAATTATTTCTTTAATCGAAATTCTATTTTATGGTTAAACAGTGGGGAGTTTGGCGTATATTCTAGTTAGAGAGAGACCTCTTGCAATTGATGTTCAGGCTTTGGCCAATCGGTTCATGAGGTTGGATATTTCTAAGCCCCGTCGGGTATTGTCTTGTGTGGTATCTTGGTCTTCTTTATTTGATCACATCAGAGAGCCCCAATATGATTATCCACATTTTTTTGTCCTTAGAGACATATTTTAGCATGATGATTCTAGAGATGTGACCATTGGTGATGATGGATTGTTGCGAATGCAGGGATGAATTTGTGTGCCCAGTGTATATGGGCTTCGGGAATTGATTCTGGAGGAGGCCCATAGCTTGCGGTATTCTATTCATCTGGGTTCCGCGAAGATGTACTAGGATTTGAGACAGTGCTATTAGTGGAGAAGAATGAATAAAGACATTTTGGGGTTTGTAGCTTGGTTTCTCAATTGTCAGCAAGTGAAATATGAGCATCAGAGGTCGGGTGGCTTGCTTCAATAGATGGTTATTCCTGAGTGGAAGTGGGAGAGGATCACTATCGACTTTGTTGTAGGACTTTCACAGACTTTGAAGAAGTTCGATGCTATTTGGGTTATTGTGGATCGGCTGACCAAGTCCGCGCACTTCATTCCTATATGTACTACTTATTCTTCATAGTGGTTGGTAGAGATATATTTCGGGAGATTGTTGGATTGTATGGTGTCCTAGTTTCCATCATTTCAGATCGTGGCATTCAGTTTACTTCCCAGTTTTGGAAGTCTGTTCAACGAGAGTTGGGTACTCAGGTGTAGTTGATCATAGCTTTTCACCCTCAGACGGACGGGCATTCCGAGTGTACTATTCAGATATTGGAGTACATGTTGCGTGCTTGTGTTATTGACTTCGAAGGATCGTGGGATTAGTTTTTACCATTTGAAAAGTTTGCTTATAACAATAACTACTAGTCGAGTATTCAGGTGGCTCTATTTGAGGCTTGTATGGGAGACGATGTAGATCTCCAGTTGGTTGGTATGAGCCCATTGAGGCTAGGCTATTGCAGACTAATTTGATACAGTCTAAAACAGACTAGACTATTGCAAACTGAAGGTGATTCAGAAGGGGCTTCGAATCGCGCAGTCGAGGTAGAAGAGTTATGCTGATATGAAGGTTTGAGATGTGTCATAAATGGTTTGCGAGAAGGTTCTGTTGAATTATTCACCCATGAAGGGTGTCATGAGATTTGAGAAGAAAAGAAAGTTGATTTCATGGTTCATCAGACCTTTTGAGGTACTTCGGAGGATTGGAGGTGGCTTATGAGCTTGCCTTGCCACCCAACTTGTCGAGTATGCATCCGGTATTTCGTGTGTCTATGCTCTGGAAGTATATTGGGGATTCATCACATGTTCTGGATTTCAGCACGGTTTAGTTGGAGGATGCTTTGACTTATGGTATGGAGCTAGTAGCTATTTTGGGTTGTCAGTTTCAGAAGTTGAGGTTAAAGGATATAGCTTTAATGAAGGTGCAGTAGAGAGGTCAACTCATGGAGGAGGTTACTTGGGAGACCGAGCGAGAGATGCGGAGCAGATATCCCTACCTATTTAATGCTTCAGGTATGTTTCTTAACTCGTTCAAGGAAGAATGTTTGCTTAAGTTGGGGAGGATGTGATTACCCGACCAGTCGTCTCATGAGTTACCACTCCGCTTTCCCCATTTATGCTTTTTTATGCTTCATTATCTGTATTTTATGGTATCGGGTTGGTGGAATCAAGTCGAGAATGATTTTGATAAGGTTTGAGACACTTAGTCTCTTTTAAGAAGGTTTGAGTTGGAAAAGTCAACCAGATGTTAAATTATGTGTTAGAGGGCTCGGATGTGAGTTCCAATGATTCGGTTAGCTTTGGGAGGTAATTTTTGATTTAGTAGCATGATCGGAATGAGTTTTGGAGGTTCGGAGTAGAATTAGGCTTGAATTTGCGAAGTTCATATTTTGGCGATTTCCGGTTGATAGGTGAGATTTTGATATAAGAGTTGGAATGGAATTCCGAGAATTGCAGTAGCTTCATTGTGTCATTTGGGATGTGTGTGCAAAATTTATGGTCATTCGGACGTGGTTTGGTTGGATTTTTGTCGAAAGCACATTTCGTAAGGTTTTTAGAAACTTAGGCTTGAATTCGATGTGTTTTGGGTAATTTGATGTCGTTTGAGGTGTTTTGATGATTGGAACAAGTTTGAATAAGGTTTTAGGATGTGTTGGTACCTTTGGTTGACGTCCCGGGGACTTCGAGTGAGTTTCAGGTAGTCATTCGGATAATTTTTGGTGTGTGAAAGTAGCAGAAATTACAGGTTCAGGGTTGCAAAGAATTTGTCCTTCGCGATCGGTAGGGTGTCTCGCGATCGCGTAGAAGAAATTTTGGAGGGCACCCTGTTGTTATTCATGTTCCTAATTGGAGGCTCAAGATCGCATAGCATGGGAACGTTGCTCATCGCGAACTCGTTAGTGTGGTCGCATTCGTATAGGGTCAATTGGACATGGGTCTTGGTAGGATGTTTCTGTATCGCGAATGCAGGGTTATGTCTGCGATTGCCTAGGTTATCACGTTTGATAATCGTGTTCGTGTACGCTTTGTCGCGTTCGTGTAGTGTAATTTTGGGAAGCTGAAGATTTGTTCTTTGCGATCACGAAGGAAGTGTCGTGACCACGATGAAGGAAATATAGGCCAGGGCAGAATGTTTTTAAGTCATCTTGTTCGCGAATGTGGGCTTATTTTCACCCATAACAACTCATTTTGAAGGATTTTTGAAGGAGATTGAAGAGGGGTTCAAGGGGAAATGTTTGGAGGTAAGAATTTTGAACTTAAAACTCGATTCTTTTATTAAATCCACCTAGAATTTAATGAAAACTTAATCAAAAAATGTAAGAACTAGGGCTTGAAATTTTGGACTTTTAATTGGGGATTTGGAAGACCATTTGGGGTCGGATTTGAGAACTTTTAATATGTATGAACTCGTGGAGAGATAATAAACCCGTTGATGTGAAAATTTCTGAATTTCGAGAAGTTGTATATTATTGGGGATTATGACTTGGTCCGTCTCAATTGATGTTTTTACCGCATATTTGACTGAAACTTATTTGTTATCATCATAACTTGGATTGAATGCCATATTTGGGCTTCGTTCTAACTATTTGAACCCTTCGGGGATTTTTATTACTATTTCCTTACTGCTTTGACTTATAACTTGAACTCAGTCCTGATAATTTCTACTGTTTTACTATTCAACCGCTCTTTCCCAGATTTTTCGACTTAAATGATATTTGGGCTGAAAACACTATTTTACTATTTTCCGAGGGGCTTGTGATGATTTTTTGGATTTAGTAAGGCTGGGGCCTTAAATTGAGAGGAGCATTGATACTGATATAAGGCCGGGGCCTAAGATACATATAGTCCACGAGGTGACTTGATTGATATGAGGTCGACGGCCTAGATTTGATGCCACGAGAGGTGGCTTATGATTGCATTTGGGCCGTATGGGGCCCCTTCCGGAGTCTGTACACCCCTAATGAGTGCGGGTATCCATTTATGATATGAGATTGAGCCTGAGGGGCTAGCACTGTACTGAGATATAGCCCGAGGGGCGAATTTATGGATACTGAGCCTGAGGGGCAAACTTCTATCTGTTTACTTTACATTATTTACCTGTTTTTCCTATTGAAATGGAATCTTACTTGATTCTTCATTGATTTACTATTTTCAAATGATGTTTTACTGCTTCATTATTGAATGCCTTGTGCTTTATGTGTTTTTTTCTCTTCTGTCATTATTTATATTTTTCACTCACTAGGTCAGAGTACTCACATTACTCCCTGCATCATGTGTGCAGATTCAGGCGCCGCTGGTTCTGCTCCCGAGTGCTACTTTCCCCAATTCCAGGCGGTACATTCGGAGACTACGAGGTAGTTGTTGGCGTCCGCAGCCCCATGTCTATACTCTATATTTCTATGCCCTTCAAACATTTGTAGTAGTTTATGACGTTAGCAGACCTGTATTATGGTTATAGATGCTTGTGACTCGTGACACCCCGGTTATAACTGTATCGGGTTGGATTTTTTTCGCATTTATTGTCTATATTTCCGCTATTCAGTTTATTAAACCACGTTTAGACTATTTTGCATTGTGCAACTGTTTAACAATGAGAATTTAATTCAATTGGTTGTCCTTTTCTTCACGAGAGACGTCATCACGATCGGGTTTGGGTTACGTACTAAGCTGATAAATAGAATTTTATAAAATCATTATGATTTAATGAACTCAAATAAATTAAATCACATTTTGACATGATATTAAAAATTAGTTTAAAAATAAATATTTTGGACTTATTTTAATTTGAGATGAGAAATCTTTTTATATTAGGATGAGAAAAGTTTAAATTAAGGATTTTCAAGCAACTCATTGAATTTTTAGAAATATAATAAATTTTTAGTTAAAGGAAATCTTAATAACGTTTGAATTATTATATTAAAAATACGTATGGAAAAATTAATATTTAATTGTACGTACTACTAAATAATCACTAAAATAAATTTACCCGTAATTATTAATATTGGTCACGTTAATAAGAATTAAAATTATTATCAAAAATTATATTAAAAATAAAAGAGAGAAAAAATTTAATTTCTAATTGTACGAACTATTGCAAAAATTATTAAACATAATTCTAAAATTTTCATGAAAGGCTTTACTGATAATAATTATTAGTATAATATAACACGGAAAACTTATAAAGTCTATGTTATATATATTTATATTTATAAAGGTATCGACTGTTATTATTCCCTAGGAAAAATGCAAATATTGAAGAGAAGAAAAGGATGATTTTTTTAAAAATGTATGTTATTCACAAATAATAAAATAAACAAAAAAATAATAGTCTACTAAATAAGATATTATTTGGCTATGAAATATGTGTGATGACCTAAAAGGGATTGATTTCTGTGCTTTTGAGGCCTAGAAAACTTCATTTTAGAGTCACCTCGATTTGCGTGGACAGTTCTGGCGCGTAGTCGGAAAGCTTAAATATGAAATTCTGAGAAAAATGCTAAGTTTTGATTTTTAAAATGAATAAATTTGACTTCGATCAATATTTTGGGTAAACGGTCCTGGACAAGTAATTTGACGGCCTCGGAGGGTCCGTAGAGAAATATGGAACTTGAGCATATGTCTGGAATTAAATTCCGAGGTCTCAAACACGAGAAATGAATTTTTAAGAAAAATTATTTTCTGAAAATGCTTAAGGAAATTTGAAATAAAATCTGATTAGAAAGCGATGGTATCGTGCCCGTATTTTTGTTCCGGTGCCCGGTACAGTTCTTATATATGGTTTAAGTCATCCCTGTAAAATTTGATTTAAAACGGACGTCGTTTGACGTGATTCGAACTTGAATTTGCTAAATTTGATACTTGAAGAAGTTTGAGAAAAATTCTTGATTTTAAGGTTTGATTTATCATTTTTGAGATTATTTTGGCTATTTGATCGCACGAATAATTTCTTATGATATTTTTGAGTTAGTATGTATGTTTAGTTAGGAGCCCTCAGTGCTCGGGTGTATTTCAGTGGTATTTCGTAAAGTTTTTGACTTATAAAAAGTTGCAGATTTTCTGCAGTCAGTGTCCAAGGATTTTACCCTTCGCGTTCGCGTGGTCCCCCTTGCGAACCCCTAAGGCAAAGATCCAGGTGCCTAATTTCTTCTTAGCGAACGCGAACATTGGGATGCGAACGCGAAGCTGAGGGGGGAGCCCTTTGCGAACGCGGTTCTCCACTCGCGAACGTGTAAGGTTTAGGGGAGGGATCACCAATTTGTGTATCACGAACGCAACCAATGGTCCGCGAATGCGAGGCTCGAGAAGCTAGCGCTTCGTGAACGCGCGAGCCCATGCACGCGAACGTGAAGTCTTATCCAGCCGACCCATCGCGAGTGCAAGGGTCCTGTCGCGATCGCGTAGAATATTTTTGCCAAATCATTTAAAAGACCAAAAATAGAACGCATTACGGGATTTATCCAAATTTCACAAAACTTCTTCTTCTCCAAAGCTCTTAGGCGATCCTTGAAGCAATTCTTCATCATAATCTTTTGGGTTAGTAATCTTTAACTTATTTTCTTTCATTTTCATCAACATTTATTGAATTTTTAAGCCTAAAACATGTGATTATGGGTAGGAATTAGAGATTTGGGTAGAGTTAGGGCTTTTTTTATTATTCTTGATTTAGGCCTCGTTTTGGGATCGAATTTGAAAATAATTTATATATTCAGGCTCGTGTGTGAATGGATGATTTGATTTTTGTCCGAACAATGTGTTTTGACCAAGCTGGCTCATGGTCAATTTTTGAAATTTTAGAAAGAATGATTGGAAAGTTATAATTGAATGTTGGAATTTGATTGTTTAGCATTTATTGATGTTAAATTATGTATAGACTCGATTGGATTGGAGACGAATTTGAAAGAAAAAGCAGTGTGTGAGGATTTAGTTGGACAAGGAAATTCGAGGTAAGTGTTTGGTCTAACCTTAGCTTGAGGGATTAGGAGTTGAGTACTATTTGCTATGTGGTAATTGTTGAGTATGATGTATAGACATGGTGACGAGTATCTATACGTTGGTGTCTAGCATGACGTGAGTCATTAAATTGTAAATATCTTGATTTTGTTGTATCTTTCATGCTTTGATGATGATTCCTATTTGTTGTGAAAAGTTTATGGAAGGAAATTGTGACCTTTGAACATCGATGAGCATTGTTTCAAGTAATATTACAAATTGTGAAAGTATATGAGATGATTGAACCCTTAAAAGCATAGTCCAAGTGGTAAAGTGAGTTATGAAATAAAAAGTGAAAGAAAGAGAAAAAGTTATTTAATTATTTTCTTGTCAGGATAATGTTTCTTTGTTAATTATCTCCCTTGCCGGGATATTAAGATTATTGATATTGTACCCTTGTCAGAATTTAATTGTTTAACTGTGTTCCTTTGCCGAAATTTCTATTATTATTTTGCTTATTCCCTTGCCCTCTTTGTTAGTCATTGTATTTTGGGTGAGACAAAATGTTAAAGCACGAGGGGTGAAGTCGTGCCATATTTGCTATTGTGAGGAAAGGTGTAAAGCACGAAGGGTGATGTCATGCCGTACGATGTACCATTCCATGCCGTTTTTCATTAAATATATGGTGAGGAAAGAGATTAAAAACGCGAAGTGTGATGCCGTGTTCATTGTTATTATATGATTGATTTGTTGAGAACGAGGTAAAAGCACGAAGGGTGATGCCGTGAACACTTTTGTTATAAAATATTATTTTGGTGAGGACGAGAGTAAAAGCACGAAGGGTGATGGTGTGCATACTTTTATTATAAAATATTATTTTGGCGAGAACAAGAATAAAAAACGAAGGGTGATGCCGCACAAATTGTTTGATTTCTAATCCTTGTTAGTATTCCAGTTATGTTGTTTCTTTCCTTACTTGATATTTTTTATTCGGAACTGTTACCTCCCCCATAGCATGTTTCTCCCTACCACATTGACTAGTTATTTCCTGTATTTTTGTCTGCTATATATATATATATATATATATATATATATATATATATATATATATATATATATATATATATATATATATATATTTTTTTTTTTTTTTTTTCGATGACGTTAGGATAGGCACTTACCAGCACATAGTGTCGGTTGTGCTGATACAACACTCTGCACTGTGTGCAGATCCCGGAGCAGCATTTGGTCATCAGCAGTAGATCGAGAGCTATACTTCAGTCCGAGACTCCAGGTAGCCCTGTTGACGCCCGCATGCCCGACGTCTTTTCTATCCATTTTTATATTTTGTTATCCTTTGTACTCGGGACAGACTATGTTCTTTTCTTTCAAATACTTATTTTTAGTAATCCTAGACAGTACGTGGATGGTGTGACACTAGGTTCTGGTTAGAGGTATGTGTTGGTCTTTAGGAATTTTGGGTTTTATATTTTATTTAAGACTTCCGCTGAATTTCATATTATGTTGTTATTTAATAGTTTATTCCTGTTAATTTAATTTTGGCTAAAAAGGGATTAAAAATAAAAGTAGTTAATAATCTCTAAGATCGTGGCTTGCCTAACTTTTATGAGTAGGTACCATCACAACTTCCGAGATAATATGTTAGAAAAAAAAGACCATCCTTGTAATAATAATAACTTCATCTGAGTTATACCTTCTAAATTCAAATGAAGACTATTTCCTATCATATTATTATAAGTTAAAATGAATCATTATCTCATATCGGACTATTTTTAAATGAATATATTTTACAAATGAACTACTTTATTTGTTATATCACAAGTTACAAGTAGAAAGGAAATGATGATGATGAACAACAAATAAGAAATGAGTTAGAAAACTAATAAATAAAACTTTTACTATTCGTTGTATTGAGGTTAAACTAAGTGGTAACGAAATAAATAATATAAATTAATAAAAAATCACTAAGCAATTTTAATTTATTATAGAAAGTATATACTCCCTTTATTTTAATTTATGTAATTTAGTTGATTGAATATGGAGTTCAAGAAAATAGGGAAATTTTTTATATTTATGGTGTAAAATAAGGCATATATGTATGTATATATATATATATACATATATATATATATATATATATGTATGTATGTATATATATATATGTATGTATGTATATATATATATGTATGTATGTATATATATATATATATATGTATGTATGTATATATATATATATATATATATATATGTATGTATGTATGTATCACTACCCACATATTTCACGCCGGAGAGTCGTGATGGCGCTTACTAGTGAAAGCTAGGCAAGCCAACCATTAAACAATTTACTCTTTTCCCGTTTGATTCTTAAACAATTAATAGCCAACATTAAATAAAATAACGGAATTTAATAAGCGGAAGACTAAAGTATAATATTTTAATAACGATGCCAATCCATACATAAACTATCCAAGACTGGCATCACAAATCAACATACTGTCTAAGAATACTACAAAAAAAGGTCCAAAAGATTTATTACAACACTTTCTCTGGAATACATAAAAAAAATAGAACAAAAAGAATAGGAGAAGACGCCAATGCCTGCGGACATCTACAGGACTACCTCGGAATCTCCGAATGGACTGAAGTCAGCAACCCAAAGCTACGGTCCAAATGATCCAGTATCGGGATATATACACAGTGCAAAGTGTAGTATCAGCACAACCGGCCTCGTGTGCTAGTAAGTGTCTAGCCTAACCTCGATGAAATCATGACAGGGTTAGGACCAGACTACCGAAACCTATGCAAGTAAATCATATACATCGGATTTTAAAAGCATGGATGTACACATAAGGATGGGAGAGGTAACATGCTGCGTAGAAACATCAAATAATAACAAAAGAACGATAGGTAAATATAAGGAACACCATAACTCAATTATCAACAAGAGTATGGAATCAACCAAGTGCACGGCATCACCCTTCGTGCTTTTACTCACTTCCTCACTATAAGAATCATATAATATGCATGGCATCACCCTTTGTGCTATTACTCTCGTCCTCTCCATAAGAATCAATATAATTAGCACGAAATCGTACATCGTGCGGCATGACATCACGCTTCATGCTTTCCTCACAAAATCACATAAGGAATCACCCTTCGTGCTTTAACACTCCCTCACCAAAACAATACACGGCGTCATCCTTCGTACTTCAACACTCTTCCTCACCCCAAACAATAATCACAAAATAATAAGGGCAAGGAAATAATCAAATTTACAATTAAATCCCGACGAGGGAGCAATAGTATAACAATCATATCCCAGCAAGCGAAACGATATCAAAATAATAACATCGCAATGGGGGAGATAACATTAACAACAATATCACGCAAGGGAGACAATATCATTATTCTTTTTTTTCACATTTACTTCACAACTCGATTCACAATTTGAGCAAATGCTCTATAAGGTTCATTTGTCAGTTATACTTCCACAAAACACTATAAAAATTGGCTGAGCCAACGCTCTTCAATGTTCAAATACCAGTATTCCTTCCACATGCCTTACTTAATTATTGCAATCATCACATTAAGCATTAACAATACAAACAGAGTCACATTAATCATAACATAAGACCCATGGGCATTCTTGACACCAACATATAGATACTCGTCATCAAGCGTATAAGCCGTACTCAACAATCAACATGTACCAAATAGGACACGACTCCTAATCCCTCAAGCTAATGTTAGACAGAACACTTACCTCGATGCTACGAACACAATTCAAGCCTCAACTACTGCTTTACCTTTTGATTCGGCCACCAATTCGCTTGTATCTAGCCACAAACCACTTAACTATTTCAGTAAACGCCAAATGAATCAATTTTAATGCATGAAAATAGGTTTGATAAAGTTTTCCCTAAAAAGTGAAAAATCAACCTCGGGCTTGCTTGGTCCAAACCCAAAACTCATACCAATACCTGATTACCCATTAACCTATGAGCCCAGATATATAATTAGTTCTAGAATCTAACCTCAATTTGAGGTCTAAATCCCCAAATTTAAATATTCTTAGGGTTTACTAAGAAATCTCAATTCCACCATCAAAATCCTATATTTTAGGATGAAATCTTGTAAAAAAAGGTTAAGATGTTGAAGAAATGAGTTTAAAATCACTTATGAGTGTTTTGGAGAAGAAAGAGTGTTAGGAAAAATCGCCTCTTATGTTTTTAGGATTTTGAAAAGTGAAAAATAATTGAGAGTCTCGTTTAAATATAATCTTCTCAGACATGCAGACCGCACAAAAAGGAATGCGGCTGCAAAGCTCCACCACGGACCGCAAGAAATTGAGCGTGGTAGCAAAAGGGAAGCCTTGCCCTACCGCAGACCACATAATTCCCTCCGCGGTCGCGAAGTGCCCACCGCGGCGGCAAGAAACCATTGTGGACTTGCATAGTCTGGTTCAGAGACCTGCAACTTCTCTAAACCTGCAACAACTATGTTGTAAGTCTAAATCTATTTTGTGGCCTATCCATAATACCCCCGAGCCCTCGGAGCTCCGAACCAAGCATGTACTCAAGGCCAAAAATGTCATACGGACTTGCCCGTGCGATGAAATCATCAAAATAATATCAACAACTATTAATTAAGACTTAAATTCGTTTAATTACTTAAGAACATCCAAAAGCTCTATTTTCTCAAATGAAGGTCCGATTCATACTAAATGGACTCTAATTCTTACCAACTTCCCAGACGAATCTTAAATGTCATATTTAATCTGTACCGAGCTCCATAACTAAAATACTGGCCCAATAACATAAACTTCAAATATAATCAAATTTCCAAAAATACTCATATTTTCAATAAAATAATTTCTTTTATAAATTTATTTCTCGGGCTTGGGACCTCAGAATTCGATTCCGGGCATATGCTCAAGTCTCATATTTTCCTACGGACCTTCCGCGACAGTCAAATCACAGGTCTGGGTCTGTTTACCCAAAATATTTACTGAAGTCAACTTAAATTCAATTCGTAAGGCTGAATTAATATTTTTTATCATATTTCCACATAAAAGCATTCCGGATATATGCCTGGACCATGCATGCAAATCAAGGTAAGGAAAAAGGAGGCTTATAAGGCCTCAAAACATAGAATTTACTCATAAGTCAAGTGATGACCCCTATTGGGTCATCACATCTTCTACCCTTAAAACAAGTGTTTTTCCTCGAACGGACATAAGAAGGAAGTACCTGAGTCGTAGAAAATATGGGGGTAACGGCTCTGCATATCAGACTCGAACTCCCATGTCAATGCCTTAGCATGCTGACCTCTCCACTGAACACGAACAAAAAGAAAACTCTTCGATCTCAACATAAGAACCTGTCGGTCTAGAATAGCTACCGGCTCTTCCTCATATGACAAGTCCTTGTCCAACTGGACAGTGCTGAAATCCAACACGTGGGACTGATTGTTGTGATACTTCCGAAGCATGGACATATGAAACACTAAATGTACGGCTGATAATCTTGGCGGTAACGTAAGTATGTAAGTCACCTCTTCCACTCAATCAAGAATCTCAAATGGGCCAATGAAACTAGGACTAAGCATGCTCTTCTTTCCAAATCTCATCACTCCCTTCATAGGCGACATTTAAAGCAACACTCGCTCGCCAACCATGAATGCCACATCACGAACCTTACGGTCGGCATAAGTCTTTTTCCTGGACTGAGCTGTACGAAGCCTATTCTGAATGATCCTGATCTTGTCCAAGGTATCCTGTACTAGATCCGTACCCAACAATCGAGCCTCTCCTGGCTCAGACCATCCAACCGTCAACTGACATCGCCTGCTATATAAAGCCTCATAAGGAGCCATTTGGATGCTCGGCTGGTAGTTGTTGTTGCAGGCAAACTCCGCTAAAGGCAATAACGGGTCCCACGAGCCTCCAAAGTCAATGACATAATCTTGGAGCATATCTTCCAAAATCTGAATAGCCTGCTCGAAGTGCTTGTCCGTATGAGGATGAAACATTGTGCTCAACTCAACCCATGTGCCCAACTCATGCTGAAATGCTCTCCAAAAATGTGAGGTACTCTGCATACCTTGGTCCAAAATGATAGACACAGGCAAACCATGAAGACAAACTATCTTCTGGATATAGATCTCAGCTAACCTCTCGGAAGAATAAAAGACTACTACATGAATAATATGCACTGACTTGGTTAACCCATCAACAATAACCCATACTGTCTCGAACTTCCTCTAGTCTGTAGGAGTCCAACAACGAAGTCCATAGTGATATGCCCCCACTTCCACTTGGGAAGCTCAGTCCTCTGATATAAACCACCAAGCCTTTGATGCTCACATTTTACCTATTGATAATAAAAACACCGAGCCACACACGCAAAAATGTCCTTTGTCATCCTCATCCACTAATAGTGCTACTGCAAATCTTGATATATCTTACAGGTGCTCGGATGATGATAGAGTATCAGGAACTATGGGCCTCCTCTAGAATCAACTCTCGAAGCCCGTCTACATTAGGCACACATACACTAACCTGCATCCTTAAAACTCCATCATTTCCTAATGTAACCTGCTTGGCTCCTCCGTGCTGCACTGTGTCTCTAAGGACACACAAATGAGGATCATTATACTACCGATCCGGATACTCTTCATTAAAGAACAATTAGTGACGGTAAAAGCTAATATACGGTTGAGCTAAGAAACGTCCAACCTCACGAACTGATTGGCCAAAGCCTGAACATCCAAAGTATGCGGCCTCTCACCAACAAAAATATATGCAAGACTGCCCATCTGCTCGGACTGCACCTCTGTCTGAGGATGAAATGTTGTGCTCAACTCAACACGTGTGCCCAACTCATGATGAACTGCTCATATAAAATGTAAGGTAAACTGCGAATCTCGGTCCGAAATGACTGATACAAGCACACCATGAAGATGAACAATCTCCCGGATATAGATCTCAGCTAACCTTTCGGAAGAATAAGAGATTGCCACAGGAATGAAATGAGCTAACTTGGTCAGCCTATCAACAATTACCTACACTGCATCGAACTTCCTTTGAGTATGTGAGAGTCCAACAACAAAGTCCATACTGATACACTCCCACTTCTACTCGGGATGCATAAATCCTCTAAAATAAACCACCAGGCCTCTGATGCTCGCACTTTACTAGTTGACAATGCAAACACCGAGCCATATACGCAACAATATCCTTTTTCATCCTCATTCACCAATAGTGCTACCGCAAATCCTGAGACATCTTACTGACGCTTGGATGAATAGAGTACCAGGAACTATGGGCTCCTTTAGAATCAACTCTTGAAGTCTGTCCAAGTTAGGCACACAAACATGGCCCTACATCCTTTAAACTCTATCATTTCCTAATGTAACATTCTTGGCACCTCCATGTTGCATTGTGTCTCTAAGGACAAACAAATGAGGATCATCATACTGTCGTTCTAGATACACTCCAATAAAGAATAACAAGCGACTGTACAAGCTAAAACACGGTTGGGCTCAGAAACATCCAACCTCACGAACTGATTGGCCAAAGCCTGAACATTCCAAGTAAGCAGCCTCTCACTGACCAGAATATACGCAACACTGGCCATACAGGCTGGCTTTCTACTTAAGGCATCGACCACCGTAAAGGCCTTTCTGTGATGATATAAGATGGTGATATCATAGTCTTTCAAGCTCCAACCACCTTCTCTGCCTCAAATTTAACTCCTTCTGCTTGAAAAAGTACTGTAGACTCTTGTAATCTGCGAAAACCTCACATGCCACGCCCTACAGATAATGCCTCCAAATCTTTAATGCGCGAACAATGGTTTCTAACTCCAAATCATGAACCGGATAGTTTTTCTCATGAATCGTCAGCTAACACGAAGCATAAGCAATGACCTAGCCATGATGCATCAACATCGCACCAAGTCTAATACGAATTGCATCACAATAAATTGTATATAGCCCTGAACCTGTGGGTAAAACCAACACTTGCACTGTAGTCAAAGCTGTCTTGAGCTTCTGAAAGCTCACCTCACACTCGTCGACCACCTGAACTGGGCACCCTTCTGGGTTAATTTGGTCAACGAGGCTGCAACAGATGAAAACCCTTCCACAAACCGATGATAAGAGCCTACCAAACCCAAGAAACTCCATATCTCTGTAGCTGATACAGGTCTAGACCAATTCTTGACTACCTCTATTTTCTTCGGATCTACCTAGACACCCTCTATTGAAACAACATAACCAAAGAAAGCAACTGAACTCAACCAAAACTCACGCTTTGAAAACTTAGCATACAACTCATGATCCCTGAAAGTTTGGAGGACCACTCTCAGATGCTACTCATGCTCCTCTCGGATGCGGGAATATATCAAAATATCATCAATAAAGACTATCACGAACGAATCCAAGTAAGGCCTAAACACTCGTTTGATCAAATCCATAAATGCTGCTAAGGCATTTGTCAACCAAAATGACATCACCAAGAAATCATAACGCATGTACTGAGTGCAGAAAACTATCTTCGGGACATTGAATGCCTTAATCCTCAACTGATGGTAGCGAGATCTCAAGTCAATCTTCAAAAATACCTTGGCACTTTAATGTTGGTCAGAAAAATCATCAATCCTTGGCAATGGATACTTATTCTTGATTGTAACCTTGTTCAACTGCCAGTAATCTAAACACATTCTCATCGATCCGTCCTTCTTCTTAACAAACAACACTGGCACACCCCAACGAGAGACACTAGGTCTAATGAAGCCTTTCTCAAGCAAGTCTTGCAATTGCTCCTTCAACTCTTTCAAATCAGGAGAGGCCATACGATACGGCGGGACAGAAATGGGCTAGGTGCTCGGAGCCAAATTAATGCAGAAGTCAATATCCCTGCGGGTGGCATACCCAGCAGGCCTGAAAGAAATACCTCAGGAAACTCACGAACAACAGGCACAAAATCGATAGAAAAATCCTCAACACTAGAATCACGGACATATGCTAAATAGGCCAAGCACCCCTTCTTGACCATACATCGAGCCTTCATATTGGAGATAACACTATGGGTAGAATGACCAAGAGTTCATGTAGGCTCTAAATGAGGAAACTCTGGAAAAGCTAAGGTAACGGTCTTCGCATGATAGTCCAAGATAGCGTGGTATGATGATAACCAGTCCCTCTCTAATATGACATAAAATCAACCGTGTCCAAAAGTAACAAATCTACACGACTCAAGACCCCTGATCACAACAATACACAAATGACAGACTCGATCTACCACAATAAAATCACCCACCGGTGCAGAGACATGCATGAGCACTCAAAGGATCACTAGGCATGACAAGATATAGTGAAAAATAATTAAGCTTGACAAGATACGGTGCGAAATAAGTTGACACATATGAGTATATAGATCTTGGATCAAATAGAACTGAAGAAGTTTTACTACAGACCAGAACAGTAACTGTGATAACTGCATCGGAAGCCTCAGCCTCAGACTTGCTGGAAAAGCATAACATCGGGCCGGGCCCTACCACTCTAACTGCATCTCTGGAATGTCCTGCTGCTGGATGGCCTCAACCTCTAGAGGCTTGACCTCCACCTCTAATACCTCTAACTCCACCTCTAGCACCTCTACCTCTAATTCTAGCTGGCTGAGCGGGCTGTGGAACACACGGTGCCTAAACCATGGCATGCGAACCCTGATGCTGAGAACTACTCGATGCTCGAGCAAAAAATCTAGCAATATGCCCCACATTGCCACAAGTATAACAAGCCTTCGACTGCTGAGACTGCTGACCCTAGCGACCTGAATGACCACCCCCAAAAAATCTGGAGCAGCGGTGCATTGATAGGAGCTAGTTGTGCACTGTAGGACTGTTGATCAGAGTATTGCATATGAGAACCACGGCCATCTGAAGCACCGTGTGAAACATGAAGTGCTGAATGAAAAGGCTAAGGAGGATGGTCGAATCCCTGCTTCCAGACGAGGTACCACTAAATTTGCCTAAATGACGAGGCCTTTTGCAAGACCCCTAACCACCCCCCTGCGATAGAACCATCTCAACTCCTCTAGCCACATTTGCCGCCTCCATAAAAGAAATCTCACCCCCTGTCTCCTTAGCCATCTGAAGCCGAATAAGCTAAATAAGTCCCTCAATGAACCTACTCACTCACTCTCTCTCTCTCTCTCTCTATCTCTCTCTCTCTCTCTCGGTTGGGAAGTATAAGTAAAGCATGAGAGGCCAAATTAATAAACCTAGTCTCGTACTTACAAACAGTCATAGAATCCTTTTGGAGGCACTCAAACTACCTCCGATAGATCTCTCTCTGGGTGATAGAAAGAAACTTTTCCAAAAAAAGTTGAGAAAACTGATCCCAAGTCAAAGCTGGTGACCCAACTGGTCTAGCCAAACAATAATCCCTCCACTAAGTCTTGGTGGATCCAGATAAGCAAAAAGTAGCAAAGTCAACCCCATTGGTCTCCACTATCTCCATGTTCCTGGGAACCTCATGACATTTGTCTAAATATTTCTAGGGATCCTTAGAAGATGCACCGCTGAAAGTTGTAGTGAAGAGCTTGGTAAACATGTCTAACCTCTACAAGGCATCAGCAGACATAGCTGCTCCATCACTGGTCTGAGCTACCATGCTCGGCTGAATTGCTCCAACTAGTGGAGCTGCTCGAGTTTGAAATTTTGGAGCTATCTACTCCGGAGTTCGAGTAGGAGGAGCCTTGGCTCCTCCTCCAGCCTAAGAAACGGCTGGTGCTACCGGAAGCAAACTTGCTTGGGCGACACTCTCCATAAGGCCTACTAAACAGACCATAGCATCCTAGAGTACTAGGGTACCAATGAACCCCTCTAGGACCTGAACTGGGCCTACTGAAACTCTCTGGGCCGGAACCTCATCATCAAACTCAACTTGAGGCTCTGCTGCTGGTGCTACTTCTCTGGGCTAAGCTATGCCCCTGCCTTGATCATTAGCATAGACTCGGCCTCGCCCTTTGCCCCCTGTGGGAGCTACTGCTGGGAGCTCGGGCTGCTGGTCAGTGGATTAAGAAGCATGTGTTCTCGCCATCTACAAAAGAACATAGTAAAAATTCAATTAGCATTGAGAAACCAAACCGCACGATACGAAAGAATAGATGTGATATTTTTCCTAACTCTGTAGCCTCTGGGGGATAAGTACAGACGTCTCCGTACCGATCTCTCGGACTCTACTAAGCTTGTCTATGAATAGTGTGACCTATGTAACCGAGAGCTCTGATACCAACTTGTTATGACCCAGATTTACTACCCTCGGGAATCGTGATAGCGCCTACTACTGAAAGCTAGGCAAGCTAACTGTCGAACAATTACTTATTTCCCATTTGGTCCTTCAACAATTAAAAGCCAACATTAAATAAAACAACAGAATTTAGTAAGGAAAGACTGAAATATAATATTTTTATAAAAGATGCCAACACCAATCCATACATAAATAGCCGAAGGCTGGTGTTACAATTCCACATACCGTCTAGGAAAACTACAGAGAAAAGTCCATAAGATTTATTTTAACACTTTTCTAGAATACATTAAAGAAAAAGAACAAAAGGAATAGGAGAAGACTCCAAGGCCTGTGGACATCTACAGGACTACCTCAGAATCTCCGAATGGGCTGAAGTCAGCAACCAAAAGATACTGTCTGAATGCTCGAGTACCGGGTTCTGCACACAATGCAGAGTGAAGTATCATCACAACCAACCTCATGTGCTGATAAGTGTCTAACCTAACCTCGATAAAGTAGTAACGAGGCTAGAACTAGGCTATCGAATAAACCTGTACAGTTAAATCATACACATCGGAAGATAAAAGCATGGATGTACAGTTAAGGATGGGAGGGGTAACATGCTATAGAGAAACATCAAATAACAACAGAAGAACAGCAGGTAAATATATGGAACACCGTAACTCAAATATCAAAGAGAGTCAGGAATAAACTAAGTGCACGACATCATCCTTCGTGCTTTTACTCTCATCCTCACTATAAAAATCAATATAATCTGCATGGTATTACCCTTCCTGCTTTTACTCTCGTCCTCACTATAAGAATTAATATAATTGGCACAGAATTGTGTATCGTGCGGCACGATATCACCCTTCTTTCTTTTACACTCTTCCTCACAAAATCATACATGGCATCAACCTTTGTGCTTTAACACTCTCTCTCCAAAACAATACACGGCATTATCTTTAATGCTTCAATACTCTTCCTCACCTAAACAACAGTCAAAAAACAATAATGGCAAGGAAATTATCAAACTTACAATTAAATCCCAACGAAGGAACATAGTACAACAATCATATTCCGGCACGGGAAACAATATCAAATGAATAACATCCCAGCGAGGGAGATAATATTAACAACAATATCCCGACAAGGGAGACAATATCATAATCCTTTTTTTTTTCAAATTTACTTCACAACTCGATTCACAATTTGAGCCAATGCTCTATAAGGTACATCTGTCAAATATATTTCCATAAATCATTTTACAACTTGAGCCAACACTCTACAATGTTCAAATACCAATATTCCTTCCACAGGCCTTACTTAACAATCGCAATCATCACATTAAGCATGAAAAATACAAAAAGAGTCACATTAATCATAACATAAGACTCATGGGCATGCTTGAAACCGACATATAGATACTCCTCACCATGCCTATATGTTGTAGTCAACAATCAACACGTAGCAAATAGGACACGACTCTTAATCCCTCAAGCTAAGGTTAGACCAAACACCTACCTTGATTCCACGAACACAATTCAAGCCTCAACTACTGCTTACCTCTTTATTCCAACAATAATTCTCTTGTATCTAGCCACAAGTCACTTAAATATACAAATAAATTCTAAATGAATCAGTTCTAATGCATGAAAATATGTTTTATAAAGTTTTTCCCAAAAAGTGAAAAATCAACCCCGCCCTCTTGGTCCAAACTCGAAATTCAAACCAAAACCCGATTACCATTCACCCCGAGCCTCGATATATAATTCGTTCTAGAATCTGACTTTAATTTGAGGTCTGAATCCCCAAATTTCAATATTCATAGGTTTTCCCAAATTTCCAATCCACCGAGAAAACCCAAGATTCTAGGTTGAAATCTTGTAAAGAAGTTAAGAACTAAAAGAAATGAGTTTAAAATCGCTTATAAATGTTTTGGATAAGAAAGAGTGTTTGGAAAAATCGCCTCTTATGTTTTTAGGATTTTGAAAAGTGAAAAATAACGGAATGTCCCATTCAAATATACTCCTCTCATACCCTCTCCATGGACCGCACAAAAAGGACTGATGCTGCGAAGCTCCACCGCGGACCGCAAAAGGGAAGCCTTGCCCCACCGTGGACTCTATAATTCCCTCCGCGGTCGCAAAGTACCCACTGCGGCCGCAAGGAACCATTATGGACCACATAGTCTGGTTCAAAGACCTGCAACTTCTCTAAACCTGCAACAACTATGTTGTAAGTCTAAATTCACTCAGTGGCCTATTCAAAATCTACCCCGAGCCCTAGGGGCTCAAAATCAAGCATGCATGCAAGTCCAAAAATATCATAGGGACTTGCCCATTTGATCAAATCATCAAAATAACATCAAGAACTATGAATTAAGCCTCAAATTTAATTAATTACTCAAGAACATTCAAAATCTCTATTTTCTCAAATGAAGGTCTGGCTCATACTAAACGGACTCCGATTCTTACCAAACTTTACAGACACATCTCAAATGTCATATTGAAACATTAGCAGGCTCCGAAACCAAAATACGGGCCTTATACCATAAATTTCAAAATATAATCAAATTTCCAAAAACTCCTATATTATTAGTAAAATAATTTTTTTTTTAAAAATCATTTATTGGACTTCGTACCTCACAATTCGATTCTAGGCATACGGTCAAGTCCAATATTTTCCTACGGATCTTTGAGAACCATCAAATCACTAGTACGGATCTATTTACCCAAAATATTGACCAAAGTCAACTTACATTAATTTTTAAGGCTAAATTAACATTTTCATCACATTCCACATAAAAATATGCCAGATACGTCGAGAACATGCACGCAAGTCGATGTGAGGAAAAAGGAGGCTTCTGAAGCCTCAGAACAATAAATTTACTCGTAAATCAAGTGATGACCCCTTTTGGATCATCACAATCTATATTTTGTATGATTATAAATCATTGAATAAAGGTAGTTTTTTTCCAAATAAGAAAAATGGTCATTCTTCTTTGCGCAGAATAAAAAAGAAATAGGTTCACATAAATTGAAATGGATGGAGTATTACTTTTTTCCCCTTACTTTTGATAGATCATAACAAGAGCAAACATCTATATATTTATCCTTTGAATTTCACCAAATATTTTTCCCAATGTTATTCAGTCAAACCTCTCTATAACAGCCTCGTTTGTTCCAATATTTTTGGGTGGTATCATGAAGTGCTGTTATATAGAATCTATATTATAGCATAACATTAAAATTTGGTTCCGAAAAAGGTTGGATTTTATATTTGACGATAATCGTGATATATTTGGTGATAATCATGAATTTGAACCCACAAGTTCATCTTGGTGGGTTCAGTCCTAAACGGAATATATTTGACGATAATCGTGAATTTTGTTTAAGAAATTTTACCGAAATGCTACACACATTGAGACAAACTTTGTGGTAGAGATCTGGAGATGTGACCTGTTGAAGGCTATATGAAGAAGGTGGATCAAGTTTATTTTATCAGAAAATTCAGGCCAAAGGGGAGAATTGTTAGGTGTTTATCCAGATCCTCCTACCATAATTGATTTTTCTATCTCATGAAGGAAAGGATAACATATTTACCATAATTGGGTTTTCTTTTCCTAGAAGAAAAATATAATTCTTCCATATTTTGCTTGTCTTTTTCTTGTAGGAAAAGGTTTTGAGTTCTATAAATTGAAGATCCATCCTTCTCATTCAGCAGTATCCACAATGTAGCCATATGGATTTGAGAATCGTGTTTAGGGGGAGAACTTTACGGGATAAGTGTTAGAGTATCACTTGTGTTTGCCTCTTCATGAGGTTGTTCTTTCGATATTTTGTACTCTCTTTTATATAGTGGATTGCTCATCTCCGTCGTGAATGTAGGTCATTTGACCGAACCAAATTATATGTTTGTGTCTCTTTTGGTATTTCTTTTTCGTTGTTTAATTTATCATTATTTAAGATTTACTTTATTAGCTTCCGTAAAAAACCTAATTTTTCCATCCTAACATATAGAAAGTTCTGATGGAAGACTTTAAAGGACGTCCGCACGTGTGGGTGTGACTCCTCTTATTATTCTCAGCTCAATTTATGAAGCTTACTTGCTTTAATTTGTCTTTTCATATATATATATATATGGTTCTGTGTATTTATCGTCCAGTGTATATATTGTCCTATGACCTGTTAATAAGTTGAGTAGTATTGACAATTTAGCGAGTATATTCTTCACAAACTTTTTGAAATAAATGATTGGTCCGAACCATTGACACATTTGTAAAACCACCTGTACAATTTGATGATGTGAGTCTCAAATCTCAATTACGCATTTGAGTTAAATGATGATTAATATAGATTGACTAATTTACTTATTTCTCCAGGTAAAGCAAGTTAAAACAAAGTTAACTTGCCTTTATAATGTCAGTATTAGTAAAAATTTCTTGCATCAAGCAAAGAGCTAAAGTAGATGTCAGGATCAAATTAATTGATAGCTAAATATATATGTCATCATGTAATACATGCATACTCTTATAGCTAGCATCCAGGTGAAATACATTTTATTTGCCTTGTTACCTAAGGACTCGTTTTGTACGAGGAATAAGAAATAATTAAATTCAAAATTAAATTTAAAATAAATTTATCACATGTTAGTTCTAATAAAACTGACGTATAACTAATTTTCGAATTAATTATTCCGGAATTACAGAACTTTTTTATCCCCATAAAAAAATGAGATAACTAATCTCAAAATAATTAACTATAAAATAATTTATTTCTCAATCAAATAATCATTTAAGGTTTAATAGGCAGATGTCTAATCAGGTTAAAGTGTTCAATATGTACTGATTGCAATTGAGGTGTCAAAATAGAAACTGAACCTAAGTTTAAGAGGCCGTCTATACATTTGTCTTGAGCAAATATAAGAGGGCCTTAGGAAAACGTAGCTAGGAAGTTAAAAACGTGTATTTGATAAACAAATCAAGTATGACTTCTCTGAACTTTTCTTATTTACATGACAATTAGTATTATACACGTTTGACTAAAAAGGGTTAAGTCTTTTTATAAATTAATTAAATAAGAAGGTTTGAGGTAAATTCTGGTAAAAAGATAATTCCTCCTATATCGGAAATAGAAGAGAAGAGCAAGCAAGTATAACTGAACATAAAATTTAATCATAACAATAATTGAATCCCGTAATGTAAGAAGAGGGTGGTAATTTTCATAACATTGAATAATAATGAAGAATACATAGATAAAAAGGGTCACTGGTCTTTAATAGGGTTGACCCCCACACATTTGATATGTTGATATCTTGAGACTAATGATGTAGGCTAGATCTGAGCTTCCTTGCTTCTTTCTCCTTAGCGAGGAGAAAGAGATGAAGATCCCTCTTCCTCTCTGAAGATATATCTGTGTGTGTGAGTCCCCCCCCCCCCCTCCGTTTTTGTTCTCTTACCTAGTATATACACTAGGTATTCTCATTTACACAACGGTCATTAGCCAGGATACATAAGTTATTTAATTGCTTTACAGATGACCCTCTGAAATACCGTAATTCACCGTACAAGTATTCTAAACACACGACCTCAGGCTTAGCCGAGGTGTTCGTCGCTATAGAATTGTACGAATACGACTTCGGCCCAAATGACTGTCATTGCTCTTCATGCAGATTCTTGTTGGTCAGATTTCGACCCATATAATTAGTTCCTACTGCCTATTGGGGGTCTTCTTTTGGCGAGCTCGATGGGCGGACTTTGTCGATTCAAAAGTTGTGAGAAATCTGAATACTTTGGGCGATGGGTGGGTTCCTCGTGGCGAGGTAGCAACATGACATTTCAATAGTTGCAACAAACTGTCATATCAGTTCAAAATATCATTAAAACTCCTCATGCGTCATTATGGCACACATTTTCTATATATTGCATCGTTTCCCGTGCCATTTTCGTATTCAGAATGGAGACATTTGGTTTTCCCGCTCAAGGTATTTATATCCCTATAGAGAGAGAAAAATCTTTCATTTGAATGTTCTGCTTCTCAATCGCTCGAGAGAGACTTTCGCAATTAAATCTTAAACCACTTTAAACATGCAGTAATGAACATGCACACGCAGTCAGATTCTAAACTTAAAATCCTAACTTTTTTAAGAAAAAATTATAAACTTTAAAAGTCCTATAGGAGCTTGTTTCGACCGGTCAAAAATCATATGCTCACAATCAGGATCCTTTCCTTTGAATTCGAGAGGAGTGCAAGGCTAAGGCTCAGGGCCCTAGTAAGAAATGTGATACACACCAGCTTCTCAGTGAGAAACTTCTAGTAGATTTGGCGATGGACCGAGATGACCATGTTGAGATGGACGATCAAGTGTTCTGAGTGCTTCATGATAGTGAAGATGAGTTGGAGATAATAGCTAACTATCCAATTCTGCAGGTGTGTTAGAGGCTCAAACAGATCAAGGGCCTTCAAATGCAAATAGATGAAGCACAAGCCGAGGCAGAAAAGTTTAAGAGGTGTATAAACATATTAGCTACAAAAAGGAGGTCGTCCAAGCAGAGTTGGAGTCGACCGAGTCTTAACTTCAGGCTGCACAAGAGAACACCTAGGTTACGACAAAGAAAAATAAGAAACTTCAGTCCAATTTAGCCAACTCAACCAAAGGGCTTGAGGTGGCCCGATCTGAGCCGGCCGCAACCAATATTAAGGCTTAAGCTGAAGCGACCCAATAAAGGTCGATGTTGAAGACACCTTAGAACATAAGAGCATAGTGGATCATGCGAGTTGGAAAGCTCGAATGGAGGTCCTCGGGGGGGCCCATGATGAAAGATTCGATGTATCTGCTGAAATTAAGATTGCTACGGCAGAGGAAACGAAGGCTCGGATGCTGGCTTTTCCTAAGGAAGACTCTGAGAATTTGAGGTGGAGAAGAATCTGAAGGCGAAGATGCTTCTCCTATTAAGGACCATGCTACTTAGGCTTTGTAATTTAAATTTTTTTCTTCTCTTCTATGGCTTCTGAATTTGCTGCCTTTTTATTAATTTATATGAAGGTCAAAGTGCCTTAGCATGAAATAATGGGATCACATTCGAAGCTTTGAAATAGTGCGGACCGGTGTTAAGTACTATCCTTGACCATTCCTGAGACTAGTCTGAACTCAAAGTGAAGGTATCCCTTAGGCTTTATGATCAAGTGAGACTAGTTCGAACTCAAAGTGAAGATATCCCTTAGGCTTTATGATCGAGTGAGGACTTACTAGAACTTGAGATAAGGTAGCCCTTGGGCTTTGTAGCCGAATGAGACTTGTTCGAACTCAAAGTGAAGGTATACCTTAGGCTTTATGATCGAGGGATGACTTACACAAACGTGAGATAAGTTAGCCCTTGGGCTTGATAGATAGTCCCCGAGTGAGAATTCTCTCGAACTCAAGTTAAGGTAAACCTTGGGCTTTATAGTTGAGTGAAGACTTGTTCGAACTTGAAGCGAATGTTGCCCTTAGGATTTATGATCGAGTGAGGACTTGCTCGAAGATAGGGTAGCCCTTGGGCTTGATTAATAGTCCCTGCGTGAGAATTTGCTCGAACTTGGGTTAAGGTAGCCCTTGGTCTTTGTAGTTGATAAGTGGGGATTTTAACCATTATATTCTCTCTTTTTACTTGCGTTTTGGGCATAAAATACGTAAACATACCCCAAAAATAACATAATATGACTGCTTGCAGATATTGTTGACAATGAGTCAAAGTGGCCATGATCAACTCATAAAGGAGTCAAAACATGAATAAAGACCAAGACTATAGAACGCGAACCACTACAGGAATGTGTGGCCGTAAAAGTGCCACTGCGAACGCAGTTATGAATTCGCGGACATCGAGAGGGAGAATCAAAGAGGTGGTTTTTGGGCACAGACATAAACAAAGATCACGCCAAAAATTTGCGGCCACAAAATACTACCAAAGCCGCGATTGGAATTTCACTAATCGTGTTTGCTAAGGATCAGAGAGCTCACCAAAGATGCAAATTTCATAAGTGCGGACTACATCAAAATTACGCATCCTTGAAAGGTTCACACATAGACGCTGTTATAATTACGCAGTCAGTGAAACAAGTTCTAGCCAATATTAGATGTAAATAAACGTGAACTGAGCTCAATATTACACAGCCACGATAGCAAGAGTGAGGCCGCGATTAGACTTACACGACCGTGGAACCTCCGCAGGGGCATTTTTGTTCGAAAAATTTAGCCTAGTATAAGTAGATCTTCTTGACATTTTTAGGTTAGTTTATGTTTTGCTGAACACGTGAGATGGCTAGTTTTTTCTATTTGGGTAATTTTGTACAAGATTTTCCTTAGTCATTCTTTAATTTAGCATTATGGATTTTATCTTCTCTTTATATTTGATTTATTCTATTTTCATGAGTAGCTAAACCCATATCTATGGTTGTAACCTAATCCTAGTGTTGGTATTTGATGGGTTTTGAATTTTAGGGCTTGAATGTGTGTGGGTTGGTGATTTTTAGCCTAGCTCTTCTTTGAATTATTCAATTAGTGGTTGAAAACACTGATTTGTGCATTTATGACTTAGTCTCTACTTGAGAAATAGGGGCTAAGTCTAGGAAAACTAGGCTAACAAGGAATTCAGGTGAACTCAAGAAATGAATAGCCCGAATTAAAGGGTTAAACCTAGAGATAGTAATACCCGATTTGAGCTAAAATCACTTGAATTGCACGAATACCCATTTGGATTTGAGAGCCAAATTGGGCAAAATCACTCAAACTACCTAGAGGTATAGAGTTATTACCCAAATATGATTGCTATATTACGACCCCAATTAATAACATGATTGCCCTAGATTCTTGCTATTTGTTAGATATCCACCTAGGCGGAAGTGACTACTCTAGTCTCTTTATATCTTTGAAAACAACCCACAAAAAACATTATACTTAGTTTTAACTATTATATGCTATAGAATAGAAGAAGAAGTAGAAAACGAAACCAGCAATTTATGGAAGTGTAATTAAGAGAAAATTCCACATCTCTACTCAGATATAAACCTAACTCCAAACTAATTAACTCCCTGTGGATTCGATCCCCACCTTTGTTGGGTAAAACTGCTTCGACCATCCTTGCTATTCAAAAGTAGTGTAGGTTTGAAACCCATCAATGTTTAGCGATGTTGTAGGTGATTTAAATGGTTTTAGCGATACTCCGAGTATTTGTGTGTTTTGTTTTTCTTTCCTTCCATTTTTCTAATTTATTTGTGAATTTCTTTGAGGTACAAACTGGCTCTTAACAAGGATGCTCCAGGAAATTTTCCATTAGGGGAGGAGGTAGATGATGATAATGTGAATGAGATTCAACCCGAACCACAAGACAAAGGTGAGTCTGACCGTCTCATGATAATATTCCAAACCCTCTTCTACCTCCAACAAGGGCTCAACACCGAGGGTTTGCCCAACGAAGGATATTCAAGTGCAATAGTCCCGCCTTGGACTATGGTGGGTATGTTCCAAATAACCAATGTCATGCTTACACTATTGGAACAAAGGGGTTTCTACACCAGAGCTCCATACCAAAATGCCTACAAGCATCTCAAGGGTTTTGTTGATACATGTTGGGGGAGCAAGCCAACTAATGTTTTTGAGGGCGCGTTGAGATTAAGTCTTTTCCCATTTTCTCTAAGAGGAAAGGTTTTGGATTAGCTTGAAAGGTTGCCCAACCTTTCCATCACCACTTGGGATGAGTTGGCCAAGACATTCATAGAAAATTTCTTCTTGTTGGGACATACGGCGATGCTGAGAGATGAGATCCTTGCCTTCAAAGAAGAGACAAATGAACCATTTAATGAGATTCGGAAAAGGTATCAGATGATGGTTAAAGAATGTTTGAACAATGACATGACCGAAGCCATGATCCAACAAACCTTCTACTATGGCGTAAACACCGCCAATAAATGTGTAGTAAACAAAATCATTGGAGAAACTTCATGAACACGCCTTTTGCTGAGCGTGTGATATACTTGATAAGATGGCGGATACTTCCCTAGCATTGCAAAATCACGTTAATGTCCCACAAGGAGATCCCAATGTCATTCACCAACACAAAGAGCTTCATGACCTTGACCAAGCAATAGCCTAATTAACTACAACCATGAACCAGTTGGCTAAAGCTCAGTGGTAGCAAGTTCAAGGGAACATGATGGTCAACAAGAGGAGGCAACAAGGTCAAAAAGTTCAAGGAAATCCTTATCATTTTGAGAAAATTGGTAGTGATTACAATCAAGATGATGTGTATGATGATCAAAGTAAGGAGGTTTAGTATGTGAAAAACAATCAAGGACAACGAGGGAATGCTCTGAATCAACAATAGTGTGGATCCCAAGAAAATCAGGAAAATAAAAATCAATAAGGAAATCAGAATAGTGACAACAACAATAACCAAAGAAACTGAGGGAACAACAACAAAAATTGGGGAAATTAAGGTAACCACGACAACTGGGGTAGCAATAACAATAGCAATTGGGGAGTCAATAACAACCAAGGAAGTTGGAATAACAATAATCAAGGGAACCGGGGGCTGCGCTTTCAAAAGGATGAGTGTCAGAGAGCTGGTGGGATTTCCTAAAAGGATGAAATGGCTGTCACCACTATTCTTGAGATTGATATTTGATATGTGGGCATCGACTTCATGGGACTATTTGTGAGTTCATATAGTAACAATTACATTCTAGTTGCTTTTGATTATGCTTCCAAGTGGGTTGAAGCTATGGCTTTTCCCAATGAGACATATAGTGGGGTGGAGTTCTTAAAGAAAAATATATTCACAAGATTTGGCACTCGAAGGGTGATCATTAGTGATGTGGGTTCTCATTTTTGTAACAAAGCATTAGACACTTTACTCTGCAAGTATGGTGTCACTCATAAGGCGTCAACTCCCTATCACCCCCCAAACAAGTGGACAGGTTGAGATCTCCAATATGGAGATCAAGAATATTCTTTACAATACTATCAATGCAAACCGAACTGATTGGTCAAGGAAATTTAAAGATGCTTTTCGGCCTATAGCACAACTTACAAGACATCAATTGGAATGTCCCTGTATCGGCTGGTATATGGGAATGCATGTCACCTCCCGATGGAATTATAGCATAAGGCCACGTGTGCATTGAAAAAGTTGAACGTATAATAGGATGTAGCTGCAAATCTTTGCGTGGAGCAATTGAATGAACTTGATGAGTTCTGATTCCATGCTTACTCTAGTTTGTCCTTGTATAAGAACAAGAAGAAGTACCTAAATAATAAGTATATTTGGAACAAAGAATTCAAAAAAGGTGAACTTGTTCTCTTATTCAACTCTCGGTTACGAATGTTTCCGAGAAAGCTAAAGTCAAAATAGAGCGGTCCCTTTAAAGTAGTGCATGTGACTCCTTTTGGTGCTCTAGATTTGAAAAATAACAACGGTGAGGTCTTTAGAGTCAATGGGCACCGAGTGAAGCACTACCTTGGAAAAATTAATAATGGCCACGTTGTGGCATTGATCCTTTTCAAGTGAATGATGGTAACATGCGTCGTGCCATGACATTAAATCGGGCGCTTCTTTGGAGGCAACCCAAGTTTTTTCCTTCTTTTTTATTTTCGCCTTAGTTTAGGCTATCTCTTGGACTTGAAATTTCTGTAGGAATGGTTGTGCAGTGCACGACTTTAGCTGGAAAAATTTGACTAAGTATGAGGAACTTCGCGGACCGCGCCCAATCTCATTTCACTAATAAGAGTCCAAGTTCCTATTAATTTCACAAATGGTATGCTCAAATCTTTGTGATGATTTTATATTTTTCTTTTCTCTTAGTTTTAATTTTTTTCTTTTTATCTAGAGTTTTAATACTTGCCATAATCTCAAAATTTATGCCTACATTCATGTGGGTAATTTTGATATGTCTAATGAGGGATATGGTTATTAACTATGCATGTTAATTGCACTAATTTTTGCACTTAATGAAAAACTTAGGTTACAAATGTTCATCAGTGCCCATGTTTTTTGAATTTTGCGGTCCACTTTTTCACGGTCCGCGATCCCTAATTTGGGGGACCTCAGTGTGTATGTATGTTTCTGGGTGCGCTAATTATTTGACGGTTTGCATTTGAATTTATGCGGCCACGTCCCAAAATTCACGATCCACTTTTATGCGGTTTGCGTTTGGTCTTCCGTGGCCACATTTGTTATTTCGCGGTCTGTGCTCAACCAAGATCAGAGAGTTAATAGTTTGAACCTATCCTCTTCGCGGTCCGCAATGCCTAATTTTGAGAATCAATTTCTATATTTCAACTACACTATTTTAACATAAGTTTCAAGCTTTGTTCTAAATGTTTTTCATTGCTTGGTTGCTGCAGAAAATGGTCTAATCCCAAGGTAGAGGTGATACATCTAAAGGGAGGGCAGAACCCTCCCGAGGCAGGGGTAAAGGAAAGGCCAAGATACCCCTCGCAGTCAAAAATTTAACTGGGAAAAAAAGAGATACCATCAAAGTTGTGAATAGAGCATCGGACCACTCATATACAAGTGAGTATGTCCCTTCTCAGGAAATTTTGAAAAGAGACTCTGTTCCAACTCTATCCCTACAAAGTTCCAAAGGAAATACTAGTTAAGAGAAGAACCAACCTCATCTTCTGAGTCGTCTGATGGTTGAGAGGAAGGTAGTAAGGGTTTGACATCATCTTCCCCATCACTACAACATCGGCTGCACCAACTGCACTTATTTTGGTTGATGATGATGATGAGGTCCCGGATGATGGGAGATGGGTGACACCAATATTGGGGGATTGGTTAGATCCAAAAAAGTCAAGGTGTGGGCTGATAGATTTATGAGTGAGTTAGACTACCAAAAATTCCAAGAATGGTGGCCCCAAAGGTCACTCTCCTTTAAGAGGCAATTGATAGAGAGAGACCTCCTTTCCCACAATCCAAATATAAAAAGGTAGTATGAGGAGAGAGTATGATGGAAATGGTTTACCAGCAAAGTTTCAGATGCTAATAAATACCTTGTCAAAGAATTATACGCCAACATTACCCATATCAAAAAGGGCACCACTGTGACAAAGGTCCGGAACTTGAAAATCTAGTTTAATGGCCACACATTGAATGGGTGTGCTGGTTTTGAGGATGAGGATGCAGCGAAAATTTTGGAGAAGCTGACACTTAATGAAGCATCTCGTTGGTTGGCGGAGATATTGGCTCCATAGACGACACTGGCATGGCTTATAAGTGGAGTCCCGATATATAGAAATACCCTCAATTTTGAAACCAGGGGGTGGTCTACCTTTGTGTGTAGCAGCCTAGATTCGTGTAAGCATGAGCATGTCCTCCCACTCACCCGATGTGTCTTGATAGCATCCATCCTGGCCGGGTTTCCTATCAATGTGGGGAACCTCATGTACTATCATATCACAAAGGCAGTCGGAAAGGAATAAAGGTCAGATCGGTATCCCAACACCTAACCATGTACTTCAAGGAACAAGGAGTTGAGAAGAAGATCTATGACACTAAGAAAAAGCCAAAGAAAAGCCTTATCCTTGTACAACACCAAAGGATTAGACAACCTTAAACCAAAGGGTAAAGATGCTTTCTCCGCTGGACAGTCTGAAGAGCCAAGGGTAGTAGCCACTGGGTCAGAGACTTCTAATGCAGCGGGCATCTTTAGCTGCCATACCCGCTCCTTCATCTAGGCCATCCATCACTATGCTATTGTCCGTGCCCTCTTCTTCGGCTTACCCGGAGACTGCACTGTGGGTTTCTCATACTTTAACCGGCATCAACAACTGGATGCGGGCAGCCACATCAAAGCCATCTATCTTATCCAGCACAATAGAACACAGTCAGCCCTGGCACAGCCCCAAGTGCCTTCATCTATAGTGGAGTCATTGAAGAAGCTTGTGGACAACCAATAGAAGCACCTAGACAACAGGAAGAAGATCATAGACACTTTGGATAGTCATGGGAAGGCTATAAAGGATATGAGAAAGCATGTCAAGAAGATAAAGAAGACTTGGGCCTCAAAGGAGTCAGCGGAGAAGCAGAAGAAGGGTGTAGAGAGGTTCACATTTGCTGGTGATATTCCAGTAGATTTTCTCATGGAGGAGCAAGTCCCAGCAGCACATGCAACAGAGCACCAAACACCAGCACCTGGCCAGTTTGAGGAGCCAGCTGCAACTACACATAATGTTGCGGAGTTGATCCAAATGCTATGCAACCCCATGGTCCCGTCAGGTTTGGAGATCCAGTTAGAGGACACAGAGGGCGATGCTGATCCTATGCAGTCCAAGGACCCCATTCATGTACCAGACTCGATGCAGGGCATATAAGGAGTTTTCTTTACTCTCTAATCATTTCCCTATTCTTATTTTGATATTAGCATTAAGGACAATACTATCTTTTATTTGGGGGTGGTGTATTTTGATTTGGTGATTTTGGATAAATTTTGTATGTAATAACTATGTCACCATTTTTTTTATCTTTAATTCTCTTTATTTTACTTTTGGTATGTATATATTCATTACTTTCACATTGTGGTATGCATATATTTCTATCATTTGATATATATATATATATATATATATATATATATATATATTCATTTTTATTGAAGTAATAATCGCATTACTTCCGTTTTGTATATATTCATTTGATTTCCATAATATACTTTTACTTCATAGCTTCTTATTTCCTTTAGTAGTTTCTCGTTAAGTTGTTTGCTCCTTTTTTTACATTTTATGTGAACAATAAACCTTTGGTTTTCTTAATGCTATGATTCTTTCCAAAGGTGGATGTTGTGTGAACCGGGTATCTCTTCCCGATGATGGATGGCATGAAAACCTTCTTAACGGATTGAGTCCGTTTTCTTTATGTTTTTGTGTAAATATTACTAATGAATAAAATCATCTAGTCAAGCTTCACTTAACGCATTTACCTTTGACTTTATGGTTGGAAACTAATTGATTTGCAAAGAATAGTTCTAAGTGTGACCTTTAGACTCTTATGTTGTCTAAACAATCATTGAATGGCTTATTGCAGCCGTTTGTGATGCTCAATATTAGCTAGGATTGTTGTGTGCCCTCGACTTTGTTCTCTTTAGCAATCCAACAACTTGTGAGGTTAAGTATTGAATTTCAAGTCCAAGTGTTGTGCCAATATGTCTAGAATATGTCCTGAATGTTTTCCTTGGAAAAGTTTAAAGTGTACCTCGACTTGAGAAATGTTGTAGGATCTCCTTGATCCTATTTGATACTTGAAAGCGGCCATATCCTATCAATATGATATCCCTAGTCAACCCTATTAAGCCGAAGCCCTTTTACTTACATTAACCATGATACAAGCCACCATCCGTTCTAGAATGACTTTCTTTACGCACCGATAATTCCTTATCATTCACCATTGGCTAAAGTATAAGTTTGGAGTAGAGACGTGCAATGTAAAAGTGATAAAAGGTAAAAAATGAAGAACAGTAAAGGCACAAAGAAAAGAAAAAAAGCCAAAAGGAAGAAAGCCATGATGAAAGGCATGAAAAGATTAATAAAGGAGAAAAATGATTGCCATAAGAAAGAAAGAGTGACAATGTGTGTGTCTAGTACCCTTAAGGAAGAAGAAAATAACTCAAAGAGTCAAGAAAGTGCGAGTCGATTTGAAAAAATGGAGTGCTTAAGGAAAGATGAAACCATCATATGCCAATAAGTCCTACCTTGAACAAAGAGCCTTCATCACATTCCCCTAAAAACCTTATGTAATTTCAAGTTGAGTAAGCTTACACTAGTGGTGAATTACATAAGGGTAAAGCTTATGGTACTTAGAACTGGACTTGTGACATTCCCTTGAGAGAGATGAACGTACTTCTCCATAATCCTTGTTTTGAGTGCTACAATGTAAATAGAGATTTTCTTATGGAGAGTAGATGAGGAAGATTTTGGGTTCCACAATGACGTGCATAGTGGAGTGAGCTTACTTGGTGAGTTAATTCAACTCTTAATGCTCTTGTGCCACACTAGAACTATGGTACTCAAAAGGTTGTGTGTTGTTGATAATTCATTTTGTGTTAAGCGTAATTGTTAGTCCCAATGAATGCATGTTTCACTCGCATTAGGGAAACTGAAATATCCTTCTATTTTTTTTTTAAGTGGGGGTGGGGATTACCTTATTTTCTTGAGGACAAGCAAATGCCTAAGTTTGGAGGAGTTGATAAGTCGGGGTTTTAACCATTATTTGCTCTCTTTTTACTTGCGTTTTGGACTTAAAATGTGTAAAGTTATCCCCGAAAAACATAATATGCTTACCTGAAGGGATTTTTCACAATGAGCCAAAGTGGCCATGATCAACTCATATAGGATTCAAAACATGAACAAAGACAAAGACTGTAGAACGCGGACCGCGACAAAAAAGTGCGACCGCGAAAGTGTCACCGCGGACGTTGTCATGAATTCCCATACCCCAAGAGGGAGAATCAGAGAGGTGGTTTTTGGGCATAGACATAGATGCAGACTGTGCCAGAAATTGGTGGCGAAGAAAATACAGACGCGACCGCGATTGGAATGTCGTTGATTGTGATTTGAATTTTGCCGATCACGTAAAAAGGCTAAAATGATAAGCGCGGACCGCATCAATCATGCGCGGCCGCAAAAATCTCTCACAAAAATGCAGTATAGTTATACAATCCGCCAACCAAGTTCTAGCCCAGTCTCAAATAAAAAGAAATCCATATCGCGCTCAATATTACGTGGCCGTGATAGCAAGAGTGGGAATTTGATGGGTCTTGAATTTTAGGGCTTGAATGTGTATGGGTTAGTGATTTTTAGCCTAATTCTTGCTAAATTTATTTAATTAGTAGTTGCAAACACTATTTAGGCCTTTATGACTTAGCCTCTACCTGAGCAAGAGGGGCTAAGTCTCGGAAAACTAGACTAATAAAGAATTGGGGTGAACTCAAAAAATTGATCGCCCCAATTAAAGGATTAAACATAGAGATACTTATACCCGACTTGAGCTAAAATATCTTGAATTGCATGAATACTCATTTGGACTTGAGAAAGCCAAATTGGACAAGATCCGTCAAACAACCAAGAGGTATAGAGTGAGTACCCGAGTGTGATAGCTATATTACGATGCCAATTAATCACATGATTTCCCTAGATTCTTTCTACTCGTTAGATATCTACCTAGGCAGAAGTTACTACCCTAGTCCCTTTAAATCTTTGAAAACAATCCACAAAATACATTGTACTTAGTATTAACTATTGCATGCTATAGAATAAAAGTAGAAGTAGAAAATAAAATGTGATAACCCAAAAGGTTATCACTTGTTTTAAAATTAAATTCTGTATTTCCAAGTCCTTGAAAACCTCTTTAGCCTTGCCTCCATTTGCATGAACAGTCCGAGAACGTAGCCGGAAAGCTTAAATATGAAAATCTGTGAAAAACAACAAAATTTGGCTATATCATGAATTAGATTGACTTCGATAAATATTTTGGGTAAACGGATCCAGACTCGTCATTTGACGATCTTGGAGGGTTAGTAGAAAAATACAAGGCTTGGGCATATTCCCGTAATCGAATTTCGAGGTCCCAAGCCCAAGAAATGAATTTTTAATGAAAATTATTTTCAGAAATTGTTTAAAGAAATTTGAAATGCAAAACTTGATTAGATGATGATAGTATCGGGCCCTTATTTTGGTTCCGTCGTCCGGTACAGGCCTTATGTGTGATTAAAGACGGATGATGTTTAAAGATGATGTTTATGACGTGATTCCGACCTAAGGATGTTCAAAGATGATGTTTATGGTGAAAAACAAATTCCATTTGAAGTAATTCCGACCTAAATTGCTAAAGATGATGTTTATATAGTTTGAGAAAAATACTTTGATTTTGAGGTTTAATTCATTGTTATTGAGATTACTTTGGCAATTTGATCGCACGGATACATTCGTATGATGTTATTGAGCTAGTACGTATGTTTTGTTTGGAGCCCCGAGGGCTCGCGCGCATTTCGAATGTGTTTCGGGAAGTTTTGAACTTAGGAAAAATTGAAGAATTTGCTGTTGCATGTGGACAAACACTTTGTTCATCACGATCGTGTAGTCACACTCGCGACCGTTAAAGGGAAATGGGACATGGGTGGAATTGATCTTCGCAAACGCAAATCCAGAGTCGCGAATGCGGAGCACTGGAGGATTGCTCATCACGAAAGCGACCAGTGTGATGCGAACGCATAGTGCAAATTGGAGGTGGGCTGTGATTTTGGTCGTTCTTCTACAAGAATGCGTACTTTTGTCGGCGAATGCGACGGTCAGGGGGATAAAACCTTCACGAACGCGTGGGAGAACTCTTGATAGCATATTTCCACTTCTGGCAGCTCTTCGCGATCGCGACACTGTCCCCGCGAATGCGATGAACACTGTTGCCCAACACTTAAAATAGTAGCCATTGTGGGATTCTTCAAAATTTTATGACCTCTTCATTTCAACTACAAATCGGGCGATTTTTGAAATAGGACTTCACCACAAATTCGTAGGCATGTAACCTTGGACTCATTTTGTTCAATATCCATTAATACCCATTAGATTTCTAGGCTTAAATCATATGATTAAGGGTAGAAAATTAGGAATTTGAGTAGAGTTAGAGATTTTTTATTATTTATGGTTTAGACCTTATTTTTGGGTCGGATTTCGGAACAAATTATATATTTGGGCTCGTGAGTGAATAGGTGATCAGGTTTTGGTCTGAACTTTGTCTTTTTACCAAGCGAACCTAGAGTCAATTTTTGGATTTTTTGGAAGAATGACTAGGAAGCATAATTAGACTTTGGAATTGAATTGTTTAGCATTGATATTATGAATTCGATTATGTATAGATACAATTGATTTGGAGCCAAATTCAAAAGGAAAGGCGGCGTTTGAGGCTTCAGTTAGCCGTGGAGGTTTGTGGTAAGTGTCTGGTCTAACTTTAGCTTGAGGGACTAGAAGTTATGTCCTATTTGCTAATTGCTTCTTGTTGAGTACGACGTATAAGCATGGTGACGAGTATCTATGTGTTGGTGTCGATCATGACCATGAGTCTTACATTGACAGATAGTGTGTTCTTAAATGTTACATGCTTTAACTGATTATTATCGATGTTGAGTAAAGATTTATTGTATTCTCGTGGGTTTTAACTATGATTAAGTATTGGTACTAATTGAGCTGAGTAGGAGTTGTGTTATGATTGGTTATAGGTGATCCTCCATAACCGGGATATTTTTATTTTGATATTGTTGTTCCCTTGCTGGGATTCCTTGTGATTTTGTCTGGCTCGTAAATGGGAGCGGGTGGTACGCCTACAACAAGATTTAATAAAAAAGGAGCGGGTGGTACAACTACTACAAGATTTAATAAAATAGGAGCGGGCGGTACGCCTACCACGAGATTTAATAAAATAGGAGCGGGTGGTATGCCTACCACGAGATTTAATAAAATGGGAGCGGGTGGTACGCCTATCACGAGTTTTAATGAAATGGAAACGGATGGTACGCATATCATGAGATTTTATAAAATAGAAGTAGTTGGTACACCTACCACAAGATATTAGAAATGGGATCGGGTTGCACGTCTGCAATGAGATGTGAACTGAAAGTGAAATCTGCCTTTATTTTCCTTATCCTTGCTAGAAGTTAATTTTGATCTCCTTATAATTCTCTTAAGATTCTATTTTATATATTACCCCCCGAAAGCATGCTCCCCTTCCCAGTTTTAAATTGTTCACTCCAGTTGTGAGCACGTAATGTTTGCCCCTATATGAATTACTCCCATAATTTTAAAACAAAATAATTTCTTTTCATTATTTGCAAATTGGCAAATGTCGTGGCATTTTTTGTTAATTGCTTGCATTTGTCTGTGAATTTTTATTTTGTTTTATTAATGAAAAATAGAAAAAGATATGTGCATTAGCATTTAGGGTTATATTTTATATTTTTAGGTTAATTAGGTAACTAATGTTACAAAAATGAATGAAAACCACAAAAATTGTTCATTTTGCATTTTTTCTCTTAATTTTTGCATTTGTTATAGATTTCTTTAATTTAATTTATATCCAACACAAATCTGAAAATATAGGAAAACAAAAAAAGAGGAAGAAAAATGTATTTTTAGTTTAATTTGTTGAAATAGAATAAAAAGGTTGAAAATACTGAATTTGGGCCAAATACCTGTTCAAATTGACCCATACTCGGCCCAAACCCATCCTAATACCCGGTCCAGGACACCTCTCTAACCAAACGACACTTTTTAAGCCTAGAGTGATTAGGACCAATGAGGTTCCATGATCCAACGGTTCCTAACTAATGATCACTCGATGTAAAACTGTCCAAAGACCCCCTACCCCTCTCATTCATCTTTCACCCCTCCCTTATAGCGCCACCGCCAGAAATCTCCCTACGGTAGCGGTGCGTCTCCAATGGCCTCCAAAATTACACCAAAGATTCATCTTTTCTTCCTCATATCCACACCACTATATGTTCTCCTCGAATCCTCCCAGAACTCGTCAAAACCTCCAAACCCTAGGGAGCCGCCCTTGAATCCTCCGCTGCAGTCGACGGCACTAACCCCAAACCCCACCAAAATAACACCCTTGAACCACTTTTTCTCCTTCATTCTAAAACCTCAACCCACTCCATTCGAAACCCAGCAGAACTTCTCGAATCCAAATGTAAAGAGACAACCGTAGTTCCACAAGTCCAAATCCCACGGGGGTTTTGGCGATCCTAGGAAATAATGGCCTTTGGTCGTGTGTTTTCACACTAAGACAAATGATTAAAGGTCGTTCTTATCAAGAAAGTTGAAAAGTTTTCAAGTTACTTCATGACTGTCCATGCCTCTAGGTATTTCTCTTGTTTCCTTTATTTTTCTTTCATTTTTCTTCTTTTATTGTAGCTTGTTTCTTCTTCTTCTTCTTCTTCCTCTTCTTCCTCTTCTTCTTCTTCTTCTTCTTCTTCTTCTTCTTCTTCTTCTTCTATTTCTTTCTATACGTCTTATGAGGCGTCCCTTCATATGCATGATTAGTTTAAAAAGCCTTCATGTTCAGTTAGTTGGTTCAGATAGTCTTTATTGGTTATTTTCAGTAATATTAGTTCAATAAGAGGATTAAGCAAGGGAAAAAAGGCTCAATTTGCTTATCTTTTCTAAAAACCAAAGTTCAAAAACATTGGTTTGAAATGTGTTTGGGTATTAGTTTTGATGTTAGGTTTAGAAAATTAGGGTTCCTGTTTCCATTTGGGCTTGAGTCTCCTGTCAAAATTTAAGACTCTATTAAGTAATTACTCAAGAGTTGAATTAGACCCATCAAATTGGGTCAACTTGACCCATACACCTTCCTGACCCATATTGGTTGTAACGGGTAATAAACAGGGGTATGAAGGGTACTTTATGTAATGAGCTGAGGGAATCTTAAGGTAACTGATTTAGAAGTTTCTAGTAGGGGCCTTTTATCAAATTTCAGACTATAGCTTGGGTAACTAGTCAATAAATTAGGGATAGCGAGAACACGCGCTTCCTCATCTACCGATCAGCAGCCTGAGCCCCTAGTAGCATGTCCTATTAGGGGCAGAGAGGCGCGGCCAAGGCAGGGGTAGAGCTCAGCCCAAGGCAGCAGTATCCCTAGTGGAGCCTCAGGTTGATTTTGATGATGAGGTTCTAGCCCCAGCAGTTCTGGTGGACCCATCTCAGGTCCCAAAGGGGTTTATTACTACCCCAGATCCTCAAGATGCTCTAGTCTGTCTAGTGGGCCTTATGGAGAGTGTCACCAGGGCAGGTTTACTTCCTATAGCACCAGCTGTCTCTCAGCATGAAGGAGGAGTCCAGACTCTTGTTACTCACACTTTAAAGCAGGTAGCTACCCAGTTTCAGACTACAGCGGCTCAGCCAGTTGGAGCAGTTCGGCCAGGTGTGGTAGCTCAGACCGGCAATTGTACAGTTATGTATTTCAATGTTTTGATGATATTGGATAGGTTCCCAAGCTATTCACTACTACTTTCACTAGTGCATATACTGAGGATCCCCAAGATTATCTAGACAGCTATCACGAGGTTCTTCGGAACATGGGGGTTGTTGAGACCAATGGGGTTGATTTTGCTACATTTTGCTTGTCTGGATCCGCCAAAACTTGGTGGAGGGATTATTGCTTAGCTAGACCAACAAGATCTCCAGCCTTAACTTGAAGCAATTCACATAGCTATCTGTGGAGAAGCTTCTCCCTATTACACAATGAGAAACCTATTGAAGGCAGTTCAAGTGCCTCCACTGGGATCCATGACTGTCACCCAGTACGAGACCATATTCATTTATTTGGCTTGCCATACTCTTATCATACTTCCTACTGAGAGGGAGAGAGTGAGATGTTTTACTGATGGAATCATTCAGCCGATTCGTCTCCAAATGGCTAGAGAGACAAGGAGTGAGATATCCTTCCAGGAGGCGGCCAATATGGCCCGGAGAGTTGAGATGGTACTATCATACAGGGTGGTCATGGGACAGACAAGAGACCTTGTCATTCATGCGGATTCAGTGGTTCCTCATCCGGAGGTAGAGATTCATATAGTAGAGGCATTCCTCCTTGGCCTTTCTAGTCGACACTTTATGTTTCTATGGTGCTTCATGTGGCTGTGGTCCTCATATGCAGTTCCGATCAGCAACTCTACAGTACACTACTTCTTCATCGATTCCAGGGTCGTCAGCCCCAACAGCCGAGGGCTTGTTTTACTTGTGGCGACATGAGGCACATTGCTAGGTATTTCCTTAGAGCACTGAGTAGCTCTCATCATCAAGGTTCCCGTGCCATGGTTCAGGAAAAAGTTGTTCCACAGTCCGCTCATCCAGTTAGAGGTGAGGGTAAAGGTGCTAGAGGTGGAGGTAGATGTGCTAGAGGTGGAGCTTAGACCACTAGAGGTGGAGGTCAGCTAGCTGCAGGCCGACCTAGAAATGTAGTTCAGGGTGGTGGGGCCTAGACTCGATGTTATGCTCTCCCACCTAGGCGCGAGTTGAGGCTTCAGATATAGTTATTATAGGTATGGTTCTGGTTTGTGATAGAGATGCTTCAGTGTTATTTGATCCAGGATCAACATACTCATTTGTGTCATCTTATTTTGCGCCGTATCTGATCATGCCTAGTCATCCATTGAGTGTTACTGTTTATGTGTCTAGACCGTTGGGTGATTCTATTCTGGTTGATCGAGTCCATCCTTCTTGTATTGTGGTAATTGGGTGTCTTGAGACTCACATAGATTTATTGCTACTAGACATAGTTGAGTTCGATGTTATATTAGGGATGGACTGGTTATCACCTTACCACGCTATCTTGGACTGCCATGCCAAGACTGTGACTTTAGCTTTACCGGGTTTTCCTCGTTTAGAGGAGGGAAGGACTCCTAGTCATTCCACTTGCTGTGTTATCTCGTTTGTGAAGACTATGGTCGAGAAGGGGTTCTTGTCCTATTTGGTATATGTTCACTATTCTAGTAATGTGGTTCCCTTTATTTATTCTGTGCCCATTGTTCGTGAGTTTCCCAAGGTGTTCCCTTCAGACATCCCAGGTATGCCACCGGATAGGGCTATTGACTTTTGCATTGATTTGGCTCCTAACACTCAGCCCATTTCTATCCCGTTATATCGTATGGCCCTACCTGAGTTAGAAGAGTTAATGGAATTGTTGCAATACTTACTTGAGAAGGGTTTCATTAGACCAAGTGTTTAGCCTAGGGTTGCGCTGGTGCATTTTATTAAAAAGAAGGATGGGTCAATGAGAATGTGTATTGATTACCGAAAATTGAACAAGGTTACAATTAAAAATAAGTATCCATTGCCGAGGATTGATGATTTGTTTGATCAGCTTTAGGGTCCCAAGGTATTTTCAAAGATTGACTTGAGATATGGCTACCATCAGTTGAGGATTAGGGTATCTGTTATCCCTAATAAAGCTTTTCACACTTGGTACGAGCACTATGAGTTCTTGGTTATGTCATTTGGATTAACAAATGCCCCAATAGCTTTTATGGATTTGATGAATCGAGTGTTCAGGCCTTATTTGGATTCGTTCGTGATAGTCTTCATTGATGATATATTGATATATTCTTGCAGCTAGGAGGAGCACGAGCAGCACCTTAAAGTGGTTCTTCAGACTCTGAGCCATAGTCAATTATATGCTAAGTTCTCGAAGTGTGAGTTCTAGTTGAGTTCAATGCATTTTTGGGTCATGTTGTATCAACATAGGGTATTCAGGTGGATCCAAAGAAGATTGAGGAAGCCAAGAACTGGCCTAGACCAGCATCGACTATAGAAATTCGGAGTTTCTTAGGATTGGTAGGCTATTTATCGTTGATTCGTGGAGGGATTTTCATCTATTGTAGCCCCGATGACCATGTTAAACAAGAATAGTACCCAATTCATATGGTCGGATGAGTATGATGCAAGCTTCTAGAAGCTCAAGACAACTCTAACTACGGCATTAGTGTTGGTTTTGCCCACAGGTTAGGGGCCTTATATAGTTAATTGTGATACATATCACATTGGGCTTGGTGCAATGTTGATGCAAGATGGCACGAACATTGCCTATGCTTCGCGATAGTTGAGGATTCAAGAGAATAACTATCCAGTTTAAGATATGGAGTTAGCGTCCATAGTTCACACATTGAAGATTTGGAAGCATTTTCTGTATGGCATAGCATGTGAGGTATTCACGGATCACAAGAGTCTCTAGTATTTATTCAAGAAAAAGGAGTTGAATTTGAGGCGGATGAGGTGGTTGGAGATATTGAATGATTATGATATCACCATCTTATATCATTCAGGAAAGGCCAATGTGGTAGCCGATGCTTTGAGTAGGAATTCAGCTAGTATGGGTAGTCTTGCTTATATTTCGGTAGGTGAGAGACTGTTTGCTTTGAATGTTCAGGCTTTGGCCAATCAGTTTGTAAGATTGGATGTTTCTGAGCCCAGTCGTATGTTAGCTTGCACGGTCGCTCGTTCTTCATTATTGGAGCATATACGTGATCTACAGTATGATGATCCCCATGTATGTGTCCTGATAGACACAGTGCAGCACGAAGGTGCCAAGCAGGTTACCTTAGAGTATGATGGAGTTTTGAGATTACAGGGTCGAGTTGGTATGCCTAATGTGGATGAGCTTCGAGATTTTATTTTAGAAGAGGCTCATAGCTTCCGGTACTCTACTCATCCAGGCACCGCGAAGATGTATCAGGATTTGCGGCAGCATTATTTGTTGCGGAGAATCAAGAAGGATATCGTTTCATATGTTGCTCAGTGTTTAAATTATCAGTAGGTCAAGTACAAGCATCAGAGACGCGGTTGTTCATTTCAGAGGATTGAGCTTCCTGAGTGGAAGTGGGAGAGGATCACTATGAACTTTGTTACTGGACTCCCGCAAACTCGGAAGAAGTTCGACACAGTATGGGCCATTGTTAATAGGCAGACCAAGTTTGCACATTTCATTCCTGTGGAAGTCTCATATTCTTCTGAGAGGTTAGCTTTGATCAATATTCGGGAGATTGTTCCCCTTCATGGTGTACCCAAGTCTAAAATATCGGACCAAGGTACGTAGTTTACCATGCTTTTCTGGAGAGCAGTTCAGCGAGAGTTAGGCATACTGGTTCAGTTGAGCATAGTATTTCATCCCTAGACGGGCAGTCAATCCGAGCAGACTATTTAGATATTGGAGGATATGCTCCGAGCTTGTGTCATTGACTTTGGAGGCTCGTGGGATAAGTTTTTGCCTTTAGCAGAGTTTGCCTACAAAACTAGTTACCAGTCGAGTATCCAGATGGCTCCTTATGAGGCTTTATATGGTAGCTAGTGTCGGTCTCCGGTTGGATGGTTAGAGTCAGGAGAGGCTTGGTTGTTGGGTGTGGATCTAGTTTAGGATGCCTTGGACAAGGTCAAGATCATTCAGGATAAGCTTTGTACTGCTCAGTGCAAGAAAAAGAGTTATGCCGACCCCAAGGTTCGTGATTTGGCTTCCATGGTCAGTGAGCGTCTATTTCTTCGAGTGTCGTCTATGAAGGTCATGATGAGATTTGGGAAGAAAGGCAAGCTTAGACCTAGGTTCATTAGTCCATTTGAGATTCTTGATCGAGTGGGAGAGGTGGCTTATCGACTTGCATTGCCACCGAGCTTAGCAGTCGTGCATCTAGTGTTTCATGTGTCTATGCTTCAGATATATCACAGCGATCCATCCCATGTGTTAGATTGCAGCATTGTCTGTTGGACAAGGACTTGTCTTATGAGGAGGAGCCCGCGTCTATTTTCGACCGATAGGTTTGTTAGTTGAGATCGGAGAGTTCTCCTTCTGTTCGTATTTAGTGGAGAGGTTAGCCTACTGAGGCAACAATCTGGGAGTCCAATTCCCATGTGCGAAGCTGTTATCCCCATCTTTTCCCCGACTCAAGTACTTCATTCTTCTGTCCGTTCGAGGACAAATAGTTTTTCAAGATGTGGAGTACGGGATGCCCAAAAAGGTCATCACTTGTTTTTAAATTAAATTCTATCTTTCTGAGGCCTTGAAGACCTCTATTAGTTTCACCTCGATTTGTGCGAGTTCTAGACACATAGCCGGAAAGCTTAAATATAAATATATGTGAAAAATGGTAAAATTTTGTCATAAAATGAATTAATTTCACTTTTGTCAACATTTGGGTAAACGGACCCGGACCCATGATTTGACGGTCCCGGAGGGTCCGTAGGAAAATACAGGCCTTGGGCGTATGCCCGGAATCAAATTTTGAGGTCCCAAGCCCGAGAAATAAATTTTTAAAGAAAATTAATTGTTGAAATTGTTATACGAAATTTTAGATGAAAAATTGATCAGAACATGGAGGTATCGGGTCCATATTTTGGTTCAGCGCCCATTACAGGCCTTATATATGATTTAAGATATTTTTATAAAATTTTATAAAAACATATGTCATTTGATGTGATTTAAACCTAAATTGCAAAAGTTGATGTTTATGAAGTTTTAAAAAAATCTTTGATTTTGAGGATTAATTCATTGTTATTAAGGTTATTTTGGCTATTTTATCGTACAAATAAGTTCGTATGATGTTATTGAGTTAGTATGTATGTTTGGTTAGGAGCCTCGAGGGCTCGGGTGTGTTTCAGATGTGTTTTGGGAAGTTTTAGTCTAAGGAAAAATTGTAGAATTTTTTGTTGCAGGTGCACAGACCCTTTGTTCATCGCGATCGCGAGTGTGACTCGCAATCACGAAAGGGAAATGGGGACAGAGGTGGAATTGTTCTTCACGAATGCAAATCCATAGTCGTGAACGTAGAGCACTGGAGGATTGCTCATCGCGAACGCGACCTGTGTGATACGAGTGTGTAGTGTAAATTGGAGGTGGGCTGGGATTTTGGTCATTCTTCTATGCAAACGTGTACACGCTTGTCCGCGAACGTGATGGTCAGAGGGAACAGCCCTTTGCGTACGCGTAGAAAAACTCGCGATCGCGTAAGTCCACTTCTGGCAGCACTTCGCGATCCCAAAAGTATCCTCGCGAACGCGATGAACACTGTCTCCCAACACTTAAAACATTAGCTATTTCAGAATTTCTTCAAAATTTCATAACATCTTCATTTCAACTCTAAATTGGGCGACTTTTGAAAGAAGACTTCACAACAAATTTATAGGTATGTAACCCTAGACTCATTTTCTTCGATTTCCATTAACACCCATTATATTTCTAGGCTTAAATCATGTGATTACGGGTAGAAAATTAAGAATTTGGGTAGAGTTAGGGATTTTTTATTATTTATGATTTAGACCTCGTTTTGAGGTTGGAACAAATTATATATTCAGGGTTGTGGTGAATGGGTGATCGGGTTTTAGTCTGAACCATGTGTTTTGACCAAGCGGGCCCGAGGTCAATTTTTGGATTTTTGCAAAAATGACTAGAAAGCTATACTTAGACTTTGGAATTGAATTGTTTAGCATTTATTGATATTATGAAGTCGATTATGTATTAATACGATTGATTTGGAGCCAAATTTGAAAGGAAAAGCGGCGTTTGAGGCTTGAGTTGGCATGGAAGTTTGAGGTAAGTGTCCGGTCTAACTTTAGCTTGAGGGATTAGGAGTTGTGTCCTATTTATTAATTGCTTCTTGTTGGGTATGACGTATTGGCATGTTTACGAATATCTGTGCGTTGGTGTCGAGCATGAGCGTGAGTCTTTAATTGACAGATAGGGTGTTCTTAAATGTTACTACGTATGCTTTAATTGATGATGCTCGATGTTGAGTAAAGATTTGTTGTATTCTGGTGGGTTTTATCTATGATTAAGTATTGGTAGTAATTGAACTGAGTAGGAGTTGAGTTAGGATGATTTAATAAAATGGGTGCGGGTAGTACGCCTACCACGAGATTTAACAAAATGGAAGCGGGTGGTACACTTACCACGAGATTTAAGGAAATGGGAATGGGTGGTACGCATACCACGAGATTTAATAAAGTGGGAGTGAGTGGTACGCCTACCATATAATATAATGAAATAGGAAGGGTGGTACACCTACCACGAGATTTAATGAAATAAGAGCGGGTGGTACGCCTACCACAAGATATGAGAAATGTTATCGAGTTGCACGCCTGCAACGAGATGCAAACCTAAACTGAAATATGCCTTTGTTTTCCTTATCCTTGCTAGAAGTTGAATTTTGGTTTTGTTATAATTCTCTTGAGATTCTATTTTATCTGTTAACCCCCAAAGCATGTTCCCCTTCCCAATTTTGAATTGTTCATTCAAGTTTATTTTTTCCCTATAAAAAAAGATATATATATATATATATATATATATATATGTAAAGGTTTATCTGGAGTCTGGTTCTTGCCTTGTCACTACCTCGCTGGGGTTAGGCCAGGAACTTACTAGTACATGCGCTCGGTTGTGCTGACTACACTCTGCACTCTATGCAGATACCGAGGCAGCACTAGGACGGTAGCCATAGCTTAGGAGCCAGCCTTCAATCCACAGAGATCCCAAGGTACTCTTGTAGGCGTCCGTAGGCCCGGCGTCTCTTTTATCTATTATTATGTTCTATTATCACTTGTATCCCAGGCAGACAATGTTTCTTTCTTTCAGACACTTGTATGTAGTAATCATAGATAGTCCGTGAATGTTGTGACACCGGTTTATGGGTAGAGACATATGTTGACTTTTCTCGTATTTATTTTGTTACTCCAATCGTCAAAGTCTTTCACTTAATTTTTATCTTCCACAATCATTTACATTTTAATCACCTATTATTATAATTTGTTAAAAAGGGGCTAAAATGAAAGAGTTAAGATTTCTAAATTTCGTGGCTTGTCTAACTTCTATGAGTAGGTGCCATCACAACTCTCAGTGTGGGAAATCCGGGTCGTGACACAAAACCAACCATTTGTGGAAGTTCAATTAAGAGCAAAACTTGCATATTTACTCGGATATAAACCTAACTCCAAAGTAAATAACTCTTTGTGGATTCGATCCCGACCTTTGTTGGTTAAAATTGCATCGACAATCTTTGCTATTCAATAGTAGTGCATGTTTAGAACCGATCAGTAGTAGAGTGAGGACTTGCTCGAGTTCGAAGTCAAATTTCCTTAGGCTTTATGATCGAGTGAGGATTTACTCTAACTCGAGATAAAGTATCCCTTGGGATTGATGGGTAGTCCCCGAGTGAGAATGTTCTCAAACTCAGGTTAAGATAGCCCTTGAGCTTTGTAGTCGAGTGAGTACTTGCTCGAACTTGATATAAAAGTAGTCCTTTGTCTTTATGATTGAGTGAGGATTTTCTCAAACTCGAGATAAAGTATCCCTTGGGCTCGATGGATAGTCCCCGAGTAAGAATTTTCTCAAACTCAGGTTAAGAAAGCCCTTGGGTTTTGTAGTCACGAGTTAAGGTATCCCTTAGCCCTTTGTATTTTTACTTTATTTTATATCTTTTTCCAGGCTATTTTATTGTAGGTTTCGGATGTCTCCGAGACGTGTTAATTGGCCGTGGCCTTTTGGTTTAGGGTAGAATAATGAGCTCGCTTTATTTAGTTATCTAGGCTTTCATAAGATAATAGTCTCCAAGTGGGTATAAAAGTGGCCTTTAAATTTTGAGGGATGCCTAAGAGGTCTTATGCCCTCGACGTTTTCGATCTGTTAAAGTTTATTTTGTGGATGTCATCCTCGAGTGTAGGAGTGATTATCCAAACTTTTGATACAATCAACCCTTAAGCTTGTTCCCATATTAGATTGGAAGTATGCAATTGTAAACTAGAAAAACATTTTCTAAGACATGAGAAAATTTCAAGGAAAAACTCTTCTCTTTATTCTTGTGAAAAATGATTATACATGCGTACATATTTTGATATAGGGCTCGAACAAACTATCACGGCACAGTTTGTTTGACCGTTTGGCCCTATCAAGACCTTGTCATTATGCAGTAACTTCCTCACAAAAAAGTTAACATCCATAGGCAATGCTTCCCAGTATTTAAGGTTAATTGTATGGAATCTTGGATACTATTAAATGATGTCTTTGACACCGATTGGTGCTCCGCCTTCGATTCTAATTTAGCATGATCCGTTATTGGTTTGTTAAAAACCTTGCCAAAAAACCCAATTGGGACAATAACGATTCAAGGAAAAAAGAGTGCAACGGGTGCTTTAAGATCTAAAGCTTTGTCCGCTCCTTATCGATAACCTGCAAGTATTAGTAAAAAATAGAAATAATTGAAAGGTTTTTGTACCTTCATTTTGATTTCGGATGTTTAATGAGACCTTCCTCAGTACCAAGTCCCAGCGAACTTTCACCTCGAACATTTCTCCTCTTATTCCGTGTAGAATTTTGCCCAGATTTGCTATCTCTACAATCCCCATATATGGTTGATATCAATCTATTTTTAATGTTAGTTTTTGGTCGATATCTCTCGTTATTCTATCCTTGGAACCGTTAGGATAAGCGAACCTAGAAGGAGTCTCTAGTTGATCATCCCCGACCTCGATCTTCGATTGATACTGATTGTGTACCCAGCCCAAATGACAGTTGGGCATTCGATCAAATTCTGCTTTAACTACTATGAAGCTACTGAACTTCGAACGTTAAGACCTTAAGAGGAAGCTTGAACGTCCCATAAGTCGGTGACCCATGTCAAATATATTCGTTCAATTTGGAATTGAAATAAATTCCCTAGGCATCTTGTTATCTCTGTCATACCTTGAAAAGGTCCGAATTTCTTGTTGCGACATTAATTTCCCCGGCGTGTGACTTTACAAAGAAATATACAAGCATAGCAAACGAGTCAATAAAATTAGGTGGTAAATTATGATATCATACCATAGCACCCTTCGATAAAGTCTCCCCGGATTTTTTGAACAAGACGGTTTCGATCTCGTCATCTTCCAAGTCATTTCCTTTGATAGCACACAATGTAGGAGGTGACGTCTTTGTTTGGATCAGTCATCCCATTATATTTAGGAATCTCAGGCATACAAAACATCTTGGGAATCGGCTTTGAAGCACCACTCGGAGGGGGGGAGGGGGGAAGGTTTTTGTACAAACTTTTTGGAATTTAGACCATTCAATATTAGTGGAGCCCCCGGGATACAGTCGACCCTGGGATTATAGGTTTCTACCTACTTGTCATTTTCCTCAATCTTCTTTCCCTATGTCTCGATTCGCTTCATCAGTTATTCGAGCATCTTAATGATAGAAGTCTTGGCCTCCAATTCCTTCTCGTTTGATCTCTTCAAAGTTAATTCGACCATGTGTATGATTTCCAGGGATGGCTCGGGTTCGACCCTGCTCGATGTGTCATTCTAATTTTGGAGCTGAGCTATTGCTGCCTGTGGAGCTTGCAACATTTTGAAGATCACCTGCATGATCCTGCAATGTGCATTCTGAGTAGCTAATCGAGTACCCCCACAATGCTGCTATCGAGATCGACGGCCAAATTTTAATTGATGGGCACATGCAAACTGATGTTAATTGGATCTACAACCGGAATTCCATCGAGGCTAGGAATGGGTACAATGTTTCCTGGTGCAATGCTCTCATTTTCGCGGTGGTTGCTGAGATCATTATCAATGTGTTGAGATGTTGACTATGGGTTTGATATTTTTTAATCCTGTAATCAAAGACACTTTAAAGAATAAGCTTAAAATAGTGTGTGTTACGAAAATTCGTACAAGGAAATCACTATTATCCTTTGCCCCATTGTGGCGCCAAATTATTTACCATAAAATGGATAACAATTGAATTTATACTGTGGTTTTCAGGACACGTGATTTCACTTGGCACAAATTGAGAGATAACGTAGATAGATATTAACATTAAGTAAAAATAAGGAAAACCAAATTAGAAGTCTATCTTTGATCCTCGAGCTAGATCACCCTCGGATCAAGCAAGTACTTTACTGGAAAGTATGAACAGGCTAACAAAGTATTGAGAGCTTAAGAATATGATATATTGTGTTATGTAACGTGAATATAATCTCTTTTACAAATGATCAGACCCAATTATACAGTAGGGGAGTCCTACCTTTGGTTCAATGCTAAAAATAATAAGAAATTCCATGATTAGCTAATTAATCGGCCTCTTCTTGATACGTGTCGAGATTTTTGCCATAATCATTGCCCGATTAGGGGTATTTTTGCTTCCGTTATTTAGTTCAGTAAGCCGCCCCCAATCTTTGCTCGAACTATATCCCACTCAATCTCGATCTTGGCTTATCTCGATTTCGATTGGTCCTTGAGCTTGGCAATCTAACTCTATGCCACAGTTCGATACGACATGACGTCCAGCCTTGGCATGTCTTTCCTTGGTCTCAATTAAATATTAAAAAGGGCAGCTCGATTTGACCGTATACACTCACAAAGGAAACTACTTAATTACTCCCTCTGTTTTAATTTAGATGACACACTTTTCTTATCCGTTCCAAAAAGAATGACACATTTCTATAATTAGAAATAATTTAACTTTAAACTCTTCATTTGACCCATTTTACCCTTAATGAGAAGCTTTTATAACCATACAAATATCTTGCCCCACAAAGATTTTATCCCTTAAATATTTAATACTATAGGTTTAAAAAATCTTTTTTTTACTTAAATTCTGTGTTGAGTCAAACTATCTCACCTAAATTGAAACGGGTAGAGTATTGTGTACTTAGTAGGATTTGATCTTGTTTCCTTGAACGCAGGCATCTTGTTGATCGCTTTCTGCCTTAGCATTTGTGTGCCAAGCACCTGTTTTATTTCTTTAGTGACTCACTTAACTTACCTTAATTTTGGTACAACAAATTAATCAAGGTCAGACAGCTCCACGTCACTCCTTTGAATTTATGAAGATCTTTCTCACCACAAAAATCGATTAGTATGTATACCTAATTGACAATTTACTACGTCATTATCGGCCCTAATTAATAATAAATGAAATGTTTGTTAAGAGGGGTTTACGGAATAAGAACCAGTAGAGAACTTATTATTGTACCTTCTTTCATTTCATTTTCATCTTTTCTAAATCTTTTGCTTGTGAAATGGATAAATTTGATATATTAGGCTCTTTAAATTCATCTGTTGCCGATACAACCGATCTGACCTATGAGTTTAGAAAAGCTAACCCGAAAGAAGTGCGCTTAACTTCTTTGACCATTTCCTTGATTGATTAACCCTTTAGTTTATTCAAGAAATTATTCATAGATAGTTTTTTTTCTTATAGAATAGTATCTTTGAATAACTACGACATGAAGTCCAAAGAGTTGGCTGAATTGATTGGGTAAGTAGTGTCCCACATGGGGTACTTGGGGTCGATTTTCTTCATCAGCAGCCTCCTCAGTAGAGCTCATTGCACCAGACTTGCCTAGTGCAATTTATATTTCTGCGTGATTTGCAAGCTATTACACAGTGAGCATGTTATGAGTGCACATCTGATGGGTAACGCCTGCGAGTTTCCTTGGAAATAAAAAAAAAAGAATTACGACATATTAAGTTCTCCTTTAAAATTCAATTAAATGTAACTAATCATGATAAATATGATTTGTGTTTGGCCAAAGTATATAAATCTTTAGTTAAAATAATTAAGCAAACCTTTGGTTCGAAACCGGTTTACGTGGATAACATAAGGCAGTGCTAGAGTGGATTTAAAGCAATATGCACTAAACGGTCAAGGTTGATAATGGAATAAGAATAATAAGCATTAAATAATAATAAATGATAATAAATGTAAATAAAGATAATGATTCACCCAATAATAAATAAGGTGAATGATTCCTCTTTCTGACAATGATGTAAGACAAATAATTATACGAATATTGGAGGTTTTCTAGGATCTGATGTGAAAAGTATACAATAAACTATGAATCGAATCTCTTTAGAAATATAGTGTTTGTATTTATCTAGACTCAACTTTTTTAGAATGCTCTTATAAGGGATCCATAATACATGCCCTTTTCCTTCTCTATTCCCTTCTATTTATATAGGACATGCTCCTAGTTAAACATAAGACTATAAATATAGAGAATACTCAATGGAATATTCTTCAAAATATTTTGGGTCATCATTTATTTTTAATCAAATTATGTGCTTTTAAGGCCTTCAAAATCTCATTTAGAGTTTTCTCGATTTACGTGTGCGATCCTGGCACGTATCCGGAAAGCTTAAATATTTAGTTCTGTGAAAAATGCGAAGTTTTGATTTTAAAATTAATAAATTTGACTTCGGTCAATATTTTTGATAAACGAACTTGGACCAATAATTTGACAGTCCCAGAGGGTCCGTATAAAAATATGGGACTTGCGCGTATGCCCGGAATCGAATTTCGAGGTCCCAAGCCCGAAAAATAAATTTTTAAGAAAAATTATTTTCTAATAATATTGAAGAAAATTTCAAATGAAATCTGATTAGAAAGTGATGGTATCGAGCCCGTATTTTGGTTGCAGCGCTCGGTACAGATCTTATATATGGTTTAAATTATTCCTATAAAATTTGGTTAAAAACGGACATCGTTTGACGTGATGCAGACTTGAATTTCTAAATTTGAATCTTGATGAAGTTTGAGAAAAATTTCCTGATTTTGAGGTTCGATTCATTGTGTTTGAGGTTATTTTGGCGATTTGATCGCACGGAAAAGTTTATATCATATTTTTGAGTTAGTGCATGTGTTTTGTTAGGAGTCCCGAGGACTCAAATGTGTTCTAGATATGTTTTGCAAGGTTTTATACTTATAAAAAGATTGCAGGTTTTCCAGTTTCTGATGTTCTGATATTTTCTTCTTCGCGTTCGCGAAAGGACACTCACGAACCCAATTAGTAAAATATTGCTGAAGGAACTTCCTTCTACACGAACGCATAGACTAGGTTGCAAACGTGAGGTAGCGGGGGGCTATACCTTCGCAAACGCGTTCCAGGCCACTCGAACGCGAAGGCCAAGTGGCCTGTGCGGAGGGGGGGTATAAACCTTACGCGAACGAGACCAGTAGGACGGAAACGCGAGGCGTCGAGAAGCTAAAGCATCACGATCGCAAGCCCCTTAACACGAACGCGAAGGCCTAAGAGCCTGACCCATTGCGAATGCGAGTGGTCTGTCGCGAACGCGTAGAATTAAATTGCCTTACATTTCGGGATTTCTCAAAATTTCACAAAACAACTTCTTCTCCAAAGCTCCTAGGCAATCCTTGAAGCCCTTCTTCACCATAATCTCTTGCGTTATTAATCTATAACTCATTTTCGTCCATTTCTATTAACATCTATTGAATTTCTAGGCCAAAAACATGTGATTAAGGGTAGAAAATTTAGGATTTGGGTAGAGTTAGGAATTTTCTTTAATTGTGATTTAGACCTCGTTTTGGGGGTCGAATTTTTGAAATAATTATATATTTGGGCTCATGAGTAAATGAGTAATTTGATTTGGGTCCGAACCTCGTATTTTGACCAAGCGGACCCGTGGTCGCTTTTTGAATTTTTGGGACGAATTATTAGAAAGCTATAACTAAGTAATGAATTCGAATTCTTTTAGCATTTATTGATGTTATGAATTCGATTATGTATGGATACAATTGATTTGGAGCAGAATTCGAGAGGAAAAATTGGTGTTCGAGGCTTGAGTTTGTCGTGGAAGTTTGAGTTAAGTGTTTGGTCTAACCTTTGCTTGAGGAATCAGGAGTTGTGTCCTATTTGCATTTGTTTCTTGTTGAGTACTACGTATAAGCATGGTGACGAGTATCTATATGTTGGTGTCAAGCATGAATGTGGGTCTTATATTGTGATTTTTATGACTTTGTTGTATTATTCATGCCATGGTGAAGGTTTCTATTTGTTGTGTAAAGTTGTCAAAAAAATTGTGACCAATGAAAATTGAGGAGCGTCAGCTCTTGTTCTATAACGACTTGTGAAAGTATAAGTGATAATTGAGACTCTAGAGTATTTGCTCGAGTTGAGAAGTGAATTGGTGAAGTAAAAGTGTGAAAGAGAATAAATCATTATGTTGCCCCCTTACCGGGCTATTGTTGAGTTGTGGCTCCCTTGCATTGTGTTTTTAGTTGATATTACGGATGCTTAGGTTGATGATTCCTTGTGTTAGGTGTTGTAATAAATTTATGTATAGCTATGTAGTTAGATGTTGTAATGAGTTTGGTTATAGTCTAGGTAGTTAGGTATGGTAACAAATTTAATTATAGTTGTGGTAGTCAGGTATTAGAACATGTTTGGTTATAGCTGTTTCTCTATTGCCGGGATAGTGAAGACCTTATTGATCCCTTGTCTGGACTCTCGTTATTATTGCAAGTATTATATGTATGGATCGGGTTGCACGCCGTAATAGTATTATATATGGATCGGGTTGCATGTTGCAATAGTATTATATATGGATCGGGTTGCACACCGCATCTGTATTATATATGAATCGAGTTGCGCGCCGGAACAATATTATATGTGGATCAAGTTGCACGTCGCAACAATATTGTATATGGATCGGGTTGCACGGCACAACATCATTATATGGGGATCGAGTTGCACGCCGCAACAATATTATATGTGGATCGGGTTGCACACCGCAACGATTTAATAAAATGGGAGCGGATAGTATGCCTACCACAAAATATAACAACAAGGAAGCGGGTAGTACGCCTACCACAAGATGTTAAAAGAAAGTTAAATCTGCCTTTATTTTTCTTACGTTTGTCAGTGGTTGGATTTTGATTTCATTATTGTTCTTTTGATAATTTGTTTTTCCTGTTATTCTCTGAAGCATGCTTTACTTGTTTATTTCTGCTTTATTGTTTACTGTATATCATATAACTGCCCAGGTTTATTTGGTACACTTTTCATAGACTCGTCACTACTACACCGAGGTTAGGCTAGGCACTTACCATCATATGGGGTCAGTTGTGCTAATGCTACACACTGCACTGTGTACAAAACCCGGAGAAGCTTTCCGAAAATAGTTGGAGTAATTCCTTTAGTCCACTCGGAGACCCAAGGTAGACCTCAGGCAACCACAGGCCCTGGAATCTCCCTCGATCTCTATTTCCTACTTCATTTCCCTCTATTCAGAAACAACGTACTATTATTCTTCAGATCTTATATGTAATAAATCTTAGATCGTCTGTGGTACTGTGACACCAGGTTTTGGGTATTTGAGGTTTTAAAAGTTGTGATGGATGTAGACTTCAGATATTAAATTTTTATCTTCCGCTTAATTACTTAAGTTCTATTGTTATTGTGTTATAGCTTGATGTTGCTAAAAAGAGGTAATATGGAAATGAAGTAAGTAGTAAGGTTTGGCTTGCCTAGCTCCCATTCGTATGCTTCATCACGACTCCGAGGGTGGAAAATTCGAGTCATGATAAGTTGGTATCAGAGCTCTATGTTACAAGAGTATCACATTTCACAAACAAGTTTAGTAGAGTCTGAGTGATCGGTACGGAGATGCCTGTATTTATCCCCAGAGGCTATAAAGTTAGGAAAAGTTTCAATTCTATTATTCCCTATCGTGTGATTTTGTTCTCTCGGTGCTAAATTGAAACCTCTACTCTTATCCTTTCGCGAATGGAGAGGTCATGTACCGCTTCTTCAGCTGAACATTAGCATAGAACAGTGATAGATCAGTTATGTCTTCGGAGGCTTTGCGGAGGTTGAATAGGTTCTACCAAGCTCTTCAGTAATACTTCCTGCGGTGCATCTTCTAAGGATCCCTAAGATTCTCTAAACGACTGCCATATGGTTCTCAGGAACATGGGGATCGTAGAGACTAATGGGATTGATTTTGCTATTTTTCGCTTGTCTAGATCCGCCAAGACCTGTTGGAGAGACGATTGATTGGATAGACTAAGTAGATCATTAGCTTTGACTTGAAGACAGTTCGCATAGCTATTTCTGGAGAATTTCTCCCCATCAAAGAGAGAGAGAGGTCTATCGAAGAATGTTTGAGCGTCTCCAGCATGGTTCTATGGTTGTTACTTAGTACGAGATCAGATTTATCGACTTGGCTCGTCATGATCTTATCATACTTCCTACTGTGAGATAGAGTGAAGAGGTTCATTGAGGGACTTGTCCATTCCGCTCAGTTAACATGAGGTGGAGATAGAGGTATTAGAGGTGGAGATAAAGGTATTAGAGGTGGAGGTGCAGCTATTTTTCTGGTTCGTGGTAAAGAAGCTTCGTTTTTATTTTCCATCAAATCTGGACATGCCTAGTTATTCTTTGATTGCCCATGTTTATGTGTCTACGCTGGTGGGTAATTCTATTATGGTGGATCACGTCCTTTATTCATGTATAGTGGTTATTAGAGGTCTTGAGACTCATGTAGGTTCGCTTTTTCTGAACATGGTTGATTTCGATGTTATATTGGGGATGGACTAATTATCGCCTTACCACGCTATCTTGGTCTGTCATGTTAAAACTTTGACCTTAGATATATGGGGTATGCCTCGTTTAAAGTGGAGAGGGACTCTTGGTGATTCTACCCGTAGTGTTTTTCGTATGTAGAGGCTCGGCGTATGGTCGAGAAGGGGTGTTTGGCCTATATTTGTAATTCTAGTGTTCAGGTCCCTTCTATGTATTCTACGCCTGTTGTCATGAGTTTCCTGATGTTTCCCTTCAGACGTGCCGAGTATGCCACCCGAGAGGGATATTGACTTTTGCATTGATTTGGCTCGGGGAACTCAGCCCATTTCTATCACGTCCTATTGTATGGCCCTGCCAGAGTTGAATGAGTTAAACGAGCAGTTGCAAGACTTGCTTGAGAAGGGTTTCATTAGACCTAGCATTTCAACTTGGGGTGCGCCGATGTTGTTTGTTAATAGAAAAAGATGGTTCGATGAGAATGTGTATTGATTATCGGTAGTTGAATAAGGTTACAATCAAGAATAAGTATCCATTGCCAAGGATTTATGATTTTTTCGATCAGCTTCAGGGTGCCAAAGTATTTTCAAATATTGACTTGAGATATGGCTACCATCAGCTGAGGATTAGGGCATCTAGTGTCCCTAAGACAGCTTTCCGCACTCGGTACTGGCATTATAAATTCTTGGTTATGTCATTCGGGCTGACAAATGCACCAGTAGCTTTTATGAATTTGATGAACCGAGTGTTCGGGCCTTATATTTGGACTCGTTCGTGATAGTCTTCATTGATGATATTTTGATATATTCCCGCAGCCAGGAAGAGAATGAGCAACATTTTAAAGTGGTTCTTCAGACCCTGAAGGATATTCAATTTATTTGCTAAGTTCTCAAAGTGTGAGTTCTGATTGAGTTCAGTTGCATTCCTGGATAATGTTGTATCAACAAAGGGTATTCAGATTCATCCGAAGAAGATTGAAGCATTCAAGAATTGGTCTAGACCAGCATCAACTACAGAAATTGGAGTTTCTTGGGATTGGCATGCTCTTATCGCTAGTTCGTGGAAGGGTTCTCATCCATAGCAGCCCCGATGACCAGGTTGACCTAGAAGGGTCCCCAATTTATTTGGTCGAACGAGTGTGATGCAAGCTTTAGGAAGCTCAAGACAGCTCTGACTACGGCACCGGTGTTGGTTTCGCCCACAGGTTCAGGGCCTAATATAGTTTATTATGATGCTTCATGTGTTGGGCTTGGTTCAGTGTTGATGTAGGATGGCAAGGTCATTGCCTATTCTTCGGGGCAGTTGAAGATTCATTAGAAGAACTATCCAGTGCATGATTTAGAGTTGGCATCCATTGTTCACGCAATGAAGCTTTGGAGGCATTATCTATATTGCGTGGCATGTGATGTGTTCACGGATCACAAGAATCTTCCGTATGTGTTCAAGCAAAAAGAGTTGAATTTAAGGCAAAGGAGGTGGTTTGAGTTTTTGAAGGATTATGATATCACTATCTTATATCACCCAAAAAAGACCAATATTGTGGCCGATGCCTTGAGTAGAAAGTCAGCCATTATGGGCAGTCTTGCCTATATTCCGGTCGGAGGGAGGCCGCTTTACTTGGATATTCAGGCTTTGGCCAATCTGTTTATGAAGTTGGATATTTCTGAGCCTAGTCGTGTGTTTGCTTGCACGGTTGCGTGTTTTTAGTTATTGGAGCGTATCCGTGATCGGCAGTTTGATGATCCCTATTTGTCTGTCCTTAGAGACACGGTGCAGTGTGGATGTGCCAAGCATGTAACCTTAGGTGATGATGGAGTTTTGAGATTGCAAGGTCGAGTTTGTGTGCCTAATGTGGATGGGCTTCGAGAGTTGATTTTAGAGAAGGCCCAGAGCTCCAGGTACTCTATTCATTCGGGCTCCACGAAGATGTATCAGGATTTGCGATAGCATTATTGGTGGCGTATAACAAAGAAGGATATTGTTGCATATGTGGCTCTTGTGTGTGAATTGTCAGCAGGCTAAGTATAAGCATCAGAGGCCTGGTTGATTGTTTGAGAGGATTGAGCTTCCCGAGTGGAAGTGGGAGCAGATCACTATTTTCACACCTCCTTTTTACACGGCTACCCCGAAGGATAAACATATAAGGGATTTTTTCCAATTAAAGTGAAATTATTCGAAATGGGATTATTTATTCATTAGAGACGCCACTTGGGATGGGTTTTTTTGGTGTCCCAAGTCACCGGTTTATTTAGAATCCCAAATCGAGGAAAGTTTTTCGACTGCCCAAATGGAGTCTGGGAAGGTTTTTGGCACCCTCGGATCCCGTGGTTCTATCACAGTCACTTAAACTGTTATAATTGGCAAAAATTCTGATTTTCTGTGCATGTCCATCCTATAGTGCATTTTAATATTTTTTAAAGAAAATTGCAATGTCGTTAAAACATGCTACGAACCACGTCACATAAATGCATCTGCGGTTTTTGACATACTTCAACTTCATTGAGATTTGGACTCGGGTCACATAAATGTGCACCCGTACTTAGGAAGATAAAATTATTAAAGACGCGCCTAAAGCGACTAACGTGTTATTATCTTTGCGGAAAATCGTGAAGTTTGCTAAAAAGCATGTTTCGAATTTCTAAATATTATATAAATATTTAGAGAGGGCCACGCAATTAATGGGTTTCGATCGGTGCGGCACACCTCGTTGTATTATTTTAAAGGCCAATTCTATAGCAAACTATTATTTTCTATAGGATGTGTCTCTAATAAGACTTAATTAATAGTTATGAAATCCCAATCTAAAATTCGAATCTAGATCTGAACCAAATGAGATGCCTTATTCAAATTAAATCACTAGGCTTCCAGATCAACCCAATGAGGAGGGGTTTCAATCAAGTCCATTGGCAAATTGCAACACTAAGGAAAATTTGGACCTCCATTAGGCCTTAAAACTGTTGAACCTTATGGAAAATTATTCCAAACGTATTCTTTGACTAGGAAATCCAAGGTGTTTTCAAATCACCACTGTCATTTGGTTGAGTTCAAAATTGTTTTCAAATTACATCCAAAAAACTACTACATATTTTTAGGAAAAAACACAAAAAAACATTGATCAAATTAATACATTACTGATTATACTGAGGTATTACACTCAAAATAAACTTATATTAACATGGTGGAACGTTATTTCCACAACTCCAAAACATGGTGGAACCGGCACTCATATGTTAAATCTACATATTCTATAAGACTAACTTCAAATTTTTATTACACCATTATTTTAACCTTGTAAATTAGCCTGATAACTTTTCTACTGATAAACCACTAGATAAATTGCTCATCAAATAACAAGACAGTCCAAACCTACTAACATAAATCCTATTGGAACCAAAGTCATAATCAGCACAAATGAGAGTTCATACAGTCCATTTTTAACAGTTCTATTACATACAATTAATACCAAGCACTAATACTACTTAATTCTCATCTGAACTATAGGTATTGATGGAATTTAAACACAGAAATCAATAGGAGAAACTGGTCATTCATTCAGCAAATTAAGTGTAGCTGTGGATCTGATCCTTCACACGTTTAGAGTTCAGGAATACCTGCAGCTACAATGAACAAAGGAGGAAAGGAGTCAGCAGGAGTTCAACAAATTTAATCAGCAGTATAATGACAAATCAATAGTCAAGTACATTATGAACCCAGAAGTAGCATCAAACAACCCCAGAAAATTTTAAACCAAACAGCATCAGCAAATCAACCCAAACAGCTTGAATAATCCTAGTCCAACTTGAAATCAAACCCAGAATAGTTTCCGAAGGGTTTAACACTTTAAACACACATATTTCAAGTTTTTTTCATCTTATACAGCTAAAAATTCTGATTGGCAGCTGAGAATTGGAATTATTCTGAAGAAAAGGGTCTAATGGAACAGTAAATGCTTTGGAATTTTAGGATTTTTCAGACTTGGAATCTCTGGAAGTTTTGAGGGAAATTTTAGGATTTTCAAACTTTAAAAAAACTTGGAATTTTTCAGGGATTTCAGATTGTTCAACCTTGTGAATGAAGGCATTGTGGTACCATTTTATAGCCAAAGCTTAGGGCAAGCCTTTTCTTTTGTGTTTACCCTTTAGTCCTCCTTTTATTTTCAAATTTTATTAGCTTAGTCCCTCATTTCTTAACTTGTTGGCCAAGTTACTGTATTGTTATCCCCAAAAATCTGATTAGAAACTCACCTAGAATGTTCTAGGAGTTTCCAAATCAATTTGATATGAGATTCCTATTGTCCAAGACCTATACTACCCTTTTAACCTACTAAAATTGTCATTTTTACCATACTAGCTTTTAGAAACTGATTATTTTTTAGCTTAAACTAAACAAAGCTAAATAGCTATATCCAAACAAACTAACGTCGCCTAATTGTAGAAATAAGGAATTACTAAAGATTAAAATCAATGTAACCTAGAGATTCAGCTATAACAAAAACTATTTTTAAAGACTCTAATATCAATTTTTTTTAATATTGAGCAAACTGAAAGTCCTAATAATATTGGGCCATAAATCCAAATTAGGTCGACATTAATTCTAATTATTCTATAAACAAAAATCAAAATCAAGTTCAATTAAGCAGACTAAAGAAATAAATAATCAACGATTTTGGAACTAAACATAAGTAGAAATTTCTAAAAACGAATCAAACAACAATGTAAAACAGAATCATTCGAAGAAAAATAAAAATATAATCTAATAAGAAGTAAAACATTATAAACAGAAATTAGAAATCAAGTTTAATCAAGCTAACTAAAAGAAAATGAATAATTCAAGGACCTGAAACTAAACATGGTCGGAAACTTTCAACTAATCTAAAAATCAAAATCAAGCAAAATAGAATCATCATACAAATAAAAACATAATTGAATAAAAAGTAAAACTTACTGATTTTGGTCTTCAAAACTTGATTGTATTCGAATCGAATCCCCAAATAGAGTTATATATTTGTTCTTGCTAAGAACAAACATATAACTTCTTTTGGGAACTCAAATCGATATTTGACTGTCCTTTAAAAAATTGATCAGCTCTTAGATCTAAAATTCGAGAAGTTCCAGGGCTGTTCGGAGGAAGTGGGGTTCAATTTTTTGTAGAGGAGGCAAAGGGGATGCTAGGGTATGTTTTTGGTGGCCATTGGAGCCGGCACCGCCATCCACGGCGGAGCAGCCAACTCTTTAAACTGATATTCGACAACATTTGCTGGGATTCGAAGGCTTGGAGATGGGTTATTGGAAAGAGAAGGAGAAGGGGAGCAAACAGTGTTAATTTGGGGTCGATCGGAGACCAGCCGTCGGCGGAGGCGATTTCCGGCCGGTAGCGGACGGTGGAGGACCGGTGGTTTGGCGGTGGTGTTACACCGGTGAGTAGTTGTACGAGGAGGGTGGAAAATGTCTCTAGAGTTTCTGAGAATTTCGGACAGTTTTATTAATAATTGAGATCAAATCTGGGTCGTGGGATAAAGAGAGATGAACGGCTGAGATGAGTTGGACGCCAAACGACGTCGTTTTGAAGCATTCCTAGGCTGGACTGGGTATGGGGTTTGGGTTTGGGTTTTTGGAATGGGTCTGGGGGTTTGGGCTCCGAAAATGTGGCCAAAGTCATGGGTCTCTTATTAAGGAGACCCAATTATATATATTTTCCCTCTTGTTTTTTTTATTTTCAGATTTTAATAAGTATAAAAAAATAGACAAAACCCAATTTAAATTCTACAACAAAACTAATTAACTTCTAAAATAACCTAAATCCTAAATTTTAAAAAGAAAACTAAACAAATGCAAAAATAACCATTTTTGTTATTTTTTTCTCGTTTTTAATATTATTTAATTAATAAACCTAAAAATGTAAAAATCAAGTCCTAAATGCAACATGCTATTTTTTTGTATTTTTATGAATTATATTAATTAAAAATACACAAAAAATGCAAACAAACGCAAAGACATGCAATTAATTACTAGAAATGCAAATAATAAAAGAAAATTCCTGATTTTAATGAACTCTATAGGAATATTTTGAGCGGGGCAAAAATCACGTGCTCACAACTATGGACTTTGTTATTGGACTCCCGCCGACTCGGAAGTAGTTCGATGCAGTTTGGGTCATTCTTGATAGGCTGACCAAGTCAGTGCAATTTATTCTTATGGCAGTCTTCTATTTGTCTGAGAAGTTAGCTGAGATCTATATCGGTGAGATTGTTTGTCTTCATGGTGTGCCGGTATCTATCATTTCGGACAAAGATACACAGTTTAACTCGCACTTCTGGATAGCAGTTCAGCGAGAGTTGGGCACCCAGGTTGAGTTGACTACAGCATTTCATCCTGGGACGGACGGATAGTCCAAGCAGACTATATAGATTTTGGAGGATATGCTCTGAGCGTGTGTCATTGACTTTGAAGGTTCGTGGGATCAATTCTTTCCTTTAGCATAGTTTCCCTACAACAACAACTACCAGTCGATTATCCAGATGGTGCCCTATGAGGCTTTATATGGTAGGCGGTATTGATATCCAGTTGGATGTATTGAGCCGGGGGAGGCCCGATTGTTGGGTACAGATATGGTTCAGGAGGCCTTGGACAAGGTCAGGATAGGCTTCGTACAGCTCAGTGCAGGCAAAAGAGTTATGCAAATCGCATGGTTCGAGAAGTGTCTTTTATGGTTAGTGAGTGGATGTTGCTTCGACTGTCGCCTATGAAGGGCGTGATAAGACTAGGGAAGAAGGGAAAGCTTAGCCCTAGGTTCATCGGCACGTTTGAGATCCTTGATCAAGTAGGAGAGATGGATTATAAACTTGCATTACCGCCAAGCTTATCAACCGTACATCAAGTGTTTCATGTGTCTATGCTCCGAAAATATGACAGTGACCCATCTTACGTGTTAGATTTCAGCATTATCCACTTGGACAAGGACTTATCTTATAAGGAGGAGTCGGTGGCTATTCTAGACCTGCAAGTTTGTCAGTTGAGGTTGAAGAGTTTCCCTTCTGTTGTGTTCAGTGGAGAGGTCCTCCTCTTGAGGCATCGACCAGGAAGTTGAGTCTGATACGCGAAGCCGTTATCCTCATCTTTTCCCTGACTCAAATACTTCATTCTTCTATTCGTTCGAGGATGAACGGTTGTTTAGAGGTGGAGAATGTGATGACCCAGAGGGTTCACTTATTTTTAATCAAGTTTTGAGCTTCTGAAGCCTTGAAAACCCCATTTAGAGTCGCCTAAATTTACCTGCGCAGTTCGAGCGCATATCCAGAAAGCTTAAATATGAAATTTTTTGAAAAATGCTAAGTTTTGATTAAAAAATGAATAAATTTGACTTTAGTCAACATTTTGGGTAAATGGACCTGAACCCATAATTAGATGGTCCTAGAGGGCCCGTAGGAAAATATGGGACTTGGGCATATGCCGGAAATCAAATTTCGAGGTCCCAAGCCCAAGAAATGAATTTTTAAAGAAAAATTATTTCTTGGAAATATTTAAGGAAATTTTAAAGTAAGTCTGATTAGAAAGTGATGGTATCGGGCCCGTATTTTGGTTCGAGTAGCTGATACAGGCCATATATATGATTCAAGTCATTCCTGTAAAATTTGGTTAAAAACGGACGTCATTTGACGTGATTCAGACTTGAATTTCTAATTTTAAAACTTGATGAAGTTTGAGAAAACGTTCCCAATTTTGAGGTTTGATTCATTGTTTTTGAGGTTATTTTGGCGATTTTATTGTACAGAAAAGTTCGTATGATGTGGTTGAGTTAGTACATGTATTTGGTTAGGAGCCTCGAGGGCTCGGGTGTGTTTCAGATGTGTTTCGGAAGGTTTAAGCCTTATAAAAAATTGTAGGTTCTCCAGTTTCTGTTGTTCTGATATTTCCTTCTAAGCATCCGCGGGAGGGCCCTACCGAACGCGATAAGTAAAATCTTGCTGATGAAACTTCCTTCTACACGAACGCGTAGACCAGGTCACGAATGTGAGGTAGCAGGGGGCTATACCTTCGTGAACGTGTTCCTGGGCACACGAACATGAATGCCAAGTGGCCTGGGCGGGCAGGGGGGTAGGAACCTTACGCGAACGCGACCAATAGGACGCGAACGTGAGGGCTCCAGAAGATAAAGCTTCACGATCGCGACCCCTTAACGCGAATGATTAGAAAGCAATAATTAGGATTGGATTCGTTGGTGTCAAGCATGACCGTGGGTCTTATTTTGTGATTTGCATGACTTCATTGTATTATTCATGTCTTGGTGAAGATTTCTATTTGTTTTGTAAAGTTGATGAAAGAATTGTGACCTATGAACATTGAGGAGTGTTGGCTCCAGTTGTATAACATTCTATGAAAGAATAAGTGATGATTGAAACTCTAGAGTATTGGCTCGAGTTGTGAAGTAAATTGTGAAGTTAAAGTGAGAAAAAGAAGTGATCATTATGTTGCCCCCTTGCCGGTGTATTGTTGAGTTGTGGTTCCCTTTCATTGTTTTCTTAGTTGATATTATGGATGCTTAGGTTGATGATTCCTTGTGTTAGGTGTTGTAATAAGTAGTTAGATGTTGTAACGAGTTTGGTTATAGTTGAGGTAGTTAGGTGTTGTAACAAGTTTAATTATAGTTGAGGTAGTTAGGTATCGGAACAAGTTTGGTTATAGTTGGATAGGTAGATTTTGGAACAATTTTGGTTATAGATGTTTCTCTATTGCCGTGATACTGTAGACCTTATTCATCCCTTTTCAGGACTCTCGTTATAATTGCAAGTATTATATGTATCGATTGGGTTGCATGCCGCAACAGTATTATATATAGATCGGGTTTCACGTCGCAACAGTATTATATATGGATCGGGTTGCATGCTGCAATAGTATTATACATGGATCGGGTTGCACACCATAACAGTATTATATATGGGTCGTGTTGCACATCGCAACAATATTATTTATGGATTGGATTGCGCGCTGCAACAATATTATGTAAAGATCGGGTTGTACACCGCAATATTATTATATGTGGATCGTGTTGCACGTCGCTACAATATTATATATGGATTGGGTTGCACGCCGTAACAATATTATATATGGATTGGTTGCACACACAATAATATTATATATGGATCGGGTTGCATGCCGCAACGATATAGTAAAATGGGAGCGGGTGATATTCCTACCACAAGATATAACAAAAAGGGAGCAGGTGGTACGCCTACCACAAGATGTTAAAAGAAAGTGAAATTTGCCTTTATTTTCTAACTCTTGTTAGTGGTTGGATTTTGATTTCTTTATTGTTCTTTTGATAACCTGTTTTTACCTGTTATTTCCCGAAGCATGTTTTACTTGTTTATTTCTGCTTTACTTTCCGTTGTATATCATATAACTGCACATGTTTATTTTGCAGTCTAGTCCTAGCCTCGTCATTACTACGCCGAGGTTAGGCTAGGCACTTACCAGCACATGGGGTCGGTTGAGCTGATACTACACTCTACACTCTATGCAGATCCCGGAGTAGCTTTCGGACAATAGTTGAAGTACTTCCTTTAATCTACTCGGAGACCCAAGGTAGACCCTATGGAGATTGCAGGCCCTGGCGTCTCCCTCTATCTCTATTTCCTGTTTCATTTCCCTCTTTTCAAAAATAATTTATTATTATTTCTTTAGACCTTGTATGTAGTAAATATCCGATCGTCTGTGACACTGTGACACCAGGTTTTGGATATTTGAGGTTTTAAAAGTTGTAATGGATGTAGACTTCAGATATTAAATTGTTAACTTCCACTTAATTATATAAGTTCCATTGTTACTATATTATCGCTCGATGTTGCTAAAATGAGGTAATACGGAAATAAAGTAAGTAGTAAGGTTTGACTTGCCTATCTCTCATTAGTAGGCGCACATCACGACTCACAAGGGTAGGAAATGCAGGTCGTGACACCAAATGTCCTATTCCAAACTAACCGTTATGATTTCTTTAAACTAATGGTGCTTAACCGGGGAGGGGGGGCAAGGACGGGCTAAACATAAAAAAAATTCCGTCTGTCTAGTTGTAGGTCGGTTATTTCGAGTTTTGTTGGGCCGATTCGTATTCAGGCTTAGCGGTTCGGGCGGGCATGGATATAATTATATATATAATATATTATTTTTTTATTCAATATTATTGATATTTAGGTGTTCGCAAACTTTTAAGGCTTAGAATTAAACTTTGAAGCTTAAACATCAAAGTTATAAATTTAAGATTGAATTGTAAAATTTAGAAATTAAAATTTGAAAGTAAATGGCTACAAAAATTATTTTATAAGAATAATAGGCAATATGTAAGGTTCAAGCGTCGAACGCTCTTATTTGATATTTTTATTAAATAATATATAATACTTCAAATTTATTTGTAAGTTATTATTTTATTTTTTTTATTTTTGAACTTGCAAATTAAAAGTTTGCAATAATTATAAAAAAAATAAGAAATAGTACATCACATGCTTTGCATTATTTTTGTAGGTTCATCCATGTCAACATAAGGTTCTTGGTTTCCGAGATAGCTTTAATAGGAATCATAAACTATTATATCTTCAATTTCTTGGTCCTCCGCTTCATCAACCGTGGCACACCCTTGATTTTTCCATTCTGATGTTATCTAATCTCTAAAGCACACTAGAATTTCCAAAGCGCTGCTGCTCAATGAATGACAGGTATTTTCTAGGTGCCGCCTTGCATGGCTAAATGTGCCTTTTGATGCGATTGTTGAAATCGGCACATTTATCATGTCTCGATCCACACACTAGAATTTCCAAAGCAATACTGCTCAATAAATGACAGGTATCTGCCAGCTGATGCCTTGCTTGGCTAAATGTGCTCTTTGATGTGATTGTTAAAATTGGTACATTTATCATGTCTCGAGCAATGGACAAAAGAACAGAAAATTGATTTGAGTTGCTTCTCCACCAACCCAGCGGTAGAAAATCCTTTGCGAGGGGCTCAAGTGACTTTTGCAAGTAGAATTGGAGTTTATCAATATTTTTGCTACTAGTTTGTTGATGCTCTACTAGTGTAGACCAAATCAAATAATTTTGAACATCATTATCATCATCCAAAGTTGTTCCAGATATTGAAGTATTACTTGAAGGAATAATTGCATCTATAACCGAAGAAGTATCAAAAATAATAACATAATAATTCTATAAAGTTTATAAATATTTGGGTAGATCATACATACAAGTGTCAATATCAGGAATTTCGGTTGGGCCAATATCCATATAAGTATATACAGTACTGGTTAATTGGCGATACTTTATTATTTTGATAGTAGTGTTTAAAATAGCACCAATTAGGTAAATAGAAAAAATTTGGTAGGAATATTTTTTAAACTTATCTAGCATAGATTCAATAATAAAAGTATATCCTTCAAATCATGTAATAAAAGAGAAATTTCAGCACAATAAACTAAACCATTAGCAATAGTAGGATAATAAGCTCCAGAAAACTCAAGTGTGGCCGCATAAAATTTTTGCAAAAATTGTACAACATCTTCAGTGACATCCCAAGTTCTCGATGTTAACAAACGGTTAGGATCGGTAGAACGAGAATTAATAACTTCAGTTATAGGCATTCTATATTTATAACAACATCTTCAGAATAAAATAAGTATAATTCCACCTAGTAACTATTTCTTCATGTATGAATCTTGATTTTAGTCCATAGTGTACACATTTTTCCTTAAATGTATTTAATCTATTACTATTATTATTTCTTTGAATTACATCAACAGCTCCTAACTAAAGTGATTTCATATCTAAATAATTCAAGGACACTCGTCAGAATCAAATTCTAAATATGGCATGCACTTCTAATATAAAATATTTCAGGAAGTGGTGGGTGTATACGCAATTTTAATAATGTTATAGCAGTATTAATATTAGAAGCATTATCAAATGACATACACAAAATATTTTCTGCAACATTATAAAATATAAAAACTTCATGCATAGTATTACTCATAAATTCACCAATATGACTTTGATCTTCATCATATTTAAAAGCAATAATACATTTTTGCATACTAAAATTATCATCTATCCAATAGCATGTAACAATGAAATCATCATCTTTATTTACAGCACAACCAATATCAAAAGTAAGAGACTTTACAAAAATGACTAGTGAACAGATAACGTATATGTGTCTGATATTGTCCAAAAAGCCTAAAGATATCATCTCTACAAGTACTTTTAGGAATACCTTTAAACAAAGAGTTATAAATTTTTTGAATATAAGTAACAAGATATGGTGAAGTAGCAAAACTAAAAGGTAAACAATCTAAAAAAATTATTTTAGCTAATTTTTTCCGTTCTTTCTTAATATTTTATTTACCCAGTAACCCGAAAGTACTCGGTTTAAGTTTTTGTTACCACTTCCCCATCTACTCCCCAATCAAGAGGGTGGAGCTCTACCATATACCTACAAAATTGACATGTTCCCTCTCCCGTACTGAACTCATGTGTATATACTTCATTACAAATTTTACATTTTACATAATTTTTTGTTCTTCTAGTCTATCAAAAAAATTTCAACACTTACTTCTTAATATTCGATTCTTCTTAATAGAGAAGGGAAGTTTACTTGTTCCACTTCTAATATTTTGAGTTTGACTGGTATGTTGGTGGTAGTTTAAGATTACCGGGTGATTGAATATCATCTAAATTATCATCTAAATCATCATCTATACCAAATTTTCTTGAATTCTCTCATAATCTAAATTAAAAGTATCAAGTAAACTTTCAGAAATATGTGTAAAGCGTTAAAGCTACTAGAAGAACCAACACCACCTCTTGATTTTTTGGAAGTTTTTACACTACCACCTCTACTAATGCACGCTTTTCGGCTGCTCTAAGTAAATTCATTATGTAAATTAAATTAATGATTCTAAATAATAAAACAAGTGTAACCAAAGAAGAGAAAGAGATGGAACTAGTTCACGGGAATTTCGGATGCCACACTAATTTTGATATCAAAAATTAAACTTTAATTGATAGACCGATACGTGATACCATATCTTACTTGCAATGGTGTATGCAGAATTTTTCATGAACGGTGTCACTATTTTAAGAAGTAAGCAAATAAGTAAATTAGTAGCAACATCATATTAATAGTAATAAAATTCGAATCTTATTAATGAAACGCAACTCAAGTATATCATTGAACTCTTTGTGACGAGCACTTATTTGTTTGAAATGTATTCAAAATAACCTTATTAGAAATTATACTAACTTTTGTTAATTTTATTTTTATTTTGTAGAAGACATTAAACAATCAATCAAAAGCTCGTTTTTTATTTGATTCCTTAAATCATTTCTTAAATCATTTTTAACTTTATAGCCGAGAAGTGGGAAGTAAAAGAAAAAAAACTGCTGAACTAACTTATTGAAATGGATGACAGGAAGCTAGAGAACTTAATGCCGCTACAATCTGCATCGTTAGCCTTGATGCAATGGTTTGGTGTTCTGTTAATACACTAATACAAATACAAAAGGCACAAAACTCTAAGACAAGGAAATGAAGCTACCGGATTCGAACCTTGAATTTCCCTAGAAAAATAAAGCGCTTATCCAAGAGAGCTGCTTAGCTCATTCCGTCAAGTGGTATCACAGTAATATATTTATTTAATTTTTAGTTTTATATTATAATTGTATATTTGGCAATGTTGTCACATGACATCGCTTGGTCCAAGGAAAATTTGTCCATATTCACTTGAATACTTGATATTTGATAAAAATAATTTGTAATGGATAAACTAAATATTTAACGAAACTTAAGATAATAAATAATTGAGAATTTTAGGACAATAATCAATAATATCAAGAGAGAATTGAGAGAGAACTAGAGTAGCAAGAGAATGAATTGTAAAATTATGAGGAATAATGAAGAAGGAAAAGACTGTTTATAGTTTTTAAAAGGTTAAAATTGTAATTTATGAAATATTAGAGGTTGGGGGACAACTTTCTTAAGGGGGTAGGCCGAAATGGCCATATCTGCAAAAAAGGGTTCTTGGCCAACGATCATTTTTGAATCAGAAAATTAAAAAAAATGTAATGGATACCGGGATGAATAAGGCTACAACCCATTAATAACTGTTAGTGAGTTACCGTGCTTAGGGGGTTCCGGTGCACCTGTATCCAAAATTTATTCATCTAAAATCCGATTCCCGCCCAACCCGTCCCAACCCGTCCCAGCCTGCCCCAATACTTTACAGTAACAGGCTGAACTGAGGGTTGAACCCGATTGTAAACGGGCCAGCCCGACCTAATTAACATGTCTACTTTAAACATTTGACCCCGGCCATAATCGACTAGTCGGCAATAAGTTCCATTAATCGTTATTTGACCTTGGCCTAATTATTTCTAATACCCTCTCTTCGTGCCGAATTTTCTTAGTCATTTTTTGACTCATATAGTTAGTCCCTCCGTTTATCGAGGTTTTTTATTAGACGACCTCCATGGGCGGACATCGCTAGTCATAGTTTGAGAAATTTGGGTGAGGAGGTCGAGTAATAACTTTCACGGTAAGGTGATCACGTGGAAATTTGCTAGCCATAACCGACCGCTACATCGGCTTAGAATGATTTCATGATATCATGCGCTATTATTGCGCATTTTTGCAATAAGTTACGTCGTTTCCCGCGGTCCTACCATTTTAATCTTTGTGCAGCGACATTTTGTATCCTCGATTAGGGTGTCTGTGTTTCTTTTAAATTGGTATGGGAACCCCCTATTTGATTTGTTGCATTTTCAAGCATTCGAATCTCCAAATATTCTTTCTTCTTCTTGGTGCTCTTACATCCCTATTTTTCCTGCCTTCAGTAACGTTTTCTATTATCACCCCCTCTGCACTTGTAATTCCTTTGCATATACATACCTAAAGATGGCTAGTGCATCTTACAACATTGAGGGTACCTATGACCCGATTCCATTGTCGCTGAGCATGCCCCCCACGATGATGGGGCTACCATTGTTGCAGTGGATGAAAGCTTCTCCACAGCCGATGAATTAGTCCCTCGCATAGAGAAGGCTAGGCTGAACTTAATGAAATGGCCTGAGGATGATCCTGAGCCTGTTAATTCTAAGATGGACGCAGGAACCCTTGTTTAATTTAGGTCCAAGTTAAGAATCCTAGCTCATATCGACCTTATCCCGACCGGTCAAAATGTAGTACAGATTCACCGCCCTGGATACTGCGCATTCTACGTGTAGCAGTTTCTTGTGGGTTATTTGCTTCCCCATCCCTCATTAATGGAGGACTTCTGCTGTAATTATGGCATCTACCTGGCCCAGCTTTCCCCTTACGTTTATAAACTCATTCTAATGTTGATGAAGTATGCAGAACTGGCCAGTCGCGGGATCTTTATCCACAATCTATTGCATCTCTGCACGTCTAGTTTCCATAGGGGACGATGTTACATCTTTGTGGTGGATGAAAAGTTTGGCGGTAAAGATGGACGATAACGCCAATCGCCGATTATGGTTCAACTTTTTTTTACGTCAAGACTGAGGACATAGTTGGGAATACTACTGATTTTCTTGAGGCATGGAACTATGGTCGTAAGCACCTCCGAATAATTTTTTGCATATTTCGGTGGCAGCATAATCGCTCTATGTATATGTGTATGTGTTTATATATGTATATATATTGTTCAGTCAGGAAAGAGCCCCATTCGTTGGTTGCGGACATCTATGAATGTGTTATCCAAGTTTAGCCTCACACTGTGGGGATCCGTGAATGGACGGCTTTTTACAAGAATTTCGGGACCAAGCCTTCGGCGATTGGTGAGTTTTTAGCTGCTTTGGCCTTTAGGTCATCATATCCGTTTCTCTTTGAATTGTGGAGAGCTGACCTAACCTTTCGTTATTTGATGTCAGGTCGGAGAGCTTCGAGAAGGATGAGGACTCCTACTCATGCGTTCTTGGGTGGTGCAATAGCATTCCCGGGAAGTGCGTTATTCTCCTCGAATGTTGTGTACTCCCCATAGGGTGGGTAATTTGATGCTTCGGTACAATATGGATGGAATGGTGTTTATGGCGTGTATCCAAGGTACGACGTGTCCTGGTCAATGATGTGGAATGTGGTTTCAAAGGTGACGCCACCGGCCAGGACAAGGAGTGTGATTTCCCGGAGGTTCACTCAACTACATTGTTAAACCGGTTAGTGTGATACAGTATGGCACTATCTTCTCCTCGAGTCTCATCTGTGAAGGTACTAGAGGGTGGAACATCCACTATTATTCATCCCACGTATGTATCTAATATGCTTAAAGTGATAACAAGAGCATCATAGTGAGGAAAAACCAAATCGTTGGTATTACACTTATCGAAGATGATACTTTCTTTGAGTGATCGACCGTTTGAGTTTGTGGGTGGTGGTGAACTTCACCTTGTTGATCGAATTGTTGTCACCCCCTCCGATGTTAATTGAATGGTTTGAGTCGGGAAAGGTGGTTTTGGTAGGCCTCTGTCCTGTTCACGTCCTCGAGCTAAGTTGGCTCTTCGTCGGTCATTCATAAGCTCTTTCAAGTGCCCTTGGTAAACCATATTCATGACCTCTTGCCTTAGGGTGATAGAGTCCTAATTTTTGTGACCATGTTCTGGATGGAATTTGCAAAGGGCATTGACATTCTGGTGCTCGGGTAAGACTTCATCTTCTGCAACCACTTCACTTTTGGGTTGAGCTTCTCTAGTGCGTAGACTATTTCTGAGGAGAAACATAGAAATTGTGAGCAAATAGTAAGAGATGCATACCTATGTTATTTCAGTGAGCCCCTATTTGCGACCTAGATAGGCCTTCGTCATGAGAAGAAGGCGGAATGAGTGCGCCACTGACGTAAGGTTGATTTCTTTCTTGGTTGGGTCGGGGTCATGCTAGATCTCTTTTACTCCCGTTTATCAATTTTTTCTTGGACACAACTTGCACCGAGGTCAACAGTTGGGTTGGTCCATTTAGGTCGTCTTTGTCAGCTTAAACTTCGGTGCAATATGCATTGTGTATTTCATCCCAAGTGGTTGGGGGGGTATTTCATGAGCTGACTTAGTAGCTTTTTGGTTGTCCTTGAACCTCTCCTATTCAACCCTTTCTGGAAAGCTGCTATGGCCATTCCTTCTTATAAATTTTGTAAGGTCATGTTTACGCGATTAAATCAAGCAAGGAAGTCCATCAGTCCCACTCTGAGTGATATTTTGATCGTAAATATATGCTTGCCTTCACCTTATTTGCTCCAACATGGACTATTATGAACTTTCATCCATCTTCTCGAATATTTCGATTGAGCATGGAGGTAGCTATGAATACCAAGTTAATATGCCCCTATGAAGATTTTGCCAACCGTTTTCAATAAAATGGAGGGTACTTTCTCTTTGGCAAGGTTGTTGCCTTCTACTGTGATGACGTAGTGAGTCACATGATCCTCAGGGTCCATTGTGTCGTCGTATATCTTTAGGTATGAGGCATTTTGAAGGTTTTAGATATGATATGCACTGTGGCTTCGTCACTGTACGGATGTTCGAAGAATCGGACGGCGTCTCTTTTTGGCAAGAGTTTTGGGCACTAGGCATTTTTTCTACCCTTTATTGATGTTCTTTCATTTGATCTAAGAGAATTTTGTTTCATTTTCCATTTTCCTTACGATGGCTGTGAGGGTGTCGTTACCTGCATCATTAACATTGTGAATGATACTTGCTGCGAGTTGAGGGGGCAGTGCTGCTCGACTAGTGTTGGCGCAATGCAGGTTCTTGCACCCTCTCCGGTTACCTTCTGAGCAGGTTTGTCAAGAATGTCGGTCAATGTTATCATAGGCCAATCCTAGAGAAATTCTCTCGCCGCTGATGGCGCCTCTTCCATTGTGGACATGGAGACTCTTTTGCCGTGGGAAGTTGTGATGCTACTATAAGGAGGAGGTGAGCCATTCTGCCCGGGAGGTATTTGGTGTTATATCCTCAACCTTCATTTTGTAGACTTCCTTGATAGTGTTAAGAAAGTTGGCGGTGAGGTCGAGCTACTACCTTCCTCATTTCCTCTCCATTACCTGCCATGTTAGATCCGTTTGCACAAGACAGTGTAGGATTTTGCACTTTTTTGGTTATAGACCTAGAAGAAACTAAAGTTTTAACTAGAAATCCCCACAAACGGTGTCAAATTGTTTGACCAAAAAATATAAACCATTGGTTAATCTAATTAAGTCAAAAAGGTAAGGGGTTAATTCTAATTAAAGACAATGACCTCATATCAGAAACCGGTTTACGTTGATAATGTAAGGCAGTGCTAGAGTATTTTTAATGCAATATGCACTAAAATCTCAAGGTTGATAATGGAATGAGAATAATAAGCATTAAATGACAATAAATGACAATAAATGTAAATGAAGAGAATGATTCACCCAATATTTAATGGTGTGGATGATTCCTCTTTCTGACAATTATGTAAGACAAGTAGCAATGGGAATATTGGATGTTTTCTCGGATCTGATGTGAAAAGTGTAGAAAAAAAACAAAGAATCGAAAATCTCTTTAGAAAGGTAGTGTTTGTATTTATCTAGAGAGTCAACTTTTCAAGAATGCTCTTATCAGAATCAATAATGCATGCATGTTTCCTTCTCTGTCCTTTTCTATTTATATGGGACATGCTCCTACTCAAAGCTAAGAGTACAAGCACAGAGAACATTCAATGGAATATTCTCCCAGATTTCCTATTACAAAACTAGTTGTTACTATTTCTTTAAATATTTGACCTCGTCCATAATCGACTGCTCAGCAATAAATTCCATTAATTGTGATAACCCAAAAGGTCATCTTATATTTTAGAACTCAATTCTATGTTCTGAGGCCTTCAAAACCTCATTTTATTCCTCCTCGATTTGCTTGCGTAATCTGAACGTTTTTCCGAAAAGATTCTATGTGAAAAATTGATGAAATAATAATTTTTGGCCGAAAAATTGATATTAGTTAATTTCGGTCGTTGTTTTGAGTAAATGAATCCGGACCCGTATTTTGATTGTCCCGGTGGGTCTACAATAAAATATGGGACCTCGGTGTATGCTCGAAATCAAATTCTAAGGTCCCTAGCTCGAGATATGAATTTCGGATTACAATTGAAAAACTGCAATATTAATGGTTTGAAGAAACTGGTAATGTTAGATCTTCTTTGTATCGGGTCCATATTTCAGTCTCGAAGCCCAATACAGGTTTTTTATGATATATGTATATCCTATCTTTGAAATTTGGTAAGTAATAGAACTAATTTCACGGGATTGAGATGTCCGGTTGAGAAGGTAGAAATTTTAAAACTTTAAAATTTCATTCAACTTGGTGCTAAATTCGTAGTTCTAGGTGTTATTTTGGCGATTTAATCGTACGAGAAAGTACGTATGATATTTTTAGACTTGTGTGCATGTCTGGTTCTGAGCCCCGAGGGCTCGGGTGAGTTTCGAATAGGCTACAGAGAGAAATGAACTTAGAAAACATAGTTGGTATGCTTCAGGTCTATAGATTTGCATTTGCAAGGTCTGCCTCGCAAATGCGAGCCTCGCATTTGCAAAGCAGTTTGCATTTGCGAGCATGGAAGGGGATTGGGTAGTTTCGCATTTGCGAAGAATGGGTCCACATTTGCGGAAGTCAAACTTTGCATTTGCGACTAGAAGTTCACATTTTTGAAGGTTGCATGAATACGAGGGGTTTGCGGTTGTGATACTTTTCTCGCATTTGCGGACTTTGCAAATGTGAAGCTCAGGTTGCTAATGTAACACTTGTAGCTGATAAGTCTTGACTTAGACGGGATGTTTCTCATTTTCCAAAACATCCAAACACAAGAAACCCTCTAGTGACTCTTTAAAGACCATTTCTTCGCCAAATCATAGAAAAGTTATTCCTAACTCGTATTTTTCAATCATTCACTTTATTTTACAAAAATTCAACAAAATTTCTAGGGCATTGTGAAAATTGGGGGTCTGGGTGAAATTAGAGATTTTTGTATAATTGGAATTTTGACCTCGATTTCAGGTCAAGTTTCGAAACTATTTACATATTCAAATTTGGGGTGAATGGATGAGTGGGTTTTGATGCATACCTCAAGTTTTGACTAAGGGAGCGCGGGGTCGATTTTTGAAATTTTGGAGGAAATGTTGGGAAACTTATAATTATGTATTGGAATCGATTTCTTTGTTGATAATTGATGTTATTAAGTTAATTATGTCTAGATACAAATGGTTTGGAGGTTAAGAAACAAACAGTAACTAAGCATTCAAAGGCATGTGCATCGAGGTAAGTGACGTGTCTAACTTTGACTCGGGGGATTAGGAACCTTTGACTTAATTGCTATGTGAATTTCCATGTGTGTGGCATATTGGTGAAGTGACGAGTACCAATGCGCCACCAATTTATCTATTTTGCCTAATTATTCCCCATTCTAGTTATATTGTCTTTTCATGCCTTAAATGCTACATGCTTTACTAGTATTTCCATGTTTAATTGCTACTTGGCAGGCATTGTTGTCCATTGTTGAAGGTATTAGTTACACTATAGTTTCATCATTTCATATTGTTGATTTAAGATGGTTTATCAGTGTTTTTAAGTATAATTTGGATTGGTTTCACTGAGTATACTAATTTTGCAAAGATTAGTAATGTACAAGCTTTTCGTTTTCTTTGGTTTGAGGTTTACATATTGTAGAGAGTTGAGTTAAATTGTGAAATTTCTGTACTTATTGAATAATTGATACTAATATGGTGGGATCGGGTTGTATGCCGCAATAGGAGGAATAAGGGTGATATATTAAGGAGGAATAACGGTAAAATGCTAATGTACGGTGGGATTAGTTTGCATGCTGCAACAGGAGGAATAAAGGTGGATTGATGTGGAGTAATAAGGGTGAATATTTATACTGATATTGATTATATGGTAGGATTGGGATGCACGCCGCATCACTTTATGTGTTTATATCTCTTTCTTCTACTGTGTAAGTTATTCTGTAGTTTTACATTTCACTTAAGGGTTGGCTACAGTTGGATACTAATAAAAATACTTGAGTTCTGTATTTATTCCTTGCAAGATACTATTTTATTTTGTTCCATTTTTCTTTCTGCTTTTGTTATACATTGTATGTAGGTTATATTGTAATTACCCTACCGTAGCCTCGTCACTACCTCATCAAGGTTAGGCTTAGCACTTACCAACACATGGGGTCAGTTGTACTGATACTGCACTCTACACTTCCTATGCACATTTTGGAGCTGGTAGTGGTTGACTTCATATTTCACAGTTAGGAGACCTAAGGTAGTCTTGTTGGCTTCCACAGGCCTTGGCGTCCCCGTCTACATATCTATAGTACTATTTTATTTATTTCCAAAACAAAAGTAATTTCTTTTAGACCGATATTTGTAGAAAATCATTGTATGTTCTTTGATTGTGACACTAGATTCTGGGTAGTAATGGCAATAGTATTGATAGTAGTATATGTATTAAAAGTTTATTCACTTACTTTCGCATTTAGTTCTACTTGTTCTAGCTTGTTGAATTTTAATCAATGAAATGTAAAGGAAAATGGTCAATAAGCCCTGATGGTGGAAATTCCGTTCGTGATAAGTTGCTATCAGAGAATTAGTTTTCCTAGGTCTCACAATTTACGAACAAGCTTAGTAGAGTATGAGGGGTCGATATGGATACATATGTGCTTATCCTCTAGAGGCTACAGAGTTTAGGAACTGTCTGACTTATATTCTTCTCAATTGTGCGATTTAACCACTCAATTCTAATTAAACTCTCTACTCTTGTTCCTTTACAGATGGCGGGAACACGTATCGCTTCATCAGCTGAGCAGCAGCTAGAACCCCTATTGGCAGCTCCTACGAAGGGTAGAGGATGAGGCTGAGGCCGAGGTAAGGGCAGGGCTAAGCCTAGAGCTCAAGCAGCAGCGCCGGCAGAAAAACCTCAAATAAAGTTTGACGATGAGGCTCCCACAGGGCCAACTCAGGTTCTAGAGACGTTCATCATTACCGCTGTACTCCTGGATGCTTTGGTCCATCTAGTGGGCCTTAGGGAAAGTGTTGCTCAGGGCGACACATTCCCTGTAACACCAGCCACCTCTCGGGCTCAGGGAGGAGCACTGACTCTCGCTACCCACACTCTACAGCAGATGTCTACTTAGTTTAATACTCACCAGCTCTAGGGTAGTTCCGTCAAGTGTTGCAGTAGAGATCGGTGATAGGTCAACTGTGTCTTCTAAGACTTTGTGGAGATTGGATAGGTTTACCAGCTTTTCCTAGTTCACTATGGCGGTACAACTTCAAAGGATCCCTAGGACTATTTGGACAGTTGTCATGAGGTGTAATAGAATATGGGGATAGTGGAGACTAATAGGGTCGACTTGCTGCATTTTATCTAAAAAGTTTTGCCCAGAGATGGTGGAATGATTTTGTGTTGACCACCTGCTTTGACTTGGGACCTGTTCTCTCTGCTATTTCTCAAGAAGATCCTTCCTGTTACATTGAGAGAGGACTATTTCAGGTAGTTCAAATGTCTCCAGCAGGGCCATAGTTCTGTCACTGAGTATGAGACCTGCTTTACTGATTTGGCTCATCATGCTCTTCTTATACTTCCTACTGAGTGAGAGAGAGGGTGAGGAGGTTTAATGAGGGACTTGCTCAGCCTATCCGATTGCAGATAGCTAAGGAGGTAGGGAGTGGAATTTCTTTCCAGGATGCAGCCATTGTAGCAAGACGAGTTGAGATGTTTCTATCTTAGGGGAGTGGTCAGGGGGTCTGACAAGAGGCTGCGTCAATCCGGTAGATTTAGTGGGACCTCATCAGGAGGTTGAGGTACTTTTGGTAGGGGCTATCCTCCCACCATTTCATTTAGCACTTCAGACATCCCATGGAGCTTTAGGGAGTCTTAGTCTATATGTAATTCCTTTAGGGCAACCAGCTCATAGTGCACCACCAGCTCCTATCAGAGCGCCTCCTCTTTAGAGTTATTATTGTGGTTTGTCATCTCATCAGGGTCAGTCTCAATTTCCACAGCTGCGGTATCAGGATGAATGTTTTTACTGTCGTGAGTATAGGCATATCTGAAGGACTTGTACGAAATTATTGGGTGTTCAGCCACAATTTCAGGGTTCTCGTGCATTGGTTCAAGCACCAGTTACTACACAGCTTGGTCATCCAGCTAGAAGTTGCGGTCAGGGAGCCAAATGTAGAGGTTAGGCCACTAGAGGTGGAGATCATGCCACTAGAGGTAGAGGCCAGGCCACTAGAGGTAGAGGCCAGCTAGTAGGAGTCCATCCTAGAGATATGGTTCAGAGTGGTGGGCCCAGCCCCGATACTATGCTTTCAAAGTCAGGCTTGAGGCTAAGTCATCCGATGATGTTAACACATGTACTATTTTAGTTTGTAGTAGAGATGCTTCAGTACTATTTGATCTAGGGTCTATATACTCCTACGTCTTATCTTACTTTGCTTCATATTTGGTAATGCCTTGTGATTTAAGTGCTCCCGCGTATTCGTCCACATCAATGGGGAATTCTACTGTTGTAGATCGTGTCTATCATTTGTATGAGTTTATTATTGGGGCATTGAGACTAGCGTAGATCTCATATGGTAGATTTTGATATCATATTAGGAATGGATTGGTTGTCACCTTATCATGCTATATTAGACTGCCATGCCAAGACATTGACCTTAGCCTTGCTAGGGTTGCATCGATTGGAGTGGAGAGGGACTCTTGTTCATTCTACCAATAACGTTATCTCTTATATGAAGGCTTGACGTAAGGTCGAGAAGGGGTGTTTAGCTTATTTCGCTTATGTTCGTGACTCTAGTGCGGAGGTTCCTTCTATAGATTATGTATTAGTTGTTCGGGAGTTTCTAGAGGTATTTCATGTAGACCTATCGGGGATGCCACCCGACTGGGATATTGACATCTGAATTGATTTGGTTCCGGCACTCAGCCCACTTCTATTCTACTATACTGCATGGCCCTACCAGAGTTGAAAGAGTTCGAGGAGCAATTAAAAGATTTGCTTGATAAGGGCTTTATTATACCCAATGCCTCGCCTTGGGATGCGCTTATGTTGTTTGTAAAGAAGAAGGATGGATCAATGAGGATGTGCATATATTATCGGCAGTTGAAGAGTCACTATCAAGAACAGTTATCTATTGCCAAGGATTGAAGACTTATTTGATCAGCTTCAGGATGCCAAAGTGTTTTCAAAGATCGATTTGAGGTCTGGCATTAGGGCATCTGATGTCCCTCAGACAACTTTTACAACTCGATATGGGCATTATGAGTTCTTGGTGATGCCATTTTGTTTGACAAATGCCCCAACAGCATTTATGGATTTTATGAACTGGGTGTTCAAGCCTTACCTCGATTTCTTTGTGATTGTTTTATTGGTGATATCTTGATATACTCCCATAGTCAAAGAAGCACTATTAGTATCTTTCGATCGTACTTTAGACTCTGAGAGACATCCAATTATATGCTAAGTTTTCAAAATGCGAGTTTTAGTTGAGTTCAGTTGCTTTCTTGGTTCACGTTGTATCAGCAGAGGGTATTCAGCTAGATCGTAAGAAGATCGAGGCCGTTTAGAATTGGCCTAGGCCTACTTCAGCCAAAGAGATCCGTAGTTTCTTGGGATTGACGTGTTATTACCTTCAGTTTGTGGAGGGGTTTCATCTATAGCAGCCCCATTGACTAGGTTGACTTAGAAGGGTGCCCCGTTTGGATGGCCAGACGACTGTGAAACGAGCATTCAGAAGCTCAAGACAGCTTTGACTACGGTGCCGATGTTGGTGTTGCCCACATGTTTAGGGCCTTAAATAGTATACTATGAAGCATCTCGCATTGGAGTTGGTGTAGTGTTGGTGCAGGGTGGCAAGGTTATTGAATATGCTTAATGGAAACTAAAGGATCACGAGAAGAATTATCAAATTCATGAATCAGAGCTGCCAGCCATTGTTCACGTACTAAAGATTTGGAGGCACTATCTATATGGTGTGTTGTGTAAGGTATTCACGAATCATAAGAGTTTGCAGTATTCGTTCAAGAAAAAGGAGCTCAATTTCAGACAGAGGAGATGGTTGGAGCAATTTAAAGACTATTATATCACCATCTTGAATCATCCCAAGAAGGCCAATGTCGTGGCCGATGCTTTAAGTAGCAAATCAAATAGTACGGGTTGTGAGCACGTGATTTTTGACTCGCTCGAAATATTCCTATAAAATTCATTTAATTATGATTTTTCTTTTACTATTTGAAGTTTTAGGATTTATTTGCATGATTTTGTGTTTATTTGCATTTTTCCCTTTTATTATTTGATAGGAATTATTTGACTGATTTTGTGTTTATTTGCATTTTTCTTTTATTATTTGAATTTTAGGAATTAATTGCATATTACATGTTTTAATATAATTCACAAAAAATATAAAAATGGAATGTTTGCATTTAGGATTTATGTTTACATTTCTTTTGGGTTATTAATTAGTTAATAGTGAAAATAAGGAAAAAACAATAAAAAAATTGGTTACTTTTCTTTGAAATTTAGAGTTTAGGAGTTTTTTTAGTTTATTTCATGATAAAATATATTTTGGCTATTTTTTTATTTTTGTTATGATAAAATCTGAAAAACAAATATAGTAATAATAAAACAAATATATATACAAAGAGAATCATTGATTGTACACTAATATGGGTCTTTGAGAAACCAAATCTGGCCCAAAAAACCCCTAACCCACTAAAAACAGACCCAAACCCAACCCCCTGCCCGGTCCAAAAGCCTCCGAAGCTAAACGACGGCGTTTTGCATCAAGCCATCTGAGTCGTTGATCAACCTTGACCAAAGGGTAAGGATGCAAGGGTTGATTACCCTATGTAATTGTTGGATAACCCCCCACCCCAAACAATTCGGACCTCGTAAACTGTCCAAATTTACCCTAAATTTGCCGGTGTCACACCGCCCAACTCTTGCTGTATCACCACAGCCCGCCGCCCACCGGAAATCACCGTCGCCGGCGGCCAAACCCCAAATCCACCCAAATTTACATCTCAAATTCACCGTCTTCTCCTCTTTACAATCCCCCTAAAATCACCCCTCAAAACCCCATCAAACTCGTCGAATATTCTTTCAAAGGAGCGGAGGCTCCGCCGTCCACGGTGACGCCGGCTCCAATGGTCTCCAAACTAACACCCAACACTCCCGTTGGCCTCTCCTACCTAAAAATAAAACCAGCTTCATTTGAATAATCCCTAAACCCGTCGAATTTCAAATCTGAATCTTGAACTAATTTTGAGGGTGATTTTTTAAAGGTCGTTGAGGTTCAAAACGGAGTCGCATGTTTGTTTTTGCCAAAAACAAACCTGTAACTCCGTTTGGAGACTCAAACTGAATCCAGCAGATTTAATTGAAGACTCAACCAGTAAGTTTGCTTTTAAATCAATTTGTTTTCATCTTTGTTCTATTTTTCATTAGTTTTGTTTTTCTGGTCTAGTAATTAGGTGTAACCTTATTTCTATTTTTTGAGTGTCATCCTATGTGATTTCTGACTTTGTTTACAATGCTATGTTCCTGATTAGGGTAGTTTGTTTCCTTAGAAAATAATCCTGATTATTATACTGTTATTTTATTTCCTTTTATTAGTTTAGTTAGAAGTTCTGAAAACCTGTATAATTTGCCTTTATTTTGGCTTGGAGTCTGTTTAGGTCTTTAATTCTTTTATAAAATATGATTTTGTATTGGCATTAGTAAGTTAATTAGTAATTGGGTTGCAGGTTAATATATCTTCTTATAGTTCTTTTTGACATCTTAATTTAAGTTTTTTACTTGAATCTCTGTTAGTTTATAGCAGTAATTAGTTCATTAGTCAATAAGTCTTAGATTTTAAATTATTTTCTGATTAATGGTTCAAATATAATTAAGGATTATTAATAGTTGTTAGTTAGCTAGTGGTCGATTGTAAGACTCGGTTTAGTAAAATAGTAATTCTAACATATTAAAAGGGTAATACAGCATTTTAATCGGGTGCTTGTAATTTTAGGATCAAAACAATGGTAGTATAGGTATCTTATTAATAAGAAACAAGACTAGAATCTTTTAGACTCTTCTAGAAAGGGACTTTAGTCTAAAAAATAACAGTTTAATGCAGTAACTTGGGAAACAAGTCAGGAAGTAAAAGACCAAATCGGTAAAATATTAAAGTTAAAAGAGGGACTAGCAGTTAAATGAAAAAAAGGGTTGCCCTAGCCTTGGGCTATAAAAGGGACCCCAATGCATTCAAAAAAAGAGGTTAGACAATCTGAAAAATTACTGAAAATTTCCAGCCATAGTTCAAAATTAATCTTCCAATTCCTGCTATTATAGTAAAAGATCAGAAGATGTTAGTTTAATTGGAATGTTTGAGAGTTTTTTCCTTCAATATCTGGGCATTAGATCTTTACGAACCTACTAAAAATCAACAAAACATTGTTCCATTAGAAGTCCAGCTGGTTTTATGGTCTATTTGTGTTTTATTTCTGAAACCTGCATCAATTAATTTGGTTTGGAGGTGTCCTGGAGTTCCTGGGTCTGATTTCAAATTGTCTAAAGTCAATTGAAGGTTGTGTTGGTCCAATTTGGTTATGGGTTTAAATCTGGGCTATTAGATTGGCCTCCTTGATGTGCAGTTGTTAATGTTCTAGTGTTGACTGCTTTATTGCTCTGTGCTGACCCTTCTTTCTTCATTTTTGGTTTCATTCCAGGTATTTTCTCCATCTCTTATAGCCAAAGACCAAGGAACTTACCATTTGAATCTTGTAAATTGACATTTGCCTATTATTTGAGGACTCAGCTATCCAGATTCATGTGTTCACCAGGATTTCTGTATTTTTCACACAATGATTTGTCTTGAGTGCTTTAAATATATTGTGTATATTGCTCAGGCTGGTATGATTGGGCTGTATAAGACGTTACTTTTGCTTGATAGAATTAATTCTTCATGTGGTTATTTTTAAAAAATGGACTCCAAGAACCATGTATTTCAAATTGGTTTTTGTTTACACTGTTATTAACTTAAAGTTTTTGTGGTTATAGTCATTAGTTGCAATTTGAACTAGGTGTATTTCTAAGTTTAGATACTGTGATCAGGTCTAGTTGTTTATAACTGCATTCTTGAAGGCTCTAAATTAAAGCTTAGGCTCATTTAGGATCCCAACACATCCCATGTTTTTTTCAGCAGCCCACTTGGGCCGTTGACATCTGCTGTGAGCCCAAATAGTTCCTTCTTTGAAAAATAAAGTTTTTGGCTTATATTTGAGTCTAGATTTTGAAGCATAGTCGAACAGAAATTGAAATAATGTATAGTAGATTTTTTTAGGGTCAGCATATGTTTAGACCTTCTAAATAATGTAGTATCAATTCATTAGGCCCAAATAGAGACAAATCTAATAGAAAACTTAGTTTGCTCTAGGATTGGCCTTCAAAATAATAAAATGAGGTGCGTCGCGCCAAACGAAATTGAGAAACACCGTTTAGCGAATTGAGGTGACCCTCGTGAAATGTTTATATTAAACTGTTTAGAGATTCGAGACACGCCATTTAGCGAATTTCACATGTTCCCGCAAAGATAATAACGCGTTAGCCGCTTTTGGTGCGTATTTAATAATTTTATCTCCTTAATTACGGGTGCGCATTTATGTGACCCAAATCCATCTCTAGATGAAGTTGAAATATGTCAAAAACTACGTGCGCATTTATGTGACGTGGTTTGTGATATGTTTTAGCGACATCGCAAATTCCCTTAAAAGATATTAATAGCGTATAAATAATTAAAAATTGCATTTTTAGGAGGAATATGTGTAAAAATCAGAATTTTATCCATTTATTATAGTTTAAGAAACCATGCTAGAACCACGGGATCCAAGGGTGCCTAACACCTTCCCTCGGGTCAACAAAATTCCTTACTTAAAATTACTGGTTCGTAGATTCCAATTGGGCAGTAAAAACTTTCCTCGATTTAGGATTCAAAACAAATCGGCGACTTGGGATACCAAAATCCAAACCTATCCCAAGTGGCGACTCTTAATAAATAAATAAATCCCATTTCGAATAATGTAGCTTTAACTGGTAAAACTCCCTTGTACGTGTCATCCTTCGGGGTAGCCGTGTAAAAAGGAGGTGTGACAGCTCTGGCGACTCTGCTGGGGAGAATGGAGACCCAGAATCTCTGGTTCAGGGTTCAAGAATTTGAGATTAGAATAGTTATTATATTTGGTTTTTCTTATTTTCCTACATTTTCCATGTTATGTGCTAAATGTTTTACCGCTTGATGTTGAACGAATTATATAAACTGTTACGAAACCCTTCTCTCTTTATCTTCGCGGATGTGCTCGCTAGTCAAGACTCCCTATTCTGTTAGTGTCATACCCTAATATACGAAAGAGGCTCAGATAAGTTAGTAAGCCGGACGATATTGCGGGTCCCTGGTACGTAGCCCCCTCCTCGATCGAGTTGTCCGCTCGGGTACACAGTCTAGAACAAATACCCAGGTTTTAAGTATAGATTAACAAAACCTCATGCTAGATCCCTATTAGGACGTTTGTTTGCATCACGTGTATTTGACTTAGGGGACTCAACACAGGGGTTGGGTTCGTCTAGGATAGGTGACCCGAAATAAAAGACCATCCTGATGCATATTACGTGTTACTTGAGCATTTATTTTCTTTGAATTTGCATGTTCACCGGCTTGTGAATTAAGATAAATTGAGAGAATAATTGGTACTAGGGCCACTAAGGTTAACCGTTTGTACAGCCAATGCTCAAACAGCACCGAAACGCTGCCGTATTTTTCAAAATAAAGATTAAAAAAGGGAAAGAGGGAAAAACAAAAGAAAATAAAAGGGCTTTTTCAACAAAATTTTTAGTTTTGACAAAATGTTGTACCCGAACTACGTCGGTTTGATTCTCACCAAGTGTGGGATATGTAGGAAACCTCCATCGGGTCCAACCTCCCTTTTGCAAATTAGCCAAAACAAAGAAAAATAATTTTCAAATTTTTGTTTGTTGTCCTAAATAAATCGGGTGACTCTATTATTGTCAAGAATAGCCAAATGTTCCCAAAAGGAACGCCGGAAGGTTGATTTTACACAAACAGCCACCTTTGGGGTCTTTGTTACATTTTTGGCCGGCTAGCGGGCACAACCTTAGAAACATTCTTCGGAAGTGCTAAAAGGTCGTATTCGCAAAGCCAGGCTTTTGGTTTTAGAAAATAAATAAAACAAAAAATTTTGATTTTTCAAGTCAAATAGGAATAAACCCATAAGTCACTAATTTGCCTTATTAAATGTGCAGGATGAGCACAATTCAAACCGAACCTTTTTCATTTGTAAGCCGAATCCCTTTGGAGTTGCAATTATAGTGGAATGACCTCAATAGAGAAGGGCAAGATGAGATAAAAAATTATTTGGGGGGCCTTCCCGGGCTATTGGAGATTGTATCCTGAGGAGACATCATAAGAGCCTTGGTCGTGTGCTGGGACTCGACGCATAATGTATTCCACTTCTCAGATTTTGAGCATACCCCAACGTTAGAATAGACAGCTGGGTACATCGGAAATGCTGAGCTTCCTTTGAGACAAAAGTATTTGGTTGCTCCAGGACTCGTAGCGGCGCACGAATTCCTGGATACCTTGAAAATAAACATAGTGGTGCATGATTCGAATCTGGCAAAAGGGTTTTGCACCTTTTCATTCCTGTATACAAGATATGGCCACATAGGGGGGTTCAACAATCCAGAAAACAAAATTTGCAGCAAAGGAACCAAGTCAAATAGGAAGAACACAGACGCTTCGCCTTCATGGTGGCTTTTATAGGGCTTCTAGTGTTTCCAAGCAAAGACGATAACATCGACATAAAGATAGCAGCTCTATCAGCACTTTGCGCACCCAGGCCAAGTGTACACTCGTGCCGATGATAGTAGCCGAGATCTTTCGCGCCCTTACAGCTTCCAAGGTCGAGAAGGATTTCTTTGAGGGGTGCAATCTATTATTACAAATGTGGATGATCGAGCATCTATGCCTCCGTCCCCAATTTATGAGTTGTGGGTCCGCAGAGAAAACTTGCATAGAAATGTTTCACACAAGAATTGAAGGGCTCAGTTTGCCTGAAGGTGTAGCAAAATGGACATCCAACCTTCAGTCTCTCACTGCCTGTCAAATAGAATGGACACTGGGATGGGTGTCTGTGGATTAGATTATTTACATGCCGACAACAGACTCTCATTTCCTTCTAATGGGTCTTCAGAGTATCCAGCCTTATGCCCTGCACCAGGTTCTGAGACAACTTGGAAGGTGTTAGTTAGTACCAAAAAACGAAGATATCAGCACCCGAGTAGTTGAAATTGGACCTGATGGTTAGTTCCCCTAAGCAATGATCCGCAAAATATAGAATGAATGCCAATACTTAACGGCGAACACTTCTGTACGGGATCGGTCCAAAGGTTAAGTGTCGCAAGAATATATTGCTTGGTATAGGAGAGAAGTTGAGTTCGAAAGGCCAGCCAAAAGGCCCCATCTTCATGAATTCGTTGAAGCATCGCAAGAACAGTAGGATTAGTTGGCTAAAGAACATAAGTACAGGGCTACAATAAGCAAAGTGGAGAAGCAGATCATGAATTTGCAATTTGAAAAGGATTTTCAGGCCGCCGCAGATAAGGGTGACAAGAAGAAGTTTGCCAAGGAAAATGAAAACCCTTAGGGCCTAGATTCAAAAGATGAAGGTCGCAGCGGAAAACCCCATCCAGAGCACCAAAAATGCCAAACTTATAGATGGTTTTAGACAGAAGGTGGATGACTACAGTTTTGATCTAAACAAAATAGAAAAGGAACTATCCAGGGCTTGAAAACAATTAGTTGAAAATGCGCCAGAACGAGCACGTCTGATCAGGCAACAAAAAGAAGAGTTTGACAGTGAGGTATCATGGTTGAAGAAAAGGGTCGTCACCGTGGAAAACAAAATTCTCAACAAGAAAAAGAGTTCAAAATTGAAAGGGAACATTGTTACACAGCATTGGCACAGTCAGAATCGGATTTTCAACAACTTCAAAAGCAAATTCTAGCAGCCGAACAAATTTTGGGAGCCAGAACTGAACAGATTGGGCGGTTACTGCAGGAGAAAGGTGTCATACGTGAAAGAATCAAAGGAATCGCAAATTATATCACGATGAAATGCAACATCTGTAAGGACATGCCTAGATATATGATCTTTGCCACCGTAATGCTTTTCGTTCGCCGAGTAATGGACGATCTGCACCACCTCCAAGGGGATTTAGCTAGTCGACCTGCGGTAAGGCCGAATGATGCCTCGCGGGCTCCGGGAGCAGTTGAAGTCTTAATGTATTCATGATTTCTGAAAAATTGTAATTTTTTCTTTAAAAAGAGTCTGTTAGTATGTCTTAGAGTCTGTATTTTCCTTTGCGCATTATTGTTCTTTGATTCTGTAGTTATTCTTAAGTCAGAGTCTGTTAGTTGCCTATTTAAATTTGTTAGTCTATGTAACCAAAGTTTTTCATTATGAAAATTGAAAATTCCAAAAATATCTTGTTTCTTTCATTTTACTTTTCATGAAGTACGCTCGGTCTAATTCATGTAGGGCATGATACATAGGCAATCTTCATAGGGTTCGACCCTATTCTCAAAAAGGAAAACAACAACCACAAAAGAAAAGGGAGAGGAATAAAGAAAAAGAGAAAAACCAAAACAAAAGGAAAACCACAGAGGTAGAAAAACACAAAAGGTAAAGCAAGAAAATATATAGTGGAAATCAGGAAGGAAATTTGGAATAAATGCCGGGATGACACATGAGACCATCGCAAGCATATAGACATCCGTTTACTGTATAGGTGCATCACACCCAATATGCGATTCCCTGTCAGCTATCTGCCTCAAACTAACCGTTGTTTGATGTTACATTCTAGTCTCAGGTTTTGGAAAATAGTAGTTGGTTTGTGGTAAAATAGCATCACATTAGTATTCTACTAGATCGAGAGGAAGTGCAGAAATGTCATCTGAAATGACTCTGCCGGCAGTTCCCATCTTAGAGGATAACCCGATTGCAGGTATCCCGGCCTCAGAATCTGCAGCAGCCGAAGAAAATAGGATCATGCGACATAGGGTCATGGAGATGTGGGATGCAGAGACGAATGGAAAAGAGCCTCCGTGTCCATCCCTGGATTTCCTGAGGTCTTCCCAAGGTCGGGGGGTACTTCAACTATCCCCATTAGCTACCCAAACATCCTCTTGGAACAGCCTACCATACCAGGCAACTTTTTCGGAGCACCTTCTAAAGCCCACCCTTAGGTATTCACCTCTGGCACAGTCCCAAATATTTTTACGGCGCCCCCATGTTCAGCCACCACACAGCCCATAGTGCCGAGACCCATGTTTTATTCAACGGCTATCACATTTCAAACTCCCAATTACCAAATTGAGCCTCCCTCATACCCCACATACACTTATCCTCAACCACCATATGAACTTACACCAGTGCAAGATAAACCTCCTAAAATGCCTGAACAAGATGAGATAGCAATAAGAATGAAATGTCTTGAGCAGAGCTTGAAGAACATGCAGGGCTTGAGTGGGCAAAAGAGTGTTTCCTACACAGATATGTGCATGTTCCCGCATGTACACCTTCCCTTGGGACTTAAAATGCCAAATTTTGAAAAGTATGATGGTCATGGCGACCTCATTGCTCATCGCAAAAAGTATTGTAACCAATTCCGTGGGGTAGGTGGAAAAGAAGAATTTTTAATGGCATATTTCGGAGAGAGTCTGGTAGGCATTACTTTAGAATAGTATATGGAGCAAGGCGTCACACAATGGAATATCTGGGACGATCTTTCCAGGGATTTCGTAAGGCAATTTCAGTATAACAATGACATTGTGCCAGACAAGAATTCTTTGGAGAATTTGAAAACGAAGCCTTCAGAGAGTTTCAAAGAATATGCTATTAAGTGGCGCTAATAGGCATCGAGAGTAAAACCGCCCGTGGACGAGATAGAGATGGTCACTATCTTTCTCCAGGCCAAAGAAGTGGATTATTTTCAAAATATGATGTCAGCAATGGGCAAAACTTTTGCGGAAGCAATCAAAATTGGCGAGATGGTAGAAAATGGTTTAAAAAGTGGAAGAATTCTGAGTCATTCTGCCATTAGAGCAACCTCCAAGGCCATCAGAGGCGGGGCAGGAAGGGTCACAAGGAACAAAAAGAATGAAGAAGCTTCAATGGAAGCCTCTGGTATGAGAAGACATCATGCTCACAAGCCCATGTTCTCGGAAAGAACCTCTCAATACTATTACCTCCATAAAGACATGCATTATTCTCCCAAACCTTACGCAGTTATGAATGCCCATCCATTTGCTCGACCCCAGCAGCAGGTCAACAAGAACCAGGCCCCAATAAATCAACCCCCCCAAAACCACTATAATCCCCGCCCTCCCCCAAACAATTTCCATCCCAGGGAGCCGCCCAGAAGGCAAACCTTTACACCAATAGGGGAGACTTATTCCATCTTATTCCCAAAACTTGTCCAGATGGGTCTCTTGCAACCTTTGCCCCCGAACGGACAAACCCTAAGTCATCTTCTTACCAACAGGGTGCACGCTCTGCTTATCATTCGGGCGTCGAAGGGCACGGCACCGATAATTGTTGGACTTTAAAGCTAGCTGTGGAGGATCTAATAGAACAAATGAAAATATTGCTGAGGGATGAATATGTCCCGAATGTGACTAATAATCCGTTACCGGCTCACAACAACGGGCCAGTCATCGGGATGATATGCAAAGACAAAGAATTTGGCCCTTCTTTGAAAGATATAATAGACACTGCAGATGCAGATAGAAAGCCAAAGGTTACCTCCAAGAAAGTTGAAGAAAAGAAAATGATTGAAGCCAAACACTCGAAAGCTGAAAAGAAGGTTGAAGCTAAAACTGAGCTGGCACCCGTCAAAGAAACTGTCCTTTACATCCCATGGCATCGTCAAGAAAAGCAGTCAACTCTGAGTCCCCCAAGACGGTTTGAGTTAAACAGGACTAGGTACGTACCCAAAGGAGCCTATGTAGTGCGGGGACCAATTACCGCCAAGGCTGAATGAGCCTATGGTAGTTGGTCGCGCACCTCAGAGGCCAATGACGGACCCTTCTACAGTCCCATGGAACTATCAAGAAATAGTGGTAACAAACAAAGGCAAAGACATCACTGGGAAAAATCAAGAGAGCCACCCCGTAAAGAAATATTCTGACTTGGAAGAGGTGAACAGTGCTTCTAAAGGCGATTCCAACCCAAAAAACCAGTAAACTCTTGAAGAGGCGGAGGCCTTCTTTCAAAAGATTAAAATGCCGGACAATGAAGTGGTGGATCAGCTCCGAAAGTCCCCTGAGCAAGTCTATTTGTTATCATTACTGATGGATTCACTGGAGCACTAAAAGGTGTTAGCCAAAAATTTAAATGAGGCTTACGTGCCGGTTTAATCCTCCGTGGAGCAATTTGAGAGGATGGCAAAGAGGTTCTTCGCCATTGATCAGATTACATTCAGCAAGAATGATTTGCCTTCAGAGGGAGCCGCCCACAACAAAGCCCTATACCTCACTATCAAATGCGTAGGCTATCACGTCAAAAGAGTAATGGTAGATGGAGGCTCCGGGGTCGACATATGCCCATTGTCAACATTGCAAAGAATGGAGATCGGGATAGAGAGGATTAGCCCTAATAATGTGTGTGTCCGAGCTTTTAATGGAATTAAAAGGGACACGATAGGAGAAATTTATCTAGTGTTGACCATTGGTCCGGTTGGTTTTGAGGTAACGTTTCAAGTATTATATATGGATACATCCTACCATTACCTCCTAGGAAGACCATGGATTCATGCAGCAGGAGTTGTGCCTTCCACTGTGCACCAACTGCAACATGAGAACCAGGAAATCGTGGTCTATGGCAAAGATGAATAGTCAATCTACCGCGATCCCTCCGTCCCCCGCCTCGAAGCTAAAGAGGGAAGTGAGCATATAGTTTACCAGGCTTTTGAAATCGTGGTAGTGGTCATCACGAAGAAGGCAAACCATGTCCTCAACCTTTCCTCTCCAATGCCTCAATCATGGTAGCAAGAGAGGTGATACGTCAAGTATTAAACCAGGAAAGGGACTCGGAAGTTCTCTACAAGGGATAACTGAGCCATTTGTTTTGCCTATCGTAGAGAATTTTTTCAGGTTAGGCTTCCACCCAACTCCAGAAGATGTAACCTGGGCAAATCGCAGAAAGCGTCATGGATGGGCTTTAACTCAACCTCAACCTCACTTGTACGAAACATTTGAGAAGCCAAAGTATAGTGAGGTAGAAGAATACGAGACCTTCATAGCAGAGGAAATTGAAGATATAAGTAGAACCATGAGGAAATCATTTTATGAAGCAAACATGGTCCAGCTTGGAGAAGGTTCGAGCACCGCCAAATTGAAAAATTGGAAGGTTACGCCTTTCCCAATCAGGCAGGAGGCCCAGTAGTCCTGCCTGGCCATCCTTTCTTGCATCACGAGTTATTTCAGGGTGTAACTCGGGTGTTTTTCCTTTAGTATTTTGTCCTTTAAATTCCAAATGTAAACCCTGTTATCTTACAGTTTCAAAGAAATGAAATCAATATTTCATTGTCTACATTCCTCTATTTTTTTTATTTTTGCTATTTTTCTTCTATTTTATCTTTTCTTTCAGTTCCAATAATGCGGCTTTAAATAATATGACATACTCGCAGACTTCATGCTCCGATCCGAACATGCCGCCTTTTTGTGAAATAATGAACCAAGAACCGGAGTATTATGAAGAAGAGGCTTTTAGGGAAATTAACCAAAAATTGGAACATTTTCAAAATAAACCTAAGACGAATCTAAATGATACCAAACCGGTTAACTTTGGTGGTCCCGACAAAACAAGGGAAACTAAAATAAGCATCCACGTGAAAGAGGAAATTCGGGACTCACTGATTCAACTTCTTTTTGAACTCAAAGATGTGTTTGCATGGTCCTACGACGACATGCCTGGGTTGAGTGTTGATTTGGTGGTTCATAAGTTGCCTACATACCCTGAATGTCCTCCAGTCCAACAAAATTAAAGAAAGTTCAAGCCTGATATTAGTGATATGATCAAAGAGGAGATCACAAAGCAGTTGGAGGCTGGAGTAATCCGAGTGGTTCGATACACCACATGGTTAGATAATGTGGTCCCGGTTCTGAAGAAAGATGGGAAAACCCTAGTATGTGTAGACTACACAGATTTGAACAAGGCAAGTCCCAAAGACAACTTTCCTTTGCCAAACATCAACATCCTTGTTGATAACTGTGCCAAACACGAGATACAGTCTTTCATGGACTGCTACGCAGGATACCACCAGGTGTTGATAGATGAGGAAGATGCTGAGAAAACTGCCTTCACCACACCTTGGAGGACTTATTGCTACAGGGTAATGCCTTTTGGTTTAAAGAATGCTGGGGCAACATATATGAGGGCTATGACCACCATCTTTAACGACATGATGCATCGGGAGATAGAAGTATATGCGTACAACGTATTTATCAAGTCCAAGACTCAGGGCGATCATGTACGGGACCTTAGAAAGTTCTTTGAAAGGCCTCGCAAGTATGATTTGAAACTGAATCCAGCCAAGTGTGCATTTTGAGTCCCGTCGGGCAAGCTTGTGGGGTTCATTGTCAGCCGAAGATGTATTGAGCTTGATCCAACCAAGAAAAAATCCATTTGAGAGCTACCTCCTCCAAAGACCAAGAAGGATGCAATGAGCAGATTGGGAAGATGAATTACATTAGCCGATTCATCGATCAGTTAGCTTCTACGTGTGAGCCCATATTCAGGTTGTTGAAAAAGGATGCATCAATTAAATTGACCAATGAATGTCAGGATGCTTTTGACAAAATCAAAGATTACTCTTCCAGTCCACCAGTCTTGGTCTCGCCGGAACTGGGAAGGTCATTGTTTCTTTATTTTAAGGTCCTTGAGAACTCTTTCGGTTGCATTCTCGGGTAGTATGATGTCACTGGAAAGAAGGAGCACGCCATCTATTATTTGAGCAAGAAGTTTACCAGTTACGAGGCCAAATACACCTTCCTAGAAAAAACCTATTGTGCCTTGACTTGGGTGGCCCAAAAACTTAGGCATTACCGGAAATCCCCCACCACATACCTTATAACCAGGCTGGACCCTTTGAAGTACATATTCCAAAAACCAATGCCCACATGGAGATTGGAAAAATGGCAAATCCTGCTCACCGAGTTTGACATAGTCTATGTCACTCGTACCATAATGAAGGCTCAAGAATTAGCGGATCATCTAGCTGAGAACCCAGTTGATGATGAATATCAGCCCTTGACTATCTACTTTCCGGATGAAGAAGTTAATTCAGTGGAGGAAACATCTGTAGACGTCACTGCTTGGAAAATGTTCTTTGATGGAGCAGTGAATGCGAATGGTGTACTAATCGGGGCAATCTTGATTTCACCAACTGGTCAACACTACCCAGCCACTGCATGGCTCCGATTTTTCTTTACCGACAACACAGCTAAATACGAGGCCTGCATCATGGGCATGAATATGGCTATCGATCAGGACATCAAGGAATTATTCATCGTGGGGGATTCAGATCTGCTTATCCGGCAAGCCCAAGGAGAGTGGGAGAAAGAGATGTCAAACTCATCCCTTATCGCCAACATGTGGAGGAACTCAGCAAACGATTCAAGTCGGTACAGTTCAGTTACATTCCTCACTGTCACCATGAGTTAGCAGATGCACTTGTAACTCTGGCTTCCATGTTGCCTTACCTTGGAAACACCTACGTCGATCCTTTGGAAATCCAAATCAAGGAAAGGCACGGATATTGTAATGTGACCGAGGCAGAATCCAGTACTTAACCCTGGTATTATGATATCTAGAAATTTCTGAAAACACAAGAGTATCCCGAATAGGCCACTGGGGATCAAAAGAGAACCACCCTACGGCGCGCAAATGATTTCTTCTTGAGTGCTGATATCTTATACAAGAGGACCCCAGATCTCAACTTGCTAAGATGCGTTGATGCCAAGGAAGCCGGGAGGATTATGCTTGAAATACACGCAGGAGTGTGTGGGCCTCATATGAACGGGTATGTATTGGCAAATAAATTACTTCGGGCAGGGTATTACTGGATGACCATGGAGAAAGATTGTTTCAGCTTTGTTCGAAAATGTCGTCAATGTCAGGTGCACGGTCATTTGATTCATGCACCGCCAACTGAATTGCATCCTATGTCAGCACCTTCGCCATTCACTGTCTGTGGAATAGACATTATTGGGACCATACAACAAAAAGCCTCAAATGGACACAGATTCATGTTGGTTGCTATCAACTACTTTACCAAGTGGGTCGAAGCCATCACACTTAAGTCTGTCACCAAGAAAGTTGTGGTAGACTTTGTGCATTGCAACATTATCTGCCGCTTTGGTATTCCTCCAACCATCATTACAGACCATGAGGCCAATCAGAATAGTCGCCTGATGGGAGAAATATGTGATCAATTCAAGATAACACATAGAAACTCCACTCCTTACCGGCCCAAAACCAATGGTGTCGTCGAAGCAGCTAATAAGAACATCAAGAAGATTTTGAGAAAATTGATTCAAAGCTCAAGACAATGGCATGAGAAGCTGCCTTTTGCATTGCGTGGATATCGCACCACGGTGCACACATCGATTGTGGAAACTCCATATTTAGTGTTCTATGGGACTGAAGCTGTTATACCCGCAGAGGTAGAAATCCCTTCGCTCCAGGTAATTGTCGAAGTAGAAATTGAGGATAGCGAGTGGGTTAAGACTTGGCTAGAGCAGTTGTCATAAATTAATAAAAAAATTAATGGCTGCAGTTTGCCACGCGCAATTGTATCAACAAAGAACGGCCCACGCTTACAACAAGAAAGTGCGCCCCAGGAATTTTGAAGTCGGACAGCTTGTATTGAGGCGTATTGTCCCACACAATCAGGAAGCTAAGGGAACGTTTGCTCCAAACTGGAAAGGTCCATAGATTATTAGAAAGATATTGCCCAAAGGAGCATTGTACCTGGGTGACGTCGAAGGAGACGATCCTGAAACAGCAGTGAATACAGATGCAGTAAAAAGGTATTACGTTTGAACTCCTTGCAGCATGATTCCGGGCGGTTAAAATGATGAAGGCTTTTCTTTCCCGCTACCCTAAACACTATAAATCCATTGCAAACCCTATTTATGACGAGTACATTTCTTTGGTCACCCTCTTTGGAACCCGTAAATGCTATTCAAAAAAAAAGGACAAAATGAATGAAAAAGTGAAGAAAGAATAGGAAAAAAAAGAAAAAAGAAAAATGATGATGAAAAATGAATAAAAACAAAAAGAAACAACAAACAAACTAGTTTAGGAAACACTTCCTGAACTACGTCTGACTTGATTTCGAAAGGATACGTAGGCAGCCTCTCCCTGAGGTTCAGTCATATCAAAATAAAACCCTAATTCCCCAAAAACAAAAAAGGGGCAGATGATGTAATGGTTCGGCCATGAACCCACCAAAATTATTCCAAAGTTTTAAGCTTCCATCCAATTTCCTTTATGCAAGAACCTGGCTCAAGTCCTTCCGATTAATTGGCAAAGGTTGGGACACGATGAACACCATTGCTAGGATTTGGCACAATTTGATTTGAGAGAAATAAAATGAGAGAGTCTTATCGGTAAAATCCTTCGGCCACCATATGGCGATGGTGAGAAGAGAAAATAAAAATGAGAGAGTACCGTAAAATAGCACTATCAAGAGACGGTAGAAGAGAAATGAGAGAGGTCGATTGGCAAAACCCGCATAGGGCGCTGTCGGCCGAAAAGGAGAAATATCACTATCAAAGCCCTATCAAGTATCCATGCTTTTGAAAGATTGAAATATGGGTCACAAGAAGCAAGAAATGGATACGGGTCGGGCATCCAGTCCAAGAAGCATGTCATGTCCATTTGAAGTCGGCACGCACCCCCAGATAAGTCTTTCCCTTTTTCTCCCATAGGGACACTTCTCTCTAAATCCATATGATTGCTTTTGTTGTTTCCTCGAATCCCTTTCTACGTAAATTTTATTTCATGACAATTCCGCAAGAAAAGGTGGTAAGACCGGTCTCATAGGGCTTCTCCTAGCAAGAACCAAAGGAAATACCCAGTCTCGGCGTACGCATCTAGCCAATCTCAGCTGACCATGACGGCTGACGCTCCAAAAGCAGAAAGGTGGAAAGAAAGAAATTTAAAGTCAAATGCCCACAAAGGCAAATGAAGATTGGAAAGGTTAAGCCCGAGTAGGCTAATTTTCTCCACAAAAATTCTCAAAAAGCAAGCCCTGAGGGGGAAACTGGGGCAAAGAAATGGTAAATGAGGGCCTATAAAGGCGCAACAAATCTGAAAAATGAGGTCTCCCGACCAACCTACAAGGCAAAGTCCGGAAAGTCAAAGGTTTTCTCAACATAAATGAGGCCGGGATCAAAGTAAATCAAGGCCACAAACCAACCACTGTTTGAACTAACAAATCGGGTTTTGTATGGAAATTTGAAACAGGTGTAATCCAAAGCAATGGGAAAAATTTCAAATACAATCAATGGAACACACAAGAGCTAAGAACAGCCTTGCACCAATGATCAAGAAAAAGGGAAGTTATCTTTACATCTTTTTCCGCAAGTTTTTATGAAAGAAAGAAGGAAGGGAGAATCAAAAAACATGATCGCGTAGGACCTGATACTCCACACCCAAACCACACCCCCTAGTCCTCCCCAGCATAACCTGTGGACCTCCTCTGCATAACTCGAGGATCATACTCTGTTCTCCCCAGCATAAACTAAGGATTCCTTTCCTTCATTCCCCGGCATAACCCGAGGGCTCCTCCTTCTATCCCTAGCATAACCTGAGGGACCTTTTCTTTTGTCCATCCCCGGCATAACCTTACGGACCCTCTATTTCCTTCCATCCCCAGCATAACCTAAGGGCACATTTCCTTCTATTCCTATCATAACCTAAGGGTCTTTCCATTCTCTCTATCCCAGCATAACCTGGGAGACTTCTTTTCTTTCATTCCCCACCACTCCCTAGCATAATCTGAGGGTCTTTCTCCTTTCTTCCCCAGCAGGAGTCCTTTCATTTACAATTCCGGCATAACCCACGATAACCTAGGAGTCTTTCTTTCAAATTTTGGCATAACCCGCGGATTTCCCTGGCATAACCCAGGAGTCTTTTCTCTTTTGAAATCCCGTCATAACCATGGATTCCCCTAGCATAACCTAGGAATATTCTTTCAAATCCCGACATAACCCGCGGATTTCCCTAGCATAACCCAAGAGTCTTTCTTTTTCAATCCCGGCATAACCCGTGGATTTCCCTAGCATAACCTAGGAGTCTTTCCGTTCAAATCCTGGCATAACTCGCGGATTCCCCTAGCATAACCTAGGAATTTTCTTTCAAATCCTGGCATAACCCGTGGATTCCCCTGGCATAACCCAGGAGTTTTTCCTTTCAAATCCCGGCATAACCCGCGGATCCCCCTGGCATAACCTATGAGTCTTTTCTTTCAAATCCTGGCATAACCCGCGGATCCCCCTAGCATAACCTAGGAGTCTTTTCTCTTTTCCATCCATGCATAACCTGCGGATCCCCTTAGCTAACAAGAGTCGTTCCTTTCAAATCCCGGCATAACCCGCGGATCCCCCTAGCATAACATAGGAGTCTTTTCTCTTTCAAATCCCGGCATAACCTGCAGATTCCCCTGGCATAACCCAGGAGTCTTTTTCTTTTAAATCCCGGCATATCCCGTAGATTCCCCTAGCATAACCTAAGAGTCTTCTTTCAATCCCGGCATAACCCGTGGATTTTCTTCCCCTTCCAGAGCATGAATTTTTTACTCCTATCTCGCCATAACCCGCGGATTCTCCTCTTACCCCAGCAACGACCTGTCTCTTCTTCTGGCATAACCCGGTCATTTTCCAGCATAACCTGGTAATCTTTCCAAATACATATTCCCACTTTCATTGTTTTCAATAGAAATAGTTTAGATTTGTGCTACAAGAAACTCACAAAATTTTCCTAGTGAAAACTAGGGAAGAAAATTTCGTTCATTTGTTGGTTTTGATGTCCGAACAGGTTTTACCTCAAAGCACATGATTTGAGATGATCAGAAGAGCGAATCTCGATCCAGGATAAAGAAAAAGAACAAAAGAACAAAAGGAAACAAATCCAGAATGGTTGAAAACAAAGATGTGGACTATCCAAATTTGATTCAAAGTGATAAGTCGTGCATGTCCCAGCTGATTTCAATGCTGAAGAATGAACCGAAACCTACAGCTTACAAGCATTAAGATTCAGATCGAAGGCTGCAGCAAATCTAGCTAAGACTCAAGATCAAGCTTTCAAGAGAATTATAGATAGAAATCTTGTAACTCATAGTTGATAGGCATAGCTAGCTTTGTTTTGATTTCCCTTTTTGTGTAATAAGGGGTCAGCAGGCAGTAGCAGCAGCATCAGCACTGAAATCACAGCTCATGGTAGCCCCAGCTACCAAACACTCCAGAACTACACTGACCAGATTCTTTTATAGCCAAGGATATGTAGGCAACCTTTGAAGAAGGGTTCTGTCAGACAGTTTTCAAAATGCTTCTCATGGAATGTAAAGCAGTAAAAAATCTACCAGTTGCTCATTTATCTTTGCCCGGAAACCCTTCATGTCTTTGAGCAAAGAGGGGCAGCTGCGAGCACGTGATTTTTGCTTCGCTCGAAATGTTCCTATAAAATTCATTAAATATGGATTTTTCTTTTACTATTTGAAGTTTTAGGAATTATTTGCGTGATTTTATGTTTATTTGCATTTTTTCCTTTTATTATTTGATTTTAGGAATTATTTGGGTGATTTTGTGTTTATTTACATTTTACTTTTATTATTGAATATTAGGAATTAATTGCATAATTTTGTGTTTATTTGCATATTACAGGATTTAATATAATTCGAAAAACATATAAAAATGGCATGTTTGCATTTAGGATTTAAATTTTACATTTCTTTTGGGTTATTAATTAGTTAATACTTAAAATAAGGAAAAAACAACAAAAATAGGTTAATTTTCTTTGAAATTTAAAGTTTAGGAGTTTATTTAGTTTATTTCATGGTAAATTATATTTTGGCTATTTTTTTATTTTTGTTATTATAATATTTGAAAAAAATAAACAATAATAATAATAATAATAATAATAATAATAATAAAACTAATATATATACAAAGAGAATCATTGATTGTACACTAATATGGGTCTTTGAGAGACCGAATCTGGCCCAAAAAACCCCTAACTCACAAAAAAAGACTCAAACCCAACCCCCTGCCCGGTCCAAAAGCCTTAGAAGCTAAACAACGGCATTTTGCATCAAGGCATCTAAGCCGTTGATCAACCTTGATCAAACGGTCACGATGCAAGGGTTGATTACCGTATTTAAATGCTGGAAACTCCCCATCACCACCACCACCACCATGCAGACCACGTACCCTGTCTGAAACATACTCTAAATTCGCCGGTGTAACATCACCCAGCCTCTTCCGTATCACTACCGCCCCCCGAAAATTGCCGCTGCCGCTGGCATACCCCAAATCCACCAAAATTTATACCCCAGATTCCCCGTCTTCTCCTCTTTCCAATCCCATAAAAATAACCCTTCAAAACCCCATCAAACTCGTCAAATATTCTTTCAAAGGAGCAGCAGCTCCGCCGTCCACGGCGACGACGGCTCTAATGGACTCCAAACTAACACCCCACACTCCCCTTGGCTTCCCTACCAGAAAATGAAACCCGCTTCATTCGAATAACCCCCAAACCCGTCGCATTTCATATCTGAATATTCACCTAATTTTGAGGGTGTTTTTTAAATGGTCGTATGAGGTTCAAAATGGAGTCGAATATATGTTTTGGCCAAAACAAACCTGTAACTCTGTTTGGAAACTCAAATTGAATCCAGCAGATTTCATTGAAGACTCGACCAGTAAGTTTTCCTTTAAATCAATTTGTTTTCATCTTTGTTCTATTTTTCTTTTGTTTTGTTTTTTCTGGTTTAGTAAATAGGAGTAACCTTATTTCTATTTTTTTAGTGTCACCCTAAGTGATTTATGACTTAGTTTACAATGCTATGTTCCTCATTAGGGTACTTCGTTTCCTTTGCAAATGATCCTGATTATTATAGTGTTATTTGATTTCCTTTTATTAGTTTAGTTAGAAGTTCGGAAGACCTGTATAATTTTCCTCAGTTTTGGCTTGGATTCTGTTTAGGTCTTTAACTCTTTTTTAAAATATGATTTGGTTTTAGAAGTAGTAAGTTAATTAGTAGTTGGATGGCAGGTTAATAAAGCTTTTCATAGTTCTTTTTGATATCTTAATTTCAGTTTTTTTAACTTGAATCTCTTTTAGTTTATAGTAGTAATTAGTTGATTAGTCAATAAGTCTTAGATTTTCAATTCATTTTCTGATTAATGGTTCAAATATAATTAGGGATTGGTTATAGCTGTTAGTTAGCTAGTGGTCAATTGCAAGACTTGGTTTAGTAAAACAGTAATTCTAACATATTAAAAGGGTAATACAGGGTTTTAATCTGGTGCTGGTAGTTTTTGGATTAAAACAAGGACAGTATAGGTATCCTATTAATAAGAAACAAGACTAGAATCTTTTAGACTCTTCTAGAAAGGGACATTAGTCTCAGTAACTTGGGAAACAAGTCACGAAGTAAAAGACCAAATAGGTAAAATCTAAAAGTTAAAAGAGGGACTAGTAGTTAAATGAAAAAAAGGGGTTTCCCTAGCCTTTGTCTATAAAAGGGACCCCAATGAATTCAAAAGAAGAGGTTAGACAATCTGAAAAATTACTGAAATTTCCAGCCGTAGTCCAAAATTAATCTTCCAATTCCTGCAATTATAACAAAAAATCAAAAAAAAGATGTTAGTTTATTTGGAATGTTTGAGAGCATTTTTCCTTCAATATCTGGGCATTAGATCTTTACGAACCTACTGAAAATCAACAAAACACTGTTCCATTAGAAGTCCAGCTGGATTTAAGGTCTATTTGTGTTTTATTTCTGAAACGTTCATCAATTAATTTGGTTTGGACGTGCCTTGGAGTTCCTGGGTCTTATTTCAAATTGTCTAAGGTCAATTGAAGGTTGTGTTGGTCCAATTTGGTTATGGGTGCAAATCTGGGCTATTAGATTGGCCTCCTTGATGTGCAGTTGTTCATGTCTGAGTGCTGACTGCTTTATTGCTCAGTCCTGACCCTTGTTTCTTCATTTTTGGTTTCATTCCAGGTATTTGCTCCATCTCTTATTGCCAAAGGCCAGGGAACTTACCATTTGAAGCTTGTAAATTGACATTTGCCTGTAATTTGAGGACTCGGCTATCCAGATTCATGTGTTCACAAGGATTGCTGTATTTTTCACATAATCATTTGTGTTGAGTGCTTTAAATATATTGTGGATATTGCTCAGGCTGGCATGATTGGATTGTATAGGAAGTTACATTTAGCTTGCTAGAATTAATTCTTCATGTGGTTATTTTTAAAAAATGGACTCCAAGGACTATGTATTTCAAATTGGTTTTTCTTTACACTGCTATTAACTTAAATTTTTTTTGGTTATTGACATTAGTTGCAATTTGAACTAGGTGTATTTCTAAGTTTATATACTGTGATCAGGTCCAGTTGTTTATAACTCGCATTCTTGAAGGCTGTAAATTAAAGCTTGGGCTCATTTAGGAGCCCAGCAGGTCCCTTGTTTGTTTTAGCAGCCCACTTAAGCCGTTGAAATCTGCTGTGAGCCCAGGTAGTTCTTTCTTTGAAAAATAAAGTTTCGGTCTTATGATTGAGTCTATATTTTGAAGCATAGTCGAACAAAAATTGAAATAATGTATAGTAGATTATTTTACGGTCAGCCTAAGTTTAGACCTTCTAAATAATGTAGTATCAATACACTAGGCCCAAATAAAGACAAATCTAATAGAAAACCTTAGCTTGCTCTAGGATCGGCCTTTAAAATAATAAAATGAGGTGTGCACCAAACGAAATCCATAAATCGCGTGGCCCTCGTGAAATGTTTATATTAAAATGTTTAGAGATTCGAGACACGCCGTTTAGCAAAATTCACGGTGTTCTCGCAAAGATAATAACGCTTTAGTCACTTTAGACGCGTCTTAATAATTTCATCTTCTTAATTATGGGTGCGCATTTATGTGACCCAAATTCAAAAATCGATGAAGTTGAAATATGTCAAAAACTATGTGCGCATTTATGTGACGCGGTTTGCGATATGTTTTAGCGACATCGCAAATTCCCTTAAAACATTAAAAACGGTATAAATAATTTAAAATTGCATTTTTAGGGGGAACATGTGTAAAAAAAAGAATTTTACCCATTTATAATAATTTAAGCGACCGTGCTAGAACCACGGGATCTGGGGGTGCCTAACACCTTCCTTCGGGACAACAGAGTTCCTTATTTAGAATTTCTAGTTCGCAGATTTCAATTGGGCAGTCAAAATTTTCCTCAATTTGGGATTCAAATCAAATCGGTGACTTGGGATACCAAAAGCCAAACCTATCCCAAGTGGCGACTCTTAATAAATAAATAAATCACATATCGAATAATGTCACATTAATTGGAAAAACTCCCTTATATGTGTCATCCTTCGGGGTAGCCGTGTAAAAAGGAGGTGTGACACGAGTAGCCTTACGTACATTCCAGTCGTTGAGAGATCGCTTGCATTAGATGTTCAGGCTTTAGCTAATCAACTCGTGAGGTTGGATAATTTTTAGCTCAGTCGTGTTTTAGCTTGCACAACCGCTAGGTCTTCTTTATTTAAGCGTATCAGGGAGCGGTAGTTTGATGAACCACATTTGCTTGTCTTTAGGGAAACAATGCAGCACGATGATACCAAGCAGGTAACAGTTGGAGATGATGGAGTTTTAAGGATTTAGGGTCGTGTTTGTTGCCTAATGTGGATGGAGTTCATGTGTTGATTCTAGAGGAGGCTTACAGTTCTTTTTATTCTATTCATCCGGGCGCCGCTAAGATGTATTAGGACTTGCGACAACATTACTGGTGGAGGAGGATGAAGAAGGATATAGTTGCATATGTAGTTCGCTGTCTAAATTGTCAGCAAGTAAAGTATGAACATCAGAGACCTGGTGGTTTGCTTCAAAAGATAGAGATTCCTTAGTGTAAGTGGGAGCATATTGCTATGGATTTCATTGTTGGACTCCAACAGACTCATAAGAAGTTTGATGTAGTGTGGGTTATTATGGATTGACTGACCAAGTCAACACATTTCATTCCTATGGCTGTTTCTTGTTCTTCAGAGCGGTTGGCAGAGATTTATATCCATGAGATCGTTCGTCTTCATGGTGTGCCGGTGTCTGTTATTTTTTATCGAGTTATGCAGTTTACCTCGCACTTCTGCAGGGGAGTACAGCGTGAGTTGGGTACGCAGGTCGAGTTGAGCACAACATTTCCTCCACAGACGGATAGACAGTCAAAGAGTACTATTAGACCTGGAGGATAGGCTTCGCGCCTATGTTATTTACTTTTGAGGTTCTTGGGATTAGTTCTTGCTATTAGAGTAGTTTTCCCACAACAACAGCTATTAGTCGAGCATCCAGATAGCTCCTTATGAGGCATTACATGGTAGACGGTGTCGATCGTCGGTTAGATGGTTTGAGCCAGGAGAAGCTCGGTTAATGGGTACAAATTTGGTACAGGATGCATTGGATAAGGTTAATATCATACAGGATAGACTTTGTATAGCTCAGTCCAGGTAGAAGATTTATGCCGACCGTAAGGTTTATGATATGGCATTCATAGAAAGAGTGATGCTTCATGTATCGCCCACGAAGGGTGTAATGAGGTTTGGAAAGAAGGGAAACTTAAGTCCTAGGTATATCGGCCTTTTGAGATAATTGATCGAGTGGGAGAGGTGGCCTATAGACTTGTGTTGGCACTAGGTTTATCGGGGATATACCTAGTGTTTCATGTGTTCATGCTTCGGAAGTATCGCAGTGTTCCATCCCACATGTTAGATTTCAGCGCATTCAGGCATGATAAGGATTTGACCTATAAGGAGGAGCCGGTAGCCATTTTAGAACGGTAGGTTTGTCAGTTTAGATCGAATAGTTACCCTTTGGTTTGAGTGCAGTGGAGAGGTCTGACTATTGAGGCAGCTACCTGTGAGTTTGAGTCCAATATACGAAGCAGATATCCCTACCTTTTCACCAGCTCAGGTATTTCTTTATGTCCGTTCGAGGCTGAACGACTATTTTAGAGGTGGAAAATGTGATGACCCAAAAGATCATCTTATGTTTTAGAACTCGATTTTATGTTTTGAGGCTTTCAAAATCTCATTTTATTCCTCCTCAATTTGTGTGCACAGTCCGAGCGTGTTTCTGGAAAGCTTCTATGTGGAAAAGTGATGAAATAATAACTTTTTGGCCTAAAAATTTAATCTTAGTTGACTTAGATAAACATTTTTAGTAAACAGACCCAGACCCATATTTTGATGGTCCCGGTAGTTCCCTAGTAAAATATGGGACCTGAGCGTATGCTCGGAATTGAATTTCGAGGTCCCCAACTCGAGATATGAAGTTGTGATTAAAATTGAACGGCTGAAATTATAATGTTATAAAAAATTTTGTAAAGCCTGACCTTATTAGTATCGGGTTTGTATTTTTGGTCCCGGAGTCCGATACAGGTCCGTTATGATATTTGTATACTATCTGTGAAATTTGGTAAAAACATATCCGATTTGATGTGATTCAGACGTCCGGTTGAGAAGTTAGAAGTTTTAAAACTTTCTTGAAAAGTTCACTCAATTTGATGCTAAATTAGTAGTTCTAGGTGTTATTTTTGTCATTTGATCGCACGAGCAAGCTCATATGATGTTTTTACACTTGTGTGCATGTTTGGTTTGGATTCTCGAGGGTTCGTGTGAGTTTCAGATAGGCTATGGAGTGAAATGAACTTCGAAAACATAACTGGTATGCTTCATGTCTGCAGATCTCGCATTTGCGATGTCTGGCTCGTAAATGCGAGAAGAAAGTTTGCATTTACGAGCATAGGAGGGGACTGCGCATATTTGCATTTGCAAAGAATAGGTCTACATTTGCAGAAGTCCAAGTTCGCATTTGCGACTAGAAATTCGCATTTACGAAGGCTGCAGGAATGCGAGGGGTTCCCAATTGCGATACTTTTATCGCATTTGCGAGCTTTGCAAATGTGAAGCTCATGCCGCAAATGCGACATTTGCAGCTGATAAGTCTTGACTTAGATGGGATTTTTCTCATTTCTCAAAACTCCCAAACAAAAGAAACCCTCTAGGCAATTCTTCAAAGACTATTTCTTCCCCAAATCATAGGTAAGTGATTTCTAACTCGTTTTTTCAATCTTTCACTTCATTTTACAAGAATTCAACAAAAAATCTAAGGTTTTTATAGTGAAAATTGGAGGTTTGGGTAGAATAAGAGATTATTATATAATTGAAATTTAGACCAAGATTTGAGGTCGGATTTTAAAACTATTTACATATTCGGGCTCGGAGGTGAATTGGTGAATGGTCCTGGGTCGATTTTTGACTTTTGGGGAAAATATTGGGACATATAATTATTTATTTGAATTTATTTCTTTTAGCAATAATTGATGCTATTAAATTAATTATGGCTAGATACGAGTAGTTTGGGGGTAGAATCTAGAGGAAAAGCGATAATTAAGCAGTTAGTGGCATGTGGATCGAGGTAAGTGACGTGTCTAACTTTGACTCGAGAAATTAGAAACCCTTGACTCAATTACTATGTGAAAATTCATGTATGTGGCTTATAGGTGAGGTAACGAGTACCTAGGCGCCGCCAATTTATCTGTTTTGCCTGTTTTTCCCTGTTCTTGTGATATTTTCTTTTCCTACCTTAACTGCTACATGATTTACTGGTATTTTCATGTTTAATTGCTACTTCTCAGGCATTGTTGTCCATTGTTAAAGGTATAAGTTACACCTGTAGTTTCATCATTTCATATTGTTGGCGTAAGGTGGTTTATCGGTGTTTTAGGATATAATTTGGATTGGTTTCTCTGTGTAGTACTAATTGTATTTAGATTCATGATGTACAAGCTTTCTATTTGCTTTTGTTTGAGGTTTAAATATTGTGGAGAGTTGAGTTAAATTGTGAAATTTTTGTACTTATTAAATAATTGATACTGATATAGTGGATCGTGATGTGCGCCTAAACAAGAGAAATAAAGGAGATGTATTGAAATTTATATCCTGTATGCATGTTATATTGTCATTTTCCCGCGGTAGGCTCGTCACTACCTCGTCGAGGTTAGGCTCGAAACTTACCAGTACATGGGGTCAGTCGTACCGATTCTTGCACTCTGCAGTTTCTATGTAGATTTTGGAGTTGGTAGTGACTGATTGATAGATTGGCTTCATATTTTACAATTACGAGACCCAAGGTTGTCTTGTTGGCGTTTGCAGACCCTAGTGTTCCCTTCTACATCTTTATAGTATTGTTTTATTTATTTCCAAAACACATGTAATTTATTTCTGACTGATATTTGTAGAAAAATCATGGTATATTTGTGGATAGTGACACCGAATTCTGGGTAGTAATGGCAATGGTATTGATAGTAGTATATGGAAAAAAAGGTTATTTACTTGCGCATTTAGTTCTGCTCGTTTTAGCTTGTTAAATTTTAAAAAATGAAATGTAAAGAAAAATGGTCAATAAAACTCTAACATTATCTTGCCTAGCGAGTGTAATATTAGGTACCACCACGGTCCCGATGGTGGGAGTTTTGGGTCATGAAAAATCATTATTTGACCTCGGCCTAATAACATCTCCTCGTGCTGAATTTTCTTAGTTAGATTTTGACCCATACAATTAATAATTAAAAAATATAAGGCAAGTAACTTTCGCAAAATTAAACTGATAGTATAAGAATTTCATTAGTATTCGTTGATATAATTAAGTCAAAACCTTATATATATCTTCAAAGAAAAAGCTGATTAAATGGATTACAATGATTAATTAGAAGCATGCATGGGGACCTTGGAGGGTTGGTGATTTAAATCGGTGCAAATGCATTTCCCTTTTGTTGTTAATTAATCTTTTGAACAAATACTCTTTTATAATTAAAGCTCTTGTGATCCATATCTGCTAAAGTTGGCCTTCCAGAAAAGTGTACTAATCTTAAGCCGAAGGGATCAAATAATGTACGTGAACTTGCATCGATCCTTCAACTAATTATATTAATGGTTATCTAAACCTGTGATTAAGGGGGCTCATGATTACACTTATGAAAACCATCAAAAAGCTTTTGTACAACCCATTCTTTCATCTTTGTATATTCGTCAAATTTTGGGAAGTTCTTACTTTCCAAAAACAATTATGTAGAAAAAACTTGTATGGATGCTCCAATTGTTGAAAATAAAATTAAAATAAACTTGATTTTGTAATAATTATTTGGGCTTAAGAAATTATGAAAAATAAAGAGCCTAATTAGCCTATTTTCTAGAATGTGAGCTCATTTGGCCCATGTTCTAGAAATGTGCTCTAGAAATATCTTTAGAATAGTAGAATGATATAGATAAGTATGGAGTGATCTAGAGAGTGGATATTTTTGTAGAATTGTGTAGAAGGTGATTTGTAGCCATTAGATTAAAGTTGTGTTGGATAAATCTTGGTCATTCATTGAGGAAGTGGCCAAGTATAAATAGGTGTAGGATTGCTCATTTCGTATTAAGCCAAAAAAATCAAAAAACAAGTTTGAGTAATAAAAGTTTCTCTTCTCCAAAATCTTTCTACTCTTCCAAAATTCCCTTAGCGTAAAAGCCTCCCTCCAAATATTAATAGCAATCCTCTTCCAACAAAGTGGTATCAGAGCCATAAGATTCTAACCAAAAATTTCTAAAACCATGGCAAATGGTGTTGCATCCTTCCAAGTTCCTATGCTCAACAAGAGCAACTATGATAATTGGAGTATCAAGATGAAGGCTCTCCTAGGTGCACATGATGTTTGGATATTATAGAGAAAGGCTACAATGAGCCCCGAGATGAATCTACATTATCCCAAACTCAAAAGGATGGTGTGAAGGATTCAAGAAAGAGAGACAAGAAAGCTCTCTACCTCATCTACCAAGCATTGGATGATGATGGGTTCGAGAAGATCTCAAGTGCAACCACTGCTAAGGAAGCGTGGGAGAAACTTCAAACGTCTTGCAAAGGTGCCGAGTAAGTAAAGAAAGTACGTCTCCAAACATTAAGAGGAGAATTTGAGTCTTTACATATGAAAGAAGGGGAGTCCATTTCCGACTATTTTTCAAGAGTTTTGGTGGTTTCAAATCAAATGAAAAGAAATGGTGAAAAATTGAAAGATGTTAGAATTATTGAGAAGATACTCCGGTCATTAACTTCCAAATTCGAGCATATTGTCATAACAATTGAAGAAACTAAAAATTTGGAGGAGATGTCAATTGATCAATTAATGGGATCCTTACAAGCATATGAAGAAAAGCATAAGAAAAAACAAGATATAGTAGAGCAATTATTCAAGATGCAAATAAAAGATAAGGAAGAAAATATCGGAAATGGACGAGGTCAATATGGAAGAGGTCGTGGTCGTGGACGAGGTCGAGGCCATGCACGTGGACGAGGAGGTTTCAACAATAATGAAGAAAGAAGAGAATACCCAAGTCGTGGGAGAGGCAACCAAGGTGCAAGGTACGATAAATCTCAAATCAAATGTTATTCTTTTCAAAAATATGGACACTATGCTTCACAATGTAGAGGGTCTCAAACCAAAGTCGAAGACACCGCCAACCTTATGGAGGATAAGGGCCAAAAAGACCTGACCTTACTTCTAGCATACAAAGGAGAAGAAGGGAGACAAGACAATACTTGGTACCTTGACACCGGGGCGAGCAACCATATGTGTGGAAAGAGGAGCATGTTCGTGGAGCTCGACGAATCGGTAAGTGGTAATGTTTCTTTTGGTGATGAATCCAAAATACCAGTGAAAGGCAAAGGTAACATTCTAATCCGCTTGAAGAATGGAAATCACCAATTTATCTCAAATGTCTACTATGTGCCCAACATGAAAAATAATATATTGAGTGTGGGGAAACTCTTAGAGAAGGGCTATGACATTCACATGAAAGATCATAGTCCTTCCATAAGAGATAATAAAAATATAATCACTAAGGTGCCTATGTCCAAAAATAGAATGTTCTTGTTGAACATTCAAAATGATGTTGCAAAGTGTCTTAAAGCTTGCTACAAAGATGTATCTTGGCTTTGGCATCTTAGATTTGGGCACTGGAATTTTGGAGGCTTGGAGCTACTATCCAAAAAGGACATGGTGCGAGGACTACCATCCATTAGCCACCCCGATCAATTGTGCGAAGGATGCCTACTCGGAAAGCAATTTCGGAAGAGTTTTCCAAAGGAGTCAAGCTCGAGAGCCTAAAAGCCATTGGAGCTCATACATACCGACATATGTGGTCCTATCAAGCCAAGCTCCCTCGGTAAAAGCAACTATTTTCTTCTATTTATTGATGATTTTTCTAGAAAGACATGGGTGTATTTCTTGAACAAAAATCAGAGGCATTTGAAGTATTCAAGAAATTCAAAGCGGCAGTGGAGAAAGAAAGTGGACTACACATAAAGGCCATGAGATCCGATCGTGGAGGCGAGTTCACTTCTAGAGAGTTCCAGAAGTTTTGCGAGGAGCATGGAATAAGGCATCCACTAACGGTACCAAGGTCCCCCCAACAAAATGGAGTGGCGGAAAGGAAGAACCGGACAATTCTAGACATGGCGCGGAGTATGCTAAAGAGTAAGAAGCTACCAATGGAATTCTGGGCCGAAGCAGTAGCGTGTGCAGTCTATCTACTCAACCGATCACCAACAAGGAGAGTGTGGGGAAAGACACCACAAGAAGCTTGGAGTGGAAGGAAGCCAGGAATCTCCCATCTAAGAGTCTTTGGAAGCAAAGCATACGCACATATACCTGACGAGACACGGAGCAAGCTCGATGACAAAAGTAAGGCGTTCATCTTTATCGGGTATGATTCCAACTCCAAAGGCTACAAATTATATAATCCAGATACTAACAAGCTTGTGATAAGTCGGGACGTGGAGTTTGATGAAGAAGGAGAATGGAATTTTGGTTGTCACGAGGACTTTAATTCCATTATTCCAACCGAAGAAGAAGAACAAAGATCTACAACAGAGGATGCCCAGCGAGAGCTAATACTCCACCTACCTCGCCAACAGCAGTTGAAGATGACTCGCCACCATCGTTTCTGAATGAAAGGAGCGAGGAACGCGCAAGGAGTTTGGAAGACATTTATGAAGACACTGAAAGGTTAGAGGACCTAACTCTTCTTTGTCTATTTGCTGATTGTGAACCAGTTACCTTTGAAGAAGCCGTACAAAGTAAGAAATGGCGAGATGCAATGGATGAGGAGATCCATTCCATCGAAAAGAACGACACCTGGGAGCTGACTTCACTTCCAAAAGGGCAAAAGGCGATCGACGTCAAGTGGGTGTACAAGGCAAAGAAAAACTGTAAGGGAAAAATCGAAAGATACAAGGCGAGGCTTGTTGCAAAAGGATACACTCAAAGAGCCGGCATCGACTATGACGAGGTATTTGCCCCTGTAGCCCGTTTAGAAACTGTAAGACTAATCATTTCTCTGGCAGCTCAAAATAAATGGAAGATACACTAAATGGATGTAAAGTTGGCGTTCTTGAATGGAGTCCTTGAGGAAGAAGTTTACATCCGACAACCTATGGGCTATGAGGTGAACACGCAGGAAGACAAAGTCTTAAGATTGAAGAAGGCGTTATATGGACTAAAGCAAGCACCAAGGGCGTGGAACGGTAGGATCGACAAGTACTTGCAAGAAAATGACTTCGCCAAATGCCCACATGAGCATGCGCTCTATGCCAAGATGAAAGATGGAGATATCTTGATCGTTTGCTTGTACGTGGATGATTTAATCTTTGCAGGAAATAACCAAAGGATGATCGATGAGTTCAAGCAAGCGATGGAAAAAGAGTTCGAGATGACCGACATTGGGCTTATGGCATACTATCTTGGCATTGAAGTCAAACAACTTGAGGATGGAATATTCATCTCACAGGAGGGCTATGCGAAGGAAATCCTAAAGAAGTTCAAGATGGATGATTGTAACCCAGTCAACACACCGGTGGAGTGCGGGATCAAGTTGTTGAAGCATGATGAAGCTGAGAAAGTGGACACGACGATGTTCAAGAGCTTAGTTGGGAGATTACGATATTTGACTTGCACGAGACCCGACATTCTCTATGCCACCGGCCTCATAAGTCGCTACATGGAGAATCCAACTACTACACACTTGAAGGCTGCAAGAAGAATTCTCCGCTACCTCAAAGGTACAATAAACTTTGGCTTGTTCTATTTAACTTCTAATGATTATAAGCTTGTTGGTTATAGCGATAGCGACTGGACTGGAGACATTGATGATAGAAAAAGTACCACGGGCTTCGTGTTCTTTATGGGAGACACCGCCTTCACTTGCATGTCCAAGAAACAACCAATTGTCACTCTATCCACATGTGAAGCTGAGTACGTTGCCGCTACCACCTGTGTATGTCATGCAATTCGAATGCGAAGTTTGCTAAAGGGGCTCGGATGGCCGCAAGAAGATCCAACTACAATTTACGTGGATAATAAGTCGACGTTGGCGTTGGTGAAAAATCCGGTGTTCCATGATCGAAGCAAGCATATTGACACACGCTATCACTACATAAGAGAGTGCATCACAAGAAAGGATGATCAAGTAGAGTACGTGAAGTCCAAAGACCAAGTTGCGGATATCTTCACCAAGCCACTCAAGCAAGAGGACTTCATCAAGTTAAGGGAGGTGTTGAAAATTAAATTAAAATAAACTTGATTTTGTAATAATTATTTGGGCTTAAGATATTATGAAAAATAAAGAGCCTAATTAGCCTATTTTCTAGAATGTGAGCCCATTTGGCCCATGTTCTAGAAATGTGCTCTAGAAATATCTTTAGAATAGTAGAATGATATAGATAAGTATGGAGTGATCTAGAGAGTGGATATTTTTGTAGAATTGTGTAGAAGGTGATTTGTAGCCATTACATTAAAGTTGTGTTGGATAAATCTTGGTCATTGATTGAGGAAGTGGCCAAGTATAAATAGGTGTAGGATTGCTCATTTCGTATTAAGCCAAAAAAAATCAAAAAACAAGTTTGAGTAATAAAAGTTTCTCTTCTCCAAAATCTTTCTACTCTTCCAAAATTCCCTTAGCCTAAAAGCCTCCCTCCAAATATTAATAGCAATCCTCTTCCAACACCAATATAGGGCTTGTTGCAGGGGCGTATCTGGGTTGATGTACATGGGTTCACGTTGAAAATACGTCTCTTCCAAAATTATGTATAACAATATTATATTTCTTCAAAATTACTTAAATATATGTGTGTGCATCCATGCTCAAAGACTCTTATGGTACAATAATTACTTATTGTGCCTCTACAAGTAAAAGTGACGGTTCAAATCTCATTCTAGACAATATATAACTGAAAATCGCTAAAATTTTAAAAAAAAATACACTTTTGAACCTATAATTTTAAAAGTATAGTATATTCATTGTAAAAGGTTATAGCTAAACCCGTCAGCTATAAATTCTAGATTCACCCTTATCATAATGGTGCAACCAATTTTTTGAAATCCTTAATTCGCCGAGGAATAAGCAACTACATGCGCAAGTATTTCTTAGTATTTTTATGAGGCAATTGTAATACAATTTTAAGGGACATAATGTACAACAATTGCGGCCGGGCCATTTTATACGTTAGAATTTTTTTATCTTGCTTATTATAAAATTGACAGTGCAATTTTTTTATTTTATCAGGTTATTCAAAACTACTAATGTAATGTTTTATTTAGTAAGGGTGACCTGATAACTTTAAATAAAGGGTAATAGCTTAAACTAAATGAATTATGAATGATGCAATAAAGTTACACTACTCATATATAGAGTTTAAGTTATATATATAGTTAGAATTAAAATATTTATACCATCAAGTCATATTTATCTGTTATAGCAGACAATTTATCTTATTTTTAAGATTACAAATTTTACATTCACATTTGAAGGAGGCTTACTTATAGATATAATTTGAGTGATCTACTAATGTAAAAAAATTATACACTCAATATTTATAACTTAACTCTTACTAAAATTATCAACCACCCACCAAGGCTTATTCATCATTCCAATTACGATAGCACAACAGTATATATATGTTGAGTGATTAGCATATACGGAAAACCTCTCGGTGCAAAATTGTAAAAGAAAAGGTATAAATAGAATTGGACAAGGGGTCTCTATATATTGTATTTGTAAAGTAATTCTGAAGATTAAAGAAATACTGCATAAATAGAATTAAAAAACAAAAATATAATTTAATTCGAGCCCAATAAATTTATAGTGTTTCTTAAGGAAGTTACTCCCCTTCAAGTACCCAAGGTTATGAATTATTTCTTCCTAGAATAGAAGAAATTACATAATGGTGTAGCGGTAATTCAAACCCCAGTGTTTCAGCGCACATAAAAATCAGGAGCAAATTACACTTTTTGTTATTTTGTTCGTAGTTAAAAATATACAAAAGAAAGAAGGACAACTCAAAAATTCATATGAAAACCTGAGAGAATGATATGATATATATAACCAATATGTTGAGATTCTTCGTAAGGGCTATCATGACCGTTTGAGAAAAATAGCCATACTATAAATGGTTATTTATGCAACAATTAAAACATGAATTCAAACCTTATTCTTCCGTTACAAAAAACGGAAAACGGATGGGAAGGGAACTTATTTTTTCATTACAAAAATGAATAGTCAATTAAATGCATTTTGGATTGTTAATCTTTCGGTACAGACACAGACTACGCTAATATTACTATTAACAAATAAATTTGGTCCAAAAAATTAATCAATGAATTGATCACTTGATCAAATCCAAATTCGAAGCCAAAGCCGAGCCAAGCGAGCGACGACGACTGCACGAGGCTTGCCTTCTTCTTAACTCTTTAACAACTACAAGAAAACAATTATATATATACCTATCAAAAACGTTTTTCTCTTCCAATATGGGACAATGTTCCTTTACCAATGAGGAAATCCCAAATGAAACTCAAATATTTCATTTTCCCTCTATTTCTCATTCACCCTCTTTTAACCCTATTTTAGCATAAAACTGAATAATCACCCACATGAATGGGAAATGGCTATATCACGAAAATATACATGAAAACTATGTGAATCGCAAGCAAGGATTCATTGTATCTGGAAGTAGATTTTCCTTTGAACTTTCCATAGTGAACTTATGTCGGATACACTCGGTCAATCGGTAGATTTGATATCTTTGAAACGTCGAACTTTGGTGTATACCTAGACAACTATAAGTCACACAATTAATGTTTAACCGTGTTTAGTTCTCTTTGTTGTGCTCGTTTCAGCCATGAACACCGCCTGATTTCATTAGTGCGTAGAACTGCCTTACAAAATTTCCCTCGAAGCGGCTAATACTTCACACTTACATAGGTGATTCCTAAACGTGTCATCCTGTAGATAAACTATTTGATATACCTTGTATCAAATTTAAAAATCATTAAAACCCCTTTATGTTTTATCCTTGATAATGAACATTGTCTCATCACGAGAATGGACTAAAATTTTAGTTGACAATGTTGAACCGTCATTAGTGACTTTGTTTAACCTCCTTGAACCTAGATCTTAGGATCTCCAGTATTCTAGGTAGAGTTACCACCACAATGATTTTTTCTCGGACATTTCTGGAGTTGGGCAATAACAAACTTGCTATCTACTATTTTCTTGTCCAAAAATTTAGCGGCATCAAACTTCTTCAACGCGTCAGCTTTGTATTTCCTTTCAAATGCAATCCATAGTTCTTTTGACGTCTCCATATTACTATAGACGTTATATAGATCGTCATGCAGTCTGCGAAGAATGTAATTCTTGCACAAAAAATCAGAATGCTTCTACACATCAACCAGGAGAAAGCGTTCGTTCTCTGGATTTTTACCGAACAGAACAAAAACATCTTCCTCAATGAACTTCTATAGACTTAAAGTAGTCAAGTAGAAGAACATCTTCTACTACCACCGTTTGATATCAATCTCCAAAAATGCCGGTGTTGTTTGGCTTGTTGATGCATTGCCAGTCAACATAGGAACAGCCTGGTTCCCGTTGTCATTTATCATTTCTGTAAAAGAACGACACAAACAAATGTTTAAATCATGTAGATTTTAGTCTCGATGTGGAGTAGAAGACCACAAAGACTTTAGTTGCCAGAACAATAAATATAACACAAATATAGAAAATAAACTTAAACTTAAATTCTTTAAGCTTGTTAGTATATTCTATTTGTAAAGTAATTCTGGAGAATTAAACAAAAATAACGTATAAACAGAAATAGAATTTAATTCGAGCTCATTGAATTCATAGTGGTTCTTTAAGAAATTTAATCTCCTCCTATTACCCAAGGTTATGGATTATTTCCTCCCAAGATAGAATGAATTATATATTGGTATAGCGGTACTTCAAACCACCACAGTGTCTCAGCGAACACAAAAATCAGTAGCAAATCACATTTAATGTTGTTTTGTTTGTAGTTAAAAATGCAGAAGAAAGGAGGAAAACTCAAAAATTCATATGAAAAATCTCAAAGAATATTCTAATATATATATCCAATATGTTAAGATATTTTATAAGGGCTATCATGACCGATTAAGCAAAACAACCATAATGTAAATGGGTATTTACGCAACAATCAAAATGGAAAATCAAACCTTATTCTTCCATTATAAAAAATGGAAAACGGATGAGAAGGGAACTTAATTTTCTGTTACAAAAACAAAACAGACAATCATTCCATTACAAAAGGCGGACACTCAACGAAACAGATTTTGGATTATTATCTTCCGTTACAGACACGGATTATACTAATATTTACTATTAACACATAAATTTAGTCCAAAATATTAATCAAATCCGAAGTCGAGCGAGCGACGACGGCGATAGACTTACCTTCTTCTTAACTCTTTAAGATCTACAAGAAAAGCAATTGTATATATACTTATTAAAAATGTTTTTCTCTTCCAATATGGGACACGTCCCTTTATCGAGGAGGGAATTTCAAATGAAATTTAAATATTTTATTTTCCCTCAATTTCTCATTCACTCTCCTCGCCTATTTTAGCTTAAAACTCAACACCCTTTGAGTTTGACAAATTATGGGTGGATTTATGTAGACGTGAATAGAGAAAGTGGGTTTACATCAATTTCAGAGGCCCCAGTTACTCCCTAGTCAGCCAGGTAAGAATCCAGAAATAGTACTTGACAAAAGTTTCATTTCTTTCTACATTAGCAGCATTCTGCACTAAATACATATTCCTAAAGTAGTAGCAAATTTAATACATACTCCTCCATTTCAATCTATATATTCTATATAACATAGTTTGAATTGATATAGAATCTGAGAAAGAACTGAAGACATTTGAAATTTATTATATTAAAGATGTCATTGTGTTTATGTAAATATAAAACTTTTGAAACGGTGGCATAAGACATATTTTAGTATCTTTATTATTATAAATGCTCCTCGTTATATAAAATAAAAAGTATAAAGTTAATTTTTCCAAATATAGAATTTGTCATTATTCTTGAAACGGATTAATGAGGAATGTGTCACATATAATAGGACAGAGGGAGTATAGCACTTTACTACAAAAAAAAAGGAAAAAAAGTGGAATTAGTTACGAACTTCAAAGTTAATCTATGAAGCTAATAGAATTTTTTGATAATTTATCATTAACTATAGCTAAATAGAATTATCGAGAAATTTTTTATTTAGCTACAAAATTGTTTGCAGCTATTTTTTCATTTTTTATTTGTAGTAATTGTTGGATATCATCTGCTGTAAACATTGAGATTAAACCGAAAAATCATGGAGAACGTAGAGAGAGAATCTAGAGAGAAGGAGGAGCGTCTGAGAGAAGTATCTGGAAGCCAGAGAATATTATTAAACAGAAAAGAAGATGAAATAAAATCCATGTGTGTAAAATATCTGAGGGACTACTATATATACATGTATCATTGGGTCGGGTCAGACGACCCAATGGCAGAAAGAAAATGGGGCTCAGACATATTGGGCTCGGTACATACATTTGGCCCAAATAACAAACATATCATCATAGCCCATTCAATCTATATCAGAGAATATAATAAATATACAGTGTGTATACAGTGTGTACTCCTGTACTGGTCAGGAGATGATAAAAGGTCATCAGAATCACCATGAAGTTTGACATTAATATCCAAAGGAGACACAATAGAGGAGACATTTGTACAATCAAACTGATGCAGTAAATCAGAAATATACTTATGCTGATTTAGGATCAATCCACCAGGAGCAACTGACATTCCAAGACCCAAAAAATAATGCAAGGATCCTAAATCTTTAATCTTAAACTGATCATCAAGAAACAGTTTCAGTGTAGTAATTTCATCACTGTCATCCCCAGTAAGGATAATATCATCCACATAGACTGCCACCACCACAAGGGAGCCAAGTTTACCTTTGATGAACAATAGTCATTCAAAGAATGTCTGTACCCTCTGGAATAAAGAGCAGAAGACAACTTGGCATACCATTGTCTGGATGCTTGTCTTAGCCCATAGAGGGATTTCTGGAGTTTACAGACCAGAGGAGAAGAACTAGAAGAAAGAGGAGAAAAAGAACCAGAAATAGGAGCAGGAACTGTCAAACCTGGAGGAAGTTTCATGTAAACTTCCTCATCCAAATCCCCTTGGAGAAAAGCATTATTGACATCAAGCTGAAATAGAGGCCAGTGATTCTTGACAGCCACAGCAATCAAGCATTTCACAGTAGTCATCTTAATCACTGGAGAAAAAGTGTCAGTAAAATCAATCCCCTCAACTTGTGTATCACCCCTAATAACCAACCTTGCTTTATACCTTTCAACAAGACCATCAGACTTGTATTTGATTTTATAGACCCACTTACAACCAATGGGTTTCTTACCAGCAGGAAGAGGAACAATATCCCAAGTATGGTTAGCCACCAAAGCAGCAAACTCATGTCTCATTGCATCCTGCCATGCTGGGACAGATGCAGCTTGAGAGTAATACATAGGTTCAGATTCCAAAGTGGAGGAAGAAGAACCAGAAAATGCAGGGAGTTGACAGACATAATCCTTAAGGTAGGAAGGGGGATTATGCTGTCTAGTGGACTTTCTAGAAGTGGGAAGAAGATGGGAAGGAGGTAACACTGGAGCAGAGAGATCAGGATTGAAAGAAGGAAAGGAAGGTGGACCAGCATCAGGAAAATCAGGTGCAGGAGAATCAGAATTAGAAGGAAGAACAGGAGAATCAGGGGAAGTAAATATAGGAAAGTCTGAGGCAGTGAAGTCATCAGTAGGAGGAATAGAAGGAACATATGAAGAAGAAGGGTGAACAGAAGTAGGATTATTCTTAAAAGGAAAATAAGATTCATGGAAGACAACATCCCTTGAAACAAAAAACTTCTTGGTAACCAAGTTATAGAGTTTATAACCCTTCTTGGCAAAGGGGTAACCCAGAAACACACAAGATGGGCTCTAGGTTTCAGCTTGTCCCATTGAGGGATAGGGACAGCAGCATAAGCAAGGCATCCAAATGCCCTCAAATGAGAATAGGATGGAGCTTTGCCATATAAAATTTCATGGGGAGACTTATGGTGAAGAATTCTGGAAGGTATTTTGTTAAGAAGATAGGTGGCAGTTAACAGACAATCCCCCAGAAAGACACAGGTAGGCCAGACTGAAAAAGCAAGGCTCTACATGTTTCAAGGAGTGTTCTGTGTTTTCTTTCAACAACACCATTCTGTTGAGGTGAATGAGGGCAGGAGGTTTGATGAATAATCCCCTGGCTACTAAAAAAGGATATTCCCTCAGTGCTGGATCCCAGTTCTAAGGCATTGTCACTTCTGACAGTCTGAACCACAAAGTTAAACTAAGTCTTAACAAAAGAAATGAAAGACTTAAGCAGGGAAAAGGCATTGCTTTTGGATCCCATTAAGTGTGTCCAGGTTGCCCTAGAAAAATCATCAACTATAGTAAGGAAGTATTAGTAACCAGAAGAAGTAGAAGTGTGGTAAGGCCCCCAAGTATCCACATGTATTAATTGAAATGGTCTAGTTGTACTGATACTGCTGTCATGAAAAGGGAGTCTAGTCTGCTTTGCCATAGGGCAGACAGAACAGGGAAAGGGTTGTTTAGGAGGAAGTGGAAAAGACAAATCAGAAATATGTCTCATTTTTTCAAAAGGAGTATGTGCCAGTCTTAAATGCCAAATGTAATTCATATCATTGATAACCGCATTATTACAAATGGAATTGTTTACAAATGGAGGTAAGCCAACATTTTTGCTGTCAGACACAGTGTCATCATTACAAAAATCAGACAAAGTACACACAGAAGTAAAAAGAGAAACAGAAGAGGGAGAAGGGGAAGGAGGCACCCAAGACAGTTTGCATAAGCCAGCTTCCTCTTTACCAAGATCCAGAGGCCTCTTCAGAGAAGGGTCCTGTATCATGTGAAGTAAACAGGAAGTTGAAGTGAACAAAACTATACAGTGCAACTGTTTAATCAACTTGTGAACAGAAATCAAGTTGTGTTTAAAGAAAGGAACCAGAAGCACATTATGAAGAGTAAGGGAAGAAGTTAATGCAAAAGAACCTGTACAAGTTACTTTTACTTTGTAACCATTAGGTAAAGTTACAAGATAAGGAACAGTCAAAGGTATGATGTTAAAAAGTAGGTTTTTATCATGTGTCATATGATTAGATGCCCCTGAATCAATGATCAAGGTGACAGAATTAATATGTGTAAGCATGCATAATTTGGAATCAGAAACAAGACTCTCAGTCAACATTGTACCAGCAAAATTAGCAGCACACATGAAAGGAGGAGTTTGATCACTGGAATCCCCTCACTTGGTCTGTTGCAACAGGCTCATCAATTGATCATAGTGGTGTCTGCTCAACCCTGGTATCACAGAACTGTGACCATCTATGTGGATGGCAGAAGGATCCCCAAGAGGAACAGACAAATTAGGATTCTCATGATTAACAGACACACATTCAACACCAGTGGAGACATGAGCAGCTGCAGATTTCCTTCCCTTGTTGTAATTTATGCTTTGAGGGAACCCATGTATCTTGTAGCACTTATCAAATATGTGCCCAGATTTCTTGCAGTATGTGCAAAATAAGGGCCCTCTGCTTTGCTCAAAATTAATTCTGGGTCTGAAAATAGGAGGTCAGGCACTGTGGCCTGATTAAACCCAACTGAGTGCTTGTTTGTATAAGCATTAAAAGACATAGAATCTGGACTGATTTGGGAAATAGATTGAACTTGTCTTTGTTTCTCATCATTAAGCACTATGTTGTAAAGACTGTCAAGGGAAGGAAATGGATGCATCATCAAAAAATTACTCCTAACCCCCATGTATACTTCATTTAACCCTATAAGGAACTGGAATACCTTGTTTTCATCATCTTCCTCAATTATTCCATTTTTAGCAGCACACACACATCTATGCCCATGATTTGTGCACATTGTGCCCAATTCATCCCACAAGCCTTTGAGCCTGTTAAAGTATGAGGCTATGTCTAAGGAGCCTTGAGATGTGTGGGAGAGTTCCCTTTTTAATTCAAAAATATTGGTCTTGTTAGGGATACCATATCTTTTCTCAATTTGGGACCATATACTCTGTGCAGTATCGGAATACTGCACACTATCAGCAATTTGAGGAGACGGGGAGGAGGTCAACCAGGAAATGACCATGTTATTACACCTATCCCACAGTCTCTGTTGAGCCACATTAGTGGTATGACGAGGACATGAACCGTCAACAAATTCGATTTTATTTTTAGCATATAAAGCAACAATCATCTTACGCCTCCAGCCCCCATAACCACTACCCGAGAAGGGAGTGGGAACAAGAGAGACCCCGGGGACATCAGAGGAATATACAAAAAGGGGACTGGTAGAGTGTATCGAGGCGGAGGTACCAGCATTTGTATTAGAAGCCATAATCAAACCAGATATTCACACACAAAACCAGATGTTCACACACAAAACCAGATACTCACATACGGAGCCAGATAATCACACACAAAGCATACAGTACTCAAGATAAGGAAAGAGTTACCCTCCTTCTTCGCGATCGGAGAAGATCGACCTTCAATCAAACAGAGAAAACCCTAGGTACAAAACCCTACGTGCAACCATCGAATCCTTACTGGAAGTATGGTCAGGGATGTCGGAAAGCCACCCAAAACATCCACTTAGTGAGAATCGAGCCACCGGATAGCAATAAAACCCTAGGTTAAACCACCAGAAACCCTAGAAGCCGATAGGTCACCCAAAAATCATCAGAAAATCTCCCAGAACGTTCGAGTGAAGAAAATACACTAATATATCACGATGAAAAACTCAGAAAGGCATCCGATTTAGATCGGAATCGTCATCGACCACAAGGTCTCAGAAACACCCCCAAAAATCTCAAAAGAGACTTCAACCAAGACAACGAGATACAGAAAAACATAGTCGGATCGTCGTCGAGGCTCTGATACCATGAAAAGAATGGACCTTGGGCCTAACTCAACCCCAAAAGCTAGCTTGTGAGGTGAGGATTGCTCAAGCCATATAAGGAGACCAAGGACCTCAAATCCCTCCGATGTGGGACAACTCAACACCCCCCATCACGCCCAGATCTCTGGAGCGTGGACAACATAAATGGGGGCCCAACATCGGTAACAATAATTGGAATGGGCCTGGCTCTGATACCATGTAAACATTGAGATTGAACCGAAAAATCATGGAGAATGTAGAGAGAGAATCTAGAGAGAAGGAGGAGCATCTGAGAGAAGTCTCTGGAAGCCAGAGAATATTATTAAACAGAAAAGAAGATGAAATGAAATCCGTGTGTGTAAAATATCTGAGGGACTACTATATATACATATATCATTGGGTCGGGTCAGACGACCCAATGGCAGAAAGGAAATGGGGCTCAGACATATTGGGCTCGGTACATACATTTGGCCCAAATAACAAACAGATCATCATCGCCCATACAATGTATATCAGAGAATACAATAAATATACAGTGTGTATACAGTGTGTACAATCATGTAATATCTTTCATCTCAACATCTACCTTTAACGAGATATTTACGAACCTTAAACGAAGAACCATTTATATATATGGAGCCCTTTACCATCTTAATTAGTGGGCTTACTCAATGCGAACAGATTAATCTATTAATTCAATAGGCTGTATGCCGATCGGATCAGATTTAGCATATTTTAGATTCGAATTTCGGATTCTAAAAAGGGAAATTCGAATCCAACCCCAATAAATATTGAATCGGATCGGATTTTAAACTTTGAATAGGATAATTTTTCAGATTGTCAGATCGGATTGTTCACTCAATTAAATCATACATTACTCACCATTCAACCTGGGCTCTACCCACGCTCCACGCTCCCTAACTTCTTTCTCGATGAGGATGTCCTGCCAATTGGAGAAGTGTTGCACACAGCCATATTAGAGATGTACCTGAACGAATACCAACAACCCATTGCGATTTAGATAATTTACATTGTTGTTAGTCAAATGTTCCAATCACTATTCATATATTCTGTGCATTACAAAGATTAACAAGTAACTATATACACACATATATTTCTGTTAAAGTTTATAGGATCCGAAACCTCTAAGATTATACATTAGTCTGCCTCTGATTGCATCATAGGAACTTCTCATTTCCTATTAAGTCGTTGTCATTAATTCACCGAATATTTTCTTTAGAGTAAGTTGAATTTTGACCATGTGTTCTTAGGTTTTGCATATCATTTTCGAAACATACTCCATATGTCATTGATTTTTGGTGTATGATCAAAATAGATGTGTCAAAAATGGAAGTAAATTTGGTACACCTAAGTTGTGACGTTTCAAGTTTTTTATATCAGTGTTATAACTTGCACGTCTCTTTAAGAAGATTCTACACTAAATTTATCTCTTACTCCTAATAAATAATGGGTAACCTAGTGCATTAAGATTTCGTTATGTGCAGGATACGAAGAAGGGTCGAAGCATAAGGATCTATTGTATACAGTTCTGCCTTACATTTTTGCAAGAGATTGTTTCACAGTTCGAACATGTGATCTCCGAATCACATAGTACTAAATTTACCCGTTACGCCTAATAGATACATTATTTAATTTCTTGCTTCAAAACATGCAACAGCTAGCCGCGTCATTGAGCTTTAGCCATCATCTAACTAGTTCTTTCCAAATACGTTATTATAAGGGCGGATTCATGACTTGGAGTTAGTAAGCAAGAAATAAGAAATACCAGTTCAATCATTACTCATTTAGGTTATTCTTTAAAATTTTATAGAAGCAACGGCCATGAAATAATTGAAATTGGGTCATTTGCACTGTAAGGCCTTTTTTGAGGTCATTCTTTAAATTCTATCTCGTTAGTTTGGTGAATTAAATATCATTCTTCCAGCGACAAATCTAGCTCCATGGGCTAGCTAACGACAACGAGGACAAAATTTACTAGGGGCCTTAAAAAGGGCCGTTTGTGTAAATGCCACATGGAAAATTTGAACGTATGGACTAATTTTTGAATTGTGGTCTTTTAGCCATTAGAATTGAGTAACAAAGATTTAAAGATCTCTCGTTTAAAAAGGAGAATTTTTTCATTCCTATATATTATTTAAAATTTTATTACGAAAAATATTTATATTTTAGTATTTACCCGACCGAAATACATTTTAATTACAAAATATATACATTCTACCTAAAAAGACTTGCAATTCATTATTTATGCTTTCAATCAAGGATTTAGTTACACCTTATTCCTTTGTTCTCTCTTCTCTCCCTCTTAGTGTAACAATACTCCCGTGGTTGAAGATTCTAGTTTGATACCCATCGTTTTCTGACACTGTTTGGATGAATTTTGATTTTAAACTGTATTTTCAAAATATCGTCACTGTACCTTCAGATACTATTGGAGCAATTGGAGTTGTGGTTACCTGAAGTAGGGCCAATTATATATTTATTTATAATTGGCCCAGGCCCACTATTCTTTTGATTCTAAAATGTACTAGCTAACAGCACAAGTGGCCTATAGATGATAGAGATATTGAATATTGTAAAGATCCAGAGTACTCTGATTTTAATAGAAGGAAAATGAGCTTTCCTCTCCTTAAGCGCTCTCTCTCTCTCTCTCTCTCTCTCTGTCTCTCTCTCTTTCTCTCTCTCTTTCTCTTAGCTCGTGTGTTATCCTAATCATATTTTGTCAATTCTTTGTATTTTTTAATGTTATCATGGTATCAGAGCCTGAATTCTAAGAGATCTCGGCACATTCCCTTCTGATCGAGTGTACCCTTAAGTGTTTTTGATGAAGTTTTGTGTTCGCATATATTTTTGATTTCGGAGTCATTTAAGCTTTCTGATGGAATTTTGAGTTTCTTCTTCTTCCTGGTTTTATCTCATTCGTCGAGTTCAGAGGTCATGTTGCAACAATTGCTCAATTTTAAGGTTGTGGATTATTCTCAGATCTAGTGTTTCTAAAATACAATTTTTATGAGGTTTGAGCTTCATCTTCGTATCCTAATTGAGTAACTTCTGATTTTCGTTCAAGGCCGTATCTTCCGGTAGCGAAGAGTTTCTGTAATAGTGTCCACCTCTTATTAGATGCTTGCCATTCTGATTGCCTAAGTTTGACTGACATAGTTGATAATTCGAGATATAGTACTTCATCACTGATCTGTTAGTCTATTTTGTTGTTGTTGTTCATAAAAATGGGTAGTACTAGTGAGTCTGAATTCACTCCTCGTACCTCTAGTCCTTTTTTCCTTAATCCTTATGATGTTCCCGGGGCCTTTCTAGTTAGTGTTCAATTCCTTGGTAGTGATTTTGGGGGTTGGAAGGGGAGTATGACTATGTCTATATCAGCCAAAAAATAAAATAGCTTTTGTCAATGGCACTTGTCCAAGACGTGCTGAAATTCACTTGAATGTAAGCAATGGGAGAGTGTGCAGTACTCTGAGACTGCCGAAAGCATTTGGAACCAACTAAATAACAGATTTGGGATAGTAAATAGGACTAAGATCTTTGAAATTAAGAACGAATTGTCTTTTGTTTGTCAAAGTCCTCTTGACATAGCCTCATATTACAACAGGTTGAAGAAACTCTAGGATGACTAGGAATAATGTCTTCCAATCATACAAAGACATGTACTTGTGCTGCAAAGGCTGGTCTCCAGGTATAAGAGAGGAAAATATAAGGTACACCAATTTCGTATGGAGCTTAATATATGTAAATGTTAGGAGCAACATTTTACTTATGAATCCACAACCTTTTCTCGATAATGTCTACAACATTCTTCTACAAGATGAACAACAAAGACAAGGCACTACTACTACTCAGTTCAGTCCTAATATGGCCTCATTCAATGCAAACACTACCAACAAATTTTCTCATCAATCTAATTTCCAGAAGCAATATACCTAGAAGGTACTTTGACCAATCCAATTAGAGAATATCTCTTGAACAAAATAAAGGGTCTCCTTTTTATAAATACTGTAAGAAAAATGGTCAAGCTATTGACAAATGATATAAGCTGCATGGATTCCCACAGAATCTCAAATTTATAAAGGGTCGAATGTTTGGTGTTGCTGCCAATATTGAGTCTCCTCTTTATGGGCATATTTTCGGCATCCTGATAATGTTTTATCATCTAGTTCTGATGGGTAAAATTCTGTGATACCTAGGCTGACTAAGGAACAATGCACTCAATTGATGATGTTTTTGCAGAATTCTGGATTAGAGTCCAATTTGCCAGCCGACCTTGAGGCCTCTTCTAACTTTGTTGATAGTGTATCCAATCTACCTGTTTCTTCTTGTGAGTGTTTTACTGCATGCATGTTGTCTAGACTTGCTAGAAGTGTTTGGATAATAGTTTCATGAGCAACTGACCACATAACATCTAGCAAAGATCTTATTTTTGACATTAAGCCACTTCCTATACCCTACTTAGATTCCCTACCAAATGGATACAAAGTGAAAGTCACATGTACTGGATCACTCACTTTGTTTCCCTCTTTAACACTGCATGGTGTCCTTTTCATTCCCACTTTTTAGTACAATCAGATTTCTGTATACAAATTTATTCAACAATTTAGCACATTTGTCTTGCTCACATCATATTCATGCTTTATACAGGATCCTTCCAGGAGGAAGTTTCCAGAACTTGGTAGAGTGCATCATGGGCGGTACAAGCTTCTTCTACATACTAATCCTGATTCTTCTAGTTCCAGAATCAACAAAGTTTTGCCAAAATTAAACTGCATTTCTATTTCAGATTTGAATAAGTTTGTGCAAACTACAGTTCCACATTGTGTCTCCCCCTTGAATAATGATGCACAAGTAGCAATGTTTCTTCTACTTTTAGCATTCCACATTCTATCTCCCCTTGAATAATGATGCACAAGTTGTAAATAGCAATGTTTCTCCTACTATAGATAATGCTACTTATACTGTCTCTTCCATGAATTCTGTGAATACTTTAAATATTCTTAATGTACTTTGGCACCATAGGTTGGGCCATATCCCTTTTGCAAAAATAAAAATTATACCTAGTATTTTTTTCTCATCTATCTTCTAAGCAATTCTTTGTTTGTCTTATGTGTCTCTTAACAAGGCAAACTAGATTATCCTTTCCTGATAGTTCTTCTCAGTCAACTTCTTCATTTGAGCTTGTCCATGATGATATTTGGGGTCCCTATCACACACAAACCTATACGGGTGCCAAATACTTCTTAATAATCGTAGATGATTGTTGTAAAGCAACTTGGAATCATCTAATACATGCTAAGAGTAATGCTTTTCCTTTACTTAAGATATTTATTGCAATGGTCATAACACAATTTAGCTTTTTTGTACAGACTATGAGAAGTGATAATGCTCTTGAGCTTGGTTTTTCCCTATTGGCTTGTGAATTTTTCTCTGCCAATGGAATCTTACACGAGACCACTTGCCTACACGCACCTCAACGGAATGGCGTAGTTATGAGAAAGCACAAACTTCTTTTGGAAACCTCTAGAGCTCTTTTATTCCAATCTACACTTCCTACTAAATTTTGGGTGGACTACCTTCTGATTACTACTTATCTTATAAATAGATTCATCACATGTTATATCAAACAAGACTTTATTTGAAATCATATATGACATGTACCTCTTACAAACATTTAAAACCATTTGGTCGTCCTTGCTATGCAACAGTCCCTAAATGTCATAGGGATAAGCTCCAGCCATGAGCTATGACATGTTTTTTATTGGATACTCTTTTGAAAAAAATGTTATAAACTATATAGTTTACAAACTAAGTCTATGCTTGTTTCCAGAGATGTTATTTTCCATGAGTGTGCCTTCCCCTTTCAATCCTCTCCTACTCCACCATCTATTCCCTTTCCTCACATTCTCTTTCATCTCTTACCCTTTTTCCTTTTGTTGCCTCTCGTCATCCTCCTCTCAGAAATTCCACTAGACCTCACAACCTTCCACTCACCTTCAAGACTTTGTGGTTAAACTTCCCGCTTCTTTCTGCTCCTTTACTACCTCCACTTCTATTGTTGCAGTTGAATCTCTCTCCTATATTCAGACAACTGCCAGTCCAGCTTGGTAAGAGGCCATGAGGAAAGAGTTTGAGGCCTTGTAGGCTAATCACACATAGGACATTGTTGAGTTGCCTAAGGGAAAGAAACCAATTGGGTGCAAGAGGTTTACAAGATCAAATACAAGGCTGATAGGTTTGTGGAAAGGTACAAGGCAAAGTTAGTAGTAAGGGGTGACACTTAGGTGAAAGGTATTAATTTCTATGAAACCTTCTAAGCTGTGGTGAAGACGTGTACTATCAAATGTTTAATTACATTTGATGTCAAGCGTAGTTGTTCTTTATTTCAGTTAGATGTTAACAATGCATTTTTGCATGAAGAGGTCTTCATGAAGCTTTCCCTAGGTCTTGTTGTTTCTTCAACTTCTTCTGATTCTTCTCCCAATTTGGTCTACCAACTTAAGAAGTCTTTAAATGGTTTGGCACAGGCTTCACGGCAGTGGTATGCAAGCTCTCTCAGGCCCTTTGCTCTGTACACACATTCTCTAAATGACTATTCTCTCTTTATTAGAAAAACTATTCTTTCTACTGTCTTTATTGTTGTATATGTGGATGATATCATTCTTGCTTGGGATGATTTGGATGAAATAACTGCTTTGAAAGTTTTTTGTATGCTAAATTTAAAATCAACGACTTAGCTTCCTGAATTATTTCCTTGGTATTGAGGGTTTTTATCATCCTTCATGGGTTGTGTTACATAAAGAAAGCTCATTTCTGACTTGTTAAGTGACTTTAATTATTCTAATGTTTCTCTAGTTCTTTGGCTTCTTGATTTGTCTACTAAATTGAAGTTTGATGTTGGGGATCTTCTCCCTAGACCCGATTCTTACAAAATTCTTATTGGAAAACTTAACTTCCTTACCCATACTAGATCGGACTTGTGTTTTGCGCTCTAACACCGTAGTCAGTTTCTTAAAACTCCTAGAGTTCCTGATATGGTTATTGTGTTGCATGTCTTATGGTATCTGAAAGGTACTGCACATGTTGGGATGTTTCTAAATAATACTCCTGACCTCTGTTTGGTTGGCTATTATGATAAAGATTGGGATACCTTCCCCGACTCTCATCGTTCAGTCAATAGTTTTTGTATTACTCTGGTTGGTAGACTTGTGAGCTAGAAATCTAAAAAATAGTAGATTATCTCATTATCCTCGGCTGAGGCAGAGTATAAGGCCATGAGCAAGGCCGTGGAAGAATTATTTTGGTTGACCAGGTTATTTTCTGATTTGGGCTTGCCACTGAAGGAACCTATTCCAGTTTTTTGCGACAGCCATACAACTATTCATATAACTCGCAATCCTGTCTTTCATGAATGTACAAAGCATATTGAAGTTGATTGACATTTTATTCGCACCAAGTTAACTGATGGGATCATTTCATTAAGTCATGTCTCTATTATTTTTCAGCTTGTTGATGTGTTTACTAAGTGTCTCTTTGGTGCTCAACATAACTCTTTTATCGGCAAGTTAGGTGTGTACCCACCCTCAAACTTGGGGGGAGGGGGATTATTAGACCTATTGGAGTTTGGGTTACCTGAAGTTGGGATAGTTGTGTATTTATTTGTAACTAGGTCAGGCCCACTATTATTTTGACTCTTAAATATACTAGCTAACAGCCCAAGTGGCCTATAGATAGATAGAGATGTCGAATATTGTAAAGATCCAGAACATTTTGATTTTAATAGAAAGAAAATCAGCTTTCCTCTCCTGAAGTTGTCTCTTATCTCTCCTCTGTCTCTCTTAGCTCGTGTATAAACCTAATCACATTTTGTCAATTCTTTGTGATTTTTTTTAATGTTATTAGATAATCTTTCCTTAATTAACTTGGAAAAGCTTATCACTATTATTCAAGTATTCATTAAGGTTTTTTTAACAATGATGATACGTGGTTCACTCTAAAATGCAACCGGTTGCAGAAGCATTCACGATGAGCTCGCCAAGCAGAATGCAGAAACCACCAACCTTACTCACAAGCTAGATCGAGTAAGTGTTTATTCTTACTACTAATAAAATATAGACTTGATTAGAGAATTCCCAATATGCACGGAAAATGTAAAGGAGATAATTATAGGTAAAGGCATAAAATAAGTAAACTAGTTACGTGGAAGCTATAACAGATAACTTGTTTGAACAGGTTAAATTGCAATAGAAGTGTGCAAAACTATTAACTATCGGTGTGTACATAAGTTAAAATCAATAAAATTTAGTGTAATAACGGGTAACTTTATCGAACTCACTATATTTTATAATATATATTATACAACTTATCTACAACATTCATACATTATTTCTACCAGGTTATATACAACAATAATATTGTGACAACCCGGCCGGTCGTTATAAAAATAAATGCCCTGATCCCTATTAACTGCTTTCCCGATGTTTCTTTCTACAATTGTGAGTTTCTGCGAGGAATTATTTGGAGCTTCGGAAAGTTTTAGGACATCTAGTCCCTAAATGAGAGCTTAAGAAGAACAACAACCCAGTATAATCCCACTTAGTGGGGTCTGGAGAAGGTAGTATGTACGCAGACCTTATCCCTACCCTTGGGTAGAGAGGATATTTCCAAACAGACCCCCGGCATCCTTCCCTCCAAGAATTTCCCACCTTGCTCTTGGGGAGACTCGAACTCACAACCTCTCGGTTGGAAGTGGGGGTTGCTTACCATCAGAGCAACCCCATTTGTCTCTAAATGAGAGCTTATGTTTCAAAAATTTAACCATAGTCAGAACAGTACGAAGACGGCCTCAGAAAGGAATTCCAATAGTTTCGCTAGCTCCGTTGGGTGATTTCGAGTTTAAGAGCGTGTTCCGATTGTGTTTTGGAGGTCCGTAGCTAATTTAGGCTTGAAATGCCGAAATTTAAATTTTTGAAGTTTCCGGCTCGATAGTGAGATTTTGATCCGAGGGTCAGAATGGAATTTCAGAAGTTAAAGTAGCTCCAAAGGGCTGAATAAGATGTGTGTGCAAAATTTCAAGTCATTCAGACGAGTTTTGATAGGCTTTTTGATTGAAAGCGTAATGTGTGAGTTTTTGAAGTTCTTAGGCTTGAATCCGATATTAAATTAGTTTTTTGATGTTGTTTTGAGCATTCCAACGGTTGGAACCAGTTTGAATGATGTTTTAGGATTGGTTGGCATGTTTGGTTGAGGTCTCGGGGTCCTCGGATAAATTTCGGGTGCTTAACAGAAGTTGAATTGGAATTAGGAAGGATTTGAGTTGTTGAACCTGTCATAACCGCACATGCATATGTGGGTCCATAGGTGAGGCGCCGCAAAGGCGGCTAGGTGATCGTAGAAGCGAGTTTAGGACAAAGCTCCAAGACCAAGGGTTCAGCTGGATTTTCGCAAATACGGAGCCGCAGATACGGCCAAGAAGCCGCAGATGCGGACCCATCCCAGTAAGTGAATTTCGCACCCGCGATGCCTTTTTCCGCATGTACGCTCCCTTGACTGCAGATGTGGTAATCACTAGGCATAAATATGAAATTTCGAGGGTTGAGTTCAAAACTTGTAAAAATCAAATTGGAGCTCGAGATAGGGAAATTCTGTGGGGGTTTTGAAGAGAAGATCATTGGGTAACAATTCCTTGATCCTTTCTAGTTGTACTCCACTAATCTATTATTAGTTTTATCATTTAATTTCGGATTGGAGATGAAAATTGGAGAAAAATTGGAAGAAAGTTCTTAGACCTAGAATTCAGGTTTTGATTGCAAATTAACCTTGGATTTGGATGATTTTGTTATGCATGAACTCGTGAGAGTATGAGGATTCTAAAAATATAAATTTTACCCGACTCCATGACGTGAGCCCAAGGGGAATTTTGGCCTTTTTACCTAATTTTACGTATTAGCTTAAATTTATTTGTAAAATTAGTTACTTGAAGTGTTATTTAAATTATGCAATTGAATTGAATAGATTCGGGCCATTTGAAGTTGAGTACTCGTGGAAAGACCATAGTTTTGGGTTAATTTTGAGCTGGTTCGAGGTAAGTGGCTTGCCTAGCCTTGTGTTGGAGACATTCCCCTTAGGATTTGGTATTGTGATAATTGAAATTCCTTGTACGTGAGGCGACAAGTGCGTACTTGTGCTGATTGTTGAAAATCCTATTTTCACTAAAGTAGCTTTAATTGTTTTTTCCTTCCTACTTACACTACTTGGAATTTAAACCTGCTGCTAGCCTAAAGAAGCATGTCTAATTGGCTTAATTGCTTTATTTGATTAACCTTCCTTATTTGTATTATGTGAAGCATGCTAGGTTAGAATTACATGTTTTACCTTGGTATGAAGTTGAGTTAAATTGAGTATCCTTTTTGCTATTATTGTATGTTTTACTTTGGGACTATAGAACGACATCCGAGAGATCCTATGTACGTATTTATGATTTGAACGGAAGTGCGGGATACCGAGAGATCCGCAGCACATATATTAAGAATATCAAGAGATCCCTAGTATATATTGAGGATACCAAGAGATCCTCGGGATACTAAGAGATCCCTAGTACATATTGAGGATATCAAGAGATCCCTAGTACATATTGAGGATACCAAGAGATCCTCGGGATACCTAAGAGATCCCTGGCATATATTGAGGATACTAAGAGCTCCTTGGGATACTGAGAGATCCCCATGGTATTCCTTGTAATTGTTTTTGTCTCAGTTTCAATTGTATTTATCCTTATTATCTTGTATTATTTCTTACTGTTAGTATTCAATTGTACTATTTTATCTTATTCTATTATACATTATACTTCATTTAACCTCAGTAGGGCCTTGACCTTCCTCGTCCCTATCCGACCGAGGTAGGCTTGGAAATTATTGAGTAACGCTATGGTGTACTCATGTCCTTTCTTGGCATATTTTTCATGTGCAGATCCTGGTACATACACTCAAACTTATCACGTTTGAGACGAGGCACTTGTAGAGACTCCTAGGTATATCTGCCACATCCATAGATCGAAGAGTCCCTTTCTACTCCTCCTTTCTGTATTAGCCTTTCTGTAATTTCGTTTCTTTGTTAGATATTCTAGAGTTAAATGCTTGTAGACATTCAAAGGCTTGCGATCATGAGATTCTGGGTTTTGGAGAAATGTTATTATTTTTTAGAATTGATATTGTGTATGCCTAGCGGCACTTTTAAATACTGTTTTATTTCACTATTTGGTTTTTTAATTATTTCTTCCGCAAATTGGTTTATTATTCGCATTGTTAGGCTTACCTAGTTGTAGAGACTAGGTTCAGTCACGATGGTTCGCAGAAGGTGAACCGTGATCGTGGCAAGCTGGTATCAGATTTCTAGGTTCATAAGAGTCATGAATCAGAAGCTAGTTTATTACAGTCTCATTGATCGGTACGAAGATGTCTACACTTATCTACGAGAAGCTATGTAATTGTTAGAAAAATTTCACTTCGTTTGATTTCTTATCGTGCGAGATTTTGATAACACAATTCTAAACTTCTATCTTCTATTGTCTCACAGATTGTGAGGACACGTGCTACCCGAGATGATCAAGCACTCGCGCTCCCTAGTACAGCTGTAATAGGTCGGGGCCGAGGTAGGGGCTGAGGATACGCATGCGGTGCAGCCAGAGCACTCTTGCGAGCTGCCATTGAGGAGCCACCAGCAATTCTAGTCGGAGCCGAGGCACCTGATACGCCTATTGCTACTACCACACCAACATTTCAGGAGACTCTAGCACAGTTCATGAGCATGTACACCACTTTGGTTCAGGCAGGGTTACTTCCCCTCGCTGCAGCAACATCCCAGGCCAAGGGAGAAGCACAAACTCTCGCCGCCCGCACTCCTGAGCAGCGAGTGCATGTCAGGTCCCAGAGATTATTTTAGTACAGCCCATAGTTCCAGATCAGCCCGAGGATAGGGCAGCAGCTTCCGAGGAAGAGCAGCAGAGGCTTGAGAGGTTCAAGAAGTATAAGCCTCATGTATTCAGTGGTCTAGTATCAAAGGATGCTCTAGGGTTTCATGATGACTGCCACCTATTATTCGTACCATGGGTATTTCAGGGTCGAGCGGGGTTTCCTTCACTAGTTTCTAGCTTCGATGGGCCGCCTATGAGTGGTGGTGTACTTATGAGTTAGACAGTCCGGATGAGGCAGCTTCCTTGACTTGGACTTAGGTTTTAGGTATGTTCTCAAGAGAGTATGTTCTTGAGAGACCCAGAGACGTATGGCACGTAGAGTTTGAGCATTTGCACCAATGCGGTATAACTATCTTAGAGTATGTTGTTCGTTACACTATCTTAGCTAGACATGCACCAGTCTTGGTTTCTACTGTTCACGAGAGGGTTCACCGATTTATTAAGGGGCTTATTCCTAGCATCAGGTCTATCATGGCTCGGGAGTTGGAGATGGAAATTTCTTATCAGTGGATGGTGAGCATTGCTAGGAGGATTAAGGTATGCATGCTATAGGGAAAAGGAGAGGGAGGCCAAGAGGTCTCAAGATTCAGGCTATTTTTTTTGCCCGTGCCCTAGATGCAGGTCGTCATGGTAGGGGTTATATGAGTCGCCCTGTTCTTTCAGCTTTTCCAATAGCCAGTGGTATCCAGCTCCTTCTAGGCCTTAGGAGCCTTATTATATACCTCCAATATCTAGTGCGTCTCCTGTGCGGGGTGCTTTCAGAGGTCATTCCAACAGACCTGGACCGAGCCAGTCACAACCGCCACATCCTCTTAGAGCTTGTTTTTAGTATGGTGACATATACCACGTGGTAAGGGATTGATCTAGACTTGGGAGAAGTGTGCCCCCACAGACTTCTCAGCTACAATGCGCCCCGTATAGTTCTCAAGCTATGATCACAACACCAGTTGCTACCCTACCTGCTCATCCAACTAGAGGTAGAGGTCGGGGAGGTCAAGGTCACCATAGAGGGGGAGGCCAAGCCAGATACTATGCCCTTCCTGCCCATACCAAGGTTGTTGCCTCCGTTACTGTCATCATAGGTATTGTCCTGGTTTTTCACAGAGATGCATTGGTTCTATTCGATCCACACTCCACTTACTCTTATATGTCTTCTTATTTTTCTCCGCATTTGGGTGTATCTCGGGATTCTTTGAGTTCCCCTGTTTATGTTTCTACTCGTGTGAGAGATTCTCTTGTTGTGGACCGCATTTATCAATCGTGTTTGGTTGCTCTTAGTGGTTTTGAGACCAAAGCCGATTTATTGTTGCTCAGCATGGTTAATTTTTATATTATCTTAGGCATGGACTAGTTGTCACCCCATTATATTGTTCTTGATTGTCACGCCAAAATCGTGACGCTGGTTATGCTAGGTGTACTGAATGTCGAATGGAGGGGTGCTTTAAATCACACTCCTAGTAGAGTTATTTCTTTCATTAAGGCTCAGGGAGAAGTTGATAAGGGGTATGATGTGTATCTAACTTATGTGAGAGATGTCAGTATTGGTAACCCTTCCGTTGATTCAGTCCCAATAGTACGAGATTTTTCTAATGTGTTTCCAGCTGACCTTCCGGGCATGCTGCCCAATGGAGATATTGATTGTGGCATTGATCTATTTTCAGGCACTCATCCTGTTTCTATCCCTTCGTATCGTATGGCTCCTTTTGAGTTGAAGGAGTTGAAGGATCAGTTACAAGAATTGCTTGATAAGGGTTTTATTAGGCCCATTATATCACCTTGGGGTGCTCATGTCTTGTTTGTGAGGAAGAAGGACAGTTCTATGCGTATGTGAATTGATCATCGCCAGTTGAACAAAGTTACAGCGAAGAATTGTTATCCTTTTTTCTAGTATTGATGATTTGTTTGAATATCTACAGGGTGCGGGGTGTTTTCTAAAATTGACTTGCATTCAGAGTACCATCAGTTGAAGATTCGGGAGCCAGATATCTCGAAGACTCCTTTCAGGACTCGGTATGGTCATTACAAGTTCCTTGTTATGTCATTTGAGCTGAACAATGCCCCAGCAGCCTTTATGCATTTGATGCACAATGTGTTCCGGCCATATCTTGACTCATTCATCATTGTATTTATTGATGATATTCTAGTGTATTCCCGAAGTCGGGAAGATTATGAGCAACACTGTGAGAACTGTGCTTCAGACTCTGAAAGAGAATAAGTTATATGCTAAAATCTCAAAATGTGAGTTTTTGTTGTATTCCCTGGCATTCTTGGGTCACGTGGCTTCTAGTTAGGGGATAAAGGTGGATCTGAAGAAAGTGGAAGCAGTACAGAGTTGGCCCAAACCATCCTCAATACAAAGATTCGCAATTTTCTTGGCTTGGCGGGTTATTACGTCAATTTGTTGAGGGGTTTTCATCTATTGCAGCACCTATGACCAAACTGACCCAGAAGGGTGCTCCATTCTAGTGGATGGAAGAGTGTGAGGCGAGCTTTCAGAAGCTGAAGACAGCTTTGACTACAACCATAATTTTGATATTGCCTACAAGTTTGGGGTCTTTTATTGTCTATTGTGATTCCTCGAAGATTGGCCTTGAGCGGAATTGATGCATGATAGTAGGGTGATTGCCTACATGTCCAGACAGTTGAAGATACATGAGAATAATTATCATGTCCATGATATTGAGTTAGCTGCTATTGTTTGTGCCTTGTGTGATTTATACTGATCACTAGTGTCTGCAGCATCTGTTAAAGCAGAGGAATCTTATTTTGCATCAGAAGAGATGGCTAGAGCTACTGAAGGACTATGATATCACTATTTTGTATCACCCGAGCAAGCCAATATGGTGGCCGATGCTTTGAGCCGTCAGGCAGAGAGTTTGAGGAGTTTGGCTTATTTACCAACAACAGAGAGGCCCATGGTGATGGATGTTCAGCCTTAGCCACTCAGTTTGTGATATTGGACCTTTCAGATACCGTTAAGGTTCTAGCTTTCACGGTCTCTAGGTCTTCCTTGTTCGATCGTATCCGGAAGAGTCAGTTTGATGACCCTCATTTGCTTGTCCTCAAGGACAAGGTTTTGTATGGCGATGCCAGAGATGTGGCTATTGGGGATGACATGGTATCGAGGATATAGGGTCGGGTTTGTGTACCCAATGTTGATGGACTTCGAGAGTTGATTCTAGAGGGGTCTTATAGTTCACGGTATTCCATCCATCTTGGTGCCGCGAAGGTGTACCAGGATTTGAGACAACACTATTCGTGGAGGCAGATGAAGAAGGATGTAGTTGGGTTTGTAGCTCGCTACCTCAACTGTCAGCAGGTGAAGTATGAGCACTAGAGATAGGGTGGGTTGCTTCAGCAGGTAGAGATTTCGGAGAAGAAGTAGGAGGGGATCACCATGGACTTTGTAGTTGGGCTCCCATGTACTTTGAGGAAGTTCGATGCTATTTGGGTGATTGTGGATTGGCTGACCAAGTCCGTGCACTTCATTCCTGTGTCTACCTATTCTTCAGAGCAATTGGTGGAGATTTATATCTGGGAGATCTTTTGTCTACATGGAATTCCAGTTTCCATCATTTCAGATAGAGTTACTCAGTTCACATCACGATTTTGGAGGGTCATTCAATATGATATGGGTACTCGGATGGAGTTGTGTATACCATTTTACCATCAGACGGAAGTCCGAGTGCACTATTCAGATTCTTGGGGATATGCTTAATGCGTGTGTGGTTGAGTTTCAAGGGTCTTTAGATTTGTTCTTGCCATTGGCAGAGTTTGCATAAAACAGCAGCCATCGGTCCAACATTCAGATGGCACTGTGTAAGGCTTTATATGGTAGGCGGTGTAGATCCCTAGTGGGTTGGTTTGCGCGATGTGAGGCTAGATTATTGGGCACAGACTTAGTTCGGTATGCTTTGGAGAAGGTTAACGTGATTCAGGATAGACTACACAAACCGGAAGGTTTGTGATGTTTTCTATATGGTTAGAGAGCGGGTTCTGCTTCGGGTATCGCTTATGAAGGGAGTTATGAGATTCGAAAAGAAAGGGAAGTTGAGTCTGAGGTTTATTGGTCTTTCTGATATATTGAGGCGTGTTGGGGAGGTTGCTAATGAGCTTGCCTTACCTCCAGGCTTGGCAGGAGTTCATCTGGTATTTCATGTTTCGATGCTCCGGAGGTATCACAGTGATCCGCCACACGGTTGGATTTTAGTTTAGTCTAGTTGGATAAGGATCTATCGTATGTTGAGGAGATAGTGGCAATATTGGACAGAAAAGTTTGAAAGCTGAGGTCAAAGAACATTGCAGCACTGAAGGTTCAGTGGCAGGGCAGCCGGTCGAGGAGGCGACCTGGGAGACCGAGCAAGATATGCGCAACCGTTACCCTCATTTTTTCACTACTTGAGGTACGTCTCTATGCTCATTCGAGGACGAACAAATATTTAAATATAGGAGGATGTGACGACCCAACTGATCGTTTTAAGAATTAACTCCCCTATCCCTTATTAACTGTTTTCCCCGTGTTTGTTTCTAATATTGTGAATTGTCAGGAGGAATTATTTGGAGCTTCACAGAGTTTTGGGACACTAAGTCCCTAAATGAGAGCTTAATTTTGAAAATTTTAACCATAGTTGGAATAGTTTAACGACTGCCTCGGAATGGAATTTTGATGGTTCTGTTAGCTCCATTGGGTAATTTAGGGTTTAAGAGCATGTTCGCATTGTGTTTTGGAGGTCGTTAGCTAATTTAAGCTTGAAATCCCGAAAGTTGAATTTTTTAAGTTTTTGGTTTGATAGTGAGATTTTGAATTGTGGAAGTTGGAGTAGCTCCGTAGGGTTGAATGTAACGTGTGTGCATAATTTCAGGTCATTCGGACGAGGTTTGATAGGCTCTTTGATTGAAAGCGTAATGTGTGAGTTTTTGAAGTTCTTAGGCTTGAATCCGATATTAAATTGGTTTTTCGATATTGTTTTAAGCATTCTGAAGGTTGGAACCAATTTGAATAATGTTCTAGAATTGGTTGGCATGTTTAGTTGTGGTCCGTGGGGCCTCGGATGAGGAGGTTCTTAACAGAAGTTGAATTTGACTTAGGAAGGATTTGAGTTCCTAAACCTGTCATAACCGCACATGGGTATGTGGGAGTGCATGTGTGGCACCGTAGAAGCGGCTAGGTGAACGCAGAAGCGAGTTTGGGATGAAGATTCAGGATCGCTGTGCGGCTGGGTTTTCGCAAACGCGGAGCCACTGATGCAGCTAAGCGACCGCAGATGCGGATCTAGCCCGGTGAGTGAATTTCTCACTTGCAATGCCTTATTCCACAGGTGCGGGACCGCAGGTGCGCTCCCTTGACTGCAGATGCAGTAATCGCTTGGCAAGAATATGAAGTTTTTAGGATTGAATTCAAAAATTAGAAAAATCAAATTGAAGCTCGGGGTAGGGCGATTCTGTGAGGTTTTTGAAGATAAGATCATTGGGTAATAGTTCTTTAACCCTTTCTAGTTGTACTCCACTAATCTATTATTAGTTTTATCATTTAATTTTGGATTGGAGATGAAATTTGGGTAAAATTGGAAGAAAGTTCTTAGACCTAGAACTCGGATTTTGATGAACTTGTGAGTGTATGAGGATTCTGAAAATATAAATTTTACCTGATTTTGAGACGTGGGCCCGAGAAGCATTTTGGTCATTTTACCTAATTTCGTATATTAGCTTAGAATTTATTTGTAGAATCAATTATTTGAAGTGTTATTTATATTATGCAATTGAATTAAATAGATTCGGCCACTTGGAGTCTTGTACTCGTGGCAAGAACATAATTTCGAGTTGATTTTGAGTTGGTTCGAGTTAAGTCGCTTGCCTAACCTTGTGTGGGGAACATTCCCCTTAGGATTTGGTATTTTGATAATTGAAATGCCTTGTACATGAGGTGCGTACTTGTGCTAATTGTTGAAAATCTTGATTTCACTAAAGTAGCTTTAATTATATTTTTTTCCTTTCATGCTTACATTACTTGGAATTTAAGCATGTTGTTAGCCTAAAGAAGCATGTCTAATTGACTTAATTGTTTTATTTTCTTAACCTACCTTATTTGTGTTATCATGAAGCATGCTAGGTTAGAATTACATGTTTTACCTTAGTATGAAGTTGAGTTTAATTAAGTATTTTTTGTGCTATCGCTGTGTGTTTTACTTTGGTACTACGGGACGGCATCCTGGGAGAACTCCTGTAAATATTTATCATTTGAACAGAAGTGCGGGATACTGAGAAATCCCCAGCAAGTATATTGAGGATACCAAGAGATTCTCGGGATACAAAGAGATCTCTAGTATATATTGAGGATACCAAGAGATCCTCGGGATACCAAGAGATCCCTAGTGCATATTGAGAATACCAAGAGATCCTGGGGATACCAAGATATCCCTAGAATATATTGAGCATATTAAGAGATCCTCGGGATACTGAGAGATCCCCAGTTATTATCTTAGTTAAGAGAGGTATTCCTTGTGATTGTTTTTGTCTCAGATTCAGTTGTTGTTATCCGTATTATCATGTATTAATTCTTACTGTTAGTTTTCACCTGTACTATTTTATCTTATTATGTTATACCTTATATTTCATTTAACCTCAGTACGGTCCTGACCTTCCTCGTCCCTACCCGACCGAGGTTAGGCTTGACACTTACTGAATACCATTGTGGTGTATTCATGCCCTTTATTAGCATATTTTTCATGTGCAGATCCAAGGACCTCCACTAAGACTTATCACGCTTGAGACAAAGATGCTTCTAGAGACTTCGAGGTATATCTGTCGCGTCCACAGACCATAAAGTCCCTTTCTACTCCTCCTTTCTATATTAGCCCTTATATAATTTCGTTTCTTTGTTAGATATTCTGGAGTTAGATACTTGTAGACATTCAAAGGCTTGTGATCATGAGATTTCCGGGTTTTCGGAAAATATTATTAGTTTCAAGAGTTGATATTGTATATGCCAAGCCGCACTTTTAGACATTGTTTTATTTCACTATTTCGGTTATTTTAATTATTTTTTCACGAATTGGTTTATTTTCCGCATTGTTAGGCTTATCTATTCGTAAAGATTAGGTGTCGTCACAATGGTTCACCGAGGGAGAACCAGGGTCGTGACAAATATTATACAAGTTAAATACAGTTTTATACAAATTTTATACAATATATCTTTTGTCTATTTTGTATTTGATTTATATACAAATTTCATTCAATTAATTATATATTCTAACAAGATTCGTATATTATTTCTACTTAGTTATATACAACTACAATATCATACAACTTAAATATAATTTTTATATAATACTGTTCAACTTTCATACAATATATATATATATATATATATATATATATATATATATATATATATATATATATATATATATATATATATATATATATATTAAACACCATAAAATAATTTTTCTAGAACTTTACTACAATTTTGTAAGTATAATGTATGTTATGTCTTCTTCTTCTTCTTCTTCTTCTTAGGGTTTCAATATGAATCCAGCCAAAATCAAGTCTAATCTTTACAAGACATCCTCAAAATTGAAATATAAACTCCAAACAATATTTTCAATTGTTTGCAAAAACACCAAATTCAAACAAATAATGGATTTTGAAAATCCAATTTCGAATCCAAAGCTTCAAATCTTTTTAATGGATGTCAATAGTGGAATTACGGCTCTCTTTTCCTTTGCTTTACTTTACTGAAATTAGGGATTGAAAGATAGAGAGAGACGCAGAGAGAATTCCCAATTATTTGCAACAACACTCCATTGAAACAAATAATAACCCAAATTCAAATTCAACGTTTCAAAGCTTTTTAATTCTATCAATGGTGAGAATTGCCGCTCTCTTTTTATTTGCTCTACATTTCTAAAATTAGGGATTGAGAGAGAGAGAGAGAGAGAGAGAGCATGAGGGAGTTAGAATAAGGATGTGAAATAATTGATTCCTAATATAAAGGAATACTCATTTAATTCCTAAAGTATATATAATTAGTAAATTTATATATATAGTGTAATTAAATTGAAATTTGAATAGGAAAGATAATAAAATTTCCAATAATATATAAGTATATAAAAATTCCTTTGAAAAATCATTACAAGAGCTGAAAATTTTAACCCTTTTTTTTTCTCCTTCAAAATATAATCCATCCGTAACTATAATGGTCTTTAAGAAGTACAAGCATATACATCACAAAAATAATAACTAATGAATGGATCTTTACAAAGATATACAAAATAATACTCAGGGGTCATTTAGTAAGGTATATAATAATGGTGCGGAATAAAGTGTATTAATAATTTATGTGTTACTAATGCAAGTATTTGTTATGTAAATATTATTTCTTATTTACTGTTTAGTGTGGTGTATTAAAATTATAAAAGCATTGCATAATTTTTTTAAAAAATAATTGCTTACAAAAATGCCCTCTATATTCTCTAGCTTTCAGGGATTTTAAAGACAATTTATCTTTAACCATACTAATGCATGCATTAAAGTCTTGGTATTACTAATGTCATGGTTTTCTATGCATTACTTATGCATATGATAATGTCAAGTATTAGTTATACACAAATTGAAAAAATATACTATCAAACAAACTATTAATAATATATAAAGCTAATACTTGCATTAGTTTTTCGAATACCTCCTATCAAACGACCTCTTATATATATAATGACTCGCGGTATTCTAGTTTCAAAAAATAGCAACAAAATCTTTTTAAACCCCACGAATTTAGAAATTTTGAAGATATTCTCTTTTCCAATTTTCACAAAATCTAATTCAAAGAATCAATTAAGGATTAACAATACCAAAAGAGTCCATGGAGGAGAATAGCAATAGGATGAAAATCATTATCCAGGCACCAATTCATAATTTAATTGGCTCTTCATAAAAGACTAAAGACTGGCTACGGTTGATAGACTGCGGAACATGATATATCGGTGTCCAATGATTGCGTACTATGTAGAATAAACATTGAGGAAATATTGAACCATATTTTGTTTGAGCACGATTATTCAAGAACTATATGGGCTACATTGCAACACTAGATGAGAGACATCAAATTTGCAGCTAGAATGATGAAATTGAATAGTTATAAAAAGGAGCAACAACAACAACAGGCCTTGAGCAAGTATACTAGTATTCCCATTCCCAGCAGCAATCTATCACATTTGGAATGAGAGAAACTTGTGCAGGTTTCACGAATAAGTGACTTTCTGTACTACAACCACAACAACAACCATATTCAATATAATTTTATAAGTGGAATTTGAAAATAACAGAGTGTACGCAGACTTTATTTCTACCTTTAGAAAACAAAAAGGCTGTTTCCAATAAGTAACTTTCTGCACTCAAAAGATCACAAACATTATATTACAATTACATCTTAGAGATCAAATGAAAGACTATATTGGAAAGTTTGAATAGCTACCCTATCCAAGTCTTGGCTTGGTATGACATATGACATACTTATGTAAATAGAGAAATAGATTTGGAGGAGGGGCTGGGGGTTATTAGATTGATAGAATTTCTGTTTCTCTTTGGTCTTAGCTCTAGAGTCAAAATAAGCTAGCGATTGTACATTTCTATGTTTGGTTAAATAAAATTTTTACCCGGCCCGTTTAAAAAAAGATATTATTTCCTCATTAGTCTATTCAAAATAGAATTCTATTTTTTTTAAAAAAAATTGGTTTCTAAAAATATTTTTGCTTAAATATTTTATTTTATCATTAATAACAAGTTTTTATAGCCATAAAAAAAATTTATACTGTATTTAAGACCATAAATTTTAAAAAATTTATAAATAAATAAATATTATAATATATTTAATACTACAAGTTTTTAAAAAACTATAAATATAGAGTACTACCTTATTTTTTGGAATCTTTAAAGTAATAACCAGCCAAGTTGTTTACTTTTCGTAATGGTTATACATATATTATACACGTTACACATTTATCTATACATAAACCATACATATATATTATATATTTTCATGCTATTTTTAATTTAAGAAATTAATTGAACGATTAAGGTTAATTTTTTTTCCCTTTTAATTTAAACTTATAAATTTTAGGTTTCATAATGGGATTTTACATATGTATACCACATAGCAAACCTTATTATCTCCCATGTTTAAGGTTTGTATTTATTACATTTAAGCATACCAAATTTCAATTTATGTACCATAATTCAAATTAAGGGTATAATTATTGCTTCATTTATTCTATGCATGATTTTAGGAGCATATATCCTTTTTTTCCTTTTTTTCCTCTTCTCTTTCCTAGTGTTCTGTTTGGTTGCATATCTTTCACCAAAGTCATAGCTTCTTTTTTTTCTACGAATTTTTGCACTGAGAAATTTTCATTAATTTAAAATGATTTCAGTAGTAATTATAATGTCATTCAATGAATCATCCCTCTGAATACTTTCAGTTGTAGATATCATGTCGCTAATACATCTATAAAATGAAAAGAGCAATTGTTTCAGTATCTTGCATGTTCATAATCATTTTGGAGATGGATGCAAAACGTTGCGATTTTAAATCATTGCATCCTAAAACAACAGTAGCACGAACTAAAACTTGATTTCTATAAGCATGCATAGATGATTGTTAACTGTTGAAGCTTGTCCGAAATCGAGTGAATCCCAACAGTGAGTAGAAAAGGATTATCATATTACAATTGGATCATCCGATTGCCGATACTGTTTTCACATACACTAACTAAACCAACATACAGTAACAGTAGTCTCACCAATTGTTATTATAGAAATCAAATTGAAGGCATTGTAGAAACTCATACACTTCAAACTCATACAATACTTCTTCAAGTATTGTATTTAAAGAATATTTTTTCAAAATTGAAATTTTGAATATTAAGAATTGATTAAATTTGGTATGCTTAATTTTTTTTTACACAAGATTGTAGTTTAATTGTAGTATATATGTAACAATACAATTCAATTACAATTTACAATTTATCTACAAATTATCTACATTTTATCTACAATTCTACAATTTAACTACATTTTAACTATAAATTATGGAAAAATATGTCTTCTTCTTCTTCGACGAGATTCAATCTGAAATTCAGTCAAAACCAAGTCTAATCTTCACCAAAACCCCTCAAAATTGAGATATAAACTCCTAAACATATTTCAAACTACTTACAACACCCAATCCAAGGGATTTTCAATTGTAGTATAATTGACATTTTCGACATAATTGTAGAAGACTTGTAAAAGTTTTAGTCTATCTACAATTTATCTACAACTTATCTACAAATTATCTATATTTTATCTACAATTCTACAATTTAACTACAATTTCTGGAAAAATATGTCTTATTCTTCTTCGACGAGTTTCAATCTGAAAATCAGTCAAAACCAAGTCTAGTATTCACCAAAACCCCTCAAAATTGAGATATAAACTCCTAATCATATTTTAAATTATTTACAACAACACCCAATCCAAATAAATAATAATTTTTGAAAATCCAAATTTGAATTCAAAGCTTTCAAGCTTTTTAATGGCTATCAATGGTGGAAAATATATGGAGAAGGAGAGAATTACACTGCGATAGATTTTCTTCCGTTTTAAATTTCGAAATTAGTGGTGGTAGAATCACCATTAAATGTGATTCCTACAAATTTGGAGCCTTTTTAGGGTAGAATCTATTTATTTTTGGTTTGGTACATATTTTGTAGCAAAACCATGGACTAAACGGATAAATACAATATTATAAATATTTTTGATAATAAGATTTGCTATATGGTATATATATATATATATATATATATATATATATATATATATATATATATATATATATATATATATATATGTAAAAATCCCTTTCATAATTACACGGGCCCAGCCATACCCGTTTGGGCATATCACCATATATTAAGCGCTGACGAACGATCCATACCCCTCAATTCCCAGAAGCCCGAATAGAATTCAAATTCAGAGAAGAAGTTACCGTTGGCGAGAACACAAAACGAAGCGCAGAGAGATGCCGACGAACAAGTTGAACCACACCGCCGGCAAATCTACAGCGAGGTTTAAATCCACAACAAGAAAACCACTGCGAGACGTTTCAAATGCAACTACGGTAAAGCCATTGGGAACTTCCTTCAAAACCAAGAAATTCCTCCAGGGAAGGGAAAACGACGTCGTTGAACAGGTGGTGGGCGAAGTTAATATCATTGTCGACCGTCTCCTTCTCATTCGCTCCGATTTCTCCTCCGTCATTCATCAGGTACTGTTGATAGTTCAAGAATCATTCTATGATCTTTTATTTTATTTTTATTTTTGTTTACTTATGTAGATAGAATTAGAGAACCTCTAGTTTAGAAGAATATTTTGATTTGTCTTTACAAGTACTAATATTTTTAGCGTTAGAATGAAATGGGTTCAAATAAAGTGGAATAGACAGACAGCCCCGATCCAACTAGTTTGGTATTAAAGTATAGTTGATTGATTAACTGAATTCTTTATAATTATTTAGACAGAGGCTGATCCAGGATTTGAATGTGAGTTGAGTTCGGGATTCTATCAACGCTTTTAATTTAGTGGGTTTGCAATCTATTACTATTTCTTTACTGAATCTTTTAACACATATAAGGTTCGAGCCAAAGCTACTACGTTCCTCCAAACACATAAGCAATGAAATGAGATAACTTATAATTTTAGAGAACTGTTGACTTATTCAACTGAAATTAGTTTGATTAGAGAGAGAGGAATTTACATGATTCATACAGTCAGCCGAACTAGGTTTGCATTGAGGTGTAGTTAATTGATTGATTACTTATTAAACCTGAAATTTTTTGTTGCCCAGCCATAGGAGATTTATGTTGCTTATTATAAGTAGTGCAAATGCAATTTCACTTGATTATTTCAACTTCTTTAGATTGTCCTAATTTCCTAGTGAGTGATACATTTTACCAGTCGGTGTTAAACTGTGTTGTCAAAGGCTTAAGCTTCAAGCTCAGAAAAGCTCAGGGTAGGTGCGATGTGTCACTTAGGCTGCACTTCAATATAGGCAAGGTACTAAGGCATGCACGTCATTGCCCATAAATTCTATCTTGAATAGGATGGTGCTAAAAATTAAATATGATTGGCTAAAAAAGTGTTAATTGCTAAAGAAAAAATTATGAACGAAGTTGTTACTTTTCCTTGCATGTTTTTATTTATGCTTTGGCTTAAAGCTCTAGTGGACCTGGAGCGCATTATAAGGCTTTTCGCTTTTGACAACATTGGTGTAGAATTACGTCTCTAATATCATTTTGGGTACATCTCAGTGCAACTGCAAGGTGTTCTTGATCAGTTTCTGCATTGTCGGGGAACTTTCATTCATACAAAACGGAGAATTATTTTAGCTAATGGCAAATTCTAGTTAAAATGTCGACAAGTAGGCAAATTGCACATGCTATCTAGTCGATAAAGTCTCTTGCTTTCTTGATAAGGGTAGTTAGGTTTTGCTGCATTTTCTTTTCTATTGGTTTGTCTTGGGGTTGTTGTGGGGGGAGGGGGGGGGGGGGTGGAGGAGGTCATATTGGTTATTAAAGTTGGTATCTTTGCACTCGGCTGTTGAGTGTCTCTGGCTGCTATCAGTTATGCTGCATCGACGAGTGCTACTAATTAATGGAAATTGTAGGTTTCAATATTGCTACTATTTGAGGATTCAAATACCCAACCCCAATTTGCTTGGAATTGAGACGTATTTGTTGTTGTTGATGTTCTTTAGGAAATTCATACGGTTACTCCAAAATAATACCGTGGCCATCAGTTGTTGGCCCTTTTACTCTGGTAAATGGAGCAAAACCGAAGACCTATGTGAAAAGGTTGGACCTTCCTGCTTTCTTTTTGTTGTTTTTCCCTAACCGCCATAAGTTGTTGGGCCTTTCACAACGCGAAAGGAAATTGGGATTACGTCTTCCTTGATCTATAACAGCTACTAATTTTTGAAGTTTGTTTTCCAGTATCAAATTCAATTTTTTCGTAAAGAAGTTAATGAAATCTTTCTTTACATGATCAACTGCAGATTGATGAACTTGTTCAAGTGCAATGATCATCAGGATAAAGCTCAATCTCTTTTTATGTTATTTAGGTTTAGGGGTCTTTCTTATGGTCATCTTTACCTGACGTGTAAGCATTTTGAATAATGGCACGGCATACAGATATTTATACATTTATCACGGTAACTCTTACATAAGCTCCATCTTGTATTCTCAAGTTGCTTTACACTCAAAAGAGCATATATGCATCTCGCTTTACATCTTGCTCGAGCTGTTACAGTCTTACAGATACTTATTTCTTTGAAGTTTTTTTCCCTGTATCATAATCGAATTTTTCACAAAGAAGTTAATGACATCTTTCTTCACTTGATCAACTGCAGATTGATGAAGTTGTTCAAGTGCTCAAACTAGGAGGCAAGAAGAATGGAAGGGAAATTGAATCTTTTGCGCATGTGTTGTCTGAAATGCAAGCTTATCTGAAGGTTCTCTTGCCATGTCATATTCTCTTATCCTTCATTAAAGTCTTTTGATGCATCGTATTTTACATATATTTCTGTCCAAAAATGCAGCCATGGGTTCCTAAATTCCAGAAATCCCTTTCCAATCTATCTGCGAGGCCTGAGTACGAACAGTCACGACCGGGTGAGGCAATTCCTCTGGTGGCTGATAATATAAGCAATGCTGTTGATAGTCCTGATGATGTTGAAAGCCCTGAACAATCCAAGCGGGATTCACTAGTCTCCCCATCACCCCTTGTGTCCTGGCGTGCAGGCTGTACAACTGAGGGTGGGAGACAACTTTTTCTGCTCACACCTTTGCCTCATCCCAAAGTACTATCATCCAAATGCCAGGGATCCTCTACAAAGTTAGAAAAGGATACATCAAATACAAATGCCCAGCAAGACCCTCTTTTTGATATCATGGGAGATATAGAAGATCGTTTGCTTGAAAATACAAAAGCCATTCAAAATATTGCCTCTGCTACGGCTAGTCAGCCACCGTCCCTTTCTGATGTAACTGGGGAGATGGACATATTGCATGTAAGTGATGAAGTGAAATCAATTCCAACCAAAGTTTCTCATAATGATATGACCGTCAACGAGGTCACTCGGAAAAGAGATCTTATTTCCCCTGTGAAACTTCCACAAATTGACAACTCATTGCTAGTAACGACTCCTTGTTTGAAATTCTCACCGCCGAAGACCTGTGTCCTGCTTGAGCCCTCGTCAGAATACAACTGTAGGGACAAGAATGGGGCTTATAAAATGACACCATTTCCTGTTGCACGTCACTTTTCTTCTCAAGATTCAGAATCCTCCAGCTCCGAAGCTGCTGAGCATTTGACGAAGAAGTATCCGGAGCTATTTGGGATCAGATTAAGTCAAAACTTAACAAACAGAGGGAAGGCGGTAGATGAATCACCAGACTTGCTTTTTTCACCACCCAAAACTTGTGTTCTGATGGAACTACCTGCGGAAGAACCATTGACAAATGCAGCTGGTGAGTATCACTGCCAACAACTGCATCCCCAGGCCCCAGCTTTTCAGCAAACAATTTTCGTTTAACCTAAACAAAATGATATTCAAGATCTTCCTTTTCTAAAAAAAAATTAAAACATGCAATCAGGTTGTTTCCATTTGGTTGTCATCATTAATATGATTATTCTGATATTTATTGTTCTTTCTTTCTTTTGCGGACTGAAACGGGATGGCAACTTAGATATAGTTGAAAGCACTCCCTTGATGACAGAATCCAAGAGCATTGTTATAACGGGAAAGCATCCTGGTGAGAACACTTTGAAGAAAGAGCTATGGGTAAAATTTGAAGCAGCATCGAGAGATTGCATCCGTTTTAATCCATCTAGTACACAGAAAACTACTGAGAAAGGTTTCCTTGAAAGATTGGAAGAGGTCTCAAATGCAGAGGAGGAGGTCTGATGGTGGATATCACCCCCTGATGCCTGAGTATGCAGCATCGAGAGATGGCATCTGTTTACTACACAGAAAATTACTGAGAAAGGTTTCCTTGAAAGATTGGAAGAGGTTTCTAATGCAGGGGATGGTGGATATCACCCCCTGATGCGTGAGTATGCAGGGAAGAGGGAGGCTATTGTTATGTTCAGAAAAAAGGAACTATGGCCTATCTTATGTAAATTTGAAACTTGTATCAACTTCCCCTATTTTGCCCCCAATCCCCGACCCACAACCTTACTCCCTCCTTCTTCACTCAACTTTTTGTGAAGTAAAGATGAACTTAGCAAAAGACTTAAAATATCGTCCAAGTGCAAAATATTGTAATTTTTGAATGAGATGTTTGAAGTTCTTTAATGAGGAATTTTCTAAAACCACTATTGTTTAGTGGCTATTAACTTCCTATAGCTACCATATACGTAATTATTTCCTATTGCTGCTATTTAGTTGTTACGATAGTGTATTCGCTGTATTCGTGTTGTTGTATTCAAAAGCGCCTAAAAATTATGTCAGTCCTGCTCTACGCGCATGTACTCACATGTATTCGCTCTTTGTATTCATGAATACAACAACAAAAAGCGTCTAAAATCAGGGCAGTCCAGCTATATGCGCATGTATTCACATGTATTCGCATTATAAATACAGCAACAAAAAACGCCTAAAATCAGGGCAGTCTAGTTGTACACACATGTATTCACATGTATTCGTAAATACAGTAACGGCAATCACCTTAAAAATAGGCATGTCCAGCTATCTAATAACGGAAATAATATCAACATACGTGATATACTCCTAATATAACTCAACAAAATCAATTCTAACGTCTCATTATCAACCCAGTTAATTAGAATAATTTTTCAGTGGTATATAACTTTTGTATTTAGTGTAATATATATATATATATTTTACTGTTGCATTCATTAGATTCAATGTTTGTATTTACTATATTCGTTATTTTACATTTAGTATATTAAAATGTATTTGTATTAACAGTATTTTAATTATTCCTAATACATGTTATTACTATTGTATTCAGTATATTTCATTGGTTGTAGTCACTATATTTCTATTTGTATTCAGTATATTTGACTGCATTTCACTGTATTTTAAATTAATTGTATTCATTGTTTATATTCTATTCTTCAGTGTATTTCAATTTTCATATCATGTATTTATGCATACTATATGTACAGTATGTATGAATACAAGTGTATTTAGCTGTATTAAAAAAAATACAAACCTTCGAAATACATAAACACTGGCCAAAAATACTTATACAATAATACAATGTGTTTGGGTGAACTTATACATAATACAATGTATTTGTATCATTGTACGCAACTAAACAACAAATAAGAGAAGAAAGTTCGTCAGAGATGGCGTTTTCCGGCCAAGAATTACTTGTATCGCTTTATTACCTCTTCCATTACAATTTACAACACTTTCAATTCAACCGCTTCTTCCTCTTTTCTATCTTACTTACCGCGCTAAGAATTCCTCTTTCTCTTCAATCTCGTCGTCGCCCAAGGTATCTCCACTTCCGTTTTTGGATTATAGGTTTACTTTCATGTTTCTGATTTTGAGATTTTTGGGCTTTCTTTCATGATTTATTTCTCTTTCGTGTATCTATGATTCGGCCTATTTTGCTCAAAGAGGGAGAGAGAAGAAAGAGAGATAAAAAAGAAAAATTCAGAGAGAGAATCGTGTTTTAATTGAAAGAAAGAGAGAGGAAAAATATAAATATTGTATTTAACGTCTTATTTCATGCCTCGATAGTAGTATATACCATAAATACTTATTTAACTATAAAATATAAAAGATAGTTATAGAAAATAATATTTTAAAATAATTTTGGTTTATAAAAATAGGGTGTCTACTTTTACTATAGGAGATAAATTTTCTTCTTTAATAGGCGTTTGGACAATGTGTTTGTAAATGCAATCTAGGCTTCTCGATCATGCTTCCCACCAAAAACCCCCAAAATTAGTACTTAGATACATAGGGGAATAAAGGTTAACCGCCGGCCATTTCCCGTTCTGCAATCTTTGTGCACATTATTTGACCCTCTTGGCATCAATGCTACAGAAAAAAAAAGGAGGAAAAAGAAAACACAAGATCTTAGTATAGAAACTTGTGATCCATTTATATGTTATGGTTTTTATTTCTAACCTTGAATTACTGCCTTTGTACTCTCGTGCATATTGTTGAATTGTTGAATTGTTAAAGTGTGTGAGCATCATATCTAAAAGCTTATTTAATTATGTCTTTAACATGTTCCTAACGTGCGGGCTTGATTCTTTTTTATGGGCAAGCACGTGAATTTTTTTTATATAAAGTGACAGTGAGACTCGAATCCAGGACCTCTATCTGCTCTAATACAATTTTGAAGTGTGTGATCATTTCATATAAAAGCTTAAGCTATTAAAGAAATTACATTTTCTTTTAATTAATTATGTCTTAAACATATGTAGTTGTTCAGCTTTGAAAAATTTATAGGCAAAACTTTTATAGCTGATACAAAGTGCTTTTTCAATACGTACGTTTTATCCGTTATAAAAATTAAAACCTATAAATTTTCTTCAGCGTAATCCCCAATTATTTACATGAGTAACATCATCATTCATCAATAACTTATTGAAGTAGATCAAGTTGAGTAAACAATAAGAGTGGGCATCGCAAGGAAGTTTATCCCAAAGGAAAAGTGTATGCTTACTGGTCCTAACTCTTAAGCTTTTATCCTTACAAATACCTATATTCTAAACCAAATGCAATTGAATTGATTAGACCTATCAATTATTTAGTCTTTTAGGTCCGTATACAACCTTTCTATTCTTACAAGATAGTTAATGTTTATATTATCCTCAAACTTTATTAGGATCCGAAATTCACACGGCAATTACAAGTAACATCATACCCCGAATAAAGTAATAAACCCATGCCCCCAACGCCTCACAATGTAAATGAAAAATTAAACAAAAGAGGTTGAGAAGTTCCTAGTTGTCCTTGCTTACATTTTAAATTGTATTCTTTCACTGTTTTGAGACGAGAAAATTTTGGATTCACTAACATTTTTAATATTTTTTTTCAAAATTTAATAGTTGCTCTAAATTAAAATGATTTATTTTCAATTTAGCATAATAAAAATTAACCAAAAAGATTCAAGATAATAAATAATAGTACCAAAAAAATATAAAAGAGAAAAAACAAATTTTAAAAGAGGTTGTAAAAAAGAAATTGCAACAACTATATAGTATCAAGCTACTAATCCACACGATGAAAGTTTGAGAGAGGACAGCAGAGACGAGGGCTAGAAGGGGTGCGTCTATTTCTAAAAGCTAGTTTGAATTCATGCCGGGGCATTCAATACAGAAGTTATTATATCTTATTAGGAGATTGGTGGAACAATATAGGGATGAGAAGACAGATTTACATATGGTATTTATTGATTTGGAAAAAGGCATATGAGAAAGTCCTTAGGAGGTTCTATAGAGATGCTTGGAGGCTAGATAATATACATATCACATATATTTGAACGATTACGGACATGTACGATGGAACCAAGATCCGGATTAGAACTGTGTGAGCCTTGAGGGGACTCAGGACACTTCACAGTAGATGTGGGTTTGCATCAGGGATCAACGCTTAGCTCATTCCTGTTTGCCTTGGTGATGGATAAATTGACCCCACACATTCAAGGGGAGGTATCTTGGTTCTTGGTTTTTGCAAATGACATAGTACTAATGGACGAGACATGAAGCAGTGTTAATGCTAGGTTTGAGGTTTGGAGGAAAATCTTGGAGCCCAAATGTTTCAAGTTGAGTAGGACTAAAATAGAATATTTGGAGTGCAAGATTAGTGACGCTGCTTGGGAGGACGACATTAAAATGAGGCTGGACACACAAGTCACACCCAAGAGAGAAAGTTTTAATTATCTTGGGTCAATAATCCAATAAAATAAGGAATTAGCGAGCATGTCACACATCGTATTGGAGCAGGGTGGATAAAGCGGAGGTTAGCATTCGGAGCTTATACGACAAGAAAATGCCATGAAGACTTAAAAGTAAGTTTATAAAGCAGTGATTTAACTGACCATGTTGTATGGGGCAGAGTGTTGGCCAGTCAAGACCACTCATAATTAGAAGTTAAAAGTCGAGTACATGAGTATGCTGAGAAGGATGTGTGGTCATACTAGGATGGATATGATTAGGAATAAAAATATTTGAGATAAGGGGAGAGTGGCCTATATAGAGATAAGATACGGTAAGCAAGACTAAGATGGTTCAGGCACATGAAAAGGAGAGACACATAGGCAAGAGGTTGTCTATGGTGGGCCCTACGAGAGGTAGAAGTAAGCCGAATAAATATTGGGGGGAGGTGATCAGACAGGACATGAGACATCTTCAGTTTACGAAGGACATGAACCTTAATAAGAGGGTATGTACGTCGAGGATTAGGGTTGTAGGTTAGCACATAGTTGAGCGTATTTCCATTCCAAAACTGTACTTCATTCCATAGTTGTAGTACTAGTGTTATCCTCATGTTCCCTATTTTTAGATCAATATTATTACTTGATGTTTCCTTGCTTCATTTTTTGGGAAACTACCAGCTATATTAATTTATAAGTAGCTTATTATTAAAATTTATCAAATTCATCAAATATTACTAATATACCAATTAGCTATTTGTAGCTAACAAAGGTGTTAAATATTTCTTTTCTTTTGAGTGAGTGTTATTAGAATAGATTGGGTATATCTTCAAGAGCTTTGTTGACACCCAATTTTTTCCTATATATTTTTAACATGCAAAATACTTTCAAAATATCATATATACATATATATATATATATATATATATATATATATATATATATATATATATATATATATATATATATATATATATATATATATATATATATATATATATATATATATATATATATATATATATAATGTGTGTGTGTGTGTAAATGTTTTATTATTTTTTCATAATTTTTAAAGATTTTTAAATTGATTTATTTCCTTTTTTTATAAAATCCCAATAATTACGTACAAAATTATTATTTTGATGATTCATTTATTGGATTCTTATTTATACCAAAATATAGCTAAGGTAATTTTTATATATTTTTACAGTTTCATTTAATATTTTTCAAAGCTAATTGCACATAATTGTAATATTAGCCATTTTTAGGTTTAAATTTGTCTTATAGTTATATAATGAGATTAAATATTTTTCAATTGTTAATTATATATTATAAATTATTTAAGTACATTTAATTTGTTTTCAGAAATTTATTTACTGTTTTTTATAAATTAAAAAGGGAAAAGTGACTATTTAAATTATAGCCTAAATTGGATTTCAATTATAACCCAAATCAGGCCCTAATTACCCCAGCCCAATTCTAATTAAACCCCGACCCAATTTCAAATTGAACCGACCTAAACTCAAACCCCTACCTACCCTCTTTAATCTAGGTTGTTGATCATTCAAATTAATGGCCAACATTCACTCTTTTCATTTTAACCCTGAACGACCCCTAAATCTAAATCATTTCCCACCACCCGCCACCTTCGAATCCCTGTGCTCTCCCAATTCTCTCCTCAACCTCACATGGACCCTAGCCGCTGCCACCTAATTCTACCCTAATCCACCCTAATACCTACCTAATCCATGGCCTCTCATGGCCAATTAAGATGTGTATCGGCTTTCTATGGCTCCTAGGTGTTTGTTTCCATAATTTCATGGCTAGATCTCAAAAAGATCTGGTCCAACCTTTGCTTGACTCTGTCTCTAGTCTTTCTCCGACCATCCATGGCCGTTAAGTTAGATCTTTGACATTTCTGGCTAGATTGGTAACTTTCAAAGTCTTTCTCACTTTTTCTGGGTTTCCTAAAACCCTACCTCTAAGACCTTTAATTTTCTTTCAAATCTATCTTAGATCTATGCTTACTATGAACCTTTTATGTGTTTCTCGAAGGTCTTTGACTTTTTTTTCAAAATGACTTTTCATTTTTCGACGATTAGGGTTTCTCTTAACCTTTTAAAGACCTCTTCTCTCATTTTTTAGTGTTGGTTCATGATTTTACTATGTTCAAACAACTTGTTTATGTTTTCCTTCTATTTGATTCAGCATGTTGAAAACCCTAGGCCTTTTGGTCTTATCCGAGTTCTGAAACAATCCTCGTTTGTTTAAGTGTATATTTGTTCAATTAAGTTCTTTTCCTTGTTTGACTTATCTGATTTTGAGTTCCTATCATCTGTTAAGCTTGACTATTAATAAAGCCCTAACTTCTTAAAAGGTTTTCCTCACTTATTACTACTATGAGACCTTTACTTGTTTCTAATTTTTCTTACCTATCAGTTTGGTTCTCTACTCTTTGGTTCTATGTTACTGCTTGACTACTGTGCTTCGAGTACATCTCTTTTATTACCAAATCCTAACTTATTCCTACTACTACTAAATGTTTATGTTGTTTCTTTTGCCAATGTGTTTGGCCTTGCATGTCTGATACCGTTGTTCATTCTATTTATATGTTGAAGTGCATAATTATGTTTCTCTCTTGATTGATCTTGATTCCCTCAATAATGTGACTGACTGCAAAAGTTTTCTCATGAACCCTAGTTTTACTCGTTTTTTGAATTAATTGATTCCCCTCCTTTAATTACCGTGTTGTTTTACCTTACTGAATACTTTTCCAAAACTAAGCATATTTTGTACTTAGACTTCATTATTTAATTCATGCTTTTACTTCCCCCTTATATGGCAATAATCAATCTGTCCCAAGCTGATTTTCTTTCCTTAATTGAAACCGGTTAGTATTCGTTAACTAGTGATTCTTTAATTAAAGGGAATCACTTGGGTTAATTGATTCTAATGGTGATTATTTCCATGTTTGTATCAAGGATTAACTTATTACTTAATTTATACTCGTTTTCAAAACTATAAATACCATACCCTCTTTTCTTTTAAACACACGAACAACTTGAGTTCAGAACACACATTTACACTCAAAACTCTCTCTTTCTTTACTGCTACTTGTGCTATTGCTTTGTCTATCCGGTTGAAAGCCAAGGCTAAAATATGGACTCTTGCCTACTTTACCTTTCTGCACTTTGCTTCTCTACTAGTATGTCCTAGTTTATTTTTAGTCTCAACAACAATATGCTTCTTTAAGTTGTTTTAGTTTCTCATTCTTGTCTACGCCTGCTTATGTTTCTGCAGTCAAGTCATGTTACTAGCATGTTGTAATATGTTCTCTTTCCCTTTTTAAATTAATGTTTACCTACATGTGTACTCTGTCAGTCATTTGTTATGCACTTGCTACCTTGTGAATCCCAAAACCCCATATCCCCCCCCGTGTGTGTTTGAGTTCCTTTGGATGGTTTGTGCCCATGCCAGCATCAACTATTGTTGTGCATGACCAAACCAGACCCCTGCTGGGGTTATATAATGTATCCCATAATCCCTTGCCCCTTTGAATGATTTTTGATTATATATAGTTCGAGTTTCGCTACTATAACTGTTTTTAAATCACCCTTTACCACTTACTATTTTCTAACCCAGTTTTAATAAATCTCTGTTCTGCACTTCTACTATACTCTTAGAACATACGTTCTCCCCGTCTTTTATGAGCCTTGCCTTAGGACCCTAGAGTTCCCTCTGATCTTGCATACATAGCTGGCCCTTCCATACTGCACTCATTCTATTTGGTTATGTAAACCTGGGTGTATGCATTGCTTGGGAACCCTTAAGATCCTTAGGGAACTTTGACACACCCAGGTATGAGAAAGGCTTTGGAATAACATTGGCAATGATATGGTTCATTGCATATCTCAGATAGGAAGTCAAATCAGGCTTCCTATGGTTGCAGCTTTTTTTTCTTTCATTTCTTCACTTGTAATTTAGTCACACGGTTTGTAATAATTTGTAAATAATATTGGGGAGATTAGTGAAAAGGGTGGGTAGTTGTATATATCGTGGGTAAATTGGGTAGAAACCATGCCTATAGGATCACTGCTTATTTAATATAAATTCTGCTTTCATAAACAGAAACCATGCCTATTGGATCAGTGCTTTGTTAAAATAAATGTTGCATGCTTCACTTTCATAACTAGAACCATGCATATAGGATCAATGCTTTGTTACAATAAATGTTGCATGCTTCACTTTCACAACTAAAAATCATGTCTATAGGACATAAATGGATTTAATAAGAGATAACATGTCTATAGGGTCATAAAATTAGCTTCACAATTAGATATCATTCCTATAAATATGTAAAGTAATTCAATTTTCGTTATAACATGTATCCAAACTCGTATCCCTCAGAAATCATGTCTATATGTCCAAAGTCAGCCCTTACACACTTAGATACCATGCCTATAGGATTTAAATAGCTATTATAAAATCATGCCCATATTGATTTAAAAACGGTTTAGCTGGAGAAGTCATCTAGTTCATGTCGACATTCTGAACTGGAATAATTAAACAATCCACCGCTTTTTTAATAAGTTTCTCAAAAACTGCTTCGACTTAATTCCAGTAGAAAGCATGTTTATCTGATCGAGATTGCCCTTTTAAATTAATCACTGCTTTACTGTGTCACTATGGATATCATGCTCATAGGATATCATTATTACGCCTAGGCAAGCCTTAGGTAACTACTTGAATAAACTGGAACTGCCTTCGTTAATTATCAATTGCTACAACAAACAGGCAAACCTGATTGGAACTTCTTGTCTGAGGTATATAATGAATCCAGTTCTAACTCAAATCCCCTACTTTAGGACTTAAAATCATACTTTAATTGTATTTGAGTCATGCTATTTACATGCATTGCGGAGGTTTGTATGAGTCTTTTGATTGCTTACATGTTTCCACTTTAAATTCAATCCTACGTATTTTGTATATTGCCTTACCATTTTACCTTTAATCCTAAGAATCATCCTAAAATCCTACCTCTTATAGGAATAATATTGCTAAAATTCCTCCTGGACTGATAGGAATGTGACGGGCTATGGCACACAATAGAGGTCGAGACTAATCCACGCTTTAATACCTTTACGGGGCGTGAAGGATAGATGTTGATATGATGACAGGTGCGCTAATACCACGTGCAGCCCCTCTTTTGAGGAGTGATTACTTGGCATTGCATTGTGCATTGATGTGATCCGTATTACAAACAAACCTAGGACCCCTTCACATTCATCATCATGTCTAGATTATAACTCTTTTCAACTTGCTTTATATAATATTTTTTCAAACATTTGTGTGCTTAAAATCCCCTCTTATTTGAGCCTTGTTTGTTTACTTGTTAATTGCACAAATTCACAAAGAACTATCTCGCCGAGAACCACACTAGTGGATTCTGAGGGGTGCCTAACACCTTCCCCTTGGGATAATTTAAACTCCTTACCCTATCTCTGGTAATTAAATATAGTTGTTGTTGAACCCTATAGGTGCCCTAATGCACCTTCAAATCGATAGGTGGCGACTCTTCAAAAATTGCAAAACCCCTTTCCCAAAAGTAATGAGTTTTCCCAACCAAATGTCATAAACTTGACTTCTGCGGAGGAGAAAAAGGGGGCGCGACAGCATGACAACTCTGCTGGGGATTTTTTAGGCTTTTACCAATTATTCTTGTGAATTGGTACCTCTCTTTGTTTGCAATTATCTGTTTAATTCCTTTAAGCATTTAATTTCTTCTTTAGAAGCTAAACTGACATATCTTATTTGTTTTCTTTTCTTTATTGCTTTAAATTATGAAACTACTGTATCTATTACATTATTAATATGTAAATACATGCCAACATACTTTTCATTATTGCATAATCATGCTCAAGATCATACTCCAATCGCGCCAAAACAAATACTACAGCAATGGTTATAATGAGTGGTTGCGCTCTTCTTATATCATTACACCCCTAAATGCATGCATGAACCTAGCGGATCAGTTATGTTGTCCACATAATGATCCTTAAGATATCCTTGTCCAAAGTCCATTGGGATTCCCTAAACCCAAAACAGACATCATCACGTTCTGTGCATTTATTTGGAGAATTAGATGCTTCATGCTAATCATTGATATTAAATAGTCGAGTCCGGTGGGGGAAGGGTCTAACCTTATTTGCCTTGTAGAAATATGAGGCACAAAGTCCCAGATTCGGCATGGTCGCCAACATCCACCCAAGGTTGCTAAGATGGTGGAAATATTTACACTCTAGTGATCAAAATCTCATTAGGAAATATCTGGGAAATCTACTATCCCTTTTGGAGGTCCAAGCTAATAACATGATCATAAGCTGTCACATTATTTTGGGATTGTGAAATGGTTGTATTCCACTTTGGGGATATTGAAATGACACTTTTGTTGGAGAAGATAGAAGGATTGGCTGGCCTAGTATGGTAAACTCCGAGATTGCTAATGCCTGAGAATCGCATACGTAGGGGCTTCCTTAAAATGACGGGTTTGAAGAAGAATCCAGAGTTAACATGCCTGAAAGATTCATACATCTCTTTTGACTACTTGTATGAAAGGTACAGTCACAACAAATCTTACCGTACCTACTCCGTCGAGTTTGCAATCACATCCTTGGGACACGTCCATCACAGGGTTTTTGGCTTTATATTTTGCTTCCTGGGTCTGATCGTATTTTCGATGAAGAAATGTAGAATTCATACTAGGATGGCTATGGTAACTAAAACCCTAATGGAGGGGATTGGTGGGCAGGAATTCAGCAATGTACCCATGATCAGTGCAAACATATACTGAGCCTTAGAGAAGTGTCAACGAGGATCATAACACTTCGAATGCTGCAATCTGCTACTTCAACTTTGGCTCACAGAGAATCTCCAAAAAGGGCAAATATCGACAAGAAATTCAATGTAGGGATTGGGATGATCACATTTCTTTCCACCATCCAAAGCGAATGAATTACTTCCCCTACATGTTTGCTCAGCCTGAGGATGCTAAAGGATGGGTTGAGCTATTTGATAATCTGACCGAGGAACATGTTCAGTGGATATTCAAATGGTTTTTGACAGAGGAGTTCATCACTCGATCTACAGATGCACCTTTCTTGATTCTAATTGGTCTCAGGGGAACCACCTTTTACGTCCCTCTTCGAGTTATAAGGCAAGTTGGTAGGAAGCAAGTCATACCTATGGTCGACAAGATGAGCCAATTTTGAGCCGACTTCCGAGGCGATGATAGTCCTTACAAGTGTCAAGCCCAACACGTGTGGCATAGCAAGATCGTCATGGGGAGAAACACCATAGAGCCAGATAGATACCACGCCGATTGTACTCCTTCCTATTCAGGTTGGTTGGAAGACAATCATAATGGTTTAGGCCAGCCAGGGTTTGTTCGAGGCCATTGGATTATAGATGAAAGGGCTGAAGCGCAATTCAAGAACAACCAATTGTGAAAAAAGGATCCGCGAGTGTGAAAGTGAACATCGTGAAATACAAGAGTCCAACCAGAAGCTGATCGACGAAGGATCAAAGGGTTGAACTATGAAGACCTCTACAGACAACCAGATGTTGAACTACCAAAGGGGTACAAACCTCCTAAGTTTGAGATGTTTTATGTTATTAGTGATCCAAGGGTCCATCTGAAACATATTGCGACAAGCTGGTCGGGGTAGGAAAAGATGAAAGAATCCGCATGAAGTTGTTCATGAGGAGTATGAAACGAGATACGCTTTCTTGGTACATCAACCAAGTCCCAAGAAGTGGTCGAGCTAGGTAGATATGGTATCTGACTTTATGGACATGTTCAGGTTTAACACAAAAAACGCACCAGACATGTTCTATATCCAGAATCTAAAGAAGAAGCCTACAGAGACATTTTGCAGTATACTACTTTGCTGGAGGTCTGAAGCTGCCAAGGTCAGGCCCACCTTAGAAGAAAAACAAATGAACAAGTTATTTATTTTGACTCAAGACCCATACTATGAATGATTGATGGTGATTGAGAATCATAAGTTATCTGAAATTATCAAGCCGGTATGGTAATAAACTTCGAGGCCCTGCAAGCTACAAATAAGGCCTTGTAGTCTTGTGGTGTGTCTAAGAAGAGGGAGTAGGGGGGAGTGATGGTCGCACAAAGGACCAAGTCTCCCCTCAAATACCAAACTTACCCAATACCTCCACTCACAAATCAGTCAGGCCCAAATAACCAAGCCCCTTCCTACCAATCTCCACTACCAACTTATCAGTCGTCTCCACCTCCTACATATTAGCCTACGTCACCCAAATACTTCCAACCCACTCATGTCTAGCAAACTCACAATGCCCAACTACCTCATTATCAATCACCCCAGACACACCAAAGTTTCCTTAGGCCCCGACCTAATTTCGATCGGAGGCCTCCAAAACAATACAAAGCCATCACCGGACCCATTGACCGGCTATATGAGAGACTTAAAGCCGCTGGTTATATCGCCCTTATCCCTGATACAACCTCTGAGAATCCTTCTCGGTGGGTTAACCCAATCAAGTCTTATGCGTACAACTCCCGTATGAAGGACACACCATCGATGAATACCGCTCTTTAAAAGACAAGATACAACCCCTGATTGATAACAAAATCATTGTAGCAAAGGAAGCCACTCTGAACGTCCGCAACAACCCTCTACTGGACCATAAGTGCAGAGGTATTCACATGATTGAAGTAGAGGATGATTGGGATCTCGAAGGATCAACTGGTTTGACCGTAGAAGGCGATGACCCAAAGAAACCAGCAATTACTCTTAATCCCATTATAGTCCAGATCTAACCATCTGAGGATAGCAAGGTAGATATGTCTATGCTTTTGGAGTTCAAAGCAACGCCATAAGCAAAGGCACCGGTACCATTTGAGGTTGCAGTCTTGCCACCCAATGAACATGTTCCATTAGAAATAAAGTTGGTCGCGTTGATCCCAATGGTGATTTCCACCATGCCGTCATTCTACACAAATGCCATACCCCGAATTATATAGTCGAGATGAGGAGAAAGGGTAAGGTCAGAATCAAAGAGACTATTGCAGTCCAGGGTATGACAAGGACTAGTAGAGTCTATACCCCTCAGCATCTAGCTAAGTCAAGCAACCAAGCCTCTAATCGGCCTCCCCTCATTGAGAAGGGTCCGGATGAACTTTGGAGGAAAATACAGGCCAAGTAGTATTTGGTCATCGACCAGCTGAACAAAATGCCAGCACAGATATCCATCCTCTCGTTGTTGTAGAATTCCAAAGCACACAGGAATGATCTGTTGAAGGTGCTGAGTAAAGCCTACATACCAAGTAACATTACTGCCGGGGAAATGGCTAATATGGTGGGGCAAGTGCTAGAAAGCCATAAAACCACCTTTTATGAGGACGAGCTGCTTCCTGAAGGGCCAGGTCACAACAAAGCATTGCACATCACTTTACAATGCGAAGACTATTTCATCACCTGCATCCTGATTGATAAGGGTTCCAGTCTTAACATATGTCCTTTTGGTAACACTCAAGAAGTTAGGCAAAGGGTTGCATGAGATAAAATAAGGAGCAATCAATATGAAAGCTTTTGATGGGTCTCAGAGGTCCACCATCAGTGAGATTAGTCTTTGTCTGCAGATGGGACCAACCTAGTTCGAGGTCAATTTTCAAGTGGTAGATGTGCCAGCGTCATGCAACGTGCTGCTAGGATGACCCTGGATTCATGATACTAGGGCCATAGTGTCACACCTCCTTTTTGTTACACGGCTACCCCGAAGGATAAATGTATAATGGAGTTTTTCCAATTAAAGTAACATTATTCAAAATGAGATTATTTATTAATTAAGAGTCGCCACTTGGGATATGTTTGGCTTTTGGTGTCCCAAGTAACCAGTTCACTTAGAATCCCAAATCGAGGAAATTTTTCAACTGCCCTATTGGAGTCTGCGAACCAGAAATTCTAGATAAGGAATTCTGTTAACTCGAGGGAAGGTGTTAGGCACCCCCGGATTCCTTGGTTCTAGCACAGTCACTTGAACTATTATAAGTGGCTAAAAAGTCTTATTTGTTATACATGTTCAAACCTATAATACAATTTCAAAACTATTACCCGCTTTATGTCATTTTAGGAATATTTACAACAGCATTAAAACACGCCCCGAACCGTGTCGCATTAATGCACCCGGGTTCTCAACATGTTTTAATGTCGCCGAGACTTGGATTTGGGTCATATAAATGCGCACCCGAGTTTAGGAAGATATTTTATTAATAAATTCGTGCCTATAGCAACTACGCCTTTAGAAATTCGTGGAAGGCCGTGAAGTTCGCTAAATGGCACTTCCAGTTTTCTAAGTATTTTATTAAGTTAAGGAGCCTTGTGTGGTGTTTGATTAAGTTAATGTGGCTCGCTTTATTTTTATAAAGGCACTCCACTCCTAAAGAGTACAAAGTTTCCTATTACGCATGTATCTGACAATTCCTTAATAGTTTATACATGAGCAATGTATTTGGAGGAATTCAATACTTGCATATTTCAGCCTCATTCGTGGCTAATTATGCACATTGGGCTTCATTTTAGCTAGCCCCAGGAATATGTATTGTTTATACTACAACTGGCTGCTATTGGGCCTTCCATTGGGCCTAGAGATGTTGGATTAACGAGTCCATTATAGGAGAACAACAACGGTCGCTTCTTTCGATTATGCCACAATCATTAAGACTGTACACATGATCATTATAAAGTATACTAAAGGTATTTTAAACTAGGAAGTTACTGAGAAAGATTTCAGGTTTATTTGAAGGAAAAATTTGAAATACTCATCATCCAGAGTATTAATATATTCAGTTGTCAAACCTCTACCATAACTCAAACTACAAACACTGAGTAACTTTTGACCTAACTATATTTAAATATATAGGAACTTAAACGAATTAAACGCACACTCCTAATACAGTCCATAGTTAATGCATGTTCATGTTCATTACAATCACCAATAATTTTAAAAATAAATACAGTCATAACATAGAATTGAAACAAAAGTATTATCTTCCTCATTATCAGCCACAATCTTGAATATATATAGGCATTATTTCTCAGCTTTTGAGTGAAGATGGATACCTGGAATTTTAGCAAAAATAAAGCCTATGAGTAAGGTTAGGAGAATAGCAAGCCAAAAACAGCAGCCAATCAACCAGTAAAATCCCAAAAAAACTCAAGAAGTTTGAGAGGTCAAATAGTAACAATAAATCTATAAAGCAGCTCAATATCAATCGGAAGAGAACATCTCCAAAGGATTTATGAAGAATGTATAAGAGGCTAATATGTATTTTATATATTCTAATTCATTAAGAGTTTTAAACGAAAAATCTGCTCTAAAAATCAAAAAGTCCCCTTAAATGTTCAGATTGTTTTCCTTTTATAATTGAAACCTTAGGGCAATATCATTTTCTTTGTTTTCCTTTTAGTCCCTTATCCAATTTTCACTTTTGCCTAGATAGTCCTTGGTTTTCTGACCTGTGCCTCAAGTTTGAGGTAGAAATTATGCTTGGATCCCTCACTAGAATGTTTTAGGAGTTTGTTACAAGATTCTTTATATTCATTTATACCCTTTATACCCCTGTCCCTTTTTCTTATTACTGACCTAAGATTCTTTAACTTAGGTTCTCATTTATTTGGTCAAATCTGACCCTAGTTAGTTGCATTCAGGTTATGGGTCAAAATCAAGGTCTGAATTACAAACTTGATTATGCAAAAATAAGTAATCAAAGAGTTTAAAAATCAATGCAAATCATGGATTCAAGTAAGCATCTTAATGTGAGTTTTACACTATTCAGCAACAAGGGATCAAACCAATTATCTCAACTCTCAGAATCATATGAATACTCATGAAAACTAGACACCCAATGGGTGGATATGCATGTTTTTACATGTCAAGACCAATGAACCAAGAAAAGGGACCTAATCAACTATGTAGGACTCATAAAAATGACCAACATTCAGCAGAGAACTAAAAGGCAAGTAATGGGTATTCAGGATACACGTAAATGAAAACAAGAGTGGTATCAAAAGATAAAATATTCAGAATACTTAGCCTTATAAATGCAAATTAGACAAGAACCATGATAGGTATAAGATTCTAATCGAAAACCAGAATTTCAAACATGGTATAAAAAAAAAAGAACAACAAAGATGAGCATTTCAGAATTTTCAGAGATGAACAAACAAGAGTCACAAAAACAAGAATGAGCATGAGATCAGACTACTCAGAAGATCAGCAAGACTAAAGGAAACCAGAAGAATAGCAGGCAAGAAGGACTACTCAGAACACTTTAAGATGAGAACACGCAAAACAAGTGAAATTTAAAGAAAACAAAGTAATTAAGACAAGAAATATATACAAAATACAAGCATTGACAATAACTAGAAAACAAGACACTTAGCTTTCGTGTATGCAACCCTAACTTGGAATTTTTCAAGCTCCACGACTCTCTGACCCCTTTTGAGAGGTCTTTAACTTCTAAGGCATTTTGCCTTGAGCATTGAAGAGGGAAAAAGGATTCAAGGGGGGGGGGATGTTCATTGATTTTGAGACCAGGTGAGGTCTTAGATTTGGTTTTCCTTGTAGTCAGTTGTGTTTGAGGATTGTGGGTGGTAGGTTTGGGGATAGGGACAGGAGAGGGTCATCTGAGACCAATTTGACCGGGTTCCGATGAGTTTTAAGATTTAGGGTTAATTTTGATTCGATATTCGAGCCGGTTCGTTAGCATTTGAAGGGTATGGTTTAGACGTTTGGAAAGAGGGAGGGAAGGTGGTGCAGTGGTGTTGTTCGGGTTGGTTTGGGTTTGGATCGCCGAAGACGGTGGTGCCAGCGATCCTTCTTTTGAATATTCGAATAGTTTGTCACTTCTTCGAAGAAAACTAACCACGGGAAAGGAAAGAGGGGGTTGAGGTGGTCAGATGGTGTAAATCCGAGGCGATTTGGTGAGCGGCGCCGCCGTGAGGCGATTTTCGACGGCGGCATTAGGGTGGTTGATGGGTGGTCAACGGTGGTTTTATGGTGGAGATGGGGGGTGATATAGATACGAGGAAGACAACTCGTTTGGTCTCTGAATATACAGAGACGTTTGGACATATATATCTAATTTGCGCATGGCTTCAGGGCCGTTGGATGGCCGGTGATTAACAGCTATGATGATTTGCCCCAAAACGGTATCGTTGGGGCACCTCTAATGGACTGGGTCGGAAACCAATATTTGGGCTGGGTATGGGTCATTTTTAGGGTTTAAATGACTTGGGCCACCCAGTTCTGGCCCAATTGTGGCCAGCCTGGGTGATTCATTAGAGAACCCCTTTTTTTGTTTTGTTTTTTTTCTTATTTATTTTATTTTATTTTAATTCCTAATTGTATTTTAAGAATTGTAATTGAGATAAACAACCTAATAACTAGCTATTGTGCAACAATAAATAAAAATGTAACAAATGAAAATTGAACACAAAAATGCAGAAAATTTAAGATACGGGAAATGCCACTTAAATTTTTATGATTTTTGTATTTGCAAAAATAACCCTAATTACCAATTAAACTAGCAAAAATATGTAATTAAATCCTAAATGCTTATGCAATTTTATATATTTTGTTATTTTATACATGCATTAATGAAAACACACTAACATGCGCAATTAAATCTTAAAAAAAAATTCAAAAGGAAAAATCCTAAACTTAAGAGTCCTGTAGGAGTCATCTCAAAAGGGTAAAAATCATATGCTCACACATAGCATCAATGCTGCAGCAAGCCATAAAGTTTGAATGGAATCACTTGGAAGTTATCATTCATGGTGACGGCAGCAATCCTATATACAATCGCCAGACCATTCCAGTAATCGGAAGAAGAAGAAAGCTAGGTGGGAAAACTTAGCAGCACATCGAGCGGGTAAATGCTGTCAACAAAGACAAATAGTGGGATTATAAGATTGAGAGTATATTGAATTGGAGTGGGTACGAACCTGGCAAAAGACTCGACAAGAACCTCTAAGGGATATCTAAACTAATAAAACTCAAGAAACAAGGCACTTTTTCTGGTTTGGGATATGAATACACCAGGGAGGAGTTCAATAATTGGTCGCCACTATAGCGCGGTCCTTACTACCCGTTAGAGCAACCAATACCACATCTGGAGCTGACTTTATAACAGGCCGATGCCGTCTATAGGACAGATGAAGAAGAAGCAGTCACGGTAGTGAAAAAGTTGTTTCTAGAGGACAATGATATAGATTTTTGTGTTATTCTCGAGGAGGAGAGAGGAAGGTCCTTCAATACAAGCTGTGAGCAGAGGAGCACACCTTAGCAATTGGACCATCAGGACCACCAGAGCCCGACGAGCCTCGAGGTAGCAAGGCTAAAACAGGCCTTATTCACTCTTTTATTTACTGAATGATTTTCTTTTAACATTTTTCAATTTCCGCTATAATATCTTCAATGTTGAAAATAATTATTCAAATTATCAAACAGTGTTTGATTTTTCCAAATGAATTAACATTTATTTCTATCATTTTACTCCTTAGTAACCTATACATCATCATTATTACTTTTGTTGATGAACCAATAACTGTGACATGAAATGAGATAACACAAGAAACACACATTGGTTCAGAAGAAGATGACTTATCTGATGAGATTGTCAAAAAAGTTGAGAACTTTAAGAACAAATTGAACTACGGCTCACGTTATTCTCGTTTGAAACGGCATACGTAGGAAGCCGTATGGGTTCTATCAGAATTTAACAAAATTTTCATTTCCCCCCGGAAATTGGAAAATAAGGCTAAAATTTAAGGAGGACCCTCAAATTTCCAAAGTAATTTCAGTCGATCGCCACACGAGCAGCAACCAAAAACGTCAACCCATCAAACTGGGGCAGAATTTTGAGGAGGACCCTCAAAATTCTGTGGCAGGAGAGGTTGCAATATCTTGAACTGCGTCACAATTGGCGGTTCGTCTAAAAAAACTATTTTAATTGTAAATTTATGTCATACTTTAACAAAATTGTGCATATATAATATTTAAACTGCTTTGTTTAGCAACGCTACCCCAAGGATGCAGACGGTATCACCATATCAAAGCCGAACAAGTCAAGAAAAGCTAACAATGATACGAACTAACTTTCCCCTCTACAAAACTCATGATTTTTCTTTGGTTGCAAGGACTAGGATTACGAAATCATTGAACATACTATATGTCCATAGAACAAACATTGTTGAAGAATACGATTCTCCAAACCATTGCACTTAACAACATCTCCTATCAGCACTCACCCATAATGTTTCATATGTCACGATTCTCCCAGTAATCACCATGCCGCAATCTCCTATCAGCTAAAAAGCTCTTACTGTCATTTGCTATTATATTTCTTATGTAAGGTCACCATTCTACCTTCCGAGGTTAAGCTCTACCTCTATCTGCATTTGCATTGCATATGGCTACCATTCTGCCTTCCAACCTGCATAAGGCTAACATTCTACCTTTCGAGGTTAAACCCTACCTCTACCTGCACCCGTATTGCATAAGGTACCATTCTGTCTTCTGACCTGCATAAGGCTACCTTTCTATCTTCCGAGGTTAAGCTCTACCTATATCTGCACCTGCACTGCATAATGTCACACCTCCTTTTCACTAACACGGATACCCCGAAGGATAACACGTATAAAGGAGTTTTTCCAACTAAAGTGACATTATTCGAAATGGGATTATTTATTTATTTATTCAAGAGTCGCCACTTGGGATAGGTTTGGCTTCTGGTGTCCCAAGTCACCAATTTATTTAGAATCCCAACTCGAGGAAATTTTCGACTGCCCAATTGGAGTCGGCGAACCAGAAATTCTTGAGTAAGGAATTCTGTTGATCCGAGGGAAGGTGTTAGGCACCCTCGGATCCCGTGGTTCTAGCACAATCTCATAAACTATTATAAGTGGCTAAAATATGATTTGTTATACATGTTCAAACCTATGATACATTTTAAATTATTAACCGCATTAATATATATTTTTGAGGAAATTTGCAATGTCATTAAAACACATCGCGAATCACGTCACATAATTTGCACACAGTTTTTGACATATTCTAACTCCAGTGAGATATGGATTTGGGTCACATAAATGTGCACCCGAATTTAGGAATGTATTTTTATTATTAAGCTCGCGCCTATAGCAACTACGTCATTTGAAATTCGTGGGAGGCCGTGAAGTTTTCTAATTGGCACTTCCAATTTTCTAAGTGTTTTATTAAATTAAGGAGCCTCGTGTGGTGCTTGATTTAGTTAACAAGGTTCGCTTTATTTTATGAGGACGTCCTAAAGCATTTAAGTTTTCTATGATTCGTGTATCTACAGTATCCTAGTCCTTTATACATGGGTAATATATTCTGAAAAGACAATCAATACTTGCATTTTTGGGCATCATTCGTGGTTGATTTGGGCTTCATTTTCAGTCAGCCTAGGAACATGTATTGCTACACTACCGGTTGCATCTACTGGGCCTATCAATTGGGCTGAGAAGCACTGGACTAACGAGTCCATCATGAGCAAATAACAACAGTCCTTCTTTCAGTTATGCCTTAATTATTAAAACTATTTACATGACCACTATGAAATGTACCAAATATTTTTTACAAGGAAGATACTGAGAATGATTTTATATCATATTTCAGTCTTAAAATTGAATAAAACAATTTAGGATACTCATCAGTCAGAGTATACAAATTCAGTTATCAAACCTCACTTATAATTCAAGTTAAAATATACTAAACAAATCTGAACAGACTATTTCTAAATGTACCGGATTTTTAATGAATTAAAAGGCAAAGTCCTGGCATCAGTCCACAATTAGTACATGTGCATGTTTAATACAAAAGCCAATAATACTTAGAAAATAAATGATAGTAATCGTATGAATTCGGAAACAAATGTATTACTTCATGATCAGCTACAAGCTTGAATATACAAGGCTGCAGTTTAAGAATCTGAGTAAGGAATGGTACCTGAAATGCCAAAAGGAAATAAAGCCTATGAGTAATGAAGTAAGTAGAAGGCAAGCAAAATCAATCAGCCAACAGGCACCCAGGGATTCAGGAAGGTTTTTGAGAAAAGAAAATTTTCAACAAATAGAACAACACTAAGGATTTCTGAAGAATATAGGAGAGCCTAACATATATTTATATATATATATATCTTAATTCACTAAAGCTTCAGAAGAAAAGTCTGCCCGAAAAATTATCCAAAAGTCCCCTTCAAATGTTCAAATTGCCCCTTTATAAGTGCAACACCCATTTCCTTATTTTCCTTTTAGTCCCTTACCCAATTTTTATTTTTACCTAAATAGTCCTTAGTTTTCTGACTTGTGCCTCAAGTTTGAGGTAGAAATTATGCTTAAACCCCTCACTAGAATGTTCTGGGGGTTGTTACAGGATTCTTTAGGTTCAAATACCCTCTATACCCCCTATCGCTTTTCCTCATTACTGACCTAAGAATTTAACCTTGGTTTCCATTTGTTTAGTCAAAACTGACCCTAATTAGTTATATTCAAGCCAAAATCAAGGTATGAACTACTACAGACTTAATCAATGCAAACCAAGTTCCAAACAAGCATCTTAATGTGACCTATTCAGTAACAAAGGGTGGAAACAGTTATAACAAGTTCAGAGCTATATGAATATTCATGAATACGTCAAGATGAGCCAAAAAAATCAAAAGAAACCCAATTGACTATGCAGGAACAATGGCCAAACTATAACACTTAGTAAAAACTTAGAAGTTAAAACAAAGCTAATATCAGTAGTTACAATATTCAGAAAAGCAATTTATCCTAACATGTGCAAATACTGAAGATCATAATAACTAGGAAAGAAATATGACTGGTAACAATTTACAAGTTAAATCTAGAAATAAAGAAACAACCAATGATGATATAAGCGCACGTTAAAATGCTCTCGGCGTACGTTTGGCAATAGAACAGTTAATTCTCTGGCGCACGTTAGCAAGGCGCTAAATCCGCCGGAAAATGGCTCGCCGTTGTCGTCCTCCACCTGCAACTGTCTCGCAGACTGTCACTCCGGCTCCTATGGAGACTAAGGTGCTAGAACCTCTCACTTTTGGTAGTTTTTTACCCCCGCCTTGCAATCGACAGTTACAAAATCGGAGAAAGCTACTGAAATTTGCATGCAATAAGTGGAAAATCAAAATGATGAAATCGTGAGGAAATTGCAGTTCTCGAACATTGTTGATGCTGAAACTCCTCCCCCAACTTTTGCTGAAGCTGTTCGTGGAAATCGACTTACTCAGATGGGTAATTCGCTTACATTTGTACCTCCAGTTCATAGGGATAGGAAGACAGTGGTTACTATTAGTGAGGAAGAACTGATGCCACAAGTTGAATACTGGAAGGATTCACTAATTGGCTATATAATTGGGGATAATCCTACTGAAAAGGCTATGGAGAATTTTGTATTGCATGTATGGAATTTTGTTTCAAAACCACAAATCTTAGTTCATTCAGAAGGATATTGCATATTTTGATTCATGAGTAAAATTGATATGGATCTGGTGCTACAATCTGGGCCTTATTCATACAGGAACAAGCTGATGGTGCTGAGGCCATGGGAAATTGACTTCTCTTTTCAGAGTGATATATTGAGTACAATACCTATTTGGGTTATATATCCTGGGTTGCCTGTAGGGTATTGGTCAGCTGAGGTGTTAAGTAAGCTTACTAGTGTAGTTGGGAAGCCACTGTATACTGATAAGATCACAGCACATTATGAGAGAATTTCTTTTGCTCGTGTACTAGTGGAAGTTGATGCATCTCAACCATTGTCTGAACAAGTTGATATTGATACTCCTTATGGTTCGAAAACTCAACTGATTGAGTATGATTGGAAGCCCACATTTTGTAACCATTGTCTTAAATTTGGGCATGACACTATTGAGTGTTGGTATAATGTACAGGAGGATGTTGTTGCAAAGCTGGAACCACAGGAGGCACCTAGTAGGCCTAGAAAACAAGATAAAGTGACTAGGCAAAGATGGACTGTTAAGAAGGCCCCTGCTGAAATTGCATCTCAAGTTGCTGATCAGGAAACTAATGGGATACATGTGAATCCTACTCTTGAGGTAGTTCAGAATGTAGCAGTGGGGAGCATGGGTCAGATTCCTCAGCAGAAAACTGATGATCAAGCTGTTGATGTCAGCTCAGGGGTAGTATTGGTTAATGATATGGGGAGTATGTGTCAGACTCCTCAGCAGATAACAGATGATCAAGCTGTTGATGTCAACTCAGGGGTAGCATTGGTTAATGATGCTATACCTAGAAGCACAGGAGCAGAATTGGTGGACAATTGCAACAGGGGGAAAACTAAAATGGAGGTAATTGATGCTGGTAGGAAAGACCAGCATGATCCTGGACCCTCATGTCTATGATAATTGTTACATGGAACATAAGAGGGCTGAACTTAGCCCATAAGCAAAAGGAATTGAAAGCATTTCTGAATGTAAATAAAGTAGATGTATTGGGGTGCCTTGAAACTAGAGTAAAGGAACATAAAGCTCAGAAGATCCAAGGAAAGATTGCTAAAGGCTGGAAGGTGTTCTGTAATTATTCTGAGGCTGTGAATGGCAGGATTTGGGTGATCTGGAAATCTCATATTCAGGTCACTATTTCCTATGTTACTGATCAACTGGTCCAATGTCATATAGAGGATCCCTATAGCCATGTAAAAACTCATCTTAGTGTAGTGTATGCTCACAATACTGGTGTTCTAAGAGAAAGACTGTGGACTGATCTTAAAGGTGTTTCCATACCTAGCCAAGATACATGGTTACTTAGTGGTGATTTCAATAATGTTCTATCTTCTGAGGATAGAATTGGATCTATAGTGACTGCTGCTGAAGTTAGGGGGTTTAAACAGCTCATTTGTGATCTGCAATTAACTCCACTCAAAAGGATAGGCTGGAATTACACTTGGACAAATAAGCAAGTGTATAGCAAAATTGATTGGGCTTTGGGTAACTTTCAGTGGGTGCAGCAATATGGGCACATTGAAGCTGAATTCTTAAACCCCTCTGTATCTGATCACACACCAATCTGTATAAAGTTTGGTAGCCAAAAACTCTTACATCCTAAGCCTTTCAGGTTCTACACTGGGATCATGGAATTCCCACAGTTCCATGATATAGTTAAGGATGTTTGGCAGCAGAATTATACAGGTAGTGCTATGCAACAGATATGGTCTAAATTGAAGTTGTTGAAGATGAAATTAAAGGAGACAAACAGTTATATGGCATCCTATAAACAGAGAATCATTCAGGCAAGAGAGCAACTTGATATTGTTCAGTCCCAAATGCAGTCCAATCCTCATTCACAGGATCTATTCATTGAGGAAAGGCAAGCCTTGGCAGAAATTGAAAAATGGAGCAATATTGAGGAACAAGTCATGAGGCAGAAATCAAAGGCTACATGGATTGAATGTGGAGATGCAAATACTAAATATTTTCATGCCCAATGGAAGATTAGGAATTGTCAGAATACCATTACTTCAGTTTATACTGATACTGGAATTCATATTTCTGATCCTGCTGCTGTGGAACATGAATTTATCACTGTATTCCAACAATTGCTGGGAGGTTGTGCTGAAGAACTGACTGGTGTAGATATAGCTACTGTGGAGGAAGGTAAATGTTTGAACTTAGCTCAACAGAGGATGTTAATCAGAGATATTAATATGGGTAAAATTACTGATGCTTTGAATGATATGCCAAAGGACAAAGCCCCTGGTGTTGATGGCTATCCTGTGGAATTCTTCACAAAGAACTGGGAGATTATCAAGCATGATATATTAGCAGCCACTAAGGAATTCTTCAAAAGCAGCACTATGCCACATTTCATAAATACTACAGCTATTGCTTTGGTTCCTAAAAATAGTTCACCTACTACAGTCAAGGACTATAGGCCAATTGCTTGTTGCACTACTTTGTATAAGCTTATATCCAAGATCATCACTAGAAGACTAAAGGGTGTTGTTAGTGATATTGTTGGATTATCTCAGTCAGCTTTTATAGAGGGGAGGAGTATTGTTGATAATATGTTACTCAGTCATGAGATATTTAAAGGATACACTAGGAAGGGAGTTTCTCCTAGATGTGTATTAAAAGTGGACTTGAGGAAAGCTTATGATTCTCTGGAATGGTCTTTTCTTAAAAAGATTCTAGTAGCTAATGGTTTTCCAGCAAAGTTCATCAATTGGATCATGGCATGCACTACTACTGTCTCATTCTCTCTAATAATGAATGGTGGTTTCACTAAACCATTTAAACCTAAGAGAGGAATAAGGCAGAGGGATCCAATGTCCCCTTACCTCTTTGTGATGGCTATGGAATATTTGAACAGACTATTGGGACAGCTTCATAGGAATGGGAATTTTAATTTCCATCCTAAATGTAGGAAATTAAATTGCACACATGTATGTTTTGCTGATGATTTACTATTGTTTTGTCGGGCTGACACTATTTCTATACAGATCCTTCATCAGGCTTTCTTAAAATTCTCTAAGGCATCTGGAATGGAAGCTAATCCTAACAAAAGTGCCATTTATCTAGCAGGGGTAAATCAAGAATTCAGGGCAGACATGATTGGAAGATTGACCAATCAGGTTCAGTGAAGGTGTCCTTCCTTTCAGATATTTGGGCATTCCACTAGACTCAAAGAAGCTATTTTTATAGCAGTATTTACCTCTCATTGAGAGGATCACAGCAAGAATAAACTGCTGGTTTACAAAGTTGTTGTCATATGCAGGGAGATGCCAGCTTATAAAATCTGTTATCTTTGGAATTCAATCCTATTGGTCACAGGTATTCATTCTACCAAAGGGTGTCCTCAAAGTTATTGATTCAATCTGTCGCACATTCCTATGGACTGGTTCTGCAAGTTATTCCAGGTCCAGGAGGGCTTTAGTTGCTTGGGACAGATTATGCTCACCTTTAAATGCTGGTGGCCTCAACATAATGAACTTGACAATATGGAATAAAGCAGCAGTTGCTAAACTTCTATGGGACTTAGCAAGAAAGAAGGATTGTCTATGGGTAAAATGGGTTCATTGTTATTATATAAAGAGGGATGATGTTGGAACAGCAAAAGCACCCAAGAAAGCTGCATGGGTAGTCAGAAAGATCATACAATGTAGAGATGGTATTATGGAGAATCAGCAAATGGCTGGCTCACTGAATGACAGATTCAAAGCAGTTTGTTGTATGGGAAGATTCCAAATACATAAACTTTGTATTGCCATGCTGCCTAGTTTTGAAAGAGTTAGCTGGAGGAACTTATTATTGGTTAATGTAATTCCCCGTCACAAGTTCACTGCTTGGTTGGCTGCACATCTCAGATTGCCTACTGTGGATAGATTGGTTAAATTTGGAATTCAAATTCCACTTACGTGTGTATTCTGCAAACAGCAAGAGGAGACATTTCATCATCTATATTTTGAATGCTGTATCACAAAGAGGCTATGGACTCGTATTTGCTGTTGGCTGGGTAGTCCGAGACAAGTGCTTAACTGGGAAGAGGAGTTGATATGGATATGTAGAAAAGCTCGAAGTACTGCATGGAGGAATGCATTTACTGCTGCTGCTTTTATTCATGCTATTGCTTTAATTTGGAAGGCAAGGAACAATATGAGATTTCAGAATATGGTGTATGATGAGGATAAAACAGCCAGAGAAATTGCAATGCTACTTCATATTCGAGGCAGACACAGTCGAAGATGGCAACATGGATTACAACAGTTAAATAGTTTTCCTTAGCTTGAGTTTTAGCTACTGTAAATCACATACATAGTCATTGGTTTTTTGATAGAAACATAGGAATGATGCTGTAATTAGAATACATAACTGGCTGTCCAACCAGTTATGAACAGGAAATTGTATATCTTTTGAGGTTATGAATAAAATGCTCTAAATTTAAAAAAAAAATGACTGGTATGAAACTCTAATAAGAAGACACCCACTTAGAATCATGATATAACACACGTAGGATCCACAAAGATAAACATCTAACAAAGCCATTTAGAACCTCAGAGGTGAAACAAATGCAGAATCAAGAAACAAGGATCAGCAAACCATGTAAAATTTCATAAGTGAAACTACTGAATAGTCAAAAGGCAAAGATCAACAAGCCATGTAAAATTTTAGAGGTGAGACAACTCAGAAGATGAATGAATTCACCAGTGATACCCAAAGAAACCACAGAATATAACAAGCAAAGATGACTCTTTAACATACTTCAGGATGAGATCATAGGGAACCGATGAAATTTTAAAGAAACAAAGCAACTAAATACATACAAGCATTGGCAATTAATTAAGGCATAGAACACTTAGCTTTTTGTCTGTGCATGCAACCCTAATTTGATACTCTTCCAATTCCAACGGTTCTGCGACCCCTTTTAGATAGGTCTTTGATTTCTAAGGCCTTTTTCCTTGAGTATCAAAGAGGGACAAAGGGTTCAGAGGGGGGATTTGTGATTCTGAGACCAAATAAGGTCTCAGATTTGGGTTTTCTTTGTAATTAGTTGGGTTCGAGGGTTGTGAGTGGTATGGTTGGGGGAAGGGACAAAAGGGGGTCATCTGAGGCCAATTTGACCAAATTCCGGTGAGTTTTAGGATTTAGGGTAAACTCATACTTAATATTCGAGCTGATTTATCTGCATTTGAAGGACATGGCTTGGATGGTTGGAAAGGGGAAGGGGACGTGGTCCAGGGGTGTAACTTTGGGTTAGTTTGGGGTTGGGTTGCCGGAGACGGTGGTTCCAGAGAATCTTATTTTGAATATTTGAAGAGATGGGGACTTGTTCGAAGGAACCCAATCACAGGACGGGAAAGAGGGGATCGCGGTGGTTTGGTGGTGTGAATTTGGGGCAATTTGATGACCGGTCGCCACCGTGAGGCGATTTCTGGCAGTGGCATTAGGGTGGTTGATGGGTGGTCAACAACGGTCATATGGCAGAGACGGGGAGATGTTACAATCGGCGCTTTTGTACGAGGAAGGTGATGTCGGTCTCTGTATATGCAGAGACGTTTTGACATATATATGGGGGTTTTGGGAATGATCCCGGGTCGTTGGATGGCCTAAGATCAACGACTGTGATGGCTTGCCCCCAAAACGGTATCGTTTTAGGACGTATTTTGTGAACTGGGTCGGGGATTTATTATTTGGGCTGGGCATGGGTGGTTTTTTACAAGGTTTGAAGCATTTGGGCCACCCAGGTCTGGCCCAATTGTCGCCAACCTAGGTGGTTTATTAAAACCTATATATATTTTGTTTTATTCTTTTTCTTTATTTATTTAATATAATTCCTAATTGTATTTTTAGAACTCCTAATTAACTTGAATAAACTTAATAACTACCTATTTATGCAATCACAGAAATAAAAATGCAACAAATTAAAAACACACAAAAACTGCAAAACAATTGGAATGCCGGAACTACCAATTAATTTTGATTTTCGCATTTACAAAAATAAACCTAATTACCAATTAATCTAGCAAAATATGAAAAATTAAATCCTAAATGCGTGTGCAATTTTTTTATATTTTATGAATTTATGCATGCATTATTGAAAACACATTAACACACACAATTAAATCCTAAAATAAATATATTAAAAGGAAAAATCCTAAACCTTGAGAGTTCTGTGGGAGTCGTCTTAATTGGGAAAAAATCATATGCTCACAGCTGCCCCTCTTTGCAGGGAAACACGAAGAGTTTTCGTGCAAACACAAGTGATCAAACATGAGTGATTTTTATCCGACTGAATACTCCGGGTGAAGCATGTTTTTTTGAAAAATTCGTGACAGAACCTTGCTTCAAAGGTTGCCTACATATCCTTGGCGATAAAGGAATCAGGTCAGTGTAGTTCTGGAAGTTTTGGTAGCTGGGACTACCATGGGCTGTGATTTCACTGTTGTAGCTGCTGCAACTACTTACCGACTCTTCATTACACATAAGAAAAACAAAAGCTATATTGGCTAGTCCTGTCAACTATGGTATACAAGATTCCTATACATAAATCTCTTAGATCTCAATCTTGGATCTTAGCTGATTTCTCTGTAGACCTCGATCTGAATCTTGATGCCCATTAGTTGCAATTGCTGGTATATTCTTCAGTTTTGAAACAAAGCGAGACATGCGGAGTTTGTGACTTCATCTCAATTTTGAGTAGTCCGAATCTCTGTCCGCTTCATCATTTTGTATTCACTTATTTTTGTTCTTTTCTTCTTTTTCTTTATTCTGGATTGAGACTCGTGCTTTCGGTCATCTCGAGTCTTGTGCCTTCAGGTGAAACCTGCTCGGACACCAACACAAATAAATGAATGAAATTTGCTGCCCCAGTTTTCACTGGGAAGATTTCGTGAGTTATTTGCAACACAAATCTAAGATATTATTGGAAACAAGGAAAATTGGGATTGTGTATCCTTTGGAAAGATCGCCAGGTTATGCTGGGAAAGAAAAAAGGGTCTTTGTTGGGGATAGGAGGAGGATCCACCGGTTATGCCGGGATAGAAATGAAAAGTCCTTGTTGGGGGTAATAAAAGATTAGCGGGTTATTCCGGGATAGGAAGATAAGGTAACTGCTGGGGATGGAAAGAGGGTTATGAAGAAATTTCTGGGTTATGCGAGGGGATCCGCAGGTTATACCGGGATGACTGAAAATTCCTGGGTTATGCCAAGTGAGATACACGGGTTGTGCCGGGGTTGAGAGAGAATTCCTAGGTTATGCTAGGAGGATCCACGGGTTATGCTAGGATTGAAAGAGAGTTCCTAGGTTATGCTAGAAGGATCCACGGGTTATGCCAGGATGAATGTAGAATTCCTAGGTTATGCTAGAGAGATCCACGGGTTATGCTGGGATGAATGAAAATTCGTAGGTTATGCTAGGGGAGATCCACGGGTTATGCCAAGATTGAAAGAGAATTCTTGGGTTATGCCAGGGGAATCCGCGGGTTATTCCGAGATTGAAAGAGAATTTCTAGGTTACGCCAGGGAAATCCGCGGGTTATGCCGGGACTGAAAGAGAATTCCTAGGTTATGCTAGGGAAATCCGTGGGTTATGCCGGGATTGAAAGAGAATTCTTAGGTTATGCTAGGGAAATTCGTGGGTTATGCCGGGATGAATGAAAATCCTGGGTTATGCCAGGGGAGATCCACGGGTTATGCCGGGATTGAAAGAGAATTTCTAGGTTATACCAAGGGAATCTGCGGGGTATGCCGGGGTGAATGAAAATTCCTAGATTATGCCAGGGGAATCCGCAGGTTATACCGGGATTGAAGGAAAATTCCTGGGTTCTTCCAGAGGAATCCGCGGGTTATGCCGGGATTGAAGGAAAATTTCTAGGTTATGCTAGGGAGTTACAGGGCAGTGAAGGAGGTTCTTTTGACTGTGCTGGGGATAGAGGCGGAAAGGAACAACCTTTAGGTTATGCTAAGGACAGGGGAGCATTAACTTTAGACAATGCTGGGGAGTAGAAAGCGGGAGAAAAGGGGTCCTCAGATTATGCTGGGGATGTAAAGAGGAACTTCCCGGGTTATGTCTTGGAGTGAAGGAAGGAGATTTCATGGTCTATGCTGGAGGGGGTGGAGTGCAGTCCTTGGGTCATGCCGAGGAAATCTACAAGGTGCACACGGGGAAGCTAAGGATTGGAATCCCATGCTATCCTGCGAGTGTGCAGGAAAAATAAAAAGAAAACTTCCCTTTGTTATTGCTGCAACACCATTCTTGGTCTTTGTGCCGTTCCTTGTGTTTCCCCCGTGTTCCTTTTGTTTTCTAGATTACACCTGTGTCTATTTCAATTCAAAACAAAACAAGCTGTTAGTTTGAACAGTGATTGGGTTTGCGGCCTTTGTTGTGCTTGATTTCAGCTTCCCCTATGTCATAGGACAAACCCTTGACTTCCAATCCTTGCTTCGTAGGTTGGCCTAGGGGTCCTCATTTTGGGTCAGATTTTGTTTTCTGGGCCTATTGTTATGGTTTTTGTCCTGATTTGATTTCATGGCTTGCTTTTCGGGCTTTTGGTAAGAACCAACATCCTATTCAGCTCAAAACCCTCCGATTTTGCTTCACCTTCATGGACCTTTAATTTTGAATTTCCTTTTATTTTATTTCCCTGCTTTTGAGGCGTCAGCCATCATGATCAGCCGGGATTTGCTAAGCACGCTTGATGATACCGGGTATTCCTCTAGTTCTTGCCAGGGGAAACCCATGAGACCAGCTCTGCTACCTTTCATAAGAAATGGTCAAGACATCAAAGTCAAAGTGCAAACGAATGGAACATGGATTTTAGAGAGGTATGTTCATTTTGAGGAAAAAGAGGGGACTTATCTGGAAGTATGAACCTGCTTTAAACGGCAACGACATGCTTCTTGGACTGAATACCCGGCCCAGATCCATTTCTGCTTTCTTATTTCAACTCTTTCAAAATAAAAGAAACTTTATTCAGACTTGAGTAGCAATATTTCCTATTTTCGGCCGACGGCGCCCTTTTCGGGTTTTTGCTAGTCGACGTCTCTCATTTCTCTTCTCTCGTTGCCCGATAGCTCTTTTTGCGAGTTTTTGCTAAACGGACTCTCTCATTTTGTTTCTCTCAAAAAATTTGATAGGTGCCGAATCCCAACAAAGGTATTTTTTACCTCCCCAGGGATCTATAACCTTGGAACCATTCGGACAGATTTGTAACTGAACCAAAACATTTCTGCCCCAGTTTTGCTTTCTTGGGTAAATTGGATTTTTATTTTGATATGACTGAACCTCAGGGAGAGGCTGCCTACGTATCCTTTCGGAATCAAGTCAGACGTAGTTCAGGAAGTTTTTCCTAAACTAATTTTGTTTTGTTGTTTCTTTTTTTTCATATTTCTTTTTGTTCTTTTTTCATTTTTCTTTTTGTTCTTTTTTTAGAATTTATCATACCAATCAACCGGGGTCATTGCTGCAGGGAACTTAAACGTAATACCTTTTTACCGCATCTGCATTTACCGTTGCCTCGGGCTCGTCTCCTTCAACGTCACCCAGGTACAATGCTCCTTTAGGTAGTATCTTTTTGATAATGTATGGACCTTTCCAATTTGGAGCGAATTTTCCTTTAGCTTCCTGATGGTGAAGAAGTATCCACCTCAATACCAGCTGCCGGACTTCAAAATTCCTGGGGTGTACTTTCTTGTTGTAAGCATGGGCCATTCTTTGTTAGTATAACTTCCCGTGGGCACAGCCATTCGTTTTTCATCAAATAATGCCAGTTGCTCTCTACGAGTTTTAACCCATTCACTATCTTCAATTTCTGCCTCAACAATCACTCAGAGCGAAGGGATTTCTGTCTCGGCGGGGATGATAGCTTCAGTCCCATAGACCAGCAAATAAGGAGTCGCTCCTACTGATGTGCGTACTGTGATACGATATCCCATAAATGCGAATAGTAACTTTTCATGCCATTGCCTTGAAATTTGAATCATTTTCCTCAAGATCTTCTTGATGTTCTTTTTGGCTGCTTCGACAGCACCATTAGCTTTGAGCCGGTAAGGAGTGGAGTTTTTATGTGTTATCTTGAATTGTTCACATATTTCTTCCATCATCCGACTGATTAGATTAGCTGCGTTGTCTGTAATGATGGTAGCGGGAATCCCAAAATGACATATGATGTTGGAATGCACAAAATCCACCACCGCCTTCTTGTTAACAGACTTAAGGGTGATGGCCTTAACCTATTTTATGAAGAATCAATTTCGACCAATATGAATATGTGCCCATTTGAGGCTTTTGGATCAATCGGCCCAATGACATCCATACCCCAGGCGGCAAATGGCTGAGGTGCTGACATAGGATACAATTCATTTGGCGGTGCATGAATCAGATCACCGTGCACCTGGCATTGATGACATTTTCGAACGAGGCTGAAGCAATCTTTCTCCATGGTCATCCAATAATAGCCAACTCGGAGTATCTTCTTTGCTAGTACATTGTTGTTTATATGGGGCCCAGACACTTCCGCATGAACCTCGTGCATAATTCTCCCTGCTTCCTCGGTGTCCACACATCTTAGCAAATTAAGATCTAGAGTCCTTTTATACAAAGTGTCACCGCTCAAAAAGAAATTTCTTGCATGTCGTTGGATTGTTTTATTTTGTTCTCCAGTGGCTTGCTCGGGATACTCCTATGTTTTTATGAATCTCTTGATGTCGTAATCGTAGGGTTGCGTGCTGGACTCTTCATTGGTCACATTACAATACCCATTCCTTTCTTTGATTTGGATTTGTAAAGGGTCAACATACGCGTTTCCAAGGTAAGGTAACATAGAGGCCAAGGTTGCGAGTGCGTCTGCTAACTCATTATGGCAAGGGGGAGTGTACCTGAATTGTACCGACCTGAACCGTTTGCTGAGGTCTTCCACATGATGTCTGTATGGGAGGATCTTAATGTCTCTTGTCTCCCATTCTCCTTGAGCATGTCGGATGATCAGGTAAGAATCTCCCATGATTAGCAATTCTTTGACATCTTGATTAATGGCCATGTTCATGCCCATGATGCAAGCCTCATATTTTTTTGTATTATCGGTGCAGAAGAACCGAAGCCTGGCTGTAGCTGGATAGTGTTGACCTGTGGGTGAGATTAAAATTGCCCCAATCGTACGCCTTTTGCGTTTACTGCTCCGTCGAAGAACATTTTCCAGACGGGGGTGTCTTCAGCTTCTACTTCCAACAAATTCACTTCTTCATCAGGGAAGTAGGTGTTTAGAGGCTGATGTTCGTCATCAACGGGGTTCTTGGCCAGATGATCTGCCAATGCTTGATCTTTCATGGTCGTACGAGTGACATAAACTATGTCAAACTCGGTGAGTAAGATTTGCCATTTGGCCAGTTGACCTGTGGGCATTGGCTTTTGGAATATGTACCTTAGTGGATTCAGCCTGGTTATGAGGTAAGTGGTATGAGCTTGCAGATAATGTCTTAACTTCTGAGCCACTCATGTCAAGGCGCAGCAAGTTCTTTCTAACAGTGTGTACTTTGCCTCGTTACTGGTAAACTTTTTGCTCAGATAATAAATGGCTTGCTCTTTCTTTCCCGTCGCATCTGGCTGCCTGAGAATACAACCAAAGGAGCCTTCCAAGAATGTTAGATAGAGAAACAATGGCCTTCCTGGTTCTGGCGGAACCAAAACTGGTGGATTGGAAAAGTATTTTTTGATTCTATCAAAAGCTTCCTGACACTCAATAGTTCACTTAACTGCCGCATACTTTTTCAGTAGCTTGAATATGGGCTCCCATGTGGAAGTCAACTGGGCGATCAATTGGCTGATGTAATTCAATCTTCCCAATAGACTCATTACATCTTTTTTGGTCCTTGGCGGAGGCAGATCTCGAATGGATTTTATCTTGGTCGGATCCAATTCGATGCCTCTTCGGCTGACGATGAACCCTAGAAGTTTTCCTGACGGGACTCCAAATGCTCACTTGGCTGGATTTAAATTCAAATCATATTGGCGAAGCCTTTCGAAGAACTTCCTCAAGTCCTTTACATGATCGCCCTGACACTTGGATTTGATAATCACGTCATCCATATACACCTCTATTTAGCGATGCATCATGTCGTGAAGATGGTGGTCATGTCCCTCATGTATGTTGCCCCGGCGTTTTTCAATCGAAAAGGCATAAATCTGCAACAATAGGTTCCCCAAGGTGTGGTAAAGGCAGTTTTCTCAGCATCTTCCTCATCCATCAACACTTGGTGATATCCTGCGCAGCAGTCTACGAAGGATTGAATCTCATGTTTGGCACAGTTATCGACAAGGATGTGGATGTTGGGTAGCGGGAAGTTATACTTGGGACTTGCCTTGTTTAAATCTCTGTAATCCACACACACTCAAGTTTTCCGTCCTTCTTCGGTACCGGGACCACATTGGCAAGCCATGTGGTGTACCGAACCACCTGGATTACCCCCGCCTTTAGATGTTTTGTAATCTCCTCTTTGATTTTATCGCTGACATCAGGCTTGAACTTTCTTTGTTTTTGTTGGACCGGAGGGCATTCACGGTATGTAGGCAACTTATGAACCGCCAAATCCATACTCAAACCAGGCATGTCATTGTAAGACCACGCAAATACATCTTTGAATTCCAAAAGGAGTTGAACCGATGAATCTCATATTTCGTTATTCACATGGATGCTTATTTTAGTTTCTTTGATTTCATCGGGATTGCCCAATTTAACCGGTTCAGTTTCGTTTAAGTTTGGCTTAGGTTTGTTTTTAAAGTGTTCCAACTCTCGGTTGATTTCCCTAAAAGCCTCTTCTTCATCGTATTCCGGTTCTTGGTTCATTAATTCACAGATGGGCAGCATTATTGGGTCGTGGCATAAAGTCCGCGAGCATGTCGTTTTATTTAAAGCTGCATTATTGGGACTGAAAGAAAGATGAAAAATAAAAGAAAGATAAAAATCAAAGAAAGAAAAGAAGCGCAAATGATGAAATATTGATTTCATTTCTTTGAGCTTGTAAGATAATAGGGTTTACAATTGAGATTTTAAGGACAAAATGCTAAAGAAAACAACCGAGCTACACCCTGAAATAGCTCGTGATGTAGGAAAAGGTAGCAAGGAGGGACTACCGGGCCTCCCGCCTAACTGGGGAAGGTGTGGCCTTCCAGTTTTGAAGCTTAGCATCCGGCCGCATATAGAGCACTTCAGCAGTGCTTGAGCCTTCTCCCAGCTGGACCATGTTGGCGTCGTGCAACAACTCCCTCATAGCTCCGCATATCTCATCAATTTCTTCTGTGGTGAAGGTTTCTTCTTCCTCCTCCTCGCTGTACTTTGGTTTTACAAATGTTTTGTACAAGTGAGGTAGGGGTCGTGGAAAGGCCTATCCCCGACCCTTTCTGCGATTGGCCCAGGTGATATCTTCTAATGTTGGTTGAAATCCCAGCCCAAATAATTTTTCTGCGGCAGGCAAAGCGACTGGCTCAGTTATACCTTGTAAGGAACTTCCGAGTCCATTGCCTTGCTTAAAACCTTGGCGCATCATCTCCCTTGCCACCATGATTGAAGCATTTGACAGGAAAGGCTGGGGGAGTGCCTTTCCATCTTCATGTTCATCGGCTACTACAACTTCAAAAGCTTGATAAACTATGTGCTCACTCCCTTCCTTGGCTTCGAGACACGGGACAGAGGGGTCCCGGTAAATTGACTGTTCGTCCTCTCCAAGAACTACAATCTCTTGGTTTTCATGTTCGAACTTCAGCATTTGGTGCAGGGTAGAGGGAACCGCTCCTGCTGCATGAATCCACGGTCTTCCTAGGAGGAACTTATAGGATGTGTCCATGTCCAGTACCTGAAATGTTTCTTTGAAGTCGACCGGACCAATGGTTAGCACCAAGTCAATTTCGCCTATGGTGTCTCTCTTGATTCCATCAAAGGCTCGGACACACACCTTGTTAGGAAGGATCCTCTCTGCCCCAATCTCCAATATCTTCAAGGTAGACGGTGGGCATATATCTACTCCAGAGCCTCCATCTATCATCACTCTTTTGACATAATATCCATCGCATTTGACAGTGAGGTGCAAGGCTTTGTTGTGGGCAGCTCCCTCCGAAGGTACGTCATTCTTGCTGAACGTGACCTGGTTAATGGCAAAGAATCTCTCCGCCATCTTTTCTAGTTACTCCACAGAAGTCCCAACCGATACGTAAGCTTCGTTCAGAGTTTTGGCCAACACCTGCTGGTGCTCGTGGGAGTTCATCAAGAGTGACAATAAAGAGACCTGCTCAGGAGACTTTTGGAGCTGGTCCACCACTTCGTACTCCAAAATTTTCTTTTTTTGAAAGAAGGCTTCTGCCTCTTCAGCATTCACTGGCCTCTTAGGTGGAAATCATCGTTTGGTAGCAGTGTTCACCTCTTCCATATCTTAGTATTTATTTGTGGGATAGCCTTTTTGAGTATCCCCAAGTTTTTCTTTGCCCTTGTATGTAACTATGGTTTCTTGGTAATTCCAAGGGACTCCCGAAGGGTTTGTCATGGGCTTTTGTGGTGCGCGATCGATTACCACAGGCCCATTCAACACCGGTGGTTTAGTCGATCCCCGTACCACATAGGATTTCTTGGGAATATATATGGTTTTATTTATATCGAACCTTCTTGGGGGACTCAAAGTGGGTTGTTTTTCTTGACGCCCTCGTGGGATGTAGAGTATTGTTTCCTTGGTAAGGGTCGTCTCAGTTTTGATTTCAGGCTTCTCCTCTACTTCTGGGCACTTGGCTTCATTCATTTTCTTTTCTTCAATCTTTTTGGGGGTAACTTTTAGTGTTTTGTCTGCCTCGGTGATGGCTATTATGGATTTTAGGGCGGTATCAAATTCTTCGTCCTCGCATATCATTCCAATGACCGGACCATTGTTGTGAGCCGGCAACGGGTTATTAGTTACATTTGGGGCCTCTTCATCTCTCAATACTATCTTCTTTTGGTCTATAGAATCCTCCACTGCTCGTTTTAGGGTCCAGCAATCTACGGTGTCATGTCCCTTTGCCCAGAGTGGTAAGCACAATGTACACCCCTTTGATATGAAGGTGATTCAAGGTTTTGTCTGTTCGGGGGCACGGGCTGCAGAAGACCCATGTGGACCAACTTTGGGAATAGGCTGGCATAAGATTCTCCTATTGGAGTGAATTTCTGTCTCCTGGGTGAGTTCCCTGGGACGATTGTTATTTTGTGGAGGGCGGAGATTGTAGTGATTCTGAGGGGGCTGATTTCTTGGGACTTGGTTTCTGTTGTTCTACTGTTGTGGTCGAGAAAAGGGCTGAGCGTTCATTATTGCATAAGGCTGTGAGCATAGTGCATGTCTTGGTGAGGATTGTAATGTTCAGATGCCCTTTCTGAGAATGCAGGCCTGTGATCATGATGTTTTCTCATCCCGGAGGCTGCCATGGACACTTCCTCTTTCTTCTTGTTTCTTGTGATCCGTCCCGGCCCACCTTGTATGTCCTGGGAGGTTGCTCTTATGGTGGATTGACTCAGAATTCTCCCTGTCTTGAGGCCATTCTCTACCATCTCCCCACTCTTAATCGCCTCTGCAGAAGGTTTGCCCATTGCGGACATCATATTTTGAAAATATTCTGCCTCTTGCGCTTATAGGAAGACGGTGACCATATCCATCTCGTCCGTGGGTGGATTTACTCTCGACGCTTGCTCGCGCCACTTAATGACATATTCTCTGAAGCTTTCTAAAGGTTTCTTCTTCAAATTGGCTAAGGAGTTCCTATCTGGGGCAATATCAATGTTGTACTGGAATTTCCTTACAAAGTCCAGGGCGAGGTCATCCCAGATGTGACATCGGGTAATATACTGATCTATGTACCATTCAGATACAATGCCCACTAAGCTCTTCCCAAAATACGCCATCAAGATTTCTTCCTTCCCACCGGCCCCACGTAGTTGATTGCAGTACTTTTTCAAATGAGAGATGGGGTCGTCGTGGCCATCGTATTTTTCAAAATTCGGCGTTTTAAGCCCCAAAAGAATATGTATGTGTGGGAACATGCATAGGTCTGAGTGGGATACACTCTTCTGCCCACTTAATCCTTGCATCTTTTCAGACTTTGTTCAAGACTCTTCATTCTCCTTGTGATTTCATCTTTTCGGGTGTTTTAGAGGTTTTGTCTTGCATAGGGGTGAGTTCGTATGCTGGCTAAGAGTAGTTGTATGTGGGGTATGGGGGAGGCTTGGTTTGGTAGTTAGGTGTTTGGTATGTAAAAGTCGTGGGGTCAAACATGGGCCTTGGTACCGCAGGCTGTGTGGTGGCTGCGCACAGAGGGGCCGTAAAAATGTTGGGAACTGGACTGGATGTAAACATCGGAGGGTGGGTTTCAGAGGGCGCCCTGACAAAGTTTATTGATATGGTGGGCTGCCCCAGGATAACATTTGGATGGCTGATAGGGCTGGTGGAGGTACCCCCTGACCTTGGAAAAATCTCGGGAAATCCAGGGATAGCGTTTGGAGGTTCTTTCCCATTTTCGCAGGCATCCCACATATCTATTACTCGGAGCCGCAGGATCCTGTTCTCTACAGCCACTGCAGATTCGGGGGCTGGTACTCCTGTAATTGGTTTGTCCTCTGGGATAGGGAATGCTGGTAGAGTAATTTTGGTCGACATCTCTGTGCTTCCTTTTGACCTAGTAAAGTATCTATGCGAAGCCAGCTTACCTCAAACCAATCATTGTTCTTAAAACACCTGGACTGGACACTGGAATTTAAATGGTTAGGTTGAGGTAGATAACAACCAAGAAATCGCACATGATGCATCTATGCAGTTAACGGGTTTCTATATGCGTGCCATGGTCGCATGTGTCATCCCCACATTTATTCGGAATTTCCTTTTGTTTTCTGATTCTTATTCCTTGTTAGCTTTCCCTTTTTAAGAATATGGTCGAATCCTAGAGAGATTGCCTATGTATCATGACATTGCATGAATCAGACCGAGCCTAGTTCATGATAAAATATTATGTGCATAACAGAATATTTTTAGAACTTTCAATTTTTATAAATACATAAACTTTGATTACATAAGCTAGCAAAATAAAAAGCAATTACCAAACTGGGACTTAATAATCTTACAGACTCGAAAGGTAAGTAACAAAACATACAGACAGACTTTTTTTTAATAAAGATACAAATTTATGAGTACATTGAAATTTCAAATGTTTTTGGAGCTTGCGGCGCATCGTCCGGCCTTGCCGCAGGTTTTCGCGGTAAAATTCCCTGCGACACCCTCTGGTAATTTAAACCCATCAACCTTGTTTTCAAATTCTTCTATGCAGTCTTTTGTTGGCAACCCGTAATTTATGAACCGGGACCGGTGACATATATGCTCAATCATCCAGATTTGCAGCAGAGAAGTTACAACCTTCGAAGAAATCCCCTCCTTCTTTACAGATGGTAAGAGCACGGAAGAAGTCAGACAAGATCATTGGAGCGAGAGTACTCTTAGCTTGGGTCATTAAAGTGCTAACGACTCCTGCTATCTGTATGTCGATGTTCCCGTCCTTTCGCATGAATACTAAAAGACCCTAGAAAGATACCATAAACGCGAAACATCGTTGATCCTCCCACTTGAGCCGATTACCCTTGCTACAAATAAGATTTTCAGGGTTGTAGAATCCTCCAATGTGGCTATATCTTTGGTATAAAAATTGCAAGGTGCAAAAGCCAGTCGATAAGTCGAGATTGTGAACTTTTCTACTTATTTTCAAAGAATCCAAAAATTTGTGCACAACAAGGGCTGTAGGTGCAATCAAGTATTGATGTCTCAAAGGGATTGTATGGGTACCGATATATCCGGTCATTCCCTATAAAGTCGGGGTGAGCTCAAAGTCCGAAAAGTGGAAGACATTGTGGGCGGGGTCCCAGAAAGTGATTAAAGACTTTATGATGTCTCCCCTGGGGTTAATTTTCAATAAACCAGTGAGACCTCCCAGGTGTGCGTTGACCCTTTTCTACCCAGCTTCCCCGAGATCATTCCACCATAGTCGCAACTCCAACGGAATTTTGTTTATTATCGTTCTCATTCTGCACATTTATTACGCGAATTAGTATTCTCAAAACATTAAAACACTGACTTTTTATGGAATTTATTTTAAAACAAGGTCAGCTTTGCGAATACGGCCTTTCAACGCTTCGGAGAGAAGGTTTTTCAGGCTGTGCTTCCTTACCAGTTAGAATAAAATTCATAGGTCGCCATTTGTTTAAGGTCAGACTTCCGACGTACCTTATGGTAACATTCGGCTATTACCAACAGTAACGGCACCACCCAACAACTCGGACATTTGTTTTTCTTGTTTTGGCATTTTCGCAAAAAGGGGTTGGGCTTGGCCAAAATAATTTGTCAGAACCCGAAAATATTATTGCAAAACTCCCAAATTCTTTTGTTTTTTTTTGTTTTTGTGTTTTTTGTTCATTTTTTAAAAACAATCTGGCAGCATTTCGGCGCTATTTTAAGCCTTGGTTTTATAGGTGATAACCCTAGCACTCCTATTTTCTCAATTTATTCTCTTTGTTTGCAAGCCAGTCAACATGCGAATCCAAGGCAAAGGAATGCACATGTAGCACGTAAAATGCATCAAGATGGTCTTTTATTTCAGGGCACCTGTCCTAGATGGACCCAACCCCTGTGTTAAGTCCCCTAAGTCAAATGCATGATGCAAATAAACGTTACTACTAGGGATCCGACATGAGTTTTTTTTAAACTAAGTTTAGAACCTTGGTACAAGGTCTAGATTGTGCACCCGAGTGGACAACTCGAGTCGAGGAGGGGGCTACGTACCGGAAACCAAAAGTCCATCCATCTTAGCAACTTGTCCGGCCTCTTTCTTAGTTCAGGGTAAAACACTAACAGAATACGGAGTCTCAACCAGTAAGCACATCCCCGGAGGTGAGAAGTGAAGGGTTTCGTAGCATTTGATATACGCAGTTGAGATAATATCAAAGCGGCAAGACATGTGGCATTTAGCACAGAACATGTAAGTAAATCAGAAGAAGCCAAATATAACAGTTATTGTAAGCTCGAATTCTTGATCCCTGAACCAGAGAGTCTGGGTTCGGTCCCCAGCAGAGTCACCAGATCTGTCACACCTCCTTTTTACTTACACGAATACCCCAAAGGATAACACGTATAAAGGAGTTTTCCCAATTAAAGTGACATTATTTGAAATGGGATTATTTATTTATTCAAGAGTCGCCACTTTGGATAGGTTTGGCTTTTGGTGTCCCAAGTCACAAATTTATTTAGAATCCCAAATCGAGGAATTTTTCGACTGCCCAATTGGAGTCTGCGAACCAGAAATTCTTGAGTAAGGTATTCTGGTGACCCGAGGGAAGGTGTTAGGCACCTCGGATCCTGTGGTTCTAGCACGGTAGCGTAAACTATTATAAGTGGCTAAAATCTGATTTGCTAAAACCTATGATACAATTTTAAATTATTAACCGCTTTAATATATATATTTTAGGAAATTTTCAATGTCATTAATACACATCGCGAATCACGTCACATAAATGCGCACGCAATTTTAGACATCTTCTAACTCCATTGAGATTTGGATTTGGATCACATAAATGCGCACCCAAATTTAGGAAGGTATTTTTATTAATAAGTTCATGCCTATAGCAACTATGTCTTTTGAAATTCGTGGGAGGCCGTAAAGTTTGCTAATGGGAACTTCCAATTTTCTAAGTGTTTTATTAAATTAAGGAGCCTCGTGTGGTGCTTGATTTAATTAACAAGGCTCGCTTTATTTAATAAGGACGTCCGAAAGCATTTAAGTTTTCTATTATTCTTGTATCTACAATATCCTAGTCATTTATACATGGGTAATATATTCTGAGAAGACAATAATTACTTCCATTTTTGGGCCTCATTCGTGGCTGCTTTGGGCTTCATTTTCAATCTACCCAGGAACATGTATTGCTACACTACCAATGGCATCTACTGGGCCTTTCAATTGGGCTCAGAAGAACTAGTCTAACGAGTCCATCGTGAGCAAATCAAAATAGTCCTTCTTTCAATTATGCCTTAATTATTAAAACTATTTCCATGACCATTATGAAGTGCACCAACAATATTTTTTACAAGGAAGATACTGAGAATGATTTTGTATCAGATTTCAGTCTTAAATTTGAATAAAATAATTTAGGATACTCATCAGTCAGAGTATACAAATTCAGTTATCAAACCTCCATTATAATTCAAGTTACAATATACTAAACAAATCTGATTAGACTATTTCTAAATGTACCCAAATTTAAATGAATTAAAAGGCAAAGTCCTGGCATCAGTCCACAATTAGTACATGTTCATGTTTAATACAAAAGCCAATAATAGCAACAGAAAATAAATGACAGTAATCGTATGAACTGGGAAACAAATGTATTAACTTCATGATCAGCTACAAGCTTGATTATAAGAGGCCGCAATTACAGAATCTGAGTAACGAATGGTACCTAGAATGCCAAAAGCAAATAAATCCTACGAGTAATGAAGCAAGTAGCAGGCAAGCAAAACCAATCTGCCAACAAGCACCCAAGGATTCAGGAAGGTTTTTGAGAAAAGAAAATTTTCAATAGGAATAGAACAACACTAAGGATTTCTGAAGAATATAGGAGAGCCTAATATATATTTATATATATCTTAATTCACTAAAGCTTCAGAAGAAAAGTCTGCTCAAACAATTATCCAAAAACCCCCTTTAAATGTTCAGATTGCCCCCTTTTACAGTTGAAGCCTTAGGGCAACACCCATTTCCTTGTTTTCCTTTTAGTCTCTTGCCCAATTTTCATTTTTACCTAAATAGTCCTTAGTTTTCTGACTTGTGACTCAAGTTTGAGGCAGAAATTATGCTTGGATCCCTCTCTAGAATGTTCTAGGAGTTTGTTACAAGATTCTTTATATTCAAATACCCTTTATACCCATGTCCCTTTTTCTAATTACTGGCCTAAGATTCTTTAACTTAGGTTCTCATTTATTTGGTCAAATCTGACCCTAGTTAGTTGCATTCAAGCCAAAATCAAGGTCTGAACTACTACATACTTAATCAATGCAAACCAAGTTCCAAACAAGCATCTTAATTGGACCTATTCAGTAACAAAGGGTGGAAACAATTATAATAACTTCAAGGCTATATGAATATTCGTGAATACGTCAAGATGAGCCAAAACAATCAAATGAAACCCAATTGACTATGCAGGAACAATGGCAAAACTATAACACTTAGTAAAAACTTAGAAGTTAAAACAAAGCTAATATCAGTAGTTACAATATTCAAAAAAGCAATTTATCCTAACATGTGCAAATATTGAAGATCACAGTCACTAGGAAAGAAATATGACTTGGTATGAAACTCTTAAAATAAGACACCCACTTAGAATCATGATATAACACAGGTAGGATCCACAAATATAAACATCTAACAAAGCCATTCAGAACCTCAGAGGTGAAACAAATGCAGAATCAAGAAACAAGGATAAGCAAACCATCTAAAATTTCAGAAGTGAAACTACTGAAGAGTCAAAAGGCAAAGATCAACAAGCCATGTAAAATTTCAGAGGTGAAACAACTCAGAAGATTATATAAGATGAATGAGTTCACCAGTGATACCCAAAGGAACCACAAAATATAACAAGCAAATATAACTCCTTAACATACTTCAAGATGAGATCATAGGGAACTGATGCAATTTTAAATAAACAAAGCAATTAATACATACAAGCAATGACAATTAATTAAGGCATAGAACACTAAGCTTTTGTGTGTGCATGCAACCCTAATTTGCCTTGAGTATCGAAGAGGGTCAAAGGGTTCAGAAGGGGGCTTTGTTATTCTAGGACCAAATAAGGTCTCAGATTTGGGTTTTCTTTGTAATTAGTTGGCTTCGATGGTTGTGAGTTGTATGGTTGGGGAGAGGGACAAAATGGGGTCATCTGAGGCCAGTTTGACCAAATTCCGGTGGGTTTTATGATTTAGGGTAAACTCAGATTTAATATTCGAGCTGATTTATCTGGATTTGAAGTAAATGGCTTGGATGGTTGGAAAGGGGAAGGGGAGGTGGTCCAGGGTTGTAACTTTGGGTTGGTTTGGGGTTGGGTCGCCAATGAAGGTGGGTCCGACGAATCTTATTTTGATTATTTGAAGAGATGTGGACTTGTTTGAAGGAAACCAACCACAGGACGGGAAAGAGGGGATCGTGGTGGTTTGGTGGTGTAAATTTGGGGTGATTTGGTGACCGGCTGCCGCCGTGAGGCAATTTACGGTGGTGACATTAAGGTGGTTGATGGGTGGTTAACGGCGGTCATATGGCGGGGGTGGAGAGGTGTTACAATCGGTGTGTTTGTACGAGGAAGGTGATGTTTGTCTTTGTATTTGTAGAGTGTTTTGACATATATATGGGGGTTATGGGAATGATCCCGGGCCATTTGATGGCCTAAGATCAACGGCTCTGATGGCTTGCCCCCGAAACGGTGTCGTTTTGGGACGTATTTTGTGGACTGGGTCGGGGATTTATTATTTTGGCCGGGCATGGGTGTTTTTTTATAAGGTTTAAAGAATTTGGGCCACCTTGGTCTTGCCTAGTTGTGGCCAGCATGGGTGGTTTATTAAAACCTATATATATTTTGTTTTATTTTCTTTTTCCTTATTTATTTAATATAATTCCTAATTGAATTTTTAAATCTCCTAATTAACTTGAATCAACTTAATAACTACTTATTTATGCAATCACAGAAATAAAAATGCAACAAATTAAAAACACATAAAAACTGCAACACAATTAGAATGCCGGAACTACCAATTAATTTTGATTTTCGCATTTGTAAGAATAAACCTAATTACCAATTAATCTAGCAAAATATGAAAATTAAATCCTAATAGCCTATGCAATTTTTGTATATTTTATGAATTTATGCATGCATTACTGAAAACACACTAACACACACAATTAAATCCTAAAATAAATATATTAAAATAAAAAATCCTAAACCCTGAGAGTCCTGTGGGAGTCGTCTTAACAGGGCAAAAATCATATTCTCACACATAAGGCTATCGTTCTGCCTTCTAACTTGCATAAGGCTACTATTCTGCCTTCCGAGGTTAAGCTCTACCTCTATCCGCACCTGCATTGCATAAGGCTACCATTATGCCTTCCAACTTGTATAAGGCTATTATCTTGCCTTCCGAGGTTAAGCTTTACCTCTATCTGCACCTGCATTGCATAAGGCTACTATTCTTCCTTTTGAGACTAAATGTTGTCTCCAACCATATTATATGGCTGAAAGATCGCCTCATACTGCATTTGCACGACTAAAAGATCGCCACATTGCACGGCTGAAAGATCACCACATTGCATGGTTGAAAGATCGCTTCATACTGTATTTGCACGGTTGAAAGATCACCACATTGCACGTCTAAAATATCTCCACACTGCATGGTTGAAAGATCGCCACATTCCATGGATGAAAGATCGCTTCATAATGCGTTGGCACGACTGAAAGATCGCCATATTGCACAGCTAAAAGATAACCACATTGCACGGCTGAAAGATCACCGCATTGCACAGCTGAAAGATTGCCACATTGCACGGCTGAAAGATCGCCACATTGCACGGCTGAAATATCGCCACATTGCACGGCTGAAAGATCGCCACATTGCACGGCTGAAAGATTGCCACATTGCACGACTGAAAGAACCCCACATTGCATGGCTGAAAGATCACTAATTTGAAAGGCTAAAAGATTGCCAATTTGCACATCTAAAAGAACTCCACATGCTACTGTATCCTTCATGGGGTGAAATATCGCCAACTCATCCAAAGGCATCATCATTCGGAGGCACCATCTTTATAGCCCGAGAACACCATGTCATGGCCCGAGGGTTTCTTTAAACTTTTTCTTTTCATTATTCAAAGGTGTCATGGTTCGGAGGCACCATCCTCATAGCACGAGAACGTCATCTCATGGCTTGCGAATCTTTATTATACGCTTCATGGCCTAGGATATCATGGTCTAAAGATGTCATCCTAACCATCCAAAGACAGCAATTCATAGTCAAATAGGAATTTTCATCATGTATAAATTTACATACAATATATGCTTGTATTGCTTATTTGTAGGTAAACTGGAAAGCAACAACCGTCCCGTCAGGAGAGGTTCTATTCCAGTACCCGCATCCATATCAAACCTAACCATTCCCGTAAGCCATCCACTCACACAACCATTGATATTGCATACGTTCTTTGAATGTACCCGTCGCCATACTCCACCGACGGATCCTGAACTACATATGGCCTGATTCTTGTTAACCAGGGATATATAGGTAGCTCAAAAACCGAGGTGCAGCCTAAACCTCTTTAAACCATTTTGGTCGGCCAAAATTGGCCATCATATCTTTACCCGAAAACTCTTTCATCCTTCCCGGGTAAAGAGGGGTAGCTGTTGATATCACACCTCTTTTTTTACACTACTCCCTACGAAGGGAACAAAAGGGGTTTTTCCAATTAAAGGACAATCGAAACGGAATTTATTTATTATAAGAATCAGACACCACTTGGGATAATTAATGGTGTCCCAAGTCACCGGTTCGAATTCTGAATCAAGGAAAAGATTTACTTTTTCTAACAGTCTACGAATAAGAAATCCAGGTAAGGAATTCTGTTAACCGGGGATAAGGTGTTCGGCATTCTCGAGTTCCGCAATTCTAGCACGGACGCTCAACTACTATAACTGGCATATTATCTGATTTTAAAACATGTTTTAGCCTATGGTTAAATTTTAACTTTAACCTCTTTTATTCATTTAGGAATATTGCAACGCTGTCAAAACACATCTTGAACTACGTCACATAAATGCACTTGCGGTCTTCGACATATTTTAACTAACGTTGAGATTTAGATTTGGGTCACATAAATGCGCACCCAAGTTTAAGGAAGTTAATTTAATACTACGCACCTAAAGCAACTACGCATTTTTAGCTTTGCGAAGGCCATGAAAATTTGCTAAGCGGCACACTTCGAATTCTAAAAATTAACTAAATAGGGGCCACGCAATTGTCATTTTTTAGTTGGAATGGCGCACCCCAATTTTATTTTAAAGTACATTAGATTCAAGGGCCATATACTACTTGTGTTATCTACATGGCACACCTCAATTTAACTATGAAGCTCTACTGATTAAATCAAGCTTAAAGAAGTAATAGTTACCTTTAAACTAGAGTGCGAACTAAAAAAATCGTTCAATGGTCCAGTAAAAAGGAGGGTCTGATCCATTATTAATTAAAAAAAAGCATGGGTCTGGCAACAGGCCCAACCATTTACTGAGAATTTCCCCACCGCGAGGCTGAGAATCACAAGAGCGCCCAAGGCAATAAAATCTTTTTATCGTACAATAACTTCGACATTTAGGCCTAGAAGAGGCCCAAACTTTACAAGAAAAGCATGGGCTAAGGGTCACAGACCCAAAATCGAGCCCAAATGAAAACAAATCGACATACAAGCCAAAGAAATATACCAAATGAATCGGATCATCAATATCTAACAGCTTAACATGCAAGAAATATCAAATGCTCAAAAAATATCTTACATTCATGTCTGGCTATCAAATCCTAACTTTGTGCTAAACACTGAGTTCATCAGAATTAAAGCACATTCTTAAAACTAATCACTTAATGCAAACTAAGCTAGTAATGATTTTATGAGCACCCTCAACGTTAAACTCCTCGATTCCTCTTCACTGGTATTCACGTACCAATTCACACATGCCGGCATATTTGCACACAGAATAGCTAAATAAACATATGCTGAATCTTCATACATCAGCTTTCAAGTACTATACATAATCATTGTTGCAGAAGAAAATATTTAATTCTTTTTCAAAGTGAGTGCTACAGCATATCCAACAGTCTACATACACAATAGATTCTAACCATCTTACAGGACAACCTACTGCCTTTAAATACCTATTCCACCATTACAAGCATAACCCTAGGCTAATAACATAAATAAGCAAGACAACTCATAAGTCAAAGCTAATTATAACAAAATTAAAGAAGTTTGATAGCATAAAATGACATCTGATAAACAACACATCGGGTAACTTCCACCGAATCATGTAACTTTAGATTTTCAACTCTTACACATCTAGAGGTCTAGAAGGTACCTGGAAATTACTAAAGGAAAAAAAGGTGAAAGAAATGAATAGCAACAGCAGGCCATCAATGTGATAGTATCAGCAGAAATCAATTCCATCCAACAAGAGAATTGTAAGCCACATCCAAACTCAAGTAATCAAAAAACTCTTCAACCAACAAGATTCAGTCCATGTTTGAAATTCAAACCGATAAAATGACAAATCCCATTTTAAATCCCAGAGAATCAGCCCCAATTTCTAATTCATGCTATCATAAAACTTCAAATGAATCACAAGTGACTTCGAGGTAAAAAATTATAGGAATTAAAGAGGGAAATGCAATAGAACAGTAGCTTTCTTCAATTTTTGCTGTTTTGATTTCCAGATTTTTCTCACTTAGCCCTCTCTGCCTTGAAAGGCAAGAATAAGCTCCCTTAATAGACAAGCAAATAGGGTAAACAACATATTTTTAACTTTTTGTTTTAGTCCTTTTGAATTTTATTTTTATTTAACAATCCTTCAACTTTTGACTTTCTTTCCAAGAAAGTTTATTTTTAGCTTTCTAGAAGCTTTTTAAACAGTTAAACCCAAGATTTTCTTATCCAATTACCCAAACTACCCTCCAAACTCTGATAATTACCTTAAAATGGGTCAACTGGCCGAGCTAAATAGATCATAGACCCTCAATTGAGTCCCTAATTGGGTATGTTATTATTTACAAATCAGTTAGACTACTTAGGGGCCCCAGGATATAACTTGGCCCCATAATTTCTACATAAAGGAATCCAAAGCTATTTTCAAAGAAGCCAAAACAAGAACAAAGTTTACTGAATTAAACATCAGTGTAATTTAATTAATTCAAAGCCCTAAATTTCTTAATTGGATATAAAACCTAACAATGAAACTGAGACAGAAATAATGTCATGACCAAATAGGATTGAATAACAGCCTAGAGAAAAACAACCAAAAGTTGCCCATTTGGACAAATCTCAATTCAAATTTTGACTGAATTGCCCAGAAAAACAAGCAAAGGAGAAGAATAGAAGCCAGAATATCAAGATGCATCAAACAAAAGAAGAACTTACCTAACAACATTTGACATTTTTCTGATTTCGGTGCTAAATGATACCAACCGCTTGTTCTTTGTCAAGAACAAGTGGTTAACGCTATTTCGCAACAAAATCAACTCTAAGACTTTAAGAAAGCTGGAGCAATCACTTTGCATGCTCCAGTTTGGACTTGGCTCTCAGAGACTCCGATTTTGGATTTAAGATTTGATAAAGTTGGGGAGGATTTGAGGAAAATGGTCCACGAATTCGATACAAGGGTGCTCTGGTAGTTCCGTGGGATTATATTGGTAGAGTTTAAGAGCTAAGACGCCAAATAGCCATGGCAGATTAGGGTTAAACGATGTGAGAGATGATAGACATGAAATGGAGAAGATGACCCGTACTCTGAGGTTTCCCGGACCGATACAAGGGGATTGGGATATTTGGCCCTATTGGATAAAATAATATAAATGGCCCAGATTAGTTGTTACCCTAACGGTGTCATTTGGGGATGGGGTGGAATTGGACCGGATCAAGGGTCATTTGGGCAGGTCTTAGGAGAAGATGTGGTTTGGGCTTGGGGTTTAGATTGAATTGGCTCAAAATTTCCTTTATTAACAAACACCTTCTTCTTTTCTTTTTTTTTCATTTTCAAGTTTTGCTAATTACAAAAAAAAATCTGATTTAATCCTAATAATTAATTAACAACTAATTTCTTCTCAAAAATCAATTAAGTCCTAAATTAAAAAGGAAACTACAATAATTCGAAAATGGAAGAGTAGAAATGCAAAAATGAACTATTTTGGTATTTTCTTTCACTTTGTAGCATTATTAAATAATCAACCTAAAAAATATAAAATTGGATCATAAATGCAAATGCAATGCGTTTTTGTATTTTTTATTAATTAAACAAAAATAAAAATGCACAGACAAATGCAAACAATTAAAAAAAAATGTCACAAAAATTGCAAATAATGAAAAAAAATTATTTTGTTTTGAAGGAATAATTCATATAAGAAAAAAATTACGTACTCACAGTTGGCCCTCTTTGTTCGAAAAGTGTTGCCCATTTGAATACTCTGTGGGAAGAATTTTTTAACAATTTGACCGCACCCTGCTTTCGAGATTGCCTATATATTCTTGGCTAAAAAGGAATCATGTCAGTATAGTTCGAGTAGGTTTGGTAGTTGGGACTACCATAAAGCTGTGATTTTGTTGTTGCTGTTATCTATGCATTACAAAAAAAATATCTATATCTTCAAACTTGCTCTTGCAGCTCTTGTTGCCATGCTAACTTGCACTCCCCCGGTGAAATTCCTTTATTGTCGACTTGAATTGTAATCTGAGATGTTTTCCTTTCCTCCAGGTGGATTCCTGATTACTAGACTTGAACTATGTTCCTTCGAAACTTGGATTGTCTTCCCCCGTTCTCCCAGTGGGTGCCTAACTGCCGAATCTTGACTTGTATTCCCTTGTTCTTCAGGTGGACTCCTGATTACCAAACTTGAGTTGTATTCCCTCATTCTCCAGGTAGGCTCTCGATTACTAAAACTTTGAATTGTATTCCCTTGTTCTCTTGGTGGGCTTGTGATTACCAAAACTTTGATTTGTATTCCCTTGTTCTCCAGGTGGGCTCCTAATTGCTGAAAATTTGAATTGTATTCCCTTGTTCTCCAGGTGGGCTCCTGACTCCCAAAACTTAAATTGTATTCCATTGTTCTCTAAGTGGGTTCTTGATTGCCGAAAACTCGAACTATATTCCCTTGTTCTCTAGGTGGGTGCCTGATTGCCAAAAACTGGAACTGTATTCCCTTGTTCTCCGGGTGGGCGCCCGATTGCCAAAACTTGAACTATATTCCCTTGTTCTCCAGGTGTGCACCTTATTACCAAAACTTTAAATTGTATTCCCTTGTTATCTAGGTGGGCACCTGATTGCTAAAACTTGAACTATATTCCCTTATTCACTAGGTGGGAGCCTGATTGCCAAAACTGAATTGTATTCCCTTGTTCTCCCGGTGAGTGTCTGATTGCCAAAACTTTGAATTATATTCCCTTGTTTCCAGTTGGGCTCCTGATTACCAAATCTTTGAATTGAATTCCCTTGTTCTCCACGTGTGCTCCTGATTGCCGAAACTTTAATTATATTCCCTCGTTCTCCAGATGGGTGCTTGATTACCAAAACTTTTAATTGTATTCCCTTGTTCTCCATTATCCAGAAGGAACCAGACGACTCTTATCTAATGACAATTTTAACACTAAGCTATATCTTCTAAAGGTACAACTTTAACCACATCTTGTTATCTAAGCGGACCTTAAAATTACGTACCATTATCCAGGAGGGTCCTAATAATCGAAGTGAAATTTCATTCTAAGAGTGAAAATTCCCTACAATTGAATAATACTACCCTACAACGGCACATACGCTAAATGTTGTTATCTAATAGAAATCCTAAAGCTAAGTCCCATTATTCTGGAGAGTCCTGAAAACTTCGAATTGAATCTTATCCTAAAATGGAAACTTTGAAGACAATTTATATTCCTTTGGGGTACATGTATCATGTATTTTGCTACTCATTCTTTTAAAACTAGGTCCCATTTTTTAGGAGGGTCCTGACAACTCCTAATTGAATTCTATCTCCAGAACAAAAATTTTGAAATTGACTTATATTCCTTTAGATATTCATGATTATTTTGAACTTTAACTAGGTCCTATTTTCCAAGAGGGTTCTAAACATTTATAGTCATACTTGTCTGGTGATTGCTTTTCCCCTTACAAAGGGTTTCCTCGAGACAACCGGAACTTTCTACCCTTGTTTCAATCAAAGAAAAGTCTTGTCAGTTTGAAATGTAGTGGTTAGTTTGTGGAATTCTTGTTGAAAGTGGCCCCCTACTATCATTCTTTGTTTTGACTAGCTTCCCCGTACTGTCCCTGAACCTCCTGATTTTCTAACTGACTTTCAAAACTCATGACCTTGGATGAACCCAGTGTTATGTACCCAAAACGTTGTTTTATATCCCTAACCCTTTTATCAGAATCTTTGCATTTCTACTGAGATTTCCAAATCATTACACCGATGAAGCTTCCAGCGATTCTTTATATCCCATTTTACATCATGTTGGCTTTGGTATGTTCTGGTCACACTGTGCTTTGCACTTTTGGGAGTCGGTAGTAAGCTTTGAAATCCTTTCTTACTAGCTTAAGCCAGATTGACCTTGACACATCTTAGAGAAATAAAAACCCAAAGAAAATGAAATTCAATGACTTTAAGAGTTAAAGATAACAAGAATCCAAATCTTGATGACTGCTAAAAGGAAAACAGAAAAGAGACTTATCTGAGTGGAAAAGTTGGTACCAATAATCGTGACATGCATTTCGGATTAGTCGGCCTAGTCTGTCTAACCAATTAACTCTCAGTTTTCATGCTTTATTGCCTCAGAATTCCATAGCCTGATTTCTTCACCAAACCTTGACTTTGTTCATCCTACGGTGCTCTAAAAGGTTTTTCACCAATAGACCTCTCTCATTTGTTCATCTCTCAACTTATTTTCGCCTTAAGGTGCCCGTGAGGGTTTTCACCAATAAGACTCTCTCATTTTTCATTTTTCTCAGCTCTCATTGCCTTACGGTGCCCATGAGGGTTTTCACTGATAAGACTCTCTCATTTTTCATTTCTCTCAGCTCCCGTCGCCTTACGATTCCCATGAGGGTTTTCACCAATAAGACTCTCGCATTTTCATTTTACTTGTTTAGACCAGAGTGTTACCCCTGATAGGAATCATCTCTACTTTCTTGACTTGGTATCCTGATGACTGATCAGAAGTCTTTCTTTGGACCGTAACGTGGGCTTTTGGACAGGGTTAGAAAGAAAGGGTATCAATGGCTCAAAACAATTCAAATGGGTTCAAAATTACAACTTCGGGAATCAAATTTCTTACAACAACCACAACTTATGCCCCAGTCTCTTGCTTGGGGACTTTTGAATTTTTATTTTGATAGGACCGAACCTGAGGCTGCCTACGTATCCTTGAAAGAAATTAGGCCGAGCTTAGTTCATGAAAGAAATTGCTTTGTTGTTGTGATTTCTCTTTTCTCTTTTTTTCCTTCTTTTCTTTTCTTTCTTCCTTTTCTTTTGGTTGTTTTGGTTATTTTGCTGTTTTTCCTTTTCCTTTTCTTCTCTTTTCTTTATCTTTTTTTCTTTTTTTTTTCTATTTCCTCTTTTTCTTCTCATTCCTTTTCTTATCTCTTTCCTTTACTTATCTTTCACGCTTGCGGTTTTGAATTTGCTATTGATTCCGAAAGAGAGATATGAAAGAAACAAATAAGGCTCAAAGTGGGTAACAAAGGATAAAGTGTTTAGATAGAATAAAAAATGCCTTCGTCATTTCAACCTTCAAAATATGCCAAGTACAAACAAGTACAATTTAACCAAATAAAATCATACATAGTATCTCTTAACCACATCGAAATTGATGGCCATTTCTATACACTTGCCTTCTACATCTGTTAAATACAAAGCCCCATTGGATAACACTCTCGTCATGATGAATGACCCTTGCCAAATCGGGGCGAACTTGCCCTTTGCCTCCGCCTGGTGAGGGAGGATACATTTCAATACCATTTGACCTACTTCAAACCTTCGTGGGCGCACCTTCTTGTTATATGCTCTTGCCATTCTCTGTTGATATAGCTGGCCATGACAGACCGCTGCTAATCTTTTCTCGTCATCAAACTCAGCTACTCCAGGTGGGTTTTGACCCACTCGTCATCATCAATTTCGGCCCCAGCAACAATCCGAAGATAGGATTTCAACCTCTGCAGGTATCACTACTTCTGTGCCATACACCAACAAATAAGGAGTTGCACCTACTGAAGTGCGAACAGTAGTGCGATAACCTAAAAATGCGAAGGGCAGCTTCTCATGCCATTGCTTGGAACCCTCTATCATTTTTCAAAGTATCTTCTTTATGTTCTTATTGGCTGCCTCGACTGCTCCATTCGCCTTGGGAAATATAAGGTGGAGTTGCAATGTGTAATCTTAAATTGCTGACATACATCTTTCATCAAGTGACTATTGAGATTTGAACCATTATATGTGATGATTAAATTTGGGATCCCGAACCGGCAAATGACATTTGAGTGCAAAAAATCAACCACCGCTTTCTTGGTTACAGACTTGAACATTTTAGCTTCAACCCACTTGGTGAAATAATTAATGGCCACCAGAATGAACCTGTGCCCATTGGACGCTGCTGGCTCTATGGGCCCAATGACATCCATGCCCCAAGCAACGAAGGGCCATGGTACAGACATTGTATGCAATTCAGATAGTGGGGAATGAATCAAATCTCCGATGCATCTGACATTGATGACATTTGCGCGCGAAACTGATACAATCTCGCTCCATGGTGAGCCAATAATAACCTGCTCGGAGAATCTTCTTTGCCATAACATATCCACTCATATGCGGTCCACAAACTCTGGAATGCACCTCGGTCATGATGGTCATGGCCTGTCTAGCATCTATGCATCTCAACAACCCAAAATCTGGCATTCATTTTTCCATTACCCCTCCACTGAAGAAAAATCCACTTGATAAGCAACAAATTTTTCCCTCTTGATCACCTGTGGCTTGTACTGGATACACCCCCATCCTAATATATTTCTTGATATCGTGGATCCAAGGTTCACCATCAAGTTCCTCATCCACCACATTACAGTAAGCATGTTGATCATAGATTTGGATATGCAGTGGGTCAACATAAGCCTTATCTGGATGATAAACATCTACGCCAAGCTATCCAAAGCATCAGCAACCTCATTGTGGATTCTTAGAATATGCTTGAACTGTATTGATCAAAATCGTTGACAAAGATCATGCTGACATTGCCGGTATGGTATGAACTTCAAATCTCGTGTTTCCTATTTGCCTTGAATCTAGAGTACCAGAAGGTCTGATTCCCCCAAGACGAAAACTTCCTAGACACCACATTTGCTGCTAACCTCAGACCCAAAATGCATGCCTCATATTCCGCCATATTGTTAGTGGAATAGAAATGGAGCTAAGCCCTAATAGGGTAGTGATGCCCTGTCTCAGTAATAAGTATTGCTCCTATGCCAATGCCTTTCATGTTGGCAGCCCCATCAAAGAAAAGTTTCCATCCTGGATTTTCAACTTGTTCCAACTCCTCAATATGCATCACCTCCTTATCCAGGAATTATGTCTTCAAAGGTTCATATTATTTATCCACCGGGTTCTCGGACAAATGGTCATCCAATGCTTCTGCTTTCATTGCAGTCTGAGTCACATAGACGATGTCAAATTCTGTGAGCAGGATATGCCACTTTACAAGCCTCCCTGTGGGCACAGGCTTCTGAAAGATATACTTCAATGGATCCAGGCGAGAAATGAGGTAAGTAGTATATGATGACAAGTACTGTTTCAACTTCTGTGCTACCCAGGTTAGGGCTAAACACATCCTCTCAAGATGAGTATACTTAACCTCGTAAGGCATGAACTTCTTGCTAAGGTAGTATATGGACTGCTTCTTCCTGCTGGTGATATCATGCTGACCCAACACACATCCAAATGAATTGTCCCAAACTGTCAAATACAGAATCAAAGGCCTCCCTAGTTCTAGTAGGACTAACACATGTGGGTTTGACAAGTACCCATTCATCTTATTAAATGCCTTTTGGACATCCTCCGTCTACTTGACCGCAACATCCTTTTTCAGCAACTTGAATATTGGCTCACAAGTTTTCGTGAGCTGAGAAATAAAGTTGTTTATGTAATTCAATCTCCCCAATAGACTCATTACCTCAGTCTTGTTCTTCGGTGGCGGTAATTCTTGGATAGCTTTAATCTTTGAGGGTCCAGCTCAATACCTCGATGGGTGACTATGAATCCCAACAACTTTCTAAAAGGTACACCGAACGCGTATTTTGCAGGGTTGAGCTTGAGATTGTAGCAGTGGATCCTTTGGAAGAATTTTCTCAAATCCGTGACATGGTCAGACTACTTTCTAGACTTTATGATTACATCATCCAAATAAGCCTCAATCTCCTTATTTATCATGTCGTGGAATATGGTTGTCATTGCCCTCATGTAAGTTGCCCCAGCATTCTTCAGACCAAAGGGCATGACCCTGTAGTAGTATATTCCCTACGGCATGATGAATGTCGTCTTTTCCGCATCTTCCTCATCCATTAAGATTTGGTGATAGCCTGCGTAACAATCCACAAAAGAACCAATCTTATGTTTTTCACAATTATCAATCAATATGTGGATGTTCGGCAGTTAGAAATTATCCTTTGGGCTCGCCTTGTTGAGATCACAATAATCAACACACACCCTAATCTTACCATCCTTCTTTGGCACAGGCACGACATTGGCTAACCAAGTGGGATACCGTGTGACTCGAATGACCTTTGCCTCGAACTGCTTTGTGAGTTCCTTTTTTATCTTTATGCTCATGTCAGTTTTAAACTTCCTTAACTTTTGTTAGACTGGAGGTCATGCCGGGTCAGTGGGCATATTGTGAACCACCAAACAGCGCTTAGACCCGGGCATGTCATTCTATAACCATGCAAATATATCTTTGTATTCAAACAGTGCTTTGATTATCTTCTCCCTAAGCTGTGGTTTGAGATGAACACTTATTTTAGTTTATCCGATGTTATCTAGGTCCCCTAGTTGATTGTTTCTGTATCGCTAAGGTTTGGTTTAGGTTTTGCCTCAAAGTGGCTAAATTCTTTACTAATTTCTTCAACTGCCCCATCCTCATCATAATCTGACTCATCATCACATTTTATCACTTGAGCTATTATTTCAGAATTAGACCGACTCTCAAGACTTGGACGAAGATTCCTTATGCATGTCATGTCATTGAAACTAATATAAAAAGAAATGTACAAGAAGGAAAAGAAAAGCAAAGAAAATAAAAACTATCAGAAATGATGAAAAAGGAATTGCATTTCATTAAAATTGAAAGATAACACGGTTTATACATCCAAATGGACGGAACATAGAATCTGAATTACGACCCTGGAATAATCCAGATAAATTGAAAGAAATCCGAAGCATACTACCAAAACTCTTTCCTGGTCGGGAGAGGAGTAGATTCCCAATTATTGATCTTTGCACAGGGCCCAACAAATTAACATCTGCCTTGCTGAAGCCCTCTCCAGCTTCTACCATATTCAAATCTTCAAACAACTTCTTAAAACTTTCAACCAACTCCTTATCAGGACCAACCACAGAACTAGGACTTGTTGTTGATAGGGGCTTCTTGGTACCAGGCCTAAAAAATGACCTTGAGAAACGCGGAACAGGCTTTGGAAGGACCCATGCTTTCTGTTTCATCCTTCTGGCTCTCTTTCTGTCTGCAATTGTGGGCTTGAATCCCAAACCAAAGGTGTCTATGTTTTTGGGGAGAGACACCGGATGTACCATTCCTCAAAGTGACATGCCTAAACCATTCCCTGGGAGAAAACCATTTCTCAACCTTTCAATGGCCACCATGACTAATGCAGCAACTACCTTTGGCACAACAACGCACTCCCCTTCTGGAATTTGTTTTACCAATACTATGTCAGAAACCTGATATACCCAAGGACCTTTGTCATCTTCAGCCTTAATGAATAGTACAATGGCATCACTATGGGCATACAGATTGTCCTCACCATGCACAACTATTTCCTGTCTATCCCATTCAAATTTTACCATTTGATGCAGAGTAGAGGGGACCGCTTTAGCGGTATGGATCCTAGGTCGCCCCAACAGTAGATTGTAAGGGACAGCCACATATAACACCTAGAATTCCAAAGTAAAATCAACTGGTCTGATTGTCAGCTGGAGTACTATGTCACCGGCCGAATCTTTTCCCCCGCCTTCAAACCCTCGTACACAAATACTGTTCTTGTGAATTCTTTCCTCATCCACTTTTAGCTTGTTCGGAGTGGAGAGGGGGCAAATGTTCACATTTGAACCATTGTCGACCAATACCCGGGTAACCACAGAATCTTCGCACTTCACTGTTATTGTGCTCAGTACCCTCTACGGAAAATTCATCATCAGAAAAAATGACTTTATTTACCTCAAAAATCTTGTTGTCTATCTTTTCCAAGTGATTCACTGAGATTTTTTCAGGAATTCATTGGCCTCATTCAGGTTCTTCACCAGTGCCCGACAGTGCTCGTCCGAATGTATTAACAATGACATTAGTGAAATTTGAGCAGGCGTCTTCCTCAATTGTTCCATAGTAGAATAGTCTTGTACCTTCATCTTTTTCAAAATCTCCTCTGCTTCCTCTTCAGTCACAACTTTCTTCACCAATACTGGGTTATCTTTGGAGGGTTTAGGTTTTCTCAACTCCTCGGGGGCAAAGCACCTCCATGAACGGGTCAATCCATGGGTTTCACATACTTCTTATCTAACCTCTTTCCCTTTGTATGTCACTGTCACTCACTCATAATTCCAAGGGATGGCCCTACTATTGACTGTTGGTAGCTGAGTTACAGGTTTGATGATAACGGGCTCTGTGCGGGCACCTTCCACAACCACGACAGGCTTGCTTGCCACCCCTAGTACTACCACCTTTGCATTTTCTTGCTTCACTATCCCATCTCCCGAGGAGCCCTTCTTGATTATAGCAAAAGGCTCACCGCTTGTTCCACTCAGCTTGATCATTGACATCTCATTTGTTCAACCGACTTCCCCTCACTGGCTCGGATCATCATGATGGTTTATAAGGGCTTTTTGGGCTCCCCTCTTTTTGCACTATCTCAATCATATTCGTTTCTTGATAGGTGGGTAGCGGGTTTTGGTTAATATTGGGTGCTTCCGGAGCTTGTACCTCAATCTGATACGAATCAACGAGCTCCTGCACAGCATTTTTCAGAATAATATTCACAACTGACCGAATAATCAAGATTCCGCGGGGGAGGATTCGGCAACTTTGCTTCAATCGCCCTCAACATATCTAACTGTCTCAATCTTTGGAATAAGCTAGTATAGGATTCTCCCAATGGAGTGAATATTTTCTTCTTCTACAACCTTCCATTCTTAAATGCTTGGCTGGCCCAGAAAGTTGGTCTCGGGGGGTTTTGGTAGGCTCTTGGAGGTGGATAGGCATTTTATTAAGTTGCGTAAGTATTTTGTGGGGTTGGTGCACGCCATTATGTGCGGGAGGGAGGTTGAGTATATATTTGTGCATGATGGATAGAAAAGCGGGGGTCTGATGGTGGGTAGTAGTGATTTGGTGGGCTATATAGAGTGTGGGGGTAGGTCTTGTGGTGGGGTCGGGATTGGTTGTAATGTGATGAACCCCTAGATCCCAGCCAAGCTCCTTGGTCGACTATTACTACCTCCTCTTTCTTCTTCTATCCAATCGCTCCCCTAGTTCCTCTTTGAATAGCCTGGGTGGTTGCTTTAATTGCTGATTAGCTCATGATTTTGTTAGACTTGAGCCCCTCCTCTACCATGCTTCCCATTTTTATCGCTTCATTAAAGAACTTTCCCACATCCGGTACCAAGTGACCGAAATAAGTAGGCTCCAAGGCCTGCAATCCACTATTTCATTTTCTTTCATTGGAGGGTTGACCCTCGCTGCCTGCTCTCTCCAACGGAAACCATACTCCTTAAAACACTCGCTTTGCTTTTTCTCAAGCTTCGTCAAGTACAAAAAATCAGGGATAATTTCAAGATTGTAGCGGAAGTGGCAAGCAAATTCCTGGGCTAGATCATCCCACGTATACCACCTTCCATGGTCTTGTCGGGTATACCATTCCAATGCAGAACCGCTCAGACTTCGAATAAAATCTGCCATTAGCAACTCGGCTCTCCCTCCAACTCACCTCATTTTGCTGCAAAACCATCTCAACTGTGCTACTGGATCGCCGTGCCCATCGTATAAATAAAATTTGGTCATTTTAAACCCTATTTGCTATTGTACATCTGGAAACAGACATAGATCTTTGGATGCCACACTTACTTAACCTCCCAACCCCCGCATGTCTCTGAACGATTTTTCTAAGCTATTGACTTTCCTGAACATCTCTTCGTGTTCAAAATTTTTGGCTGGTTTCTCAACTTCTGCAGGGAGATCAAACGAGGAGTGTATAAATAAGGTTTGGGGCTCTAAAAGTAGGTTCCGGGGGGTAATACTGGTTATCATGGGTTTGGAACAAAGGTTCACTAGAAGATCTGTGGAGTGTAGCGGGTGGCGGTGCTATGAAGATAGGGCAACTGATGGAGGAACTGATTTGGGTGGTTGAGCTGGTGGTGACTGGGAAGTTGTGCCCTGGTAGTGTTGATAGATGGAAAAGCTTAGGGGCAGATCGATAGCAGGATGATCATGCATCTGGGCTAATGGCGGGATGAATACAGGGTTGGCGGAATAAGCTGGTGGTGGTTGCCCCATACCCATGCTTGGTACATTTCGGCCATTTGTTGTTTCAGTTTGTAAACCTCTTCTTTCATTGCATTAACATCCAACTCTTCCACCTCTCTTGAGGGATCGATGATACTTGCTTCACGCTTTTGGTTGGCCGTTATTTTTGGAACGGGTGTTGTAGGGGTGGATTGCCAGAATGCCACAAAATTAACCACATATATGTAATTGGATAGACAACAACAAAGTTGTTAGCGGTAAGGGTTTAATAGGTAGGCAACCACACATTCCGGGATGAATACACCTAAGCAGTTATCAATTTCTACTATGCATTGGATCGGCTGGTTGCGTCATCCCGGCTTTACCTATACACACATTCTCTTTATTTCTCTTGTTTTTTCCTGATTTCTCTTTGTTTTTCTCTCTTGTATTTTGCCATTGTTTCCTTCTCACGGATTCTTATTCTTCCTCTCGTTTCTTTTTTTTCCTTCTTTTTTTGTTTGCTTATTTCTTTTCCTTTTCTTTTGGTTATGGTCGAATCCTATGCAGATTGCCTACGTATCATGACCCCGCATGAATTAGACCGAGCATAGTTCTGGAAGATAAGTATAGAAACTAAAATAATAAAATATTTTTGGGATTTTCAATTTCATAAAGTAAAATAGTTTTGATTACAACCACCAAATTATAAAACTAATAGACCCAAGAAGAGAAATTAACAGACTCCGACTCAAAACAAGACCAACAGACCTTAATTGATTTCAACAAAAGAAAATACAGACTTCACAAATAGACTAACAACTGAGGTGAAAATCATGAATACATTAGTGTCTCTAATACTTCTTGGGCCTATGGGACATCATTCGGTCTCTCCACGGGCCTTTGTGCTAAATCCCCTTGGAGGTAGTAGAGGTCTTCCATTACCTAGCGGAAGAAGTTCAGTGCCGCGGAAAAAAACATTGATCTAGTCATATCTTCACAAATACTTCACTTTATTGCGATGTAATTAGTGATCCTTCGAACTCTCTTTATGACACCCTTTTCTTGCAACAACCGCCCAATCTGCTAGGCCATGACTTCCACAGTTTGTTCGGCTACCTGATTTTGTTCTTGAAATTGATGCAAATCTCTTTCTAGTTGTGCTATTGTTGTATAACAGTGCTCTCTTTCAGCCTTAAAGTCCTTCGCCTGCTTAACCATTTTGTTTTCAATGGTGATGACCCATTTCTTCAACCCCGCAACCTCGTTGTCGTACTTTTCTTTCAAGTGTTCAATCATGCATGTTCGTTCTTCCGCATTTTTGGCCAATTGCTTTCGGGCCCTGGCTAGTTCACCCTCTGCTTTGTTCAAGTCAAAACAATACTCCCATACTTTCCACCTCAAGTTGTCTATGAGCTTCTCCTATTTTACACTTCTGGTGGGATTTTCTGCCGCCATTCTCATTTTCTAAATTTAGGCTCGTAGGGCTTCATTTTTTTAGGCTAGTCTTCTCTTTTCACCATCATTCACCACAGCTTGCAAACCATTCTCGAATTGAAGGTCTTTGACTTGCCTCTCTAGATTTCCTATTGTGGCCCTGTATTCATTTTCCTAGGCCAACCAATCCCATTGTTCTTGTGACGCCTCAGCAAATTCCTGAAGATAGGGTCTTTTGGCCGGCCTTTCAAACTCCACTTCCCTTTTATACCAAGCAAGGTATCTTGGAGCAACTTCACCTTTAAACAGGTTACATACTCGAGTGTTCGCTGTCAAGTATTGGCATTCATTCCAAATTTGGCGGACTGCTGTTTCATGAAACTGACCATCGGACCAAACCACATGCGACTAATGTCTTCATCCTTGGGAACCATTTGGCATCTCCCTAACTTTCTCAAAACCCGGTATGGGGCATAAAGTTGGATGCTTCTGAGACCCATTAAAAGAAAATGAGGCCAGGTAGCTGGCATATATATGATCGACAGGAATCCACCTAAATGTCCACTCTATTTGACTTGCACTAATGGCACGGAGATGTGATACCCATTCAGTGACCCCCTCTGGCAAGCTGACCCCAGCTTCTATGGTATGAAATTCCTCTATGCAGCTCTTTTTTGTCGACCCGTAACTAATGAATTGGGGACGATGACATAGATGTTTGATCATCCGTATCTGTAACAGCAAGTTGCATCCTTCAAAGAAGTCCCCTCCGGCTTTGCAGGCTGTGAGGGCACGGACGATTTCAGATAATATCATGGGTGCGAGGATACTTTTAGCCTGAGTAAGCAAAGTGCTGACAAACCCAACTATTCGTATGTAAATATTCCCATCTTTCTGGGGAAACACCAAAAGGCCCAAGAAGACTACCATGAATGCAAAACACCGGTGTTCTTCCCATTTGAGGCAGTTTCCATTACTACAGATTTTATTATTTGGATTGTTAAACCCCCCTTATATGACCATATCTCTTGTATATAAACTGCATAGTACAAAAACCGGATGCCAGATCTGGGTTGTGAACCCCCTTCTTATCTTTAGTGAATCTAAGTATTTGTGTATGGCGACGACCTTTGGTGCAATCAAGTACTGGTGTTTCAGAGGAACTTTAGGACCCCCCAATATATCTAGCTATTTCTTCCAAGGTTGGGGTGAGTTCAAAATCCGAGAAATGAAATACATTGTGGGTCGAGTCCTAGAATGTAACCAACGCCTTTATGATATCCCCCCAGGATTAATCTTCAACAACCCGGTGAGACCTCCCAAGTATGAATTGACCTTATCTTGCCTTGATTCACCCAGATTATTCCACCACATATGTAGCTCAAAAGGGATCTTATTCATGATTGTTATTGGCAAATTTTGATTCGTTCTCATTCTGCCCATTTATTAGGGTGATTAAGCAAAAATCATGATTTATTTGACTCAAAACAAAGCTGACATTTTTCAGATCTTCATTTCAAAAGTAAAAACCCGGTTTTGCAAATACGGGCTTTCAGCACTTTCGTGGGAAGATTTTAAGGTTGTGCTTGCTACCGGCCAAAAATTTGAAAAAGAGATTAAAGGCCGATGTTCTTGTGAAAACGGCCTACCGGCACCCTTTTAGAGACATTCGGCTAATTATGATAAGAATGGCATTGCCTTATTTATTTATCACAATGAATTTTTTTGGTTCTTTTGGGGCTACTTTTGCAAAAGAGAGTTGGACCCAATGGGGGTTGCCTATGTATCTAACACCCTATGAGAATCAAACAGAGTTCAGGCAAAACAAAAACCAACTTTTTTCTCTTTTTCTACTTGAAAACAATTAAAATTCTTCTCTTTTTTTTTTCAAAATTTCGGCAGAGCTTCAGTATATTTTGGTTTTCAAAATAGGTAATTACCTCCATTAGCCCTCACACTACTATTTTCTTTTCCAAATGCTCTCATTTTATTCAAAAGCCGGTCAGTATGCAAATTCAAAGAAAATAAATGCACAAGTAGCATGTAAGATGCATCCGGATGGTCTGTTATTTTTTGTACACCTGTCCTAGACGGACCCAACCCCTATGTTGAGTCTCCTAGGTCAAATGCACATGATTCAAAAAAGCATTCCTACTAGGGAGCCGGCATGAGGCTGAGTTATTCTAGGTTCAAAAGATGGGTATATGTTGTAGACTGTGTACTCGAGCAGACAACTCGAGTCGAGGAGGGAGCTACATACCGGGAACCAAAAGGCCATCCGTCTTAGTAACTTGTCTGCGCCTCTTTCTTATTTAAAGGTATGACACTAACAGAATAAGGAGTCTTAACTAATGAGCACGTCCCCGAAGATAAGAAGAGAAGGGTTTCGCGGCAGATTATATACAGTCCAAATAATATCAAAGCAGTAAAAGAACCATTTAGCACATTAGGCACAAAAATGTAACAAAATTAGACAATAGATAAACCCAAATATAACTATGCATCTAAGCTCGAATTCTGAACCCTGAACCAGAGATTCTGGGTTCGGTCCCCAACAGAGTCGCCAGAGCTGTCACACCTCCTTTTTTGCACTATATCCAGTGAAGGGCGCAGAAGGGAGGTTTTCCAATTAAAAAACAATCAAAATGGGATTTATTTATTTTAAGAATCAAAGTTGCCACTTAGGAAAATTAATGGTGTCCCAAGTCACCGGTTAGAATCCCGAATCAAGGACAAAATTGACTCTATTTAACAATCTCCAAACTAGAAATACGGATAAGGAATTCATTTAACCCGGGAGAAGGTGTTAGGCATTCTCGAGTTTTGCAGTTCTAGAACGATTGCTCAAGTTCTATAATTGGCCTATTATCAGATTTTAAAACACGTTTTAGCCTATGGCTCAGTTTTAGATTTTATTCATTTTAGGAATATTGCAACGTTGTTAAAACGCATCTTGAACTACGTCATATAAATGCACATGTGGTCTTCGACATATTTTAACTAACGTTGAGATTTATATTTGGATCACATAAATGCGCACCCGAGTTTAAGGAAGTTAATTTAATACTACGCACCTAAAGAAACTACACATTTTTAGCTTTGCGAGCACCATGAAAATTTGCTAAGTGGCACACCTCGAATTCTAAAAATTAACTAAATGGGGGCCATGCAATTGTCATTTTTTTATTTGGAATGGCGCACCCCATTTTTATTTTAAAGGGAATTAAATTCAAGGGACATATACTATTTGTGTTATCTACATGGCACACCTCAATTTAACTATGAAGCTCTACTATTTAAATCAAGCTTAAAGAAGTTATAGAGACATTTAAACTAGAGTTCAAACTAAAAAGATCGTTCAGTGGTCCAGTAAAGAGGAGGGTCTGATCAATTATTTATTAAAAAAATAGCCTAGGCCTAGCAACAGGCCAACCATTTACTGAGAATTTCCCCACCATAAGGCTGAGAATCAAAAGAGTTCCCAAGGCAGTAAACTCTCTTTTATCTCACAACAACTTCGACATTTAGGCCCAGAAGAGGCCTAAACATTACAAGAAAAGCATGGGCTAAGGGTAACAGACCCAAAATCAAGCCCAAAAGAAAAACAAATCGATATACAAACCAAAGAAATATGCCAAATGAACCGAGTCATCAACATCTAACAGCTTAACATGCAGGAAATATCAAATGCTTAAAAAATATCTTACATTCATGTCTAGCTATCAAATCTCATCTTTATGCTAAACACTGAGTTCATCATAATTAAAGAACATTCTTAAAACTAATCACTTAATGCAAACTAAGCCCATAATGATTTTATGAACACCCTCAACATTAAACTTCTAGATTCCTCTTCACTAGTATTCATGTACCAATTCACACATGCCTACATATTTGTACACAAAATAGCTAAACCATCATATGTAGAATCTTCATACATCAGCTTTCAAGTACTATACACAATCGCTGTAGTAGAAGAAAATATTTAATCCTTTTCAAAGAGAGTGCTACAGCATATCCAACAGTCTACATACACAATAGATTCTAACCATTTTACAGGCCAACCTACTTCCTTTAAATACCCATTCCACCATTACAAGCACAACCCTAGGCTAATAACATAAATAAGCAAGCAAACTCATGAGGCAAAGCTAAATTACTACAGAATTAAAGGAGTTTAATAGCATAAAATGACATCAGATAAACAACACATCAGGAAACTTCCACCAGATCATGTAACTTCAGATTTCCAACTTTTACACATCTAGAGGTCTAGAAGGTACCTGGAAATTACAAAAGGAAGAAGAGGTGAAAGAAATGAATAGAAACATCAGGCCAGCAATGTGATAATATCAGCATAAATCAATTCCACCCAGCAAGAGAATTGTAAGCCACATCTAAACTCAAGTAATCAAAAAACTCTTCAACCAACAAGATTCAGTCCATGTTTGAAATTTAAACCAATAAAATGAAAACTCCCCTTTTAAATCCCAGAGAATCAGCCCCAATTTCTAATTCAAGCCATCTTAAAACTCTAAATGAATCACAAGTGGCTTCGGAGGTTGAAAATTTCAGGAATTAAAGAGGGAAATGCAATAGAACAGTAGCTTTCTTTAATTTTTGTTGTTTAGATTTCCAGATTTTTCTCACATAGCCCTCTCTGCCTTGAAAGGCAAGAATAAGGTGCCTTTATAGGCAAGCAAAGAGGGTGAATAACATATTTCAACTTTTCATTTTAGTCCTTTTGAATTTTGTTTTTATGTAACAATCCTTCGACTTTTGACTTGCTTGCCAAGCAAGTTATTTTCAGCTTTCTAGAATCTTCTTAAACATTTAAATCCAAGATTCTCTTATTCAATTACCCAAACTACCCTATAAACTCTGAAAATTACCTCAAAATGGGTCAATTAGCCGAGCTAAATGGAAATAGACCTCCAATTGAGTCCCTAATTGGGCATGTTGTTTTTTACAAATCGGTTAGAGTACTTAGGGGCCCCACGATAGAACTTGGCATGGTAATTTCCACATAAAGGAATCCAAAGCCATTTTCAAAAGCATCCAAAACAAGATCAAAGTCTACTGAATTAAACACCATTGTAATTTAATTAAATCGAAACCCTAAATTTCTTTATTAGTGATAAAACCTGACAATGAAACTGAGACAGAAATCATGTCATAACCAAATAGGATTGAATAAGAGCCTAGAGAAAAACAACCAATAGTTTCCCATTTGGACAAATCTCAATTCGAAATCTGACTGAATTGCCTAGAAAAAGAAGCAAAGGAGAAAAATAAAAGCCGGAATATCAAGATGCATCGAACACAAGAAGAAATTACTTCACAGCACTTGGCATTTTTCTGATTTCGACGCCAAATAATACTAACCGCTTGTTCTTTGTCAAGAGCAAGTGGTTAACACTATTTCGTGACAAAATCAACTCTAAAACATTAAGAAAGCTGGAGCAATCACTTTGCATGCTTCGGTTTGGACTTGGCTCTCAGAGACTCCGATTTGGGATTTAAGATTTGAGAAAGTTGGGGAGGATTTGAGGGAAATGGTCCACATATTCGGTACAAGGGTGCTATAGTGGTTCCGTGGGATTGTTTTGGTAGAGTTTAAGAGCTGAGACGCTAAATAACCATGGTGGATTAAGGTGACGACGTGATAAAGGAGAGACATGAGATGGAGAGAAGATGACCCATTCTCTAAGTTTTTTTGGACTGATATAAAGGGGTTGGGGGATTTGGCCTTGACCGTTGGATCAAATGATATAAATGGCCTAGAATTAGCTGTTACGTATACGTTGTCGTTTGCGGCTAGGGTGGAATCGGACCGGATCAAGGGTCATTTGGGCGGGTCTTAGGAGAAGAAGTAGTTGAGCTTGATTTTGATTGAATTGGCCCAAAATTTCCTTTATTAACAAACCCCTTCTTCTTCTTCTTTTTCTTTCATTTTCAAGTTTTGCTAATTACAAAAAAAAATTTGATTTAATCCTAAAAATTAAATTAATAACTAATTACTAAAACTCAATTAAGTCCTAAATTAGAAATAAAACTATAATAATTCGAAAATGGAAGAGTAGAAATGCAAAAATGAACTATTTTGGTATTTTCTTTCATTTTGTAGCATTAATTAAATAATTAACCTATATATAATTGAATCCTAAATAAAAATGCAATGTATTTTTTTATTTTTCATTAATTAAACAAAAATAAAAATGCACAGACAAATACAAATAACTAACAAAAATGCCACAAAAATTGGAAATAAGAAAAATAAATTATTTTATGTTGAAATTATAGGAATAATTTATATAGGGTAAAAGTCTCGTGCTCACAGTTGACACCCAATTTTCCCTTATATATTTTCAATATGCAAGTCCAAATGTTTTATTATTTTTCATAATTTTTAAAGGTTTTTAAATTGATTTATTTTCCTTTTTTTCATCCATAAAATTCCAATAATGACGTCAAAAATTATCATTTTAATGATTCATTTATTGGATTTTTATATTTATGCCAAAATATGACTAAGGTAATTTTTACATATTGGAGTGTTTTGTAAAGCTAATTCCACATAATTGCAATATTAGCCATTTTTCGCTTTATATTTGTCTCATGTTTATAAAATGAGATCCTATATTTTTAAATTATTAATTATATTTTATATATTATTTTAGTACTTTTAATTTATTTTCAAAATTTTATTTACTATTTTTTATAAATTAAAAATAGAAAAGTGGCTATTTAAATTTTAGCCCAAATAGGGTTTCAATTCTAATCCAAATCAGGCCCTAATGACCCCAGCCAAATTCTAATTAAACCTCGACCCAATTTCAAATGGAACCTACCCAAACCCGGACCCTACTTACCTTTTTTAATCCATGCCATTGATCATTCAGATCAACGACCACCATTTACCCTTTTCATTTTAACCATGAACGACTCCTAAACCTAAAATATTTCCCACCACCTGCCACCTTCGAATACCCGCCCTCTCCCAATTCTCTCTGCAACCTCATATGAAGCCTAGTTGTCGCCACCTAATTCCACCCTAATCCACCCTAATACCTACCTAATCCATGGCCTCTCATGGCAATTTGAGATGTGTATAGGTCTCATATGGCTCCTGGGTGTTTGTTTCCAAGATTTCATGGACAGATCTCAAAGAGTTCTGGTCCAGTCTTTGCTCGACGTCTATCTCTAGTCTTTCTCCGACCATCCACGGTCGTTCAAGTCAGATCTTTGACTTTTCTTGCTAGATCGGTAACTTTCAAAGTCTTTCTCACTTTTTCTGGGTTTCCTGAAACCTTAGCTCTGAGACCTTTCAATTTTTTCAGATCTATCTTAGATCTATGCTTACTATGAACTTTTTAAGTGTTTCTTGAAGGTTCTTTGACTTTTCTTTCAAAATAACTCTCCATTTTTAACGATTAGGGTTTCTCTTAACCTTTTAAAGACATCTTCTCTGATTTTCTTAGTGTTGTTTCATGATTTTACTATGTTCAAACAACTTTTTTAGGCTTTCCTTCTATTTGATTCAGCATGTTGAAAACCCTAGCTCTTTTGGTCTCATTCGAGTTCTGAAACAATACTTGTTTGTTTGAGTTTATGTTTGTTCGATTAAGTTATTTTCCTTGTTTGACTTATCTGATTCTGAGTTCCTATCATCTCTTAAGCTTGACTATTGTTAAAGCCCTGATTTCTTAAAAGGTTCTCCTCACTTATTACTACTATGATACCTTTACTTGTTTCTGATTTTTCTTACCTGTCAGTTTGGTTCTCTGCACTTTGGTTCTATGTGACTGCTTGACTACTGTGTTTCGAGTAGATCTCTTTTACAACTGAATCCTGTCTTATTCGACTACTATATGTTTATGTTATTTCTTTTGCCAATGTGTTTGGCCTTATATGTCTGATACTGTTTCATTCTATTTATATGTTGAAGTGAAGAATAATAATCCTTTCTTGATTGATCCTGATTCCCTCTATATTGTGATTGATTGTAAAAAATTTCTCACGAACCCTAGTTTTACTCGTTTGATTGAATTAATTGATTCCCCTCCTTGCTGAATCATTTCCCAAAATTAAGCATATTTTGTACTTCAACCTTATTATTTACTTCATTATTTTACTGACACCTTATATGGCAATAATTAATCTGGCCCAAATTGATTTTCTTTCCTTAATGGAAACATGTTAATATCCGTTAAGTTGTGACTCCTTAATTAAAGGGATCACTTGGGTTAATTGATTGTAATGGTGATTATTTCCATATTTTTGTCAAGACTTTATTTATTACCTTAATTTTTACACATTTTCAAAACTATAAATACCATACTTTATTTTCTTTTAAACACACGAACAACTTGAGTTCAGAACACACACTTCCACTCAACACTCTCTCTTTCTTTACTGCTACTTGTGATATTGCTTTGTCTAGCCGGCTGATAGCCAAGGCTAGACTGTGGACTCTTGCCTGCTTTAACTTTCTGCACTTTGCTTGTTTACTGGTATGTCCTAGTTAATTTTTAGTCTTAACAACAACATGTTTCTTTAAGTTGTTTCAGTTTCTCATTCTTGTCTACTTCTGCTTATATTTCTGCAGTCAAGATATGTTACTAGCATGTTATAATATGTTCTCTTTCCATTTTTAAATTAATGATTACCTACCTGTGTACTCTGCCAGTCATTTATTATGCAATTGCTACCCTGTGAATCCCAAACCCCCATATCCCCGCGTGTGTTTGTGTTCCTTTGGATGGTTAATGTCCATGCCAGCATCATCTATTGCTGTGCATGACCAAACCTGACCCCTATTGGGTTATACAATGTATCCCATAATCCCTGGCCCCTTTGAATGATTTCTAATTCTGTGTAGTTCGAGTTTTACTACTATAACTATTTTCAAATCATCCTATACCACTTACTATTTCCAACCCAGTTTTAATAAATCTCTGTAAGGGTTGACCCTTCCACATTGAACTCATTCTATTTGGTTATGTAAACCTGGGTGTAAGCCCTTCCCGAGATTTTTAGGGAACTTTGACATACCTAGGTACGAGAAAGGCATTGGAATAACATCGGATTGATATGGTTCATTGCATATCTCAGATAGGAAGTCAAATCAGGCTTCATATGGTTGTAGCTTTTCTTTCACTTCTTCGTTTGTAATTCAATAACGAGGTTTGTAATAATTTTCAAACAATATCAGGGAGATTAGTGAAAAGCGTGGGTAGTTGTATATATCATGGGTAAATTAGATAGAAACCATGCCTATAGGATCAGTGCTTGTTTAAAATAAATTCTACTTTCATGATTAAAAACCATGCCTATAGGATCAGTGCTTTGTTAAAATAAATTATGATTGCTTCACTTTCATAACTAGAAACCATGCCAATAGGATCAGTGCTTTGTTAAAATAAATGTTGCATGCTTCACTTTCACAACTAGAAATCATGTCTATAGGACATAAATGGTTTTAATAATAGATAACATGTTTATAGGGTCATAAAATCAGCTTTACAATTAGATATCATTCCTATAGGATGTAAAGTAACTCAATTTTCGTTACAACATGTATCCGAACTCATTTCCTTTAGAAATCATGCCTATAGGTCCAAAGTCAGCTCTCATACACTTAGATGCCATGCCTATAGTATTTAAATAGCTATAATAGAAATCATGCCCATATAAATTTAAAAAGAGTTTAGCTGGAGAAGCCTTCTAGTTCATCTCGACATTCTGAATTGAAATAATTAATCAATCTGTCGCTTCTTTAATGAATTTCTCAAACACGGCTTCGACTTAATTCCAGTAGAAAGCATGTCTATATGATCCAAATCACCTTTTTTAAATTAATCACTTCTTTACTGTGTCACTACAGATATCATGCTCATAGGATATCATTATTACGCCTAGGCAAGTCCTAGGTAACTACTTGAATTAAAATGGAATTGCCTTCATTAATTATCAATTGCTACAACCAACAAGCAAACCTGATTCGGACTTCTTATCTGAGGTATATAATGAATCTGGTTCTAACTAAAATCCCCTACTTCAGGACTTAAAATCAGACTTTAATTGAATCTGACTCATGCTATTTACATGCATTGTTTGCGGAGGTTTGTATGAGCCTTTTGATTGCTTACATGTTTCCACTTTAAATGCAGTCCTACGTGTTTTGTATATTACCTTTCCCTTTTACCTTCAACCCTAAGAATCATCCTAATCTTCTCCCTCTTATATGAATAGTAGTCCTAAAATTCCTCCGGGACTGATAGGATTGGGACGGGCTATAGCACACAATAGAGGTCGAGACCAATCCATGCTTTAATACCTTTACGGGGTGTGAAGGATAGATATGGATATGATGAAAGGTGTGCTAATACCACGTGTATCCCCTCTTTTTAGGAGTGATTACATGGAATTGCATTGATGTGATCCATATTACAAACAAACCTAGGACCACTTCACATACATCATTATTCTTTGATTATAACTCTTTTCAAACCCTTGATTTACATAATCATTTTTCAAACACTTGTGTGTTTATAATCCCATCTTATTTGAGTCATGTTTGTTTACCTGTTAATTGCAAAAATTCACAAAGAACTATCTGGCCGAGAACAACACTAGTGGATCATGAGGGTTGCCTAACACCTTCCCCTTGGGATAATTTCAAGCCCTTACCCTATCTCTGGTAATTAAATGTAGTTGTAGTTGAACCCTATAGATGCCCTAATGCACCTTAAAATCGTTAGGTGGCGACTCTTCAAAAATTGCAAAACCCTTTTCCCAAAAGGAAAGAGTTGTCCGAACCAAATGTCATAAACTTGATTTCTGCAAAGGAGAAAAAGGGGGCGCGACAGCATGACGATTCTGCTGGGGATTTTTTAGGCTTTTACCATTTCAGATTATTCTTGTGAATTGGTACCTCTCTTTATGTGCAATTATCTGTTTAATTTCTTTAAGCATTTAATTTCTTCTTTAGAAGCTAAACTGACATATCTTCTTTGTTTCTTTTCTTTATTGCTTTAAATTATGAAATTACAGTATTTATTTTTTTTTTAATATGCAAATACATGCAACACACTTTTAATTATTGCATAATCATGCTCAACATCATACTCCACTCGTGCCAAAATAAAATACTACAACAATGCTTATAATGAGTGGTTGCACTCTTCCTATATCATTACTCCCCCCAAATGCATGTACGAACCTAGAGGATCAGTTATGTTGTCCACATATTGATCCATTAAGATATCCTTGGCCAAAGTCCACTGGGATTCCCTAAACCCAAAATGGACATCATCAGGTTCTGTGCATTTATTTGGAGAATTAGATGCTCTATGCTAATCATTGATATTAAATAGTCGAGTCCGGTGGGGGAAGGGTCTAACCTTATTTGCCTTATAGAAATATGAGGCACAACGTCCCAAATTCGGTATGGTCGCAAACATCCACCCAAGGTTGCTAAGCTGGTGGAAAGATTTACACTCTAGTGATTAAAATCTCATCAGAAAATATCTAGGAAATCTACCATCCCTTTTGGAGGTCCAAGCTAATAACATGATCATAGAAGTTGCCATATTGTTTTGGGATTGTGAAATGGTTGTATTCCGCTTTGGGGGTATTGAAATGACACCTTTGCTGGAGGAGATAGAAGGACTGGCTGGCCTAGTACAGGAAACTCCGGGCTTGCTAATTCCTGAGAATCGCAAAGGTAGGGGCTTCCTTAAAATGATGGGCTTGAAGAAGAATCCAGAGTTAACATGCCTGAAGGATTCATACATCCCCTTTGACTACTTGTATGAAAGGTACAGTGACAGCTAATCTTACCGTACTTCCTCTGGCGAGTTTTCCATCACATCCTTGGATCACGCCCGTCGCAGGGTTTTTGTCATTATATTTTGGTTCCTAGGTCTGATTGTATTTTCGATGAAGAAAGGTAGAATTCATACAAGGCTAGCTATGGTAACCAAAAACCTAATGGAGGGGATTAGTGGGCAGGAATTCAGCATTGTACCCATAATCATTGCAAACATATATCGAGCCTTAGAGAAGTGTCAACAAGGAGCGGAACACTTCGAAGGGTGCAATCTGCTGCTTCAACTTTGGCTCACAGGGAATCTCCAAAAAGGAAAAATATCGACAAGAAATTCAATATAGGGATTGGGATGATCACATTTCTTTCCACCATCCAAAGCGAATGAATTACTTCCCCTACATGTTCGCTCAGCCTGAGGATGCTAAAGGATGGGTTGAGCTATTTGATAATCTGATCGAGGAACAATTTTAGTGGATATTCAAATGGTTTCTGACAGAGGAGTTCATCACTCAATCTACAGATGCACCTTTCTAGATTCTAATTGGTCTCAGGGGAACCTACCTTTGCGTCCATCTACGAGATAAGAGGAAAGCTGGTGGAAAGCAATTCATACCTATGGTCGACAAGATGAGCCACTTTCGAGCCGACTTCCGAGACGATGATAGTCCTTACAAGTGCTAAGCCCAACACGTGTGGCATAGCAAGATCGTAATCGGGAGAGACACTATAGAATCAGACAGATACCACGCTGATTGTACTCCTTCCTATTCATATTGGTTGGAAGACAATCATAATGGTTTAGGCCATCTAGGTTTGTTCGAGGCCATTGGATTATAGATGAAAACGCTGAAGCGCAAGTCAAGAACAACCAGTTGTGAAAAAGGATCCGCGAGTGCAAAAGTGAACATCGTGAAATACAAGAGTCTAACCAGAAGCTGATCGGGGAATGGAAGACATGGCTACCAACGCCAACAAAAGATTGGTATACTTGGAGCGAGGCATAGTGGAACTGGAAAGAAACTTTCTCAAAAGGGTTGAAGATTGTCAAGAAGCTAAAGGGGCTGAAAGTGGATATCTAACCAGAGCATACCTGTTGCTGGGACTTCGTGAGTTAGGGAAGTTGTTCGAAGGAGCCAAGGATGCCGAATCTGGGGAAGGTCCTTTGGGACCAAGTAGATAGGAATCTATCTTCTTTGCTTTAAAATGTAACAAGGCCAAAGGTCATTAGTAAAATTTATTTCCTATTTATTTAATGTTGATTTGTGATTCGTCTTGCCTTTATCAATGAAATGAGGCATTTATTATTCTAAGTTCTCCAAATCAACTTGTCACTAGGCCACTTCAAGAATAATGAGGTTCCCAAATTAGGACACACTTTACATTCCTGCACTACATGTTTAAATATTGCAACACATTTTATGAACCTTACTAACATGTTTACCTTTTTGTTTTGTTATTCCTCTCCCAAAAGATTAGTTCACAAACTCTGGCAACATCATCCTACTCCACAAGATCCAGGGTCCCTCCACCTACTCCTCATCTTAGTCTTGTTAAGAACAAGAACAAAAGAAAAATGGAAGATTTGAATATCAAAAAATAAAACACAACAACAAAGGCCACTGATGACCATGGTATTTAGGTTCCCAATGAAAATGTGTCACAACTTTAGCAGAAATTGTTAAAGTTTCAGAAAGAGCTCGATCAGGTTCGGAACTTAGCCAACCTCTCCTTCTCCCTCAACACCCGAGACACCAACTTTGCCATTGTTCAAAATCCTACTCCTCCTCAAAAACAACCAAAATCATCTCACTGATTAAAGAACCAATGCAGCACTTGCCATACTCCAAACAACATTCCACTACTCATCCTAGAACCACAAAACTCCGCAAATGACCATTTCCACACCCACACACTAGGACACAAGCTTGAATCTCAGCTTTGGGATGATTTGGTGGAGTTTTGAGTTTGTTTGAATTGAATATTCGAAGTAGAAGATGAACATAAAAAATGGTATGTGAATATGATAAGTGGGGATTTTAACTACCTATAGTATCTTTTTACTTTTGTTTTAGTCTAATAGCATCGAATTGTGTTCCCAAAACTAATGAAATGGTGCAAAATTGTAGGAACGATGGAAATTAATCTCCTAAGCTCAAAAAGAAGTAATTCGAGGCACGAGAATGCCATGTCGTTGCAATCCTAATTCTACGGACCGTAGATCTACGGACCACAGAAGAGTTGCCTTGCGGAGCACTTCTAAAATGTGCAGTCGTAAACCTCCAGTTCGTGACAAATAAAGAAATCTTTGGATCGCACATGGAATTGAGCGGTCGCAGATCCTCCCGATGGGAATATTTGTCCGAGATTTTCAGCTTTGTATAAATAAACGTGTTTCATAAAATTTTGACAAGTTTTGAATATCAAAAGCACTATAGTCATTTTTCTTTGCCCCTTTAGGAAATCTTAGCTTATTTTGGTGTTTTAATATTAGATTTCTTTGCTTTCATCTTCCAATATGAGTTTTATTATCTTCTCTTCTTTATTTTCTTCTACACCCACTATGAGTAGCCAAAATTTTACTAGGGTTGTGACCCAACCCTAGTGTGTAAACCTTATGCGTGATTAACTTTATGCTTGTTTATGATTGGGTGTTTATTATTTAGCTTAGTTTATGTTTTATTTGTAGAATTGATAGTTGCAAATATTAATAATGTAACGACCCGACCGACCATTTTGAGCTTTTACACTTTGCTTGATAGTTCCAGGGCATGAATAGCCCCGTGTTATGTATTATGACTTATGTAAATCATCGGTTTTGGTTTTTAGGGTGTAATAAGAATAGATTTGGAAGAAAAATTCTCAAATTGAAGCTTTAAATTTGAAAGGTTTGACAAAGTTTTAACTTTTTAGTATTCGATCTCAAATTTGGATTTTTATGATTTAGTTATCTCTGTTAGGTGATCTGGGAGAACGCATCTGGAATGTGTTTTGGAGGTCTGTAGTAGATTTAGGCTTGAATTGGCGAAATTGAAATTTTGGCATTTTCTGGTTGATAGGTGAGATTTTGATATAGGGGTCGGAATGAAATTCTGGAAGTTAGAGTAGGTCCGTTGTGTCATTTTTTACATGTGTACAAATTTCAGGTCATTCGGATGAGGTTTAATAGACTTTTTGATCCAAAGTGAAATTTGGAAGTTTTTGGAATTCTTAGTCTTGAATCAGATGTCAATTTGGTATTTTGATGTTTTCAAGTATTCTAAAGGTTGGAACAAGTTTGAATGAGGTTATGGGGTATGTTGTCTTGTTTGGTTGAGGTCCCGAGAGCATTGGATAGTTAATGAGAAATTGGAGTTGGAAATTTGTAGTTGAACTACTGAAGTTCTGTCATAACTGCACCTGCGGCTTGGGGACCGTAGGTGCGGGCCCATAGAAGCGTAATTGGGGTCCCAGATTCGGAAATGGTCAAGAGTCGCTGGAACCACAGTTGTGGAAGTTTGAGCGAACCTCCGATAGGACAGGTGTGGGATTTTGATCGTAAGTGCAGTCTGGGCGCTTAAGTGATTCGTGAAAAAGCGCACCAGGGGCCGCAGGTGCGAGTCCTAAGGTGTGAAATTTAGTACAACAGAAGCAGTGGATGAATGTATTTTGGCCTAGTTTGACTGGTTCACCTAATCGAAGAGCCCCTACCTTAGCTGGGGTTGGATATTATATATATATATATATATATATATATATTTGGTTCTTCGCGATTTTGAGTCGTTTTTCACCATATTCATTAGGGAGAAAGCTTTGGAGAGCAAATTGAAGAGGGAATTCAAGAGGGTTTTGTTGAGGTAAGTTTTTTGAACCATAAACTTGTTTTTATTATGAAATTTAACATTGGTAAGCTTGAAATATATGGAAAATCAATAGAGAAAATTAGGAGTTTAGATCTTGGAAATAGGATAATCTAGGGATTTGAGGGTTCATTTGTGGTCGGATTTTGGTATTCTTGATATGTATGAACTCGTGAGAGTGTAAGAATTTCAGTTTTGTAATTTTGTCGAAATTCATGATGTGGGCTCGGGGCCGGGTTTGGCCAATTTCGGGATTCTTGGTGTAAATTGGTCATTTTCGAATGGACTTTGTTCCCTTAGCATATTTTGATGGTATGAATCTATTTTTGGCTAGATTTGAAGTATTTGGAGGTCGAGTCGTGAGGCAAAGGCATTGGGGGCTATAGTTTGGACTGTATTGAGGTAAGTAATAATTGTCAATATTTTTTCTTAGGGTGTAAAACCCCGGATTTCACATCGTTGTGTTACTTTGAGGTGACGCACACGCTAGATGCTGAGCGAGGGTCGTGCACCATTGGGGATTGTGACTTAGTCTGTCCGAAATGAATGTTAAGTTTCGTATTTGATTGAATACTATTTGATATCATTGTGTTTTGGAAATTATTACCATGTTTTGGGCAGAATGCGATATTTGGGCTTTGTTCCAACTATTTTGGACCCTTAAGGAGATTTTTACTATTATTCCTCACTGTTTTGACTTCATATTTGTACTCAGTCATGTTGTATTCTATTGTTTTCGTAACTCAACCATATTTACACGTTTTTTATATTTTGAATGATATTTTTATATCATGTTTTACTGTTGCCCGAGTGGCGTGAGAGGTTTCTAACTAAGTGAAGCCTAGGGCCTGTGTTGAGGGGATATTATGAGATTGGGTTGCATGCCACAGTAGGCTGTTATTGATTTATGATATTATGAGGTTGAGGGCCTGATCGATTTATTCCACGAGGTGGCTTGTTATTATGTGAGGCCGAGGGCCTTATGGATTTATGCCACGAGGTGGGTTGTAGTTATGAGGTCGAGTGCATGTTTAATTATGCCACAAGATGGCATATTATTGTGCTTGGGATGTAAAAAAACCCTCCTGGAGTCTATACACCCCTAGTGAGCCAGACACCCAGTGTGAGTGATATGTTGTAGCCCAAGGGGCTGTTGTTGTTTCATATTATTGCCCGGGAGGCTTTTCTTGATCCATGTTTTTCTCGAGGGGCGGTACTTTATTCATGTTATGCAGGAGGGGCTGATTACGAATGATTTTGAGGTAGCCCGAGAGGCTGATTCCATTGATATTATGCCTGGGGCGGTTTCTTGTACATGTTTTTCCCGAGGGGCTGTTTATATTTCTATCATTTTTACTAACTATTTTATCACTCATTTGAAACTATTGAAAATTGGCTTTTTACTGATACTGAGCTTGATTTACGAAGTAAATAATTTCTATCATGTTTTGGAAATGTACTGCATTTGTTGTAGCGTTATGACGTGGTTTACATATTTTCTTACTGGTCAACTTTTATTTGCTTTTATTACTTACTGAGTTAGTGTATTCATATTACTCCCCGCACCTTGTGTGCAGATTCAGGTATTTCTAAACCCGGGGTGTTGACTGCTCAGTGGCAGAGTCATCCGAGTTAGCAAGAAAGCTGCCCAACGTTCGCAGCCCTACACTTCTCCCTCTTGACTTCCTTAGATTGTTTTAGTATATTTTTAGACTCTTCGTTGTATTCAAACCTTAGTAGATGCTCATGACTTGTGACACCCCGACGTCGGGCTTGTGTATTTATTCTGCATTGTTCATTTAGACTTATATTATGAGATATCTGATTAATTAAACACTAAAAAATGACTTTTATTGAATGATGGTTAATTTGGGAATTGTGTCGGCTGTCCTAGTTTCACGATAGGCGTCATCACGACCGGTGACAAGTTGGTATCAAAACTTAGGTTACATAGGTCTTGCGAGTCATGAGCAATTTTAGTAGAGTCTCGCGGATCGGCACGAAGACGTCTGTACTTATCCTCGAAGGCTGCAGAACCTTTAGGAAAACTTCACACTCCTGAATTCTGATCGTGCGACATTGATTTAGCTTGAAATGTAATTCTTGAAATTCCTTCCACGCGTTTGTATATTACTTGTGATTCCCTGATGAAGGGGCAAGTGACTTTTGTGTGTTGATGTTCGACCAGTCTGGAGGACTTGGGGCCGGGTTTTTCATATATCTTGAGCACCGGGGTGCTGATTGTGTGAATACGTGCATCTGGATTTATATGTTTGATAGTGTCCCTATTAAGGGAAGTGATGACTGGATAGCTACGTGACGAGTATGATATGACTGCGAGATGTGTTCATATGATTGGAATGAAGTGAGAAGGGTCTGCTTGGTGGTAGTAAGAACTATTCGATGTTTGATTTCCATTGTGATTTGACGTATAGCCCGAGTTTTGGGCATGATGAAGGATCTTTCTCATGTTTTCTAGTTGTTAAATGGAGTAAATTTCGTGTCATGATATAAGTTATGACTCAAGAAGATTAAGTGATTGCGTAATGTTTCTGACGGTGGAAGTATGAAGAGCTATTAGTTTGAGGTGATGCAGGTGGTTTATCTCCTTCAGAGTGTTCTAAAGTTTGTGTTATCCTTACGTTGTTTGTTGGAAGATCTCTTTTACCAGTGAAATGTATGTACTGCAATTTGAACTTGGTTCGCGTAAGAGAGTGGTCTTGACTATTACGAGAGTGAATGCAATATTTGCAGAATATTTGAAATACTAGATAGTCCGTGTTTCACGAGCTTATGAAGGATTGAGTTTAATCTCACTCTGGTATTATAGAAATAATAGAATACATGTATTATGAGTTTTTGTGCGTTTGATCTATTGTTTCGAGCCAAGTGGGGGAGACTTCTATTGATTAGTTGGTTGCGCGGTTATGTGCTACGTTGGTTCCAATTGAGGCGTGCTGGTGAATCAATTATGGCTTACGGAGATTGAAATTGAGGATAGCTCGAGTAAAGGAAATTTTAATAAAGGTTATGTTATATTTTATGGGTGTGTGAGAATCATGAAATGACTTGAGATGTTATTACTAAAGGATGTACTATGCCTAGAACAGGAAGTTGCTTGGTTGCATTAAGGTGAGGTTACATTTTGCGGTGTTAGAGTGCTACATTTGTGCATAGGTCATCTAGTTCGTTTGATCGGTCTAGTGGCGATTTTAGTAGAGTGGATGACTCTCGAGAATGGTTCTAGTGGGTTCAAGATCTTACATGTAATAATTGGAGATCTTCAGATTGTATATTTGGCTGAAAACTGAGGTTTGCATCAGAGGGTGTCAAGACTTGTGGAATTTCTACATCAATTATGGGGTTCTATATGTTAGTATCAGAAAGGTGAAGTTAATGGCTTTGGATTCGCATGAAGTCTATTTAGGGTAGATACTTTGAATGTGGTGCTTTTGTAAAAATTTAAGAGTATTCAGCGGCTTATGAGCCTTAAACGATGTAGTTTAATGCTTGGTCTCGTGTGGTGAATCTGGGTTGAGGAATTACAGTATTATGGTAAGGAGAAGTATCAAAATTAAGGTGATATAGAAGGAGATTGGATAAATATGACAGGTTGGTTGTAGGTTGGATCGGCATGGTAAGGGTTATGATTAGTTCTTTGGGTGCTTACGAGGTAATGAGTTTCAATAGGTGTTTCACAGAAATGCTCTTGGGTATTAGTAGCTAGTGTAGCTTGGTTGATGCTAGAAGGAACCAGTCCTGACGGTTTAGTTTTGTGAAAATAGAATTCGGAGAATTCTTGATGGTTTCTACCACAGTTAGAGATGTATATTATCTGCAAGCGTGAGGAGATGGAATGTATAGTGATTACCTATAGATGGAATCAATGGAAAGTTCTTGGCTAGTTGAGTGCGTAATTGTTGTAGATCAAAGTGGATTATGAAGTTCCCTCATTTATCGCGGGGTGGCATGGTACATTCTATATGTTATGTAGGGTTGAGATTTGCATGTGTAAGGTCACGGTTCGGTTCTAAAAGGAAGGTCATAAATTCTTAGGCAGCATGGACAGTTTCTAATGACTAGGTAAATGATAATACTAACTGGTATGGCTTGATGAAAGTATACATTTTTGAAAGGGCGATGTGTTTGAGTTGAGGATACTTCATTAGTATTGCGGCATTCTCTTATTTGATCGACTGTTGGTATTCGAGTTTGGGATGATTGGGTATTAGAGGTGTGTTGTATATTTGAACGGTGGAGTTGGGTTTGGATATGGTGATTCGTATGCTATATGGATTTGGAGACTGGGAGTTCTCATAAACAGGTTAGGTCGTGGCAGTGGACCATGTATATTGGTCTTGTGTGGTAACTATTGGAGGCTTAGGGGCCCGAGTTGATCTTTGTTGCTTCATATGTTAGATTTTGGATGTGATATTAGGCATAGACTGGTTGTCTTCGTGTCGTGTTATTTTGGGTTGTTGCACTAGGACAGTGACGTAGGCTATGCCGGAAATGCCACAGATAGAGTATCGAGGTTCGACGGATTATGTTCCTAGAAAGGTGGTGTCATTTTTGAAGACAAGCGGATGGTTGGTGTTGCGCCCCCTTTTTCTCGCGAAATTGGGTTTATGACATTTGGGAGGACAACTCGTTCCCTTTCGGGAATTAGGCTTGAATTGAAGAGGCACCGCCTAATGATTTAAGTACATTGGGACACTAGGAAGGGTTTGATTTGAGTAACCATAGATTGGGTAAGGGCTTGAAATTATCCCAAAGGGAAGGTGTTTGGCACCCCTCAAGATCCACTAGTGTGGTTCCCAGCCAAACTATTGTTGTGACTTAAGTGCAAATAACACAGAGGCAAATAAGGCTCAAATAAGAGGGGATTTCAACACAACGGTTTGAAAGTAAATAAAGTTTGAAAGAACAATTAGAAAAGCCAATTTTTTAAATAAAGAGTTAAAATGCTGAAAGAGAAGAAATAAAGAAAAAAAGTAAGAGGGTCCTAGGTTTATTAATAATATGGATCGCATCAATGCAAATCCTCATAATCACTCCTCAAAGAGGGGCTACACATGGTATTAACGCACTGGTCATCATATCCATATCTAACTTTTCCCGCCCTGTTAAGGTATTAAAGTGTGGAAAGGTCTCGTTTATTATTGCATGCTATTACCCTCCCAATCCTATCAATCCCAGAAGAATGTAGGACTACTAATCCTAAAGAGAAGTGTTATTAGGCTTATTTATAGTTTCAAAGGCAAAAACTCTAAGGCGACATACAAAAACACGTATAACAAGTTGGGGGAAAGCACATAAACAAGTGAAAGGCTCAAATAGACCTCCATTAAACCAAAGAATGCACATAATTTAGCATGACTTACACATACTGTTTAAGGTCTGATTAAAACTTAAGTAGTTGAGGCAGACTGATTTATTACATATTTCATATAAGAAGCCCGAATCAGGCCTGCCTGCTGGTTTTAGATAATAAAATACTGATTTCATTTTATAATTTTAGCTCTAAGGCTTGCCTAAGTGTTGGACGCGGATCTTATAGGTATGATATCTACTGATTTCAAAAACGATGAAATAAACTGAATACACACTGATTTAAGAAAGTCGTCAGTTATTAAAGAAAGCAAGTTTTAGTAAGAGATACTACCTTCGACAAATGATGGTCGACATTATTACTGGTTTTAGACTTATAAGCGAGTGAAGAGATTCAGACTTGATTAATGACTCCTACGGACATGCTTTCTATGCGTGTTAATTTTAAACCCCTTTTAGCAGTCATGGTAAAATGCAGAAAGCTTATAAGCATGATATCTAGGTGTTGAGTTTCATTTAAAGACTATGAATATGATTTCTAATTGTAGTTGGTTGATAAGACCTACAAACATGATTGCCTGATGAAGAATGTATATGCAAGATTCAGAAAGACCTATAGGCATATTTTCTATGCAGGATTTAGATTTTCGGGTAATTATAGACATGGTATCTATATGAGAGAATGAAGAATTCCTAAAGACATGGTATCTATATGGGAAATTCAAAAATAACCTAAAGGCAAGGTATCTATATGAGAGTGCAGAAATTCTGAAATAACCTATAGGCAAGATATCTATATGAAAGTTCAAAGATTAAGAAATACACCTATAGGCAAGATATTTACCCTTTGCATATATGTTATCCCTCCCTTTTTCACTAGCCACCCCAAGAGTTTTATTACAAAGTTATTACATCCCACAATGAAGATAAAAGGAAAATACATCAGAAATTAAAAGTACAATGAAGGAGAGCTTGATTCAGACTTCCTGTCTGAAGTATGAAGGTAAACCAACTCCAAAGAGATCATGATCCAAAGACTTTCTCCCATTTGGATGTGTCATAGTTCCCTAAGAGTCTTATATGAACTCCGAGAATGCTCACACCCAAATTTATCACCAGATTAAGACATAGTGCAGTATGGAAGAGCTAGCTCTCAGGTGTCCAAGTTCAGAAGGAACTCAAGGTCCCAAGGCAAGGCTCGCAAGAAGGGGCAGAACTTAGGGGACTAAGAGAGAGAGTGCAAGTGTAGAAGAAGAATGTTGAAAGGGGAAAGGGAGAAGGCGAACAGCTTAAACCAATACACATAGGGGTATAGGGGAATGGGGAAGTTGCAAAGAGGCAAAAGTAGGCTGGTGGGCATGCCCAGCAATGGGAGATGCTGGCACACCAATCAGCCTATTAGAACACATTGTGGAGAGGTTAGATCCTAAAGACCAAACTTAACTCATGGACAACAACTTACATTGCCATGCCTTTAGTCATAACTCAAAACACATATAAAGGCAGGGTTTTGGGGTTCACAATAAAACTACCAGAAGGAAATCAGGACAATTTAAATGCTGAAATATACAGGAATAGTAAGTAGTCATGGACACAAAAAGCAGTAAATACACATTGTTGTGATGTTGAAGCTTAAATTAGGACATACCAGTTTCAAAGAAACAAATAAAGGAAAGTAGTAGGTCTTGCAAAACAGGCCACAGTGCAGACAAGAAGAGAATAATATTATGTAAGTGAGATTCAGAAAGATTGTGAATTGTGTTTGAGTTTTGTGAAAGAGTTGTGCATTTATAGTGTGAAAATAATCAGGAAATAAGGTAAGAAAATAGTTAAGGAACTGAATATTAATTAAGAATAAATCACACAAGACTTTCTTTAATTAAGACATTCATATTTTAAACGGGTAAAAATTATTTAAGGAAAGAAATTGACTAAGCACTTGGTGCAGAGCATGTAATTAGGGGCAAATACATGAGAGAGTTATTTAAGTACAAAATTTCAAAGTACAAGGTTGTATAAGAAAGGTAAGAAAATCCATTAGTAGCCAGTAAATCAAAAGGGTCTAAAATTTTGCATGAATGAACCGAGTTAGAAAAGATGAAGAATGTTTTTAACTTGAGTCAAATCACAGGGAAATCAGCAATCAATGGAATGAATCAATCTGACTTATTTTGAAGGAAGTCTAAATCACAAATTCGAAAACCCTTTTAGAGGGAAATTTATGACATATAAAGGGCATACGAACATATAAGAGAAGAGGTAATGTCATTGTAAAATCAGTAGAAAAATCCAGTGTAGAAGAGTTGAGCAAAAGGGTCAGAATCATATGAAAACAAAGATGTCCAAACTCAGTTTCATAGCCTCGACATTGGCCTGAAAGAGTTAGGGGTTTTGAAATGAGACTCTAGTTCAAGAAAATCACATAGCCAAACTTGGAAGAACCCCCAAATTCTAGGGTTTCCACCACAAATCAAGTACAGAGATGAGAAGGCAAGTGATCAAAACGGCTCAGAGGTCTCAGAGAAGAACTGAAACCTCTTACATGTTTCTTCAACGGCAGAAACTCATGAGGAAACAATGATAGCAAGTAACAAGCAGAACATAGTAGGAGAATTCAAAGAAAATAGAGTAGAAGAAGCTAATATGAAACATAATGAAAAAAACTAATAAGAATAGCAGAAGAAGCATGCTAAGAAGTTTTTTTAAGAAACTTAAGTAGAGCTCAGTAGACGGAATTTAATAAGAAACACATAAGAAAAGAGTAAGGGAAAACTACAGTAGAAGAACACACAAGAATACCATAAAAAGCATACAGTAGAAGAAAATACAAGAACAGCGCAGTAGAAGAAAATACAAGAACACAGTAGAGGCAAATACGCACAAAAAGAAAAAGAAAGTCGGAGGATCATTTAAATACTTTCAGAAAACCCTAGATCGGAAAAGAAAGATTCTGAAAGTATTTTTTTGAAAAAAAAGTCAAGAAAATCGTTTAATACCTTAAGGAAAGCATGGATATACAACGGGACAGAAAAACCTCAAAAAGTTAGGGTTTCAGTAGAACCCTAATAGTGAGAAAGGCTTTGAAAAGTCACTAATCTATGTCGGAGAAGTCAAAATCAGGATCGAGCAGCCATGGTAAGCCAGAGCAAGACCAGAGATGGTCGAGGAACTCAAATTGGTCGAGGCTTGGACCAAACTTCATCGTGGTCAGGCCTTGAATCTTCAAAGACTAGGCATGCAGGAGCAATAGAAGACCGGTATAGGGTTCTGATGGCCTTGGTGGTGGCTTTCAAGGTGCAAGTGGTGGGAGGCAGCTAGGGTTCGAGAGAGTTTGAGAGGATATGAGGGTTCAGAGGCGGCTGGTAGGTAAAAATGAATTAGGATTGCTGGGGTTGGTAAATAAAAAAAGGAGAAAGGAGGAAATGTGGTCGTTGATCATTTCGATCAATGGCCTGGATTAAATGGGGAGCCGGGCGGGTCACTCAGAGGGGCCGTAGGTTGGGTAATTTTAGGAATTGGGTTGGGTTCAATTGGGTTTAATTGGGATAGAATTTAGGCTATAATTCAAATAAAATCTAGCTAGATTTCAAATAGCCATTTTTCCCATTTATTTTATAAAATAGAAAATTAAATTATGGAAATAAATTCAAAGTACTAAAATGATTTCTAATATATAACTATTAATTTAAAAATACTAGACTTAATTTTTATAAATATAAATGCAATCAAATCATAAAATAGGCTAACATTGCAATTATATACAATGTAGCTTTTAAAATAATAAATAAATTGTAAAAATATGCAAAAATTATCTAAGCTATCGTTTAGCATAAATATGAGAATTCAACAAGTGAATCACGAAAATGATAATTTTGGAGACACCTATTGGGTTTTTTTTTATAAAATAGGGCAATAAAATTGATTTTAAAATATTTAAAAATTGGGAAAAAATAATAGGACCGTGGGACATACATACATACATGCATGCACATACATACATACATACATACATACATACATACATACATACATACATACATACATACATACATACATACATACATACATACATACATACATACATACATACATACATACATACATACATACATACATACATACATACATACATACATACATACATACATACATACATACATACATACATACATACATACATACATACATACATACATACATACATACATACATACATACATACATACATACATACATACATACATACATACATACATACATACATACATACATACATACATACATACATACATACATACATACATACATACATACATACATACATACATACATACATACATACATACATACATACATACATACATACATACATACATACATACATACATACATACATACATACATACATACATACATACATACATACATACATACATACATACATACATACATACATACATACATACATACATACATACATACATACATACATACATACATACATACATACATACATACATACATACATACATACATACATACATACATACATACATACATACATACATATATATATATCTGCTATTTTGAAAGGTTTTTTGCATATAAAAGTACATGATAAATTGGGTATCAGCAGCTGGGAAGGGTTGTCTTTCTTATTTGGCCTCTGTGATGGATTTCAGTGTAAATACTCCTACCATTGATTCAGTTCCGATGGTGAGGGAATAATTTCATGTGTTTTCTGCTTCCGCTTATGCCATTAGACAGGGTTATTGATTTCGATATTGATTTGGTGTCGGGCACCGTATCATATGGCACCTGCAGAGTTAAAGGAGTTGAAGGAGCAGCTTCATGAACTCCTTGATAAGGGGATCATTGGTAGGCCAATATGGATGTGTGTTCTAACTCGATTCGAATTGGTTGACTCCAAGTTGTATTTTTTAGGGATGTGTGGATTCGATTGTTATTGATATTATTAGTGATCTTGGGAGATGTATGAGTTACATTTTTGTGTTGCAAGGCATTGTGATTTGTTGGTTATAGGCACATGTGGTGTGGTTATTATTGATTTCTCTTAGTGGAATTCGAGCGGGATGATTATTGGGCATTGATCAGCGAATGTTGTGCCGGTTTTGTCCTTTCGGATTTGTTTAATGTTATGTCAATTTCTTCGCTATGGTTATGATGATTTGCTTTTGGTTCTAGACATCAAATTGTATTTGGTTGTCGATTTGAGCATGGTGACTTGAAGTGTTTCATGTGGACCCGTGTTTGGAGCGAAGTTATATGGAGGTATGACCCTTCGAGTTAGATTTGGGTGTTCTTTTTCTATGATGTATGATGGGTTCTCAGCATTGTGTGTAGTGGTACTGGTGATTTTGCGGTACAACTCTCTCATTTGAGTCATTTTTTTCATGATTTGGGTACGTTCGGAATGTTGCATATTGGTGAGCGGATTGTACAAAGTTATGGCTTTAGATTGCATTGATGTGTCATGTCATCAGAGTAGTTGTTTTGGATTAGATGAGATTTTTGGGATCTAGAATGAATACAAAAAATTATTCGGTTTCAATGTTTTGGAACGATAATATCAATGGTCGGCTCAGAAATTTGCTATGATCCTTGTCAAATGAGAAGTGCTTTCACGAATTGTTGATCTGAGGAGTGGGTATGACTTTCTACGTGTTTTGTTTAGAATTGGAAGTATACGGAAGTGTTGGAATGAGCCTTTATTTTGATAAGAGGTTTATTATCAATATTCGATTGTTCTGAGCAACTGATGTGATCAGAAGTTATCGCTACGCGAGTTTGAGCTTTGTGGTATATCATGTAATTGCATCTGAGGCTGCAAGTATTGTATGTTAGAGCTAGTTAGGGCTTTTTCGGAGTATAGATGTGAGATTCTGATCTTGTAGATGATTTCAGATGTGGAAATGTGGTTATAAGGTTTATGGCTAGGTTGGATTGTAAAATTTCAGTTACATTCTGTTATCGGACTTATATGAGATAGGGTAACATGGGATCATCCTCGTGTATGTGCATGGTAAGGATACATATGATTTGATGGTTTTCGGAACAACGCTGGGCACGTTTGAGGATAAACATATAATTAAGTGGGGGGATGCAACGACCCGATCGGTCATTTTGAGCTTTTGCACTTCACTCGCCAGTTCTCAAACATGACTAGCCTCGTGTGATGTATTATGACTATGTAAATCAACGGTTTTGGTTTTCAGGGTAATCGAAATGGATTTGGAAGAACAATTCTCAGTTTAAAGCTTTAAATTTGAAAGGTTTGACCAAGATTTGACTTCTTATTATTCGATCTTGGATTTGGATTTTTATTAGTTGGTTAGCTCTGCTAGGTGATTGGGACTTGGGAGTACGTCCGGAATGTGTTTTGGAGGTCCGGAGTAAATTTAGGCTTGAATTGGCGAAATTAGAATCTTGGCGTTTTTCGGTTGATAAATGAGATTTTGATATAGGGGTCGGAATGGAATTTTAGAAGTTGGATTATGTCCATTGTGTCATTTGTAACGTGTGTGCAAAATTTCAGGTCATTCGGACGAGGTTTAACAGACTTTTTGATCGAAAGCGGAATTTGAAAGTTTTTGAAACTCTTACGCTTGAATTTGATGTCAATTTGGTGTTTTAATGTTGTTTTGAGCATTTTTAAGGTTGGAACAAGTTTGAATGAGGTTATGGGGTATGTTGTCATGTTTGGTTGAGGTCCCCAGGGCCTCGGATTTCGGATGGTTGGTGAGAAGTTGGAGTTGGAAATTTGCAACTGAACTACTCAAGTTCTGTCATAACCACACTTGTGGCCTTGGGAACACAGGTGCGAGCCCGTAGAAGCGCAATTAGGGTCCCAAATGCGGAAACGGGAAAGAGGCATTGGAACCACAACTATGGAATATTTTGAGCACACGCTATAGCTCAGGTGCGGGAGTTTGATTGCAGGTGCGGTCTAGGGTGCTTAAGTGATTTGTGCAGAAACACACTTGGGACCGCAGGTGTGATATTTAGTACTGCATAACCAGTTTAGCTGAGGCGGGATATATATTTGGTTCTTCGCGCTTTTGAGTGGTTTATCACTATATTTCATTCGGGAGAAAGCTGTAGAGAGAAAATTGAAGAAGTAATTCAAGAGGATTTCGTGGAGATAAGGTTTTTGGACCTTAATCTTGTTTCTATGATGAAATTTTAACATTTGTAAACTTGAATCCTAAGGAAAATCAGTAGCAAAAATTAGGGGTTTAGGGCTTGGAAATTGGAGATCTTAATCTAGGGATTTGAGGGGTCATTTGTGGTCGGATTTTTGTATTCTTGATATGTATGAATTGGTGAGTGTAAGATTCTAGTTTTGTGATTTATTCAGAATCCGAGACTTGGGCTCGGGAGCCGGGTTAGGCGAATTTCGGGATTCTTGGTGTAAATTGGTCATTTTTGAGTGGACCTTGTTTGATGGTATGAATTTGTTTTTGGCTGGATTTGGAGCATTCAGAGGCCAAATCATGAGGCAAAGGCATCACGTGCTAGAATTTGTGCCAGATTCTGGTAAGTAATGACTGTAAATGTTTTTCTTAAGGTTATAAAACCACGAATTTCACATCGTTGGTGCTACTTTGAGGTGACGCACACGCTAGATGATGAGCGTGGGGTCGTGCATCATTGAGGATTGTGACTTAGTCTGTCCCATATGACTGTTAAGTTGCGTATTTGATTGAAAACTATTAGATATCATTGTGTTTTGTATTACCATGTTTTGGGTTGAATGTCATATTTGGTCTTTGTGCCAACTGTTTTGGACCCTTAGGGAGATTTTTACTACTATTCCTCACTATTTTGACTTCATATTTATACTCAGTCAGGGTGTATTCTATTGTTTTCGTAACTCATCCTTATTTACTTATTTTTGAAATTTTAAATAATATTTTGGGTTGAGCATCAGGTTTTACTATTGCCCGAGTGGCTTTAGATGTTTCTGACTGAGCGAGGCCAGGGGCCTATGTTGTGAGGATATTATGGGATCGGGCTGCATGTCGCAGTAGGTTGTTATTAATTCATGATATTATGAGACCGAGGGCCTGATTGATTTATGCCATGAGGTGGCTTGTTGTTATGTGAGGCTGAGGACCTTATTGATTTATGTCACGAGGTGGCTTGTTGTTATAAGGTAGAGTGCCTATTTGATTATGCTACAAGATGGCTTGTTATTCCGCTTGGGTTGTAAAGATCCCCTCCCGTAGTTTGTATACCCCTAGTGAGCGCGGGTACCCAGTGTGAGTAATATGATATAGCCCCAAGGACTGTTATTATTTCATATTATTGCCTGAGAGGTTGTTCTTGATCCATTTTTTTCCTGAATGGAAGTTCTTGATTCATGTTATGCCCGAGGAGCTGATAATGAGTGATTGTGAGATAGCCTGATGGGATGGTTGCGTTGATATTATGCCCGATGGGCGGTTTATGGTACATATTTTGCCTAATGGGCTGTTTATGTTTCTATCATTTTTACTCACTATTTTTATCTCTTATTTGAAAATATTGAAAGTTGTTTTAAATGGGTTTTTACTGAAGTTGAGCTTGATTTACAAAGTAAATGATTTATTTCCTGTTTTTGAAATGTACTGCTTTTGTTGTAGCACATGGTTTACGTGTTTTCTTACTATTCAGCTTTTATTTATTTTTATTACTTACTGAGTTGGAATACTCACATTACTTCCTGCACTTTGTGTGCAGATTCAGGTATTTCTAAACCCAATAACAGGTGTTGATTGCGTAGTGGCAGAGTCATCGGAGTTAGCAAGGTAGTTGCCCGACGTTCGCAGCCCTGCTGTTCTCGCTCTTGTCTTCCTTAGATTGTTTTAGTATATTTTCAGACTCTTTGTTACATTTAGACCTTAGTCGATGCCCGTGACTTGTGACACCCTGATGTCGGGCTTATGTATTTATTCTGCACTGTTTATTTAGACTTAAATTATGAGATATTTGATTAATTAAAGACAAAAATAATGACTTTTATTGAATGATGGTTAATTCAGGAATTGATTCGGCTAGCCTAGTTTCACGATATGCCCCATCACGACCGGTTGATTTTAGGGTCGTGACAAATTCATGCCTATTTGACTTAGTCTCTACTTAAGAAAGAGGGACCTAGTTTAGATTAACTTAGCTAACAAGGAATTAGGTCAATTGAGAGATTGATTAAACCAATTAAAGGGTTCAACCTAGAGATAGTAATAACCCGACTAGAGCTATTATCAACTATTTTGGTTTGTACCTGTTTGGTCTTGGGAAAGCCAAATTGGGCAAAACCACACTTTGACTGAGAGGTATTGAGTGGCTAACGTGTTGTGAACTATAATACACTCCAATCATTAAATCGATCATAAAATCCTTATCGCATTAGGTAAATACCTAGGTCATGGTCATAGCCCTGGGCCTTTTATATATTTGGAAAACCCTTAAAAATAATTATCTCTAGTCTTATATCTTAAATTTGCATTCCATAGATTAATACTAGATATAGAAACAAAAACCCTATTTTGCAATCGGGATACTTCACTTTCTCATTCCGAATATAATACTCCTAGCTCCCATCTAATCTACACGTAAGTTCGGCCCCGACTCTTTGTTGGGTTTTATTATTGCATACAACTGTGTCTTGCCCTTTTTGAGGTATGCATTTGAACGTGATCAGTTTTGGGGCCCTTGCCATGGAGTTAAAAATTGTATTAGCTATATGTTTGGGTTTGTGTGTGGATTGTCTTATTTTCTTTTCTTTACTAATTTGTGTAAATCATAGGTACAATCATAGAGACGAACAACAATGAATAGAAACATGCCTTTGGGGGATGTAGACATTGATGATGACCAAGTTGAAGAGGTTCCTCTTGAACCTCAAGCAAATAGAATTGGTTGGGCGCTTTATGAAAATGTCCCAGTTCTACCCCCACCTCCATCACGAGCGACTCCACATCGGGTGTTGCCTAATAAAGGGTATGCAAGTGACATAGTCTCTCCCATATTAGGGAGAGAAATATTCAAAGCACCAATGTAATTCTCACCTTGCTAGAGCAACGAGGTTTCTTCACCGGTTCTACAAGTCAAAATGCGTATAAACACTTGAAGGGGTTTGTTGACACTTGTTTGGGAGAAAACAAACGAATGTCTCTAAGGATGCATTGAGGCTAAGTCTTTTTCCCTTCTCTCTACGGGAGAAAGCTTTAGATTGGTTGGAACGATTGTCAAAGCATTCCATTCGTACTTGGGATGAGTTGGCGGAGAAATTTATTGTTAGGTTCTTCTCTCTCTGGCATATGGCTACAGTTAGAGATAAGATTCTAACATTCAAGCAAGACCCCAATGGACCGCTACATGAGATATGGAAGCGATATAGAACAATGGTCAAATAATGGCCCAACAATGATATGACAGAGAGTATGATTCAACAAACTTTCTATCATGGGATTAACACAACCAACCAATGTGTTGTGAATCAACTTGCCGGTGAAAATTTTATGACTACGTCTTATGTAGAGGCTTTTGTGAATTTGGATGAAATGGCGGACACATCATTGGCATGGCAATCTCAAGCTAATGTTCACAAGGTGATCCGAATGTGATTCACCTCCATAAAGAGTTGCATGACCATAGGCAAGCCATTGCCGAATTGACCACCACCATGAATCAACTAGAAAAGGCTCAACTTCAACAAGTGTGAAATCCTAAGCAAGTAAATGCCATGGAGGGAGTGAACATGATGGTGAACAAAATAAGGAAAAAGGGTCCGCAAGTGCAAATTCGAGTGGAGAATTATGTGCAAGAGGATAGTGGGTTTGAATAAGATGACTCTTATAATGAACAAAAAAAGGACTGCAATATGTGAATAACTTTCAAGGGATAATAAGCAACTTCCAAGTCCCTAATCAGCAACAATGGCAATCTCAAAGCAATCAAGGTAATTGGAAGGCAACAATCAACGCAATTGACATAACAAAAACAACCGAGGAAATTGAAGTGACGGAAACAATAAAAGGTAATTGGAGGGGTAATAATCAAGGAAATTGGGAAGGTAACAATCAAGGCGGATGGAACAATAATCAAGGCAACCAGGGTTCGGATTTTCAAAGACCCCCAATGTTTCAAGAACCAAGAAACCCGCCTTTTTATCTTCATGGTCCAAGTTATTCCAACAATTAAATGGAACATATTGAGAATATGTTTAAGTAATGATGGAAAACAGTGTTGATTCGGATGACCAACTTGCCTCTGACAACACTTCAATCTGCAACTTAGATGTTCAAATGGGACAAATATCTCAAGCGTTAAATACTCTTCCTAAGAGGACACTACTAAGTGACACAATGGTGAACCCAATGAGTGGTAACAACACGGGGCATGCCATGTCCATTACTACAAGAAGTGGAAAAGGTGGGAGTGCACCTCTCAAGTCAAAGGTAACTTGTGGATGAAGAACAAGTGGTACAAGAAGAAGAGATCCCGAACAATGTAGAGCAATATAATGAAGAGGCTCGGATTGATATTTATAAGAGTGAGGAGAATACTCAAGATGAGGTGAATCTGTCTAGGGATCACATTATTGATATACCGGAACCGGATTGCAAAGGGCTAAGGCATTATTGCCTAAGCCTCCACCTCCATACACCCAAAGACTTGCAAAGAAAAATGGTGAAAATTACTTCAAAAAGTTTATTCAAATGATGAAAAGTCTCTCAATCAATAAGCCATTAGTTGAAGACTTAGAACAAATACCCGTTTATGAAAAGTTCATTAAGGATTTTGTGACAAAGAAGCAGTCGATGAATTTTCAAACTATTAAAGTCACTCATCAATTGAGTGCAATTGTGCATTATGTCGCTCCCAGGTTGGAGGATCCCAGTGCTTTCACAATTCCTTGTACAATTGGAAGTGCCGAGTTTACTAAAGCTCTTTGTGATTTTGGGGAAAATATCAATTTTATTCCCTATTTGGTTTTCAAGACATTGGGAATTGGGCAACCATGGCCCACCTCTATGGGATTCCAAATGGTTGATCGTACTATGAAGAGACCATTGGGAGTGATTGAAGATGTTTTGGTTTGTGTTGATAAATTCATTCTTCCGGTGCATTTCATCATTCTAGATTGTGAAGTTGATCAATGAGGTGCCGATTATTCTTGGAAGACCTTTCCTTGCTACGGGGAAGGCTCTTTGTGATGTTGATATGGAGAATTTACTTCCGATTTGGTGATGAAAAAGTGGTTTCCCATGTGTGTAAGTCCATGAGGCAACCCAATAGAAATATCGTGTGCTCTTTTGTGGACTTGGTGACCGATGTTATTGTGGATGAAACAAGTGTGATCATCAATGTTGGTGATATGTTGGAGGCCGACTTTCTCAACTTAGATGATAACGAGATGGATGGCTTTGTGGAATGTGTGAACTCTTTTCAAGGAATGAGGTCATACACCTATGAACCCCGAAAATTGTCCTTATATCTTGAAAATAGGAAAACTCCTCCTACAAAGTCTTCAACTGAAGAGCCTCTTACTTGGATTTTATGATATTGCCTCCAGATCTTCGGTATGAATTTCTTGGCCCTTCTTCAACTTTACCAGTTATTCTTTCCTCTTGTTTGACTAACGTGCAGGTAGATTCTACATTAGCGGTGCTATAAAATAGGAAGAAGGATATTGGGTAGACATTGTCAGATATTCGGGGGATAAGCCCTATATTTTGCATGCACAATATTTACTTGGAGGAAGGTGCAAAACTATCTATTAAACATCAAAGGAGACTCAATGAGGCTATATAAGAGGTTTCCAAGAAGGATATTATCAAGTGGTTGGATGCCGGGGTTGTCTACCCTATCTTTGATAGCTCATAGACTTCTCTATTTCAATGTGTCCCAAATAAGGGGGCATGATGGCGGTCACCAATGACAAGAATGAGTTGATTCCTACAAAAATTATGGTCGGTTAGAGAGTGTGTATGGACTATTGTAAGCTCAACAAAGTCAAGAGAAAGAATCATTTTCCACTTGCTTTCCTAGATCAAATGCTAGATAGATTGGTCGACCCCGCTTTCTATTGTTTCCTTCATAAGTATTCGGGCTACAACCAAATTCTTATTGCTCCAGAAGAACAAGATAAAACAACCTTCACATGTCCCTATGGTACTTTTTCTTTCAAGCGGATGCCATTTGTTTTATACAATACACCGGTGACTTTTCGAAGGTGTATGATAGCTATTTTCACAAACAGGGTGGAGGATTACCTTGAAGTTTTCATGGATGACTTCTCGGTGGTCGGGAATTCTTTTAATCATTGTCTCACAAACTTGGACAAAGTGTTGTAAAGATGTGAAGAAATAAATTTGGTGCTAAATTGGGAGAAATGTCATTTTATGGTCGAGGAAGGCATTTTCCTTGGGCACAAAATCTCAAAGAATGGAAGTTGAAGTGACAAGGCAAAGATTGAGGTGATTTCTAAACTTTCACCTCTAACTTTGGTAAAGGGCATGTGGAGTTTCTTAGGTCATGCTAGGTTTTACCGATGCTTCATCAAAGATTTCTAATGTGGTGAAGCCATTGTGCAAGCTTCTCGAGGAGGATACTAAGTTTAACTTCAATGATGATTGCATGAGAGCCTTTGAATTGTTAAAGTTCAAGTTGACAACTACTCCTATTATCACCGCTCCAAATTGGAGTATTCCTTTTGAGATCACATGCGATGCAAGTGATATAGCAGTGGGGGAAGTTTTGGGGCAACACATCAACAAAAAATTTCATCCGGTCTAGTATGTTAGTAAGTCCATGAATAGTACCCAAGTTAATTATACCGTTACGGAGAAAGAGCTCCTTGCCATTGTGTTTGCAGTTGATAAGTCCTCCCTTGCTTGATGGGTGCAAAAGTTATTGTCCATACGAATCATATGGAACTTCATTATCTTATCAGCAAGAAAGATTCCAAAGCTCATTTAATGATATAGGTGCTTTAGTTGCATGAGCTTATATTGACAACGAAGATAGAGAAGGAAGTGAAAACCAAGTGGCAAACCACTTTTCTCGTTTGGAGGAGGAGGGGAGGCCACATGATGGCCTTGAAATCAATGACTCCTTCCCCGATGAACAACTCTTGGCTACTTCAATGAAAGAGGTTCCATGGTTCGCGTATCTAGCAAATTTCCTTGTGTGTGGTATCATCCCAGACGAGTTCTTTCAAACTAAGGGATGAAGCTCAAACGAGATTATCAAACTTATTATTGGGATGAACTATGCCTTTTCTGAATTCGTACAGATATGGTGATTAGGAGATGTGTACCGAAAGAAGATCTAGGTAATATTCTTGGGGATTGTCATTATTCGCCTTATGGCGGTCATCATGGTAGAGCGAGAACGGAAACCAAAGTGCTAAGTTGTGGTTTATATTGGCCCACTATAAATATGCAAGTGATTTATCATGGGTGGCTTTCCAGCCATGCCCAATGACCCCTTGAGCGCGCCCCGTGGCATCTTAGCAAGCCTCTCAATGCCTAGCACCACAAATAGTCCTGTAGTCTTGGCTGCACCATGTGACAAGCACACATGTGCAGTTTTTGCCTCACTGATATCACTCGCAAGCCCCCAGCCATAGGAAGATGCCAACAACACCGCATGTATAGACAACGCTGCGATCACTGACCGTGCTGCCAAAGATAAGGTTGCTGGCTACGGACCTATTTCTACGTTGTAGAAAACTAAGTCCTTTTTGTTGTAAATATAGAATAATTTTATTTCATGTACTTCCATTATGTTTCTCTAGATTAGTTAGGTCTAGTCTTGTAACTTTGGTTTATTTTTTTAAGCACTATTAGGGGGAATCAAGCAATCAAAATTTCTAGCAAGCAAACAATTCTCTGTACCGGTGTCTCTCCCTCTCGACACCATGTCTCTTTTCTATAACAGCTTTTATTAATGCAATCAAGCCTTCTTTCATTCTCAATTTTCATTTTTGTTCTCTTAATTGCTCTTGATATTGATTTTCTCATACGGCACTAACAATCTTTTCTAGCATACGGAGGGGAGCTCAGTTGGTGGATAGTAACTGCGGTGAAATTAGTTTCTTAGCGTTACGTCGCCCTTCTAAGGAACCTCAGGAAGGTGTCCCATAACATATCTAGTGAAGAGGTGTGATGGATGTCAACGGGCTAGTGTTCTTAAAGAAAATTGAAATACCTCTCACTATCATTTTGGAGATTGATATTTTTGATGTATGGGGTATTGACTTCTTGGGTCCTTTTGTGAGTTCTTATGAAAATGCCTACATCTTGGTCGTGTTTGATTATGTTTCCAAATGGGTTGAAGTTGTTGCTCTACCCAATAATGAGGCGAGAAGTGTGGTGGCATTCTTGAAAAAGAATATTTTCACAAGCTTTGTTACTCTGTGAGCTATTATAAACGATGGAGGTCACATTTTTGCAACAAGTCTTTCGACAACTTACTTAACAAGTATGGTGTTACTCAAAGTTAAGACCAACAAGTATTTCGACAACTTACTTAGCAAGTATGGTGTTACTCAAAGTTACGACTCCCTATCATCAACAAAAAAGCGTTCAAATGGAAGCTCCAACCGGGAGATAAAGAGTATCTTGTCCAAAATAGTGAATGCTAACGGGTCGGATTAGTCCAAGAAGCTTGATGATGCATTATGGGCTTATCGACGGCTTACAAAATGCTTATCAGAATGTCTCCATAGCGGTTGGTGCTTCGAAAAGCTTGTCATCTTCCGGCTGGAACTTGAGCACAAAAAAATGTGGGCTCTAAAGAAGTTGAATCTGGATTATGATGTAAACCGCTGATCTGAGGGTAGCATAGTTGACTGAGTTGGATAAGTTTAGGTACCATGCTTATGCAAGTCCGTCCTTGTACAAAGAAAAGTTGAAATATCTCCATGATAAATACATTTGGAACAAAGAGTTCAAGGTGGGCGATCTTGTGTTGTTGTTCAACTCACAGTTGAGGATGTTTCCAGAACTAAGTGGCCTTTAGAAGTTATGGGTATGACACCCTTTGGTGAATTGGACTTGAAGAACAAAAACAATGAGGTATTCCGAGTCAATGGTCACCGGGTGAAGCACTATTTGGGAAACGTTGGAGATGGTCACGTCATTGCGGTCATTCATTTCAATTGATTGTATTCTGCATCATGTCGCGACGTTAAATCAGGCGCTTCTTGGGAGAAAGCCCGAGTTTCTTTTTCTTTACTTTGTTTCTTTTGTAGTTAGATGTTATTTTTTAGCTAACTTGACTTGATGTCTGATGTAGGGATGAGTGTACCTTACAAAAATTGTTGACAGAAAATCTAGTTAAGTGTTGAAAGCATTGTGGACCCCAAGTGCTATATGCGAATCGCAAAATTATGATTGCGGCAACAAAAGTGCTTTGTGGCCGCACAAATAGTTTGTGGATCGCATAAATAGAAGGTGATAAATGATAACTCTTTGAAGTTTGTCTGTCAGAAAAATGGTCGATGTGCGGATGCAACAGAAAATCTACAGTCGCACACAAATTTCTGCGAATCGCAGACAAAATGAGGCATTAAGCTCAAAAGGTAACAGATTGCGGTCCACAATTGAAATTCTGTGGCCGCACTAGCCCCTTTTTTCCTTAGCAAATCGTTGAGTATAAATAGAGGGTTAGGGGCTCTTGTTACACTTTTCCCTCTATCGGCACAAAACTTGCGCCAATTTGAAATCTTTTGGTAAATCATCTGCGCACACACTTAACAATTGTGATCACTCATTTCTTGCACTTCCTCATACATGGTATGCTTCAATTATTTGTTAGAATTTTTCAATCTTTAGTTTAATTTATATCTTTTTAGTTAGTTTTAGGCCATTTGTTAGTAGAACTCAATTATACAACCATGTGCGGTTAAATTTGTTGTGGGTCAACTAGTACATGCTCTATGGGGGATAGGTCAATAGATTTCATGCTTGTACGATGTTACTGTCACGACCTAAAATCCACTAAGGGTCGTGATGGTGCCAAACACTGCTGTCAGGCAAGCCAACCAAATTACTTGATTAAGTTCACATTATAACAATTTTAAAAAATCAAGGTTTTCCTTTAATTTTTCTGGTAAAAGACAATCTGTACAATGTAAATGAAAGAGTTTTGGGAAGTAAATACAAGATACCCAATAATCATCCCAGAACCCTGTGTCATAAGTGTATGAGCAATTTCTAAAAAATAATATAATACACCAATTATCCGGAATACAATATTGAACAGAAAATAAATACAGATAAGTGAAAGAGACTCTACTGGCTGCGGATCGCCCCGAGAAGTGCAACTCACCTAAGTCTTCATATCAACCATGTTCCTACGCCCAGTAGGCCACTAGAGATACATATGCTTGTGCAAAAAAATACACAGAAGTGTAGTATGAGTACGAAAACAATGTGTACTCAATGAGTATCCTGTCTAATCTCGAAGAAGTAGAGACGAGATGGTAAACTTAGACACTTAATAGGGATCCAATAATTATATATTATTAATATGAATAATCATGGATTTATTAGGAATGAAATAAATTTCAAGTAAGTCATGAATAGGTGAAAGTTCCTTTTTATATTAAAGGTCTTCGGATTCATAATCAATTAGTTTTCGAATATTTCAAGTCGGGGAGAGAAGATATCACTATAAATAAATTCCAAGGCAAGCAAAACAAGCATGCACACATCATGCTGAGCTCGTACGGCCCGATCAAACAAAAAATAGATTGTGCACTGTCGAGGGTCGAACGGTGCAAACCATATATGCATCTATTTAATCTGTCGGGACATTCGTCCCGTTCCAAAAATAAACACACACAGACAATCAATCAAGAAGTCTACGGTGAGCAATTATCCAATGAAAATAAATCCTCTTTTAACCATTTAAGAAAAATAAAGTTTTGTTTATGTAGAAATTTATTTACTAATTCGACGTGATTTAAGCAATTCAAGCTGCCAATAAGTTCACAAATAATCCAAGTATAGCAAGTTTTTGGGTCCTAACTACCCGGACAATAGCATAATAGTTGCTACGCACGGACTCTCGTCACCTCGTGCGTACGTAGCCCCCACAATTAGGATCACATAACCAATTTTTTTCACCTATGGGGACTATTTCCTCTTACAAGGTTAGAAAGGAGACTCACCTTGCTCGAAGATCCTAACCGGCACTCCACGCTCCTTGAAGACTCAAATTGGTGCACAATTCTCCATAACTAGCCAATGATTATACAAATTCATTAATATATGCTCAATTACTTATTACAATCCAATGCATAGCAATTGCTTACCCTGATCAAAAAGTTGACAAAAATACCCTCGAGCAACGTGCCTGGATTCCAAAAATTTTTGAAGAATAAGTTTACTCATAGCCTCACGAACTCAAATATATGATTTTCTCTAAATTCTATACCCAAAATCGTGGCCAAATTCCAAGAATATAATTACTAGGTTTTTCCTCTAAACCCAAAGTTTTCTACAAATTTCATGTATAAACCATGTATTTAACCCATATCTAGAAGAAATCACTTAACTCATGATATATGATGAAGCCCCTCCTCAAAAGCTCCAAAAATCGCCTCAAGCCAAGAAAATATGAGAGAAGACGACCAAATCCCAAATTTTAAAAGAACCATTCTGCCTCCTGCACTTCCGCACCTACGGTCGTTTGACCGCTTCTGCAGTTTTGCAGGTGCGGCCCTTCTACCGCATCTATGGTTTCCTCCCCAACCTTTTATTTCCGCTTTTACGACTTCTCTATCACAAATACGGTCTTGCATCTACAGAAAAATGACCGCATCTGCGACTCCTCTGTCCACTTCTACGGTGCCGCACCTGTGCCCCAATCCTCGCAGGTGCGGTTATGACAGCAACCAGCAACTTCAACCTTCCAAATATTCCATTTTCAATTTGTTATCCATCCGGAATCCACCCGAGGCCCTGGGGACCCCGACCAATCATACTAACCAGTCCCAAAACACATTATAGACTTGCTCGAGGCCTCAAATTGTATCAAACAACGCTAAAACCACAAATCGACCTCCAATCCAAGCGTTATGAACTTTAGAACTTCAAACTTCTACTCTTGATGTTTAAACCAATCAAATCAAGTCTGATTGACCTCAAATTTTGCACACAAGTCATATTTGACATTATGGACCCACTGCAGCTTTCGGAATCGGATTTCAACCCCGATATCAAAAGTTCCACTTCCAGTCAAACTTCACAAGAACCTTCAATTTTCTATCTTTAGCCAAATGGCTCCAAAATGACCTACAGAACTGTGAATTCACTTCCGATCGCGCTCTCAACTCCAGAATCACCATACAGAGTTATTCCCAAACTCCGAGTCCCAAACGGACATCGATAACACAAAAATACATTTCAAGCCAAACTTATGAAATTCCTTCCAAAAATGCTAACTTTCACAATAGGCGTCAAAACGCTCCCGGGCCATCCAAAACCCAATCAAAGCACACGCCCAAGTCTGAAACTATCACACAGATCTACTAGAACCTTCAAATACAGATTACGAGGTTGTTTACTCTAAAATACAATCTTAGTTAATTTTTTCAACTTAAAGCTTCCGAAATAAGAATTCTCTTTCCAAATCAACTTTGAACTTCCTGAAATTCAATTCCAGCGTACAAGTCATAATACCTTAAATGAAGTTACCATGGCCTTAGAATAATGAACGATGCACTAGAGCTCAATACAGTTACCATATCAAAATTTGCGCAAACATTGAAAGCCCTAAATACAATTACTGAACTGTTTGTGATCCGCAAGAAAATTATGCGATCCACAGAAGTTTAGTCTAGGGAAACATTAGTAATGAATGGGTTTGCGCTCGCAAGGAGATTTTATGGACTGCATAAATCCCATTGTGGCTGCAGAACTGCCATTATCCTATTATTAGAGAATTTACAATTGTAACTCACATGTGCGGCTACAAGCCAAATTGTGCGGATCACAAAAAATGGTTTGCGCCTGGAAAACAACCCATTTTATATTATTAGAATGTTGTCACATTTTCGATTTCTGACTTATGGCTGCAAGGAAAACTTTGCGGACCGCAATACACAGCTGCGGCCACAAGAGAAAATGGTATGGTCCGCAACGCCCAATCTGCGGCCGCAAAGGAAATTGTGCGGACCGCAGATCCTTATCCTGCAAGCATATCTCAATTGTGTTCTTCATGATGTTTAATGTTGTATTCTTGTATGTTTGAACTTGAATTGTAACTAACAATTGCCTTTGCTCGGAACAGAAAATGGTTCGATCTAAAGGCAGAGGTGATACTTCAAAGGGTAGGGGTGAACCTTCTAGGGGTCGAGGCAATAGTGCTTTACCCCTCGGCCTACAAAAGATAAAAAGGCTATAGCCGGCAGAGGGAAAGGTGCAGAGCATTGGAGGGAAAATCGGTTCAAGAGCAGTTGGCTATCCAGTCAAATCCGTAAGGAAGATATCAACTCAAGGATGAGTCATCCATATCTCATTGCACTCTCATGGGTTTGGAAAGTACTAGTCAGGATTATGAGCCATCTACTGCACCTGTTCCCAAGGAACTAGATATAACAGTTGAAGACGTCCCCAATGATGGCAGTGAGTGAGATGCTACAACTGCATGCCTTGAAAGGTCGATGAAGAAAGAGGTTTAGGAGGATCAGTTTGTTAGTTTGGATGCCTTCACCAGCTTTTGCACTTGGTGTCCATTGAGGTCGCTCACTCTTGAGTGATAATTTCAGCTGAAAGATCTGGAGAGGTATAACCCTGCAGTATTGAGACAGTTTAGATAACACAAAGGGTATATATGGTTTACCTAGAGCGTGGTGGATGCTAAGGAGTACCTTGTCCAAGAATTCTATGTCAATGTCATGCATATCAAAAGATGGACAAAGGTGACGAAAGTGAGAAACCTCAAGGTGTGATTTGATCAGCATACACTGAACACATATTTGGTAATTGATGATGTGGAACCCACAGAGTACTTAGAGAAGTGTTCATTTGGGGATGCAACATGTCCTTGGTTAGCGGAGATTGTAGCTGCACCAGGTCCACCACAACCATAGATCACAATAGGGGTGCCTATCTAGAGGAGAACTCTGAGTTTCGAAGGAAAGGGGTAGAAACCTTTATCTGCAGCAGACTAGACCCATGCCAGAATGAGACATATCTTCCGATTCCTCAGGCAATTCAAGCTGCTTCTATCATGGACGGGTGCCCTATCAATGTGGTTGCTATGATATCTGCAACATCTCAGTAATTGCCAAGTAGGAAGACTAATCCTACCCATATCCCAAAACTATTACAGAGTATCTTACGGATGTGCAGGTAGATCCGAGAGATTATGACATAAAGGTGCGACTGAAGAAGCCTTTCTCATGGTACTCACTTATGGATATGAACAACCCAAAGAGAAAAAGTCAGCCGTCTACCACCACATGCTAATCTGATGAGCCAGTTGTGGTAGTTGCAGAGGCAGCTGATGTTCCATCCACTTCGGTCGGGCCTTCTTCTAGTGCAGCAGTTATGTTTCTGCTGTCATTTTTAGTTTCGAATGCAGTTCCTACCAGTGGTTCCACCTGAGCTTTGAAGTCAGTGCCCATCCCTACTGTCCCACTTTCTGCATTGTGAGTTTCCCAAATACTAGAGAGCCTCAACAACTGGATGCAAACAGCCACTGCAAAGTTGTCTGACTTATACAGTACTGTTGCACCACAGTCCTCTGTTCAGGCAAGACAGTTTAGGAGACATTCAAGAAGCTCCTGGAGGACCAGAATATTATTATGGCTAACTTGGTATAACATGGATCATTGATAAAAGAGCTAGGAAAAGAAGTAAAGAAAATGAGAAATTCCAGGGCCACCAAGAAGTCAGTTGACAAGCTTCGGAGACAGATGACCAAGATGCAACAACTGGAGATCTTCCCTTTGACATGTTGATTGATCCAGGTCATACAACACCATAGCCCATCAGCACTATTGGCACCAGCTGGCCAAACCCGGCTGCCGACACTAGTGAGGCAGTGCATCAAATACTCACCAACCCAACCACTCCCATATTTGAGGACGATGAGATCCAGTTGGATGAGGCTGAGGGCACTGATATTGCTGGGGACACATTCAACTACGTACTTATGGTTAGAGGCAAACTCGAAAAGTAATAAACATGCTTTATTTGGCACCAACACATTCAACTACGTACTTATGGTTAGAGGCAAGGTTTTTAACAGGAAATAGCTCTAGTTAGTGACTTTGTGAATCTTATGTCGACTTTGGTACCATCGAGTGGTCTAATTGGACCATAGTGATCTTCAATCTTGAATGTGGTCGTTGTGAGCCATTGACCCTATCCTCTTTAACAATCTAGCTGATTGAGGAATGAGATGCTTTGTTGCTAGTCCAAGTATCTATGAGAAAAGTATAGAAATTGCTCCGAATATGTTTTAAGGCTAAATCCTAAGTTTTGCTTGGCTTGAAAAGTGATTGTAGGCTTTCCTTGGCTCGTTTGAGTTTTCTATTGCCTACCAATGATGTCAACCCCTTCAAGCCTTTAGCCTTTCTCATTTGAAAACCATGTTAGAAGCCTTTACGTATTATACCGTGACCCTCTCTTGACACTCGAGATTTCCTTAACACTCATGTGAAACAAATAGCTAAAAGCATAAGTTTGGGGGAAAGAAGAGGAAGAAAAGGTATCAAGGCACAAAAAGAGAAAAGAAATGATGAGAAGGAAAGGAAAAGAAAAGAAAAGAACAAAAAGAAAAATGCAAAAAAATGAATAAGTGAAAAAGTTGAAGGGATTATAGGAAAGGCAATGATCCCAAATGTGGAGAAAAATGAATATAATGATCAAGAAAGAGTGATGTTAAGTATCTCTAATCACCCAAGGAAAAGGAAGTGCTTAAAGGAATTGGCAAAGTGTGAGCTGAGAAATGAAAGATTGAGGGCTTAAGGAGAGTATAATCACTTACCTATATTGTACCTATTCCTAATACAAAAGCCTTCAATACATCCCGAAAGAAGCCCTACTTAATTTTGAGCCGAGCGATCTTATATTAGTGGTGATATCTACATGAGGGGCTAATTTTGAAGCCGTACTAGTAGCATTCTCTTGAGAGAGTTGAGTGAACCTTTCATAAACCTTAGAATTGAGTGCTAATTCCTAAAGTGAGCTTGGCAAATGGAAAGTAGAGGAGGAGGAATTTGGAGTCCACCATAATCATAGAGCAAGAGTCCTTGATGAGTAAAGTCAATTCTTGAAGCTCGAATGTCACATTAGAGTTATACGTGCATAAATGTTTAACTTGTCGCCTTGTCAATAATGCATGAGTGGTGTGGGTAATTGTTGGTCTCAATTGAGGTGTGAATGGGCCACCTGTGGCTAGCTGTAATATCGCTTACCTTTTGGAGGTGAGAACTATTTTATTTTCTTGAGGACAAACAAAGACTCAAGTTTGGGGGAGTTGATAAGTAGGGATTTTTTGACTACTTATTAGTGCCTTTTTACTTTTATTTTAGTCTAAAAGCATTAAATTATATTCCCGAAACTAATAAAATTATATCAATTTGCAAGAGCGATGGAAGTTGATCTCCTGAGTTGAAACCTGACTCAAAAAGGAGTAGTCCGAGGCACGAGGCAATAAAGAGCACATGAGCACAATTTTATGGTCCACATAAGAAATTGCTGACAGCAAATTTTCATCTGCAACCGCAAACAACGAAGAAAACATTAGCAAACACTCAAGCAAATTGCGGACTGCACATGAATTGTGCGACCGCAAAGATGAGATAGAAATTGAAGATCAGAGAATGTGCAAAAAGACCGAGTCTAGGACCCTCTGTGATTGTGGATCGCACAAGAATTATGTTGTCGCAGTCCTAATTCTGCGGATCGTAGAAGAGTTACATCGCACCGCAGTTCAAAAATGTGGGGACGCGACCTCCAGTTCCTAATAAATGAAGAAATCTGCAGATTCCACCTGGAATTGTGAGGCCGCAAAAACACCCGATGGATATTTTTTATCCGAGATTTTTAGATTTTTATAAATAGAAATGTTTCACGAAAATAGGTCAAGTTATGAATATCAAAAGCACTGTAGTCGTTTTTCTTTGCCTCTTTAGGAAATCTTAGCTTATTTTGGTATTTTAACATTAGATTTCTTTATTTTATCTTCCAATATGAGTTTTAATATTTTTTCTTCTTTGTTTTCTTCTATATTCTCTATGAATAGTTAGATTTTTACTAGGGTTGTGACCCAATCCTAGTATGTAAACCTTATAAATAATTTAATTTTATTCATGTTTATAATTGATTGGCTATTATTTAGCTTAGTTCATATTTCATTTGTAGAACTGATGGTTGCAAACATTAATTCATGTCTATTTGACTTAGTCTCTATTTGAGAAGAGGAACCTAGTCTAGGTTAACTTAGCTAACAAGAAATTGGATCAATTGAGAGATTGATTAACCCAATTAAAGGGTTCAACCTAGAGATAATAACAACCTGACTTGAGCTCTTATCAATTGCTTTGGTTGATAGCCATTTGATCTTGAGAATGACAAATTAGGCAAAACCACTCTCTGATCGAGAGGTATTGAGGGGGTAACATAGTATTGTGAGCTATAATACACCCCAATCAAAAAAACAAGCATAAAAATCTTTATCTCATTAGATAAAGACTTAGGTCATAATCACAACCCTAGGCCTTTTATATATTTGCAAAACCCTCAAAAACAATTTTCTCTAGTCTTATGTCTTTAATTTGAATTCCTTATATTAATACTAGATATTGAAACAAAAAACCTACTGTGGAAGTGCAATCTAGATACTACACTTGCTCATTCCAAATATATACTCCTAGCTCCCATATTAGCTCCATGTGGATTTGATCCTGATTTTTTGTTTGGTTTCTTTATTGCATAGGACAGTATCATATCCTTTTTGAGGTGTGCATTTGGATATGATCAGTATTACACTATATCATTTGTGTATCTCATATGTATCATATTTGTATCTAATATGTATCACATATGTATCTATGTATGCATGTGTAGGGATACATGCGTGATACATGTGTCGCATAAAAAAATTAAACGCGATTTTAACTATAAATTTTGATACCAAATCAGTCCAAATCACATCAAATCTTCGTAAATTTTTATATATTGACTCATATATATGTTTTCGATGGATTTCAACTATGCCCATTTAATAAGATCCATTTTTTTTTTTAGATTTTTGGAATTTTGCATATACTTTCTTGTATTATATCACCTTATTTGTTATCTCATTCATGAAATTTCCTTTCTGTCTTGCATCTAATGTCGCTATTTACGCTTAAGATATAGAAGGAGATCTTTGTGTGTGAATCTTAGAGAGAAAGAACCTTATTTATTTGGGTCTTCGATTATTGTATGCGTTTGGTTAGTTTTGGTAAGTCTATGATTAATGGTTAGAGGTTGGTAAACTCGGACTTATTTAGAATATTTTTGTAAAATTCTCATCTTCTTTTTTTCTGGTTGTTGTTACTATTTCGCTTCCATAGTTTTTTTGCCATAATTACTAGGGTTTTTTTTTTTGCTTTATTGAGCCGAGGGTCTTTGGAAAATAGTATTTTTACTTTTATGAGGTAGGGATAAGGTCTGCGTACATATTATCCTCATCATTTATGGAAATACACTAGGTATATTATTGTTATGGTTAAAGAAACCAGGACATTATCCAGTAGGGCCAGAAGTGTTATTTTGTGATTGAAGGAACTAACTCCTAATTCTCTGGTGAAAATTTTTTTGAGTTAAATTTTTGAATTATTTCTCGAGTTGTGAGTGTCATTTTTGCACAAAATTATTAGAATCATCGCTATATTAGTTCTTCTAAAAAGTTCGTAGGACTATCATAATGAACGTAAAACTCAGTGATTAGATCCATACTTTTTATATCATTGTTTCATATCTATTCATTAGTTTGACTAAATTTAAATATCACAATAAACACATCTAGAAACTTCTCGAAGGATTATAATTAGGTGTATTTATGGTGCGGTTTGGATCGATTTTTTTTTAAAAAGAAACCAAATAAAGTAAGTTAGTTTTTAAAATATTAGAACCAAATCAAACCAATTATGTCGGTTTTTCTCGATTCGGTGTATGTCGATTTTTCAAATTTTTCGGTTATTTGTCGAATTTTTTCTTAAATATAAGACATACACTACCAAACACATATTCCGACAACCACATTTTCAATGTAACACTATCCAATTAATTGCTCTTTGAGAAATCTATTATTTACCAAGATGTATTGATGATAAAATAAAATAGTAATGGATAATTTAAGGACTCAATTAAAAATATACTATTTTTAACACAAAATGGATTCTTATACTAAACAAAAAAAACTACTAATCAAACTAGAATGTAAAGATAAAGAACTATATTAAAAGTGCAAACTATTAATATTTACCATAAATTTTTTAAAACTTTGTGTAAAAATATGTGTGTGTGTGTGTCTCTATATATATATATATACATATATATATATATATGTATATACATATATATATATACATATATATATATACATATATATATATATATATACATATATATATATATATATATATATATATATATGTGTGTGTGTGTGTGTGTGTGTGTGTAATAATAAATTTGAAATAGCTACTCCTATAGTCGGTTTGGTTCGATTTTTTTTATTAAAACCAAAACCAAACCAAATTTTGTCGGTTTTTCAAATTCAAAACCAAAAGCAAACCAAACCAAACCAAGAAGTATCGATTTGGTTTGATTTTCGATTTGGTTCGATTTTTCGAATTTTAATGAACACCCCTAATTATAATAATAAAGATATGAAAATCCGTAATTAGATGCAAAATTTCTATTTTCTTTTGGTTCAATGCGTATTTGCCTACTAGTTCACAATATGTAAGGCTGTACTCTATTAAAAAGTTTTTCATTCCCAAGTTTAAGTGGTAAAAATAGCACGGGCTAGTCAGTTTTCGGACTGGTCATTCAAAAATAGTCAATATTTATAAAGTTATTGAAAAATAATTATTATTTTGCTGTAACACGGAAGTTCCAGTATAATATAATGGAGATCGGTGCACATATGTATGAATTTACAACATATTATGCTGGAACTCTAATATGCAAAAAGTTCAAGTATTTTATACTGGAGTAATTTTTCGAATTTTGAACAGTATTTTCATTCAGATTTATCTTTACATGAAAAGTAGCTAAATCCGATTACTTTTGAAATTGTGGCTATTTTCTAATGATCACTTGTAAATCTGACTATTTTTTTAATTTTTCCCATTTAAATGGTGCTGCAACTCAATACCTCTAAATTCTAAGTAAAAAGTCAGTCGTATAACCACACTCTTTGAAATGAATCCAAAATTACCATCAAAAAATATGGTATAGTAGATGAAACTACTCTTCCCTTAATTAGAGGTCTCGAGTTCGAGCTCTGACTATAAAAGAATTCTTGATAGGAAACAAATGCAGATCAAGGATTTAAAGGCTCTGGGTGCCAAAAAATTTTGAAAGTAGACATGCTACAATTTATACTGTCTAAATAGGGTATAAAGGTAATTGACATGCTACAATTTACAATGTCTAAATAGGGTATAAAGGTAATCAATTTGGTCTATTTGAATTTCGATCCGTGTTATTCGTCTTTGAATTAATATAAACAAATTTATCGAGCAAAAATATTACGTAATTATTATGATAACTTGGAAAAGAAGCATAAAATTCAATTGAATTATGTATTTTGTATAAGAAAAAAGGCTCGTTATCAATTTATATTTAAATACTCAAGGCAAAAATTTATACTAATAAGCACTCTAAACATTAAAATCAAAGCAAGTTTACGGACATTTTTCAATTTACTATTTTTATGAAGATTAACTCACTGAATATCATGTTCATCCTACTTTTAGAGTAATTTGACAATAAAATAAATTTTCGTCCTTAATTAGAACAGTAACTTATTCAAGGATTTTTATATATTTTTTGTTTTCTGCAAATAGATTTATTGGAATTGTGTTCTTGGAAAAAAAAACATTTAACTTTTTTTTATTGTCTATTGATAAATAACGGAGGAGGTGAGAAAGCGCAACAGTAATAGTTTTTGAATGACAAAGATTTTTATATAATGTTTAAAGGAATGAAGGTTGCGGAGATGAGGATGCTTAGGTGGATGTGTGGGCACCTCGGGCATGTTCGGAGGAGGGGCCCCGATGCCCCGGTGAGGAGCTGCGAGCGGCTAAATAACGGAGGAGGTGAGAAAGCGCAACAGTAATAGTTTTTGAATGACAAAGATTTTTATATAATGTTTAAAGGAATGAAGGTTGCGGAGATGAGGATGCTTAGGTGGATGTGTGGGCACCTCAGGCATGTTCGGAGGAGGGGCCCCGATGCCCCGGTGAGGAGCTGCGAGCGGCTGGAGATTGTTGGTGGTCGGCGAGGGAGCGGGAGGCCTAAGAAGCATTGGGGAGAGGTGATTAGACAGGACATGACCAGAATGCAGGTTACCGAGGACATGACCCTTGATAGGGGAGTCTGGAGGTCTAGAATCAGGATTGTAGGCTAGGGGCTCATAGAGTTCTCCGTACGCCTTTCCCGGGTTGGGTGTGGGATAGTAGGGTTACCCATAGGTGATTAGTGTTTTAGCTTAGGTCCCCAGAGGGTTGATAGTATGGTAGTTACTGCTTGTTATTATTGCATGCGACTGTATTTATGTTGCTTATGTTTCCATAATTATTTATGTTATTTCTGCAGGAGTACTTGTGCTTTATTATTTTGTTTTGTCTTGCTTGTGTTTCTAATTTTACCTTTGTTTCTTAATGCAGCTTTCCCTTTTTTATCCTATACGCCGAGGGTCGACTGGAAACAGCCTCTCTGCCCTTTCGGGCAGGGGTAAGGCTCGTGTACATATTACCCTCCTCAGACCCCACCTGGTGGGAATACACTGGGTAGTTGTTGTTGTTGTTGTTGTAATAAATGCACCCAACAAAGCTCCTACGAAATGCTCTGCTAAGCGGATTCGAACTTGCGCCACTAGCTGAAATTAGGGGTGCATAAAAACTCGAAAAGTTGAACCAAACCAACTAAAAGAATCGATATTTTTTGGTTTGATTTGCTTTTGGTTTTGAATTTTAAAAATCAATCAAATTTGGTTTTGTTTTGGTTTTAATCAGAAAAAAACCAAAGAGAAAAACGAATCAAATTGACAATAGGAATAGCTATTTAAAATTTATTATTATTACACACACACACACACACACACAGATATATATATATATATATATTGAAAACATACAGATTGAAGGTGATAAACTAATGAGTGATACAGTGAGAGAGAGAGAAACGAGAGGAGTTGAAAACTCTCTAGAATATACGAGAGAGAAAAATGAATTGCATAACTCAAAATATTTGAGTCTTTACAGATATACATATACACATTATACTTGGGTCGCGTCAGACGGCCCAAGTGTAAAAAGAATGGGATCAGATTTTGCTATGGCCCAAACAACTAACTAAGCCTACAATATACAAAGTATACAATGAATATACAATAAATGTACAACCCAATATCAATGTCTACATTTATGTTTAGGCTTAGAAGCTAGATAAGCTTGTAGCTCAACACCCCCCCTCAAGTTGGAGGGGGAGACCACCTTCAACTTGACTAGTAGAGGATGGAGGACAGTCCCAGGCAGAGGCTTGGTGAGGAGGTCAACTAGCTGTCGAGAGGTAGGGACATGGGAGAGTGTAATGAGCCCACTAGTCAGCTGATCCCTAACAAAGTGACAATTCACCTCAATATTCTTGGTCCGCTCATGAAAAATAGGATTTTTGGCAATATGAACAGCAGTCTGGTTGTCACAAAAAACAGAGAAGGGAAGAGTAACAGAAACCCCAATATCAGTAAGTAAACGAGAAAGACAAGACAATTCAGCTACCACTTTAATGAGTGCCCTATATTCTGCTTCAGCAGAAGATAAGGAAACTACATGTTGCTTTTTGGACTTCCAACTAATCAAACAGCCACCCAAAATAAGACAAAAACATGTAACAGATCTGCGAGTATCAGGGCAGACAGCCCAATCACTGTCAGAATAAGCAGTAAATAGAGAAATCAGAACTATCAGAATAGAACAGACCTAAAGATAAAGTGCCCTTAAGATATCTGAGGACATGGAGGGCAGCAGTCATACGAGGGACTCTGGGACATTTCAAAAATTGACTCAGATGCTGAACAGCAAAACAGATGTCAGGCCTAGTGTGAGTCAAAAATAGGAGCTTACCAACAAGGCTCCTATATTGATCAGGGGAGGATAAAATATCAGCATAATCAGCATGAAGTTTGACATTAATATCCAAAGGACTAACAACAGGAGAAACATTTATACAGTCAAACTGATGCAGCAGGTCAGAAACACACTTATGCTGATTAAGGATCATCCCACCAGGAACAACTGACATCTCTATGCCCAAAAAATAATGCAAAGACCCCAGGTCTTTAATCCTGAACTGATCATCCAGAAACAGTTTCAGGGCAGAAATCTCATCATTGTCATCCCCAATAATAATAATGTCATCCACATAGACTGCTACAATCACAAGAGATCCATGTTTACCTTTGATGAATAGAGAATAATCATTCAAAGAATGTTTATAGCCTCTGGAATAGATGGCAGAAGACAATTTAGCATACCATTGTCTGGATGCATGTCTCAGCCCATAGAGAGACTTTTTCAACTTACAAACAAGAGGAGTAGAGGCAGAGGAAACAGAATCAGAAGAAGGAGCAGAAACTATCAAACGTGGAGGGAGCTTCATATATTCCTCCTCATCCAAATCACCATGTAAGAAAGCATTGTTAACATCAAGTTGAAATAAGTTCCAATGATTCTTAATAGCCACAGCAATAATACACTTAACAGTGGACATTTTAACCACAGGAGAAAAAGTGTCAGTGAGATCAACTCCTTCAACCTGAGTATCACCTCTAATAACAAGTCTAGCTTTATACCTTTCAACACTGCCATCAGCCTTATATTTGATCTTATTAACCCATTTGCATCCTATGGGTTTCATACCAGAAGGAAGAGGAACAACATCCCAGGTATGGTTTGCATCCAAGGCATCAAACTCCTTTCTCCTGACATCATGCTATACTGGAACAGATGCAGCTTGAGAGTAATAGAGAGGTTCAGATTCCAGAGAAGAAGAAGAAGATCCAGAAAAGGCAGGAAGTTGACAGACATAATCCTTAAGATAAGAGGGAGGATTATGTTGTCTTCCAGATTTTCTGCGTGCAGGAAGAGATGTAGAAGGAGGCAAATCAGGAGGAGAAATATCAGGATTGAAGGGATGAATGGAAGCTGGATTAGAAGAAGGGGAAGTTGGGGCAGAAGGAGGAGGAGGAGAGGAACAGGCAGGTATAAACAAGTCTGTATCAGAGGAGGAATGATCAAGAGGAGGAACAAAAGGAAAGGAAGAGGGAGTAGGAAGAACAGAAGATGATACAGTTTTAAAAGGAAAGTAGGTTTCATGAAATATAACATCCCTGGAGACAAAGTATTTTTTATAAGTGCGATCATAAAGTTTATAACCCTTTTTGGGAAAAGGATACCCTATGAATACGCAGGAAATGGCTCTAGGTTTGAACTTGTTCCTTTAAGGAATTGGGACAGTAGCATAGACAAGGCACCCAAATGCTCTCAAATGAGAGTAGGTTGGTGTCTTTCCATGCAAAATTTCATAATGAGATTTATTATGAAGGAGTCTGGATGGTATTCTGTTAAGAAGATACGTGGCAGTTAGTAAGCAGTCCCCCCAGAAAGAGATGGGCAAGCCAGATTGGAAGAGTAAAGCTCTACATGTCTCAAGAAGAGTCCTATGTTTCCTTTCAACAACACCATTCTGTTGAGGAGTATGAGGACAGGTTGTTTGATAAATAATCCCTTGGTTACTAAAGAAAGATGCACCATCAATGCTAGACCCCAATTCCAAAGCATTCACTTCTAACAGTTTGAACCACAGCAATAAGCTGGGTTTTAACCATACACAGAAATGATTCAAGCAGGCAGAAAGCATTGCTTTTAGACCCCAGTAAGTGTGTCCAGGTGGCCCTAGAGAAATCATCAACTATTGTAAGAAAATATCTAGAACTAGAAGAAGTAGGAGTGTGATAGGGGCCCCAAGTGTCCACATGAATCAATTGGAAAGGTCTAGAAGTACTTATTGTGCTATCAGGAAAGGGAAGTCTAGTCTGTTTAGCCATAGGACAGATAAAACAAGGGAAAGGCTGCTTAGAAGCAAATGGAAAAGACAATCCAGAAATGTGTTTCATGTTTGAAAATGAAGTATGAGCAAGTCTCAAATGCCAAATGTAATTCATGTCAGTTGTAACAACATTATTACATATGGAACTATTTACATTGGAAGGTAAAGCAACAACTTTATGGAGACCAGTAGAGGAAGAATTGTCATGATTACAAGAGTCAGACATAGAGCATACAAAAGTGGATGAACAACCAGTAGAGGAAGAAGGGGAAGCTGGAACCCAAGCAAGCTTGTATAGACCAGCCTCCTCTTTACCAAGATCCAGAGGCTTCCTCAGAGAAGGGTCCTGTATCATGTGGAGGAAGCAGGAAGTTGCAGTGAACAAAACTATGCAATGCAACTGTTTCACTAACTTGCGGACAGAAATCAAGTTGTGTTTAAAAGAAGGAACTAACAAGACATTGTGAAGGGTGATGGATGGAGTTAATGCAAAAGATCCTGTGCATGTCACTTTCACTTTATATCCATTAGGAAGAGTTACAAGATAGGGTACAATTAAAGTGTGATGTTAAAGAGTAAACTTTTATCATATGTCATATGATTAGAAGCCCTTGAGTCTATTATCCAGGTGGAAGAATTAATATGAGTAAGCATGCAAAGCTTGGAATCAGAAATAAGGCTCTTAGTTAGCATAGTACCAGCAAAATTAGCAGCATACATGGGAGGAGGAGTGTGAGCAGTGGAATCCCCTAACTGAGTCTGTTGTAACAAGCTCATCAATTGGTCATATTGTTGTCTGCACAACACTGGTATCACAGAACTCTGGCCATCTATGTTTGTAACAGGGTGATGGCTTTCAGGAGGATTTCCTTGAGGAACAGACACATTTCCTTCAGAAGAAGGGAAATCCACACCAGCAGTTAGATGAGCAGCAGCAGGTCTCCTCCCTTTGTTAAATGTTGTACTTTGTGGATACCCATGAATCTTGTAACACTTATCAATTAAGTGCCCAGATTTTTTGCAGTATCTACTGAATAAAGAGCCTCTAGCTTGTTCAAAATTAACTCTTTGTCTGAAAGGAGAAGGATTAGGCACTGGGACCTTATTGAATCCAACTGAATGTCTATTTGTGTGGACATTGAAAGACATAGAGTCTGGATTAAAATGAGAAGGGGACTGGACTTGTCTCTGTTTCTCATTATTGAGGACCATATTGTAGACACTGTCAAGGGTAGGAGGGGGCTGCATCATCAGTAGGTTACTCCTTACCCCCATGTATGCTTCATTAAGGCCCATGAGAAACTGAAACACCTTATTCTCATCATCTCCCTGTATTATGCTATTTTTGGCAGCACAAACACATCTTTGCCCATTATTTGTACACATTGTTCCTAATTCATCCCACAGTCCTTTAAGTTTGTTAAAATATGAGGCTACATCTAGAGACCCTTGAGAAGTGTGAGAAAACTCTCTTTTTAGTTCAAAATTTTTGGTCCTGTTGGCAGTGCCATATCTGGTCTGAAGCTGTGACCAATACTCTGTGCAGTATCAGAATATTGCACACTTTCAGCAATTTGAGGGGACAGGGAGGCAGTTAACCAGGAGATTACTATTTTATTACATCTGTCCCGTAACCTTTGCTCAGCCACATTAGTGACTGGCCGGGGACATGTGCCATCAACTAAGCCAATTTTATTTTTAGCAGACAGCGCGACAATCATTTTCCTCCTCCAACCCCCATAACTATTTCTTGTAGAACGGAGTGGAACAAGAGAAACTCCATGAACATCAGAGGAGTAAACAAAAAGGGGGCTGGTAGAGTCCACTGAGGAGGTATTAACATTCATATTAGAAGTCATGAACAATAACCAGTTTGAAATCAAAAACAGTCTCGGTAAACATGCTAAAGTTGAATCAGAACCCACATGCAAAATATACAACACTTAGAACAAGGATAGAATTACCCTCCTTCTTCGCGACCGGAGAAGAACGGCCTTCAATCGCCAGATAAAACCCTAGGTCCGACCACCGGAAATCGTAGGGTCTGGAAACTTACTGGAATAGGGTCAGGGACGTCGGAAAATCACTCAAAACATCCACCGAGTGAGGATCGAGCCATCGGATAGCAGTAAAACCCTAGGTCCGAATACCGAAACCCTAGAATCTGGAAAATTAACGGAATAAGGTCAGGGATGTCGGAAAATCACCCAAAACATCCACTGAGTGAAGATCGAACTATCAAATAGCAGTAAAAGTTCCGATTATCTGTTCAATACACATCGATCTCTCGGTAAACAGAATCTCTCATAAATATCCAGAGAAAAACCTTCAATAGAACTTCGAACACGATCGATAACATGTAACGGAGAAGAATCCGAGGATCATCCCGCTCTGATACCATGAAAACATACAGATTGAAGGTGAGAAACTGATGAGAGATACAGTGTGTGAGAGAGAGAGAGAGAGAGAGAAACGAGAGGAGTTGAGAACTCTCTGGAATATACGAGAGAGAAAAATGAATTGCATAACCCAAAATATATGAGTCTTTATAGATATACATATACACATCATACTTGGGTCGGGTCAGACGGCCCAAGTGTAAAAAGAATGGGTTCAGATTTTGCTATGGCCCAAACAACTAACTAATACAGTGAATATACAATAAATATACAACCCAATATCAATGTCTACATTTATGTTTAAGCTTGGAAGATATATATATATATATATATATATATATATATATATATATATATATATATATATATATATATATATATATATATATATATATATATATATATATAGTTTTAAAATTTAATTGTAAATGTTAAATAGTTTGCACTTTTAGTATAGTTCTTTACATTTACGTTCTAATTTGAATGTAGTTTTCTTTTGTTAAGTGTAAGAATCCATTTTGTGTTAAAAATAATATATTTTTAATTAAGTGCTTAAATTATTCATCACTATTTGATTCAATTATTATCAATATATCTTGGTAAATAATAAATTTTTCAGAGGGTAATTGATTTGATAATGGTTACGTTGAAAATATGGTCGCCAGAATATGTATTTGGTAGTATATGTCTTATAATTAAGAAAAAACCGACAAATAACCAAAAAAATCAAAAAGCCAACAAAACTAAACAGAAACCGAATCAAGTAAAAACTGACTTAATTAGTTTAATTTAATTTTAATATTTAAAAAAATCAACTTATTTGGTTTGATTTTTTCTAAAGAAAAAATAATTTCAAACCGAACCATAAACCCGTAGCTAAAATCATAGCACACTGCCAGTGGCGCGTTCCGTCACTTTGTTAATGAGGTTGCCACTAAGACTTATTTGTCCAATTTCTTCTATATATACATGGATCTATATATATTATTGTATAATCTTGGCTAAAGCTTGCATGCGGCGTATCACCTTATCCTTGCATATAAATTCGTTCTAGATAAGGAGCCCTTCCTCTTGAATAGGATCCAATAAATTCGTATATAGTCGGGTTTCAATATAAATATATATATTTTATTTTTGTATTTATGAAAGTATAAAGGATGTTTTTAAAGACAAATACCGAGTGAAAAGGAAAAAAATCCAAAATTCAAGGAATAGCACATTAGCACTAATGAATCATAATTTGCTAAAAACAAAAACCAAAACGTCAAAAGAAAAATAAGGAAGCCTCTTTTTTCTTCTACACTCCCATCCACAAACTTGAGTCATTCTTTACCTCTTTTATCTCCCTCCACCTTATTATTCGCATATTCTTATCCACCACCACTGCCATTTATAAACCTTCGCCCTTGAAACTAAACTCCTAATCATAATTATCAAAAAAAAAAATCTTATCCAAAAACTCCAATCGCCGAGTCAATTCAACATGACTCGGCGGTGTTCCCATTGCAACAACAATGGCCACAATTCCCGGACTTGTCCGACCACCAGGGGTGGCACCCCCACCGGCGGTGTCGGTAGTTCCTCCGGCGGCGGAGGAGGAGGAAGTGGAGGTGTACGGTTATTTGGTGTGAGGCTTACAGATGGTTCGATCATGAAGAAAAGTGCAAGCATGGGAAATTTATCTTCTCTTCACTCTTATCATTCTTCTTCTTCGCCTAATCCGCCAGGTTCCCCTTCTTCTGATGTTCCTCATTTGCCTGATGGTTACCTCTCTGATGATCCCAATACGCATGCCTCTATTTCTGCTAATCGACGACTTGAAAGGAAAAAAGGTTTGATCTATATTTCGTTTTTTCCAATTTTTGGGTTGTTGATTTTGGTCATTCTTTAAATTATTGAGTATTCAAATGAAAAGGGTCTAAGAAATTGATATTTGAGGCTTATATATAGCTGGTCTCGACATGATAAAAGAGGAAGAATGTTGCAGCAAGAGTTAAATTAGTCTAACTATGAGAAATCTTTAAATTAATTGATTTATGTTTTTTGGAACTAACCAATCTGGGCACATGCCTGAATAGAGAAGTATGGATACTTTTCTAGCTAGTTTGTGATTGAGGCTCAATTGACTAGTTAATTTTCAATTTTACGTTTTGCCCTCTTTGCATTTTGATCATATTTGACTTATCATCTGGTAATTGAGCTGAATAGGCAAGATGATTAGGTTTACCTACTAGCATGATAGTGAATATGTCACTTTTCATATTTTCCCCTCTTTCCTTATTCTATCCTCCGTTTTTGGGTAGAAAACTAGAATGGTTTGAGTTTTATGTTTGTTGATTTTGCTAGTGTGCAATTATATGCATCCCCATTGCATTGAAGTTATTTGACTCATCGTCGTAGTTGAATTGGATAGGAAGGATGATTAGGTCTACATAGTGCATGACTAAGTTGCGCAGTCTCTTCGATTTCGGTGCCGTCCCCGTCCCGATACAAGACGGGGATGGGGACGGGACGTCCCGGATTCAGTCTGTTGACTTTGGACACTTCGACCGGAGTACGCCGACAATTTGGGGGAGGGGGGGGGGGGGTTGAGATTTTGATTTCTTAAAATCAAAAATATAATACAGATTTAGGAGAATGAAAGAATACTATGCATCTTGGAGAATGAAAGATTGAATTCTACAATATTCATTTAAGTTTTTCACATAATACCTCTCAAACTCTATAATATTTTTATAGCTCTATTTTTTATTGGCCGAATCCCCGCACCCGTATCCATATCCAGATCCGCACACCTCGAATCTTAAAATTTAGATTTTGCCGAATCAGATACTCGGATCCGTCCCCCTATCGGATACCCGCACCCGAGTCCGAGCAACTTAGGTGCATGATGTGTGACTATAATGAATTCTTTGAGTACTGCACAACATTTAAGACTCAGACAATCGAACTTGTTATGTTATGTGTTTGGTCAGCTTCTTATTTTTGTTGTTTTTTTTACAAAAAAAAGATAAAAAAAATAATGATTCAATTTTTGTAAACAAAATAGATCTTGAGCCTACTCATTCTTAAAAATTAACTCATGAAGTGAGAATTGTCCTTAGACTATTTAAGACAGCTCATTTCCTCAATGGATGTGGGTCGCGCTAACACCCGGGTACACTCCTAAGATTGAATTTTTCTATTATGAGCAACATAATATGAGGTCCCAATGTTGGGTAAACCAAGAATAAGAATGGGTGTGATGGTTTTGATACTATCTAAAGAAAAATGGACCTTAAGCCTAACCCAATCCTAAAATTTAGCTCATAAAGTAAGGCTTACCCAATGCTATACAAGGAAATAGCAACCCATTCTGTTAGCCTATGGAGGGATACTCTTAATGGTTTTGGGGTTTCTAAGCTTAAGGAGATGGAATCTTTTTTGGTCAACGCAGTGTTGTGAAGAGCGTGAAGCGAGAAAAAGTAACAACTCCCATTTCTCTTAAAGCGAGAAGCAAGAAGCGAAGTGCTCGCTTTTTTGAAGTGAAGCGGAATTTTACAAAAAAAATTAAAATAAATATTGCATAGACAACACATGTAATTGTAAGTAATTGTTCAATACTTCAATGTAAAAACTAAATAGTACAACTTAAGCACAAAATGAGCATCCTATTCTTCTACAAGATTATCAAATTCTTGTATTCCACTATCATTATTATATTGCTCGTCATCTTCCTCAACTTCTTCTTCTTCGTCAACTAGGGACAACTAAGAAAGACAACAAGAATTAACAATCAGAAAGACTGGGGAATAAACGGGGCAATTTTTTCTTTTACTGTTAAAAATTGGCATCAATTCTGGGAAAGAACCAAAGGTTAAAAAAAATTCGCCACCATTCGATGAAAGGAGGAGGAGGAGGAGGTTGTTTTAAAACACAGAAGCGGGGGCTTCTTCACATAGCATCGCTTTCCCGCTGCTCGCTTTTTAGTGGTAAGCAGTCGCTTTTCTACACCTGAGTCGCTTCAGCAGGGTGAAGCGTGCAAGTTCTCCCCTCGCTTCGCTTATCGCTTAAAGCGAGGAAGCGGGCACTTTTTTAAACACTGTGTCAATGTGAGTTTGTTGCATGTTATTGCTTGTTGAATTCAGTGATTTCAGAGCTGAAAAGCTCTAAGAAGCTCCCAGGTGTATCGGGGCTTAAGCGCAAAGTGCAATTTAAGTGTGGCCTTCAGTAAAGAAACCAGGCGCAGTGATGGAAAAAATATATCGAGAGAGAGAGTGTGTAGAAAAAATTAAACTATTCATTCATATTGTTTTCCTTAAAACGTGGTACACTTATTTACGATTATATTTGTTGTTTATTCCAGTTCAATTCAAGATAGAACTCATGGGCAATGGGTGTGCATGCTTTAGTGCCTTGCCTGCACTGAAGCGTAGCTTAAGCGAGACGAATTGTCCTCCCCAAGCTTTTCTAAGCTTCAGGGTTTAAGCATGCTTTAAATGAGCCTTTGATAAAAAAGTTGAATTTTCTATGAGTAACAGGAGTACTTTTAGTGTATGTATACTTGCATTCCGTTTCTTTTGTGGTCAGTATCAAAGTTAAGTAGTCGGCTGGATACGCACACTTGGTAATCCAATTACTATCAAAGTTCAGAATAAATGATTTACTGGAAGATCTCTTTCTTTTTTCTTTCTCCTTTTTTAAAAAAAGATAAATGTTTCTTGGGGAACTATTTGGTCGTCTGGCATATTCTCTTTAATTTTTCTCTTCTAGCATTTGCACATCTATGTAATTATGTATTTTGAGAACTGAGCATCCTTTACCTCTTCATTGAAAATTTGTTCTCTGTTTCTGTCATGTTGTAGTTGACCTGCACTGGTGCCTTGAGGAAGTTTCCTTTTGACAACTTATGACTTAGAATTTCTGAGGTCATAGTCATCATGTCTGCACGTAGACCAATTAAATCAAACTCAAAAAGTTCTAATAACATTGCTCCAAAGAGGAAAGACCAGCTGCCTTCTTGGAAGTCTGATTGCAATTCCTTTAGAACCTTTCTTTTGCTTTCTCCTTCTAGGCATGCCTTCAATGCAAATCTTTACTCCACCTTTTAGTTATCCTCTATTTCATGCTTCGCAATATATTGGATGATTACATACCTTCATCACACTTCAAACGTTGATTATCTGCTAGTTAGCCTGAGGATGGGCGCACCCTCTCAGTCAATGATTCTTCTAGGGGAGCTTAATTAAACCGAGATGTCATGTTTGGCTATCTTTTTCCTTCTTGATGGTTGAAAATGTATGGAAATGAGGATTTACTACCTCCTGCTGTAGATATTAGTGAATGTATTGTCTTCAGATGAAATATGTTGGAGCTGTAGGGATGGAATTGAGCAAAAACTGTGAATTTGTCTATAGTGCTTGATACTGCAGGAAATTCATCAGTGTCGGTATTAGACAACAGTTAACAAGAAAAAAGTGGATGTTGAAAGTATTTATTGATACCTTTCTTCTTGTGTGGCTATTGCATTTGATTTAAAAGGCACCTATCTTTTTCACTTAATACAAATACACTCGATGAGATTTATGTGTTATATAATTTGCTCCCTATTGTGATGTTTAACTACTGAAAAAGAGAACTGAAGAGCTGGTCCGAATTACCTGACCTTAATCAAGACATTAGTCCTCTTACTGTTATGCATGTGAAAACAATGGATTACCAAGTTGGTATTTGTTTGTGATCTGATGGTGCAGCTTAAAAATGGAGGTTTTAGTTTCTGTTATAGTTCCAATCCTCCTTTACAGGGAAAAAGTAAAATCAGATTAGCAACTTGAACGCATGGTAGACCCCAGAATGTTCTCCCACTGGTGGTGCTTATAGTAGCTATGTTGTTGTTCTTTAGAAATAAATTTTGTAGCAAGCCATTGATTTGCTTTTTGTATGCTGTCTAAACAGTACCATGATAACTGCATTATCTCTTTGACTGAGGCTGCTAAAAGAATTGATGTGCTCTTGCAATTATTTTCTCATCGATATGTCAAATATTCATCTTCAACTCACTGCCCAGTGATTGGATATAGCATGTGGCCTTTTAACTAATGATGCCATCTGTTTCTTGATTTGGTGCAGTGAAAAGAAAGTTAAATCTGTGGCTAAAATGCAATCTTCAATTTCTTAAGAGTTGTGCAGAGATGGTTGAGAACTAATGGCATGTCTTCTTAAACAATAGCTTTCAGGAGTAGAAAGTTCCTTTTTTACCTTTATCTATAAATTGGGCTTTTCTCTTCCTTTTTGGATCTCATTTTTGTTAGTTGGGATAATGTATGGAGTTTTATTATTAACTCCAACTGTGTGGCAAATTTATCACTTAGCTGCACAGAGGAAAGCTTGTTGTGAACTTGCTTCTCCGATGCGTTTGTAGGTGTTCCATGGACAGAGGAAGAGCACCGGCTTTTCCTGCTTGGTTTACAGAAATTAGGCAAAGGAGACTGGCGGGGTATATCTCGAAACTTCGTGACATCAAGAACTCCCACCCAGGTAGCTAGCCATGCACAGAAGTATTTTATTCGGCAGAGTAATGCTACTCGGAGAAAGAGAAGATCCAGTCTTTTTGACATTGTTGCAGATACGGTTTGTCTTGCTTCTCTAACTTGAGCATTGTATAATGATCATATTGTGACCATATACACATGCTGTGCACCATTATTAACGCCTAAAAACTACCCCCCCCCCCCCCAAAAAAAAAATGCACAGGCACAAGAAGTGAGCTGACATGTGGTTGCAGCATGTCTGCTCTTAGTTACTTGGTCATCCATCACATTTTACGATGTTTGAAGAAAAGCATTATTCCCGTCTCAGAGAGCATGAAACTTTGAGCTTCCTGATTACGATGTCATGCTTTGCTATCTCAGGCTTTTGCTGAAAAGTCCTTTCTTCTAACTTCTGTTTGATCTTCTTTTGTGTTCTCTATTTTGTTATGTTAAACAGGGAACCGATGCTTCCCATCCACTTTCAGAAGAGCAATTTATGCTCCCGCCTAGAGCAATAGAAAGTGATAAGGAACACTTAGCACCTTCTGCAACAAAAGCAATAGAAAGTGATTTTGCAGATACACTCCCTTCCCTTGATCTTTCTCTCAAGTCAGATTTTGAATCCATGGAAACCACTGCAAGTGAACCTGTTGAAGAAACGAAACTAAATACCACAACCGACGAGATTCCTTCAGTATATCCAGCGTTCTTCCCAGCTTACATTCCAGTTCCATATTCCTTCTGGCCATCAAATGCAGTTCCTGTGCCTGAAGATAGAGGATCAGAACCATCCCATCATCAGATCCTCAAGCCAATTCCAACCGTCCCCAAAGAACCCGTGAATGTAGATGAACTAGTGGGTATGTCTCAGCTCACATTAGCGGACGCTGGTTCCGGCCATATTGAGCCTTCGCCACTTTCCCTTAAGCTAACAGCAGAACCATCAAGGCAATCAGCATTTCATGCAAGCACACCAGTCAAAAACAGAGAGATTACCAAGGGTGAAACTGCTCCAATTCAAGCAGTTTAAACTTTTACTTTTGTTTCTTTTAAGGGTGTAACTATGTGTTTTCCTCCTGCTCTTCTATGTAACATAGGTTAGGTAATCTCTGGGAGCAGTCAGTAGGTAAATTAAGCTGGAGTTCATTCTTTACCCTTGTATAGAAGTAGGGTGTCTAACAAACCTAAGACTCTGGAGTTTGATGTAAACTGTTGGCTTCTTTATAATGGATTTTATTTTCTCAAGAGGAGAAATAAGAAGAGGCCACTGATCCTGTTAAGTGCGAGGGGTGACAGATAAGTATATTTTTGGCGTGGTGTATCTCCAATTTGGCTAGCTATGGTTATAGTTTGCATGTATAGTATTGTAAAATCCTGTCTAAATTGTTAACCACTTCATGTTAAATATAATAGTTATAAACACTTGATACTTTCAATTACTACTTTAGCTTTGTTCAATAGAGAACTAAATGGAAAATACAGATGAGACCAAATAAGGTAGCACCATCCATGGATCTTTAAGCTTGCAGTAGTACTATGCTTAAATTTGATGTTTGCTCCAATATTTTCATTATGATTGCTTTTAGTATTATATTTTACACGTCACAACAATTAGAAACTGAGAATATATCTTTAGATAATAGAAATGTCTGAATCTAATTCAGAGGGAGGAGTGTCTCAACATGTCTTGTCTATACCTCATAGGCTTTTTCTTTTACTTCATGCGGACAGTAGGACACCATACCACTTTGAGGAATGTGATGAGATTATTGGAACGCCTTCAATAGTTCAAGGTCAAGCTTCTTTTGGCAAGGAGCGATTTATCGTGAGCTCTAAGAAAAAGTACAAAAAAAAAAAGGCAAAATATCTTAAATCACCTTTAAACTTGGCTAAGATTATTAATATCCTCTCCGAATTATGTCCGGTCTTAATTACTTCCCTCAACTTGGCCTTTTGAGGGTCATTACCCCCTAGACGCTAATATGGCAAAAACTGTGGGTGCATTCGCCTGCCATGTAGATTTTTTTGTCTATGTGGCATTTTTTTTATAATTAAAATATTTTTTTACCGTTTTAAAAATATTACTTTTTTAGATAATTTTTTCTTGAATAAAATTTATAATAAAATTTGGATATAATTATATTATTTAGGCTAATTTTTATTTGAACAATATTAATAAAGTTTTATTTAATTTTTTTTTTGAATTTGACCTAAAAATAAAGATTTATACAATTGAAATAAATAGTCAAGGCATCAACAAAGTTATAAAAAAAGGGATTTTTACCTATACATCCCATATAACAAACCTTACTACCATTATTGTGCATTGTTTGTTTTTTACCCTCATATCTCATGTTTTTGTTACATAATATGTACCAAACAAGATAATTGCTGATTTTCCATCCTAAATTAACACTAGACAATTAAGGCTAATGATATTTGCTTATCTCCTCTTTTCACGCCAATCAGTTTGGAATGCCAATCAGCTTTGAATGTTAATAAATGTTTGATTTACTACCAAATAAATTTCCCTTACATTAAGGTAACATATTAAATGCTCCAAATATATCCTCTAAACTAAACAGATTAAGGTAACGGAAGATCCAGTGCATATTTTCAACAAAACTGTTTCAAAATTGACTACAGTCATTCCTCCAAACAGAATTCTTCAAAACTGTTTCGAGATACTACTCTCATTCTTCCATTTAAAATTCGACAAAACTGTTTGGAAATTGAATACTCTCATTCTTCCATTCAAAATCAGTTTTTATTGTTATTGAGGGATAGCCTAATTCCACCAGATTCTCTCTTATTTTTTCATATTTTGTAGTTATTCCGTGACTGGCAGTAACGAGATTATACAATGTCAAAAATTCCGATAATGCTTAAATGTAATGGTTATTGGGATAACCATGGCAGCTTCAGAGATTTTGAAGTTGACGCCATTTTGGTTGATGAAACTGCAAGCTACGGAATTCTCCAATCTACAATTGCAGAACAATTATCGATTGATACATCTGATAAAGTTGTAGAAATAAAATACATTGTGAATGATAACTGTCCTCCGTTGCAGATTAGAAACGATATGGGCGTTCGTGTATATATGGAAACGAAAAAAGAGAATAAAAACTTAGGTTTGTATCCGTTATGTATTAGCATAAGAGATTTCAATATGGAATTGGCAATAACCAATGAACGCCCCATCAGTATAGGTAAGTTTGCGTCGAAACATAATTCGGAGATTTTTGTGTTCTCTAATCAACTACAATTTGATGCCAATTATCTATAATGAATATACAATGTGAATGTTTTGTATGCAGGTTCTTCGGGATCATTAAGGTTATTAGAAATTCCATCTTCACCAGCTATTGAGCAATATCAAAGTGAAATAATAATTGAATCTTCTCAAACATGTATTGAGGAAGGTCAAGTGTACCAGGACAAGAAGACGATTGTTGCTGCAATGAAAAATTATGCAGTTATGCAGAAGTTCCAGTTCAGAGTTAAAAGATCAAGTTGTAGAAGGTTTGTACTTAGTTGTTCATTTTCAATGCTAAAGTATTATTTTTATCTATGCAGTTGTATGCAATTGTATTTAATGTATTCAATTGTAGTTAATTGTAGTTATATGTTGTCAATTGTAGTTCATTGTAGTCAATTGTAGTTGTTTGTAGTCAAATTTAGTTACGGAAAACCAGTTTGTCGGTATTTGTAGTTAGTTGTAGTTAAATGTAGTCAATTGTAGTTCATTACAGTATTTAATAAAAATGTTTGAAAATTGGATTTTTTTGTAGCTACTGGCTTGTATGTGTTGCGGAGAACTGTAAATGGCACTTCAAGGCAACATCTATTAATGATTCATCATTGTTCAAGATAAGAAGTTTTAGCCGACAACACACATGTTGCCGAATGGACGAAACATTCATAAAACGCAAGTGTATTGCAACAGTAGTTGGTAGCATTGTCGTTCCAAAGTTTTGTGATCCTAAGACTGTTTACACGCCAAAGGACATACAAACTGACATGTTATCCGAACATGGAGTCAACCTAAGCTACATGCAAGCATGGAGAGCAAAGGAAAAAGCATTACGGTTTCTGCGAGGGAATCCGTGTGACTCGTACAACAGATTACCAAAATATTTTTATATTCTTGAGAAGAATTATCCCGGTTCTGTTGTTAAATTGAAGAAGGCAGCAGATGATTGCTTCTTGTATGCATTTGTTGCTCTTTCTACATCAATAAATGGTTGGCAACATTGTAGGCCGGTAGTAGTGGTTGATGGTACATTCTTAAAATCATCATACAGGGGTATTATGCTGACAGCAAGCACCATGGATGCAGCAGGTAACAGATGTAATAATGTTGTAGTTACAATGTAGTTACTTTGTATAAATCAATGTATTTTATATTGCCTAAATTATCCAAATATATTTGTATTTAATAGTTAATCTCAAGTTATGTCTAATGTATTCATGAAGCTATTGTTCATTACAACCAAATGACTACATTTACAATACATATTGCCTTGAGGAGAAGATAATTGTAGTTTCCTTTAATACTGTTATCATTGTCAATATAGTTAACATATGTATTGAGGCAATTCTAAATCCTCGAATAGATTGACCTGGCTTCAAATTTTATTTCATAGTTTTTAGTTCAGACATGTAAGAAAACCTTGGATTCCAATCCAAGAAGTTGGATAATGCAAGCACTGGCATGATAATGTTTAATGTATTCATGAAGCAATTGTGCATTTAGTTTGCATTTCTGAACCAAATATGTTCTAAACTGAAATGGGAGATCAGAGTTGTAATCAGAATAAAAACAATCTCACAACAAAAGTGAACATACAGTGCAACTAAATGCACAGATGAATCTCAGAAAAATGGCAAACAGAAATGCAAACTTAGGGTTATTTTTCCAAAGCAATTGTTCAGTACAACCAAACTGACATAATTCTCCACTAACTACAAAATTGTTCAAGGTCCATGAAACATTGTGGGTTACAATCAAAGTTCATTACAACAGTACACACTATTTCCTCCTTCGTTCCACTTTAGTTCTCTCATTTTTTGGCGGTGGACCCCTCCTCCTTGCAAGCCTGCCTGTAACCTCGCTCTCACTGATTGAACCATCATTTAGCTTCTTTGTGGCGTAGTCCCACAACAGAGCTCCATATCGTCTACGGTGTTTGTTAATATCATTAAGATCCTCCTTTGGTATAGACAAATCACCATTGCTAATATATTCCGCAAATGCAGCAACAAATACACCGCAATCCCTGCAGATTATGAGTAATTTTCATTAAATACCAAAAACCAAATATATTTTAAGTATACATATAGAAAGGGAGTTTAGTTTTTTACAGTGAGCCTTCCTTTTGTTGTGGAATCTCGGCAACCATCCATTGTATGTCTAGAGGGTCCGTAACTAGCTTCTCTACGTATGACTTTGTATTCTTGAAGTCAATGTCCTTGCGTTTGCCGTAGAAACCAGTGCATGACAAATAAAGAGGAATAATTGTTGAAAATTTTTCAGCCATAGCTTGAACTGTTTTGTTACGCTTTGCCCTCACCAATGAATCATACACATACAGTTGCCGGTCCTTTATGTCAAACACTAACAACAACCAATGGAAGTTCTCTACAAGGTTAACAGGCATTACCACATAATCCACAAGATCCCATGCTACATTTGCAAGAATTCGATAGCCCATAATATATTCTCCAATATCGTCATCGGCTTTTACAACAGAATTCCTTTGATTAATTGGAGCAGCAGAGAACTTATCATAGATACTTTCAACTTTTGTCTTGAACAAACAGTCTGTTGTTGTAAATCTACAGTTGTTGTTGGGGCCATATTTCCCCTTCTTTCTCAAATAGTACATTATAACATCGATGTGCTGAAAAAAGTAAAAGTTGCAATTATAATATCTAATTCAAATCTGTACATTAAGGCAATCTGTATTTAAAATGCTGTCAACAGTGTTTAATAAACTGTAAGAAGCCAGTATGCTGTCAACAGTGTTGAATTGTAGTTAAATATAGTGAATTGACTTTAAATGTAGTTAAAGCAATCTGTATTTAATGCAGTTTGTAGTTAATGCAAATGTATTCAATTATATTCATTTGTAGTCAATAAGAACTACATTTGCATATAACAAGACATACTTAAATATGTTTAGATAGAATAAGCTATTGGATATCAGTTGTTCAATATCAACAATTAACAGAGCATACAAGATGAAAGAAAACAAATAATGGCTGTGTATAACAGTTTGACAGCTACAAAAGTGAAAATAACAGCTACAAGATGCAAATAAGAGCTAAAAAATATGTAGCTCATGTCAGTGTATTCCAGTTTACTTATAACCCATTCTAGTTATGTGTAATCTATTTATAAGTCTATATACATCAAGGCAATCAGTATTTTAAATGTAGTCGTTGGTAGTTAACTGTAGTGTTCAATAACTACATAACAGTGAGCCAGATACCAGATAAAGACAAAACTGCAATGATAATCCATATACTTACTGTACAATTTATTAGCTGTCCGGGGTGAGCAAGGGCGTAGAACCAGTCCTTCTTATCTATTTTTTCGCAACCCAAATCCAACAAAGGATTGAGATGGTTATCCTTCATGGAATAGAAGTTCTTCCTCCTGTAATAATAATATAATTAAACAAACAACTACAAAAAACAAAAACATTGACAACTTTAAAGTCTAAATTAAATAGAAAGAAAAGTAAAACAAATACATACAACATAAGACATTTATGCACCATACCTCCTAGATGATTTGTCACTTCGATGGTATAACCAGGTAGTAAAACTATCTATTAGTTGAGGATCAACATCTTCACCAATGGGACTTGTGAATGGGTGCTTTATGTAAAAAAATTTTGGCCCAAAAGACGTGCTGCCTTCAGTACTGTAGAGTGGCGTGAATGGTGATCGTGCATGTTTTCCAGGTAACCTTGTTCTTCCTTGATGAAGAGGGGTTGAATCAACTTGAATTGGGTCACCATACATGACCATTTGTGATAGGTTTTCTGGAATTTCAAAATCGTCCAGTGTCACGCCTTTATTTTCAGTTCCTCCACACATCACTCCAATCTCCTCTTCTTTTTCAATGCATTCTTCGACAATTTCAGTCACAGTTACACCATGAATCGGTGAATGTGGAACATTGTCTTGTTGTTCAAGTTGTTGAGGAGAAGAAGGAGCTGAACAGGTAAATTTATTTTTTATTAGCAATTCAAGATGGAAGTATATATGTATGTATGAATTATCTAGATACCTGTTGTACTGGGGCCTGCACGGACTTGTGGACCAAAATTGAACTGAAATTCTTTGTTTTTCTCTGCTTCGTTATGTTCGTTATATCTTTTTGAACTAGCAGCAAACTACATTGTGAGATGAATGTTTTAGTATTATAATACATTATCATAAATATTATAAAGTGTTACTGCATTGTAGTTTATGAAAATGTGGTTACTGCATTGTAGTTTATGAAATCTGTAGTCAATTGTAGCAAGTAAGGACTACATTTGGATATAATAAGAACAGGAAAGAAAACAGGAAGAAATCAAAATACAAATGCCTACAAATGACTACAATTAACCCCTGTTAAAAATCCAGTTATTGAACACTATATTTAACTACAAATAACTACATTTAAAATACAGACTTAGACCAAATGTGATGACTTATAACTAGAATACATATAACTAGATTTGGTTATAACAAAATTGAAATACACAGACTTGAACTATATATAGTGTTACTTACAAATAACAGTGAACCAGGTAAGTCATACATAGGTCAAGTCTGTATATTAAAACATTGAACCAGCTACAAAATACAAATTACATCTACAAAACTACAAATAACAGCTACAAAAGTGTAGTTCAGAACTGTACATTACTATCAAAAAGTAGTTTTAGTGCATTCAATTGTACTGAAATGTATTGTTCAGGAACTACAATTTATGTAACTGCAAACTACATTTTGATAGTAATGTTTTAGTGTTAGAATAGATTATCATAACTATTATTAGTGTTAGAATAAATATATGTAAATTCATACCTTGGAGTCATCCAATTCATTTCTACTGTTGACAGCATTCACTAATCTTTTCAAAGATTGATCTATGAACTCTCGAAGTTTTGAGAGTTCATCAAAAACATCATTCCTCAGCTGATCTAACTTTCCAACCACCTAAAAATTAAATATGTATGTGAGTTGGTAATAATATTCGATTTGTTACACTAAAATAAAAAGAAACTACAATGTCGAAGGAATGATTTCAATTGGTAGTAAACAATGACTACACAACTGTAAATTCTAACAGTACCTGCTCAATGTTCTGTTCCAACTTCCTCATCTGGCTTCTTACAGATTCCATATCATTTGAAGATTTAGCCTCTTCATGTCGAACTTTCGGAGAAGCAGCAGATGGGACTTTTGAAGGTTGAGTAACCTCTTCATCTTCATAATTAAGGTTTACTGGGAGGTTGAGCGCTCCAATCTCGGACCCGGATGCAACCAAGTTTGAGAACTGAAAGAAGGATGAAGACAGTGAAGTAAATTTGAAAGAAATTGTAGATGTCATGTAGTTACAATAGTAGTTATTGAAGAATTACACAAAGGTTAACAAGAATACCTTGAGCCACTCAGGCTTGATGAATTTTTCTTCAAAAACATTCAACCAAATCTGTCCTTTTGTAGCGGACCATCTTAAAATACGGGGGATGGAGTCAGAGCACCGTATAGCAAGCTCGGTGCTGACAGAAGAACAGCACTCGTACAGCCACACTTGTAAGGCTAACGAGCACCCCCGTATAAGATAAGAATGGACGTTGGGACTGAGACGATGTCTGACAGACTCAAGAACTTGCTTAAAAGATTTTGTACCCCATGGGTACGAATCAAAATGACCACTCTCTATAAGAAAAAAAGTAAATTTGTCTATCAAACAAACATTGTCCTTATCAGAAAGACAAACAAAGAATTCCAAAATATACAAGACACACAACTGTACAGCATCCAAATCATTTGTCCAGGATTTGGATGTCACTACACTTCTCAAAAGCGATTTCTCTACCCGAGATTTGTCAGGGAAGTATTTAGTCATTAAATGGCTAACATAACTAGAATTGTAACCATGGTCCGATAAGCTATCAACACAGTTAAACCCAGTTATCAAACAAAAATCCCTCAAAGTAAAAATCAATTTTTGTCCATTTAACAGAACAGAAAAATAGTCGCCATTAAACTTTGATAATTCATACTTCATTAGAAGATGAATAGATTGGTTCTGCATGCAAATAGGGGGCATATCTAGTAAATAACCAAAACAAGTGTTCTTGAAAGCACGTAATTGTGTTGGGGATAATAAAGACTTTATCTGGGATGGAATCGTTGCATCGCACAAGCTATGGAACCGTATCACACCATAATCAACATTATGTTGTGCATAGTAAGGTCCATTCTGCAAAAAAAGTACATTAATGGTCGTTAGAATGAAGCTAGATTTCAGAATTACAATATATAATGTAACATATCATATAACTACATTTTAAACACACAAAATACATTTTTAACATACAAACTACATTTTTCCTACATTTTTCTGTATATTAAACAGTGAGCCCATATGTATTTCAATTCTGTATATGTATTTCAATTCTGTATATTTCATTTTACCTATATACAAATGTAGTTAAATATAATGTAGTTATAGGTAGAAGTACACTAATGCATTGTGTAGTTTAAATGCAATCTTTAGTGTTCACCTACATACCACTTCTCCAATATAAACATTTAACAGAGCATAGAAGTGGAAAGAAAACAGGAAGAAATCAAAATACAAATGCCTACAAATGACAACATTTAACCCCTGTTCAATATCCAGTTATTGAACACTATATGTAACTACAAATAACTACATTTAAATTACAAATAACTGTGTATAACAGCTGCAAGATACACATGAAACTACATTCAACCACAACAAACTACAGTTAACAGTACATATTTGATTCCAAATCACAACAAATTCTGTATATTTCATTTTACCTATATACAAATGTAGTTAAATATAATGTAGTTATAGGTAGAAGTACACTAATGCATTGTGTAGTTTAAATGCAATCTTTAGTGTTCACCTACATACCACTTCTCCAATATAAACATTTAACAGAGCATAGAAGTGGAAAGAAAACAGGAAGAAATCAAAATACAAATGCCTACAAATGACAACATTTAACCCCTGTTCAATATCCAGTTATTGAACACTATATGTAACTACATTTAAATTACAAATAACTGTGTATAACAGCTGCAAGATACACATGAAACTACATTCAACCACAACAAACTACAGTTAACAGTACATATTTGATTCCACAGTATACTAAATCAATGAAATTTAGTGTTCACCTACATACCACTTGTCCAATATAAACATTTAACAGAGCATAGAAGTGGAAAGAAAACAGGAAGAAATCAAAATACAAATGCCTACAAATGACAACATTTAACCCCTGTTCAATATCCAGTTATTGAACACTACAAATAACTACATTTAAATTACAAATAACTGTGTATAACATTTGCAAGATACACATGAAACTACATTCAACCACAACAAACTACAGTTAACAGCTACATATTTGATTCCACAGTATACTAAATCAATGAAATTTAGTGTTCACCTACATACCACTTGTCCAATATAAACATTTAACAGAGCATAGAAATGGAAAGAAAACAGGAAGAAATCAAAATACAAATGCCTACAAATGACAACATTTAACCCCTGTTCAATATCCAGTTATTGAACACTATATGTAACTACAAATAACTACATTTAAATTACAAATAACTGTGTATAACAGCTGCAAGATACACATGAAACTACATTCAACCACAACAAACTACAGTTAACAGCTACATATTTGATTCCACAGTATACTAAATCAATGAAATTTAAGTCAATTAAAACACTACCAAATAATCATTGCATTAAACTACATTAAACTACTAAAACGACAAAAATATACAATTTTTATTCAGCTGTGACATTGTCAAATAAAACACTTCATAACACTACATTAAACTACAAAAACAAACAATTTACTACAAATTTTTTTCAACACTATATTCTGCCAAACAATTACACATTAACTCCGAATAATAAAAATTAACTACAATTAGTATAATCAACCCTAACATGCAATAATACATTAAATTTTTACAAAAAAACTCTTAGACGACAAAAAAAGAATTGAATTCTAATTTTTTCAAAAAAAATATTAAACTACAAAACATTGTAGATAAAAAAAAAGTTGTTTACCTTAACCAAAACTTGTTGTTGAACCAATTTTGTGGGTTTTTTTGAGGGTTTCACCTTTTTTTGCTTTAAGGGTGAATTAGACACCTTCTGTATTTTTGTTTTTTGAACTTTGGGTGAATCGTCCACAAAATTATCATCATCCGCCATCAAGCTTTTCCCCTTTCGCTTTCGTTGTTTGTCGGCTTCAATTTCAACACCGGTTGCATCAACCTCCTGCAAGTGCTTTGTTCGAGTTTCAACTCGTATTTGTCTCGGCGATGCTGGAACACTTTCTTTTCCACTTGCATGGATAGATGGTTGTCTTTTTACTGGAGATTTAGGTGTTAAAACACCCAAATCAAATGATGGAATTTCGCCTATTTTTTTGACGTTTGGGGGTATTCTGTTTTTTCACCATTTTGATTATGGATAAGTTTTTCTTCACTAAAAATGTGTTTTCTTTGAAGAACTTTGAGGATTTTTGGCGACAGATGCTGCTAATGGAGAAGATGACAATGGAGAGAAAGTGAGAAACAGTGAACAGAAGAGAAAGAACTTTGCTCGTTTTTAACGGGGTGGGGTGGGTGTAGTTTTTAACGGGAAATGATAGCGTTTTAGGGAAGATATAAAAATTAACAAAAAAAACGTGGTATTAATTAATACTTTTAAAAATCTGGTGTAAGAAAGAGAAAAAAATGGGGAAAGAAAATATGGAAATATTATTTTCTTCCACAAATAAAGCCCCTAATAAATGATTGGTAATTAAACCTTAAAATTCAATTTTGGTACATATTTTGAAATATGATATACTAAAATGTAATAAATAGTAACCTTAAACATGAGTGGTAGTAAGGTTTGTTATATGGGATGTATATGTAAAAATCCCATAAAAAAATACATAATTTGGAATTAACTATTTTGGCTATAGCTTTTTATATAGCTCTAAATTATTATGCTCTACTTTTTTATTTTTTACAGATTTTATCTAAAAAAAATAAAAATACATAGTTGAAATTAAAAATTCATTACATAAAAAAGAAGAAATAAAAAGAGTATATAATTGCAAAAAATTACAAGTATAATTGTACACTCTTTTTATTTTTTCTTTTGATGAAATGACTATTTATTTTAACTATGTATTTTTTATAACTTTGTAGATGTCTTGACTGTTTATTTCAATTATATAAATCCCTATTTTCAGGTTAAATTTTACAAAAAAAATTAACTAAAACTTTATTAATTTTGGCCAAATAAAATATTTAGTCTAAATAACGTAATAATATCCAAGTTTTATTATAAATTTTACTCGAAAAAAATTATTGAAAAAAAAAATATTTTATTTTTCAAGAAAAATGCCACATAGACAAAAAATTCACGTGGCAGGCAAGTGCACCTACACTTTTTGCCACATTAGTGTCTAGGGGGTTAATGACCCTCAAAAAGGCCAAGTTGAGGAGGATAATTAAAACCGGGCATAATTCTAGAAGAATACTAATAATCTGAGTCAAGTTTAAGAATGATTTAAGGTATTTTTCCAAAAAAAAAAAAAAACTAATATATTTCCATCCCTACCTAGTGAAGGTATAGAAGCTGTTGCACACAGTGAATTATTCAGAGCCCAGATACTTATAAGTTTCATCTTTCCTCTCCTTATTTCTTGGTATGGAAAAAAATTTTGGACCATAGACAGCAGTTGCATCTAGCAAAACATCACAAGCCTACCATGCAAACTCACATTAAACAAAACTTGTTCAACTGGCAACAAATGATGTATGGCATTTGATATTTTATATAATCAGCCGGAAACATTTTCGCTAACAAACTAAGAAAAATTAATGAGGCTTATTAAGCTTTTAGGCTGCAGAGCTCCCTACATTTTCACGCTTACATAATGAAATATTTCATGAATACACAACATCTGCGAGCTACTGTATGTTTTCAGTCACTTGTATATCACTGCCAGGACTGAACAGAGATAGTTTGAGAATAAAAGAAGAAAAAGAAGAAAAGACGTTAATAACTAACTAATCTTAAGAGAACAGTGACTGACTAACTTTTTGAACCAACAAATATCTTCTATGACTCAACGATAGCTGCGGTAAGCGGGGCTGTACATACAGCTCTCTGCATATGCTACTAGGTTCGCAGGTTCTGGTAGACGAGTGGCCAAACCTATTAAGCAACAAAAAGGACAAAGTTCAACAGATCTGCTAGATGTGAGCATGCAAATCTTCTAACGACAAGATTCAACAGGAGAAATATACCTAGTTCATATGCCTTAGCTGCTACTTTGGCAGCAATGTTGGCTGAAATCTTTCTTATGTTGGTAAATGGCGGGTATATGAGCCCCTTCTCAAAGTTCTCTTGACTAACTTGCTCCGCTAAAGCTTCAGCTGTTTCAAGGAACAAAATTGGAGATTAATGTAAAACCTTATCAAGCAGAAAAAAAACAAGAAAAATCTACAATTGGTGCCTTTAATTGTTTTAAGTGAAGATGACAACAACAAAAAGAAGTGAAAGTTTGTTGTGGTTTGTCAGTTCAAACTTAAGAACAAATGAAGCTTGGAAGAGGTATCCTGTTGATTCTGTTGTCCATGTTTGACTGCACACCAAGAAAGTTCTTCACTACTAGAAAACTACGACCTTGCGAGTTTGATTGCAAATATTCCTTCATAAACAGCTATCTCATGGAAACATGTAAAATTCGGGGTTTGGAAAGCAAAACCAAGACAATGATCAACTTGACAGTATCAAACAGCAAATGTGAACCTAAACTTTGCAATTCCATGGACAATTTAAGAAGAATTTATTGGCTGTCACCTTTCTTTTAATAAGTATTGGCTGGAAAGATGTTGATTAAGCTAAATTGTATCAACAACATACAGCTTAGAACTTTCATCCAGAAAGTTCAAAATATAAGCATAGATGCATGTCAGAAGGGCAACTCCCCCCCCCCCCCCCCACACACATACAAAAATAAGAATTAAGGACGATCATTGCACATAAGTTCATCAGCTTTTGTTTCCCTTTTTCCTGTTCTCTCTTCCCTCATTTACATATATTTTAGTAAGGAGGAAGGGAGTAATCTTGAACTACAAAAACTTCCACAACTTACAGGCTGCCAGGAGCATGTCATCGTGGACACGAATTGCACCGGAAATTATCAGTCCTAGACCAAACCCAGGGAATATATATGCATTATTTGCCTAGACAAGGTAAAGAGAGAAGTTTAGTACGTATCTTGCATAAGTACTGATAATGTAAAGAGATTCAACGAGAAGGGGAAAAAGTAATAATGGTAAATAGTGAAGGTTCTGAGAAATCTCTGACCTGACCGGACGCGTAGACCTTCCCATTGTACTCAACTGGGGCAAAAGGACTCCCGCTAGCAAAAATGGCTCGCCCCTGAAGGAGACATGAAAAGATTATTACAGACTAAAAAAATAACAACAAAAACATATGGGACCTGGGAGAGAAATAATGACATTGTAAGACCAAGTTTAAACATGAAAAAGTAAAGTTTCCACTATCTTACCTCACTCCAGGTATAAGCTTCTTCAGCAGTACATTCAGACTGTGACGTTGGATTGGAGAGGGCAAAAATAATTGGTTTCTGCCATACAGACCATTGAAAACGTTAAGTTTATCCTTTTACATGTTAGTGACACTAACTGCAGAATGTAGCTTTTCTTATGATCTTATCCAAGTAGAGATCCCTTTTCTTACCTCATTGAACGTTGCCATAACTTGTACAACTTCTTTAGTAAATGTTCTCCCAGCTCCAGAGGACCCAATCAAAACTGTTGGCTTAATTGACTGGCACAAAAAGAGAATTGTGTGTGTGTGTGTGAGAGAGAGAGAGAGAGAGCAAGGAGGATGAGGGAATAGAGATACCACCTTGACAGCATTCACCAGTTCTTTTACTGGTTCGTGTTCATGTGCCCAGGGCCTCTTAAAATGTTGAAGCGACTCCATGCGAGAATTAACAATCAGCCCCTAGAGGGAGAATGATATATAGATGCTTTAATATCATACAAGCTGTGGGAAATGATAAAAATAATAAAAAGTCCGATAAAGGAGTTTTTAGTACCTTAGAATCCAACATCCAAATTTTCTTACGAGTCTCTTCCAGAGGGATTCCAGTCTGCACAAGAAAGAGTAGTGTAAAGCTAGCCGAACATCTTCACTTTAATCGTAGTTGAAACTCGAAGCAGAAGAGCTAATAAATAAAAAAGAACTGAATTGTTTCCTTTTAAGTCTCTACCTGCTTTGACATTTCAAGAGCTATGAGTTCTGCTATACCTGTTCCAGCCTGTATTGACGACAAGGTGAATGGGACACAAAAATGAACATTTAGAGGCAGAAAGGGCGATCAAATCAGAAGAAATACAAGCAGCTGTTCAATAATTGCTAAAATCTTAAGAGCAGGAACACACACAGCAACTTTGAATAGAATCCCATTTTGGTCTTGGAGTAAACAATACTTTAGCTCCCGTTTAACCATATATTTTGGCTTCATTTTTTCAAATAAAAAAAAATCTGAAAACATTGTTTGTTTATGAAATATGATCATGTTTTGAGGAAAAAAAATTCAAAAATTTCAAGTTCCCAAAAACTGGTTTACGGTATTTTCGGGTGAAATTTTTTCTACCACTCACAATATTTCAAGTTTTTTTCAAATAAAATACATGTCCAAACACAACTTCAACTTACAAAAATTATTTTTCAACACAAACTTCAAAAACTCTTTTTTCAAGTTTCCACCAAATCTATGTCCAAACTCTAGCTTTGTGTAAGTCAAATATTAAGTTCTCCTATAAGCAAACTCTTTCCCATGAAATGCGAAAAAAGAAGTTGCAGTTCAAAGTGAAGAAGAAGATAATCTGCAGTATAAGTGATAGCTGTACCTCCCCTGCTCCAAGGAATAAGAATGTATGTTCAGCCAAGGTTCCTCCAACCAATTGCAATGATGCCATGAGCCCTGCGAGGACCACAGATGCTGTTCCCTGGAACAAAAACAAGATAATTTGTTTGCTATTATATGTGTGTAACAAACAGAAAGACCATCACTTCCTAGCTCCTACTTCTGCCCCCCCGCAAAAAAGAAAAATGACAAACTGATGAGTCCTTGACTTACCTGTATGTCATCATTGAAAACAAGGTGGCTAGTTCCGTATTTTGCAAGGAGGTCAAATGCATTATGATTTGCAAAGTCTTCAAACTAGAGATGTATAACAAAGTTAGATTATCAATTTTCTTTTTTTTTTTGTAATTAAAATTGACTGGATCGTTAAGGTTCGATTCCAACCAAGAAGCTGACTTGCTCAGTTAGATTATCAATTAAAATATTTAATTGCACATATCTGCAACTATGCCACAGAACGTCTACCTGAATGAGCACTTTCTCCCCATAATTCTGCTTGATGGCATACATAAATTCATCAAAAAGTTCGGCATATTCCTGAATATGGAAAAGACGATTAAACAAAGTACATTAAGCAAATACTCCATCTTCTATAGAATGTAGTGCAAAGTGAGCATGATCAAATATAAATTTCTGAACCTTCCCTCTAGCTCTTCTTTGCCTGAGTCCAATGTAAAATTCATCGTTCAACAAATCCTCGTTGTTTGTACCCACATCAATGGTAATGGGCAAACACTGAAAAGAACGCGAGGATAGTCAAGCTTTCAATTGATCTAATCTGATAGGCAGACAAAGCAAAGAGCGACCAGATAAGATTATGTGATGGATAAACCTTGTACTCCCACCGTCTCAATGAATGGCAGAACTTGGAGTACTAGGGTCCTTAATATTTTTGATATAAAATTCACATTTACAGAAACTAGATAAACAGTATTGTAAATTACAGTTTTTGTTGTTAGAAATACTAGATACTTTTTGTGTGCCTACATCACACCCCCCTCGGGTGCACCCATTACCGAAACATGTGTGAATGTGCGGTGCTTTGTGACTGTGTTACCCTTTCGAAGTGTCTCTTTGGCCGGGTGGTTAAGGAGTGTGCCAGCTAAGTACATGGGGTTTCCCCGCTAGAGTTCAAATCTCTCAGGCTTGTGTTCCTCTTTTGGAGGGGAGCCTTGAAGCAACAGCAAAGTTGTCTCCATATGACCTGCAATTCACGGGTTTGAGCCGTGGAATGCACCATTAACGTTGTGTTAGAATAGGCTGCCTACATCACACTCCCCTTGAGGGACAGTCCTTCCCCAGCTCCTTCCCCAGCTCCTACATGAATGCGCGATACTTTGTTTGTGCCCTAGACTTTTCTTTGTTGTCGAAGAAAAAAATTGTTGACTCTCCAAATAGTAAAGAGTGTCCCACAAATTGGGACATAGGATATACATGATTTTTAAGCACCATGTGCACATAGCATATACAGCAAAGTGCTATTACAGTATGCTATGTGAGGTGACCATTGCAAAACGATCAGAAGCCTCTCAGACTATAAAGTTAAAATATCCATTTTCAAATTGCAGGTTCATTTGTCAAACATCAATTGGGAGGAGTTCACAACCTTAGACAACTGACCCCATAATACGAGTGTATGACAAGGTGTTGGCGGATAGAGTGATAAAGTGAATTATCCAAACTCCATATAAGTACAATAGTATTTGTGAAATAAAGGTATTATCTCAATTCCAACTACTGTTACATCTATCCTACAGAAACTTACAGCTGATGGACGAATGCCTCCCAGAGCAGTGTATAAAGAGAGCTTGCCTACTGGAATCCCCATTCCCTGGTAAGACATAAATATTGTTATAATATGTTTTCAATGTCAGAGAAATACATTGGCAGTATACATGTAAAATGATTTATAGGTTCTGAAAAGAACTGGATTAGTTATACAGACAGGATTTTTTTGTCCCCAAAAATGGCTTTAGGAATTTCAAAAGAGTGAATACACATTATACCTGGCAACCAAGATCACCAAGGCCCAGAATTCGTTCTCCATCAGTAACAACGATAACTTGAATTTTCCTCTCAGGCCAATTTTTTAATACCTCATTAATTTTGCCTCTGCAAAAGGTTAGCACAGATTAATTAACAAGCAATAAAAGGTTTCAAGCCATTAATTTGAGAAGCTATCTAGTGAATTTCTATCACTTACTTTTCTTTCAAACTGATAAAAAGACCTTGAGGACGCCTGAAGATGCTGCCATATTTCTGGCATGCTTCACCTACAGTTGGAGTGTAAACTATAGGAAGGAGCTCCTCAACGTTGTCCATAAGAAGCTTGTAGTAAAGCCTTTCATTCATCTCCTGCACAAATGCATACAATAACAAACAAAAGTATTACGAAGCCATCAATACACGTGCAGAAGGATGTCTGAGTTGAGCTGAACAATGAAATGGTTTACATTTCTCAATGTCATCACAATTCAAAGATTATTGTACCCTAATCATCTGTGATCTCCACAACTTAGTAGTATAACTTAAAGGAGCCGATGCAAGAACAGCATAATTGCAGAAAGTATTTAGAGCCGCAAAATCATTTGTTTGACTACCTGAATATCCATCATGGCTATGTATCTTTGCAGTGGTACCTCATACTGACGGAGATTGTTCATCATTTTCTTGACCTGTCACAAGGGGTGGCACAACAATGTTGTTAAAAGAAAGGAGACATACAAACCATAGGACTGCAAAATGCAGTATACACAACCTGAATGTCATGGTTAACAACGACCGGAGGAAGAAGACCACGCAAGTAGTGGGAATCTCTCTCTTTCTCACTGAAAGCAAGCCCTTTGTTGTAGTGCGGATTACGCAACAATGAGTAACCACTGCAAGCAAAAGAACAGAGTTACTCAATGAATAAGTGCCATTACCTCTTACGACTAATAATACCAAAAACGGTTACATAAAAACAATTATTAACTTTTTCCTCACCAATAGATTTTAATTTACCAATAAAGAACAGAAGAAAATGGCAAGTGCCATTATTGAATGACAGAAATCCAAAGATCATGCAAATGTGTACAAAGATTTTAAGCCTAGTTGGATTAAAGCTCATAATTTTTAAGATCATAGTACAAGTGCCTCTAAAACTAGACAACCCTAGTATGTATTGGAATGAAATGGGTCCAAATATAACAGAATATACAGAGAATTTATATGGAGAGCCATTCAGTTTCAGATTGACACATAGTTGATTGATTGATTCAAGTAATTAAAAAGGATATTTAAGCTAATAGCTGGCCGAATTCGCTGTTTACTTTTCCTGTAGAATAAACACTAATTATACACGGTTATATATATACAGTCAGACCTCTCTATAGCAGCCTCATGTGTTCCGACATTTTTTGGCTGCTATAGTAAAATGTTGTTACAGATAACTTGTATTATAACATTACATGAAAAAATGGTACCAAAGAATATACTTAAGTTTTGTTATAAAGGATGGTTGTGGATCTTACATACAGTATACATCTCCCGATATATTTAGCTTTTTAAAGTAACAGTACGATACAATACAATAGGTAACAACTATTCAAACAAGCTGTTAAGCGGGTGAGTGAACGGCTATTTAGGTTGATTCTTTTAATTAAAAACACATCCAAATCCTGAGTTGAAAACCAAAGCATAGTGATTATCGAAACATAATCAAAAGATGTAATGTTATCACCTAGCAACAGAGAGGGTCCAAGGGGTGATGGACTGATCTTCAGTGGCACTATCCTCACCATAAACATCACCAACTCCACCTGTCACAGTAGATTTAATCTCCTTCTCTACCGGCGCAGCAGCACTTTCCTTCATAGAATTCTCCACCAAAACACTCACGTTTCTGTCTCCTGGTTTACCATTTGAATTCACAGCTGCTACTACTACCATAGGACCTGAAACTCCTCTTCTGCTTGACTGAGTCAAACATCTTGAAACCCCAGATAGCGAATTGTTCTGCAAAATAATAAACTTTATTAGATAACCTGATCTTGGTTTTTTTTCCTTCTTTTTTATGGCAACTCAAAATTTGGCCAAAGAACACAAATTTTTAGCTCAATTCTAGATATGGGATTTAAATAGAAAAATGGGTCTGGTCTAAATCAATCTGAATCAAGAAGTGTTCATGAATCATGGCAACTTTTTTGTTTTCCCTTTTCTTCTTTTTTTTTAGACAAGCAAAACATATATCCATACAATTTTCGTAAGTTGAAATACATGAAAATGGGGGTGCTAAAATCAAGAATTATCCACTAATCAGGACAATTTTTTTAGGGAGGGGGGGGAGGATAAAAGAAGGTGAGTTTGTATGACTATGGAGAAGAAATCTGAGGTGAAATCAGAATCTAATATTACCGTAAAACTGCTTCCATTCAAGGAGAACATGGTGACAAAAGTATAAAGATAAGAGTCTTTTTGTTTAGCTGTGAAATGAAGTGAGGATTGAGAAAAGAAAGGAGAGAGAGTGAGGGGTTTTTCTTATGGATCTGCTCTCACTCTCTCTCTCTTCTTCTTCTTCTTCTTCCTCTCTCTCTCCTAATACTTTGTCCTCGCAAGTCTGCAATTTATCAGGACATTTGTAGCTGAACTGCTGAACCAACATGGACATCTGCGACCTTCCAATTTTTCAATGTAAGAACATTTTGTTCCTTTCATGCCCTTTTCTTTTTTCATTATTACGTGCTTATTTTGAGTTCGATATTTGATCCTTAATATTATCGCCAAAGATTGGTTAGATTAGAGGGAACAACAACAACAACAACAACACAACTCAGAATAATTCCACTTAGTGGGTCTGGGGAGGGTAGTATGTACGCAGACCTTACCTCTACCTTGGGTAGAGAGGCTGTTTCCAAATACACCCCCGGCATCCTTCCCTCCAAGAACTTCCCACCTTGCTTTTGGGGAGACTCGAACTCACAACCTCTCGGTTGGAAGTGGGGTTACTTACCATCAGAACAACCCCTCTTATCTTAGACTATAGAGAAAAGGGTAAAAAATCCTTGTGTTATACAAAAAGAATCATATATCAATCGTTATACTTGTGGTATATAAATAATAATAACAATTGAGTATATTTTTATAGGTAGAGTTTGGGGAGGGTAATATATATGCAACCTTACATCTACCCCGAGGGGCAGAGACGTTTCCAGGAGACCCTCGGCTCAACAAGGGAACAAGTGACAGAAACAAGTGACGATATATTAGTACTAGCAATAGACTCATAATAAAGAACATAAAATACACAATATAATATAAAATAATATAAAATAATATAAAATAACAAAATAACAACAATATAAGGAACATAGGAAATACGAGAAAAGAAAAAATATACTAATATCTAGAATATAAAAACTGCATCAGTAGCTGATCAGTGGCATCTTAAGTCTAACTCCTAACTGTCTAGTCTCACTCTAGCGTGTTGTAGAAATATTCCCAACTTCCCCCTAACATACAACCTTGATGCTCGACCTCCACAATCCACTGTCAAGGGCCATGTACTCGGTAATCCTAAGTCGCGTTATGTCCTGCCTGATCACCTCTCCCAAATACTTCTTAGCTCTCCCTCTACCTCTCCTCGTGCCCCCCACCACCAGTCGCTCAAAACTTCTCACAGGATCAATGTTCCTCCTCTGAATGTGCCCGAACCATCTGAGTCTTGCTTCCTGCATCTTGTTCTCCATGGGCGCCACGCCCACCCTCTCTCTCTCGAATATCTTCATTCTTAATCTTATCCATCCTTGTGTGCCCACACATCCACCTCAACATCCTCATATCTTCTACTTGTATCTTTTGGGTGTGTGAGTTCTTAACCGGCCAACACTCGGTCACATACAACATGGTCGGTCTAACCAGTGCTCTATAAAACTTACCTTTTAGTAATGGTGGCACTTTCTTGTCACACAGGACTCCCGTTGCTAACCTCCACTTTATCTACCCCACCCATATATGGTATGTGACATCCTCATCGATCTCCCCGATCCCCTGAATAACTGACCCAAGGTACTTAAAACTACCATTCTGAGGGATGACTTGGGAGTCAAGCCTCACTTTCACTCCCGCGTCTGTGGGCTCGGGCCCAAATTTGCACTCGAGATATTTTGTCTTCGTCCTGCTCAACCTGAAACCTTTAGACTCAAGGGTATGTCTCCAAACCTCTAGATTTTCGTTGACGCTGCGTCTTGTCTCGTCAATTAGGACTATATCATCAGCAAATAGCATACACCATGGAACCTCCCCTTGAATATTGTGCGTTATGGCATCCATCAACAGGGAAAATAGGAAAGGGTTGAACGCAGACCCTTGGTGCAACCCCGTAACAACCGAGGAATGCTCGGAATCATCTCCTACTGTTCTAACCCAAGTCTTAGCTCCATCATACATGTCTTTAATCACCCTAATGTAGGCAACCAGGATCCTTTAACCTCTAAGCATCTCCATAAGACCTCTCTAGGGACCCTATCGTACGCTTTCTCTAGATCGATAAACACCATATAGAGATCCTTCTTCTTATCCATGTATTGTTCCACCATCCTCCTAATAAGGTGGATAGCTTCTGTGGTAGATCGCCCTGGCATGAACCCAAACTGGTTGTCTGAAATGGACACCGTCCTTCGGGCTCTTATTTCTACCACTCTCTCCCAGACTTTTATGGTATGACTCAGTAGTTTGATACCCATATAGTTGTTACAGCTCTGGATATTTCCTTTGTTCTTATATAACAGGACCATTTTACTCCACCTCCAGCCATCTTATTAGTCTTGAATATAACATTAAAAAACCCAGTAAGTCATTCCAAGCCTGCTCTGCCCACACACCCCCAAAGTTCAACCGGAATTTCGTCTGGCCCGGTAGCTCTACCCCTCATCATCTTACGCATTGCCTCCATGACCTTGTTAACCTTAATGTCCCTACAATCACTTATCTCATGTGGGCTATTGTCATTTTGCAAATCACCTAGTACAATATCATGATCCCCTTCTCCATTCGGAAGTTTATGAAAGTATATCTGACAACTCCTCTTAATCTGGTCATCCCCAATCAAAACTTTACCGTCCTCTCTCTCACCTTAGCGAGTCAAAATAGCTTCTTCTCCCTGCCTTTGTTCCCTAGCTCCTCATACAGACGAGCAAAAGCTACAGTCTTAGCCTCCGTAGCTGCCATCTTCGCCTCCCTCCTAGCAACCTTATATCTCTCACTGTCTACTCTCTTCTCCTTGCCAGTGCTCCCTACTAACCGCAGGTAAGCTACCTTTTTCTCTTCCATTTTACCATAGACAACTGTATTCCACTTCGTGGCCACCTGTGTGTCCCGAAGATGCCCCTAACACCTCTCTCGCCGCCTTTCTTATACAGTCTACCGTCGTCGACCACATAGTGTTTGCATCCCCACTAATTCTCCAAGCTCTCATTGCCTATAACCTTCCTATCAACTCCTGAGCTTTATCCTCAGTCAAGGCGCGCCACCTAATCCTTGGGCGGCCTCGTACTGACCTCTTCTTCCTCCTTATCGTAATACCAATGTCCATCACCAAAAGCCTATGTTGCGTCGCAAGGGTCTCACCTGGGATAACTTCGCAATCATCACACAACCTTCTATCACATCTCCAGAGAAGGAGATAGTCAATCTATGTCCTTGCCACCAAACTTTGGTAAGTAAGCAAATGCTCCTCCCGCTTAGGAAAACTAGAGTTCGCAATCACTAGATCGAATGCCTTGGCAAAGTCCAACAGCGAAGTGCCCCCTCCGTTTCGCTCCCCGAAACCAAAGCTGCCATGTACCTTAGTATAACCACCTACAGACGACCAATATGACCATTAAAATCTCCTCCTACAAATAACCTCTCGGAAAGAGGAATACTACGAACGATATCATCCCACCCCTCCTAAAAACGCCTTTTAATCTCTTCATCCAAGCCTACTTGCGGCGCGTACGCGCTAACGATTAAAGTACACTCATCCACCACCAATTTAATGGTCATTATTCTATCACTCACCCGCCTGACCTCAACCACAGACTCTCTAAGGTGGCTATCTACCAGAATACCCACTCCATTCTTACCCCTCAATACTCCAGAGTACCACAACTTTTACCAATCCACATTTTTCGCCTTCGATCTGACCCACCTATTTTCTTGGACATGCTATATTAATCTTCCTCTTCCAAAGGATCTTCCAACTCTATGGACTTACTCGTTAGCGAACCTATGTTCCAAGACCTGATTCTTAACCTATAGGCTCCATTGCCCCCTTTACCTCCCCTGCCTCCCGTTCCACACCCTGACCCCGGCCCCACTCTTTGCCCCACACGAGGACATGCCTTTAATTTATCATCCTAGACTGTAGCCACTACACCTACGACCAATCAAAAGAAGACTCGCTAATGCACAACGAACAACGAATCAAACTAGAAGGAAGCAAGTTACTACAAGTACAAAAATAATCCTCTTCTACTCTAATAGCATTATCCTACATGGCCTAATATTTTGGAGAGGCAGACACTACATGACATTGCTACCTCGTTTCTTCTTCCACCATATAATTCATACCGAAAGGACATTTTTTGAAGTGTTTTTATTGCGAGTATCGAAATAATAGTGTTACTTCCAATAATAGTTTTGTTTGAATAAAAAGCGGTAAGCTTTTCTTGAACCAACTAATAAAGAAAATGAAGGATAAATCTTAACCAAAAATAATTAATCCCAGATCTAAGTAAATTGAATATGAGAATCGGAGGAGACCGAACCTAGATAACATTTCTTAGGATGATTATAAATGACGAGTTTACATCTTTGAGACATTGTCCCGTACTTGTTAGAGCAAAGAAGGGAAAAGGGGAAGTCATTGATGACTATGAGATCTATCTTTATTCATTCGACAAAGATGATTACAAAAGGTTGTAACCAAAATCTAGGCGCTTGCTTTGTTGTTGGGGTTCCTCTCATCTTTGATACATTGCTCCTTTATTTTTCTTGGATAGGAACCCCTGTGCTTGAGATTTTTCTCTCGTTTATATATTACCAATCTTTCTCTTTATCCAACGGGCTTTAACTAGCGTAGCCTCTTGTTGCTATACTCTTCCTTACTCCCCCAAGTATTACGACATATGTTCTGTCGTGTAAGCCTTCTGACGGCTCGATCTGGGCAATGGCCGAGATACTTTCCACTATTATACCTCATGGGTATGACTATGGATTGGTCGACCCTTACCATTCCTTTTAATGATAACCCGCGTGGTCAGATTTTGACTCATACAGTTAGTCCATCCGCCCGTTGGGGTTGCTCTTGGCGAGCTCGATGGGTGGATTCTGTTGATTCAAACGTTAGGAGAAATCTGAACGTTATGCGAGGAATGAGGTCCTCATGGCGAGGTAGCGATGTTACGCTTCAAGGATTTAATCGAACCATTACGTCAGTTCAGAGTTGGATCATCACATCAATTCAGGGTATCATGAATACTTATTATGCGTTATTATGGCACACATTTCCCAGGCACCGTATAGTTTTCTGTACCTTTCTCATTTCCTGATTAACGGCTCTTGGATTTACCGTTCATGACATTTATGTCTCTACAAATAGGTTGAATCTCTCATTTGACCATTGCACTTTTCAATTTCTCTAAGAAAATACTTCTTAAACTTCCTCCTTCTCTAGTCTTTCATACTTTTGCTTTCTCTAGAATTCAATGTGACAATTACCTTTTTTCCTTCACTGTTTTACTTGGATTAAGGAAGACAAACAACTAGTGCCTTTTCCTAATCTGATAGAGTTTTTTGTGCTCCGGTGTCAGAAATTGACGTATTTCTATTCGAAGAGAGAGTGGAGGTGGTGGAAGATGTGGGATTTCAGATGGTGGATGAGATAGTTCCTCGTCCGGGGAAGACGAAGACTGGTTTTTATAGCCCTTCCAGAAGTGAGCTGGAACCCATTCCTTCCACTATGGATGAGGCGGCGATCACGACACTCAAAGTTAAATGGGGAATCCGTGCTCATATCAAAATGGTGCCGGCAGGGAAGGATATTATGTATTAGCATCGCCTAGGATACTGCACATTTTACACGTACCCTTTTGTTAGCAGGTACACATTTCCCCTTCCTTCTCTGGTGGTGGACTTCTACCGCTTCTATAAAGTGTGCCTGGCTCAACTCTCACCATATGCATACAAGCACTTTCTTATGCTCATCAAGTACGCGGAGCTGACCGGCCAAGGAATTTCCCTAGGGCACATGCTCCACACTTTTTCCCCTCATTTTCTTCGGGGTACTATGATCCATATGCGCTATCGAAGAACCAAGAGTTTGGTGGTGAACATGGACGATAAGGCCAATTGACTCTGTTAGGAAAGCTACTTCTATATGTGGACAGGTTACCTGGTGGTGAACTCGGTAGGGTTTCCAGATACGTGGAACTTCGCTCGTGAGTTTTCCTTTGTTTACTTTGTAATTTTCTTAATATGGCCATCGATCGTCTTCCTTTAGGAGATATTGCCGAGGACTTTTTTTGATTTTGCAGCCGAGAGACTACCTCCTCTGTTTGTTGCCGATATCCATGAGTGGGTGAGTGCAATTCTCCCCCACGCGGTGGGAATCCGTGAGCGGGTGCCCTTCTATGAGAAGTTTGGGCGCAAGCCTCTCACTGGTGAGTTGGCTTGTTGTAGTTTTGATTTGTTCCCTGCTTCATAGTTTTTTTCTAAAACATGTCGTTGTATGATCTATTCCCTCCTTATTGAAAATTGAAGAGGAGTGAGGAGGATAAGGGCTCCTCCGCTTGCATTATTTCAACCGGTGCCCTCTACCCGTCTTGCCGAGGGCTACTTCCGAGCCTGCACCAAGAACTACTGTCCCGCCTACACCTGCGACCAGAGTTGTGCGCTCAGAGGTTACTCAGCTGGAGATTTCGACTCCCGCAGTATGTTTAACTAGTGAATCTTCCCGAGCTAGTAGTGGGGAGGCCTCGTCAAAGAGATGAATGGTAATGTTAGAAGAGGTTTCCCCGCTGAAACTTCTTCGATGGGCGTCCTTGTCCCGGTGGTGATCGAAGGCGGAGGTGGTGCCAACCCTGCCGTGGAGACAATGCCTGTTACGAGCATTCAAGGGGATGTTGTGGCGGAGAGACGGAGTTTCAGGTCCGCCATTTTCATTTTGGGCTGCCCTTCAACATCTCGGTAAAAACACGCCCCCTCTTCGGGCAATGAGAGGGGGAAGGGCTTCATGTTTGAGGATTATGAATCTGAGCCCAACATTGACCCTAAAGACATGAGGATGTTCGAGGAGGGCTTTACCCGAACTGTAGTATAAGTGGGAGGCCCTCCTCGAATATTCGAAATTCCATATGATCTCAACCTGCTGCAAGACATGGTGGACTTTTTGGCGCAGTTCGATATTCTATGCTCCGCCGCCGAAAAGGAAACTCTTCAGGATGTCAGCGACTCCGAAATGTCATGCTGTGTGGCTGTGATGGTCCTAAGGGTGAGTTCCTTTTTGTTTTCTTTGCTTTGTGAACTTTGTCTTTACTAACCTCTTTCTTCCCTCTCTCTTCCTCTTCTCTTCCTTTTTCTTAGACTTATATATTGGAGGTCGAGAGTACTCGTAGGGCTGAGGCACGAGCCAAGATTTTTTTGAAGATGGCCGAAAAGTATCGACGGTATCAAAACAGATGTCGTGAGATGCACAAACAGCTCAGAGCGGATGCCAGTACCTAGTCTACCAAGGAGGAGTTTGAGAAGAGAGATGACGAACTGATATGATCTATCCACATATGTAGTGAGCTTGGGGAGCTGCTTCATACCAAGGAAGAAAATCTTGAGGTGGGCAAAGAGGTTGTCGCAGAGTGTGAGGACCTTCAGGCGAAGGTGCTATCTTTACGCTAAGATTGAGCAAAACACTGCTAAGGTTAACGCCCCGAGAGTCGAATGAATGGAGAAAACGGCCGAGCTTGCTTGAGTGTCATCTTCGGCAAGGGCGACGACACTAGAGGATACTATCCGCATCCTCAAGTTCGAGCAGGAGTCCGAGAGAACAACGACTATACTAAGGGAGGCACGGCTCGAGGAATGAATTGGTGAGATGGATTGGGATGCTTCGATCTTGGGAGATCGAGTTGCGGTTCTTGAAGCCGAGAAAGCACAGTTATTGGCCCGAGCTCTCCCTCAAAAGTTTGCTTCAGCAACTGTTCCCTGCCGCCTGTATGAGCTATGGATCCATACCGAGGCCCAATGTGATATTTACAAGGAATCCCCATCCCCCTTGATATTTTCTTCTCGCATATATTATCAATCTTCCCCTTTATCCAACAACCTTTAACCAGCATACGCTCTCATGACTATACTTTTCCTTACTTGCCCAAGTATTACGATATATGTTCTGTCGTGTAAGCCTTTTGACAGCTTGATCTTTGTAATGGCGAAGATACTTGCCATTATTATGCCTCATGGATACGACTATGGCTTGATCGACCCCTTACCATTCCTTTTAATGATAACTCGCGTGGTCACATTTTGACCCATACAATTTTATACTTCTATTTAAATTTATTTTGTCGATCATCACATTTTCGAGTTAAAATGTTGAACTAAAATATTTCTCAAAAATACTTTAGTCTATTTTTGAAGTTTTCAAAATATCATATTATTTTTGTTAACTCTATTAAATAATGGATTATTTAGGTTAAACCATCTCATATTATCCTAGTACTAGTACTTTTGTAGGCTAGTGCTTTAGTGATGATAATAAATGGAGTGAGTGTTTTTTTTTCCTGAATTTCTATGTTTTATAAATAAATCCAATTATTTAGTTATACTAGTGTAATAAAACATTGACATTAAAATTATTGTAATCATATTATGATAAACAAAGACGTCTTTATTTGTGTAATTTATTTCATATTCAATTACTTTAATTTACATTTCAGTTGCTTTTTCTATATAACAAAAAGCTCAAAAACAGATTCTCAAATTTCTCTCTACACTATAAACACAACAACTGTCGCAGCACTACCACCAGAACCACCAGATATCACTTCTATGCACCTCGACCCATCGTTGTCACCATCTCTACTACAGACGCAAACACTATGATGGACTCTACCCCTCTATTATCCTTTGCCCAAACCTTACTTTCGAACAACAAGTTAAATTCCTATCCAAACACCTGCCAACAAACCCATTCATACTTAGTTTTATCTAATGAATCCATAAATAACTACAATCGTGATACCTTCATATCCATCACTCTAGAGGAAAAATCTAGATTGTATTCACCATACAAATACTTCATCATTGTCAAAGTGTTGGAAGAAGAGTTGGTCACCAAACCCTTAAAACAAAACTCCTAGCACTCTAAAACCCACATAAGATCTTCCATTAATAGATTTGGGATGTGATTTTTACTTAATCAAATTTCAAAAGGAAGAAAATATGTTTATAGCCCTACACAACGGACCTTGATTTATACTTAACCACTTCCTGTCTGTACGAAAATGGGAACCCAAATTCATAGCATCAAACACTCAACTTACATACACATCATTCTGGCTACGTTTTCCAAAACTTCGCACTGAATTTTATGACTTTTAAATTCTCAATGAGTTGGTGAAAAGATTGGCACCTTGCTCAATATAGACACATGCACGTCGGCAACCACCAGAGGACATTATACAAGAATATGCATTGAAGTACCTCTTGAAATGCCCCTCAAAACACATGTGTATATCGGCACCCATAGACAACAAATATTGTACGAGGGTCTCAATATGTTATGCACACTCTGTGGCCATCTTGGCCACACCAAATCTTTCTTCTCATCTCCCTCTTCATCCACCATGGCAATCATCACCCCCACATCCCAGCTCACACATACCACTCCTTATGCAACTCATACTGTAACCTAAACCATCCCACCATGGATTCCACTACAGAACTTGAACAAACTACTTGACAAACGGTTACTTTTCAGTACAAACACAGGTCCAAAGGGAAATCACCCCTTATACGACATACATCACCACGGCGGCTTCGCGGGTATGGCTTCTCACTCTGCTCACCCTAACATAGCTAATAATGCCTCTAATGATAAGACTTCGCAAATTAATAATCTTAACTCATCCAATTGTTAAGCTAATCAAAAGTTTGTTAATACTAATCCTTTTGATTGACTACTGGATCCACACCATATGGACCAAATATGCCACACTTCTAGCCCAAATGACCAGGCCCATCACACCACTTCGCCTGATCCTAGCCCACTTCCCATGCAATCCGAAAAACTCACACCACCGACCAAATTCAATGACTTAGCTGGCTAAATCAACATACCAGCCCCCATTCCCCTCCATGTGGCACAACAACCTGAAAAACTACCCAATCAACAGCCATGCAATACTAACTTATCTTTCTCCAAAGGCTCTCAAGTGCAAGCCTACCTATCTCCAATAACCCGTCATGCCTTAAACAACACCGACCCAATAAAAACCTCTCCAACTCAAACAACAAACCCCACGTCTGGCCAAGCGCATAACCCCATACATGTAACACACCTCCCCCTTCACTCCAACGTAAATTACACGATATTACCCATACTCAGTTACCTCTATCAAATTAATCGACCCCTTCACCCTCTCACGATCAAACTTCATCAGTAGCCTCATCATTAAATCATACTACTCCTAATTCTAACCTACACTCGTCCCTTTCCTATAACACCACTTCATATCTCAAACCTTCCCCACATGAATAGATCAAACCTCAACTTCCAACATCGGAGAACTATCTCCTTCACCAATACCAATCTTCTTCAACATCCATTGTTCATCCACACAATCACCATGCCATCACCCAACAAACCTCACCCCAGCCCACACCAATTCACATAACACAGTACCCACCACTACAAACATACCCACAGTTCTGGCTATAGATGAGCCTACAAGAACATGCGTTGACTTTCATGATGGAAATCGACAACTATGATGTCATAGTCATGATACAAAACCCTACGGATATATCACAAATAGTGACGGAGGGAATGCGTATGGGGGTGATGTTATACAATCAATATCTCGGGGCCATGCACCCACCGTCTGCTCTCGCACAACAACCCCAAATGACCACCCCAATTCCACCATCACTGAACATGCATGCTCCACCACAAACACCAGTCAACACGTTAGAACTTCCATTTTACCCACCACAACAACCCCCACAAGCCTTTGTCCCATGGATTCAGCCACAATCCTCCATAGCTCCACTAATCCTACTACATGCACAGGCTTCCCCGTACCAACCTCTCACCCCTCCATCGAGTATAGTTCTTAACCCCCCAAGTCCACATCAAGAAAATCAAAATGAAATAGCTCAGGTGGAGGTGGCAGCCACTATGGCAGAGATCAGGGAGACATTTCCAATCCTATGATATCTCAACAACAACAAAACCTACGTCCTAAAAGAACATTACGAACGAAAGGTGATCATCACTTTCCCTCCAGAACTCCAAAGTGCCTCACTCAACATCCGTCCAACAAGAAACACAAAATTGGGCAAATATGTTATAGTGCTAATCCCAACACTGATGAACATCCATTCCATGATGGAAAGGGAGTCTCCACCCAATACACTCCATAATCAATCCATGCAGTTCGTCATTTGGATTTGTAAGGAGCACAGTCGCTTGACTTTGTACGAAACTTCAGATCACTGATCAATTATCACAAGCCTGCCTTGGTTGCACTGCTAAAAACCCACATGCAAGATCATGAGTCTCTTAAACAAGAGTTTAGGTTCTCACACTTGGCTCAGTCACTAGCTCTGGGCATAGCTGGAGGTATTGCCCTACTTTGGAAAGCTGATGAACTTTACCTAGACCAAGCTGCTGCCACAAGCCAAGAAATCCATTCCATCGTTCAGGTACACCCCAATACCAATCCTTGGTTGTTATCTATTATTTACGCAAAGAATGATCTACATGCATGTACTGTCTTATGGGAAAATATTCGTATTTTGCATGAAAATATTAACTTACCTTGGTTAATTGGTGGTGACTTCGATGAAGTTACTAACTCCACTGAAAAAGTTGGGGCCCTTCCTATAAATAATAGAAGGAGTGATAACTTCCTTTCTTGCCTTAACCATTGTGAACTAATTGATTTAGGTTACACTAGATGAAATTATACTTAGTCCAATAATCGACACATGCTCCACCGTATCTTAGAAAGGTTAGATAGATGCCTAGAAAACTATGATTGGTTAACTATTTTCCCTGAATCCTCCGTTCAGCATCTCTCTCGCACACACTTCGATCATAGTTCGTTATTACTTACTCTAGAAAAATATATAGTGCTCCGCAAGATAAAACTTTTCTCTTTGAAACGATGTGGACCACTCACCCACAATTTACCTCACTAATCACTTATAATTGGACCATTAACAAACCCCTACTCACTGTCATTCAAGACTTCACCACTCACATCCAAGTATAGAACAAAATCACCTTTGGAAATATTTTTTTTATAAAAAAATCCTTTTAGCAAGGCTCCAGGGCATCCAAAATTCTTCAAAATACACCACTAGTCACTTTTTACAAAATCTAGAAACTGACCTTATAGCTCATTACAATGACTTACTAAAGTTAGAAAAATATTTTTGGAAGTTAAAATCTAGAATAAGTTGGCTACGAAAGGGGGACACCAATACAAAAAATATTCATCTATCTACCCTAAAGCATTGTAGACGTAACCGCATTACTACACTACAAGATTCAGCGGGCAATTGGCTCTTCAACCAACAAGATATTAATCTTTATATTGAAAATCATTACCATAGTCTATTTACCACAACTCACACTCACAATAATTTTCCTAAGTTTCAAGCCACTCATCATGCTATCACCCCTACTGACCTTTTAAAACTTGATGCACCAGTTACCTCTTTAGAAATCACTGTTGCCCTTAAAAGTTTCCAACCTTTTAAAGTATCTGGACCGGATGGTCTTCATCCATATTTCTTCCAAACGTATTGGCCTCTTGTAAGTCGCTCTATAATCTCCTTTTGTAAGGATATATTCAACTCACAACAACTACCTCCTGAATTAAATAGAACTTATCTATGTCTCATTCCACAAATACAACAACCATCCCTCATAATTCAGTAATCTCCCTATAAGTCTTTGTAACGCTATATACAAGTTAATTATTAAAATTATGGTGGCACGCATTAAACCTTTATTAAATACTATTATCAACCTGAACAATCAGCTTTCTTGCCTCCTCGTAGAGCCTCTGATAATGCAATCCTTATCCAAGAAATAATGCACCACTTCAAGAAAAAAAATAGGTGCTCAATCTTCTTTTCTTCTTAAATTAGACCTCGAAAAGGCTTTTGATAAATTAGAATAAGGCTTCATCCATGAAACACTTTATTACTTCAAATTTCCTCCTAAATTAATTAAATTAATCATGTCCTGCATCACAACCTCCTCTATATCTATTCTCATTAATGATCAACCATCACCTTCTTCTCACCGTCAAGAGACATTCGATAAGGGGTTCCTCTCTCACCTTACATATTCATATTTTGTATGGAAATGCTCTCTCGAAAAATACACATAGAGGTTGACTACCAAAAATGGCATCCCATAAAATATCCCCACAAGGACCATCTCTCTCTCATCTCTTATTTGCCGAAGACATCACTATCCTTTCAAAGAATAAATTCATTAGCATAAATTCCATCATAGATACTCTTATTTTCTTTATCCAAGTTTCTGGACTCACCATAAATTACAATAAATTAAAAATATTCTTCTCAAAAAATACATCCCAAAATACCAAAGATACAGTCATTAATTCTTTCTACATAAAGGAAGGCTCAAAATTTGGGAAATACTTGGGTTATCCCATTTTTACAAACAAACCTAAGATGGCTGACTTCCAATTCTTCTTAGATAACTTCAAGAATAGATTAGCAAGATGGAAAACTACTTGCCTTATCATGGCAGGAAGAACCGCGCTTATTAAATCAACCCTAAATTGTCTACCTAATCATATAATACAAATGATCAAACTCCCCATTTATATTACTCATAGACTAGAACAATATTAGGGTAATTTTCTTTGGGCATCCACCCATAGTAAATTACACTTTATCAACTGTACTACCATTCAACAATCAAAAACCTAATGGGAACCTTGGAATACAAAACCTAAGCGCAAAAAATAGTGCTTTATTAGGATCTCTAGCCTGGAGACCGTTCCACTCCCCTTCGACCCACTGGGCTTCCATTCTAATCTCCAAGTACACATCCTCAACCACTTCTAGTCATACCTCATCCATTTGGAAAGCCATCCAGCATGAATAGGCCTTATATCAATTTGGTATCCAATGGCATGTTGCCAATGGTACCCATATTCCATTTTGGACAGAGCTGGTTAGGAACCAACCTCAAATTCAGAAATATAATTGCAGGACCTTTTCCCATACGTGACCAATGTGGCACACTGGCCTCTTATATTAACGAGAACTTCATCAATATTTCTCAAATAGCTTTTGAGCTCTCTCCAGAGTTACATCAATAAATCCAAACCCACTATATACCTTCGTTTACCAACCCTCAATCTCATCATCACCTCTAGTAGAGCATCATACCTAACGGGCAATTTTCTGTTAAATCCCTATATCACCAACTTTGTCCAAACCCAGGAAACAACTCTTTCAAATGGCTATGGAAACTACAAATCCCTCAAAAGATAAAACATTTCATCTGGCAAATGTCACACCATCGACTACCAACGGCTAATTACCTATATAATATACATGTCACAAATAACTCTCTTTGCCCTGTATGCCACTCCAAAGACGAAGCTATAGCTCATTTATTCTTTGAATATTACTAATAAAAAATGGTCTGGCAATAACTTGGCTGCCAACATCACAACAAGCATATTCAAACTTTGCATGATCACACTGCCTTAAAACTATCGCGTATCATTCTCAATAATAATTTTAATAACAATATCTCAAGCTCCACTACTATTATTTGCTATGCCCCCATGGCACATATGGAAAAGTCGCAATTGCCTTGTCTTTGATAATGCAAATAATCCACCTAATATCCAATACATATTAGGATAAGCTGTTGAGTATTTTCATCTATGTAGTAAACATATCACGCACCATAGCTCTCAAACATATACAGACATTAAGTGACACCCTTCTACTCGCCGGAGGTATAAATTAAATTCAGACGGCGCCTATAATTGCACAAACAACAAAAGGGGGTTTGGGGGTGTCATTTGAGACTCAATGGGTAATTGGGTTATAGGATACATAGGAACATATACAATAAGGAACCATCACTCCATGAAACTCACAGCCTTATTAGAAGGATTACAGCTTGCTCTACAGTACATCCTTGCACCATTAGTCATATATGGAATAACATTAGCACGCAATGCTACCACCACCGTCTTTTTGCAACCATCTCCTTTTATAATGTAGGCATTTCTAGTAGACCAACGAGGCAACCTTTATAGGTGCCCTCTACGCAACTCTACTCCACAGGAACCCATCTCTTTTTGTATTGGAACTATAGTGCAAAGTAGCATAGAAAATATAGTAAATATTAATCCTACTACGGACAATGTAGTAACCACTGGTGGGCGCACTCCTTTGCTTTTTGTGCTGTATAATCCCCACAAGCTACTACTCCTTGTAACACTACTTAAATCCTAATATATGTCTCCTTTGTTTACCAAAAAAAAAAAAAAGAAAAAGCTCACTATACATACATTTTCATGAAAAATGGAATAAAATATTGGTGATGAGTCTGTCGCCGTCCAACATAAAAAATGAAGTTTAACATTTATTAAATTTGAGTCAGAATACCTTTTCCAATATATATTGCACATACAAATTATACAACATGTAAAAATGACATTTTCTTTAATTCCATAACGAATTAAAATGTGATTATTCAGAAAAATCTTAATTAATCTGGTACCTAGTTGTAATGTTGAAACTGCTTCCCGCCTGTATCTTCCGTAAAAGACTTTTGTAATCTTGATTTTCAAAGTACGTTTTTCCCCTCCCTCTCTTATACGTCGTATTTCCACTGATTAACTGAAGAAGAAGAATAAACTCAAAAAAAAATACTCCTAATAAATTCTTTTTAATTTTCTAAAAGATTAAATATTACGTATGAAATAACTTTAGTTTGTTAAAATGACTAACATTTGAAATCTTGTTAAGAGAATAGTAAATTGACTTTATTACTTCTTCTACCATAATTTATGTGTTACTATTTTTTTTGTAGCCATTCCAGAAAAAAAACGACATCATTTTGGGACGAAAGGAGTATTCTTTATTATATTTTGAGGTCTCATGGTATTTTTCATAAATTGTGATGATTGAATAAGGGCAATCAAAATGAAAGCGGAGTATATCCCTATGAATTTCTCGTACGTTGACTGACGATACAATGTAGAAAGTTTTCGATGTGAGAAATACTCTTTGTATAATATTTGAAATTGTTATTTTCTTTGAATTATGCTTCTACTCAATTGTCGTGTTAGTTACATGTTCGGCAAGAAGTTTTATTTTATGTATTATATAATTAATATTAATTATATGATGCTCTTTTTATTTTACAAATTTGTATCTCTATCTTATACTTTTAAGTTCATAAATTTGTAAGACAAATTTTTTTTTATACAAATATCAATTGTACTAGACACAAAATAAAATTTTCCGACCACTTACCCCAACATCGATGTAAGTCATGTCTATTTTCGTCTGCTTTCGGGATTTTGTTTTCATTCCTTCAAAAAAAAAAGGGAATATAAAACTTTAATTTGATGAAATACTAAACAAATTGACGTGCATTCGATATCCGTATCAACTTATACTGATTAAACATGGTTAAATAATATTTAAATAAAAATATATATATTCTACTTAATCATTTTAAGTGATAGAAGTATCTTATGATGTAAACTAACGGCTCCTTCTGTGTCCCTCCCCCTCCCCAACCAATCTCATCGACCATTTTTCTCTGCCATCGGTGGACCCATCTTTCCCAACCAAACCAGTGGTACCTACGGAGAATCATTCTCGGCCAAATAACCATGAAAAATTTTCTTGCCCTAAAGCCACTACGGAAGGGTAGTCAGCCAAATTCCAACAATTTTTTCCAAAAATCCTCAACAAAGTAACTCATCTCACCTAAATCTTGATGGAAATATCATTCAAGGTCCCAGAATAGCTGCTGTTTGTAAAGAAGCTGTCCCCCATGCAAGTAATTTGGGTACTGACCCCTCAACCCAAACTTCCTATAAAGGTATATTAAGGAATGTAGATAAAAGTAATATACGAGGCTCGATTACTCTCCCCTACAGACCATATAGTCTGTTTGAAGGAAAGCTATGGTTATATTTGTTAGGGATATAGTAGATATGCCCTAGATCCAATATCATATTTGATAACTTGAATATATTTTTGTGAATGTCATTTGATATAAAATATATGGCATTTGATATTCTTTTATCAAATTTATTAATTGTTTGATTAATTTGATAAGGTCCTTGCTTAAATTTTAAGATTAGTCATCGTGATAGAGATCATGATAATGAGAGCAAAGTCTATTACAATTTAATCTAAAATTTGTTCTTAATCATGGATTATTGATTTGGACATTAGTAATCTGGTTAGATCAATATTTTTGTGATCGTCTTTATCGGATAAAGATTAGTTGATCTCATTAACTAAATCACATAGATAGATGATGCATATAGAGATACGATCATTGAACCGACTCATTGGATAATTCCTAATTGTTAGAATTACCATAATTGTCAATAGGATATTTTCTTGAAGAATGTGATGTAACTGTTTCCTTTGACTTGAGATCGTCATAGTAATTGACAAGTTCTTTATTGTGCTTTGATACTAGACTCCTATGGCCCTAAGGCGATAGTAGAAAGGATATTGGGTACGATTAAATACTTGTAGAATTAGTGATTGATCAAGACAGAATCTGTCAACTCTTGGTAATGAGTTTAAGCTCCATATTGTCATGAATTATAAACGACCAAACTAAGACCCTGGCCAAGGCAATTGAATGAAAGAAGAAATGAGTTTCTTAGGTCATTCAATGGTCGATTATATTTGACGTGATTTGGATTTGACAATTGAACCATATCCCAGGGTGATCCAGAGCTATAAGGACAGAAGGAATTACTACACTATTCTTTTACAGGTTCTTGAGAGTAAATTGTATACTTCATGTTATCCGGTCGTTAAGGAGTGTTGCTAGACGCCACCCTTGATTAGTATATTGATATGATCAATTTACTACCGGTTTAGTATTGAACCTATGGGGTCGCACACTAACGAGTGTTCTGATCTATGCTAAAGGATTAATTAATTTATTATTTGATAATTAAATTAAAGAATTTAATTAGTCAAATAAATTTAGTTATTAGTCCAAATAAAATATTATTATATTCTTTGCTAGCATAAAGATTATAATTAATATTGTGAATAAATTGAAGTTTCTATTTGGAATAGAAATTAAATAATATCTCTTGGTTGAAATATATGTGATATATATAATTAATATTATTTTATATAATAGATGTATATAAAATATAATATTAATAAAGGCTTGTTAATAAATCCAATTTTGAATTGGATTATTAATGTGTAATTGAAGTTTTATCCTTTTTGGAATGGGATTAATATTTTCAATAGGAAAATATTATATTAATATAAAAAGTTTATGAATTTTAATCCAATTGAGAATTGGATATACTTTTATTAATTTTCCATGAAAGACTTGGGAAAAGGGTATTTCCATGAAAGACTTAGGAAAAGAGAATTGGATATCTAAAATTTTGAATCCAAAAATTATCAATTTTTCGCACTTCTCTCGGCAACAAAAGAAAAGGAAATTTCGAAATTTCCTTACAAAATTTTCCAAAGAAAGAAAAATTGGAATTTCATACAAAAAATTTCCATGAGTTTATTTTTGGAATAAACTTTTACCCTAAATAAATTGTTACCTCAACCAAATAGGAAAAGGTTTTGTAGGTTATGCTATATAAAGGGTGATGGAGAAAATTTATAATTTTTTTTTGAGTTTTTTAATTTTTCTTGAGAAGAAAACCTACTTTGTGAAAGTGAGGGTACAATACAAAGCCAAGAGAGAAAAATACAATTACAACAAAGGTGTTCCTTGTTATACTAATTTGAGTTGAGATTTTTGAGAAAAATTTCAATACAATGTTCTTCGTTCAATTTGTTCGCGGGTTTCATTGAGCAAAGACTTGATAGCAAGGATCGGTCTCGGTGTGGATACGCATAGAGTCTTCGCACTATCGATGAAATTTTGAAAAGGAACTCTCTTCTCCAGGTACGTCTTAGATCCGATCTTTGACACTTAAATAAATTTTAAACATGAAAAAATCTACCTAGGGTTGTTATTGTCTTCCGCTGCGTGTTACGAACACCTATACGCAATCCTGCAGTGGTATCAGAGCCGCGGTATATTGTGTCTAAAATTTATTTACGAAATATTTTAATGTTATATTTGAAGAGTTCAAACCATAATAGATGTGCCTTGTGTAATAGTCAAATCGTTTGAATGATTGATATTATTTTATTGTGGATAAAATATGCATTCATATATCTATTGAGATAGTTCATAACTTGAATTAGAAAGTTTGTATTAGATACAATGGGAATCTATAATAGGTTACATGATTCTATTGTTAATTTAATTGTTATTAGTTCATGAGATGTTAATTAATAATAATATTCTAGCATGAATTCTTTTTATGTGAAATATAAGATAAATATATTAGAGGATGTTGAATTTTGTTTTATGCCATGTTCTTGTTCATTACATAATTTTTAATTATTTATTACATGTGATATAAATTAATTTAGGGCTAAGCATGTAGACAACTTGAACTAAATTCACATACTATAAAAGATTCGATCTTCGTGTTATTAAAAATTATTTTTGTAACAATTCTCTCTTACTAAAATTTGAGTTTTTTAAATAATACAATATAAGATATTTTATTATAGAGCTATCCATCAAGGTAATTAATTTTACTTGTTTCTTGTTTATAAGGAGTGGCCTGACTACCAGGAGACTTATAGTTCGAGAATATGTTAAAAGTATTTATTGCATTAGATGCATGGATTGAAAGAATTATTCAATTTTACGCTAGACGCCTGGATTACCCGAGGGAGTATAAAATTTAATAAGTTCTTTGCTATCATGATGGTTGAACTCAACTATGCCAATAGGATCGACCTGACTACCAGAGGACTATTTGACATAGAGCTATTTAATGAAATTGTATGGGGATACAATTGGTAAGAGTACCTACCTTTAAAATATATGTGAGAAACGACTTGATTTCCAAGGGGCTCATATATATTGTTAAAGGATTCCTTTACTCCGCTAAAAGAAATAAAGATTTCGTAAACTATAATGAGGGTAAATAGTTTAAAATAATTAGTGGAAATATCATTTAGATAAAAGATCATGTCTTTATGATATATGCAAATATGTTCTTATATTACTGTTTTTTTCTTTTCTATATTTTAGATTTCTCAATATGTCTACTATATCACTGCATGGAATAGTTGAGACCAATAAGTTGGTAGGACCAAACTTTGATGATTGGTACAGAAATTTGAGAATTGTTCTCATGCATGAAAAGCTTATTGATGTGATCGATAAGCCTGCCAAGGAAGTCCCAGATGAAAATGATGATGATGCTACCAAGATTTATCAGAAATACTTGGAAGAATGTCTTACTACCAAATGCATCATTCTCGCTTCTATGAATTCTGAACTGTAGAGGAAACATCAGGATATGGATCCAACTGCAATTATTGAACATCTTAAGAAGATGTTTGGTACACAATGCAGGACAGCTAGATACCAACTATCTAAGGCTTTATTTGGATCCAAATTGACTGGAAACTCACAAGTTGAACCCTATGTCAATCATATGATTGATCTTATTGAAGAGCTTGAGAAGTTGGGGTGCAAACTGGGTAAAGAGCTTTCTCAAGATTTGATCTTGCAGTCACTACCAGAATCCTTTTCACAATTTGTTATTAATTTTAATATGAATAAAATGGATTGTGATCTTCATGAGATCCTTAGCATATTGATTGATTATGAGAATCAAATTGCATCTGAGAAGAAGAAAAGAACTATCATGTTGGTTTGAAACTCTTCTAAGAAGAAGGGTAAGGGTAAAAGTAAACCCAAGAAAAAGCCCACTGCGCCCAAGGGTGGTGTGACCAAACCCAAAGGCAAAGAAGGCAAAGCTGACCAATCTGATGCTGTATGTTTCCATTGTAAGAAAATAGGACATTGGAAGAGAAATTGCTAAGAGTATCTTGCAACTTTAAAGGACAAGAAACAAGGTAAGACTTTAATGAAAAATGTTTTCAAGGTTTCTTTAACTACTACCAATTCTTCATTGTGGGTATTAGATACTGGCAGTGGTTATAACATCTGCAATATATTGCAGGGGTTCCAGATAAGTAGAAAGTTGAAGAAAGGAGAAATTAATCTACAAGTTGGAAATAATGCAAAAGTTGCGGCCGTAGCTATAGAATCAATTTCTATAATAATGCCTACGGGCAAAGTACTTATGTTGGATGATTATTATTACGTTCCTAAATTTGTTTCGAACATAATTTCAGCTTCTATGTTAGACAAACGTGGTTTTCGCATTAATATAGGCAATGGTATTTGCTCTATTTATTATAGTGATAATTTATATGTGAATGAATATCTCCAACATGATGTTTATGTCTTACCTAGTGTGAATGCTAATTCGATTATGCATGTTTCAAGTCTTAAGAGGAAAAGAGATGATCATGTAAATCAAACATACCTATGGCATTGTAGGCTTGGTCATATTGGAGAGAAAAGAATTAACAAGTTGTACAAGGAATGGTACCTTAACAAGTATGATTTTGAATCATATCCAACTTGTGAATCTTGTCTCAAAGGAAAAATGACCAAATCTCCATTTACTGGAAGTGAAGAAAGAGCTTCTGAATTATTGGGACTAATTCATACAGATGTTTGTGGGCCTATGAAAATTCAAGCTAGAGGTGGATATTCTTACTTCATCACTTTCATTGATGATATCTCAAGATATGGATTTGTATATCTTATGAAACACAAGTTTGAATCTTTTGAAATGTTCAAAAGATTCTGTAGTGAAGTTGAGAAGCAGACTGGTAAAAGTATCAAAGTACTAAGGTCTGATAGAGGTGGAGAAAATCTTAGTGAAGATTTTACCAGATATCTCAAAGAGAATGGGATTCTCTCACAGTGGACACCTCCAGGAACATCACAACACAATGGTGTGTCTGAAAGAAGAAATAGAACCTTATTAGATATGGTGAGATCAATGATGGGGTTCACTGATCTTCCAATAAATTTATGGGGATACGCTTTGGAAGCAGCAACATACTTATTTAATAAGGTTCCCACTAAGTCAGTCTCTACAACACCATATGAGATATGGAAAGGATGTAAGCCTAACCTCAAACATATGAAAGTTAGGGGTTGTCCAGCTTATGTTAAGAGACTACAGTCTGATAAACTTGACTCAAGATCTGATAAGTGTAGGTTCATTGGGTATCCCAAGGAAACAATGGGATATTATTTTTATCACCCTTCTGACCATAAAGTGTTTATGGACAGAGGAGCAACCCTTTTGGAAAGGGAATTTCTTTTGGAAGGAAATTATAATGGAGAAATAGAACTTGATGAAGATCAAGAAACTAATGAATCAACACAATATAAAGATCATGAGACCCAAGTTGAAGAACCTTTATTGGATATTTTGAAGTTGTCAAGAAAATTTCCATCTTCAACGGTTGAAGTTCAAGAACTAAATGAAGTTCAAGAACAGGTTAATGAACCAGTTCCAAACCAAATTGAGCAACAAAGAAATCCAACACAAGGTGGACAGGTTGTACAAGTACCTCTTCGAAAGTCTACACGAGAACGTCATGTACCAACTAGATTAAATTTATTGGTATAAGATGATTTATCAAATGAGGTTGATCATAATGATGATGATCCTAAGACCTATGAAGAGGCTATACAAAGTTCTGAATATGAGAAGTGGCAAAAGGCCATGGAATCCGAAATGGAATCCATGAAGGAAATTAAAGTATGGACTTTAGTTGAACCTTTAAAGGATATAAAACCTATAGGTTGTAAATGGGTTTTTAAGAAAAAGATTGGAGCAGACGGAAAGGTGGAGACCTACAAAGCACGTCTTGTTGCCAAGGGATATCGTCAGAAAGAAGGAGTCGACTATGACGAGACTTTCTCTCCCGTGGCAATGCTCAAATCTATTCGGATTTTGCTTGTTATAGCTACATACTATGATTATGAAAAATGGCAAATGGATGTGAAAACAACTTTCCTAGATGGTGAGCTAGAAAAGGATGTGTACATGACACAACCTGAAGGTTTCACATCTTCGTCTGATCATAATAAAATTTGTAAGCTACAAAGATCTATTTATGGATTAAAGCAAGATTCTCGAAGTTTGAATATTCGATTTAACAAAACAATTGAAAAGTTCAATTTTGTTAGATGCGAAGAAGAACCTTGTGTGTACGAAAAGGTTAGTGGGAGCACAATTATATTTTTAGTGTTGTATGTTGATGATATATTGCTCATAGGGAATGACGCACCGGCATTGCAAAATACCAAGATTTGGCTATCTGGACAGTTTTCCATGAAAGACTTGGGAGAAGCAGCTTATATATTAGGAATAAAGATCTATAGAGATAGATCTAGGAAGCTGCTTGGACTTTCCCAGTTTTTGTACATTGATATTATCTTAAGGAGGTATAACATGGATAATTCCAAATGAGGCTATCTATCGATAGGCACCGGAATTTCTCTCAGTAGGGAGGATTGTCCTAAAACACCTGAAGAGAGAGAACGCATGAGTAGGATCCCATACGCTAGTGCAGTGGGAGCTATCATGTATACCATGACATGTACACGTCCTGATGTGGCTTATGCACTTGGAGGGACTAGCCGATATCAGGAAAATCCCGGTAGTGAACATTGGAAGGTGGTGAAGACCATTCTTAAGTACTTAAGAAGGACTAAGACCAATTCCTCATCTATGGGGATTCTGAGTTGAAACTTGAAGGTTATAATGATGCAAGTTTCTCTTCAGATAGGGATGATAGCAAATCTATTTATGGTTATATATTTACCTTAAATGGTGGTGCAGTGAGTTGGAAAAGTTCCAAACAAGCTGCAGTAGCTGATTCAGTGACTGAAGCAGAATATATAGCAGCTAGTGAAGCTGCTAAGGAAGCTGTATGGATGGAAAAGTTCTTAACTGAACTTGGTGTGGTTCCTTCAATAGAAGGTGCGGTTCCATTTTTGTGTGATAATACTGGAGCCATTGCTCAAGCAAAAGAACGAAGATCACACCAAAAGTCCAAACACGTTCTGCGAAGGTATCACTTGACAAGAGAAATCATTGAACGTGGAGACGTCGAGATTCAAGGTTGATGGAAAGGAAAATGCTGCAGACCCATTCACTAAAGCGCTTGGCACAAAGGAGTTTGACAAGCACAAGTGGAAATTGGGGATGAAGTACAAGAGCGATTGGCTCTAGTGCAAGTGGGAGATTGTTAGGGATATAGTAGATATGCCCTAGATCCAATATCATATTTGATAACTTGAATATATTTTTGTGAATGCCATTTGACGTAAAATATATGGCATTTGATATTCTTTCATCAAATTTATTAATTGTTTAATTAATTTGATAAGGTCCTTGATTAATTTTTGAGATTTTTCATCGTGATAGAGATCATGATAATGAGAGCAAAGTCTTTTACAATTTAATCTAAATTTTGTTCTTGATCATAGGATTATTGACTTGCACATTAGTAACCCCGTTAGATCAATATTTATGTGATCGTCTTTATCGGATAAAGATTAGTTGATCTCATTAACTAAATCACATAGATAGATGATGCATATAGAGATACGATCATTGAACCGACTCATTGGATAATTCCTAATGGTTAGAATTACCATAATTGTCAATAGGATATTTTCTTGAAGAATGTGATGTAACCGTTTCCTTTGACTTGAGATCGTTATAGTAATTGATAAGTTATTTATTGTGCGTTGATACTAGACACCTATGGCCCTAAGGCGGTAGTTTAAAGGATATTGGGTACGATTAAATACTTGTAGAATTAGTGATTGATCAAGACAGAATCTGTCAACTCTTGTAATGAGTTTAATCTCTATGTTGTCATGAATTATAAACGACCAAACTAAGACCTTGGCCAGTGCAATTGAATGAAAGAAGAAATAAGTTTCTTAGGTCATTCAATGGTCGATTATATTTGACGTGAACACATAGTTGATCGCCTGTTAAGATTTGACAATTGAACCATATCCTAGGGTGATCCAGAGCTATAAGGACAGAAGGAATTACTACATTATTCTTTTACTGATTCTTGAGAGTAAATTGTATACTTCATGCTATCCGGTAGTTAACGAGTGTTGCTAGACGCCACCCTTGATTAGTATATTGATATGATCAATTTACTACCGGTTTAGTTTTGAACCTATGGGGTCGCACACTAACGAGCGTTCTGATCTTTGCTAATGGATTAATTAATTTATTATTTGATAATTAAATTAAAGAATTTAATTAGTCAAATAAATTTAGTTATTAGTCCAAATAAAATATTATTATATTCTTTGCTAGCACAAAATTATAATTAATATTGTGAATAAATTAAAGTTTCTATTTGAAATAGAAATTAAATAATATCTCTTGGTTGAAATATATGTAATATATATAATTAATATTATTTTATATAATAGATGTATATAAAATATAATATTAATAAAGGCTTGTTAATAAATTCAATTTTGAATTGGATTATTAATGTGTAATTGAAGTTTTATCCTATTTGAAATGGGATTAATATTTTCAATTGGAAAATATTATATTAATATAAAACGTTTATGAATTTGAATCCAATTGAGAATTGGATATACTTTTATTAATTTTCCATGAAAGACTTGGGAAAAGGGTATTTCCATGAAAGACTTAGGAAAAGAGAATTGGATATCTAAAATTTTGAATCCAAAAATTATCAATTTTTCGACACTTCTCTCGACAACAAAAGAAAAGGAAATTTCGAAATTTCCTTATACAATTTTCCAAAGAAAGAAAATTTGGAATTTCATACAAAAAATTTCCATGAGTTTATTTTTGGAGTAAACTTTTACCCTAAATAAATTATTAACTCAACCAAATAGGAAAAGGTTTTGTAGGTGATGCTATATATAGGGTGATGGAGAAAATTTGTAATTTTTTTATTGAGTTTTTAATTTTTCTTGAGAAGAAAACCTACTTTGTGAAAGTGAGAGTGCAATACAAAGCCAAGAGAGAAAAATACAATTACAAGAAAGGTGTTTCTTGTTCTACTAATTTGAGTTGAGATTTTTGAGAAAAATGTCAACACAATATTCTTCGTTCAATTTGTTCGCGGGTTTCATTGAGCAAAGAGTTGATAGCAAGGATCGGTCTCGGTGTGGATACGCATAGAGTCTTCGCACTATCGAAGAAATTTTGAAAAGGAACTCTCTTCACCAGGTACGTCTTAGATCCGATCTTTGACACGTAAATAAATTTTAAACATGAAAAAATCTACCTAGAATTGTTATTGTCTTCCGCTGCATGTTACGAACACCTATGCGCAATCATGCAATATTCACTAAGGAGGAAAATGACCTTCTTGCTCAGACATGCAAATGGACGATTATTGGTAAGTTCACTCGTATTAGGCCCTCTATAGATCTCATACGCAGTGAATTTGCTAAATCTATCCCTGGAAAAGGGAATATCAAGATTGGGGTTTATAATATGCATCACATCTTCATCGATTTTGATAACAAAAAGGATCACTCTGAGGTTATTGCGTAAAATTACGTGAACTTTGGTAGAGATAACATAATGGTTATAAAAAAACGGTTAGTTTCATTCAAACCCGATGCCGACTCGCCATTCACTCTTTTTTGGATCATGCTGCCTAATCTTGCATGGCACTACTATGAATGGGATGCTCTATGCCGCATTCTTGGACCGGTGGGAATTCCTCTAATCATGGATAAGGCAACTATGTCCAAAACAAGACCCACCATAGCCAAAGACAGGGTGGAGATTAGCTTAGCAAAACTTATTGCCCAAGAGGTACTACCAGAATTTATAAACGGCGGAGGCAGTAAAGAAATGTTGGTTCAAAAGATTGAGTATGAAAGCACACATGCCATCTGCACTCATTGCAAAAATGAGAGGGCATTCTGATGCTACATGTAGGATTCTTCATCCAGAACTGAAAAAAAGAGTTGATAGAAAAGAAAACAATCTTGAGAACGCTTCTGCTTCCAACAAGACCGCAAGAAATCAACCATCATAATACCATCAAAAAAGGAGAAAATCAATAGATGATTAGAGCACCAACCACCAAAATGGAAAGCACAATCCCTAACAACCAAATGGTGCCTGAAGAGATCATGATAGAAGTTGATGGGGAAAAAGGATGGAAAATAGTTGAGAACAAGAAGGGAAAGGGAAATGCGATTTAAAAACAAAAGGCATAGAGTCTAAACAAGGAAGGGTTCAACAAGCTTACAAAGTCAAAGATGGACAAAAATATGTGGTGGTAACACACAACACTATGAAGGGGAATGAGGCCATGGATATTGTAGCTGTTGACAACACCGAGTCATTATTTGAGGTAAGAATAAGTTCCACACAATTACCTCAGAAGCCTACCAGACTCAACAAGGAAAGAAATACCAAGATCAAGAAGAAAACCCAAATCCAGAGGGTTAAGGGGGGCCAAGGGTAAATTAAACATGGGAGAAAAACTAGAAATTCAGAGAAGAAAGATGACAAATGTTAAGACATGGATTTCAGCCAAGTTCATGTGACAAAAGAAGAAATGCAAAAACTAAGCAACAACAAGAAGAGATTCAATACTAAAGACTACATTGCTATTGACGTGTCTATAATTCCAGAAGCTACTGTTGTGGATCAAAATAAGGAGCTAGGTGATGGCTTGGGACAACTATATGTAAGATATATGGACTTATATCTACATACATATGAACACTATATGGATAAATTATATGTTATGTGCTATCTTTTGGTTTGGCCTAAATAAGTGATCTTATGGACATTATGTTAAGGGGGCCAATGTATTGTCATATAAAGTGTAGGACTAATGTGTAGATACCTAAAAGGGTAATCTTAGTTAATGATGGGCTAACTAAGGTTACATATATGTAACCATGGTTACATGCTTATGACTCTTGAGTTTCATAACTCATATGTTATAAGTGGGGGGTTATGGTTCCCACATTATAGCAAGACATTCTCTTCTTCTTCCCATTGAATCAAGAGAGCCATTTTGTTGTCTTGCATATCTTTGTGGAAAGCCATACTCCAATTTTGGTTATTGTGATATTATTGTTGTTGTGAAACCAATACTTCAAGAAGGATCAAGGAGACAATCTTGAAGGAAGGACTAAGGAACTTTCTAAGGCACACTTTGGACAATCTTCAACAAGAGGATTAAGGTTTTCCACATATGGATTCAGGTACGCTTCCGCTTATGTTGTTCATTCCAAATTATTCGATATGAAGGCTATTGTGTTTTAGTCGGAATCATTATTCTAACAATTGGTATCAGAGCCTCCTTCATATTTGGATAATTTGGAAGTTCATGAAATTGCATGTTATACAAAGTTCATGTTTAAATTATGATAGAATTTTGATTATGAAATTCTAGTACCATGATATAGCATGATTTCATGAATGTTATGTAGTTGATGAACTTTAGTGATTCAATATTTTGTTATCTCTATATGAATTGAAATATTGAAGTTTGCAAAATTTTGGTTGTTGAACAACAAGAAACTTAAACAAGGAATTGTTGCTACAAATAACCTTCAGTGACGGCAACTCCAGTTTCCAGTTTCAATACATAGTCGCCACTAATACATTTAGCGGCGACTTCTATGGGTTTAGTGGCGACGTTCGTCGCCGCAAAAGGTCCTGGAATAAATTTTTAAAGTTAACCAAAATTTTGCAAAACAGAAGCATCACATAATCGATTATTCTTTGAAAATAATCGATTATGCAATTTGTTCATCAAAATTTTTGAAATAGAATCTGAGGATAATCGATTATTTTTAAAATAATCGATTATCTGGAGTTTTTTCAGCAAAATTGGAAATTCCAGAGAGCTAAGATAATCGATTATCCTATTAGGATAATCGATTATCCTAGTTTTTCAGCAAAATTTGAGATTCCAGAAGGCCCAGATAATCGATTATCAAGCTCAGATAATCGATTATCTGGCCATAAATTGCAGAAACGTTTTGTTTTCTGGCTGTTTAATGAGGACATAACGTAAGAAACGTTTTTCATAATTAATGAAACGTTTTAAGTCTTTTAAGTTTCAGATTTTAAGTGAATATTTATAATATGTCAATTAATTTTAAGTTTTTATAATTATTAATGTTTTATATTAATATTCAGTTTTAATATTAATTGTTTTAGTCCATCAAACTTCAGATTTTGGAATTGTCCAATTAAGTCTTTAACAATTAATATTCAGATGTTGCATGTCAAAACATGTAACAATTAAGTTAAGATTCATAATATGGCTTAAGGAACTAAAGTATTTAGCATCTAATATTTTAAATTAGTCAATTGAAGCATTATGTTTCCAAAGTAACCTCTATTGTGTAGATTGATTAATCTTGAAATATAAGATGACTGTGGATGTTAGTCTTTCATGCATTTAACACCGGCCCAAAGGAAGGTTGTTATTTGGCAGGAATTCGAACATGCTTGTGGTGATAAATATGTGACAATTATTTGGTTTTCCATGTGAATATTAAGTCGGCCCAAAGGAAGGCTTGATATTTGACAGGAGTTTATTGTCAATATTTGATCACTACACCAAGAGTACCACTTACAAGTTGATTTTCTGTCCAAAGACTAAAATCAATGTTGTGCTAGGTATCTTGTAATGGGATTTGCCTATTTTGAATCTATAAAGTAATGTTAAAGTTCAAGTTATTGTAAGCATGTATTAAGTAATCTTTTGTTCTATTTTCAGTGAATTCTTCAGCTGCTTCGATATCTGCTAATATAAACAGCATCCTTGTGCTTAACGGCACAAACTTTAAGGAATGAAAAGAGAACATTATGATCGTTCTCGGTTGCATGGATCTTGACCTTGCACTTCGGAATGAGCAACCTGCTTCTCTTGAGGATAAATCCTCTCCTGATGAAAGGAGGGAGATGGAGAAGTGGGAACGCTCAAATCGCATGAGTCTAATGATCATGAAACGTGCAATTCTAGAATCATTCAGGGGCACTATGAATGATGAAGCTAATGCCAAAGTTTTCCTTGAAAACCTTGAAAAGCGTTTTGAACAAAACGAAAAGGCGGAGACAAGTACCCTTTTGAGTAAACTTGTTTCCATGAGCTATAAAGGCAAGGGAAACATTAGGGAGTACATTTTGGAAATGTCTCATCTTGCTTCGAAACTTAAGTCACTCAAGCTAGTATTACCTGAGGAACTGCTTGTGTACTTAGTTTTGATATCTCTTCCTGCACACTTTAATCAGTTTAAGGTCAGTTACAACTGCCTGAAGGAGAATGGGTTAATAAGCTCATTTCACATTGTGTGCAAGAGGAGGAAAGGATAAAGCAAGATAAGACGGAAAGTGCTCATTTGGCATCCTCTTCTAAGGATCCTAAGAAGAGGAAAGGTAAAGAAGTTGCGGTTGCAAGGCCCAAGAATAAGCAACATAAGGAACCTAAGGTTGAAATTACTGAATTAGGTTGCTTTTTTCTGTAAGGGGACTAATCATGTGAAGAAGGATTGTACCAAGTACCACGCTTGGCGTGCGAAAAAAGGTACATTTCTTTCTCTTGTTTGTTCTGAAGTTAATTTAATTTCGGTACCTAAGGATACTTGGTGGGTAGATTCTGCTGCTACTACTCACATAAGTATATCTATGCAGGGTTGCCTGAACTGCCGAAAATCAAATGATGGTGAAAGATACATCTATGTGGGTGACGGCAAGAAGGTGCCAGTTGAGGCTATTGGAAAGTTTAGGTTGTTGTATAAGACCGGTTTTCATTTAGATTTGGATGAGACTTTTGTTGTATCGTCTTTTAGACAGAATTTAAATTCTGTTCCCAAATTGGACATATCCGGTTATTCATGTTCTTTTGGTGACAATAAAGTTAGTCTCTTTCAGAATTCAAATCTTATTGGTACTGGTCTTTTATCAAAATTTGATAGCCTATATTTGGTTGACACAATAACCTCACATAATGAAACCTTGCATACAAGTTTAAGTGGTACCAAAAGAAAATTAACTAATGAGAATTCTATATCACTCTGGCACAAACGTTTGGGTCACATATCCATTCAAAGAATTCAGAAACTCATGTCAGATGGAATTCTTGATTCTCTTGATTCCTCAAATTCGGATATTTGTGTTGAGTGTATCAAGGGAACACAAACAAACAAGACGAGATTAGGTGCTAAGAGAGCTACGGACGTCTTAGAATTGATACATACGGATATTTGTGGGCCATTCCCTACTCCTTGTAGGAATGGTCAACAATACTTTATCACATTCATAGACGATTACTCTCGTTATGGGTACCTATATCTTATTCATGAAAAGTCCCAATCCATAGACGTGTTCAAATCATTTAAGGCTGAAGTTGAAAATCAACTAAGCAAAAGGATTAAATCCGTTAGATCTGACCGTGGTGGTGAATACTATGGCAGATATGATGGTTCAGGTGAACAAAGTCCAGGGCCATTTGCTAAATTCCTAGATGAGTGTGGGATTGTCCCTCAGTATACTATGCCAGGCAGTCCTACGATGAATGGTGTAGCTGAGAGACGAAATCGGACCCTTAAGGATATGGTAAGAAGTATGATTTGTCGTACTACTTTACCAGACTCACTCTGGGGTGAAGCATTAAAAACCGCAGCTTATATTCTTAATAGAGTTCCAACTAAAGCTACAATCCAAACCCCATATGAACTTTGGACTGGGCATAAACCCAGTATTAAGCACTTACACATTTGGGGCTGTCCAGCTGAGGCAAGGCCTTATAGGCCGAATGAAAAGAAACTGGATGCTAAAACGGTTAGTAGCTATTTTGTTGGATACTTTGAAAGATCCAGGGGTTTTAAGTTTTATGATCCCACTTCTAGAACTATTTTTGAGACGGGTAATGCTAGGTTTTTTGAGGATATTGAGTTTGGGGGGTGGGGAGATAAAGTTGTTAGAGATTTTGTCTTTGAGGAAGAACATGTGTCTTTCCCTCAAGTTGTTGATCTTGGTCAGGGTGTTCTCATTCCTGACACGGATCACACAACTCCAGTTCAAGACAATCTCGAAAATCTCCCCAATCAAGTTCCTGATATTACTAATGAAAATCAAACTCAACAACCTCAAGAAACTGAAGTGCCATTAAGGAGATCCACTAGAGAGATGAGAAATGCAATTCCAGATGATTATGTTGTATTTCTCCAAGAACAAGAAAGTGATATTGGACTTGAGGAAGATGATCCAATCAACTTCCGTCAAGTCATTAAGGGTTCTAACTCTCAAAAGTGGATTGATGCCATGAATGATGAGATGAAGTCTATGAGCGATAATGACGTTTGGGAGCTTGTTACATTGCCCGAAGGTATTAAACCAATTGGTTGTAAATGGATATTTAAAACCAAGAGGGATTCAGGGGGAAATGTTATTAAGTATACAGCTCGTCTTATCGCAAAAGGCTACACTCAAAAGGAAGGCATTGATTATAAAGAGACTTTCTCTCCAGTTTCATAGAAAGACTCTTTCAGAACTATAATGGCACTAGTAGCACATTTTGATCTTGAGCTTCATCAGATGGATGTTAAGACAGTGTTTCTCAATGGTGACATTGAGGAAACAATTTATATGGTGCAACCTGAAACTTTGTTTCGGATGAATCAGAGAAAAGGGTTTGCAAATTAAAGAAATACATCTATGGGCTCAAGCAGGCTTCCCGTCAATGGTATTATAAGTTTCATGCAGTCATTACATCTTTTGATTTTGAACCGAATGTTGCTGATGACTGTATATACCATAAGTTCAGTGGGAGTAAGTATATTTTTCTGGTTTTATATGTCGATGACATACTGCTTGCCTGTAACGATATAGCATTATTGCATGAAACTAAGAAATTTCTTTCAAAGAAATTTGAAATGAAAGATCTTGGTGAAGCTTCTTTTGTATTAGGAATTCAGATACATCGAGATCGCTCAAAAGGTGTTCTCGGTCTGTCACAAAAGGGCTATATCGATAAGGTTCTGAAAAGATTTGGCATGCAGGATTGTAAACCAGGCAACACCCCTGTTGCTAAGGGAGACAAGTTTAGTCTCAAACAGTGCCCAAATAATAATTATGAAATTTTGGAAATGCAGAAGACGCCTTATGCTTCGGCTGTAGGTAGTCTGATGTATGCTCAGGTATGTACATGACCTGATATAGCATACATTGTTGGGATGTTAGGCAGATATCTAAGCAATCCGGGAATGGACCATTGGAAGGCAGCCAAAAGGGTCATGAGGTACTTATAGAGAACAAAGGATTACATGCTTACATATCGGAGATCGGACCAGCTTGAGATCATTGGGTATACCGATTTCGATTTTGCTGGATGTCAGGATAGTCTGAAGTCTACTTCAGGCTATATTTACATGCTTGCTGGCGGTGCTATCTCTTGGAGAAGCATCAAGCAAACTCTTACGGCCACTTCCACCATGGAAGCGGAATTCATGGCATGTTATGAAGCATCCAATGAGGCATTATGGCTGCGGAATTTTGTTGATGGACTCCGGATTGTTGATAGCATTAAAAAGCCAATTAAGCTATTATGAGACAACAGATCGGCAGTCCTTTATGCTAATAACAACAGTAGTTTGACGAAAGCAAAACATATGGACGTCAAATTTCGGGTTGTTAAAGAAAGAGTACAGAATGGATAGTTGTGCATTGAGCACATCAGTACAAACTCCATGCTTGCGGATCCGCTCACTAAGGGATTGACACCAAAAGTATTTCTTGAGCATATTGCTTGTATGGGTGTCAAATCATTTGAGGATTATGTATTTTAGTGGGAGTTTTTATTATACATTTATGTATTGTTCATTACATTCAGTAATTCAGTTTTAAAGTTATATCTGCAGATATTCAGTTTTAAAGTTTTATGTACTCTTAAAGTTTATGATTGATCTCAATAAAGAGAACCAGTTGGAAATAGACATTCTATTGACCACACTTTATGTTATTTCCATGCTACACACCTACACTTGATCCATGTCGTTGGTTATAATGAGTAACTAAGAGCTCTTAGGTCCTATGTTGGTATGATTGATGGACCGGATTGTTCATGACAATTTTATTATGATAGCAATTCTGAGCTCATAAGGTTATATTGTAACATATAATGCTAAGTTTTGTACATGTGTATGAATATCTCGTCCAAGTGGGAGACTGTAAGATATATGGACTTATATCTACATACATATGAACAATATATGGATAAATTATATGTTATGTGCTATCTTTTGGTTTGGCCTAAATAAGTGGTCTTATGGACATTATGTTAAGGGGGCCAATGTATTGTCATATAAAGTGTAGGACTAATGTGTAGATACCCAAAAGGGTAACCTTAGTTAATGATGGGCTAACTAAGGTTACATATATGTAACCATGGTTACATGCTTATGACTCTTGAGTTTCATAACTCATATGTTATAAGTGGGGGGTTATGGTTCCCACATTATAGCAAGACATTCTCTTCTTCTTCCCATTGCAAGAGAGCCATTTTGTTGTCTTGCATATCTTTGTGGAAAGCCATACTCCAATTTTGATTATTGTGATATTATTGTTGTTGTGAAACCAATACTTCAAGAAGGATCAAGGAGACAATCTTGAAAGAAGGACTAAGGAACTTTCTAAGGCACACTTTGGACAATCTTCAACAAGAGGATTAAGGTTTTCCACATATGGATTCAGGTACGCTTCCGCTTATGTTGTTCATTCCAAATTATTCGATATGAAGGCTATTATGTTTTAGCCGGAATCATTATTCTAACACTATACCCCACCCCTACCTCCCTGTATGGTCTAGACCTCAAGTTGATGAATAGCTATACTGGAAGGAAAATTAAACAGAAAGTGCATGGGGAAGCAGTAAAAGATAGAACAAAGTATCATACATATAACGTGCATGTACAGTTATCGAGCCATACAATAGATGACACAGCCTCCAAAGATAAGAAAAATGACACTATCATGGAAGGCTTATCCCAGGAACAACTTAGCTCCAAATCTGATTATGAACTTACTCAGTCTGCCAGAAAGAGATTGCCAATTGAAGGCAAGAAGGATATTACTAATCATGTTCAATAAAATGTCACATATTTCAACAAATTGTCTCTAAGAAGTTGCGAGATTTGAACATGAACATGTTTCTTCTTTACCTTTAGATCAGACAACAAACATGGAGATTAGACAACCTACTAATCTAATGTTTTCATGATCAATACAATATCATGGAATATTAGGGGGATTGGCTCAGAAAGATTCAAAACTATCAAGCAACAATACAAACTTCCCTTTATTTTCCTTCAAGAGTTTATAGTTGCAGCAAGGAAGATAGACAGATTTTAAAAAAGACTGGGTTACCAGTCTTGTTTCCATGATTGCTCCAACAAAATCTGAATTTTATGGTCCAATGATTATGTGCTGGATATCATAAAACACGGAGAACAATATGTATTAGTTCATATCTCTGACATTCAGAGGCCTATATCCTTTTTCGTGATCGTAGTCTATGCCAAATGTGATGAGCAGCTAAGAAAAATTTTATGCGATGATCTCAGAGCAACTGCAAGTTCCATCAATGGACCATGGGGAGTTGTGGGGGACTTTAATGTTATCTCCAGTCCTGAAGAGAAAATGTGGGGCAGAGATTTTAGAGTTGAAGAAAGTCTCGACTTCATATCTTTTCTTTCTAATTGTGAGTTGCAAGATGGAGGTTTTGTAAGAACTGCTTTCACATGGAGTGACAATAGAGACCCCTCAAACACGATATAGAAAATATTGGATAGATTGGTTTATAACGTTGGTAGGGGGCAGGGAGTGGTCCTGCGGGTAGGGCGGGAGGTAAGGGTGGGAGGAGGGTAGCGGACGCCCATAGGTTAAGGATTGGGTCATGGAACATAGGCACTCTGACGGGTAAGTCCATTGAGTTGGCGAAGGTTCTTCAAAAGAGGAGAGTTAACATAGCATGTGTCCAGGAGACTAGGTGGAAAGGGTCGAAGGCGAGGAATGCAGACGGGTTTAAGCTGTGGTATTCTGGGGTCATCAGAGGTAAGAATGGATTGGGCATCTTGGTAGATAGGGATCTAAGGGAGTCCGCGGTCGAGGTTAGGCGAGTGAATGATAGGTTAATTGTTAGAAACTACGCTTTACGCTAGAGGGGGGGTGAATAGCGTATTAATAGAATTTAGCGTTTTCTTGCGGAATTTAAACTTTGCAGGAAGTAAAATAAATGCAGAAAAATAAACTTACACAAAGATGTATACTGGTTGGCCACCAACGTGGTTAGTCCAGTCCCCGAGAGACTCTCTCGAGATTTTTCACTATCTTGTTAAGCTTAAGGGTGCTCAACAAACCGTTACACACTTGAGGACACAAGCCTCAAACAGTTGCTCGGAGATCGCAATCTCAAAGACTTCACCCAAGGAAACGCAAGTTCCTTGAAACAAGAGAATCGCAATTCTCTTACAAGTATATCAAATACTTGGACACTCACTTAACTAAAGTACTCCTTATTGAGTAGATATGAGTAAAAGAATATGTTCAAGATCACAACAACTTTAAGCAATAATATGGCTCTCAAAAGCTTTATGAAATAAGTAGAAAATGAAGAACAATTGAATGAAAGCTTATAGCAATGTAATGATCAGTTTGTGTATGTTTTTGTTTTTAAAACACTGAAATGAAGCTGTATTTATAGTTGAAAAAGTTGGTTCAACCGTTGTCTAATTGCCAATTAAGAGTTGCTGAAATTACTCAGTGATAATCGATTATTAAGACCAAACAATCGATTATCTGCCAGTCAGTTTAAAAATCAATCCCAGATTTAACGCTTCACAATCGATTATACATAATCTATAATCGATTACTAGCAATATTCAAAATCAGATAATTGATTACACTAAGTTCATAATCGATAACTTTAGCAACGTTCTAAAAATCATTTCCAGATTTTAAGCAAAACATCGATTATATAAAATCAATAATCGATTACTTCAGCAACGTTCTAAAAATCATTTCCAGATTTTAAGCAAAACATCGATTATATAAAATCAATAATCGATTACCTTATGGTATTTGAAAATCATTTGACAACGGCCAGCTTCAACAATCAATTGTCCTTTGCAACAATCGATTACTTGTTATTTTCTGAAAATCATAAAACTTACTGTCTCAGTGATAATCGATTATCTAAAGACATAATCGATTACTTAATTAAATTTAAAATCACTGGAAGACATCAACTCAACACAATCGATCACCATTAGTTCATAATCGATTATTTTGAGTATTGAAAAACTTTACCTCAACAACAATCGATTGTCATTTGTTCACAATCGATTATCATGCAGATTTGGAAAAACCTGATGTTCACTGTCTTACTCACAATCGATTACCATTAATTCATAATCGATTGTCATGCAGTCTTGGCTCAGAAACAATCGATTATCATAAGTACATAATCGATTATTTTAGCCCAGATTTTTGAGGCATGTTTAGAAAACATTTTGTCTAATGTAAATATGCATGATTTAAAATCTTTTTGACACAGAATTAAATATGCATGATTTTGGAAAATAGTTTTATGAGAGAGGCCATACTATGAGTCAAGTTATAGGATCGAGATTACAATTTAGAACAACTCAATAACAATTAAAAGCTATATCTTGAACTTCAATCTTATTCGCAACCATTGTGCGCTTGTACTTGAATTCCATCATATATCAATTTTTGCTTCGTTTGTCATTCATCAAAACCTACAAAAGAGTACACGTTTAGTATATTGCATTGAGAACGTGTTTCTAACAATTTCCCCCTTTTTGATAATGGCAAACATTAAGCGGGATATGCAATTTAGGCAAAAGATATTGACAATTCAAGACAAGTAACAATTATGCAATTTTGTTCTTGTTCCCCCTCAATTTTAGCTTATAAGCAATCAATTAATTAAGAGGTGGTGCATACCCGATATCCCGTTTTCTTCCCCCTTTTGCCATTAGCAAAAAAATAGTAAGGAAAGATGCAAAAAGATGAAATAAACAAGGTTTATTTATTGGAAAAAAAAGAGGGTACATCAATGGGAACCAAAGAGAACAACAGCAAAAACCACACAAAACACAAAAAAAATTTATTCATTTCCGTCGTTGTCCGCCTCGTTATCCGGCGCTGCTTCAAAAGGAATGAGAGCTGCATATGGATAATTGACATGATCAAAGTATCCATGGATCTCATGAGTGAGTTGAGCAAGCTGGTCGGATATGGTTTGGAGAGTAGGCTCTTGGGACGAACGAGCACGACGGGGTGGACGACTTGAAGAAGGAGCTGGAGCATGATCACCATCATGATGGAAAGAAGACTCCGAGATTTCCCAAATTTTGGTACTCCTTTTGAGAGGACCATTTTCCGTGACAAATCCGGATGCTTCAAGGAAGTTCATAATGAGGAGGGCATAAGGAAGAGGCATGTCATCACCGATGGCATCGAGCATATGAATTTTGATGAGCCGACACCAATTTATTTTGGCTCCGGTGACAATGGCATGCAGAAGTTTGGTATCCTCCTGGGAGATGGTGGTGTGATTGTGCCGTCTAGGCTTGAGGACTCGGGTGATGAAGTAAAGAATCAACCGGTAGTTTGGATCCATTCCCGTTATGGTAGGACGACGGGTAGAGATAGATGGATCATAGGAGGTTATACCGGCTTGGTGGAGAAGGATGGTTTCATCAAAGAGAGCCCCGGCCTTATCAATATACCGGTAAAGGTCTTCACCTTCATTTGGAAGGCGGGCAATGGTGTGGAGATTCTCTTCAGAGAGAAGAATTTGAACCCCATTAATGGAGGTGACAAGTTCGCCATCTTCATCTTTATGGAGGTTTGAGTAAAAAGCTTGAACGAGAGTTGTGTTTATGTGAGGATGAGTGAGAAGCAAGAAGTAATATAGTTGACACTCCTTTAACATATTTGCGGCATGGGTGAAAGGCTCAAGGAGTTTACTATTTGAGAACCGAGGAGGAAGAATGGTGCGTTTCTCAAATTTTGATAGGAACCTTGTGAGTTCATTTTCAGTTTCAAGACGGAACCGTCTTGGTATGGAAAATTTAAAGGAGGAGGGGCGGTTGAGGCTGATGCGCCATGTTTGGATCGGGAACGTTTTGAAGATCGTCCAGACATGTTAGGAGAAAGACTGCTGGAATTTGGCAAAGAAAATAGAAGAGATTTAGCTTTTGAATACTAGAGATAGTGCTTGAGTGGGTGAATGTGAGCTCTTATGATGCCTATTTATAGAGGAAAGGATTATCAAGCATTGAATGGAGACATTTGCTGAGATTTTGGTTTAGGAGCAGTCAGAAAACGGTAAGAATTAAAATTACTGACCGTTAGATAATCGATTATTGAACTGAAATAATCGATTGTATTTACTGTTTGATTGAGATTTTGAATCTGACAAATCGATTCTTGAGTCAAACGGTAAAAAATTTGAATGAAATAATCGATTGTTAAATTTTGGTAATCGATTATGGAGCATTTAAGATCTGACAGGAATCGATTGAGGAGCCAAACGGTAACAAAAAATTAATATGAAGTAATCAATTCTTGGTAATCGATTATTTAGGGAACTAATTTGATACAGTGAACTTGGAGAATATCAGAATTTGTCAAATAATCGATTGTATGAAAAAAATAATCGATTGTTGTAGAAAGCATTGCTGAATGACTGAGGCGGAAATCGATTATGCAATTTAGGAAGTAAACAATTAAACACAGATGCATAATAGTAATAATCAGTCATAAACAATCGATAAATTGATACTGATAATCGATGTACTGCACAGAAAATAATCGATTAGTGGCTTGAAATAGTCGATTATTTTGTGCTAAAACTTCATAATTCCCCCTACCTTTGGGTTGGTACCTGCAAAATAGATTTAAACGTCTCCGACGCTCAAGTTAGTAATTTATAGCGAAATTAATAAATTATACTAGTGTTAACAAGTAATGCCGTGAACTCTTAAGAATTGTGTCCTAGAGTGTTCTTAAGAGAGTTTCGGGTACTTACCTTTTCTCCAACATCGCCAATTACCTGTTCGAGAGGATGATCCTTGATCGTTCTCCACTCGTTAGGCGTATTTATTCCTTTTTCTAATTGTGGCGCTTCTTCCGTTGGTTGTTCCCCAATTTCATTTTTGTTTTCCTTTGAAGGTTCTTCTTGGATTTTATCTTTCAAGCTATCCAAGATACCTGCAAGATCAAAACCGGATTCCTTTCTCGCCAAGCGAGTATTATCTTCGGAAAACACAACATGAGGGGATTCCTCCACAATTTGGGTTCTTTTGTTAAAGATCCTATATGCTTTGCTACGTGAGGAATAACCAATGAAAATACCTTCATCCGATTTAGCATCAAACTTACCCAATTGGTCCTTGCCATTATTATGAACAAAACATTTACAACCAAAAACACGTAAATGAGAAATGTTGGGTTTTCTACCCTTATAAAGTTCATATGGGGTTTTCATGAGTATCGGCCGAATTGCTACTCTATTTAAAACATAGCAAGCGGTACTCACGGCGTCCGCCCAAAAGTATTTGGGAATCTTAGCTTCGTCGAGCATGGTTCTAGCCATCTCTTTGAGACACCTATTTTTCCTTTCCACCACCCCATTTTGTTGTGGTGTCCGTGGAGCGGAAAAGGTGTGTTCGATTCCGAGTTCGTCACAAAAATCCGCAAAGAGATTGTGATCAAACTCTCCCCCATGATCACTTCTAATCGAAGTGACGGTCGATTCCTTTTCGTTTTGAACACGCTTAAGGAAATACTTGAAATTTTGAAAAGCATCACTTTTATTTGCAAGAAATAGAGTCCAAGTAAATCTAGAAAAGTCATCAACACTTACAAAAACATATTTATTTTTACCAAGACTTTCAATACGAGAGGGACCAAATAAATCCATGTGAAGTAATTGCAAAGGTCTAGACGTTGAAACAATATTCTTGGATTTAAAAGATGCTTTGGTTTGCTTCCCTTTTTGACAAGAATCGCAAATAGAATCATTTTCAAACTTTAAACTGGGAAGACCAACTACTAAGTTTTGAGAAAGAAGCTTGTTCAAAAGATGCATGTTCATGTGTGCTACTCTACGATGCCATAGCCAAGAGTTATCCTCTTTGCTTAATAAACAATCAACATATTCGGGTGAGGAGTTTGCAATATCAACCATATAGATATTATCAATTCTAAAACCACGAAGTATGATCTTGAAATCACTACGTCTAAATACAAGACATTCATCCGAATTAAATAGAGCAAGATTTTCCTTGTCACATAATTGGCTTATGCTCAAGAGATTATGCTTCAAACCTTTCACAAGTAGTATATGTTTAATAGAGGAGTTTTCGTCCTTACCGACTGAACCAATGCCGATGATTTTTCCTTTATTGTTATCACCAAATGTGACACTTCCTCCTTCTTTGTGCTCTAGTTGAAGGAATTTGGATTCATCTCCCGTCATGTGTTTGGAGCATCCACTATCAAGGTACCATAGTACACTTGATCCCTTCAAGCACACCTACAAAACAAATTAATGTTCTTTAGGTACCCATGCCATCTTGGGTCCTTGAGGGTTAGGCATGTCATAATGATGCAATTGATTTATATGTCTATGACGAGTAAAGCAAGCGGGAGCAATATGACTAATACATCTACAATAATGACAAGTCACGTTGGGATTATGCATTTTTCTAGGTACATAGTAACTAGATGAATGAAGGTTGCTTACTCTACTTTGAACACCATTGTTTCTCCTATTATGAGCTCTAGGAGGTTCACAAGTTTGTCTAAAATATGCATCATTTCTAGAATATCTATTTCTAGGTGGAGGGTCATTTCTTGGTCTTCTAAATTGTTCAAGGTTTGGCCTAAAATATGCATCATTTCTAGGTCTTCTAGCATTTTCACTATTTGGTCTAACATGCAAGTTATTTCTAGGATTTCTACTTCTAGGATAAGCATTTTGGTTATTAGTCCTAGGTTGAGCTCTAGGTTGTTGTGGTTTAGCACCAACCTTTTCTTCATTCTTGAATCCTATTCCATGTTTAGTTGATTTTAGATTAACAAGCACATCATTCAAGTTTTTATGCGAAGAATTAAACTTATCTAATGTGCCTTTAAGTCTAGCTACTTCATTCTTAAGAAGCACACAAGAAGAACAGTTTCTAGTAGAACCTTCAGGTTTATCAGCACTTCTTTTTCCATAAAACTTGTTTTCCTCTTTTAGCTTCTCATTTTCGAAAACCAGTTTTTCTAATTCTTTTTCTTTTAATGAAAGCTGTGTTTGAAAATCTTTTTCTTTTAGAGAAGCGCTTTCTTTAACACTTTTGACAGTTTTTGAAGCTTTGATAAATTCAGCATATAGTTCATCAAAAGCATTTCTCATTTCATCAAGAGTAAAGAAATTTTGAGAAGAGATTTGACTTACCTCGTCTTTGCCGTCTTCTTGAGCCTTGAGACATAAATTTGCTGCTTCATCGTCTTCTTCTTCGCTTGCTTCATCTCCGGAATCTCCTCCCCAAGAGATCTATGCACGTTGCTTTTTGAAGGGTTTCTTCTCCTTTTTGATGTTAGGGCAATTTGATTTTATGTGCCCGGTTTCTCTGCATTCATAGCATTTTAGTTGATCGCCTTGCTTTTTGTTCTTGCGTTCATACTCTTTGCGCATGAATTTTTGAAACCTTTTGATAACGAGTCCAAACTCGTTGTCACCTTCCTCATCAATTTGTGGTTGGCTAGCCTTTAGAGCAATCCTTTGCCTTCTTTGATCATCAACAAACGGGTTAAGTATAGTTGATTCATAGGTTTTGAGATTACCTCTTAATGCGTCAATTGTGACATTTGTGATGCCAATGGATTCTTGGATTGCATTGGCCTTTGATCGCCATGCCGGAGTGAGACTTCTGAGGATCTTCCGGACAAGTTCTCTATCCGTAAACGTCTTTTTGAGGGCGTGCAGATCATTCACGATCATTGAGAATCGCTCAAACATTTCGTCTACTTTCTCTCCTTCCTTCATGTGGAATAGTTCATAAGAGTGAGTTAAGAAATCAATTTTAGCTTCTCGTACCTGGTCGGTTCCTTCGTATGTCACTTCAAGCTTATCCCACATTTCTTTTGTTGTTTTGCAACATGATATCTTCCTGTAGTCGTTAGCATTAACAGCACAATATAATAAATTTATAGCTTTGGCATTATTTTGAACCTTACGAATATCCTCCGCGGTATATTCCTCATCGGTCTTTGGAACCCATTCGTCTTCCACCTTCTTGGTTGGGATTTGGTTTCCATTGGTGAATAATTTCCACAAATGAAAGCTATTTGATTGCACAAAGATTTGCATCCTCTCCTTCCAGTATGAGTAGTTTGTGCCGTTGAATAGAGGAGGTCGTGTAGAGCATTGTCCTTCTTCAATTCCTGCAAAAGAGTCAAGAGTAGAAGCCATGGATGGTTCTCTCAAACGGTTAAGTTTTCAGAGAGTTGGGCTCTGATACCAATTGTTAGAAACTACGCTTTACGCTAGAGGGGGGGTGAATAGCGTATTAATAGAATTTAGCGTTTTCTTGCGGAATTTAAACTTTGCAGGAAGTAAAATAAATGCAGAAAAATAAACTTACACAAAGATGTATACTGGTTGGCCACCAACGTGGTTAGTCCAGTCCCCGAGAGACTCTCTCGAGATTTTTCACTATCTTGTTAAGCTTAAGGGTGCTCAACAAACCGTTACACACTTGAGGACACAAGCCTCAAACAGTTGCTCGGAGATCGCAATCTCAAAGACTTCACCCAAGGAAACGCAAGTTCCTTGAAACAAGAGAATCGCAATTCTCTTACAAGTATATCAAATACTTGGACACTCACTTAACTAAAGTACTCATTATTGAGTAGATATGAGTAAAAGAATATGTTCAAGATCACAACAACTTTAAGCAATAATATGGCTCTCAAAAGCTTTATGAAATGAGTAGAAAATGAAGAACAATTGAATGAAAGCTTATAGCAATGTAATGATCAGTTTGTGTATGTTGTTGTTTTTAAAACACTGAAATGAAGCTGTATTTATAGTTGAAAAAGTTGGTTCAACCGTTGTCTAATTGCCAATTAAGAGTTGCTGAAATTACTCAGTGATAATCGATTATTAAGACCAAACAATCGATTATCTGCCAGTCAGTTTAAAAATCAATCCCAGATTTAACGCTTCACAATCGATTATACATAATCTATAATCGATTACTGGCAATATTCAAAATCAGATAATTGATTACACTAAGTTCATAATCGATAACTTTAGCAACGTTCTAAAAATCATTTCCAGATTTTAAGCAAAACATCGATTATATAAAATCAATAATCGATTACTTCAGCAACGTTCTAAAAATCATTTCCAGATTTTAAGCAAAACATCGATTATATAAAATCAATAATCGATTACCTTATGGTATTTGAAAATCATTTGACAACGGCCAGCTTCAACAATCGATTGTCCTTTGCAACAATCGATTACTTGTTATTTTCTGAAAATCATAAAACTTACTGTCTCAGTGATAATCAATTATCTAAAGACATAATCGATTACTTAATTAAATTTAAAATCACTGGAAGGCATCAACTCGACACAATCGATCACCATTAGTTCATAATCGATTATTTTGAGTATTGAAAAACTTTACCTCAACAACAATCGATTGTCATTTGTTCACAATCGATTATCATGCAGATTTGGAAAAACCTGATGTTCACTGTCTTACTCACAATCGATTACCATTAGTTCATAATCGATTGTCATGCAGTCTTGGCTCAGAAACAATCGATTATCATAAGTACATAATCGATTATTTTAGCCCAGATTTTTGAGGCATGTTTAGAAAACATTTTGTCTAATGTAAATATGCATGATTTAAAATCTTTTTGACACAGAATTAAATATGCATGATTTTGGAAAATAGTTTTATGAGAGAGGCCATACTATGAGTCAAGTTATAGGATCGAGATTACAATTTAGAACAACTCAATAACAATTAAAAGCTATATCTTGAACTTCAATCTTATTCGCAACCATTGTGCGCTTGTACTTGAATTCCGTCATATATCAATTTTTGCTTCGTTTGTCATTCATCAAAACCTACAAAAGAGTACACGTTTAGTATATTGCATTGAGAACGTGTTTCTAACATTAATGTCTATTAAGTTGGTTATTAGGGGTTCCGTCCTCAACATCATTAGCGCTTACGCGCCACAAGCGGGCTCAGACGAGGAGGTTAAGAGGCGCTTTTGGGAGGGCTTGGATGATCTAGTGAGTAGTATCCCCCAATCTGAGAAGCTAGTTATTGGAGGGGACTTTAATGTTCATATTGGGACTGATGCTGGTGGTTATGGTGAGGTGCACGGTGGCTTCGGCTTTGGGGTTAGGAATGCAGGAGGCACGTCACTGCTTGATTTCGCTAGGGGTTCCGAGCTTCTGATTGCGAACTCAACATTTTAGAAGAGGGAAGAGCATTTGGTCACCTTCAAGAGTTCGGCGGCGAGGACTCAGATTGACTACCTTATCCTTAGGAGGAGCTACAGGTATGTGCAAGGACTGCAAAGTTATTCTGGAGAGTCCCTTTCGACTCTTCATAGACTCCTAGTGATGGATGTCGGTCTCTGGGTGAAGAGGAAGAGGAGGGGTGCTCGGGGACAACCGCGGATTAGATGGGGTGTTTTGACTAAAGAGAAAGCTCAGGAGATGGAGAGGAGGTTAACTGAGGGCGGAGCTTGGAGAAGTTCTGGGAAGGCGGACGCTTTGTGGTCAGAGACGGCGAACTTGGTTAGGGAGGTAGCACGGGACGTGCTCGGGTAGCCAAGGGCTATTCAGGCATACATCAGGGTGACTGGTGGTGGAATGTTGTAGTCGAAGGAAAAGTGGAGGTGAAGAAGGCGGCGTTTGCTAAGTTGGCAGGGAGCACAAGCGAGGAAGAACAGAGAGCGAGCATGGAGATCTACAAGGTGGCGAGGAAATAAGCAAAGCTGGCGATTACGGAAGCTAAAAATGCGGCGTTTGGTTGCATGTACGAGGAATTAGGGGAGAAAGGCGGGGACAGGAAGTTATTCCGGTTAGCTAAAGCAAGGGAAAGGAAGGCGCGTGATCTTGACCAAGTTAGGTGCATCAAGGGCGAGGATGGTAGAGTTCTGATGGGGGAGTCTCAAGTCAAGCAGAGGTGGTAGGCATACTTCCGAGACTTACTTAATGAGGAGGGGGAGCGTAACATAGAGCTAGGGGAGTCGGGGCAGTCAGAGCAACATAGAGACCTTGGGTACTGCAGGCGCATTAGGGCGGAGGAGGTCATGGGGGCTTTGCGTAGGATGAGTAGGGGTCAAGCGACCAGACCTGACGAGATCCCGGTGGAGTTCTGAAAATGCATGGGTAGGTCAGGAGTGGAGTGGCTCTCCAGGTTGTTCAATGTGATCTTCAGGACCAAAAGGATGACAGATGAGTGGAGGTGGAGTACAATGGTGCCCTTGTACTAGAACAAAGGGGACATCCAGTGCTGCAACAACTATAGGGGTATCAAATTAATAAGTCACACCATGAAAATATGGGAGCTGGTGATCGAGGTGAGGGTGAGAGAGATGACTTCTATATCTGTGAACCAGTTCGGTTTCATGCCGGGTCGCTCCACTACAAAAGCTATTCACCTTGTCAGGAGGCTGGTGGAGCAGTTCAGGGATAAGAAGAAGGACATGCACATGGTGCTTATCGACTTGGAGAAGGCGTATGACAAGGTCCCAAGGGAGGTGCTATGGAGGTTCTTGTAGGCGAAGAGCGTGCCGGAAGCCTACATCAGAGTAATCAAGGACATGTACGACGGAGCTAAGACTAGGGTTTGGACGGTGGGTGGCGATTCAGACCATTTTCCAGTGGTTATGGGGCTCCATCAAGGATCGGCGCTTAGCCCTCTCTTGTTTGCCTTGGTGATGGATGCTCTAACCCGTCATATTCAAGGAGATGTTCCTTGGTGTATGCTATTTGCCGATGACATAGTCCTGATAGATGAGACGAGGGTCGGTGTTATTGAGAGGTTAGAGGTATGGAGACAGACTCTCGAGTCCAAGGGTTTCAAAATAAGCAGATCTAAGACAGAATACATGGAGTGTAAGTTTAGCGCCGGGCCGAGTGAAGTAGGCAGAGAAGTGATGATTGGAGCCCAGGTCATCGCCAAGAGGGACAATGTCAGATATCTTGGGTCGGTGATTCAGGGGGACGGAGAGATTGACGGGGATCGTATAGGAGCTTCGACGTGGAGGCTTGCATCAGGAGTCCTGTGTGACAAGAAAGTTCCACAGAAACTCAAGGGGAAATTTTATAGAGCTGTGGTCAGACCTGCCATGTTGTATGGGGCGGAGTGCTTGCCAGTGAAGAACTCTCATGTTCAGAGAATAAAGGTTGCGGAGATGAGGATGCTCAGGTGGATGTGTGGGCTCACTATTTTAGATAAGATTAGGAATGAAGTTATCCGAGAAAAGGTGGGGGTGGCCCCGGTGGACGAGAAGATGCGAGAAGCGAGGCTGATGTGGTTCGGGCATGTGCCGAGGAGAAATCCTGATGCCCCGCTGAGGAGTTATGAGCGGCTTGCGATGGTCGGCGTACGGCGAGGCAGAGGGATGCCTAAGAGGTACTAGGGAGAGGTGATTAGGCATGACATGGAGCCGAGAGTCGATTGGAAACAGCCTCTCTGCCCTTTCGGGTAGGGGTAAGGCCCGTCTACATATTACCCTCGCGAGGCCCCACTTTGTGGGACTATACTGGGTAGTTGTTGTTGTTGTTGTTGGTTTATAACATTGAATGGTTTGATTTATTTGGTAGGACCTCAGTCATACACATGTCTAGTTCCTGTTCGTATCATTCTCCTCTATTGATAGCTCGTGCTTCTAATCCTCCCAAATAAGTTAGGTGCTTCAAGTTTGTGACTTTCTAGGTGGATCACGAGGAGTACCTCAATGTGATTCAACAAGCTTGGCTTGGTGAATAAAATGGCAACCCATTGTATAATCTACATCAAAAAATCAAGAGAGTTTGCATGGCTTTAAGCTCTTGGTCTAGAACTACTTTTGGGGATATTTATGAGGAACCAAAAATACTTCAAAGGGAAAATGACAACAATCAAAGAAACACGCTCAATTTTTCTAAAGCTAAGGCAGAATTCACTAGATACATGAAATTGCAAGTTAGTGTGCTTAGGCAAAAAGCCAGAGTTAAATAGATATCTGAAGGTGATGAAAACACTACCTTCTTTCATGGTTCCATTCGTGATCGAAGAAAAATCTATCCATCATGAAGATCAAAGATAGTAATGGTAACTGGATGGAGGGTAGTACCGAGATAGCTGATGCTGGAATAAAGTTCTTTCAAGATCTTTTTAGCGCTGATAACATCACTGAAGATCTGTAAGTCTTGAATATTATTAAAAAGGTCATCACTGTTGATGATAACAATTTCCTGATATCCAGTCCATCTGCTCAAGAAGTCAAAGACAATGCTTTCTCTATTGATCCTGATAGTGCTCCTGGTCCTGATGGCCTTAGTAGAAAAATCTACCAATTTGCTTGCTCTGTGGTTGGTAATGATACTCAATAGAGCAGTGGTGGCCTTTTTCCGTGGGGCTGTTTTACCTAGATTTTTTGCTCATACCTGCCTAGCGATGCTCGCAAAAGTTGATTCGCCCCAAAGCTTCTCAGATATTAGACCAATTAGCCTTTGTAATGTTACCCGAAAAATTATTGCCAAAGTTATCAATACTTAGCTCCCTCTTGCCTAAAATCATCTCTACAAACCAAAGTGGTTTTGTGAAAGGTAGGGCCATTACGGAAAATATTCTTCTTGCTTAGCAAATTGTTTCTGATATTAGGAAACCTATAAGAGGTAATGTAGTTATTAAACTTGACATGGCCAAGCATATGATAGAGTGTCTTGACCATATCTATGTTTCATGTTAAGACATCTATTTTTTTAGGAATGGATTAATCTTATATATAGATTCATTTCTAATAACTGGTACTCTTTGATAGTCAATGATAGTAGTCGTGGCTTCTTTAAATCCAGTAGAGGTCTTAGGCAAGGTGATCCTCTTTTACCTTCTCCTTTTGTCCTCAGTGCTGAATTATTGTCTTAAATGCTCAATGTTGTCCAAAACAATAGGAGATTCCATGGGTTTTACATGAAGAGACAAGGCCCTCAAGTCAACCATGTGGCTTTTGCTGATGATACTATTCTCTTCACTACTGGTGAAAAACACTTTCTTCGGCTTATTCTAAATATTCTAAATACGTATGAAACTATTTCTGTCCAATTGATAAATAAGAACAAAAGCTGCTACTCCATGACTGAGAATACCCCTCAGAGCACTATCTGAAGAGTGGGAAGAATTCTTGGTAGGAGGTTTGATATAACTCCCCATAAAGTACCTAGGCTGCCCTATGTACAATGGGAGAAAGAAGATCTCTTTCTTTGCGGATATGGTTACTAAAATCATCAACATAGTTAGAGGTTAGCACCTAAAGTTTCTATCTAGTGAGGTCAGGACTATTCTCATTAGACATGTTCTCTTTTTCACACCTCCTTTTTCACACACCACCCCGAGAGGTAATATATAATGGAGTTTTTCCAATTTAATTGACATTATTCGAATTGGAATTAGTTATTCAATTTTTTTCAGAGTCGCCACTCGGGATAGGGTTGTTTCTGGTGTACCAAGTCACCGGTTTATTTTAAAATCCCAAATCGAGGAAAATTCGACTTTCCCTATGAAGTCTGCGAACCAAAAATTATGACTAGGGAATTTTGTTAACCCGAGGAAAGGTGATAGGCACCCTCGGATTTCGTGGTTCTAGCACGATCGCTTAAACTCTCATAATTGGCATATTACCCTGATTTTAATACATGTTTCAACATGTAATGCAATTTTAAAATATTTACCGCTTTTAATTAATTTTAATGAAAATTGAACATCGTTTAAAACATGCCTTTGGATCGAGTCACATGAAATGCACCCGCACTCTGGAACACGTTTTGTTCAACGTTTTAGAATTTGGATTTGGGTCACATGAAATGCACACCTGAGCTTAGGAAGGTAATATTATTAAATAACATGTCTAAAGCAACTGCACGTTGTTAACTTTGCAAGGGAAATGGAAATTTGCTAAATGGCACACCTCGAATTTTAAGAATTTTAAAAGGAAATAATTAAAGAGGGCCACACAATTTGTGATTTTATTTGGCTCGGTGCACCTCGATTCCATTTTTAAATGTTGTTCTAAAATGCGAGAGGGCCATAGCTGTTATACCTAATACGGCTCAAACTCCAATCTAATTAATGGGCTCAATAAGTTAGAACTAAATGTGGTTGAAGGTTTCCATCCAATTAATTAAAGATTCTCATGGGGAGAATTACTCATTTCGAACATAGGATCAACCCAGCATAAATGTACCAAGGGCCCAACTAATAAAAGATGCAATCAAACACAGCCGCAGGATTTAATGTATGAAAAACTGGACTCCAGATGAAGCCAGCCCCATGGTGTGTTCACAAAAAGGCAATGATTAGAACTGGGCCCTCGTTAGGGCGGTTTCTTGTAACCTGACCGGCCCATGGCCAAGACACAATATAGGCATAATTGACATTAATCACATAAACATGATATCTAATTAACAGATTAAGTTATGATTTAAATCCTTTGACATAAATTAACTAAAACTTCAATCAACTTCATTTTAAAAAAATTGCCCGGGCTTAAAATAAACCCAAATCCGAACAAGTTGAGCTTCCCATAGGGACAAAATCCTTAGCTCGAATTTGCGATCAGATCACAGGCCAGCTCTTTTAGCTTCACATTTTCAATTGCAAATAAATGGACAAACTACAGTAATTAACATGTTCAAACTAAAGAAGATGCATGAATGATTGAATACAGATTTCGAAATTCTAGTCAAATGGTCTCAAAGCTAAAACTATGGAAATTAAACACTGAAGTATAAAACCATTTCAAACATCTATTAACCACATAATTAACACTGGTATCGACACACATATTAGTCCTAGAATAATTTTCAAGCTCACACAATATTCCACACTTAACATTTAAACTAACATGATAGCAAAACTTGAAAACACTTAAAATGGATTACTAAAATTAAACTATACTAGAGCTAACGCTACCAAATAGGATATACATGAGTCCAACAGTTCATATACACAATTTCTTGGATGTTCAACCAAAAACTTAACAGACAAGTTAATAAAAGATCATCCTGCATTCTAAACATACTATTACTATATAAAAATGAACCAGCTAGGCTAAAGAGCATTACACTTTATTATTGAGTTTCGAAATTCTAAGCAAGTATTTGACATTGGAGATTTAAAGAAAAACCATTATTTATTAATGGAACTTCCAACAATACAACTTTCATCATCTCATCCTCATCAACGAGGGAGTTTTAAGGATAGGTACCTGGAAATCAAAAGGTAAAAGAGGTGAGGAATTAGCAACAATTTCGAATGTCAGCAACAGAATTAAACAAGAAGCAACCAGGGGGAAATCAACTCTTGAAACAAGGTCAAACCACCATGATTTATAAATAATATTCAGCAATAAAAAACCACCCGAAATTGAAACAAAGCTCTTGCAAACCAAACAAAATCAAGTCATTTTTAACCCCTTTGGATATTCAGAATATGGTTTTAGACTTAAAAGCTTCAGGAATCAACTAGTTCTTAATGGAATAGCAAATTCTTTGTATTTTTAGCTGTATGTATTTGCTCTTTTTTTAGTTCTCCCAAAATATCTAGGCTCTAAAATTTGACTTCTAAGGCAAGGATGTAATGCCTTTATAAGAAAGCAAGTAGGGCAACTTCAGAGTTTATTTTGAACTTTAGTCCCCTTACTTAATTTTATTTTTTGTCAATTAGTCCCTCACTTTCTGACTTGCTACCCATGTTATACTACCCAAAAACCAGAATTGAAATTAAAACTCCACACTAGAAGCTTCTAGGGGCTTCCTATTCTGTTACTGCAAGATTCCCTAACTTAAACTACCTATATTACCCCTGATCAACCCTATATTTACCCCTTAAAACCCACCGATTCAACATGCCAGGCCAACTGGGTTATAGACCCCAATAGTGCCTATTTGGGCCTACTGCTTCTTGCAAACTAATTGCAGCATTTACGTGGCTAAATTAAAGCAAAGAATTTGGAACCATTTCTAACAAAAAACAAACAGAACAAAGAACTGACCAAATCCAATCTATATAGCAAACTAATTATAGACCTAAACTCATTAACTATGCAAATACTGATAGTGAAATATTCGAGCATACAGAAGCCTAAAGTGACTACAAATTAAAATCAAATCAACAACAGACAAGAAAAGAAGATGAAATAAAAAAAAAACACAGAAGAAAAATATAAATGAGATGAGAGGAACAAGAAAAAATACCTATAAACTGGCCCAAACTAATTCACGAACCATGGCAGACTACTCCAAATTCTTGATTGAAACAACCTTTAATCGTGTGTTTTCATGTGAAAATACACGACTAAGGCCTATTATAGTCAAAATCATCAATAAACCCCCTACTTGGACTTTATGGATTTTAAAGTTTCTTTTGAATCAAGAAAACACGAGACTAAGGCCTATTATAGTGAAAATCATCAACAAACCTCCTACTTGGACTTCATGGATTTTAAGGTTTCTTTCAAAAACGAGATTTGAAGAACCTGGGGATGATTTGAGGGAAATTAGCTATAGATTAGGAAAGAGGTGGTTGTGGGGATGGTTTGGTGTTATATTTTGCTGGTGTTTGGGTGGTGGCGTCGCAATCGAAGAAAACAAGGGTGGCGGCTAGGGTTTTGAAGTTTTGAGGGATTCCGGTGGGATTTGAGGGAAGATACATGGGCATGAGGGGAGACGAGGGTGTTGTGGTGTGAATTTGAGCAGGTTTGGCCGCTGGCTACTGCCGTGGGCGATTTCCAGCGGGCGGCAGGCGGCGGTGGAAGGCGGAGACAACGAGGGAGTCTGAAGAGTTGAGAGAGATGACGGGGGGGGGGGGGGGGTAGGGGAAAACAGTTGGAAATTTATATACTTAGTGACCTTAGCTTCTGGACCGTAGGATCGATCAACCCAGACGGCTAGGATTGAACGAGGCTAAACGACATCGTTTTAATTATTACGGGGTACTGGACCGGGTTAAGAGGGCTATTCAGGCGTCTTGGACGGGTTCAGGGAGGGAATTAATTAATTGCGCCGAGATTTGATATTAAAAAGGCCCAAAGCTAATTTTCTCTTTCATTTATTTCTTTTTAAATCTTTTTTTTTTCAAATTAAAAACTAAAACCTAAATATTAACTCTAGAAAAACTAAATTAACCTACCCAATTATATTAAGTTATAATTAATAATAAAAACCATTAATTAAATACCAGTTTAAAGGAAACTAAACAAAATTCAAAGCTAAAATTAAACAAAGCAAATAAATTGATTTTTTTGTGATTTTGTAAAACCCTAATTACTAATTAATCTAAAATATGTAAAATTAAATCCTAAGTGCAAATGCAATGCGTATTTTTATATTTATGAATTATGTAAATTAAAAGTGCACACAGAAATGCAAATAAACGTGAAAATTATGCAATTAAATCCTAAAAATCAAATAATTAAAAGAAAAATCCTAAATCTAAGAATTATGTAGGAGTAATTCATGCGAGGCAAAAATCACGTGCTCACACTCCTAGCTATCAATACTCACACGCTAGCAGTTATTCATCCTCCTAAAGGGTCTCTAGATATGATTGAGAAGTTCATAGCAAGATTTTTTTGGTTTGGCCAAGAAGATGGGGGAAGATACCACTTTGTCTCCTGGTCTAACTTGTGTTATCCTCATGAAAAGGGGGAGTTAATTTCAGAAGGTTTGAAGATATTAATCAGGCTTTCACGGTTAGCAGTGGTGGAATCTGAGAACCAGTAATTCCTTATGTTCTCAATTACTTTGGCAATGGGCATCAAGTCAACCTTCAGCGGAGGAATGGGCAATCGCATAGTTGGAAGCCCATATGTAAGTTAAAGACTGATCTTGAGCCTTGTATCTAATGGCATTTGAAAAAAAGGAAATATCAGTTTTTGGTTTGACAGCTGGTCCAAGCTTGGTCCTCTGCACAATAAAATGGAAGAGTTATTTGTCTAGATGATATCAAGGTCACTCTAAGCATCCAACCTCCGGATAATGTGAAAGACCAGATTTCAGCTCTCCGAATCAATCTTCATCCTGATGAAAATGACTCCCCAATCTGGAATGAAACTCAATGGTAAGTTCTCCACAACCTCGGCCTGGAAAAATCTAGGACAAAGGAAACAAGTTTCAAATTTTGATAGCACGATCTAGCACAAAAATGTGTCTTTTAAAATGGCACGCATTACATGGAGAGCTTTCCATGACAGAATTCCCACGGATGATATAATTAAAAAATTTGGCATTAATATTGTTTCTAAGTGTTGTTTTTGTACAAGTTTAAATATGCAACATGCAGAAGAGTTTGTTCAATTTGTTCATTAGCGGAAAATATGCGCAACTCATATGAGACTATTACGCTGGCAGAATTGGTATTGTATACAGGGGAGTTTCACTTAGAAACTTACTTGTAAATTATTGGAATTATAATACTGCTAACTCTATGGCTGCCTATGTTTGCAAGATACTTCTACCTATAATAACATGGGAGTTATGGAGGTCAAGGTGCAGCTCTAAATACGAAATGGAGAGACCAACAGTTACAAGATCAATCTCATTAATCAACTTCAACATCATACAGATTGTCAAAGCTCAATTCATAAAATTGGATCTCAATTACACATGGGAGAACCTATGCAGAATCTGGGAACTACCTATAATGTAAACTAATACCTATATGGTGAAATGGATTAAACCTCTTATCTTGTTCGTGAAACTTAACAATGATGGCTCATACAGAAATGGTGAATGTGGAGGAGGGGGCATAGTGAGGAATAATCTGGGCAAATTTATAGTGGCCTGCTTCATTCCACTAAGGCAAGGTACAAGCAACTGGGTTGAGGCATGTGCTTTCTTATTTGGGATCGAGTGGCGTATAGAAAAAAGGTTCAACCTAATAACTAGTGAGACAGATTCAATGCTACTGCAAAACTGCATCTCTAACAACTGGATCATACCATGGAGAATTAGAGAACAATCCAAGATATTAAGAAACTCATAAATAGACAAGGTAGCTTCACTAATCATTGTTATAGAGAGGCCAACCAAGTCATGGATATGATGGCATCTCTAAGCCACAATCAGGAGAACCAGTACATTTATACAAATTTTTGCTCTTTACCTAGTCAGATTAAAGGTCTTTTGAACACAGATAGATGGTAGATGCCTTCATCTCGAGTCAAGAAAAGGAGACCAAGCATGCTTCGATACGAGCCACATTGAGTTCCCAGCTTTATTGCCACTTTTTTGGAGGTCAACAAGCTTGTCCATAGCTAGAAAATGTTTTGTCTATAAACCTTAAGCACTGCTAGTATATGCTCCAAAATGTATATGAAGGTAAGGTCTAGACCCCATTCGACAACATCTTTTTGCACACAGTGGCAATAAAATTGTGACTCATGTTTGAAGTTAAAAAAGTCTAAGCACATTATAAATTCCCTTGGATCGTAGACAGCAAGATGTGGCAAGTTTTAAAAATAGTATTACTACTATACAAAATTAAGAAAAAGTGAAAACCAAACTCATGAGTTGGTGCTCTGTCATCATTATCATCAATGTAAACAAAATGGACTGTTTGAATTACATACCATGTAATTTGTGTGAGGAGGATAGGTGTTGGCCCCTTAACAAAGTTCCTCAGCAGATGTAGGTTGTGAAAAGGATTTTCATGATGGGCTGGCCCCACAACCTGAAAAATGGGGTAACATCATGATGAGCAGCTCGACCCGGCAGACTATGGGGGTTGACAAACGCACCTTGAATGAAGGCAAGGCGCATTTCACTTGGACGCGTGGGTCGGCATAACAATGGAAAGTCAAAGCCGTGTAAAATAGGGGAAAAAACATGGCAGGACAGAGCAAGGCAGTGCAAGACAAGCAATGACAATTGATACAGGCAGACTTGATCAAGTTGGGGGCGACTTGACATAAGCGGTCAACTGAGGCAATGGGCGTATGCAGCTAAGTCAAAATGCGGCGAGCTATGGTCATGGCATTGGAGTAGAACAATATCAAATGGCAAGGCTGGGCACAATGCTAGCCTTGTGCATGCAGAAGCTGGCCAAAACAAGTATGCAGTGCACATGATAGGACGGTTAAGCGGTTACAACTGCCCTATTAAAGCGTGACTGATCATGGGTCTAAAGTTAAGGCACGTTTTTTGATCATGGTTGATTGTATGGCTTAGTTATACTCATTTTTAGCATGTTCCCTATGTTTTCTCATCAATTGGGGCTTGTCAACTGATTGTCTTAAAAGCTGCCAAGTGTAATTGGGCAGCCTACACTATAAAGAAGTGCATAGGCTGTCCCAAATAGGCATAGCTAGCTTGTGGCATATGTGTTAGACAAATGTCGTCTAAGTATATTCCTAAGGTTGGGAAAACATTTTGGAGCAGGGAATTAGGGAATTCTTTGTCTTGGCCATAAGGTTGGCTTATTGTGTTCTTATATTCACATATTAATACAAGCTGGTAAGAAATTCCTATAAATTGTGTGACTTTACTTACTATTTTTGCTGCCTAATTCATTCTAAGTCCAAATGTCCCTAAAATAAAACAAAGTAGTGGGAAATGCTAAAGTCAAGATTGGACTTGACTACCGCATGGGGGGTGAACCTCAAGTAGAATTCGAGTGACATATATCAACCCGTATTAACTAGTATCTGTCACACCTCCTTTTTCCTACCCCTCGGAAGGGAGTATAAAGGGAGTTTTTTTCAACTTAAAGTGACAATCGAAATATGATTTATTTATTTAAAGATTCAAAGTCGCCACTTGGGATAATTTTATGGTGTCCCAAGTCACTGGTTCAAATTCTGAATCGAGGAAAAGATTGACTCCGCGAATACAGAAATCCGAGTAAGGAATTCTGTTAACCCGGGAGAAGGTGTTAGGCACTCCCGAGTTTCGTGGTACTAGCACGGTTGCTCAACAGTTATAATTGGCCTATTATCTGATTTTAACACGTGTTTTAACCTATGATACAATTTAAATTTATACTCGCTTTTATTCAATTATCATTTTTTATTTTTTTAGGAAAGATTCAACGTCATATAAAACACGTCCTGAACCACGTCACATAAATGCACCCACGGTTTACGACACATTTCATCTAACGTTATTGAGATTTGGATTTGAGTCACATAAATGCACACCCGAGTTTAAAGAAAATAATTTGTTAATAGTGCGCCTAAAGCAACTACACACTTTCAAATTTACGAGGGCCGTGAAAAATTTAATTGATGGCACACCTCGATTTCTTTTCCAAGAAAATGCATTCAATTAAAAGAACTAAAGATATTATAATTTTTCTTTCTAAGCTACTTCAAGATAATTGTAAGGATAAAGTTTCTCAATCAAATAGAGTCATTTAAACCATGTAATGATTGTTTTCCATAAAATCACCTAATAAAATATTTATGCACATATGGACAAAAAACTCTACAAAGAGTGCTCCAGATTGTACTACTCCATCTCTTTTTGACTAATTTCCTAAAATAATTATTCCAGCCGCAATAGATAACTGTCAAAAGGATAACAGTTAAAATAGTTTCAAATAAATTAATTAGTACACGATTCTTCAGCAAAGTGCTCAGAAGCATTTCTTCAACAAAGTATTTCTTTTCACACTAGCCAATATAAACATCTTAGTTAAATAGTCAAAGATGGCAGTCGCAATCTAGCGGCGTGGTCCAGAATAAGCTTGAAAAAACAACAACATAACAAAGAAAATTCAACATTAACACTAGAGATTGATTGCGACTAATAATCCTTGCATTAAATAAGTCACAAATAACAGACTTTAATCAAACAAGCTGAAATCTATGTCAATTACTATTTTACAAACAGAATCAGAAATAAACTGGAAAATAAAGAAGGATAAAGTGCAGAGCTTACCCATTAAAGGCAAAGAAAATAATTCGAAGTAACAAATAGAAGCCAAAAGTGAGTCGGAATGGGCGCAGTCCACCTCGCCGGAAGCCTCAACAGAAATTCGACCAAATCACTGGAGACTCGAAACCGACTCAGGAAACTCACTAAGCCGATGACTTTACACGGCTAAAATGGATCTTAAGATTTTGGACTGGTTATTGGGCTGGAGATCGAAGTGATTTTGAGCAGTTTGATGGATGTTCTGCAGCTGATTTTGCAAACTGAAACTTCACTGGGACACATGCCGTTTTTTAGCTCGTTGTTGCTGGATTTTGGGCTATTTTCAACTTCCTTTTTTGAGCTACTTTAATACCAATTTGGGATGAAGCTTTACTGGGTTTGAATGTTTTAGAGGGCTAAAATTAGAGGTGGATATTAATGGAGGTTAGTGTTTTGGTGTTCTAATTGTCCGACGCCTCTCTAGGTCTTAGTCATCCTCTTTGTGTGTGTTTTCAGCTGCCAGAATTTAGGCGTATTTCTTCGGTCTCCCCCTCCCCCTGTTTGGATTTTAGGCGTTACTCCTATCTATAAGTCTAGGTCTAATGTATTTTTTGTGTATTTTTTCAATTAGTCGCTGGTTTTTTTGTGTATTAGGTATTTAGGATTTTTATTTATCTTTTGTTCCCAAGAAAAGTCTAGAAGGGTTCCTAGGATTAGCTTAATGTGTATTGGGTATTGGGCTCAAGGAATGGGCTAGAAACTTGGACTTTTATGACTAGCTATGCTTAAAATTAGCTTAATTTACTAAAAGTATTATCAAAAATATTAATTAGCCCTACTTATGTAAAAATAATTATTAAAGAAAAAAGACTGACCCTTAAAATAAAACTATTTTTTTGTATTTTTTCAAGGTTGAAAATGACTATAAAATATTAATGAACCTATTTTTGTAATTTTTGTTTAATAAAATAAAGTAATAGAGTAAAATTAGTTGAAATAGCTATATTAGACCTAAATTAAATATTTACATGCTAAAATATAAAAAATCTTTGGAAGGATAAAAAATCACATGTCTACAGTATCAAAGTGTGGCTGGATTGGGGAAAAAAAACAATGTTCATTGGCTGAATTTCGTGAAACATGGTTGGTAGCAATGCATATCTGAGAGAAAAGGTTGTTACATTGGAGGCACTTGTCGGAACAGTTGAAGTGATCAATTTTTTATTATTGTGACTCATCTCGCCTATCTTGAGGCCAAGATGAACATGCTGAGTGCATAGATTTGAAAGTAGAAAATAGGTTGCTACGTCGGGCTGTTGGCAATAATGGAGCACAATGTTGGGCAGATCGAACCAAGGTCAAAATTTCGGAGCCTAAAGATTTTAAGGGTGCAAGGAGTGCCAAGATACTCGAAAATTTTCTGTGATATATGGAGCCGTACTTTCATGTTACCCATGTGCGAGATGAAGACAAGTTCATTATTACGACAATGTATTTGGTGGACGATACAAAACTTTTGTGGCAGACGCGCATGGCAGATGATGTTAATGCTAGTAGGCCCACAAAATTGACTCTTGGGAAGGGTTGAGAAAAAGAGTTGAAGGATCAATTCGATCCTAGCAATACGGGCTGGATTGCTAGAGATCGTTTCATGAAGTTGAAACAAACTATAACAGTCAGGGAATATGTCAAAGATTTCAGTTCTTTGATGCAGGAAATAGGCAACATGTCCGAGGAAGACAATCTGCACAATTTCCTTTACGGGTTGCAGTCGTGGGAGCAGATGGAACTCCGAAGGCAGAGTGAAAGACCTTCCTAGTGCCATCGCTACTACAGATGCATTGGGTGATTTCCGGTTGGGGTAAGATGGTTCTGATTTCTCTACTACTTCAAAGTCCAAAAACGAGAATAAGGACAAGGCAAAAGAGTGGAGGAAAAACGAAAACGACAAGGGTAATGATGTTAAGGGCAATGACAATGGAAAGGAAAAGCAATATGCTAGACTTTCGACAAACAAGGGGCAAAACAACAAGTTTGATGTCTGTTTTATTTGCAACGGACAATACATGGCGAGGGACTGTCCAAAAATTTAATGGCTTTCTACTTTGTATGCTGAAGAAAAAGGTGAAGATGAGCCGAACAAGGAAGAACATAAGCATGAGGCAGCATATTTGGGGCCTATGGTGGTACTAAAAAATGTGAAAACTGCTTCGTCGAGGACGACAAATTATTTGGGCGGGGGTGGTTTGTTAGCCCCTTGACAAGGTTCCACAAAATATGTGGGTTGTGACAAGGATTTTCATGATGACCTTGGAACACAACCAGAAAAATGAGGCAACATCATGACGGGCAGCTCACCATGACGGATTATGCGGGGTTGACAAATGCACCTTGAACGGAGGCAAAGCGCATTTCACTTGGACGTGTGAGTTGGAATACCAATGGCAAGGCAAATTCATGTCAAGTAGGGGCAAAAACATGGCAAGACAAGGCAAGGCGGTGCGGGGACTAGCAATGACAATTGATGCATGCAAATTTGATCAAGTCTGGGGCGACTTCATAAGCGGGCAGCTATGGCAATAACTGTGGTGCTAAGTCAAAACGCGGCGAGCTATGGTCATGGCATTGGAGCGGAGCAATGTCAAAGGGAAAGTCTGGGCGCAATGCTAACCTTGGGTATGCTGAAGGCTGGCCAAAACAAGCATGCAATGCACATGATAGGGTAGTTGAGCGGTTATACCTGCCATTAAAGCATGACTGATTATGAGGCTAGATTTGAGGCACATTTTTGGGTCATGACTGATTGTATGGCTTAGTTATACTCGTTTTTAGCATTTTCCCTATGTTTGCTCATCAGGTGGGGCTTGTCAGCTGATTGTCTTAAAAGTTGCCAAGTGTAATTGGGTAGTCTACACTATAAATAAGTGCATAGGCTATTCCTAATGGGCAAAACTTAGCTTGTGGCATATGCGTTAGCCAAATTTTGCTCAATATATTCCTAAGGTTAGGAAATAATTTTGGGGTAGGGAATTAGGGAATTTTTTGTCTAGGCATAGGGTTGACTTATTGTGTTCTTGTATTTACATATTAATACGAATTGGGAGGAAATTCTTGTAAATTGTATGTGCCTTTACTTATTGTTTTTGTTGCCTAAATCATTCTAAGTCCAAAAGTCCCTAAAATAAAACTAAATATTAAAAAGTCTGAAGTCAAGACTGGATATAACTGACACAAGAAGGTAAACCACGATTTAAAATTCGAGTGATATAAATCAACCCTGTGCCACTAGGCTACGCCAAGTTATATATGGTGGATGGGAGCATTTGCGAATTCAGAAATGCATTTAAAGTAAATTAAAAGAAACACTAGAATTCCATTTCAACTCGTTTTCATCTCTATTATTCCAAATCATGAAAGCAATCTGGACACCTATTCCATATTTAGTAACAACGTTTTAAAAGTTAAACTTAATTTAGACTCATCTTGAAATTTGATGATGTGTACTTCTTATAAACGCTTTAAATACGATGATGGATGCAACTATCACATGAATCTTTTCTGCATGAATCTTTTCTGATATCAACACTTTATAAAATCGACAAGTTTCGACCATAATATTGGATCTACATACATATATATATAGTACCTCTAATTAATAAGATGTAGGTCCCAATTGAATTATTAAAAAACTTCACTCACAAATGCAATCATCTCCCTCAATCGGTCACTCCAAGAAAGAAAAAGGGTGTAGGAGAAAAGAATTGGAAAGTTAGGTGGAAATTGGAAGGCCAAGTAAATGCATGGCTTATTGGCCTCTAGTTCAAATGTTGAGTTGTCCCATATCGGAGAAATTTGAGGTCCTTGGTCTCCTTATATGCCTTGGGCAATACTTAACTCATAAGCTAGCTTTTGGGGTTGAGTTATGCCAAATGTCCATTCTTTTCATCAAAAAGTGGACGCAACTTTTGCAGAAATGTAGCTATCAACAACTTTTCGTTGTCACTTCTACAAGGAAATTATATTCAACTTCTTGAATTTTGTTTCATGTTTCACTTTGGCTTATGGAAACTTCGCTGTTTTCTTTGGTTTAGCTTTAAAAGAATACGTATGAATTCATGTTGGATCCTGGATAGTGGTCAAAGAATCGATCCTATATCCGTCTCACCACAATCTTTGATGCTCCTCTTGTTCTCGTTCCTAGTGAAATTATTACTTCCTTACACAGTAAACCCAACCAAAATTTTGGGGGGAGGGGGTCCGTGTATATTACTCATGATCATATTAATATTTACAAATTGTAAATTTCAGTATTTACTAATATTAAAATAACAATTTTGCCCAAATGGCTACTTTCAAATATAAAGACAGAACTATGAAAATCCTCTATTATAATAGCATCAAATTTATATTTATCAAGACGAGGTACTACTCAAAACACAAATATTTATCATATATTCAAAATTTTGTATAAATATTCATACTATTTAATAGGAATACCTAAAAACATATAAAGAATTATCCTCAAATGATGTAAATAGGGACTTCGTCTGGATTGTCACGCCCACTTGTGATTTTAAATAAGTGGAAATTGGCAACAAGGCTTTTCCACTTTTCTTTTGGATATTGAATTTATGGAAACTTCCTTGGTGGAAGAGAAACCACGCCGACTCGCTCACTCCTGTAATTTGTTTTTGAGGAAAAAATTTACCCCACTCCAAATATGTGCCAGCCACAGGAAAGAGGGAGAGCCATCCCTGTCCAAGTGTGAGAAGTTACACTTTATGATATGTTTGAATTTATTTGACTTCTTTATATTTTTAATCCTCTCAGTAAAATTGTTTGACACTACTACTTCTTTATATATGTACTATTAGGAGTGGTAAAATAGTTAAAAGAAAATAGTTAATTTATTTATATTATTCATCAAAAAATTGGGTTAGATGATGAATCGTTTAAAATGGATCGAATATGAATAAAGAATCATATTAATAGTTAATCAAATGGATACTCAATGGATAATTAATGTGTTTAACTTTTAAAAGCCTCAAATTAGAGTCCTTAAGTTTGGAAGACTAGAAATTTTCTCATCAGTGATCATATTTAAGAAGTCATGAATAATATAGATATCCATATTATCCTTTGAATAAACCCATATTTTATCCGTTCCAAATATAATTTGGGACAAATAATTTATCCCTCCTTTAAATTATTCATTTTGATCCGCTCATATTCAATTTGATACGCACGTTTACCAACCTATGTACTCTTACTTTATGATCGTAACATAAGTAGTCCCTCAAGCTTTCATGAAAGTTTACATAAAAGAAATTAGCGTTTACACATACAGAACTTTTATATATTATATATGCTAACTGGTTATGATAAGATGAATCTAAAATTTGAAGTTTATAAGATTCAATTTTAAGTTAATGTACAATAATATTTGAGTTTGTAATAAAATATTTATGAATATTTAATTAATTTAGTTTTAAAAAAAATATATATATACATATATATATATATATATATATATATATATATATATATATATATACATATATATACATATATATGTATATGTATGTATATATATATATATATATATAATACCTAAACAAAAGCTATTAGGTTGTCTTGATCCACATATTATATCGTAAATCGGCCCTGATGATAACCTAATTAATTATTTTAAAATTGTTTGGTTAAATTTATTAGTATAAATTACTTTACTTAATATGAATTGTAGGTCATCTAAGAAGAAGATCCGAGCTGAGAATCATGTCCCCAGAGGGGCCAAAACCACACAAAGTGACATTATTTGGGGCATTCCGATCATATATCCTCTTACGAGGTCGTTATTGAAGTTATACCCTCAGTATACAAAAATTTACAAAATTTAACCATTCGAATTTAAAGTAATTCTTTAATGCAATTTTAGAAATTAAATCTTAAGTTCTTCTATCTTTCAAATACAACTTCATAAATTTCAAATCTTAAATAGTTCAACCTCTTCAATGCAACTCCAAAAATCAAATCTCAAATTCTTCTATCTTTTAAATACAACTTCAAAAAATTAAAGCTTAAGTAGTTCAATCTCTTCAATGCAACTTTAGAAATCAAATTTTAAATTCTCCTATCCTTAAAATGCAATTTCAGAAAATTTAAATATTAAGTAGTTCAATATCTTCAAAGCTACTTCACATCTCGAATCTTAAGTTCTGAAACATAAACTTGTTATTCGAAATTAAACAATCTAACACACAATGCATTGCCTAAACGTACTTCAAATGAGCTCAAATTTCAAACATAACTTTTGAATATCATAAAGAAAAAACAATCATTAAATTGTCAAAATAACGACAACTGAAACTGCCCAAGAATCTCCATAAGATGGTTATTCTTAAAAGGAATGATAAGGGGCCGACCAAGCCGTAGTCATGCCCACAGGGCGTGTTTGCAAAGAGCACCTCGGCTATTGCTGAGACCAAACCATTGGAAAGCTTACATCGTAGAACAAGTGTAATATTTGGGCAAGTGATGAAGGATACAGTCATAAGAAAGTACGTCAGTCAAAGTCTGTTAGATAAAATGAAAAATTATTAATACAGGGGGAGCTGAGCCCAGATCTGGGAAAGGGATTTTTGATAGTCATCACTATGGAATCAACAAGGAAAATCTCGCCGTCATTAACAATTCCCTCTCTTCTCTTTCTTTGCTTCCACAATTATGGTGCAAATCTATAATAGATATAAGCCTATCATTCACATTTAATCTACGATAATCATCTTAAGAAATATTACTCGTTCTTGTTCTTCTTAAATTTTTGTACTCAATATATTTGGATCTAGATTTAATTATGTTTGGATAATATTTACCTTCTATATCATAATTAGTTAGTTTAACAAAAAGGTTTAATACTTTTTTGACCAAATAGCTTGGTGCCATCTGTGGGGATTTCTTAGCCAAATTTCTTAGTTTCCTTTCGATCTATAACCAATGAAATATCACTAATAGGCTGTCATGGCCTCACCATATTGGCACAAACACCCGCTCAAAAGAGCGGTAGGTAAGCCTTCGAGATGACCGTACCAATCTAGGTCAGGCTGCTACATAAAATAGAAGTCATAACCAATGTCTATGAAAAACCCATGTCTCACCTGTAACGATAGATTTGACACGATATATGCACGTTTAAAATAGGATCACCATTGTCTCGCATGACCACATCCCAATTTGATGTATCTACCTTATATACTAACCCGTATTCCCACCCCTTGGGAGGGGCGACAACCTGCCGTATGATATGTTGAAAGAGTGGGGACATCCTACCCTACTTTCACACCCACCCACACGTTGGATGATTTATGAACAAAGTGTGACATGTTTCTCTTATTGTTTGAGCAAATCGTACGAGATCGGATCGGGACTCGGTTTCAACAATTTAGCAAGTAAAGTGGGCCCAACCTGTGAAAAGCCTAGACATTATTAACGACGAAGACGAACACGACCGCCAAATCTAAAACTACCATTCGAGCACTAGGCAGAGCGAGTAACCCTATGACGATGTTCCTTCTTTCACCGTCTTGTTAGGTTGAGGTAACAGATAATTCCATTTTGGTTAACTTCACTCTTTTATGATTCAAACAGGAAACACATAGTATTCTCCATGCAAACGAAGTTAAGCAAAGTGGTATTCACTCAAGAAACGCATAGTATTATCCAAGGCAAGAGAAGTTAGGCAAACTAGGACTTACCCAGGAAACGCATAGTACACTCCAAGGCAAGAGAAGTTAGGCAAACTAGGACTCACCCAGGAAACGCATAGTATTCTCCAATGCAAGTGAAGTTAAGCAAACTAGGACTCACCCAGGAAATGCATAGTATTCTCTAACGCAAGTGAAGCTAAGCAAACTGAGACTCACCCAGGGAATGCCCAGTATTCTCCAGTAAAAACAAAATCGAGCACACTGGGGATCAACCCGACGCACGCATAAACAGTAGTACGACACGCAAGGTTCTTCAAAAATATACATAACAATGATACAACGGGTTATAATTTCGACCTTGCTCGAAATAACACCCCTACAGCTAATAGCCATCACCAAAACAAGGGTTCGACCTTACTCGAACTTACAACAAGTTATAACTTCGACCTTTCTCGAAATAACACCCCTACAACCAACGACCATTGCCAGAAGAAATATTCTACCTCACTCAAACTTATAACGAGTTATAATTTGACCTTGCTCGAAAGAACACCCCTTCGGCCAACGACCATCGCCAAAAAGAGGGGTTTGACCTCACTTGAACTTACAACGGGTTATAACATAAACCTTGCTCAAAATAACACCCTACGGCCAACGGCTATCGCCAAAAAAAGGTTCGACCTCATTTGAACTTATAACGGGTTATAATTTTGACCTTGCTCAAAATTACACCCTTACGGCCAACGACCATCTCCAAAAGTAGGGTTTGGCCTCACTCAAACTTATAATGGGTTAACTTCGGCCTTGCTCGAATAACATCCCTATGGCCAACATCCATCGCCAAAAGAAAGGTTCGACCTCATTCCAACGTACAATGGTTTATAACTGCGACCTTGTTCGAAATAACATCCCTACGACCAACGGCCATCGCCGAAAGAAATGTTCAACCTCACTCGAACTTATAACGGGTTATAATTTAAACCTTTCTCTAAAGAACACCCGTACGGCCAACAACCATCGCCAAAAGAAGGGTTCGACCTCACTCGAACTTTCAACGGGGTACAACTTCGATCTTGCTCGAAATAACACCCATACGGCCAACGACCATCGCCAAAAGAAAGGTTCAACCTCACTCAAACTTATAACAGGTTATAATTTCTACCTTTCTCTAAATAACACGCTATGACTAATGGCCATTGCCAAAAAAAAAGGTTCGACCTCACTCGAACTTGTAGTAGGTCACAATTCGATCTAGCTCGAATTAACACCTTCACGGCCACGGCTATCGCCAAATAAAACAAGACATAATTCAACCTCTCTTAGAATAACGCCTTTACAGCCACCAACTACCATAAAAAATAGATTTTTTGAACTCATTTAAATATGAGTTAGAAACTGACTTTGCCCAAGTTGACAACTTCAATTTCGACGTCGTTCGAACGCAAGTCAGAAACTGACTTCGTCTGAGATGAAGATTCCAAATTCGACCTTGCTCGAATTCATGTGAAAAAGTTTATTTCTCTTGTCGATAAGTCTAAATTCAATCCCACTCGAGTGTTCAAATAAAAAGTGATTTCGTCCAAAATGACGAGTCTGAACTGAACCTCGTTTGAACAAAGGATGATTCCACCTAAGTCGGCTAATTATAAGTCAACCTCGCTTGAATATGAATATCCAAACAACTTCATTTGGACTCTTAATAAAAAATATGAGGGACTCATCGCAATAAACAAGGAAAGGAGAGTCCAAAGGTCTGACCCAAAATGAAAAGATATGCAACGAACGACAAAGAAAAAGAGAATCAAAAGATACACAAAGGCAATGCAACTACTTTATTTAAATATAAGTGTGCAACAATCATATGTTACGAAAGCCCAAAACAGACCCAAATTAAAAAAGAAGACGAAAATGAACAACACAAAAAAAGCACTAAAGTTGCAACAACTTTTCACTCGGCGTCATCACCGCCGTTCTCCCCATCATTGTCTTTAGGAAACCCCACTTCAATATTAACATCCTCACCAGGTTCCAATGTCATAGCATCCTAGCCACAATTGAAACAAGCCTCGCGTCCTTTTGCCTAGGCTTCTTCAAAAGCAGCCTCAGAAACACTGCCCGCTTCCCAAAAACCCTTGTATATGTCTTATTGGGCCTCGACGTGGGCCCACAACTCATGCAAGTGAAGAGGAACAATGGCGGAAGCAGATTCAAATTAATCCAGCAATTGTGCCTTTTCAGCCTCGAGGGTCATGAACCGGTCTCCCAAGTTTGAAGTTTCCTGGTCAATTTTGCCGATGCGCTCTTCGAGCCTCGCCTCCCTTAGCGTGGCCGTTGCCCTCTAGAATTCATGCTTAGATTGAAGGATGCAAATACTGTCCCCTAACACCACCACTCTTACCAAAGCCGACGCCCAAGCATTCTCGGCATTCTCCAACTCATCTACTTCTCTCTCCATCTCGGCTAACTTCCGCATCTATTATGCACTCAAAGCTTCAACTTTGGCGGCATTCTAATCAAGTTCGGCTTGCACCAGCAACACCTTCACCTGAATATGCTCACACTATGTAGCGCCCCCTTTCCCAACTCATGTTCTTCATCTTTGGCATGAAGCATCTCTTCGAGCTCACTACACTTGCAAATGGACTACAGTAGCTCCTGATCCTTTTTCTATAACTTCTCTCCGAGGGATTGGGTGTCAGTACCCACCTTGAGACGCTTATGTATCTCACAACATTTGTTGCGATAGCACTGGTACTTTTCAAGCATCATCAGAAAAATCTTGGCCTGATTCTCGGCCCTTTGAGAAATCTTGATCTCCAGCATATAAGACTGAAAGAAAATATAAGAAAATAGTCGATAAAGGCCAAGATAAAAAAACAAATAGAAACATACAAAGAGGAACTTAACCTTAGGCCCTTTGCAACTACACTACGTGACAATTCCGCGTCACTGACATCTTGAAGATCCCCACCTTATGAAGTAGACCATAGAAGGCTAAGCCGCGGCATAAAATCTACCATGTCTTGTAGAAAATTCAGGTTCGGCGGAATCTCAAGTATTCGAGAAGGACCTCCCGCTCTTACCACAGTTCAGTTAAAGCCCTCTTCAAACATCCTAACGTCATCAAGATTGAGTTCGGATTCAGACTCGTAATCATTGACCATGAGGCCTTTTCCCTATCTTCAGCAGAAGAAGAACTGCGGTTTGGCCGGGATGTCGAAAGGCCGCCCAAGACAGTAACAGCAGCCTCGGGACTCCATCTCTCCACCATTTTGGCATGTTGATCACTCATAATAGGCGTAGCCTCTGCGATCGAGTTGGCACCACCGCCAACTTCGGGCACTGCCAAGGAAAGGACACCCCTGACAATATTTTTGTCAATAACTAAATTGATGGGCCGCGACGGGCACCCGGTACCTTACTGAATTGTGTACCAACCTATCATATCTTTCATATCATCTTATTATAGGTAAATGAACTGGAGTAAAGCATGAGGGAATATAAACTTATACATATGAAGTACGGGTCTATAAGACAAAAGTAACAACTCGTGTACTGAACATAGGCCTACAAAGCCAAACAATCTTTTACGTACATGATATTTGTCTACAAGCCTCTAGGAATATATAATTTTCATAAAGTTCAGGATAGAGTCCCACCATACGAAACAATACATATCTAAATTACACTAACGAAACAAGCAACTCCGAAGTAAATAGAGCACACCAACATCTTTCGCTAAGCTAATAGCCTATTTGGAGGGCTCTTGATATGTCTATCGGGACCTGCGTGCATGAAACGCAGAGTCCCTAAGAAAAAAAGGACGTAAATACGAATAAAGTACCTAATATGTAAGTCACATAAAAAAGTACATAATAGACATGGAAGAAATATAGAGTAAATGACTCAATCTATAAGTCTGGATACCTCTATCATGAAATACATATATTGTCATGCATATGCGTATGAATGTCAGGTCGTGCATAGATACATGTTTCATAACATCAGCAGGTCTTTGATGGCATCCATCATATCATCTCCGCCACTACGGGCAAATCATCAACGTATACCAGTTGATCAGGCGGTGGTGCATATATAACGCCATAACCTTTCCCATATCCGATATACACACACATATATATATATATATATATATATGTATATATATATGTATGTATATATACATATATATATATATGTATATATATGTATATATATATATATACATATATATATATATGTATATATACATACATATATATATACATATATATATATATGTATATATATATATGTATATATGTATGTATATGTATGTATATATATGTATGTATGTATGTATGTATGTATATATGTATGTATGTGTATATATATATGTGTAGATATACACACAAATCTGGTGTATGTATATATATACACATATATAGTCTATACATATACATACATACATATACATACATACATATAAAAAAATATATATATATATATATATATATATATATATATATATATATATATATATATATATATATATATATATATGCGTATATAACGTCATCTGGTCATAGGTCAATGTGCTTGTATAAATGCATGAAATGCATATGAAATACGTTAATAAAATCTCTCGGTATGTCATTTGACCATTATGCCTCTGATTAATATCATGAAATAAACGTTACCGACTTATATATTTTTTAGACCCGTGAACAAATATTAGAATGATATGACATATGGGGAATCAAGAACATAAGCATCTCTAGTATTTCTATAAATACAATCATTATGGAAGTTGTGCTTTGCTCATTTCATTTGTATCATATAAATCATAAAGGAATTCCTTTATAATCACAAAATCCCGCTACTACTATGCTAAGAAGTATCGTACGAATTCTTGTTGAAGTGATTCACGCTACTAGTGAAAAGTATCACGTTTTGAAAGAAATACTAAAGCTACTCACGTTGCTAAGATAATAAAGAGTTATTTTGGTTGAATTCTTGGAGTCTCACCCCTAAGCTTTAGCATCCAAAAAAACAAAGTTTAGCACTTTAAATGAATTCTTCAAAAATGTTAGTTGGTAGGACCCACTAATTTTGATGACTTAACCCCTTAATCTTTCAAATGTGTTATGTGGCTTCTTAATTTAAGAGTCATTCTTTCATCTCTTATTGGATTCTACGTTAGGGGCTTCAAACTTATCCTAGGATTTTTAATTAATATTCCATTTATTTTACTAGTTTATAAATACTGAATATTATAGTTTGGACTATATTTTATTTCAAATTGACAAATTTTGATGAAACTTATTTTCTTCGATTTGCTTACCCTCTCACATTCATGAATTTACTTATTACTTATTTGAAATAGCACAATACATATAATCCTAAAATAATCTCACTCCCGAATTCACCTCGATTACGACAAACTTTAAGACACAAAAATACGAGACGTAACATCTTATTTTCGAGCTTTTATCAATTTACTTATTGCATAGTTTCACATACAAAAATATGAGGTGTAACATCATTCCCTCCTTTGGAACATTCATCATCGAGTGTTGACTAGTGCACTTATCATTTTCATAGCCTATGTCTTATGAATATTTTATTACTCTCCTTGACATCTAGGCAACATTTTTGTGAATAAATTAAAAGGCCAGGGCATTCCCCCCTTTTAGGCCTCTTTCTCACACCATGACTTATGTTCGGAATCCTTCCAGTCTCGTAACTATTGCTACCTTTTATCTTATAGCCTGTACGACTCTGACCTTGTAAGTGATCTTATGCATCTCTTCTTTCCTTTTTCCTCCGATGTTTTTTGGCTATTAGTGAAGTTCTTCACTCGGTATTTTGTCGAACTTACGAATATTGCTATATCTTCTCATAGACCCGGTTGTCCATCCGTATGACTTTACTGTATCTAAGTAGGTCATATTATATCATAACTCTTACCTCGATTTCTCGTTACTGAGGTCTGCTACCCTATGTTACTTTTATTGCTTATCCAATATATATGATAATCTATGTCCTTTAATGCTTCCAAATTACTGTTCATATTAAGAATGACGGCCTAATCTCATCTCATACTTTATAACTTTTATCCATCTATTGTTGATTCACCTCAAGATTGATCTACAATCTACCCTTGGTAACTTAACCTTTTATGTAACACTACCGCTAGGGTTCATATTTCATCGAGGAACATCTGAAATGTTTAGACTGATCCACTTGGGGTGATACCATGCTTTCATAACTGTATCTCACAACATCCTAATGTGATTCACCTTACGTGGGTATTTTAATCATGTCCAATTCATGAGATTCCTTTCTTTTCTTTGTCAGATCATTACTCAATCGAAGGCCCAAAAGTCATCCTGGTGTTCCATGTGTCTATGTTAAAGAAAGTGATTGGAGATCCAACCAACATCGCGCTAGTTGAGACTATCGAGGTTAATGAAGAGTTATTGCATGAAGAAATTCTGATTGATATTCTTGATAGGCAAGTCCGAAATTGAGAAACAAGAAAATTGCTTCAGTTAAAGTATTATGGAAAATTCAAAGAGATGAGAAAGCCACTTGGGAAGCGAAAAATGAAATGAAAGAAAAATATTCCCACTTGTTTGAACTAATCTAGTAGTGATCCTGCAAACTATTATCTCTAAGGAAATTGATGTTGTGTTCAATTTGGTGCAAAGACACCCCATTTTCCCCAAAATGCTTTACTATTGTAACTCCTCAAGTTGTGCATGGATTGTATGTATTGTGACTATCTGAGTCATGTGCAACCTCTTTTGGTAAATGAAAGTTTTGTAAAAACTCATATGATAAGTGAAAGATTAATAGTAGTGTAAATTGGTAATAATTAATTGAAATGCATATAGTGTATTGAACTGGTTGAACTATATGGAACTCATTGAAATGACCAAATTATATGCAAGAATGTGACAAGTGATTGAATATGTGCAAGTGTTGAGGTAATAAATTATATACCAGTTGTAGGGATAACAAGAATTGTGTGATGGTGCTTAGAAATATATTTCGGGGGCTCTTTAGTAGGTAGATAAGTTTAATTACAAAGGAGATTCTCGCAATATTTTCTAAAAATATGGGAGTTAGTGAAAAGTTGGGAGTTTGCATATCATGTTTTCAAAACCAACTGATTTCCAAAATCCTCATTCGAGGATGAATGATTTTAAGTGGGGGAGGATGTAAAGACCCGTAAAATTTCTTACCTAAAATAATGTCGGGTCAGACCTTTTTGAGTGAAAAGTACCCTGAAATTAGAAAGATAAATTTTTCAAAAAATTGGGGCGTTATGCGACATACTATTTGATTATATAACGTGTATACAGATAGCATAATCGTCGCATTCCTAGGCAGGCCACTACTCCATTGGAGGACAACTATGCGGTCCAAAATGCGATCGAATTCTGGTTATGCGGACTGCATAGTTATTGCATTCTTGTCCATTGAGTTTTGGTGAGGAAGGTTATGCGACACACTATGAGATTGCATAATGTGTATGTGGACCATATAATTGTCGCATACATGCACAATGTGTTTTCATTTTAGCCCATTTTTAGGGCCATTCTGCGACCGGTCTGCGGACCGCATGTTAGGAATGCGATCACATTCCTGACCGCATTTCGCGTTGGGGCTCCTAATTTTCTAATTTTTTAACCAACCCCTTCTTCAACAAAACACCCCAACCGTTAATTTTAATCATTTTCTAAACAAAGCTAGAGAGAGGGAAGAGAGGATTCTTGAGAGAGAAAGTCTCATCTTTATCAATTTGATTTTCAAAGTGACCCAGGCCTGGAAATTTTGAGTAATTATCTTCACCTTCGTTCTTACAGGTAAAATCCCCAACTCTTTTTCATTGGTTTTCAGATTTAAACAAAAAGGGGATTCTCATGAATTGATTATTGAATATATAAGTTGAACAATTTATGCATGTTGTTTAATACCTAAAATCTAGTAAGAGAAATTGGATAGAAGTAAACATCTGCAAAAATGAGGGGTTGATAATCGAAGCGAGTTTGGGTTGTATTCGTGAATTTCAATTCTAAGATATATGTATTAACTTATGAATTAGATTGATGGTACTAGGCAGTTCGATGAATTGAAAGTAGAAGTTAAAAAGGAAATTCGACTCCAGGTATGTATGGTTAACTTTAACTTTCATAAAGTCACCCTGTTTGGTGTACGCGTAATTGGTATATGGTAAGAGCTGTTGTATATGATGGAAATGGTACGGAGGTTAATGAAAACTCTTTATGTATTGTTATTGTTGTGAAATGATATTCTGGATGACAAGAAGCCATGTGATTGAACTATGAACTATTTTTATTGTGTGAGATGTGATTGTCCGGTGGGATCGAGTTGCGTGCCACAACACAAAATGATAAATTGTGGGTTGGGATAAGGGTGGCCGAGGTAATCCGGATGGAATGTGATCATTACCACTATTGAAATGAAAGTTTGTGAAATTGTTGATGTGATGAAATGATGTTGAAAGGGGAAAAAGAGAGATTGTGAAACTTGTTGGCTTTGGTTGTTCCTTTCATGTGCATTGATTGTTGATTTTATTACTGTTTTTTATCTATGTATTGATTGATTTTTGCTGGGGTAAAGTTTGTTCATACATACCAGTACAATTCAAATGTATTGACGTCCCTTTTACCGGGGGCGCTACATTCTTGTTATGATTGTATGTGGTTGTATAGCAGGTACTTCAATCCATCGACAGTAGAACCTCTTCAACTTTCTATCAGTTGTATTAGTGAGACCCTTTCTTCTCGGGGCCCTGCGTGGCTCACGCTGCTTTTCCCTCTTGGATTTTTATTTTGGTATTTGTGTAAGGTATAGCCAGAGCCTTGTTACCGACAAGTATTGTAAAACTTTTTTGTATCCCTAAAGGCTCCGTAGATAGGAAACGTGGTGTATTCGGGCAGTGTAACTTGTAGATCATGTAAAGTAAGCATGTATGTTATTATATCTCGTAAGAATGTGTTTAATCATAAATGGTTGTTTCACTTGAATAATGAGTATTGAAATCACGGGGTAACACGTGAGATAGGAAAGGCACCCCGATCGTGTCCCTCGATTTTGGGGCGTGACATGCACAAAACTCACTCTTGGGAATATTTTGGTAATTTTGCCGTGTGTGGTTTTCTTCACAATATGCGTGAGGAGAATTAAATGTAGAATTACCAACATTAAAACTCTCATAATTTCAAGATTCCATTTTATTTTTTAAAATCAACAAGTAAAACAAAAAATAAAAATTAAATAAAAAAATAAAAAAAAGTTTAAACTTGAATCCTAGCAATATGTACATCTATAGCTACATCGTTAGTTCCCCGACAACAACACCAAAATTTGATCACGTCCCAACTATGCATTATAAAAAGGATTAAGTGGGCGTTGCAAAAATAATCTGGTTTACAAGTCTGGAGTCGAATCCTAAAGAGAACTAAGACTTAGCTACAATTTTTCAATATCACTAAGAAACTTAAGTCCAAACAATTTCCTAATTATAAATATTATAATATTTATTTTTATCTAATTAACTAACTGTGAACATGTGATTGTTTCCTCGCATGATTTACTCCTACATGATTCTTAAAATTAGGATTTTTCCTTTAATTATTTAATTTTTATAATTTAATTGTATAATTAATTTACATAATTCATAAAATATAAAAATACGCATTGTATTTGCATTTAGGATTTAATTTTATATTTTTCAATTAATTAGTAATTAAGGTTTTACGAAAATACAAAAATCACAAAAAAATCAATTTGTTTCGCTTCGTTTAAATTTTAGCTTTGAATTTTATTGGTTTTCTTTAAATTGGTATTTTAGTAATAGCTTTGATTATTAATTATAATTAGGTAGGTTAATTTGATTTTTTATGTTTAAATTTAGTTTTGTTTTAATTTGAAAAAAAAAGAATATTAAAAGAATTTGAGTAATTAAATAATGCCCAATTTGGGTTGACCCAAGCCAAAACTCGCCCCAGCCCAAGTTTTAATCCCTAGAAGCAGCCCAAACGTGTCCAAACCCGGTCCAGCACCCCCCACCCCCAACACACACAAAATAGCATCGTTTTATTAGATTAATCCTAGCCATCTAGGTTAGATGATCTAACAGACGAGAAGTGGCCTCATTTTAGTATATAGGTGTCCAAACAACCCCTACCCCCTCAGAACCCCATACAGTTTGTCTCTCTCAAACCTCTCACTGGAAACCCTAACGCCGCTGCCTGGAAATCGCCTCCGCGAGCAGCGGAACTCGGATCAGCCCCAAATTTACACCACTTGAACACCTCCATCCTTTCTAAATCTGTTATCATTTTTCTTCAAATCCCACCATAGCTCTTCGAATCTTAGCCGGAAGCACCAACTCCACCGCAGTGTACGACGACACCGTCACCAAACATCACCAAACGATACCATACCACCTCTACCACCCCCTTTTGCCTAATCCATCTTTGGTTTCCCCACAATCACTCCTGATTCATCCAAATCTAATCAGAGACCAAAACCCTAATTTTAAAAAGGAGGGTTTACTGGTGATTTGACCATAATAGAGTTTAGCCGTATTTTTTCTCATGAAAACACACGATTAAACACCATTTTTTGGTCAAGTGATTCAAAATGGCTTGCACCGGGTCGCGATTCAATCCTGGTACCCCCTCTTCTTTCATTTGTTTTTTCGTTATTTGCTTGTTAGAATAATTATTTGCTCGTTTGTTTGTGATTTAGTTTAAAATCGTAGTCATTAGGGTTCTCATTTTTGTGTTATTGTTCATCTATATTTTTCCTTTATCTTTGTTTTGATTCTGCCTCATTGGATTTTCTTTTCTTTTATTATTTTATTAGGTTAATAGAAAAATTAGTTTTAGGTTCTATTTTGATCAGTTAGTTTAAATGTTTCTTCCTAGTTTGATTTTATTTTTTTGGCCTTTTGTCTAAGAGTTTGGATCAGCCCTTCTAACTATGGATATGGGCCTCGTTTGATTTATTCTCTTAAATTAATAGGTCCATTTGAAATGGGTCACTTGTCCCAGACCTAGTTGGTAGATTTAGGTAAAATAAAAGGGTTTTAAAGGGTAAATATAAGTAATTCAGAATAGGAAATCTTGAAGTAACTTAAAGTGGAACCTCCTGGACCCTTCTAGATTTGGGTTCCAATTTAAATTTTAGGAAATTGAGTAGTGTAACTTGGGTAACAAGTTAGTACACTAAAGGTTTTTAAGATAAAAAATTAAAATTAAGAAGGACTAAAAGGAAAAACTTAAAATCTGAAGTTTCCCTAGTAACTTGCCTAGAAAGGTATTGTTACTTAGGATGAAGGCAGATTTCTAGGCATTAAAAATTCTGAAACTTCTAGGCAGCTAAAAACTTCAAAAGACACTGTTCCATTGGAGTTTCTTTGAGATCCTGGAAACTTTTATGGTTAAAAATCATCTTTGAATATTCAGAAGCTAAAAATACAAACTGAAGTGTGTGTGCTGTCCGAGTTTTTGGGTTAAGCTGTTGTGGATATCACTATTCTTATACTAATTTCATGGGTTCAATTTTCTAGGGTCTGTGCTGCTAGTGTTGACTGTTGATGTTTATTTTGTTGGCCTATCATTTTCTTCTTGGTTTGATTATCGAGTTATTCCTTTGGCCTCAAACAATGTGTGAAGGCACGAATCGAATGTGTGATCAAATCTGAAGATAGTGATGAAACGTTACATGCTTTTTTCTTTGATTTTTTTCTATTATTTTACTTTGCTGTGGTTACTTAGCACGTTCATGCATGTTAATCAAGTGTTGCATTTGGTTTTCACTAAAACCTGCGAGTTATATAAGTTGAATCTGTTAAGTGATGTAATAATTGGACTGTTGGAACTCATAAATATCTATTTAGTAGTGTTAGTTTAATTTAAATGTTTTAAGGCCTGCTATCATGTTAGTTTTAATAATGAAAATATGAATATAATGTAGACATGAAGTTGGTTTTAGGATCAGTGTTTGTATTCAGTACTAATGTTAAGTTTGGATCTAGTAAATGCTTGAAATGGCTCTATGCTTCGGTGTTTAACTTCAGTAGTTTGGCTTTGAAATCAGAGAACTAACAGTTCGAAATCTGTATCTAATAACTCAGGCATCTCCTTTGGTTTGAAGATATTAATCACTTTAGTTTGTTGTTGAATTTCATAACGAGTGTAGTAAAGCATTAGCTTAAACATGATCTGAATAAGCATGAAATTTGATTTTTAAAATGAGCTAACGCCTGATCTGAGCGAATTTAAATCATTCATTTGTTACAAATCGATCAGTGTTGTGAGCTTCAATTTATAGCCAATGTTGATTTGGGCTCATTTTGGGAAAAAACTGGACAGATTGTTTGAATAAGTTTAGGGCCTCTGTTGAGCCAATGACAAGCCCAAATATTGAGTTCGAACTTCAGGTAGTGGATCCGAGTTAAAAACTTCAGCAATGACAATTGTTTTTTATTTGTTTGAAATTTGAGCTTGACTTGGTTGGCTCAAACTTGCTCTTCTTATTAAATGCTATTTGCTGGGCCTAGTCATTCTTCTTAGAACGATTAGCATCACCATAAACAATTAATTAGACTTTGCCATAGTTTGAGGTTAATTATTTTAACCATTTAATTAGAATAAGAGTTAAACTATGCTAGATAATAATAGTTCATGGACTTCAAGCCTTAGTCAAATGTCCTTTAAAAATGAAATTGAGGTGCACGATGCCAAATAAAAATCACCAAATTGTGTGGCTCTCTTTAGTTATCTCCTTTTAAAAATCCTTAGAACTCGGGACGTGCCATTTAGCTAATTTTCACGGCCTCCCGCAAAGTTAACGATGCGTTAATTGCTTTAGGCGCGCTATTTAATAATTTTACCTTCCTAAAATTGGGTATGCATTTCATGTGACCCAAATCCAAATCCTAAAAGGTTGAACAAAATGTGTTGCGGATTGCGGTTGGATTTCATGTGATGCGATCTAAAGGCACGTTTTCGACGATGTTCAATTTTCTTTTAAAATTAATTAAAAACAGTATATAATTTAAAATTGCACTATAGGTTGCACATGTATTAAAATCAGATAATAAGCCAATTGTAATTATTTAAGCAACCGTGCCAAAACCACAGAATATAGAGATGCCTAACAACTTTCCCCTAGTTAACATAATTCCTTATTTAGAATTTCTGGTTCGCAAACTGCACAAGGAAAGTTGAATTTTCCTCGATTTGGGATTTAAAATAAACCGGTGACTTGGGATACTAGAAAACAAACTATCCCAAGTGGAGACTCTGAATAAATAAATAATCTCATTTCGAAAAATATCACTTATATTGAAAAAACTCCTTTATACTCTATCCTTCTGGGTAGTGTGTAAAACAGGGGGTGTGACAGCTCTTGCGATTTTTCTGGGGACTCGAACCTAGAACTTCGGTTCAAGGTTCAAGAATTCGAGCTTAGAATAGCTTTTATGATTGGCTTTATCTGATTTCCTACATGTTTCGTGCCTAATATGCTAAATATTTTACTGCTTTGATATTTGGTAAATTGTACATATAAACTGCTACGAAACCCTTCCTCTCTCTGAGTCTTCTACATCATGGAGAAGGGTGCACTTTGTGTGACTCCTCTTCTGTTTAGACTCTTATCCCAATTTAGAATGAGGTTGGGACAAGTTGCTAAGCTGACGAAGCTTCTATATTCCCGGTACGCTGCCCCCCTCCGGCTCGAGTTGTCCACACGGGTAAGCTAGGTCTAGAACAGTAAACCCAGGTTCTTAACCTAGTATAACAAAACCTCATGCCGGGTCCTTAGTAGGAACATTTGTTTGCATCACGTGCATTTGACTGAGGAGACTCAACTTAGGGATTGGGTCTTTTTAGGGCAGGTGTACCTGAAATAAAAAGACCATCCTGATGCGTCTTACTTACTTGTGCATTTATTTACTTCGGATCTGCATATTGACCGGATTGTAAATAATGGGAGAGAGTTGAAAGAAAATAGCAATGGATGAAGGTAATCACCTGTTTTGACAAAAAAAACAATACTCAAATACCGCTGAAACTCTGCCGAATTTTTGAGAAAAATGAAAGAAGAAGAAAATCTTGTTTCCAAAAATAGTTGGTTTTGTTTTCATTTTGTCAAATCTGACCGAACTACGCAGGTCTGATTCTTATTAAATGTGAGATACCTAGGCAAACCTCATCGTTTTCAACCCCAATTTTTAAAAAATCCAAAAATATTTTTATTTACTTCTTTTAATTAAAAAGGGGGAGGGGTTTCTTTATGATCTCTGTTTTAATAAAAAGGAAAAAAAACCCAAAGATATTTTCATTTACTTCTTAAGAAAAATCTTTTTTGTAAGAACTCAATTTAAAAAAAAAAATTCAAAAATATTTTCCTTTAGTTCCTTCTTTAGAAATCTTTCCTTAGAAAATTCCAAAAATTATTTTTTTTTAAACTCAAAAATGATTTCCTTCTTTTTAATGTCTTTCATACGAAAAAATGAAAAATCAATAAAAATCTAAATTCAAAATACGGGTTTCCTTCATTTTGAATTATTTTTCCAAAAATTTAAAAAATCCAAAAAATACTCCTTGGATGTCTTTCTTTCATAAATGTCAAAAATTGCAGTCCAAAAAAAACATTTTTGCTTTTCTTTAGAAGTACTTTTGTAAATCAACAAAAGCTCAGAAATTCAAAATATTTTCTTAAAAGTCCTTCTTTTGAACATTAAGAGGCAACATCCAAAATCTAAAAAATATTTTCTTTCTTCTTTAGAAAGAGAGAAAACAAATAAAAATTCAAATAAAATATTTTCTTTTTACTTTTAAAATTCCTAAAGTTCAAATCTAAAGCAAATTTTTAGAAGTCTTTCTTTCAAAAAAGCAAAACAAAATTCAAAGTCAAAAAATCCCAAAGGATATTTCCTTTCTTCTTTTAAAGCATTTCTTTCAAAAAAAATCCAAAAAAGGAGAGTTAGTTTATTTACTCCATTCCCAATCTTCCTGACCTACGCCAGTTTGATTCTCACGGGATGTGGGATACATAGGAAACACCCATCGGGTCCAACTTTCTTTTTACAAAAATATCACAAAGAACACAAAAAGTTTAGTTTTGTTACAAATAAGGCCGGTGATGTCATTCTTGTCTACAATAAGCCGAATGTCCCCAAAAGTGCACCGGAAGGCTGTTTCTGCAAGAACAACCACCTTGGTCGTTTCCAACGTTAGCAGGCACAACCTTAAAATCTTCTTTCCCGATGTGCTAAAAGGTTGTATCTGCAAAGCAAGGTTTCGTTGTTAAAAACATGAAATGAAAATGTTCAAAATAATAAATATTGTTATTTCTCTGTTGCTATTAAATCGCCTAATATATGTGTAGGATGAGCACGAATGAAATTGAACCCTTCACAATCGTTAATGAGATCCACTTGAAGCTCCATATGTGGTGGAATGATCTAGAAAAGGGCAGTAAAGAAAAAGTAGTAAGAGTTCTGGGAGGCCTCATCAGACTATTGAATGTCAATCCAAGGTCAGACATAATTGAAGCCTTAATACCATTTTCGGACCCAACTTGCAATGTATTCTCTTTCTCTAACTTTGAGCTCACTTCTATATTGGAAGAGATAGTTGGTTATGTGGGTCTAAATGGAAATCTCAGGAGTCGATATCCCTTGTCGCCAAGACTGATATCCCCTCACAGATTCCTGGATTTGCTGAGCATTAGCCGGGATGTCCAAGACAGAAATCTATCTGAAGGGTACTGCAACTCCAGTTTTTGTATCTTCGATATGGAAACCCCCGAGATTTTGAAGAGTCAAACACTGGTCTAACCCATGTTGGAAACAAAGACAAGTGGGAGGCAAGACAGAGTCTAGCTTTCATGGTGGCTTTTATGGGTGTTGTGGTTTGTCCACGGAAGGATTGCAATATAGAGATAGGTCTTGTGGGAATGATTGACGTGGCAATCGAAAAAGCTAACAACAATGTAGTTCCTCTGATCGTATCAGAAATCAACCGAGCCCTGACCATCTGCCAGGAAGGAGAAAATTTTTTCCAGGGTTGCAATTTGTTACTTCAATTATGGATGCAAGAACACCTCTGTCACCGGGTTGGATACAAGAATTATGGTTTGATTGGTCTAAAATGCATCGAGAAATTTCCAAGACGGGTAGCAGGTATTGAATTCCCTACAGGTACGAAAGCTTGGTTTGCACACCTGAGGGCCCTGACTGCTGATAAAATTGAATGGGCATTTGGATGGCTCCCTCCCACTGAAACAATATACACAATAGCTGAAGCGTCTTATATCCTCTTAATGGGCGTTTGGAGTATCCAACCTTGTGCTCCCTACAAGTTGTTGCGTCAACTAGGAAGCTTCCAAACCATCAATGACGAAGATCTGAGTAAGCATGCTATTGAGTTGGGTCCAAAAGTTGCGTTTCTAGAAGGAAAAATTCGCCAAATGTGGAAAGAGTGTAGGTTTCTAGAACCCAAGACCATAGTGTGAGACCGAGCCAAAGGTGAAGTGGACCCCAAATATATTGAATGGTTCAGTAAGAGGTATCAAATTCTAAAAAGTCCCGCAAAGAGACCACATGTCCATCAATTCACCGCTGAGGCCGAACCACAATGCGAATGATTGACTAAAGAGAATGAATACAAGGCCAAAATAAGTAAATTGGAAAGGCATGTTATGGTACTTCATTTTGAAAATGGTGTTCAAGCTGCCGCAGATGAGGGAGAAAAGAAGAAACTAGCCCAGGAAAATGAGGCACTAAAAGCTCATATCAGAAAGATGAAAAGCTCCGTCAACAACCCAGAAAGAAGTCGGGCCGATGAAAGGCTTATAATTGGGCTAAGAAAAAGTCCTCGAATACCAAGAAGACTTGGAATAGTTCGAAGCTAGTCAGGTAAAACTACAGGAACAGTGGACAAAGAAAGCGGAAGAACGGGCACTGTTTGTGCAACAAATAAAGCAAAACTATGAAGGGACTATCACCGGTCTAAGAAGAAAAGTGACTAATCTTGAGGATGAGGCATCCAAACGGGTTAATGATTTTAAGGATGATAGGGACCACTGTTATAATCTGATTTCCCCGATGGAGGAAGAAATACAGCAAATTCAAGACCAACACTTTCATGATTCCGAAGTGTTAGAAGCCCGAAATCATCAGATAGGCGATTACTTCAGGAAAAGGGCAGAATCAGAGAGAGGATCAGAACCATCGCAGATTACATTACCACGAAGTGCCAAGCATGCTAGGATATGACTCGTACCACCTTCTTTGCTGCAGTGATGATTTTCGTATGTCAAGTAATGAGTGCTTTGAACAACTATAAGGGGGTTTCGCACATAAGCCCGTGGCGAGACTGAATGATGCCCCACGGGCTCCAGTAATGGAAGCTTTAATGTATTCTTGACTTTTCAAATATTGAGTTTGTATTTTGTTTCATTTTGAGTCTGTAGTTTATTTCCAAGAAACTAATTAATTTAGCATCTTTGTAATAGAAGTTTTATTGATGAAATTTGAAAATCCTCAAAATTGTTTCCTATTTTTGGCATTTGCTTTTCAAAGGACTACGCTTGGTATGATTTGTGCGGGGTCATGATACATAGGCAATCTCCATAAGATTCGACTGTATCCCTAAAATCAAAGAGGAAAGAGCAATAGACGAAAGGAAGTAAAAGGGAGAGAATAAGAAAACTAAGAAGACGAAACCGTGGCAAAAAGAAAAGGGAAGAAGAAGAGAAAAGAAAAGAGAAAGATAAAAGAAAGAATGGAAATCAAAGGGAAAGGATCATGAAAAGCCAGGATGAAGCATGCAATCGTCACAAAACATATAGAACCCCATTTAATGGCATAGGTGTACCACATCCCAACATGCGATTACCTATCTATTATTTGTCACAGAATAGCTGTTTGCTGTTGTCCAAACTCTAGTCCAGGGTTTTATAGAACAGTGGTTGGTTTTTGTGGTAGTTTGGCGTCGCATCCATACTTCATGAGATCAAAGGGTAGCGTTGAATGTCTTCAGAAATCACTCTGCCAGCAATTCCTATCACAGACGAGAGCCCAATCTCGGGCATCCCAGTTTCAAAATCAGTAACCGCAGAGGAAAACAGGTTATTGCATCTCCGCATGATGGAAATGTGGGATGCCTTGTCAAAAGGAAAGGAGCCGCCCGGTGTAATTCCCGGATTTTCCAAGCTTTTCCCTAGAATGGTTGGAACTTCCACTATCCCAATCAGTCATCTGATATCCTACTAGGACACCCAACCATCTCTGCCCATTTTATGGGAACTCCTTCAGAGGTCTTCCCCCAGGTGGTCATATCTAACGCAGCCCCAAACATCTTTACTTCTCCCCCATGTTCAGCTACAAAACAGCCTGTACTGCCTAGGCCTACTTTTGATCCTTTAGCCTTTACATTCCAAATACTCACTCCCCAAATGGAGCCTCCTCAATTTCCTACATATGCTTACCCTCAGCCACCGCAATTGAGTTCACTTCGGGACAAGAAAAGACTCCCAAGACTCCTAAGCAAGATGAGATCGCAAGAAAGATAAGGAGTATAGAATAGACCCTCAAGAACATACAATGGCTAAGCGGGAAAAAGAGTGTGTCCTACACTAATTTATGCATCCTTCATGTGCACTTGCCCTCAAAACTCCTAAGTTCGATAAGTACTATGGGCATGGTGATCCTATTGCTCTTCTCAAGAAATACTGCAATCAGTTGCAAGGGGCGGGAGGAAAGAAAGAATTACTTATGGCCTATTTTGAGGAAAGTCTGGTTGGTATTACCTCCGAGGGGTACATGGATCAAGACATATCTCCGTGACATATTTGGGACGATCTTGCAAGAGACTTTGTCATACAATTCCAGTACAATATAGACACTGCTCCAGACAGAAACTCATTAGCAAACTTGAAAAAGAAATCCTCGGAGACCTTTCAAGAATATGCAATCAAGTGGCGAAAACAAGCATCCCGAGTGAAACCTCCGATGGATGAGGTCAAAATGGTCACAGTGTTCCTCCAGGCTCAAGAAGCCGATTACTTCCAGAATATGATGTCAGCTATGGGTAAGCCATTTGCGGAAGCTATAAAAATCGAGGAAATGGTGGAAAACAGATTAAAAACAGGCAGAATCCTAATCTAGTCCGCTATTAAAGCAACCTCCCAAGCTATCCAGGGCAAGTCTGGAGGATTTTCAAAGGGAAAGAAGAAAGAAGAAACATCTATGGCGATATCAGGAAAAAGAAGACACCGTGCTCCTCGACCCATGTTCCCAGAAAGAACCTCTGAGCATTATTACCTTCACCAGGACATGGCCTATGCTCATCAATCGTATATGGTCATGAATGCTCAACTTTTTGTATGACTGCAACAACAAGCCAACAGCAACAAAGCCCCATTTTGAAGAAACCGGCCTCCTCACCAAAAAAATATAACCCCCGCCCTCCACAAAATAACTTTCGTCCTCGTGAACCACCTAGGAGGACGAATTTCACACCAATTAGGGAATCCTACTCCAGTTTGTTTCCAAAGCTTGTCTGAATGGTCCTGCTGCAGCCGTACCTCCAAACAGGAAAAACCTGGAATCACCTTCCGTCCAGGGGGGCACTCAATGTGCCTATCACTCAAGAGTTGAGGGACATGACACAGAAAACTTTTATACCCTGAAAAGAGCTGTAGAGGATCTAATAGAACAAAAGAAGATTGTGTTAAGTGACTAGGACCTCCCCAACGTGACCAACAACCCACTGACGACCCACTACAACAGGCAGGTAATAGGAATGTTCTATGAAGACATAGAGACCCGATGTTGATAGCCATAATTGAAATTGCTGATGTGGAGAGAAAGCCAAGAACTTCCCCGAAGAAAGATGAAGGGGATAAAAATAACAACGCCCCACACCCCAGAACAGAAAAGAAAATTGAGGCAGAAAGTGGGGCAGCACCCACCAAAGACGTTGTTCTCTATGTCCCACGGGGCCGCAAGGAAAAGCGGTTACCTTTGAGTCCTCCCAAGAGATTCGAACTAAACAAGACCACCCAGATGCACATGCCAAAGGGAGCTTATGAAGTGAGGGGTCGAACTAATCCACCAAGACTGAGTGAGCCCGTGGTTATTGGTCGCACACCATAAAGGCCCATGACGAACCCTTCTGCGGTGCCCCGCAATTTCTATAAACAGTGGTGACATATAAAGGGAAAGAAAACTCAGGAGAAGAAACTACTATGCGGAAAGATACTCCAACTTGGAAGAAGTAAACAATGCCACCATGAAACACTTCCCAGTTAAAAACCAGTGAGCGTTGAAGAGGCGGCAGCATTCTTTTGGAAAATGAAAATGGCAGATTATGAAGTGGTTGACCAACTCTGAAAGTTTCCTGAACAAGTTTCCTTGCTATCTTTATTGATGAAATCGCCAGAACACCAGACGTTACTACTCAAGACCCTTAATGAGGCATGTATGCAAATTTAGACATCCATAGAGCAATTAGAAAGAATGGCAAAAAAAATTTTCGCTGTCAACCAGATTTCATTCAGCAAAATGACTTGCCCCCAAAAGAGGCTACACATAACTAAGCCATGAAATTAGTTGTCAAATGTGAAGGATACTATGTGAAAATGGTTATGGTGGATGGAGTCTCTAGGGTAGATATCTGCCCACTCTCGACACTATAACGCTTAGAGATTGGGACTGGAAGGATTCGTCCGAACAATGTCTATGTACGATATTTCAATGGTATCAAAAGGACGTGATTGAAGAGATCGATAAAACACTGACTATCGGCCCAGTGGACTTTGAGGTGACTTTTCAAGTTCTAGAAATGGACACGTCCTATAATTTTCTCTTGGGAAGACCATGGATCCATGCAGCTGGGGTTGTACCTTCCACTCTCCATCAGATGGTAAAGTTTGAGCATGAAGATCAAGAAATTATGGTCCATGGGGAAGACGAGAAATCAATTTATTGAGATCCCTCAATCACATGACTAGAAGCGAGAGAAGGCAGTGAGCACATAGTTTACCAAGCCTTTGAAGCTGTTGTGGCAGACTTGTATGAAGAAGGAAACCTTACCCCTAACCCTTCCTTTCTAATGCGTCAATTATGGTGGCTAAAGAAATGATACGGTATGGCTTCAAACCAGGGAAGGGACTCGGGAAATCCCTGCAAGGAATAGCTGAACCAGTTACTCTGCTAGTCGCTAAAAAGTTCTTCACTGTGGGCTTCTGACCTACTCTAGATGACATAAAATGGGCAAAATACAGGAAGCAAGATGGCTGGGTCCTGCCTCAACCACTGCCACATCTATACGAAACATTCGTCAAGCCAAAGTACAATGAAGAAGAAGAGGATGAGGTTTTTACAGCTGAAGAGATTGAAGAAATATGTGGGGCAATAAGAATATGAGACCCACGTGGTTCAGCTAGGAGAGGGCTCTAGCACTGATGAGGTGTTGTACATGGGACCCGGGGTCAAATTACAGAATTGGAAGGCTATGCCATTCCCCATCAGGCGGGAGTCCCGATAGACTAGTCTTGACACTTTTCTATATCGCGAGTTATCCCAGGGTGTAACTCAGATGTTTTATTTAAAGTTTCTTGTCTTTTTAATTTCCAAATGTAAACCCTATTATGTTCCAATTCCAAGGAATGAAATCAATATTTCATCATTCATTTTTCTTTATCCTTTCTGATTTTTGCTATTTTCTCTTTTGTTTCTTATTTCAGTTCTAATAATGCGGCTTTAAATAACATGACATTCTTGCGGATTGCGTGCCCCAGATCCAAACATGCCACCTAATTGTAAAATAATGAATCAAGAAGCAGAATACGATGAAGAAGAGGCTTTTAGGGAAATAAATCAAGAACTGGAACATTTTGAAAATAAACCTAAGCCGAACCTAAATGATACTAGGCCGGTTAACTTGGGTAGTTCTGAAGAAATTAGGGAAATAGAAATAACCATCCACGCAAATGAGAAAACTCAAGACGCACTAATCCAACTCCTGTTCGAGTTCAAAGATGTGTTTGCGTGGTCATATGATGATATGCCGGGACTAAGTGTTGATTTTGTAGTGCATAAATTGTCAACTTATCCCGAGTGCCCCCAATACATCAAAAATGGAGAAAATTTAAAATTGATGTCAGTGATAAAATCAAATAAGAGATCACGAAGCAGTTGGGAGAAGGAGTGATCTGAGTGGTCCGGTACATCACATGGCTAGCCAATGTAGTTCCAGTGCCAAAGAAATATGGATAACCCCGAGTGTGCATGGACGTTAGAGATTTGAACAAGGCAAGTCCCAAAGACAACTTCCCCTTTCCCAATATCCACATCCGTGTTACTAATTGTGCCAAACATGAGATACAGTCTTTCTGGACTGTTACACAGGATATCACTAGGTGTTTATGGATGAAGAGGATGCAGAGAAAACAGCCTTCACCACGCCCTGGGGAACCTACTGCTACAGGGTCATGCCTTTTGGACTGAAGAATACCGGGTCAACCTATATGAGAGCCATGATTTCCATCTTCCATGATATGATGCATCAAGAAATAGAGGTATATGTGGACAACGTGATCATCAAGTCCAAAACTCACAATGACCATATGCGGGATATGAGGAAGTTCTTTCAGCGGTTGCGCAGAGATGATCTGAAATTAAACCCAACCAAATATTTGTTTAGAGTCCCCTGGGGTAAACTTTTGGGATTCATAGTCAACTGGAGAGGTATTGAGTTAGATCTGACAAAGATAAAATCTATTCGGCAATTACCTCCTCCAAAAACAAAGAAAGATGTGATGAGCTTGTTGGGAAGATTGAATTACATCGGCTGGTTCATTGCTCAGCTGACTTCCACATGTGAACCCATATTCAAATTATTGAAAAAAGATGCAGCGGTCAAATGGACAATGAATGTCAGGAAGCTTTCGATAAGATCAAAGATTATCTATCCAACCCACCAGTCTTGGTCCCACCCGAACCGAGGAGGCCTCTGTTTTTGTACCTGACAGTCCTGGAAAGTTCCTTCGGTTGTGTCCTCTGGCAACATGATGCTACCATAAAGAGAGAACAAGCAATATACTACTTAAGCAAGATGTTTACCAGCTATGAAGCCAAGTATACTCTGCTGGAACGAACATGTTGTGCTTTAACGTACGTCGCTCAAAAGCTGAGACATTACCTACAAGCCTACACCACCTACCTCATAACCAGGATGGATCCATTGAAATACATATTCCAGAAGCCAATACCCATCGGAAGATTAGTAGAATGGCAGATCCTGCTCACTGAGTTTGACATAGTCTATGTCACCAGCACGGCCATAAAAGCCCAGGCACTAGCGGATCACTTGGCCGAAAACACGGTTGATGATGAATACCAACCTCTGAACACTTATTTCCCAGATGAAGAGGTAAACTATGTTGAGGCAGTATCAAAGGATACGACTGCTTGGAAATGTTCTTTGACGAAGCAATAAATGCAAAAGGTGTGGGAATAGGGGCAATCTTGATCTCACCCACTGGTCAGCACTACCCGGCCACAGCTAGGCTTCGGTTTTCCTGAACAAACAACACAACCGAGTATGAGGCCTATCATGGGCATGAACATGGAAATTGACCAAAATGTCAAAGAGTTGTTGTTTATGGAAGACTCTGATTTGATTATTCGACAAGCCCAGGGAGAATGGGAAACTCGAGATGTTAAGCTTATCCCCTATCGACAACATGTGGAAGATCTTAGCCAGCGGGTCAAGTCAATAGAGTTTAGGTACATCCCTCATGCTCACAATGAACTAGCCGATGCATTCACCAATTTTGGCCTCGATATTGTCCTACCCAGGCAATGCCCATATTAATCCCTAGGAAATCCAAATCAGGGAAAGGCATGGTTACTGTAATACAACTGAGGCAGAACCAAGTATTCGGCCGTGGTACCATGACATTCAAAGATTTTTGAAAACACAGGAATACCCCGAGCAGGCTACTGGGGACCAAAAAAGAACCATTAGACATCATGCAAGTGGTTTTTTCTTGAGTGGTGATATCTTGTATAAAAGGACTCCAGATCTCAATTTTTCAGATATGTTGATACTGAAGAAGATAAAAGGATTATGCATGAAGTACACGCAGGAGTATGCGGACCGCACATGAATGGGTATGTGTTAGCAAAAACAATCATCCGAGAAGGCTATTACTGGATAACTATGGAAAAGGACTGCTTTAGCTTTGTCCGAAAATGCCATCAATATCAGGTGCACGGTGATTTGATTCATGCACCTCCCACAGACTCCATCCCATGACGGCCCCTTGGCCATTTGTAGCTTGGGGCATGGACATTATTGGGCCAATCGAGCCGAAAGCCTTGAAAAGGCATAGATTTATACTGGTTGCCATCGATCACTTCACAAAGTAGGTTGAAGCCATCACTCTTAAATCTGTCACCAAGAGAGCGGTAATAGACTTTGTGCACTTCAACCTTATCTGTCGATTTGGTATTCCCACAACCATTATAACAGATAATGCGGCAAACCTCAATAGTCGTTTGATAGAGGAGATATGCAATCAATTCAAGATAATGCATAGGAACTCTACTCCCTATCGGCCCAAGGCTAATGGTGCCGTCGAATCATCAAATAAAACATCAAGAAGATCTTGAGAAAGATGATTCAGAGTTCCAAGCAATGGCATGAAAAGTTACCTTTCACATTAATGGGATACCGCACCATAGTGCGTACGTTAGTAGGAGCAACCCTATACCTCCTAGTCTATGGAACTGAGGCTGTGATACCCGCGGAGGTGGAAATCCCTTCTCTCCGAATCATCGTTGAACATGAGATTGATGATACGAAATGGGTCAAGGCTCGTTTGCAACAACTAACCTTAATCGATGAAAACGAATGGTTGCGGTCTGCCATGGGCAGTTGTATCAACAAAGAATGGCCCGAGCTTATAACAAGAAACTGCAGCCCAGAAATTTTTAAGTGGGCCAACTTGTGTTAAGGCGCATTCTTCCTCACATGAAGAAAAGGGAAAATTTGCTCCTAATTATAAAGGCTCGTACATCATTAGAAAGATATTGCTGAAAAGGAGCATTGTATCTGGGAGACATCGAAAGAGATGATCCCGAAGCAGTCGTGAATGCATATGCAGTAAAACGTTATTATGTCTAAGCTCTCTGCAACAATGACTCTGTCCAATTGAAATGATGAAGGCTTTCATTCCCATTATCCAAACACTATCGACCCTTTTGCAAACCCATTTAAGCTGGTTACTCCTCTTTGATTACCCTCTTTGGAAAATGAAAGTGTTATTGAAAAATGAAATGAAAAAAAAGGAAAAAAAGAGAAAAGAGAAAAACAAAACAAAACAAAAAAAAACAAAAGAAATAATATAAAAAATCAAACAAATAAAAGAAAACCAAAAACAAACTTCCTACCTCTGACTTGATTCCGAAAGGATACGTAGGCAACCTCTCTCTGGGTTCAATCACACCAAAACAAAAATCCCAATTCCCCCCGAAAAATGAAACTAGGGTAGATGATATAATGGTTCGGCAAAAATCCCACCAGAATGGTTCCAAAGTTGTAATTTTGTCCAAATTCCTTTCACCCAAACCCTGTCCAAGTCCTTCCGATCAATTAGCAAAGGCGTCGGAATCGGAAATACCGTGTTGGAACTTGGTGTAGTCAAACTGAGAGAAATAAAATAAGAGAGTATTATTGGTGAACCTACGGGCACCATAAGGCAACAACGAGCAAAAAACTAAAAATGAGAGAGATTCAGTGAAAACTCATAAAGGGCACTATCGTGCGATGGTGAGAAGAGAGGAGAGGTCGATCGGCGAAAACCCGCAAAGGGCGCCGTCGGCCGAAAAGGAAGATTCCCTGGTTTGGACCATGGTTCAACGAGTTATGAGAAGACGGAAAAGTTTGTGTGGGTCAAGGATCCAGCCTAAGAAGCATGTCATATCTATTTTAACTCTGCACGCACCTCAGGTAAGTCCTTCTTTTTCCCCCGAAAGGGACGCTTCTCTTTAAATTCATTTTCTTGCCTTCGTTTAATTTTCCTTGAACCCCTTTCGGTTTAACTCTGTCTCCCAAAACTAATACAAAGAAAAGGTGGCAAGATTGGCTTTACAGGGCTCCGCCTAACAAAAGTTGAAGAAAAATACTCAGCCTCAGCGGGGGCATCTAATCGATACCGACTGGCCATGATGGCTGATGTTTTGAAATCAAACTGGTTGAAAATGAAAAGAGATCCAAAGTCAAAGTTCCTAAAGGCAGAATAAATTCGAAGCCCCATTCATGCGAGTCATCATGAAAACTTAAAAGTTGATCCCTCTGGGTTGAAAGAGGGTAACCTTTAAAACCAGCAAGCAGTAGGGTTTCTCAACAGAAGTGGGGCCGAGATCAAGCAATCAAGGCCACAGACCAACCAGTGTTTCGAACTAACAATCATGCTTTCCTGAAAATCTGAAACAAGTATAATCCAAAGCAACTGGGCAAGAAGCAGATGCAGCCAAAAGAAAATGTGCAGGAGCTAGGAACAGCTTCGCAGCAATAATCAACCCCAAAGGGAAGTTTCCTTCAAATTCTTTCCTGTAGTTTTACTAAAAAAGAAATAAGAAAATGAATATGACAAAAATCATGATAGCATAGGGCCTCCAATCTTTAGCTACATCCTTTCTAATTTGAGGACCCTTTTTCGTTTTCCCCAGCATAACCTGACGATCCTTTACCCTTTTTCTTTTATTCCCGCCAATAACCGATTATCATTTTCCTAAAATCCCCAACATAACCTGAGGATCCTTTCCCCGTCATCCCCGGCATAACCCGAAGATCATTTTCCTTAATCCACAGAATAACTTGAGGACCCTTTTTCGTTTTTTCCAGCATAACCTGAGGATCCTTTACCCTTTTTCTTTTATCCCCGGCATAACCCGAGGATCATTTTTAGTAAATCCCCAGCATAACCTGAGGATCCTTTATATATTTCTCCGGCATAACCCGAGGATCATTTTTTTTAATCACCAGCATAACATGATGACCCCTTCTTCTTTTCCCCAGCAAAACTTGAGGATCATCTTTCTTAATCCTGGCATAACCTAAGGACCTTCTTCTTTTCCTCGGAATAACCCGGGGATCATTTTTCTTCTATCCCTAGCATAACATAAGGACCCTTTCAATTTTTCCCCGGCATAACCCGAGGATCATTTTCCATTTATACCCAGCAAAATTTTTTTTCTATCCCGGTATAACCCGTGGATCCTCCCTGGCATAACCTAAGGAACTTTTTCTTATCCTGGCATAACCCGTGGATCCTCCCTGGCATAACACAAGGACCTTTTTCTTTTATCCCGTCATAACCCATGGATCCTCCCTGGCATAAACCAAGGACCTTTTTCTTTTATCCCAGCATAACCCATGGATCCTCCCTGGCATAACCCAAGGACCTTTTTCTTTTATCCCGGCATAACCCATGGATCCTCCCTGGCATAACCCAAGGACCTTTTTCTTATCCCGCCACAACCCGTGAATCCTCCATGGCATAACCCAAGGACCTTTTTCTTATCCCGATATAATATGTGGATCCCCCCTGGCATAACCTAGGACCTTTTTCTTCTGTCTCGGAATAACTGGTGGATCTCTCTGGCATAACCTAAGGACCTTTTTTCTTTTATCCTGGAATAACCCGTGGATCCTCCCTGGCATAACCCAGGAGCTTTTTCTTCTATCTCGGCATAACCCGTGGATCTCCCTAGCATAACCCATGACCTTTTTGTTCTATCGCGACATAACCCGTGGATCTTCCTGACATAACCCAAGGATCTTTTTCTTTTATCCCAGCATAACCCGTGGTTCCTCCCTGGCATAACCCAATGACTTTTTCTTATCCAGACATAACCCGTGGATTCTTCCTGGCATAACCCAAGGACCTTTTTCTTTTTCCGGCATAACTCGTGGATCCTCCCTGCCATAACCCAAGGACCTTTTTTTTTATCCTGGCATAACCCGTGGATCTCCCAGGCATAACCCAAGGACCTTTTTCTCTATCCCGACATAACTCGTGGACTTTCTTTTTATCCCTCAGCAGGAACCCTTTTTAATCCTGGCATAACCCGTGGATCTCCTTGGCATAACCCAATGATCTGTTTCCCCATCCTGGCATAACCCGTGGATTTAAGGCTTCACTCCCAAGGATACACAATCCTGATTTTTATTGTTCTCAAGGAAGAGTACTTTATATTTTTGCGTTTCAAATAACTCACGAAATTTTCCTAACAAAACTGTGGCAGAAAGATTTCGTTTGTTTGCATGTTTTGGTGTCCGAACAGGGTTTTATCTCAAGGCGCATGATTCGAGATAACCAAAAGAGTAAGTCTCAATCCAGAATAGAACAAAAAGAAGCGAACTCTGAGTGTTTGAAGAAGAAAAGGATGCGGACTGCTCAAATTTGATTCAAAATCATAAGATTCGCATGTCCCCCTTTGCTCCTATATGGAAAAAGAACTAGCACCTACAGCTTACGAGCATCAAGATTCAGGCCAAGGTCCACAGCAAAGCCTGCTAAGGCTCAAGATAAAGCTTCAACAAATTTATAGATAGGAATCTTGTAAATCGTAATGGATAGGCATAGCTAGCTTAGCTTTTGATATTCCTTTAGTGTAATAAGGAGGTCAGCAAGCAGCAACAATAGAATCAGCAGTGAAAGCACAACTCCCAGTAGTACAAGTTACCAAGCATTCCAGAACTATACGGACCTGATTCCTTTACAGTCAAGGATATATCGTCAACCTCTGAAGCAAGGTTCGGTAAGACATTTTTACAAAAAAATGCGTCTCATGGAGTGCTAACCAGGCAAAAGTTCCTCATAATTGCTCACTTATCTTTGCCTGAAGACCCTTCGTGTCTCTGAGCAAAGAGAGGCAGCTGTGAGTATGTGATTTTTGCCTCACATGATTTACTCCTACATGAATCTTAAAATTAAGATTTTTCCTTTAATTATTTAATTTTTAGAATTTCATTGCATAATTAATTTACATAATTCATAAAATACAAAAATACACATTGTATTTGTATTTAGGATTTAATTTTATATTTTTGATTAAATAGTAATTAAGGTTTTACGAAAATACAAAAATCACGAAAAACAAATCGAATTGTTTCGCTTGGTTTAAATTTTAGCTTTGAATTTTATTGGTTTTTTTTAAATTGGTTTTTAGTAATAGTTTTGATTATTAATTATAGTTTAATATAGTTAGTTAGGTTCTTTTAAGGTTTAAATTTAGTTTTGTTTTAATTTGAAAAAGAAGAAAAATAAGAATAGAAAATTAAAAGAAATTTGAGTAATTAAATAATGCCCAATTTGGGATGACCCAAGCCAAAACTCATCCAGCCCAGGTTTTAAACCCCAGAACCGGCCCAAACGTGTCCAAACCCGGTACATCCCCCTCCCCCTCCATAAAACGGCATCGTTTCATTAGATTAATCCTAGCCGTCTAGGTTAGGTGATCTAACGGACGAGAAGTGGTCTCATTTAGTATATAAGTATCCAAACTACCCCTACCCCCCTAAGAACCCCTACCCTATGTCTCTCTCAAACGTCTCACTGGAAACCCTAATGTCGTCGCGTACCACCGCAAACCGTAGCTCTTCAAATCTTAGCTAGAAGCACCGACTCCACCATCGTGTACGGCAGCACCGTCACCAGACATCACCAAAACGATACCATACCACCTCCACCACCCTCTCTTTTGTAATCCATGTTTGGTTTCCCCAAATTCACTCTGGATTCATCCAAATCTAATCAGAGACCAAAACCTTAATTTCAAAAAAAAAGTGGTTTACTAGTTATTTGACCATAATAGAGTTTAGCCGTGTATTTTCTCATCAAAACACACGATTAAACACCATTTTTGGTCAAGTGATTCAAAATGGCTTGCCCCCGGTCGTGATTCAATCCTGGTACTCTCTTTTTTTTCATTTTTTTGGTTATTTGATTGTTAGAATAATCATTTGCTCGTTTATTTGTGATTTAGTTTAAAATCATAGTCATTAGGGTTCTGATTTTTGTGTTATTGTTCATATTTATTTTTCCTTTATTCTTTGTTTTGATTCAGCCTTATTAGATTTTCTTTTCTTTTAATATTTTATTAGGTTAATAGCAAAATTAGTTTTAGGTTCTATTTTGATCAGTTAGTTTAAATGTTTCTTCCTAGTTTGATTTTAGTTCCTTTCGCCTTTTGTCTAAGAGTTTGGAGTCCTTCTAACTATAGATTTGGTGCTCGTTTGATTTGTTCCCTGAAATTAATAGGTCCATTTGAATTGGGTCACTTGGACCAGACCTAGTTGGTAGATTTAGGTAATATAACAGGGTTTCAAAGGGTAATATAAGTAATTCAAAATAGGAAATCTTGCAGTAAGTGAAAGTGGAACCCTCTAGACCCTTCTAGATTGGGGTTCCAATATAAATTTCAGGAAATTGAGATGTGTAACTTGGGTAATAAGTCAGTAAACTAAGGGGTTTTAAGTTAAAAACTGAAAATTAAGAAGGACTAAAAGGAAAAACTTAAAATCTGAAGTTGCCCTAGTAACTTGCCTATAAAGACATTGTTACTTAGGGATGAAGCCAGATTTCTAGGCATTAAAATTTTTTGAAACTTCTAGGCAGCAAAAAACTTCAAAAAACACTGTTCTATTGGAGTTTCCTTGAGATCCTGGAAATTTTCATGGTTAAAAATCATCTTTGAATATTCAGAAGCTAAAAATACAAACTGAAGTGTGTATGTTGTCTTAGTTTTTGGGTCAAGCTATTCTGGATATCAGTGTTCTTACACTGATTTCATGTGTTCAATTTTCAAGGGTCTGTGCTGCTAGTGCTGATTGTTGGTGTTTATTTTGCTGGACTCTTATTTTCTTCTTGGTTTCATTCTCCAGGTATTCCTTTGGCCTCAAACAATGTATGCGTGAACTGAATGTGTGATCAAATATGAAGATAATGATGAAATGTTACATTTTTTTTTTGAGAAGGAAAAGGTAAGGAGAAAATTGTTCACTTACTTTGCTTAAATAAAGTATAGAAGATTTACTTCCAATCATTTAATACTGTTAGAAAGGAAGTAAAATTGATTCACTTTCTCCTTCCCGCCGGCTTCTAGATATGAACAGAAGTTGCAACCCCCAAATATTAGTGTCTTGACGACATAGCATCTCTATAAAACACAAACAGATATGAACAGAAGTTGCAACCACCAAATATAATTATGACTTTTGGGCACACTTTCCAGAACTACTTTCTCTCATGAAAGTTTAGAGAAGGAAGCCTGCAAAGCCGTATTATATCAAATTAGCCTCCACTTTGCATTGAGAACTGAGGCACTCGACCTAGTGGAATGATTAGATCTTTCATGATCTCATATTCTGCTGCGCTTATCTGAGCACCATCAAGACCTTTGGAAGCAAAGTCCTTCTCCCTGTCATATATGGAGTCAGTACAGGTATCCTGCATATGGAAAGAGCATCCAGAAACAGAAGAACAATTAGTTGCCACTGCTTCATCCTGAATGCAGGGACTGGATCCACAAAAGACATTGTATCTATCAAGAGAACCAGTCCTTGTTCTAAAACTGATATTGGTACAGGCAGCCTAAGGTCAGCAACCAATCCTGGCAATGCTCGAGCAAGACACCTAGCAAGAGTCTGCTTGATCTCAGTTGACCGGCCCTCAGATAACACAATTTTGCGAGGATATTCACTTCCATTGATAGACAAATACTCCTCATTAAAGCTTTCCTCATTTCCATATATGAATGACAAGGACGATGATGATATCCATGTGAAGAGGGAATTAAACATCGTAGCGAAAGGTGACAGATTCAAATTAAACCCCTCTGGTGGACCATCATACCAAGAATCCTCTGATTCAAAAACATCATAATTTGGCACCCCTGGTTTTCTTGGCCATTTTAAAGGAGCTGGTTCTATATCAAGCACCTCATCGTTCTCCTTAAGTATTGCTTCATCCACTTCTTGTGGAGGTGGCAATATTATAATCCCGGCAGTGGACACAGCATCAGGGACATCAGGACCTGAGGCAACAGCCTCTGCTGCTTGTTTTAGTGCTGCTGCACATGCTTCTGCAGATTCAAATCGATATGAATCATCATCCTCTTCAATGTTTGTAGGGCCCGATTCCCTATTAGCTTGATCCCCTTCTTCTGATATTTCGGATGAACTCTCCGTTAATTTTCCAGTGTCATTATCAACATTTTCATCAGCCCAAGTAACTGAACGAGCCATTTTCTTGTACTTTGAGGATTTTAGAGAAGATCTGAGCGATTGTTTTTCAGGTGCATCATCTGATGCATATTCTCTTCCGGCATCAGATATATTTAGTACCTCAAGACTTTTGTTCTTGACATCATGTTGGCAAGGACCAGAAGACACTTCTCCAGTGTTAAATTTATCGACCTTATAACTTTTATTATTCGAATCTGTTTTTTCTGTCTCTTCTCCAGAATGCAACTGCAAGTCATCAACTTGCTTCCCCAATATAGAAACATCAACATCCCTAACTTCATAGCTTGCTCTTGTTTGTGCTTCTTTAACCTTTTTACTTGAGACGGCATTTACAGGTGCTGGTAACTTTGAAATGCTATAACCATCTTGAGTTATTATAGTGCTGGAAAAGTCCGTCTCATGTAGTATCATGTTTTTCTCATTTTGGAGTTTGGCCTGCTTATTCTTGGAACCTTTCTTAATATTGTTCAACAGTGCTGGCTTCACATTTCGTTCTCTCTGGGGTACATAGCCTTCAATCGCGTCAGATGGACCCATCCACTCTTCCATTGAAACTTCACCACCCTTTACATCAACCTTCTCCTGAATCTTCAACTTGGATAATCCTAGATCTCCATTTTCCTTCACATCCTCTGTGGAATGCAAATGCAATCCCACAAATAGCTTCAGGACTTCATTAAGTTTTGCTGTATTTAAAGTAGAGCTTCTCTCGTCTTGCAAGCTACGGGCAAATGCTCCACTGTTGACAGCACAGTTTGTTGAACAGTACATGTATGTTTCATGAAGATCATAAACTTTATGCTCCTTCAATGATATCCGGTAATGTCCCTTCCTAGGCCTTTCAGAAGGCAGAGAGTTGCTGCAAAGAGGATAACCACACATGTTTACTATTGATCGTTCAGTTACTACATCTTGATAATCTCTCCGAGACAGCAAAGACCCAGCAGCAAAGAGTTGGTTTTCTTCTTTAATGCCTTCAAGAAGATAGAGTTGCAGCTTGTGGATAGCATCTTTAACAGCGATGACTTCTTCATTTGCCATCAGAGAACTCTTCCCAAGTACAGTTAACCGAGGAAATCCAAAACTTGGACGAATTTACAGTCTAGCTAGTGAGAGTAGAGAGGCGAGTGACGTATCAAGCCAGTTTAAGATTGAGGAAGTAGAGAGAGCTGATGAAATGTTATTATGTTTTCTTCTATGACTTGTTTCCTATTTTTTTACTTTGGTTTGGTTGCTTAGCACGTTCATGTCTGTTATTTCAAGTGTTGCATTTGGTTTTCACTAGAATCTGAGAGTTATATAAGCTGAATCTTTTAAGTGATGTAATAATTGGACTGTTGGTACTTATGCATATCCATTTAGTAGTGTTAGTTTAATTATAATGTTTTAAGGCATGTTATCATGTTAGTTTGAACGATAAAAATTGGAATACAATGTGGGCCTGAAGCTGGCTTTGAAGTCAAAGAACTAATGGTTTGAAATGTTTGGATTTAATAAATGTTTGAAATGGCTCTATGCTTCAGTATTTAACTTCAGTAGTTTGGCTTTGAAATCGGAGAACAAACGGTTCGAAATCTGTACCTAATAACTGAGGCATCTCCTTTGATTTGAAAATATTAATCACTTTAGTTTGTTGTTGAATTTCAGAAATGAGTGTAGTAACTCATTAGCTTAAACATGATCTGAATATGAGCATAAAATTTGATTTTTAAAATGAGCTAACGCCTGATTTGAGCGAATTTAAATCATTCATTTGTTACAAAATCGATCAGTGTTGTGAGGTCCAATTTAAAGCCAATGTTGATTTGGGCTCATTTTGGGAAAAAATTGGACAGATTGTTTGAATAAGTTTTGGTCCTCTGTTGAGCCAATTACAAGCCCAAATATTGAGTTCCAACTTCAGGCAGTGGATCCGAGTTAAAAACTACAACAATAGCAATTGTTTTTTATTTGTTTGAAATTTGAGCTTGACTTGGTGGGCTCAAACTTGCTCTTCTTATTAAATGCTATTTGCTGGGCCTAGTCATTCTTCTTATGACGATTAGCATCACCATAAATAATTAATTAGACTTTGCCATAGTTTGAGGTTAATGATTTTAACCCTTTAATTAGAATAGGAGTTAAACTATGCTAGATAGTAATAGTTCATGGACTTCAAGCCTTAGTCAAATGTCCTTTAAAAATGAAATTGAGGTGCGCCATGCCAAATAAAAATCACGTGGCTCTCTTTAATTATCTTCTTTTAAAAATCCTTAGAACTTGGGACGTGCCATTTAGCTAACTTTCATGGCCTCCCGCAAAGTTAACGACGCGTTTGTTGCTTTAGGCGCGCTATTCAATAATTTTACCTTCCTAAACTCGGGTGTGCATTTCATGTGACCCAAATCCAAATCCTAAAAGGTTTAACAAAATGTATTCCGGATTGTGGTTGCATTCATGTGATGCGATCTAAAGGCACGTTTTAGACGATGTTCAATTTTCTTTTAAAATTAATTAAAAATGGTAAATAATTTAAAATTTCACTATACATTGGACATGTATTAAAATCGGATAATAAGTCAATTGTAATAGTTTAAGCAACCATGCCAGAACCACAGAATCCGGAGATGCCTATCACCTTTCCCTGGGTTAACATAATTCCTTATTCAAAATTTCTGGTTCGCAAACTTCACAAGGAAAGTCGAATTTTCCTCGATTTGGAATTTAAAATAAACCGGTGACTTGGGACACTAGAAAATAAACTATCTCAAGTGGAGAATCAGAATAAATAAATAATCTCATTTCGAAAAATATCACTTAAATTGAAAACACCCTTATGCTACCCTCGGGTGTGTAAAAAGCAAGGTGTGACACTAACAAATACTAGAAATCAATAAAAAGTATTAATTAACAAAAGATAAGGATTGGAGACAAAATTAAGGAGGTATAGAGTTATGATTTTCCTTATTGTCAAAATCATGCCCACTATGTCTTCTATAAATTTGTCCAAGTCTTTTCTACCGACATGAGCACTCTGATTGTCGTAACACTCTTCGAGTAATTACCACAATTTACTCGATATATTCTCTTGAATTACACTAGCTAGCATTAAGTATGGCTCACTCGGATCGCACCAAGGCTTCATTACCCCTAGTCCCACTTTTTAACCATCAATATTGATCCTCATATACGCTAAGAGTGATGTAGTTCAACAACTACTTAATTATGTAATCTCTATCGAGTAATACGCACTAAATATGCATAGTCCATTAAGAGCTCTTCAACCAACCACAATAATAATATAGTTGAATAAATAGAGAAAATACTATGACAAATCTATATTAACATAACATGAAAATCATCCTCCAATAGGTTCCATCAAAATCCTAGATAACAAATTAGCTATGCATAATAGTATTCATAACAACAGTACTAGAATTCATAACCAATAATGAAAATAGGAAGAAGGAAGTGAAAACCTCGTAGAAGAATTCTCCGCCTTGATCCTAGTGCGTTCTTTCCTCCTTAGGTCAAATCCCCTCTCAAATACGTCCAATCTCAATTTGTCTCCCAAACTCTTCCCGGTCTAAATTATGTCCATAGTGACGTTTTAGGTCTATTTATATGTCCAAATAGGAAGAAGGAAGTGAAAAAATCCTAGAAGAATTTTTCGCCTTGCTCCTAGTGTGTTCTTGCCTCCTTAAGTCGAATCCCCTCTCAAATATGTCCAATCTCGATTTGTCTCCCAATCTCTTCTCCGTCTAAATTATGTCCGAAGTAACGTTTAGGTCTATTTATATGTGTAGGAAAAGACCTAAACGTGTAAGCCAAGTCCTAGTCAAACTAGGAGATGAAATAAGTCTTCAAAATTCAGAATGGACCTGGCCCCAGGCCTGTTTTCACCATCCTAACTCTAGCCTCAGCCTGGCCTTTGGCTAGCCTCGCCAAGCTAAAGCCTGGTTCAGCCTGGCTTTTGGCTGGCCTCGTCAGGCTAAAGCTTGGTTGAGCTAGCCTCTCTTTTTCACTGTTCTCGAGCACACTTTCAACGTTTAAGTATCATTTTTCTCTTCTTACATCTCCAATTCATCTACACATAAAATAGAGTCTATTACGCACAAACAAAGTGTAACTTATCATTAAAGCATATAAAATACAAGGCAAATAATGTACGAAACTATGAAATTATAGTCGCACATCAGTACTTGATGAGCATGACAAAGCGCTTGTACACATATGGTGAGAGCTGAGCCGGGCACACTTCGTAGAAGCGACAGAAGTCTACCACTAGAGAAGGGAGAGGAAGCGTATATCCAATAAAGAAAGGATACGCGCAAAATGTGCAGTACCCCCGGCGGTGCAAATATACAATGTCTGTCCCCATTGCCGATTCCATTTCTATGTGATTTGGAATTCCCCACTTAGACTTGAATGCCGTAATCACCGCTTCATCCATGGTAGAAAGGAAAAGTTCTGGTTCGTCTCCTGGAAGGATGTTAAAGTCAGTCCATAACTTCCACGGCGTAGTATCTCAGCCACTGTCGGAACTGCCTCATCTTTTGTCACCTCCACTTCCTCTCCAAGTGAGATATGTCATTTTTCGGCATTGGAGCTTCGACAAATCTGTCAGTATGGGAAGAAGTACCAGCCATTTGTCTAACTTGATCGAAATAAACAAGAGTGAAGAAGGAAAAGAGAGGATGGCAACATCAAATTCTGCCAAAAGCAGAAGTATGAAATATTAAAGAATATGGAAGTTTGCAAAATTCCTCAAGTAAATCGAAAAGTGTAACAATTGAATTGTGGGTTTCCCATATTTATAAGAACATAAATGTCCTGAGCGGAAAACCCAAGAGCCGCCAATCAAAAATTGAAAGGGCACGGGAAATGATACATTGCCTGGGAAACACGCCCCATAATGGGTATCCATGATACCTCGAATCGATGCAATGATTCAGCTCCGAACTGACGTAACGGTCTGATGACACCACTGAAGCGTCACGTCGCCAGCTTGACTTAAGGACCTTGTCCAACGCATAACGTTCAGATTTCTCCTAACTTTTGAATTAACAGAATCCGCCCATCGAGCTCGCCAAGAGGCGATCCCGGCGGATGGAAGGACTAATTGTATGGGTTAAAATATGACCATACGATGGTTCTTCTTAAAAGGAACGATAAGGGGTCGACCAAGCCATAGTCATGCCCACGAGGCATGATATCAAATATCACTTCGGCAATTGCGGGGATCAAAATGTCAGAAAGCTTACATCACAAAACAAGTGTAATGTTTGGAAAAATGATGAAGGATACAGTCACAAGAAATTAAATCGGTTAAAGACCATTGGATAAAAGAGAAAATTATATATATATATATATATATATATATATATATATATATATATATATATATATATATATATATATATATATATATATATATAAGGGGAGCGGAGCTCAGATCTAGGAGAGGGTTTTTTGATAGTCATAACTATGGAATGAACAAGGGAAATCTCATAGTAATCAATAGTTCCCTCTCTTCTCTTTCTTTGCTTCCACGATTATGGTGCAAACCTGTCATAGATGTAAGCCTATCATTCATATTTGATGTACGTTAATCATCTTAAGAAATATTACACGATCTTGTTTTTCTTCTATTTTTATACTCAGTATATTTGGATCTAGAGTTAATTATGTTTCGCTAAGATTTACCTTCCATAACTCTGTTAACTAGTTTAACAAAATAGTTTAATACGCTTTTGGTCAAACAAATATCTTTTACCATTCTATCTATTTGTTTCATACGTTTAGTTGATGTTTCCATGAACAACTGAAGCTGAATCTCAAAGTTCGTAGCTCCCTCTCCATCAGCAGTTTCACGCGGCAGATCCACCATTAAATCAGTGCCCTGATACCAAAAATAGCACCTGAGCTACTAATTTTGGATTTACTAAGAAAAAAACAAAGAAAAGTAAAGGAAGAAAAACAAGAAACTTTCTTAATGATCGATAGATTATCTCACGTTACAAAGAGAGGATAAATATTAGGTCTTTAGCTAGCCGTAGTTGTCCCTCTAATCGACTAGTACTATAATTGGACACTTGTTCTTCATTGAGGCCTTTAGTCGTTAGGTAATAAAGCCAAAAAGGCTAAGAGACTAACATAATACTGGACCTATGACTAATTCGGCCTAACAACTCAGTCTAAGACTCGACCGAATCCATTCTAGTTGATCTAAGGTCTCGATTACAATCGTGACATTTACCAAAAAATAAAAGAAAAATTGGTATCCTATAACAACACATAACAAGAATTGACAAATCTTTAGCGTTATATTAGGTTTGGCAAATATAGCTCCAAACAATTGGCATTGTATAGCCAAATCTTAAAAAACTACTCTCTTTTATATTCTCTCTCAACAAAAACTACACGCTTATTTTGGCTTCCCTCCCCCTTTTCTCTCTTTGTATTATTTATTCTGTCTCTTCTCTTTTGCTCTCATAGTTGAGCAAAAATACTTGCAAATTACGCTAATAAAATCAGGGGGATGAAAAGGTAAGGTTGATCTCACATCAGAAAAAATCGGAAGCAAAAATTAAGAACGAAAAAATGTATTTCAACTTTATTTTTCTTCTCTTTTTTCAGTTGGATTGAATGAGCGTGTGTTATTGAAATTGGTTTAACAGACCTAAAATGAGTCTATGTACAAATTTTGAGCAAGATTAGTAAAAACTAAGAGAGAAAAAATATATTTCGACTTTATTTTTCTTATCTCTTCCTTTTTTTGGTTGGATTGAATGAGTGAGTGTAATTGAAAATGGTTGAAAATACTTAAACGAGGCAAAAATATACAAAATTTGAACAAGATTAGAAGTGACTTAGATTGGTTTCAGGTAAAATATCAGACCTAAAATTCAATTACGACACGTATGTATCATGTTGTCTATCGTGTACATCAGTGTATATCACACACAAGTTTTAGGGACATCTGTGTATATCACTTTTCATATAGTGTATACCACAATTTTTCTATGGATGTCCATTGTATATCGTATATATAACACAAATTTTCATGAATATATACAGATATACATAATATACGTTAGATACTACTGATGTACATAGAGAAATACACAGTAGGGGATACACATGTGGAATCGTCTTGAACTTGAGTTTTCAATATGAAATGTGTTATGCAAGAAGGAAACTAAAATTTAATGAACTTTTTGATATATACATTATTATTATGTGATACACGATAATATACAAATAATAAGCAAGTTCTAAAATATAAAAATAGTAAATATAATTGTGGGATTAAATAATATTTTGGTATACAAATAAAATTAATTTTTGAAATCCACAAAGAAGAAAACTAAACTTATGTTATGTATTTTGGTATACACATATCCGATGGGATATACACTGTGATATAAAAATAATACATCTTTTTGTTGTGATATACATTGATATAAAGGTAGCAACAACTACATATATAATTTTATATTATTGATATACAATGAATATATTATTTATATACAAAGAATAAAATAAATTTTAATATACATGTTGATATGGACAAAGAAGAAAAAGAAATTGTGATAATAACATATTATTATTGTGATATACACTTATTGATTAGATGACAATTTCTATAACTAGAGCTATTTTCTGTCAATTATATGGGTATGTTGTTATACCATGCCAAAATCCCAGCACTATAGCCAAATCCTAAAAAACCTATTCTCATTTATATTGTCTATAAAAAAAATTACACATTTATTTTGTCTTTCCTCCCCCTTTCTTGCTTTGTATTTCTTCTTCTATCTCTTCTTTTTTGCACTCATACTTTAGAAAATATTCTTGAAAATTATTAAAAAATCAGTGGGATGAAAAAGTAAGGTTGATCTCACATCAGAGAAAATCAGAAGCAAAAACAAAGAGAGAAAAATATATTTTAACTTTATTTTTCTTCTCTTCTTTTTTTTGGTTAGGTTGAATGAGTAGGTGTGATTGAAATTAGTTGAAGGCTATATACAAAATATGAGCAAGATTAGAAGTGATTTAGACTGGTTTCAGGCAAAAAATCAGACCTAAAAATCCAACTACGACATGCATATATCACATTGTATATCATGTACATCACTGTATATCACACACAAATTTTTAAGGACATCTGTGTATATCACTTTGTATATCGATATATAACACAACTTTTTATTGACGCCCGTGTATATCACATTGTATATCGTATATATATCAATAATTTTTATGAATATATACATATACACATAATATACATGAGATATACACAGTGGGAGATGCACATGTGGAGTCTTCTTGAACTTGAGTATTAATATGAAATGTGTTATACAAAGAAGGAAAATAAAATTTAATAATTATTTTAATATACACATTATTATTATGTTATGCACTGTGATATACAAATAATATAATTATTAATTATTGACCAAAAAGGAAAATAAATTTTAAATATAAAATATTTAAGCAAGTTCTAAAATATAAAAATAATAAATATATTTGTGGGAGTAAATAATATTTTCGTATACAACGAATATTATTTTTGACGTACACAAAGAAAAAAAATTAACTTTTGATATATATTTTGGTATAAAAATGTACGATGTGATATACATTGTGATATACAAATAATATAATATTTTTATTATAATATATATTGATAAAAAGGCAGAAATAACTATATAATAATTTTATATTAATGATATAAAAATAATAATACTATTTATATGCAAAGAATAAAATAAATTTTAATATACCATGTTGGTATAGATAAAGAAGAAGAAAAATTGTAATATACATATTATTATTGTAATATATATTTATTTATTATTTAATATAAATATATATAATTAGGACTATTTTCTGTCAATTAAAAGTATGTTGTTATATCATGGTCAAACCCATTTCTTGTGTCATTTGCTCAATCGTAGCAACAAAACCCAACCATACCAGGAGGTATCTTTTGAAAATGATAATAGCTTGTTTGAATGATTATTGCATATTGTACTGTAGTTTATTTTTATTTTAATTATAATATTTATTTTGATTGTTACATTAATTTTATTGTATTATATAATTAAATTTGTCGTTATGTACGTGAAAAGTATTACTTTATGGAACGACAGATTTAGTGTGGTGACATCATTATCATAATTTTTTCTCCCATCTTATCTATCCTTATTATTAAATATTTATAATTCTTTACCCTGCTTTTTTATACAATAATTATACTATGTATCTTATTTTTCTTATTATGTTATACGTTTATTTTTTATATTATTGGTGTGTAACATCATAAAATAACTTTAAATAATATAATCTACTTAAACTCTATTAATAAAAAAATATAGCACAATACAATGTAATATAACATAATACATTATAAATGATACGTAACAACAATCCAAATAAATTGTAAGGAAAAAATAAATTAACCTCGAAATTCATTTGAACTGATGAAGTATTTTCTTACAATGGAAAGCATCTACTAGTCAAAAGACGCATGTACTAGGTCATCATGGGCAACTTCTTAAAAGGAAAAATTATTGTAAATATTTGTACTATACTTATTTTTCTAAGTAAAGTTTAACTGGATTGTTGTTATTGTTGTCGCTTATTTTCCCCTGGATTTCTTTGGACGCCTTTTGAAACAAACAATTTTCTCAAAAAGGAAGACTTAAAACCAAGGTGACTGGGTTGTTAAATAAAGAATTGCGAAAACGAATATTATAATTAATTAAATCCTAAACGATCTTAATGTAGTCTATAGCAGAAAGAGTTGGACTATTTTGCAACTTAGAAGCAATTTGAGGGATGCAACATTGAAATTAAAATTTTAAAAAGGCAGAATAGCGTGGGAGACATTTTTAATTGTTCCGATTTGTCATCCCAATCTCTGTATTTCGTAAAATTTCATCCAGACACTTCAACTTAATCAAGATAAAACTTTTAAACCGTCTTCTTCTCTCCTCCCTAACGTGCGTCGAGGGTGTTTTCCATGGCAAGAGGGAGAGGCCGACCTCGGAAAGTTTCTCTGGCACTCATAGACCGAATTATCCCCGTCGTTACACAACCAATATGTGCTGAAAAAACAACCAACACTGTTCCATTGCAAAATAGTGTTAATACTGTTCCATTGCAACACAGTTTTGACACTGTTCCATTGCCTCATGCAGCTACAGATTCAGAGTCATCTGGAGTTCCTTTGCTTGCAACACTTGCTGGTAATGCGAATAGGAGTTCAGATCCTAAGAATGTACCGGCGATAGCTCCGATGGTGCAAGAAAATAGGGGTATCGACCACATGCAGCAACCCCCATAACTAGCTGTGCCAAAGCCCAATATAGAGGAGGGGTCAAAAATTGAAGCACCCAAAGGGTGGGCTAGTCTATTTAAGAGGAATCGCCTTGCTACTAATGGTATGTCCTTGGAGTACATTCCACCAACAGTCATTAATGGTAAACCAGTTGGTCAACTGATTAAGGATGAAGTGGAGAGGAAGAAGGAAAATGGAAGTGTGCTCTAGTTGTATTTGTTCTAGGGAATGGCCCAGGTTACAATGCTATGAAAATGTTTATTAACTTACACTGGTCTCATGTGCCTGAACCAGATCTCTTTTACCATGACGAGGGCTATTATATTGTCAAATTTCAATCCCTGGATGATGCCAAGGAAGTCCTGTGTGGAGGACCATACTCTATTGCCAACCGACCTATGATCTTGAAGCAGTGGTCTGCTGATTTTGATTTTAAAGCTGCTTTCCCTACGAAAATTCCCCTGTGGATCAAGTTCCCTAACCTGCTTATGTCCTGTTGGGGTAGCAGGTCTTTGAGTAGGATTTCAAGTGTGTTGGGTAAGCCCATTTTTGCTGATGAGTGTACGACTAAGCAAACTAGAATCTCATATGCTCGTATGCTCATTGAGGTGAATGTATCAAAGGAATTACCTAGTGAGATTGAGCTCCTGGATCCAAATGGGAAGAGTTTTATGCAAGATGTGACCTATGATTGGAAACCATCATATTGCGAGAAATGCCTTATGGTGGGACACAATTGTCTGGCCAAATCTGCTCAACCCAATCCCATACAGAAGAACAAGGTGACACAGGAATGGAAAGTTAAAGCTCCAGCCCCCGTGGACCAGAGTAACCAGGGATCTCAAATTCAGCAACCAAACCTTCCAAAGTAACCAAGTCCCCATGTTGTTTTAGGTGAAGCTTTGAATAAACAGAAAGGTATTGATACATATGTTTCTCCAGTCTTCAACATCACAAACTTTCCACCATTATCCCCTATTGTGATGTCTAATAGATTTGAAATTGGGTCAGTGAGTTGGGCAGACCATCCCCTGGATGAAGGGGGAACCAGCTATACCCAATGAAGTGGTTATTTTGGAATATTATGGGTGTAAATAAAAGGTACAAACAGAAGGAAGCCAAAGAATACTTTAGAATCAATAAATTTGACGTTGTTGGTCTGGTAGAGACAAAGGTTAAACAGAAAAATGCAGAGAGAATATCTAGTTTCTTGTTTCCTAACTGGAGTGTTCTAACTAACTACAGGGGAGCAATGAATGGTAGAATTTGGATTCTATGGGATGCTACAAAAATTTTGATCACTGGTTTACAGGAAGAGGCTCAATTCATCCATTGTACTGTTAGGACCCTCACTGGTGGTCTTATCTACTGTCTCACAGTGGTCTATGGCTTCAATGACATTGATCAAAGGAGGACATTGTGGAAGACAATTCAGAACCTTGCTGCTGTTACTACTGACCCCTGGCTAATAGCAGGAGATTTCAATGCCATTATGTCTAGTAATGATAGACAATCCTGTCACCAAGTTAAGCAAGTTGAGACTGTAGATTTTAACAATTGCATCCAGCAGGCTGGTCTGGCTGAACTCCCATGGAAAGGGGATTATTTTACCTGGACCAATAAACAAAGTGGCAATGATAGAGTGTGCACCAGATTGGATAGAGTGTTTGGCAACTATGAGTGGATGATTAAGTGGAGCCATGTACACACTGTATATGGAGTGCCACTTATCTCTGACCATAACCCCATGTTGCTAACCCTGGCAGAAGATAACAAACTCAGGAAGACTCCTTTCAGGTTCTACAATGCATGGACTCAACATAAGGATTTCCAACTTCTGATCAAGGATAACTAGAATGGCAATGCTCAGTGTACCCTTCAAGGGGTGTGGAACAATCTCAAATCCCTCAAACCAGCTTTAAAGTCTCTAAATACTAGAGACTTTAAGAATATTACACAGAAGATTGAGACTAGCAGAAAGGAACTGGAAGATATCCAACACCAGATGACTTTGTTCTATACAGATCCCTTACAGTTTAAAGAAAAGGAGCTGGTGCTGCAATTAGAAAAATGGTCATTGATTGAAAAATCACTATTGCAACAGAAATCTAGAGCCAGATGGATCCAGCTTGGAGACTCAAACAACAAATACTTCTCAGCTTTAATGAAGGAGAGAAACCAGTATAAGAGAATTACTGAATTGATCACAGAAGAGGCTTTGAAGGTAACTGATCCAGATGACCTAAAGAAGGAGATTAAGGATTTTTATAAATCACTCATGGGGACATCAGCCACTTCCCTTCCAGCTGTTAACAGACTGTATATAAGCAATGGACCTAGCTTAACACATCACCAGAAGATGGAACTAGCTGCTGACATCAGTGACACAGAGATCCTAAACAGCTTAAAGGCAATTGGTAATGATAAAGATCCAGGGGTAGATGGGTATAATGCCATGTTCTTTAAACAAACTTGGCCTATCATTGGAAAGAAGGTACTGCAAGCAGTCAAGAAGTTCTTTGAAACCAACAAAATGCATAGACTAACAAACTGTGCCTCCCTCACATTAACTCCCAAGGTGTCCGATCCTCAAACAGTCAAAGAGTTTCGACCAATAGCTTGTTGTTCAGTTCTACACAAAATCATTTCCAAGCTGCTGGCCAACAGACTCCAGAAGGTCATGAGCAGTATCATCTGTAGTGCACAAGCAGGATTCATTCCAGGAAGGAGAATTGCAGATAATGTCATTCTAGCACATGAATTAATAAAGCATTACTCTAGGTCACATATATCTCCCAGATGTATGATCAAAATTGACGTACAGAAGGCTTATGATTCAGTTGAATGGTGCTTTTTGCAGCAGGTTATGGAAGTTCTAGATTTTCCTACCAGATTTACAAGATGGATTATGGAGTGTGTCCAAACTGTTAGCTACACAGTGGTTGTAAATGGAGAAACAACAGAACCTTTTCAAGCAGCCAAAGGTCTGAGACAAGGGGATCCCATATCTCCATTTTGTTTGCTATTGTGATGGAATATCTTAGTCGATCACTGGTAGAGCTGAGGCAAGCTAAAGGCTTCACATTTCATCCTGGTTGTAAAAAACTAGGAATAACTCATCTAAGCTTTGCTGACGACCTATTGCTGTTTGTCAAAGGAGAACCTCAGTCTGTAAGTACCATGTTTACCTACTTCTCTCATTTCACTGCAACCTCTGGTATGAAAGCCAACTTGCATAAGAGTGCTGTCTATTTTTTTGGGGGGGGGGGGTAAAGCCTGAGGATCAACAGCAAATTATTGATCATCTTGGATATGTACGTGGAGAACTCCCCTTTAAATACTTGGGTGTACCATTATCTACCAAGAAGCTGACTGTTTTTCAATGGCAACCACTGGTCGACAAGATTACTACCAGGATTACATCCTGAACTGCCAGACAACTATCATATGCTGGTAGAATCCAGCTGGTGCAATCAGTAATCTTTGGTATTCAAGCTTATTGGCTCAACTCTTTCTCATCCCTTCCAAAGTTATAAAACTACTAGAATCAATATGTAGATCCTACATATGGTCTGGCTCAGTTAATTTAACAAGGAAAAGCATATGTGGCTTGGGAGAAAATCTGTCTGCCAAAGTCTGCTGGAGGATTAAACTTGACCAATCTCTTACTGTGGAACAAGGCTGCTGTTGCAAAACTAAGTTGGGATTTGGCACACAAGAAGGATGTATTATGGGTGAAATGGATTCACACAGTTTATATCAAACAGAAACAGTTGGAGACCATAAATGTGCCTAAACAAGCTAGTTGGATGGTCCGGAAGATCATTGAAGGCACTGTGCTATTGCAACAACATCAACTGTTACATAAGCCTGATTGTACTATAAGAATTCTCTATCTTCAATAGATTGGAGAGGCACCTAGAGTCCCTTGGAAGAATCTAACAATGTAGAATCCTGCTCGACCTAAAGCACTTTTCAACCTGTGGATGCTATTACAAGACAGACTCCCTACCAAAGATAGGTTGATTAAATGGAACTTGACTGTGGATGACACTTGTGTTATGTGTCAACAAAATGAGGAAACCAGAGATCACTTATTCTTGGACTGCACCTTTGCTACTCAGCTGAGGTATCACACATTGCAATGGATTGGAGCTAAACAACCTGCTGGACAAAACTGGTCTTAGTTTGTCCACTGGTTCATTGAGCAGGCTAAAGGGAAATCTCCTCGAGCTCATATAGTCAAAATGACCTTGACTGAAATGTTCTATGTCCTATGGCTGGAAAGGAATGCGAGAATATTTGGAAACACCTTCTGTACTAGTGACAAACTCCTTAGATGCGTTGCTTAGACTTGTAATATTAGGGCACCTCCTAGAGTAAGAGTACATCTTCAACATTACCTACTGTAATGTTGGACTTTTGGACAGTAGAGGTTAGTCAGTTTTTGTTCTTTTTTTTTGATAGGCAGCTGAGTATAAAGCTGCTCTATGGATGTGTATGACAAACACTTTGGTGATTAATACAAAGTTTAATTACCAAAAAAAAAAGATAAAACTTTTAAACCCTTCTGACCGTTGACCGAACTTATGTGGCATAAATATAACTGAGGTAGACAAAATGGTTGGTATGCACGCGCCTAGTGAGCGTGAAATAGTGGTTAAATCAGAAAACTAGACAAAAAATCAAAAAGAGACAAACAAAATATATAGCAACTCATATCACCTTCTAACCCCATGAGCCTCTTCCATTTTGGCTCCGGCATTGTTGTCTTCTTCCGTTCCACCACCAAATAATACAGAGAAATAAAAGAACACGATGTGCTTACAAATCGAAGAGGAAAAAGAGCTTGGCCTTTCTTTTTGAGCAATCTCTGTAGTGGAAAAAAATCGATTTTGCTTTTGCTTTTTGAATATCAAGAAAATGCTCAACAAATAGTAAATAAATGGTTTGTCTAAAGAGATGTTCTCATGTTTGACAAACGATATAGAGGAGAAACCTCCTTCTATTCTTCCACCATCACCGCCAAATTTGGATTGTTACATTGGATGAATTTGAGGGTTTTGACGTTTTGGGGAATATTAGAGTAGAAAGAGGAGGCTAAATAGAGAAGGAAACTTTGAAGGATGGAAAGAAGTAGCTTGTCACCATGTGAGAGTTTGTGAGCTTTTAAGGTTAAAAATGATGGTGATGGGTGAAAGAGAGAGAGCTGGAAATATGGAGAGAGAGAGAGAGAGAGAGAGGAGAAATGGTGTGCAATTCTAATTTTCATTTTTATTTTTGAATTTTATAAACTATAAATTTTTTTAAAAGTAAATTATGTTATGGATATATTTATCTAGGTGTCTCCGATGTGTCATCCAATAGGTGAGAGTGAACAACACACGGCGTGGAGATGTTTAATATAATAGTTTTGATCGAGTTCGGGTGTCTGGAAGAAACTTTATGAAATAGAGGGATCGAGATGACAAATCGGAACAAGTACAAGTGTCTTCCAGGCTATTCTGCCTTTAAAAAACGACGTCAACTTTCCACGTGTAGCGACTTTAATGATTGAGATGTTACAATTCGAATCGCGACGTGCAATAAGCAGGAGGCCGTTAACATTTGTACCGGCAGAGTAATGAATGACCATACTTAGGAGGTGTTCATAAATATTTGAAAATCGATTAAATTCACTGAATCGTACCGTATCGAACCGATTTTTAGATTTTTTTAACGTAATTGTAGATTTTCATATAAATTTATAACTGTACCGATAAGTAGGAAATGTTTTTTATTTTATAAAAATAAACCGAAAAAATACCAAATCATACCAAATAAATTTTACATGTGAGAAATATATTTATATAATAAGCTTAACACTAATAAAGCATTAAATTTTTTATTGGACCTTGGAATTATGAAAATTGTTACAAGCCAACAAGTAATTAAACTCAAAATACTAATTCATAAAACCTATTATCCTACTTATACTTAAATTAAGTTATTTCAAGTATCTTTATTAAGAAGACAAAAAGTATTCCATCGGTCATGAGTAGCAACTATAATGTTTGAATATATTTCCTTTCATATAATTTAGATTTATCCATTTGAATATTTAATATAGACTTTATTCTTGAGTCTCAGCTTGATTAATATTTTTCCACTTGTGTAATTTATATTTTCTTTGCTTTTACTTGATTTCTTTACATTGTTGTCGAATAGAGATGTATCTATACTTTAGTCATCTTTTATGTTTTTTAATTCATCACCTTTTAAACAGTAAAAATGTCTAGAGAATTTTGCTAAGTCCTATAAACGAAAGCATGTTATTGCATTCTACTTTTACTGGTAAATTTTACATGATATTTTAAAAATACCAAAAATTAACCGAACTGTGCCGATACTGAAGCGAAAACGACATGATTGGGATGATTTTGAAAAGTCTAATTTTGGTTATGCATAATAGAATAATCAAAAAATTAGTATGATACAATTTTATAAAATAACAGACTGAACCGAACCATTGACACCCCTATACTACAGTGTTAGCGCTAGATCAGTGAAGACCTTCAATTAAGTCATCTCTAACCTTATCCCCATTCCCCATAATGAGGGAATTTTTTTGGGTAATTTAACTCCAACACTCCTCCACTTTTGTCCTCCAAAATGGGGGATGAATAGTGTTCCCTCAAATATGGGGTACACTATTCATCTTCCCTATTACTATTCATCACTTATTATTATTATCTTATTATTTAATTTTTTAATTTATCTCTTTATATATACCTAATTATTTTTATGTAATGTCTTTATATTATTAATTTTACATCTTAGGGTGGCAGTTTGAGCCCAAACCTATTTTATCCGTCCAATTTTTTAAGGTTGGACTGGTTATTACTTCGCCCATTTGTCGAACTTAACGTATCATGACCCAACCCATTTCAGCTCATTTAAAGTTGGGGTATTATTTCTCTTAGCCCACGCCAGAAACTATTTATATTTTGTAGCCGAAAAAATGTATAAAATTTGTATAATTTTTATATATAACATACATAATGTGTATATATACAAAAAATATATTTTTTCGGCTATTTAAGAGCGGCTATACAATGTCACTTTCCCTTTAAAATTGCCCTGATGTTCAACCCAAGTAGATACATGAGTAATTTTTCTAAAATAACTTAATTTTTTTTGTTGGACCATACCAGAAGAAAAAAAGTTTTATTTTATAATAGAATTTTTACCTCCTATAGCAAAGGTTAATACCTTATTTATTTTAAATAAATACCATTCAAAAAATTATATTCTATAAATACCTTTTAAGGCAAATATTTAATTTTGGTTACCTACTAGCCCTAAGCCACTAAATACGCTATTCACTTACATTATTTTCTTTCTCTCTCTACTTTGATACATCCCATTCTCTTCCCACATTCCATGAGAACATGATAATCAATCTCAAAATTCCTCTCACTCACACTATTTTCTTTTATTCCGATCAATTCTTGCGCCGAATTGAATATATTGGATACCTGCGGACCTCAGACTTCCTGATCGAGTCTTGCCCAGGCAAAAATCCATTTGCAATTCATCAAAACTCAATTATGAGAACTTGATTCAGCTAAAAAGAGTTGAATCAATCTGACCACCTTAACTGCTTCATACTTGAAGAATATCTATCTAATTTACAATAAACAGAATTTGATTCAGCTAAAAAGAGTTGAAAGCGTCCGTTCGCTAACTTTTTGTTTGCGCTTCTCAACTGAAGCCAAATTCTTCCCCTGAGAGTTAGGATTTTTAGTATCAAACTTCACATTTACTTCTTCAATACTATGTTCATGCAAAGAAACATGCTTCCTGATCGAGTCTTTTTCGGGAAAGTTTGAAATTGGTACACGCAATAAATAGGCTAATTCAGCAGCCTTTTGTTCAATTTCTCGTGGAGTCAAATTCTTATTAGAGCTAAAGATCGTAGTTCTCGAACGAGCAATCGAAAAGACTCTGGAGCATCTTCGGGATTAGGTATTGTTCCCCCAATGATCGTAGTACCAAGTACTTCCTGGCGAGCTCTAATATGATCTTATTTATAAGTAAGCATCTCTTGTAAAATATGAGCAACCCCAAACCCTTCTGGAGCCTAAACCTCCATTTCTCCTACCTGCTGTCCCCCCTGTTTGGCTCTTCCTCTAAGGGGTTGTTGTGTAACAAGCGCATAATGTCCACTGGAGCGCCCATGGATTTTATCATCAACTTGATGAATTAATTTCAAGATATAAGGCATTCCTATTATAACGAGTTGTTCAAAAGGATTCCAAGGTTTCCTCGGGCCGGACGGAGATTGGCCCTGCAAAGGCAGAAGGGAGCTTGACTGCAAGACCCACCCGTCGAGCAGGGACAAAAGTCGGCCTTAGTGATCCGACGGTGCCGAGTGGAAGGGCCGCCGCTCAACGGATAAAAGTTACTCTAGGGATAACCGGCTGATCTTCCCCAAGAGCTCACATCGACGGGAAGGTTTGGCACCTCGATGTCGGCTCTTCGCCACCTGGGGCTGTAGTATGTTCCAAGGTATCTCGTTGTATTTTATGTATTTCATTATATTTGTGTCTTTCTTTTTATTGTATTTCGATGTATCATGCTGTATTCTATGTATTTTATTGTATTCACTGTCTCGCTATATGCCATAAATGTATTCATATATATTTTTTAATTAATATAATTTATGTATTCAAATGTATTATATAATTTCTCGGAAGATTGCTATATTTTTGGGGTATTTTAGGTTGCGAATCTTTTTTATAACTGAAAATATAATTTTTATGTGTTATAATTGAGTTTGTTGAGTTATATTAGGAGTTTATTATGTTAACTGATTCACTTTCCGTTTTAAAAATAGTGTAATCCCTTATTTCACGCCGTGAATACAGTCGAATACAATAATTTATCTAGCTGTAATCCCATGTTTCACTCCATAAATACAGTCGAATACACTCGAATACAACAAATGATTAGCTGGATTTTCCTGATTTATGCCTATTTTTGCTACTGTATTCATGAATATAATAGTTTAAAAACATCAAATACATCTTATAACCACACAAAAGGTATCTATAATTCGTAATATAGCAAATGGTATATATAAATGGCTAATCACTACTAAAAGATAGTGCTTTATGAAAATTTTCCTTTTATAATTAAATAATTTATAAGAAAATAAGGCACATTAATTAGAGTTTGGCAAGAGTTGGACGAGTTGGGCTATGACCCAAATTTTAGCTCAACTTGATCCAACCCAAATTACTTTTGGACGGGGCATTGGCCCGCCCATTTATTGAGTCAACCCATTTTGACCTGTCCTTAATCAGTCCAGCCCGCCCATTTGACACCCCAACCTATAATTTTAAAGATGGAAAGATTAGAGCAATTAAATCAAGAGAAAATTTCAGAAACCACTACGTTTTAGAGATTATTAGCTAGTAGTACCTACCATTAATTATATTACTTCCTATGACTATGTTTTCAGATTTTTTAGGGTGTATTCGATGTATTTAAGCTACTGCATTCATGAATACAATAGCATTTCTAGGCGTGAAATAAGGGATTATAGCTAGATAGATTTTTGTATTCGAGTATATTCGGTTGTATTTATAGCGTGAAATATGGAATTACAGCTGGACACATTATTGTCTTCGACTGTATTCATGGCATGAAATATGGGATTACACTGTTTTAAAACGGAAAATGAATCAATTGACATAATATACTCCTAATATAACTCAACAAACTCAATTACAACAACATAATTTTTAATTTTCAGTTATAAAAAGGATTCTCAACCGAAAAACGCCAAAAAATATAGCAATCATCAGAGAAATTATATAATACATCTGAATACATAAATTATATTAATTAAAGAAATATATGAATACATTCATAGAATATAGCGAGACAGTGAATATAATGAAATATACAGAATACAACGGGATATATTGAAATACAATGAAAAAAAAGACAATGAATACAATGAAATACATAAAATATAAAATACATTATAGTACAAATTCGCAACCCTAATCCTTAGGAATCGTTGTCTACTGGATTCTAGGAAAACTACTTTGTAAGGCCTACTAATACATAAGGTTCTAGTCAAGTGAGAGCTCAAATAGGCATGACAAAAAATGTTTTCTAGATATACATAGAAGGACTCCTAGCTATAGAACGACTCACTCAATGAAAAATATTTCATGCTTGGCAAGAGTTATCAGGCAGCAGTAGGAGATTATACAAGACAAGACGGTCTAAGTGGAAGTTTCATCTTTCAAATGCAAACAAACTAATATATCTTGTCTGAATTTGAAAATGATTAAATCACCGGCTTGGTGTTGCATATTCTGGCGAAGAGAAGACATCGGGAAGTGAAGAGAGAGAATATATATGGGGTAGGAGAGAGGAGAAACTTAAGGAGATATGAGAGAAAAAAATAATTAAAAACTTATTTATGACTTAAGGGTATGATGTAATCATAAATAGATATTTGATTATAAAAAATTAATAAGTAACTATGAAATATAATTTTTTAAAATATTTTCATTTAAAATAAATAAGATATCAACCTTAATAACTAATCCTTGCATCAAATATGTAATAGCCAGAGGCTTATAATATTAGGCAAGATCTTGGTCATCATCCTAATGCAAGAAGAGATTTTTGTAGATTTTGCAGATTCTTATTATGAAAATCAGTTGAAATGGACGTTTACTTTAAGTATTGATTGAGAGTGCACCTATGAACCAAAGTGGGCTTACTTTATATTTATAAACCATTTGTTTTTAAGATTGTCTATATCTTTCACTTGCCACCATATTGGAATGGCCATCTATTCAAGGTGCTTTGCTTATTGGAGGTTAACTATTAGTATTGGTTCAGCTTTCTCAATTCTGTGGAAGTTATTATACTCTTATTATCTCATGAATAAAAGTCAAAATAGTAAAAGAAAAAAAAGGACAGGAGAAAGAAAAAAGGAGTGGAGGCATATAGGGGACAGCTCTTCCCAAATACACCACTAATCATATATATAAAGGATGACTTTTGTTTTTTGGAGTTCACAATAAGTTAAGAATGCTAAGAGAAGACCAAAAGGCAAAAATACATAAATAAAAAATCACAATTATTATATTGTTGAGGAAATAATAAAAATAAATAAATTATGCTCTCTATAACATTTAAACTTTTAATGTCGGGTGGAAAGCTTATGTAAAACATACTAAGGTATGATTGTAAGCCGAAAATCTGAATATAAGCTGAAAGTAAAATAAGAGGTAGAACTAGTAACTAATATGAAACTTAATCGAAGTTTAAGTTGATGCTGAAACTGAACTACTATCTAAACTGGTATATGTTATGGGCTATATCCCCTCAAAATTAGGTAATTGTTCATTCAATTAATCTCATGTGTTGAATAAGAATCGAGGCCCATACATGAGGGATTGTATTGAAAAAACTTTTATTGCAGTTAGACATACAATTCAAACAATTATAATCTCTATTGAAATATAGTTATCAACGAGGGGATAATATATGTTCCATTATCTACTTAGACAATGAATATGTAAGAAGATTAAGAATGAAAGCCATACACTCTGATGAGTTCAAACAAAAGTGGCTATAAATCAGAATTAATTTATGCAAAGCTCAGTGAAGTCCCTTTAACTAAAAGCCTGTACGAATGATGTTTTTGCAACAAATGGCAAAACTACGTGAAAGTTGTTCAAAGTGCAGTACCTATATCTATAATAAGCATGGACATTTTTAGGTCAAGTTAATTTACTGAATTGTCCTTCAAAAATATCTATTTTACCCTTAGTCAAACACTATATACTCAACAACAACAACAACAGCAACCCAGTATAATCCTACTTAGTTGGGTGGGGAGTGTAGTGTGTACGCAGACCTTACCCCTATCGGGTAGAGAGACTGTTTCCAAATAGACCCCCGGCATCTTTCCGTCCAAGAACTTCTCACCTTGCTCTTGGGGAGACTCGAACTCACAACATCTCGGTTGGAAGTGGGGGTTGCTTACCATCAGAGCAACGCGTCTTGTCTTCAAACACTATATACTCCTATAATAAATTTAATTTCTACATGAATTTTATATATAAGACCCAAAAAAGAGCTATTTACCCGTCAAATACTTAACGACTTTTCTGCCCTTCTCTTAAACATTACTCCCACAATAATTTCATACAAAAAGGTAAATTTACCTTTTACTAAATAATAAATATCGATAAAAGAATTGAAATTATATTCCTCGAAATTAAAAGCTTCGTGTGAAGTTATATTGCAGTTACGAACACAACTTTTGGATGTACATTGCTTTGTAGTTATTAATCATTAAGACCCAAAAAAGTTTCTAAATTCAATTAATCGACTTTTTTCTTTCATCAATAATTGTTTCTTCATCGAATAGGTTAGTGTCAATTTATGTGTCTTTTCCTCTTAAATAAGGTAGTTAATTAAAATAATAGTTATCGCATGGAATTGAGAAAGGTAAATACTAAGTGTTCTATTTTAAAGTCGTTTTATATCTTCTTGCATTGTCCCTTTAGAATTTCATATAAGTAAGGGTGGTCCAACGAGTTTTGTGGTCTAAACCCAATTTTTATGAGGGATTTTTTAATTTTTTTAAAAAAAATTGATTTGAAATCTCTTTTTTTTTTAGCTTTTTTCAAATACATAGTTATTCTGATTTTCTTAATATTTTTCAATTGAAAATATAAGGAATCCACTTAATGTTTCTGGTGACATTGTTGTTCTTAGATAAGATTTTATCAATTTTAAATTTGAAAACTTTTTTTCGCTGAAACAACGGTAACTTGAGCTATGAACATTATTCCATAAGAAACTTAGGCATTTGGAAAAGAATTAAATTTTTATTTGATTAAGTGTATCAATTAAATTGTTATCTTTTAATTACTATTTTTATTAATACTTTTATCAAAAAATAAATCTAAAACATCAATATCCCATTGATTATTATGCTCTGAGGAACATTCAAGATTAAGGCAATATTTTTATAAATTTTTAATATCTAGTGATCTTAGTTTTTACTGCCAAATAAAAAATTAAAATATTTTCATATGCTTTGAATTGTTCAAATCTATTTTCACGTGAAAAAATAGCCTTGTCTATTATGTATAAAAGTAATCAACTCTAAAGGACTCTTCGAAAGATTTGGTATTTCAGTATCAACACTCGCATCAAATTGTTACTTCCTATATATCACACATTTCATACAAAATTCGGGTTCGGTATCCGTTGTAATTTTCTTGGTAGAAATTATAATAGTTGCAAATCCTTCTTCTTTATATATGTTAAAAAGAAATAAATTTTTTTTACTTGACATAACTCTTTTTTAAACTTATACATTATTTATTAGGTGTGACAAAAAATAAACCCTTACACATATAAAGCCTAAAACAATTGGTTACTTGCTTTAGAAAAAGATCACCCCTGCATACAAGGAGGAGGAGAAAGTAGAGATTACATGGCCTGGGGAACTACTGCAGATTATAATAAAGTATACTTTTGAAGAATTAAAATTTTATGTCGGACGAGTATGAGAGTCGAGACTTTTTGTTACTTTTCATGAGTTTGATTAGTTTCAATCTATTTGTAGAGTAACGTGTGAATTATTTATTTCTGATATGTGATTATTTTGTCAACAAAATCTGATTTAAGAACCTTAAAACCAATAAATAGCTCTATTTTCGTTCTTATATTTTATTTCTATGAATCTCTCTTGCAGAGTTTGGTGTAAAATTGAATTGGGCTATTCAATTGATTGGTAGTTTGGTACTTTCGGAAGTCAAATTATTTATCAATCAATTTGTTTGTTGATTCAAGAAAGAGTTGTATATTAATTCTGAAAATATTAATGATAGATAAAAATAGATCGATGTATAATCAATGAACAATTTTAGAAAATAATAGAATTTTCATATTAATCGAGTATTTCTTCTTTTTAATATTTGGAAAATATTTTTTGGCGATTCAAATTTTTTAATATTATTTATTTTATTAGGACTAATGTCTATTTCTGGAGTTACTTTCTTTTTCTCTTTTATAATTCTTTCTTTTGATTGTAGTTGTTCTGTGATTTTACGAATAATATCAGACCAATTTTTTTAAACAAGAATGGCGATTGTCTTTTGTTAACGTTGAACTTAAAATTCAAACTCAGTGAAGAATGATTAGATAAAGTTTATTTCTTAGATGTAATTAATAGCAAATATTTGCGTTGCTGGCAAGATGAGAAAGCTTGGGAAAGAACATATACATTAGGCGGTATCTTTCTTAGTCTGTTCTAAAATAAATAATATATTTTTAAATTTAAAAATAATAACTCTTCATTTTACATATTTTACTCGATCGATGATCAGAAAGGTTGGTTGTACATACGAATTCAGAGTTTGAAATCTATCATCTCCTCCCATGATTTCAAATTAATTTATACTAAAATTTAAGTTTAGAGTCTAACTATTTATAGATATTTAGTGAATATATACGCAGGACGTAAGCAAAAACTACTAAGATGAATCTATATATTACATGCTAATCTATGTCGTAATTCGAGTACAAAAGATTCAGGAAAGCTCAAAAAGGCCAAACCTATAAACGTTTGCTATTTGAAAAATTAGGCTTTTAGTTGTATTAGCAGAGTTTTATGCAATCTTTTTGTTGATGATATTAAGGTAGAATGTATAGTAGAAGAAAGCAAAATTTACATCTTTGAGACTAATGGTGTATTTTGGCTCGGCCCCGGCCCAAACGGGCCTCATGGGCCGGGGTTCGCGGTCCCGGGCTTCGTGGGCCGGGCCTGGCGGTCCTGGCGGGTGAGACCAGCCCGTGACGGGCCTAAGCCCACAGTAGTCTTGGGCTTAGCGGGCCGGGTCTGGCGGAGGTTTTTTTTTAAAACCAGTATCGTGTATAGTAGTTATTAGTATAGTATAGAATATATTTTATATAGTATACTAAGTTATTAGTGTAGTATATGTAATATATATTTTATTGTATATTGTGTTGTAGTAATTAGTATATATTGTATATTATGTATATATTATTACCCAAAATGGCATATCTTTCTTAGTCTTCCTTTCCCCAATGGAATGAGCACAACAAGGTACTAATACCACCACTAAAAGAAAAAAACTAAAAGAAGATGTGCCAATGATGGTACTAGTAATTAGTATATATTGTATATTTTGTATCTATATATATATATATATATATATATATATATATATATATATATATATATTTCCTTATATATTTTTTTGTAGTATATATTGTATGTTATGTATATATATATTCTCTTATATATTTTCATGTAGTATATATATATATTGTATATCATGTGTATATATTATAACGTATATAGTTATATATTTTGTTGTAGTATATATACTGTATCTCGTATGTATAATGTGTATATATTCTCTCATATATATTGTATCTTATGTATATATGTTATTACTTATATATTTAGTTTAGGTTGTATGTTATGTATATATATTCTCGTATATATTTTCTTGTAGTATATATTGTATGTTATATATATATATATATATATATATATATATATATATATATATATATATATATATATATATATATTGTAGCTTATAAATAATTCGAAGTAAAGACAAAGAAATATTGAGAAAAAAGATATTCAAGGATATGTCCTATAATTATTATTACCCAAAATGAATATCTTCTTAGTCTTCCTTCCCCCAATGGAATGAGCACAACAAGGTACTAATACCACCATTAAAAGGAAAAAAAAAACTAAAAGAAGATGCCAATGTACAAGTTACATCATAATCTCATTGTATCTCTAACAAATCTCATAAATCCGTCAAGGTTGGGAGAAGGTTGTGTTGGTGGTGGTGGAAATGAAGCTTGTTCATCACCACTTCCGGGCGAAGCCGAATCCTCCGAAAGTTCCGCTATCATTTCTTCATAAGCTTCATCTATCGCAGGTTGTGATTCTGCAATTCCAATCTTCTTTCCGCGCGGATCCAATCTCTAAAAAGTACCGATTTTTCCAAGCTATCCCTCATCGCCGCTCTATGATCACCTATTTAAAGTCTTGCTTGATAGAAAGCGCTCTCCGATGCAACAGTTGAAGCTTGAATTGATAAAACATCCCGAGCCATCCTTGCAAGAACCGGAAAATATTTTTCCCTTGACTTCCACCATTCCAAAAGATCGAAAAAGCCGTCTGAATTCTCCTCTTCAAGTCCCTGAGACAAGTAAACTTGAAGCTCATTTAGATGTGAAGTTTCATCATAATTATCACCTTGAGAACCCCGGAACTCCGTCCAATATTTAAGAGTTGTTAAGCCCGTAGCTCTTTTAGACGATTGTGAGCTAGACGAAGTAGGGGTTGGAGTATTTGGCCTACCATGCTTTAAGGCAACTATATAAGCATTGTAAACTGTTTGAGCATTAATTTTAATTGATGCTTATGCATCTGCAAGTCTAGCAACATACTCGTTTGAAAGATCTAAAGCCTTATAAATATTTGAATACCAAAAATGAGAACCTCGCAATTTCATTGTAGGATTTAACATTGCAGCAACACCAAAAATAGGAGGGATAGGGAAAAAATATTTTTTAAATTTTTTTTTCATTTCATTTGTAGCAAGTTCATAAATATCCTCACCCTCGCCAAATTCAACAAACAAATCAGCTAGTGCGGCAATATAAACTAAACAGTTTGAAATAGTATGATAATATTGCCCAGAAAATGCATTTGTAGCAACTTGAAAATGTTCTACAAAATCTAAAAGAATTTTAACATTCATCCAATCTTGGGTAGTAAGCATTTCATCATCATCCTCACCATCTATCCGAGAATTAAACGTTGCATTAATTGGGTTTCTATATTCATATGCAACTACTAAACTTTCGTACATACAATTCCATCTAGTCGGGCAAGGTTTAGGAATCTTTCTGTCTCTAAGGTCATATTCATCACATTTTGTAAAATACTCTCTAAGTCTAGTTCTACGGTTTGAATAAAAAAGCAAATTAAGAGCCATTCGAACCTTTTCAATTTCAATGTTTAAAATTCGCATACCATCACCGAAAATTAAATGATAAATATGACAAATACTTCTAACATGGAAAATATTAGTAAATACAGAATTTAGTATTTTTGTAATAATGCCTATAGCACTAGTGTTATTAGAGGCATTATCCATAGAAATTGCCATTATTTTATCGCTAACGCGAAAATATCTACAAATATCGGAAACAGTGTTAGCTATAAACTTACCTGTGTGACGTGAATTAATTATTCTATACGCAATTATATGTTTTTGCATTGTCCAGTACTCATCTATCCAATGACTTGTAACAGTTAGATAATCACAATCATTATCACTTCTACCAATATATAAGTAGTAATAGAAATCCGATTAGGTATATGAGTAAATAAATAGCGCAAATATTGTTCATATTTAAATATCGGCCTTAACTGTTGTGCGAGGCCAACCTTTATAAGTAGGATTAAAAACTCTTCTAATATAATGAACCTAATTAGGATTAGAAGCAAAACTATAAGGTAAGCACATAACAGTAATCATCTTTGCTAATTCTTCACGATTTCTATTTGGATCTAATATAAAATACCTCCGGTGACAGTGTTTATTCCTGATTGAACTAGATTTGAACCTGTACTAGGGTTAATTGGTGAATCTCACTTGTCCCCTCTTGCTGCGCTTGCATTTGAAAAAATCTAGCCCTATCTGTAGGGTGTGTTTTTATGTGCCTAGTCAAACTACCCGTGCCGCTACAGTCTCCAGTAAATTTATGAACCAGTAATTTCCCATAAGTTTTACACTTAGCCTTATTTAGTGCTCTTACTTGAGTAAAAAAATTCCAAACTAATGATGTTTCTGGATATTTAGCAGGTTGTCTACTAAAAGTTGGAGTTTCTACAGGCTGGTGGGCCGGTGCATTACTTGAGTTATGAACAAGACTAGTAGGTGTATCATCTAAATCTAGTTCTTGGGTTTCACCATCTTCATCATCATCTTCATTTTCCTCTAAGATAGGTTCATTAGGATAAAGAGCATTCATAATTTCATCATCTAATCTATCACCTACTGCAACATCATGTAGAAATTCCCTATCGCTAAATTGAAAACAAGGGTGATTACTATCAAGCATTACGGGAGGCGGAGGAGGACGTCTAGGTTGGCGGCTACTTTCAACTTTCTTATCTTTTGTAGGTCGGGGAGCAGGGGGAAGGGTAGTATTATGACCACTACTTTCGCCGGTTTTACCTTCCTTCCGAATATTTTTTTCACAGAAAATGCCATATTAATTTTAATTATGCAAACTAAACCACAAAAAAATATTTTATTAATACGTAAGAGTTGAAACGAGTTTACCGGATTACCGAACAACTTCTTGAAAATTGAAAATCGTTGAACACTTGAAAACTTCAATTCAACAACTTCACAATTTTTCACGAATTTTCAGCAATAAATTAAGTAATTGTAGTAGAAAGATTGAAAGAGAGATTGAGAGATATTGATGAATTGATGAATAAAATGAAAGAATGAGGGGGCATTTATAGTTGAGATATGGGAAAAAGTGTAATTATATAAAGTTTGTGGTTAAATTAAAGTTTTGGGGCTAAATAACTATTTTACAAAGTTCTAAACGGCTATTTTTCAATTGGAGCTGTTACTGATTTTTAAAGTTTTTTTTAAAAAGAGCCGTTGGACCCGCCAGGCCCGGCTGTCAGTCTCGTGCTCACGGTTTTTAAGTTTTTGACCGGCCCGTCGCGGGCCTATAGGACCGCCAGGCCTGGACCACCAGGCCTGTGAGGCCCGCGGGCCCGGTCAGGTTCCGGTTTAGGCCCAGGCCACAGTACACCCTTATTTGAGAACAAAGTAATTATAGTAATCAACAACAACAACAACAACTACCCAGTATACTCCCACCAGGTGGGATCTAGGGAGGGTAATATGTAGACGAGCCTTACCCCTGCCTGAAAGGGCAGAGAGGCTGCTTCCAATCGACCCTCGGCGAGTAGAGTAAAAATGGGAAAGCTGCATTAAGAAACAGAGATAAAATTAGAAACACAAGCAAGACAAAATCAAATAATAAAGCATAGGTACTCCCACAAAAGTAACGTAAATAGTTATGAAAACATAAGCAACATAAATACAGTCGCATGCAGTAATATCAAGCAGGAACTACCATTCTAAAATACTAATCACCTATGAGCCCCTAACCTACAATCTTGATTCTAGACCTCCAGACTCCCCTATCAAGAGTCATGTCCTCGGTAACCTGCATTCTGGCCATGTCCTGCCTAATCACCTCTCCCCAATGCTTCTTAGGCCTCCCTCTCCCTCGCCGACCACCAACAATCTCCAACTGCTCGCAACTCCTCACCGGGGCATCGGGGCCTCTCCTCCGAACATGCCCGAACCACCTCAGCCTCGCTTCCCGCATCTTTTCGTCCACCGGGGCCACCCCTACCTTCTGTCGAATAACTTCATTCTTGATCTTGTCCAGCCTGGTGTGCCCACACATCCACCTAAGCATCCTCATCTCCGCAACCTTCATTCTCTGAACATGCGAGTTCTTAACGGGCCAGCACTCCGCCCCAAACAACATTGCAGGTCTAACCACGGCTCTGTAGAATTTCCCCTTTAGTTTGTGCGGGATTTTCTTGTCACACAGGACCCCTGAAGCAAGCCTCCACTTTGACCACCCCGCTCCTATCCGATGGGTGACGTCCCCGTCAATCTCTCCGTCCCCCTGGATCACAGACCCAAGATATCTCACACTGTCCCTCTTGGCGATGGCCTGAGAACCAAGCATCACTTCCCCGCTTACCCCACTCGGCTCGTCGCCAAACTTGCACTCCAGATATTCTGTCTTAGATCTGCTAATCTTGAAACCCTTAGACTCAAGGGTCTGTCTCCATATCTCTAACCTTTCACTAACACCGGCCCTCGTCTCGTCTATCAATATTATATCATCAGCAAAGAGCATACACCAAGGCACATCCCCTTGGATATGTCAGGTCAGAGCATCCATCACTAAGGCGAACAACAGGGGGCTCAGCGCCGATCCTTGATGGAGCCCCATTACCACAGGAAAATGGTCTGATACGCCCCCCACCGTTTAAATATATGTATATCATTTTTTAATCAATTGATGTGAAATACATGTGCATTGCAAATGTGCAGAAATTAGTGTGTATATATATGTGTAAATAAAGAGAGATATTTTTCATCCGGTGGTCAGTATCTAGTTTTGGCCCGTCTAATTTGGATTCACGGTGCGAAGCCTCATTTCAGGAGAAAAATGCTCCCTAAAATGTGACTCTATTCCTAGAGCTCGTAGCTGAGATATCTGTTTAAGAATGAATACTTACCATTCGGCCATGATTATTGATAGTTTTCTATATGTACATAACTATCGCTAGTAATATTATGTTCTTCTTTGTCTCTCGAAGATTGATAGACATGTAGAATGGTTATATAATTGTTCTTGTATACGAGTCAGAGAGCATTGTACAAGCAGAAAATACAATTTAAGAAATCGAGAAATCCAGAAAAAAGTGAAGATAAAAAATTGAAATAGAAAAAATTAATTTATGTTGGCTATATTTTATTTGTGGATTCAATAAACTGACCAACAAAGTTTCGGTGTTTTTCTAGGAAAAATATTAGTCAAATATTAATTAACTGTAATCAAACCAATATTACAAAGGTATAATATTTTTTTCGTTGAAAAATATTAATTTTGAATTATTAGATTACGGAAAAGGTTTAAAATCAGCAAATTTGAACTAACATGTCACAGAACTCCTTTTTTCTATGTTAGGTACGTTTTTCTTCTAACGTAAGTCGTAAACAGCTGTGTTTTGGAAGATAGGAGGAAAAATGGATTGTTTTATACTAGTCTAAACAATTATGTTGCTTGTACTCTTCAAATATATTGTCGTATTCATATCGAATCTTTCAAAAATATAGTATTATAGAATCCGATACAACTCATCAGCAATTTTGAAAATAATGAGCAATATACATTTAAAGCAGTAGCGGAGAGAAAGCAAAGCTGCAAGTTCGACTGAATTGAGGTCCATGGAAAATAATGAGCAATATATATTTAAAGTATTTTTCAAAATAATGAGCAATATATATATTGCAGTACTTGTGCACATTACAGAATTTAATGCTCGTATATTTTGCACATTCGACATGATATGAATTATTAACTTGTTATGAGTTCCAAATTGAATTCACTTGCAACTCAATCCACTCAATGTGCTTAAAAACGAAGAAATGTTTTCTTTTATAATAAACTCAGCTTTATAGATTCAACCCTGTATTCGGGTTTAAGACTGCATTTCACTACTAACTGGTTCTTTCTATATATATATATATATATAATATATCCAGCTAGCCAAGCAGCCAAATACCAGGATTACTAAATGGTTTACAGGCCTTGGAACTTATTTCCTTGAGGACTAAATTAACAACTCAACAAATAACAACGGTTAGTAAAATTTTATTAATGAGGTATGAGAGGGATGTGTGTTACAACTGAAAAAATTAAGTGTCATGCGAAAGCTAATAAATCAAATCCTCAACGATGATAAATCAGATAACAAAAGAAAAATCTACTAAAAGAGACACAACCATATAACGTGGTTCGGTCAATTGACCTACATCCACGGGCGGAGATAAGCAATCCACTATAATAAAAGAGAGTACAAAATATCGAAAGAACAACCTCACGAAGAGGCAAACACGAATAGCACACTAATACTTATCCCGTAATGTTCTCCCCCTAAAAACGACTCTCAAACAAGATATGGCTACATTGTGGATGCTATTGAATGAGAAACTTGAATCCTTAATTTATAAAAGTCCAAACCTTTTCCACAAGAAAAAGGGAGTAGCCAAATATGAAAGAATTATACTTTCCTTCTAGGAAAAGAAAAACTCAATTATGGTAAATATGTTGTCCTTTCCTGCATCAGATATGAAAACCAAATATGGTAAGAAATAAACTTGATCCACCTTCTTCATATAGCCTGAATTTTCTGACAAAATAAACTTGATCCACCTTCTTCATATAGCCTTCAACAGGCGCATTCCCAAATCTCCACCACAAAGTTTGTCTCAACGTGCGTACCACGCTGGTCAAATTTCTTAGACAAAAATCATGATCGTCAAATAGGTTGCGGTTAGAACTAAACCCACAAGATGAACCTATCTTGAACCCTGCTCTAATACCACTTGTTAGGATCGAAAAATCAGGAGTCATGCAAAAACTAGTAAAACAAATCCTCAACGACAATAAATGAGATAACAAAAGAGAAATATACTAAAAGAGACAAAAAAATATAACGTGGTTCGGTCAACCGACATAAACAAGCAAAGATGAGCAATCTACTATAATAAAAGAGTACAAAATATCGAAAGAACAACTCCACGAAGAGGCAAATACAAGTGATACACTAACACTTGTCCTGTAAAGTTCTCCCTCTAAGCTAGACTCTCAAACCCCAAATGGCTACATTATGGATCCTATTGAATGAGAAGGAAGAATCCTCAATTTATAGAAGTCCAAACTTTTTCCTACAAGAAAAGGAATTAGCCAAATATGAAAGAATTATATTTTCCTTCTAGGAAAAGAAAAACTCAATTATGTAAATATGTTGTCCTTTCCTTCATGAGATAGAAAAATCAAATATGGTACAGAAATCAGGACAACACATAGCAATGTGTACGTAGACGTTATCCCTACCACGAGGAAGTAGAGAGGTTGTTTTCAAAAAACACTCGGCTCAAGAAAACGAAAGGAAACTATATCAGTATCATCAACAAAAACTAAAGGAATTATAACATCACCATAAAAGCCAAAAAAAATATTAAAATAATAGCAATAACCAGTAAATAGTCTCGACGCTATAAAATGAGAGTAGTGGGAATACAACATTAACCACTAGCAGTCTAAGACAAAAAATCCTATTAGACTAGTCTCATATAGTTACAATCCTGCCCTACAACCCTAATACTCGGATCCGCAACTTCCTATTAAGGTCCATGTCCTTAGAAATCTGAAGCTATACCATGTCTTGTCTAATCAACTCTCCCCAATACTTCTTAGGTCGCCCCCACCTCTTCTCGTGCCTTCTAAAGCTAGCCGCTCACACCTCCTCACTGGTGCATCTGGGCTATGCCCAAACCATCTGAGTATCACTTCCCCCATCTTGTCATCAATGGAAGTCATGTCCACCTTCTGCCGAATATGATCATTTCTAATTTTATCCATCCTCGAGTGCCTCGACATCCACATTGACATCCTCATTTTTGCTACTTTTATTTTTTGGATATGTGAGTTCTTAACCGGCCAACACTTAACCCCATATACTATAGCCAGACTAACTACCGTTCTATAAAACTTACATTTTGGTATCTGTGGAACTTTCTTGTTCCACATGACTCAAGATGCTAACCTCCACTTCATCTTCCCTACCCCAATACGGTGTGTAACATCCTCGTCGATCTCCCCACCCCCTTGATAACCAACCAAAGTACTTGAAACTGTCTCTACTGAGGAAGACCTGTGATTCATGCCTCACGTCCACGATATTTTCCCCCGATTCAGCATTGAACTTGCACTCCAGATATTCCGTCTTGGTCCTACTTAGCTTGAAACATTTAGACTCAAAGCCCTATCTCCAAACCTCCAATTTCATTAACATCGCCGCGCGTCTCATCAATTAGAACTATGTCATTAGCGAATAACATACACCATGACACCTCCCTTAAATATAGTGTGTTAGTGAGTCCATAACCAAGCAAATAAAGAGGACTAATTTAACAGAAGAATTATTAATAATTTATTGATTTCCATAAACGATCAATTTATTCGATATATATTAAGTAAATTGAGATTTCCATGTCAAAACATGTAACACTTCGTAAATTCGGACTAGCTGTAGATGTGTTAAATGAGTATTAATGTTACATATTATACATAAGAGGTCGTATTGGGATGATTATAGGTGAAATAGTTGTTTCGGAGAGTGAGGTGCATAAGATTCAATAAAATCGACTAAGTATATGGAATGTATATCTTCTAGAACGATTTAGTGAAAATATGAAAGTTGTAGTCCTTTAAAATTCCGGTCGAATAATATATTATAGAGCCTAAACGGACCTCTGCTCAAAAATTTATATGCGTTTTACTACACAATGCGCAGTCTATGCACTCATTGCCTTTGATGCGCATTCAAGTGCACGGTTGGCCTTCATCTGGTTGAGGGCGTACCCATGAAGCCATTTTATAAGTCCTATCTCGTCCCCCACAACCCAAAACATGAAAACGTGCTCTGGAAAGGGAGGCTCTCAAGCACCTAACTTCCTCCATGGTCCCTTCATCATCCAAGGTAAGTTTTAATGATGATTCTAAGTTAATTTCAATTCTCTAACACTTCATTGACATGGTTAAACCCTTCAAATCATTAGATATTAAATCAAGATATCATTGTTGAGAAAAGAAACTCTAGAACTCAAATTCAAGAGGATTGAACGACAAAAGGTAATATCTTCATCCTCTATTTGGTTATAGCATTGGATTAATGATTGTGGACTATAAGTCTATTAGATACGAGTTGATGGTTTTGATAGAAAATCATGAAGGGTAATAGGTTTGGATTGTTGATTGTTGATTATTGGTTTTAAGAGTGTCGTTTATCTTCTAGGTAATGAAAAATGATATTGATTATAAGAAATTTGATATTTTAAAATTTATCAAGGAGGAAAAGAATGAGTTTTTGGGTGTAGAAATACCATTAATAAGGGCTATGAGGCTTTACGCCCATAAGGTATTTTATAAAATGCCTAAGTGACCAAAACATGATTATTATTGCTAATATAGAATCCCTTTAACTTGTATTGCTATAGACTAAAGTTGAAAAAGTTGGAGAGAATGCTATATTAAGCTCGAGAGTAGGAAGTTAAGGTATGTGAGGCTAACTCACTATGTTTGGGAATGTAATGATTCTCCCTACACTGTGTTTGTTTTACAACGTTACTAATTGCCTCAGAAATATAATTAAGCCTAGTCCTTTGAATAGTTGCAGAACTCCTATTCTCTACCTTCGTAACTCGTTCATGACTTTTATTCTGAATGTTGTGAGCTTAATCCGTTATCTTGGGTTTGATGCGCATGAGTCTTAGCCTAGATTATTCAACATGTCATAAACATTTGAAGTTTCAGTTTCCATAATCAATTTATGAATACATATCTCAATCTAGTCCTATTTAGCATTCTAATATCGTGAAACTCGGTATGATTCAGTATCTCAGCATCACGTATTGTAGTATGATTCTGAGAAACAATTTAAATTCCTGAATATTGAACACTTGTATTTGGGCCTGAGGCCGCAGTTTATGCTTTATGCTTTTTTGGATCCGAGCCCGTGCACATGTATATTGGGCCTGAGGCCGTAATTTATTTAGATAAATAAGTGATTTATCATTCAGAAAAAGGAGTATTCATATCCTTACTTCCGTTGTTCGGTTTAGTTATTAGTTATCATTTCAGTTATCGGCTATTATTTTAGTTATATGTTATTATTTCAAATATCAACTATCAGTTATCATTTCAATTATGAGTTATAATCTCAGTTATCAGCCCAGTTTCAGTGTCAGAATTATAGTACTTTCTTTCAGTTGCTTTACATACTAGTGCAATTTAAATGTACTGATGTCCCTTTTGCCCGGGGCCTGCATCTCATGATGCAGGTAATGATTTATAGGTTGACGATTCAGAGCGTTAGAATTCTCGTACCAGCTATTTGGTGAGTCCCAGTTCTTTCGGGGCATTATCATTACTTTACAGTCATTCAGTATTTGCACACAATCCGTGTTTTTATTGCTTTATTAGAGGCTTCATAGACTAGAGTAACAGTTAGATAGAGTCAAAGGCTTTTCATGTTAAGCAAACGTTAGCTACATATATATTTGACTTATGTTAATATTTCCGCACTTGATTTATATCAATCAGACTTTCAGTATATCAATATGTATTAGTATATCTTTCGCATTCAGTATGTTTTGATATCACATATTAATTCATCCAGTTAGTTGATTCGCTCGGTCACTACATTTTCTTTTCATCTACTTGTAAGAGTAATTTAAAAAAACGATATATATAGTCTCTACTAGTCAACAAATGGTAAATTTGATGCTCCTTCAGTCTCAATGCATCAAGCTATTTTTTTAGCCTGCTCAAAATAAAATATCATACTTCTTTTTTTTAGAATTAATTTTGCTTTTTTATTTATTCAAAGTAAAATAATTTACAGCTACATAAATATTTATAACTTATTTTAGACCCTAATTTTTTTAAATTAATTTCGTGATCAGTCAGCACTGCCATATACATTATATGGCGAGAGCAATATTTTTCTACTAGGGCGCAAAAACTTAGCAATTATCTAAAAGGTCTTGTAAATATTCGTATATCTATATGAAATAATAAAAAGTTTTTAAGACTACAATATGAACTGTGAACTATACTCATTGATATGGGGGCCTCAGTAAATGATTGTGAAGCCTGTAAAATTATGCCGAAACTGTAGAAACGAATAAAGAAAAAGAAAAAGAAGTATGTTCTCAATGATTGTGTTGAATAAACTTTTCTTTTTCATTCTTTCCTTTGATGAGAAGGGACACGTGTCAGGGAAAACCTACCTTGCTAAGTAAACTTTTAATCAAGCTGCTGCTGCTAGGGTTTTGAAGCTATAAGAAACCCTTCAACCCATATCTACTTATCTAGAAGCTGAAAAAAGGACAAGTGTACATGTATCCAAATAAAAAGGTAAATAGTACTCATTTTTACTTCTTTAATTCCTTTTTGTTGAAAGAGTCAAGACATCGAATTCAGAAAAATATCCTCAACAGAATTGAAAGCCTTTTTTCCTTGGATCAGAAGACGAATTTTAATAGCATAATATATAGTTATCATTTCATGAAACAATGAGACTACTAGACTTAAATGCATTTTAGCACAAGCATCAGAATTCTTCGATTTAATAGAATCAACAATATCCCGGCGATCGGAGTGATCTCCTATACCTATTCCAATCTTATCTAATATTGATAATTTCCCCTTTATTTTAGAAACACGTTTTTCTATTCAATCTTTTTTTTTGGACTCTCTTAAATTCAAATTTTAAAATATTTACCTTTCAACTGTACTCTTGAATATTGAAATATCTTTTTAGTAACACTTATATCTAGAAAGTTAGCATTGGCATTTGCTAATATGGCTTATTGTCTTGAAGTGTTAAACAGGAAAATTATTTGAATGAGGACATTGGAGAGAGTAAAAAAAGGTTTTTATTTTGAACTGGTCGAAATTAGAATTGATTTCCATGTGAAATATGCAGAAAAATCACTTTAATCCATAGCTTGGACAAATCATCACTTGCACTGCTCCAGCACTAATAATTGAGCCAATAAAATATTATCTTTTAATTCGCAATATGAACAATATTTGGACCCTCCTCAACTGGTCACTTTAATATAGTAACGTTAAAGTACCGAAGTCCATACGGAGGCCACTATATATATAAATACCACTCATATACTTTTAGGTTCTCACATATGTGGCTACACATTTTTCTCAAATTATTATTCCAAACAGCAAATCTATCCCAGAATCAAGCTAGGCGAACAAATTAAAGGAGTTCGCAAAATAAAGTAATTACGATATGGAACAGAATTTGCCAGTGGTAGCAAAGAAGTTCTGGAAGATAGTGAGAGTGGCATTTTTCATGTTGAGAAAAGGAATATCAAAGCAAAAGCTAATGCTTGATCTCAAGTTAATAATGAAGCGTAGCAAAATTGGTAGCTGCAAATCTGCTGTCCAAAATCTTATGTTTCACCACACCCATCATTTGTCCTTCAACAAACGAAACAAGCACACTACTACCCTCTCTGCCAATGAAAACGACCTAGTGTTGGTGGATGCAGCTGTGGTTAAAGCATTGGAAATGATTCAGAGTACTGAAACTGCATATTCTCCTGCTAATAATTTGCCTGGTTTTGGGAGGACTCCGATTGTGAGGCAACTTAGGGTTACCGACTCGCCTTTTCCTCTAAGATCAGAAGAAGATAATTATAACCACGTTGATGAAGCAGCTGCTGAATTCATTTCAAAGTTTTACAGAAATCTGAGGCGGCAAACTTCGATTTCTGCTGCTTAATGTTATTAGAATTCTTGCTTGTTCGTTCTTGTTCTTGTTATAGGCAATATCATAAGTAAGAACTATATATATTATGGAAATATTATGAAGATGATTGGTGTAGTCTCTACATGGGGTGTGATCGTGTTTTTGACAAAAGATTTCGTTTTGCTTTTGTAAACAGAACGAAATTCTAATGAACGATGAATCCTAGATGTAAATAAGAAAATGGTTTGAAGTTGAATTCATGTACTACCTATGCATGTGTCTATTCTATTTGAATGACGTGGAGAAAACTTTTTTCCCCCTTTTCTGGTGATACATTATATTTATCGATAATCAAATTATATGAAGGTTGACTAATAATAATTTTAAAATATTTTTTTTCATATCTATATGAGAGAAATTGCAACTTATAATACTTTTCGTATAACTTTTGAATATTTATTGAGTTGAACTAATTTAATTTCTTTCAAAGTTTAGTCAAATTATTTCTTGATAAGCGAAATGTGTCATATAAATTAAAATAGAGAGAATATTAACTAGTGGGATATCTTTTAGCTCTTATTTGATGAGTAGAACTTGCACAATCTGGTATTGACCAAAGATCAATCAATTCCAGGCAAACCAGAGAAAAAACAGAGCGTTTTAATGGAGAATGATTCTATGAGGTATAGTTTATATTCATAGTTATGTTAAATTGCTGCTTACAATGGAGTACGATAAATTTGTATCGTTATTATGTAAATGAATTTGAGGAAACACAGTAAACCTTAAAGTAACCGGTAGATTTTCATATTCTGTGACTCCGTAGGGATTTGCTTATCAGTCTGAGTTTAACATCGAAGATGATGAAACTCTTAGAGATTTTTCACGGATTCCAGATTAATACAGGGAATTTATTGTAATAAAATTATTGGAAATGTATATTAAAGTTGAAGACATTCACAATAATGAGGTTGTGCATAGTAGGGATAACCCACAGCCATTGGTTGGTTATTCTGGAGCAATTTTTGACGGACAGATTCCTGATAAAAGAGTTTGCCTTGATTTAATCTTATCACCACCGACGAATGAGCATCGAGGAAATAATTTTTCGACTTTATATAATCCACAAGACGAATGGTAAACTTTAATTTTATGCTTTAGCGATGTTTATTTTATGTTTGAATTGGATTTGTATTAACACTCATATTTTTCATTGGGGGTACCGTCCAGATATAAATTTTACATGTTATGACCCACTACTAGTTAGAATATCCGTAGTTCTGGCGTGTTGGACCACGATGGTCCATCCGGGAGTCATCACTAACAAGAAAATGTTAATCATAGAATGTCAACACAGTACGACTTGTAAATGAAGTGATATAGCAATATGTAAAGTATTTATCAATTTGAGTAGCTTATCATTTTATTCTTTTTTGTGCAGTGAAAACGAGTAATTTGATGTTCCTGACCTCATACAATTTCCCGTAGATGACGTATTGACTCGTGATTTGGTAGATGCGCAGAGTCAGGAAGATGATAGTGATTATGACAATAATAGCGATGAGTCTGGAGATGACACACCCTTCCCTGATGAGGGTGATGATGAGGAGGAAGTGAATGTCAAACCTGAGCTGACGAGGGAGCATGCTCCTTCACCTCCCGTTAGACCAAGGGTGTACGAGTCCCGCATACCGTTTCATGACCAGAATATTTCCTACTTTGATAATTTGCCAAGTATGCTGGATGTAAATGCCATCATAAGGGATGATGGCGAATTTTAGCCAGCAATATGGGATGAGTCTAGACTAACAGTCCTGGCAAAGGGCATGTATTTTCCCGATAAAGCTTGCCTAATCAGGGCTGTAAAAATCTAAGGCGTAAGAGAGTGCCGTGAGATGATGGTAAGGGAGTCAACTCTAGAGGTATACAAGGCTATATGTCGTAGAGACTTTATGGGTTGTTACTGGATGTTTCATGCCAGCAAGAAGAAATCAGAGTTGTGGAAAGTGGATAAATATATTAGCACCCACAGATGTGAAATGGACACATTAAATGAGAATCACTTCAATTTGGATGTAGATTTTGATAAGTTTTAAGGTTAAGTTTCAATGATGATAATAATATATTATGTTATATTTTCAGGATAAAAAAAATAGAGAAAAGAATGGAGATAATTATCAAAAGTGCTATTAGATTCAAAATGAAGAAAGAATAAAGAATTATTTACTGCATTAATGATCATTAAGAGGCATCTCGACTCAAGGAGGAACGAAGATTCAGTTACAATCATTAATGACCAATCAAGATGCAGTTTGACTGAATAAAGGAACTCAGATTACCAAATCTTGATCATTCTAGTTTCGAAAAATAATCTCACTAAATCTTTCCTGAAGTCAACCGTGACATGGAAAGTCACATTCGAATCTAGGCCAATCAAAGAGCAAGATTCAAAGAGGTATCTCTTGTGTGAAAACCCTTAATCAAAGATCTTATGCCTCCCGTTGCCAACAAGGAATTAACAGCTCTTTTCTCTGGTATACAAGGAAGCTCTCTCAAGAAGAAGACCACGCAACTACAAAAAGAGTATTCCAAATCTGTCTACTTCTCAGTTCAAACACTGAAATTATGAGTTATTAGTGTCTGAAAAGAAATAGAGATCTATAGTACAAAAGAAAGCTGTGTCACGTGATTAAAACTCAATTGCTGATTCTATAAGCTGATGGTAAACATAAAGATACCGTTAATTGTGTAAATTTATTCAAAGATCTTAAGGGAACCCTTGTGACCCAAGGAAGCTGGATGTAAGTACCATAACGGTACCGAACCAATATAAATCGTGTGTGTCTTACTATTGCTTTTTACTTCTTTTACTTCTTCTGTCTCGTGGACTTGTATACTAATAACTATATTAGTCTATTAGATTTTAATTAGGCAACAAATCACACCCTCTTATACTTTTAATTAGTATAAGAGCAAGGCTTATAATCTATACTTTACCGCCAGTGAGAAAAAGATCATGAGATCTAACACTGTTGCCGGTGCTATTTTTCAAGAAGGAACCTCTCAGGTTAGACCTCCTTACTTCAATGATCAACATTTTTCACATTGGAAGGTTCACATGGAAACATACACCATGTCGTACGATATTAAAGTATGACACGTGATAAAAAGGGAAATCTCCCAATTCCTCCCACAAAAAATAGAAATGGTGAAATCATCACAGCAACTGATCATTTGGGCTTGGATGATTACATTGATGAACAAGCTGTTTTCATCACTGTAAATGCAAAAGCAAAAAACCTACTGTACAACCCGATCGGTGGAGAATAATATGAAAAATATCCAGCTGTGAAACTGCAAAAGAAATGTGGGATAAACTAGAAGTCTCCTATGAAGGAACCAACAAAATAAAGGAGACTAGAATAAATCTCTTGGTTAGGTAATATGAACTATTTCAAATTAAGGATGGAGAATTAGTTGAAGAAATGTTTTCGAGATTTAGAAAAATCCGTGGAGACCTCAAATCATTCGGAAGACCCATTAAAAATGGAAAACATGTTAGAAAGATCCTCAGAAGTCTACCTATAATTTGGCAACCAGAAGTTATTGCTCTAGGATGTCAAGACCTGGAAAAAGTCTCCTATGATGAACTCAGAGGTGATTTGATCGCTTTTGAGAAAACTCATCTTGATAGACAAATTTAAGAGAAAAAGAAAACTGTTGCTTTTAAGGCAACCTTGGCTGAACGTGAAAATGAAGATGAAGTAGAAGGAGGAGAACAAGATGAAAATATTGAAATCCTCTTGCAAGTTGTAACTAACATGATGCGAAGGAACAAAAGCTATAGAATAGGTAATTCTAATTTCAGGAAAGGAAGGACTAGCAATGAACCAGATAAAAATGATAGAAAGTTTTATAAATGTGGAAAAATTAGACATGTCCAGCTGACTGTCCTAAGTTAAAAAAGGAACCTTAGCAAGAACGTGCAAAATAGAAAAATGTTGGAGCATGGAGCGATGGGGAGGAATCTGATCATAAGAAAATTGCAAATATGTGTTTTATTGCTCATAGTGAAAATGAAGAACTAGATAAACTTTCACTAATGAAAAACAGAAATGAAGAAGAAGATGATTCAAGAACCCCCTATTCATCAGTGGATGAAGGAACTAGTGAAGTATGTACTCCTTTACGTCCATCTTGTTATGAACTTCAAGAATTTGTTGATATTGCTCTTCCAGGTATTGAAAGAGTGGTAAATGAACTTAGAAAAGTCAAAAGAGAAAAGGAAAGAGAAAAGAAGGATTGGGCTCAGAAGCTAGAAATATGTAAACGAACTCAAGCTTCAATTGAATGGTCTACAAAAATCTTCAAGTTCTAGTTCAGTTCAAAATATTCCTATTAGAAATAAAATATCATGCTCCTTCTGTGGTAAAAATGGGCATAGCACTAACAATTGCAGGAATAGAATTAGAGCTGAGAATAATTATAGAAACTTTAACAACTCACCTTGTACCTACTGTGGCAAAAATGGTCATGTCTCAAATCATTGTATGTTCAAAAACAATATGAGGTGGATTTGGAGAGCAAAATCTTCAAATCAAAATTGATCTAACCAGTTAGGACTCAAGAGGGCTTGGGTACCTAAAAATAAGTAATCTTGTTTTGCAGGAACACAGCAAAAAGAACCGAAAAGGAAAATAGTATCTCTACAATGCGTGTTCCATATGATAGGTGAAAAATAACTTTTCAAATCAGTCACCAAGTTAGATGGAGGAACAGTTACATTTGGTGATAAATCCAAAAGGAAACAATATTGGGGTTGGAAAGGTTCTGTTAAGCTCTACATGTGACGTGGAAGAAGTTTACTTAATGGATGAACTCGGGTACAATCTTCTTAGCATCACTCAACTATGTGACAATGATAATGAGGTTCGTTTTAAGAAACATGGCTAGCTCATAGAAGACGAATAAGGTAATATTATCCTCTCTGGCAAAAGGAAAAAAATGTCTATTCTATCAAAAACCTTGAAAACTTTGGGGATCAAATTTCTCTTTCTTCTATAATTAAAGATCCCTTGTTTTAGCAGAGAAAACTTGGACATGCAAGTATGTACACCATTCAAAAAATTTCAAAACATGATCTTGTCATTGGTCTTCCAAAACTAGATTTTCAAAAGATCGTATCTGTGATGCATGTCAATTAGAAAAGTAAGCTCGATCCTCTTTCAAAGCTAAAAATATTGTTTCTGCACTAAACCTCTTCAACTATTGCACATGGGTTTATTTGGCCCCACTAGAATTGCTAGTATTGAAGGTAAGAAATACGCTTTTGTTATTCTAGATGGTTTTTCTGGATTCACATGGGTTATATTCTTAGTTATAAAGATGATGCACTAAATAATATTAAAGTCTTTTTTAAGAAGGTTCAACGTGAGAAAGGTTATTACATCTCTTCAATCAGAAGTGATCATGGAGGAGAGTTTGAAAGCAGAACATTTGAAAATTTATGTAATGATCAAGGAATCTCTCATAGTTTCTTTTCAACTGGATCTCCTCAGAAAAATGGTGTAGTAGAACGAAAAAACAGAACCTTGCAGGATATGGCAAAAATGTTGATAGTGGAAAACTCTTTACCTTACCACTTCTAGGCATAAGCTGTAAGTACACCGTGTCATATTACTAACAGATGTCTCATTCGTTGTATTGTCAAAAAGTCTCTCTATGAACTATTGAATGGTAAGAAACCAAACATCAGCTACTTCCATCCTTTCAGGTGCAAATGTTTTGTTCATAATAATGGTAAAGATAATCTGGGCAAATTGTCATGCTCAAAAAATCGAGGAGCGCGGCCGACACTCAACCGAGTAAACCTGACTGACCAAGCCTGTTAGGTTTCATTCTACGCAAACTAATTCACGAATAAAGTTGAGATGAACTCCATTAATCATACTTTGTAAATATATCATTAACGACTCCAATTTCAATTCCATTAGCAACTTCGTTCATGATTTTCAAAATATTACAAGTACTATACATCTTTGCCAAGTATAAAGATTTCTATTTCAATTCCCCATTATCAAACTCCACCTACAACCTGTCTACAAAGCCTCTAAATACAACTGAAGAATAACATAGAAATGCCAGTAACAAGGCTCCAGCTATACCTCAAAATACAAAGTACATGATAAACAACAGTACATGACCCCAAAATAAAGTGAGGCTCACTAGTTCAGCTGAAAGAAAGATGCGTCGCTAGCTGAGACCAACACTGCATGCTATGGAAACACCTACATCTATTTAAGCGACCCCGTCAAAAGGGACGTTAGTGCTGTCGAATAGCACTAGTATGTATAACTAAACACCATATCATTAGAAAGAACAACCATACAAGAATAAAGAAATCATAAGGATCTAACAAAAGCTTTAAGCAATCACCACATCATAAAATAGAAGGAATCACATAGCTTTCACATAATTTCCATAGCTTTATGTTGGTACATTTCATGCTGTTGCACCATGATTCACAATACCACCGCCTTCTTGCGTGGAGTCCGATCACGACCCGATCGGCTAGGTTGTCTCATTTGAGACATGTACCTCAGCCACAATTTCATTCTCACTTTTCTGTTTCAATATCACCATGTGTCCGGCTAGTCATCCGATCTCGGCCCATCGGCTAGGTTGTCTTACCAAGATATTTTCCCCTTTTTCATCAGTCATCTCATTTCAAGTGTATATTACACATACAAATTCATTGGCACTTAGGGCCACAATTATCATATACATCTTGGAACTAAGCCACATTTCATAAATCGAGCTCTTTTTCCCCACATTTCACATCAATATCAATTTCAACATCAAGATATTCAATCTAAGATGTCAAGTACACATGAGAGGAATCATGAATCATGGACATATACAATACTTCAGAAATCATACACCTCAAGTTCATTAGCAATGGAACTTTAAGCACAAAGGATTCTTTCAAAAAGGAGGGTACACACCAAACCACAATAGAAACATACACCAAATTCATAAACAAGCAATTACACCAATTATTCTTGAATTACTCTTTTCCAATCACGACAATATACAATTTCAGCATCTGAACATGTAATAACTCGGATCACATTTGATGTACTTATATGGCAAAACATTATCTCGAACAACCACTTATGGGCATAATTTTGTAAAAAGCATATAGAACACTTTATTATCGAATTCATTTATGGAAAGTATAGTGAAGGCTCATTTCATAATCTATTTCATATTTCTTCATGTCATAGGCATCACCAGGCACAATTATAACTCAAGTTCTCGTCACGTTGGCCACACTCTATTTCCCAAATTCATTTGATTGATTTCAAACATCTTTACACGTAGAGGATTTCACATAGTATGGTATAACAATCTCAATTTAAACTTGACTTGAAGTCTAGGCATTTTCACATAGTTCACATTCTTCACATATCCTCAACTTACCAAGAATAGCATACTGAACACGTTGAGATACACCCTTCGCAAATATTCTTGCAACACCAAGTCCTTTAAAATAACAAGTATTACATGAATCAAGTTTTTGACTTACAATATTTGCATGGACACAATTGGAGCTCAATTTCTAAGAAGAGGGGATTTTAGCCATATATACCTCAAAGAGTTTTTCTTTAAGTTTATACAATCCACCAACACCTCTAGCAATAACAAACTATAAAGAAATAGCGAGAGTCGATTAATAATTAGGAATATTACCCATGGAGTAACTCTCTTAGTAATTTCATCAGACACCTAACATGTGAAGTTGTCTACAAGGTCTGGAAAATGGAAATTGTTTCTTCCCTCAACCAATTTTAACGGGAACTACCCAAATTATTTCTTTAATATCACATACTACAACTTAGTCCCATATGTATGGACTATTTCTAATCCCCACAATATATTTGAACCCTTAACCTCTTACATGAATTCTTGGAAGTAGGACTTACCTCGATGGAGGATAATCAGGTGGTTATCTTCCTTGATTCTTGAAAACTTGAACAAGATTTGGGTGATTACGAAGCTAGGCTCATTCTTTATCTCTCTCTATGTGCTTTCAACTCTCTTTATAATCAGTAGAATAATGATCCCAAATGAAGCCCCTAAGCCTATTTATTAAAATGGGACCGGGTTATAAAAATAGGAAAAATAAGCCCCCTAAATTGGGTCTGCGGTCGCATAGTGGACCGCAAAACAGGAATGTGGGCCATAAAATGCATCGCAAAATTGGTGCCCAAAACTGAGCTACACCGGTCCATTTTGGGACCAGTTTTTTGGCCGCAGATCGATTATGCGGACCACAGAGGATTGCATTTTTCCAGCCCTTGGTAATTTGATCATAACATTGGGTAGGAATGTCCAAATGATAAAAGGTTTGAAGCGTTCGAAACTACACTCGAAGACCTTTCATATGATAGGTTGTTCATGACATAAAACCTTATTTATATTTCGATATATTTGTTAAAAATGCTGACTTGTGTGAACTCATTTGGAATTTTAGCCTATTATGAAAATTTTCAATTTGACTTAGATTTAGGCCTTTCCCTGGACCCCAAATTACTTACCATAAGACTTATACACTTATTTACTTTAGAGAAATATTCCGGGGCGTTACATGCTCCCCTCTTAGGATCATTCGTCCTCGAATGAGGAGTAGAGTCCTCCCTAAACGCTTAACATAATATGTCTATTTTCTCACCTACCTCAAGTCCCTAAATTTTGACTAACTCCTAAATTTTTTCAAAATAGTTTCGGCAGAGTCTCCTTTGTTACTAGGCCTATCCACCTGCCAGAGAACCACCAAAGCCATTCTAGCAAACATCCACAACTCGACAAAGCACCACAGCGTATATATCCATAACACTAATCTCAGCATTACAAACACTACATTATTATATGGATACCTAGACATGAACTACACATTTCTAAATCATAATACATATAAGGTACCTTTCAAATCACAACCACTTGTTATACAATCAAGCGAAAATATTTTCTTTCCACGACACTTTCGGCCTTCAAGGTAGCCTCATCGGCTTACAAGCTTTGCCATAACACATGCACAGAAACAATCCCAACCTCAAAACTTATCTAACAAGGATAACAATTAGATACCTCGTATAAGCTAACTATCCATTAAATTCACCTTCAATAATTTCTACCAGAATGATACATAAAGGATCTCCAACTACCTTCTTAGGCATGATATGTGAAAACACAAACTATATGGGTATGGAAACTTCATCTCCTATTGAGGCCTAATGTTAAATACAATTATGCAACCTTTATTATCAAATCACATAACATCTTCAAGGAAAAAATATTGAGAATAACATGTTCCCCCTCCTAAATTCTAAATCTCTACGCGAATACCCACTCTAAACCTTTGATGAATTTCAACGATTACACTAAGATGTGCTATCATGAATTGACCATAAAATTACCTATCGAATATATGTGACCACACAGTGATGCTTCCCATTTGACAAGTTTGGACTTACCCAATAGATTTAATACAATGAGGAGCAACAGAGTTCAAGATCAAGCTGGAATTATTAAGAAATCCATTAATGTGCTAAGCAAAGTATTTCATGAGGTTATTTGCTAAGAGGCATGAAGATACTACTAACAGTACTAACATGGTTAATCATTGTGACGGCATCAATTATTAAATGAATGAGGCATATGTGTAACTAGTACATTGGTAATAGGAATCATTAAGAAGGAATATTCAAGTACGTGACCCAGTCATCTCCTGGTGTGTAGGAAAAATTCATTTATTAAGAATGAGAATGCTCTGGCACCTAGAATGCGATATGGGTTATAAAATACATGAAGTTGAATTACACTCCTAATGTTAACTGACATAAGGAATCTATGCCACAAGCCCATGAGGATGAAAAGAAGTTGAACACTTATGCGTTTGTCATATTTCAAAAAGCTTAACCCTTCATGATAATTGATCCTATATGATAGAACTAAAGATACGACAACTTTTCTTCCAAACCAATATGCTCATGATGTGTGCAAAAATCTGAAAGCATCTATTCTCAACCTTTCACGAGTGAGACCACATATCTAGGACATCTTAGTAATAGGATGAAATCATATATTGGTTAGAAGGGTTATAATAGTTAACATGATGCTCCAGAGAGAAAGACAACTAGAACTCCTATCCACCCAGGAAGGTGGAATGCCAAGGATAGCATGACTCCCCGCGCATGTCGATGACATAGTTAATGATTCTTGAAGTTGAGTGTGTAAGGACAACAGAAACCAGTAAGATAGTATAAAATAATCATGGAAGGTTTCCAGATGTTCATAATGATTTCCAATGGATTTTGACTCTTGAAATACCCAGATGCTAATGAAAGAAAGAAAAACATGAGAAACATGCGTTGTGCTATGATAACCCCCAAAGGTGCGCTTGGTCTTGACGGAGAGTCTAGTAAGGGTCTCTATGAAAAAATAAGTGTTACGATGATACATAGAAGGATATGTTCTCTCATGGTTATCAAACAAGTGCTAGGAAACTAGCTCAATGAATTCACTAATTAAGGAACACAATTAACACATGTTGTGGGGGTGTAAAGAAAGAATAAACATTTGTTTTAAGATGGACATGCTTCTACTATATTAACTCCCAACTGCAATAAACGACCATGTCACGGGCAACCACAATACTAGGAACGAAGTGAGCTACTTACTGCAGGATGTCCCAAGTGGACAAAAAAGTTATACTAAGATGGCGACACAAGATCTTTATATGACCGGGATGAGAGGATCTCAATTTTCAGAGAGACTTTATGCACATGGTGACAATTTTTATTGATATGCACTCATATGATAGGTGTTAAGGTATGCTCTTATGTTACTAGACAGTGAGAAGGTTTCATGATGATACTCGCATATACGCTAGTGAGAGAAATAGTGACTCAAGAAGGATCACAACACTGGGATGCTTTACATGGAACATGACACTACATAGGTAAACTTTATGACGGTGCATACATAGGCACAAATGAGCAGATGTTGCCTATTTAAATAAAAAGGTTTTGTAAGAAAATCATCAGAAATAGTCCCTTGTTTTAGAGTTTACAAAGAAAGTGGAAAGTGTTATTTGTGTTATAACTCAATTCAAGAATATAATTATAGAGCTCAATTCCATAGGACGCAGTAATTAAGAGAACTATGATCAGGAGGCTTCATGAACAATACGTCTCGTTCAAAGAATTGGTACATGCAATGTTTTGTAATTCAACATCTTATTACGATCATGTTCACGAGAACTCTTCATATAGATGTATATATACAACGAGTGAAAATTGTAATTTGACTCACTTGATGACTTTAGGTTGATAGGGCAATAACTTAATCGATACCCCTCCCCACCCCAAACATACCTAATGTACGTTGGTAACACACTGATATACTATATGATCTAGTGGTGCAGAGACATTAATAAGAACAAGGGTACTCCCCTTAGTAATAAATTCTACCAATCCTTCCATGACTGGATACATTATCCTAACAAACTCTTGGGATATCTCCCTCAGATTCAATGGTGGGGTCATTCCCCCTTACTACTTCAAACTCATAGGTTATAGTTTCAATATTACTCATCTTGAGAGTAAGAAATACCGAGAAAATTAGCTCCCTATCTTGGGTTCTACTGCACGATGTGGAGTATCAAAGAAAGGTGAAATTCCTAAGTGTCCAAATAGCCTCCAGCTTATAGATGTGGTCGACAACACACCGATAAGAAGGACTCTACTAGACACGGCTCCGAGACATCCTAGGACACACTGAAACCTTAGACTCTGATATCAAGTTTGTCACGCCCCAAAAATCGAGGAGCGCGAACATCGCTCAACCGAGTAAACCGACTAAGAAAACATGTTAGGTTTCATTCTACCGAACTAATTCACGAATAAAGTGGAGATGAACTCCATTAATCATACTCTATAAATATATCATTAACGACACCCATTTAATTTCCATTAGCATCTTCGTTCATAATTTTCAAAATATTACAAGTTTTATACATCTTTGCAATTATAAATATCTCTAATTGAATTCCCCATTATCAAACTCCACCCACAACCTGTCTACAGAGCCTCTAAATATAACTGATGAATAACATAAAAATGCCGGAAACAAGAATCTGGCTATACCTCAAAATACAAAGTACATGATAAATAACGGTACATGACCCTGAAATGAAGTGGGGCTCACCAAGTCCGCTGAAAGGAAGATGTGTTGCTAGCTGCAACCAACACTGCCTGCTATAGAAACACCTACATTCATTTAAAGACCTAGCACCCCCGGCAAAATGGACGTTAATGCCATCAAATAGCACTAATATGTATGACTAAGCACCATCTCGTTAAAAAGAGCAACCATACAAAAACAAAGAAATCATAAGGATCCAACAAAAGCTTTAAACAATCACCACATCATCAAATAAAAGGATCATAGAAAGTTCACATAATTTCCATAGCTTTAGGTTGAGACATTTCATACTGTTGCACCATCATTCACAATACCACCACCTTCTTGCACGGATTTCGATCACGACCCGGTCATCTAGTTTGCCTCATTTGAGACATGTACCTTAGTCGCAATTTCATTCTCGCTTTTCGATTTTAATATCAACATAATACAACCATGAGTGCGGCATGACGTCTGATCTCAGCCCGGTCGGCTAGGCAGTGTTGCCAAGAGGTTTTCCTCTTTTTCATCAGTCATCTCATTTCAAATTTATATCACACATATCAATTCATTGGAACTTGAAATTATCACATCATACGTGGCACTAGGCCACATTTCATTATTCGAGCTCTTTTCTCCCAAATTTCACATAAATATCAATTTCAACATCAAGCTATTCAATCCAGGATGTCATTTACACATGAGAGGAATCATGAATCATTTAGAAATCATACACCTCATATTCATTGGCAATGAAACTTTAAATACAAAGGATTCTTCCAAAATGGAGGGTCATAACAAACCACAATAGAAACACACATCAAAGTCATAAGCAAGCAATTACACCAACTATTCTTGAATTACTCTTTTCTAATCACGACAATATACAATTCCAACATTAGAGCCTGTAACAACTCGGATCATATTGGATGTACTTATAAGGCAAGACAATATCTCAAACAGCCAATTGTGGGCATAAATTGAGTACAACGCCGTTAGAACACTTTATTATTGAAGTCATTTATGGAAAGTAGAGTCAAGACTAATTTCATAATCTGTTTCATATTTCCTTAGGTCATAGGCATCACCAGGCACAATTATAACTCAAGTTCTCAGCACGGTGGGCGCACTCTGTCCCAAATTCATTTGATTTATTTCAAACATATTTATACATAGAGGATTTCACATAGTTTGGCATAACAATCTAAATTTAAACTTGATTTGAAGTCTAGGCATTTTAGCACATAGTTCACATTCTTCACATATCCTCAAACTACCAAGAATAGTATATTGAACACATTGAGATACACCTTTCACCTATATTCTTGCAACACCAATTCCTTTGATATAACAAGTACTACATTAATCAAATTTCAAACTTACAATATTTGCATGGACACTATGAGAGCTTAATTTCTAAGAAGAGGTGTTTTTAGCCATACATACCTTAGAGAGCTTTTCCTTAAGTTTCTACAGTCCACCCACACCTCTAGCAATAACAATCTATAAGGAGATTGTGGAAATAGATTAATAATTAGAAATATTAACCATAGTGTAACTCTCTTAGAAATTTTATCAAACACCTAACATATGAAGTAGTCTACAATGTTTGAAAAATGAAAATTCCTTCTTGCCACAACAAATTTTAACATGAACTACCCAAATTGGTTCTTTAATATCACATACTACAACTTAGTCCCACATGCATGGCCTATTTCTAATCTCCACAACATATTTGAACCCTTAACCTCTTACATGAATTCTTGGAAGAAGGACTTACCTGGATGGAGGACAATCAAGTGGTCATCTTCCTTGATTTTTGAAAACTTGAACAAGATTTGGGTGATTATGAAGTTAGGCTCCTTCTTTCTCTCTCTATATGCTCTCAAATCTCTCTCAAATCAGTTGAAAAATGACCCCAAATGAAGCCCCTATGCCTAATTATTAAAATGGGGTCGGCTTACAAATATAGGAAAAATAAGCCTCCAAAATCGGGTTTGTGGTTGCATAATGGATCGCAAAATAGGATTGTGTGTCGCAAAATGCATCGCGGAACTGGTGCCCAAAAACTAGGCTACAATGGTCCATTTTGTGACCATATTTGCAGTCGCAGATCAATTATGCGGATCGCATAATGGTTTTTGCAATCGCAGAACTGCCACAGGATCACATTTTTCTAGCCTTTGGTAATTTGATCATAACTTTGTGTAGGAATGTCCAAATGACAAACGGTTTGAAGAATTGGAAACTAGACTCGAAGACCTTCATATGATAAGTTGTTCATTATATGAAACCTTATATATATATATATATATATATATATATATATATATATATATATATATATATATTAATATGCTCGTTCAAAGTGTGGACTTGTGCGAATTCATTTGGAATTTTAGCCTATTATGAAATTTTCCAATTTGACTTAGACTTAGGCCTTTCCTTGGACCCCAAAGTACTTACCATAATACTTATACACTTATTTACCAAATCAAATTGATGCCCATCATGTTAATAGCACATAAAATATTATAATTAGCTTACCTGGCACCACGAAGTCCTAAATTACTTCGTGAAATTTTTCAGGGCCTTACACAAATTTGATCCGAAAGTGATGAATGTGTATTATAGGTTACTCTCCTTCTGGTTGAGCTTATAGAATTTAAAATAAATGAACCTTATTCACTGAAGAATCTATTCATGTTGTATTTATTGTTACTAACCCCTGCTCAAGGAATGAACTTGTTACTGAAGATGAGAAGATTTCGTGAGTTCCAAAATTTTGTTATTGTAGGAAAAGATCATCAAACTAATTCATCAATCAACAAATTCAACCAGCTGAGGCTCTTTCAGAAGATCATGACCAATCTCAACCAGATCAGTCGACTAACATAGCTTCTGGGAATACTCGAAATGAATGGAGGAACGAACAAGAATATCCTCACAAATTCATTATTGGGACAGGAAGGAATAACCACTAGAAGATCACAAAAGAGCAAGTCTCATGTAGCTCTCATATCTCAAATTGAGCCCAAGAAGATTGATGATGCTCTAAAAGATTTTCATTGGATCAATGCTATAAAAGAAGAATTGGATCAGTTTGAGAAAAACAATGTCTGGGAATTAGTTCCAAAACCCCAGAATTCCTCTGTTGTTGGGACTAAATGGGTGTTCAAAAACAAACTGAATGAATCAGGCCAAGTCATTCGAAATAAAGCAAGAGTAGTGGCTCAAGGTTATTCTCAACAAGAAGGAATCAAACTATGATGAAACCTTTGCACCTATGGTAAGACTTGAACCCATCAGAATTTTACTTTCCTTTGCCGCCCTAAAAGGATTCAAACTATATCATATGGATGTCAAATGTGTGTTCTTAAATGGTTTTATATCTAAAGAGGTATATGTAAAGCAACTTTCTGGATTTGCAAATGCTACTCTTCCGAACCATGTTTACAAGCTTACTAAAGCCTTGTACGGTCTCAAACAAGCTCCGCGAGTTTGGTATGAAAGTTTAAGTTCTTTTCTTCTGAGTCAAGGTTTCAAATGAGGTAACATAGATACAACTCTTTTTATTAAGCAATCAAATTCTGGTAATCTCATTTCTCAAATTTACGTTGATGATATTATTTTTGGAAGTCCTAACACTACCCTTTGTGAAGAATTTGCTCTTTTCATGAAAGGTGAATTTGAGATGAGCATGATGGGAGAACTAACCTTCTTCCCCAGACTTCAAATCAAGCAGTCTCCAAAAGAAGTCTTTATCTGTCAAACAAAATACACCAAGGAGCTTATCAAAAATTTTGGAATGGAAAATGCTAAGGCTATTGGTACTCCTATTAGTCCAGCTACTGTGCTAGATGATGACATCAATGGAAAAATGGTTGATAAAACCATGTATAGAGGAATGGTTGGATCTCTATTTTATTTAATTGCTAGTCGAACCGATATTATGTTTAGTGTATGCAAATGTGCTAGATTTCAACTCCTAAGGAATCACTTTTGGTTGGCGTCAAACGTATATATCTAATTGGTACTTTTGAATTCGGACTTTGTTGTGATCAATATAATAATTTTTCTTTAAGAGGGTTTTTAGATATTGATTTTTCTAGAGACAAAACTGATAGAAAATGTACTAGTAGGACATGTCAATTACTGGGAAATGCCTTAGTATCTTGGCACATCAAGAAACAAAATTGTGTTGCTCTTTCAACAACTGAAGTAGAATACCTAGCTGTTGGAAGTTGTTGCACACAAGTTTTATAGATCACGCATCAACTTCTTGATTATGATTTGTGCCTTACTGCTTGATCGCTTCCAACTCAATGCTACACCAAGGTAGGAAGAGTGGGTCGCAAAAGCTTTTACCCGATATGAGGGTCGGGATCGAATTCCTTAGGGAGCTAGTAGTGGAGTTGGAATATCTATCTAGTTTAGAAATGTGCGTTTTCTTCAAATATAGCTTCCAACATATTTTGGGGTTTTCAATTATAACTACTACTATCAAACTATTAATTGAAACTAAATTATGCTACGAGCTGATTGCGAAAGTTTTATCTAATGGGGAGAAGGACACTAAGGTCGTGACATCACCTAGATGGCTAATTGACGGGTAAATGTTACTAAGGTTCAATTGACATAATTGGGACTTAAACTATTACTGTTGCATAATTTTACCCACTCTCACACCTCCCGGTAGAGAGAGTGATTTTGCGCAATTGATTCTCTCGAGACCAAACGGGTAGGCAAATTAGATCAAGCAACTAGGGTTCAAGTAGGGTGATTACTCTCTCGAGTTTTAACCCGTTAATTGAGACTGTCATTTCTGATGAATCCATCCTAATTCCTTGTTGAGTAAATTTTGAAGACATAGACTCTTTTTCTCAAGAAGAGTCAAATCTACAAAGTTTAAATCAATGTTTACAACCACCAATTCATAGATTAAACATAAAATCAACCCAAATAGTGAATACCCATAGTCAATCTAACCCTAGATGGCACTCCCATCAATTACCCACACTAGAGTTGAGCTACAATCCTAGCTAATGGGTTTAGCTACTCATGCTTGAGGGAGAAAATAAGGAAATAGATGAAGAACAATGCATATTAATTAATTGCTAAATGAAACTGCAAGAATCTATCGTTAATTTAAACTTAAGTGCCCAAAATGGCTACAATATACGTTCCCATGAGGGAAGCTCAAGTTTGAAGACAACATATAACCTAAAAATGGTAAAATGTTCTATTTATGCTAGGCTAAAAAAGCTGAACAAAAATACCCCTACGAGGTCAGTGGGGCCTTAGGCTCCGCGGACTACGTAGAATGAACCGCGGCTGCAAAGGAAGCTAGAACGGTCCCCATAATCAGGACTACAGACCCGCATGGCTTGGAGTTGGCAATTTTAAATCTCTTTGAATCTTTCATCCGCTACCGAACAGAAAGGTAGTGTGGCCGCAGAGCCTTCATTGCGGGCCACTAAAACTGAATCGCAGCCGCGTTGCCTCTAGCCTAGTTTGCCAACTCTCTAAATCACCTAGTGTAGCTGCATTCGAGTTTGCACGGTCTGCACTAGGCCTGGTTTCCCTCATATTTCTTGGTTTTGATACTTAAGCAGGTTTCACTCGTTTTGGGCCGATCTTTGACATTTTGTGACTTTGTCGATCAAACCTGCAATGAAGCACAACTTATGAGCCTTTTTGAACTATTTTGTAACAATTTATTATAAAATCATAGGCAAGTAGGGTCATAAAAAACGTTAAAATCCCTTGTTATCAACTCCCCCAAACTTAATACCTTTCTTGTTCTCAAGCAAACAAAATAAGACCCACTTTTAAGGGGAAATCCAAGTATTTCCAGCTATCCTACGGTAACCTCAACAAGCATCAATTGGGACTAACAATTGCCGTCAATATGAATGATTCATTAACAACATTTAAACTTTGAAAAAACTAAGGATCAAGTGTGATACAAGAGTATCAAGAGTTGACTCATTACATCAAAGAACTTTCTCATTTACTTTGCTTGTGGAACCCAAACTCATACATCCTCAACTCTCTCTAAGAAAACCTCACCTTTTAGAGTACTGACACATAGACCGAGGTTAATGGGATTTTACTCACTCTTTCAAGAAAAATGTCACAAATTGGGTTCTAAGTACCATATGCTTTCCCTTTATGTAAGTATCCACTAATGTAATATTCAACCAACTCAAGATCATATAGGGCTTTTGTAGAGTCATTGTGAAGGCTTTGGGCAAGGGTAGGACATGTTTTTATTCAAGTGGGTTCAATCTTCCCTTAAGCACTTTTTTAGATATTTTCGGCACAATTCTCTTGACTCTTTGAGTCTTTTCACTTCTTTCTAGGGGTTAGAGAGACACATTGTCACTCTTTCTTATGCATTTCAAACCATTTCTCCTTTTCAACTTTCCACGCCTTTCTTTCATTTCTTTTCTTGAATCCTTTTGAGATCATTTTCACATTGAGCATTTTGCTTTTTTTTTTAATTTTTCATTGCCTTTCCTTTTCTTCATTTATGTGCCTTTTTACCACTTTGTTGCACTCCTCGTCTCCCCTCCCCCCAAATTTATACTTTTTCCATGTGCTAAAGGAAAGATTTGGGTGCCAAGAGAGGGTATCTTTGAGAACGGGTATAGGCTTGTATTATGGTTCTTGAAAGAAGAAGGTCTAAAGCTCAAAAGGGTTGAGTAGGGGTCTTATCATTGGTGGGCTATGGAATTGTTCAAACTATCATTTGGATCAAGGAGAGCCTATAATCACTTCTCAAGTCAACTTCAACTTAGGATTTTGCCTCAACAAGCATTTGGGGCAAGTTCTAGACCATTGGCTCGAGACTTGGACTCGCAATTCAATTTCTCACCACATACGCTAGGGGATTGCTAAAGACATCGAGTCGAGGGCCCACAATGACCTTAGATACGATTTGAGCACAAAATGGTCCTAAAAAACCACTTGATGATTATCATCCAACGCAAGAGTCTCAAGGCCACGACTTTCACCATCCTAAACACAACATTTTGTCTTTGAGCATGGGATCAAAGAAAAATGTGCTAGGCCGAAGTGAAGCTTTATTTGAGGTACCCTTAACTATAAACTACCAAAAATAAAAGAAAACAAAAACGGACTCAAACCATTAAGACGGTTGTCTTGCCATCCGTTATTGGGAAGAGCCACCCAGTTCACACAATACTCCACCCTTGGAAAGAACCATGGATTAAGATAACCAAGGGCTTATTGAAAGTACCAAAAACAAAACAAAAGGCTACAAGCCTACCTACGAAGCTATAAATGAATTGTTTTTACGAAAATAGAAAATAGAATGAATATTTACAATAGGGGATTAGAATATACAATGGGGATGAATATATACAATAATGTAACTTTATATATAGAATAAAGAGAAAATCAACATTAAGCATAAATTCAATCTATATATACAGTCAACTAATGGATAAAAATGTAGGGTGCACCCCCTCAAATAAAATCTGGCATTGCCCCCAATGCGAACTAAGCTAATAAGCACCGAAAACATAATGAAAGGATATAGGAAATCCCTAAGCCTCGTCCGTCTGCATGGGAACGCGAGTGGTCCCCGAGTCCTCTGTATGCACGAGAACCACAGACTGGTTCCTGGTGTCGTATTGCTCAGCTGCTGGGACTGGGGTTTGGACCTGGATGGGCTGAATATCTGGAGCATCCTCTGGCTGACTAGAGGAGGTCTCTGGTGGGTTCGCCAACTGGATGATTGCCACATCTGCACTAGGGAGCTTCCTCTTTTTCCTCGGGAGCCTCTATGTCTACTCCTGCTATGACTCTGCTACTGGTGCTGCTGCTGGGGCTGGATCCCCAAATAGCAAGTCTAAAGGCATCTGGTCCGCCATCAGCATGTCCACATCCTCTCTGAGCTCTTTCACTGACTCCCAAAAAGCATGTGTTTTTCTCATTTTCTTGTGTTCCCGGGTAAGGTCCTCCAAAGCCTTGCCCTATGACTACACTACCTTAGACAAGGCAGTCTGGTTACTCATGATCATTTCCTGGTTCTCCAGGATTATTTTCAGCATATCCTTAATAGACTAGGGAATATGAACTGTCTGTGGTGCTGACTGAGCCTCAATAGTGGAAGACAGAGTAGACAACTTGGATGACGCAGCTGAGATCCATTTGTTCATGCTATGTAGTGTCTGGCTCAACTGAGGGTCATTGATAGGATGGGATCGAGAAGATGGAATCCCTAAGATAGCTGAAGTAGATGGACCAATAGTAGTGGAGGGTCCAGGATTAATGTCAGTGGTAGTGGCAGCAGGCTCAGTGGAAGGCTCTCCCGCAACCGGCTCCTCAAACTGGCCAGTTTGGGTGGAGGTAGGTGGCTTGTAATTTTGTTTTTGGGATTTTCTGGCCCCTTTAAGCTGTAGCACGAGAATGGGGCCACCGACTTTACCTTAACATCAAAAGGCTTCTTCTCCACCTTTGGATACCGAAAGTACATGGTGAGGGTGTTGGGAAAATGGTAGTTCCAATTATGCTCGACGCCCGCTACAGAAATCAAAGGGGACATCACATTGCCCATGTTGATAGGGTAGCCCGCCATAATAGAACCAATAAGAACAACCCGAGCAAGAGGAATAGTCTAATCATGGGTAGTAGGGTCAAGTCTACTGCACATAAAAGTCAACCACCCGTAGCCTCGAAATTAGGAGTCCGCTAAAGTATTTTGGCCCCTGCTTGTAACCACTCTGGAACAGTACCGGGGATTGCTAGATATGAAGCTAACCGCGGACGAACCTCCTCGCCCATTGGAAACTTCTCATTATATAAGGTCTCATATTTGTCATTGAACCCCAAGTACTCATTTAATGTCTTCCCAGTTAACACCACATTCTTGCTCCGCACTTTGGTCACTTTTGTGCCCTTTGCGATATGGGCCACATTGCTATAGAACTCCTTGACCATGTGCTCATTCGCCTATATACGACCATCCCTAAAATGTTCCCAACCCACTCAAGCTTGAAACTGTTTATGTACATTTGGGTTTAGTGGTAGCAAGTCTCAAACAATATAACTTCTTTCTAGAATTAGCTTCCATATTGGCCACCATACCCTGTATTTATGAAAAGCCACCTGGCTCACAAATCTATCTTCCAGACTGTTGGGTTTTTGGTCCGGTCAACACCCCAAACCTGAGGCGCACCACTATGAGGTTTCTCCTCATCTCTATAATTACAACCCTCAGCACCTCCATCTGCTCTTTCCGGATAATGAAGCTGTTGGGAGGTGGAGCACTCACCTCTGCCGGCTACTGAGCCTTTAGATGACTCAGAAGATATATGTTGTGGAGCTTGGGCAATGGGTGAAGCTGGAATTGAGTGAGCTGCCACTGAGTTGGAGGAGAGGTCTTGAGAAGGCATGCACTCACTCCTCGATTCGTCACCGACTGTATAAGCAACATTGGTCTCTTTCCTTGTGCTCTATCTAGGTTGGGGAGTGAGTTTACTCGTTTTCGTTTGCCTCCCCAGGATAAGTCACCTCGATCGGGTTATTTGGCACCTCTACCTCTTTGTTTGACCATTATCTGCAAGCACACAAATCTGACATTGTTAGTCTAAGCATAGGCAATGAAACAGAAGATGGAATTGAACTGTAGAATAACAGATCAAAAACCACAGAATATGTGGCAGAACACTACACTGCGATCCGCACAAAAAGGAGTGAGGCTTCATTGGAAGCAACACAGACCGCACTAAGGCAACCGCGGTCCGCATTGGGACAGGGTCCTAAAAACCCCCTCTCTAAATATCTCTACTGCAATCCACATAGAGTGGTATCGCAACTGTGGTGGGTCTCCGCAGATTGCACAAAGTGCAATGCGGCTGCCTGGGGTACAATTCAACATTCAGACACTCTAACATCACAATTCATATAGAATGGTAATGCGGACTGCATCACAGCATCGCGTACCACACTAAAGTGACCGCGGCCCGCAGAGGGTTCTTATTACGGGAATTAAGCTACGGTTTCAGTTTTTGAAAATTATTGTTCAAGTTTTCCACCTAATTTGTCATTACTGAATTTACCCAGTTCAACAAGGTCACAAAACACACCAATACAACCATTTCACTATCCTAAGCTAACAAATAAAATAAATACGGGAAGAAAAAGAAGTTACAGGCTAATAGTAATGAAATAAAACAAAATTAGTCAAGTAAATGAACAAGGAATGAGTGAAATATTACCAGATGTGAAGATGAAATGCAATTAGTCAATATTAAGAAAGAATTGCAGTCAAGGGGAGTATAAACAGTACTGTTAGGTCTCAGAGTATTAAAAGTTTGAAAAGGGTAAATGGTGACCCTTGAGGTCTATTAATAGAGAACATGTCGGACCCATTCTCACCTACCAGCACAGCTGCACAAAGCGTACTGCGGTCCTCGCTGGGCTTGTTCAAATGAAGCTTGAACTTCCGCGGACTATACAAAAGCAGACCGCGGCCGTGGAGGTCCACTGCGTTCCGCTCTAAATAGAATGCGGTCGCGGTGGCAAACTTCAGAGAGCACCTCACATGGCACATAGCAGTACAGACTAAACAAATTGTACCGCAGCCGCACTGGAAACTTCAGAGACTATTCAATTTTTTTAACTTGATTTGCACTGGATCAGCACAATCTACACAACATCTCACAACTAATTAGCCCAAAAATCCTAAACTACAAAGAAAATTAAAGAAAGAGAAAAATACATGGGTTGCCTCTCAAGAAGCGCATGATTTAACATCGTGGCACGACCCATGTTACCATCATATTACTTTAAATCAAGAAGTTCAACCACGTGGCTCTCATCAAAATCTCCAGGAAGCAATAAAAAGCATGCCTGGCAAGTTGGTTGAGCATCCGATCAATGAATGGCAAGGGATAATGATCCTTATAGGGAACGTTGTTCAATTATTGTAGTCCATGCAACCTTGCGAACCCGTGACTGTTCTTGCAGGAATCCACTTATTCTGAGAATTTGTCACTATGGTCATGCCACCCTTCATCAGTACACAATGCACAAGAGAAATCCAAGATTTGTTTGAAACAGGGTAGACCACTACTTCTTGCATCACCTCATCCAATATTCCTTCATGATCCAAGAAAGGTTTCACATCATTCTCCAAGATAGTTTTAGACATACGGAGCGTGGGACTGAGATGTGGAGAAAGTGGTGTCAATTCCAACACCGGTAACTCCTCAATTATTGGCTTTGTTAGTGGAATTTGTCAGTTTTCAAGATGTAAAGACAATTTACTGGGCTCAGAAGATTCCATAAATGTAAAGAATCTACACACATCACACTACCTACATCTTTATTGACATCCTGATTTAGAGGCTCGGCAGCAAGGGGATCTTCAACATTAATCATAGAACTTGTATCATCCAATATCACAGCTGTGACAATGTACACAAATGAGAACACCTCTGTGCCATTTGCTTGCCTCATGGATTTGCAAACAGGAAAAAAAACCTTCTCATCCCTTACACAGAAAGTTAACTCACTAGCTTCAACATCAACCAATGCACTTTCCCTGTTGCAAGGAAAGGTCGCCATAGATCAAAGTCCACTTCATAATCCAATATGACAAAGTCGGTCGGCAATATGAATTTGTCCACCCGGACAAGTACGTCATCAATTATACCCAAAGGCCGTTTCATCGACCAATCCGCCATTTGAAGTCTCATTGAGGTTGGCGTAGGTTTCCCAATTCCCAAAGTCTTGAAGACCGAATAAGGCATCAAATTTATGCTAGCCCCAAATCACAAAGGGCCTTGGCGAAATCCGCTCTTCTGGTAGTTCAAGGGATAGTAAAGGCTCCGGGGTCTTCAAGTTTTGGGGCCATAGAACGTGCGATAGCAATCACTTGATGAGTCATCTTAATTGTTTCACACTCCATCGACTTCTTCTTCGTTACCAAATACTTAATAAACTTTGCATACCCCGGTATTTTCTCAGGTGCCTCCACCAAAGGCACATTGATTGTAAGACTCTTCATTATTTCAATGATCTTTTTGAATTGGTTATAAACCTTTTGCTTTGCTAACCGTTGAGGATAAGGCGGAGGTGGCCTAGGCAAAGGTGCCTTGGCTTTGGGAACCATCGGCTCGGGCATATCAATTACGTTTTCCCTAGACGAGTTCACAGCATTTTGTGTTTCCACCTCGGTCTCATCAATATATATCCTCACTTTATTGTTCACATTAGTCTCAACCACATCTTCAACAATCAAAGGACTCATATTTTCTTGGTAACCAGCAACATCATCCACAACTTGATTTTCTTTCGAGGCATGCACATCTCCACCTCTCCCATTTCTTATTGTAACTTCCATCACATGATTGTTATTGTTCCCACCTTTTGGGTTCGCCACCATATCACTTGGTAGAGCACCCTTAGGGAGAGTATTTAACAATTGAGGGAGTTGGCTTATTTGTACCTCCAAATTCCAAAAAGAGGTATTGTGGGAAGCCAATTGAGCATCGGAGTCTTTGTTCTTCTTCATCATTTGTTTGAACATGACTTCAATTCTACCCATATCATTACCGAAGAACTAGACCCTTGAGATTGAAATGGAGGTGGATTGTTTGGTTGTTGGTACATCGGGGGACTTTGAAATCCTTGCCCGCGGTTGCCTTGGTTTATATTGTTATTCCACTTGCCTTGAATACCATTGTTGTTCCAATTGTTGTTGTTGTTATTCCCATTCCAATTCCCTTGATTGCCTGAATTATTGTTCCCCAATTTCTGCCTTGGTTGTTGTTGTTCCAATTACGACCACCTTGTTTATTGCCCCAATTTCCTTGGGGACGCCATTGTTGGTTTGAAGAGTTTCTTTGACAGTTATTGACATTTTGAACCTCCTCACTTTGATCATCATAGAACTAATTTGAAAAAACACCACCATTATCATATTGATCACAATTCCCTTGAGGTTGTTGCCCTCTTTTCCTTCTCTTAAGCATGTTCATTCATTCCATGGCATTGACTTGGTGAGGATTTTGGACTTGTCGTAATATCTCCTTCGCCAATTGATTCACAGTAGTAGTAAGCTCGGCAATAGCTTGACCATGGTCATGCAACTCCTTTTGCAAATAGATAACCTGGGGTCACCTTGGGGTACATTTGCTCAGTTTTGCCATGTCGAAGAAGTGTCGGCCATTTCATCCAAAACATCATAGGCTTTACTGTAAGGAAGCTTCATAAAGTTGCCTCCGGCCAATTGGTTCACTATTCATTTATTAGTGATGTTGGTGGCCCGATAAAATGTTTGTTGAATCATCACATCCGTCATATCATTATTTGGGCACTCTTTCACCATTGTTCTGAATCTCTCCCATATTTAAAGCAAGGGTTCCGTTGGCTCTTTCTTGAAGGCCAGAATTTCATCTCGAAGCGACACCATGTGACTCGTCAAAAAGAACTTGGAAATAAATTTGTTCGACAATTCATCCCACGTTGTGATGAAATAATTGGGGAGCCTTTCTAACCAATCCAATGCTTTACCCCTAAGAGAGAACAGGAAAAGCCTCGATCTCAATGCATCCACAGACACGTTTGTCTTCTTTCTACCCCAACATGTATCTACGAACCCCTTCAAGTTCTTGAAGGCATTTTGATCAGAGGCACCCGTAAAGTATCTTCTTTTCTCGATCAAGGTAAACATAACATTTGTGAATTGAAAGTTCCCCGCCCAAATTCGGGGAGGAATACTGGTACTCGCATATCCTTGATTTGTGAGAACTCTTGGGGCCACTCTTGGTGGTGGTGGAGGAGGGTTTGGAATATGATTGTTGTTATTGGTCTGACGGTCTCTACGTGGAGCTTGAGGCAAGGGAACCTCATATTGCCAAGAGGGTCATTAGCACATAAAGCCATTGGTACCTGAGTAATCGACACAAACAAAATTATTAAACAAGAAGGAAAGAGAAACAAAACACAAAACTAACTAAACAGATAGTCAACACCGTAAGCTCCCCAGCAACTATGCCAAAAAGTGATCGCTGCCAACTCGAAACTACACCAAGGTAGGAAGAGCAGGTCGCAATAGCTTTTACCAATATGAGGGTCAGGATCAAATTCCTCAGGGAGCTAGTAGTGGAGTTGGAATATCTATCTAGTTTAGAAATGTGCATTTGCTTCAAACATCACTTCCAACATATTTTGGGTTTTCAATTATAACTACTACTATCAAACTATTAATTGAAACTAAATTATTCTACGAGCTGATTGCTAAAGTTTTATCTAATAGGAAGAAGGGCACTAGGGTCGTGACATCACCTAGGTGGTTAATTGAAGGGTAAATGTTAGTAAAGTTTAATTGACATAATTGGGACTTTCACTATAATCATTGCACAATTTTACACACTCTCACATCCCTCGGTAGAGAGACAATTTTGCCTAATTGACTCTCTCGAAACCAAATAGGTAGGCAAATTAGATCAAGCAACTAGGGTTCAAGTAGGGTGATTACTCTCACGAGGTTTAACCCATTAATTGGGACTATCATTTCTCATGAATCCATCCCAATTCCTTTTTGGGTCAGTTTTGAAGACATAGGCTCTCTTTCTCAAGAATAGCCAAATTCACAAAGTTTACATCAGTGTTTGCAACCACCAATTCATAGATAAAAATATAAAATCAACCCAAATAATAAATACCTATAGTCAATCTAACCCTAGATGGCAAACCCATCAATTACCCACACTAGGGTTGAGCCACAACCCTAGCTAATGGGTTTAACTACTCATACTTGAGGGATAATATAAATAAATAGATGAAGAACAAGGCATATCAATTAATTGCTAAATGAAACTACACGAATCTATCGTTAATTTAAGCTCAAGTGCCAAAAATGGCTACAATATATGTTTCCACGAGCACAACTCAAGTCTGAAGATAACAAATAACCTAAAAATGGTAAAATGTTCTATTTATACTAGGCTGGAAAAACTAGACAAAAATACACCTGCAGGGTCAGTGCGGGCTGCATAAAATGGATTGCGGTCGCACTAGGCTCTTTGACTTCAATTCTGGCTTCTCTGAACTTAGGCTCCGCGGAACATGTAGAATGGACTGCGGTCGCAGAGGAAGCTGGTGCGGTCCACACAATCAAGACCGCGGATCGCATGACTTGGAGTTGGCAATTTTCAATCTCTCTGAATCTCTCGTCCGCGGACCGCATAGAAAGGTAGTGCAGCCGCAGAGCCTTCATTGCAGGCCGCTAAAACTGAACCGTGGCCGTGTTGCCTTTAGCCTGGTTTGCCAACTCTCTGAATCACCTAGTACGGCTGCATTTGTGTTTGCGCAGTCTGCGCTAGGCCTGCTTTCCCTCAAATTGCTTGGTTTTTGATACTTGTGCAGGTTTCACTCCTTTTGAGCCGATATTTGATATTTCGTCACTTTGTCGATTAAACCTGCAATCAAGCACAACTTATGAACTTTTTGGGACTATTTTTTAATAATTTAAAATAAAATAATAGGTAAGTAGGGGAATAAAACACGTTGCAATCCTTAGTTATCACTGCTTCTCCTATTTTTTGTGATAACACTAGTGCCATCTATCTATTTAAATATTCTATGCATCATTCTAGGGTAAAGCATATAGAAATTAAACATCATTATATTTGTGATCATATTGCAAAAGGTAATATTGCATTAGAATTCATTGGCACTGATTCACAGCTTGCATATATCTTTACTAAAGCTCTTTTAGAAGAGAGATTTTGTATCATTCGAAAAAGATTGGCATTCTATCAATTTTATAAACCAATTGCATTTTAATTGTTTAAATTATTTTTTTATGTTTTTGTATATTTTATTTATTTCTTAATTACGTGTAGTTATTCCAAACCATCACTTCCTTCTGTACTTGACCCTTCCGATAACCAAGATGCCTCTTCACTTTTCTCAAATCCCTAATAAAAACCTCTATCTTCACAAACACTTTCCTCATTCCTTACTATACAACCTTTCGATTTCTCCATGGACGAAATAAATCCTTCCTTTGCAACCAGAAGAAGTCGTAGGTTTCAAAACCCCCCACCCCCAATACAAAAGGAATGGTGGATGCAGAATCCTCTACTTATTCAGACCTACTCAAACTGATAATGATAGTAGTTCTTCATATGAAGATCAACCTATTATCCAGAAATGGCGGGAAAACGACCCATGGAGCAAACCGTCAAAAAGGCTGCATGGATAAAGGGCAAGGTAGAATGCTTGGATTTCGGTCTAGAAGACAAGTTGATATTCTGTGGTCCCAGTGAAAGGGAAAGGTTTGAGTCCTATAAGTCAAAACTCATGGCTTATGGAAGATGTGTAAGTCTCTCTCTCGTATGCAATGTCGTTATTGTTATTTGACTAAAAATTTTGATTTCCAGCATCTTTCCCCTGTGTTTGACACTCTTGGAAATTCTGTGCATGGAGAACCTGTGCGAGTGTTTTATGTAAATCTGTTTGTGAATGATAAGGATGACTTAGAATCTATGGTCTTAGGTGCTAGAATTGTGTTGGACTCCTACCAATTTGAAAATATCTTTTCTTCCAAATTTAGTGGGTATGATGTATTTGTTCAAAATTCTTGGCCCAAAGACTTTGATGTGTCTTTTGAAGAAGAAAAAATCTTTTTGTCTGATAATCCCCTGACATTGGCCCCAAAAATCTTAAATTTGAACACCGGATTTTGGCTCACATGATTGCCACTACTTTACTTCCCAGGTCTGGGTCCCTAAGGTCATTCTCGACTAGAGATGTCTTTGTCCTCTACTGTCTGGTCAACAACAAGTGCCTTAATTTGTTTGTATGGATATGTCAATATATGCTTGAGAATATCTGGGATATTTCATCGTCTACTGCTTGTCTGTGCTATAGCATTCTTGTCTCTCTTATTCCGGATGTTATTAAGGTTGATTTAGCTACTTTTACCCCCAAGAACATCTTGAGTACATTTGATAAAACAACTTTCTCTATGGTGGGTTACTCATTGGTGAAAATGGCTGGGTTAAAAGGGCCAAAGTTGAGAGTTCTCTAGCTCAAGTGGATGTTCAGTTGATCAACCAATCCCTCAGTTGACTACCTCCTACAGTCTTCCACACATTCAGAAACAAATTGATGAAATCAAGCTGCTGCTAGTGGAAATGAACGAACAGATAGATAAAATCAGAGAAGTCACTAAGGCGATAGGTGAAAATGTAGCAAAACTACGAATAGATATAATATGCTATAAGGAGACGGGATAGAAGAGCTTTCAATCCATGACTGAAAAAATGGACAAGATCATCAAAGATGTTGACAACTCCTATGACTCCTTCTGCACCAAAGTGAGCAACACCCTCAAATACTTTATGGGACGTCATTAATTATCTCTGGTTTTTTGTGACAAACAACTTATGTTTCTTTTGTGTGGTTTTTAGACTATTACTTTCAGGTCTGTACTAACTTAAGCCTCTGCTGAAGGCTCTACTATACCCTTAGTATGTTTATAATATTTGTATATGCTCTGTGTTTTTATATGTTATTACTTTTTCTTTTTTTGATTGATCTCAAACGGTGAGAACACTTGGAGTAAACACCCAAGGGGAGACATGAGCACAACTTTCCAAGCATAGGAATAATTCAACTCAAGGGACGCACTAGCTTAGGAGGAGCAACTCCTAAAGGGAAGTTCTTAGGATTCTTTAAATCATATTTACTCCCTCTTGATTGTCATAATCAAAAAGAGGGAGTTGATATGACAATATTTTCTTCTCTTATATTTTCAGAGTAAACAATAAAAAGGAAAGAATTGAGATAATTATCGAAAGTGATATTGGATTCAAAATGAAGAACGAAGGAAGAAATTATTTCCTGCATTAATGATCATTAAGAGGCAGCTTGACCGAAGGAGGAACGGTGATTCAGCTATACTCATTAATGGCCAATCAAGATGCAGTTTGACTCAATCAAGGAAACTCAGATTACCAAATCTTGATCATTCTAGTTTTCAAGAACACGCTCACTAAATCTCTCCTTGAAATCAGCTGTGACATGGAAACTCACCTTCGAATCTGGGCCAATCAAAGAGCAAGATTCAAAGAGGCATCTCTTGGATCAAAACCCTTAATCAAAGATCTTATGCCTCCCGCTTCAGACAAGTAATTAACGACTCTTTTCTATAGTATAAAAGGAAGCTCTCTCAAGAAGAAGACCACACAACTACAAAAAGAGTATTCCAAATCTGTTTACTTCTTAGTTCAAACACAATAATTCTCAGTTATCGGCGTCTTAAAAGACAGAGAGATCTAGAGTACAAAAGAAAGTTGTGTCACTTGATTAGAATTCAATTGCTGATTCTATAAGCTGATGGTAAACATAAAGATACCGTCAAATGTGTAAATTTTTTCAAAGTTCTTAAGGGAACCCTTGTGACCTAAGAGAACTAGATGTAAATACCACAACGGTACTGAACCAGTATAAATCGTGTGTGTCTTACTATTGCTCTTTACTACTTTTACTTCTTCCGTCTCGTAGACTAGTCAACTAATAGCTATATTAGTCGGCTAAATTTTAGTTAGGCAATATATCACCCCCTCTTGTACTTTCAGACATGATTTCTCTTGTCTTGATTCCATACATAGAAGTGCCATTAGGTTTAAGATCGAAGAGTGTATTACAACCGTCCACCAGGATTATGGGTGTACTATAACCAAAACAAAAGGCATATCTCAGGTGCAAACATGCTTTTAAAATTATTTAAGGTGACTGGGATAAGTCATTTTCATCTCTATCCAGGTACATGGCCGCACTGAAACACTTTAACCCTGGGACTGTTGTTGAATGGAGGCGTGAGAGGAGTCTGGAAAGACCGAAATATATTTTCAACTATATGTTCTGGTCATTTAAAATAGCAATTGATGGTTTTGTGCATTGACGTTCGATAATTTTCATAGACGGTACTCATGGCTATGGAAAGTATGATATTAAGCTTTTGATCACAGTTGCAGTAGATACCAATAGACAAATATTTCCACTAGGTTTTGCCATTTGTTCCAATGAAAACGAAGAGACGTGGACGCTTCTTTTGAACCACTTGAAGCAGTACGTTGTCAAATAGTGTTAAGGTATTTGTCTAATATCTGATTGGAATGATGGTATTTTAAGTTCTGTAAGACATTTTCCCGAATGGCAGGAACCCTATGCATACTACCTTTATTGTGTGCGGCACATGATGGCCAATTATTGGAAGAAAAATCATGACAAGGCCTTGCATGATTTATGTGGATGACTGCAACTGAGCACCAATAGTGCAAATTCATGAGGCGGATGGAAGCGACCCGAAAGTTAGATTCACGAGCCTATACTTGGTTGATGGGACATAAGCTTCATATGTGGACATTGCATGCTGATGGTGGAAGACGATGGGGAGCCATATCTACAAACGTGTTGGAGTCATTCAATGACTTATTTAAGTTTACACGTGGATTGCCTATCACTGCCATGGTCCGGATGACATTCAAACAGATTGCGGAGAGCTTTGTTGAAAGGCATAGAGCTACATCCAAATTGATGGACATATGCATTCAATTTATGCTAATACCGATAAGAAGATTTGATAAGTACAGGAGGCTAGTACATTGGCCTATCATATTTACAGTACGATCATGATCGGGGTATTTTGAAGTTTGCACCGATATCCGCTGACACTAGGGGAATAGTCTACAGATGGTGGATGAAGCTAGCATGTTGTGTTCATGTGAGAAATGGACCATCTACCACATGCCATGCACACATGTCATTAAGCGCTTTAAACAAGTTGGTTTAGGGGCAGCGATTTATGTTGATAGGACATACATTGTTACTGCATATGTTGATATATATAGTGGGCAGTTGGAGCCATTAGGTGTTGAGCATTATTACCAAAACCATTTAAAATGGTGCTTAACAAAGACAATTGGCGCAAGCTGCAAGTGCAAAAGAGAACGCGTATACATAACCAAATAGATATTGGTGATACTGTTTATGCGCGTAAATGTGGCAGACGCTCACTGTAAGGCCCCGTGAAAACTTTTACACAAAACCTAGTAGCTCGTACTGCCAAGTTTCAAATATGTGTTAGAAATGTGTAAAGTTCTTTACGGCGAGCTAGAACCCTTTGTACTGATCTATTATATAAAAATGAAGAATCACAGTTTTACAGAAAAGTGCTATTATGAGGCCCATAATGCGGTCATAAATCAGGTATGCGGACCGTATTTCTGTCCCAAAGTGTGTTAGGGTGTTAGTCAAAATTGAGGTCAAAATGCGATCCATTATGCGATCGCATAACTGACATGCGGACCGTATACTAGTCGCATATTTTTCTTGGGATTTTGCAATGGGGCAATTCTGCGGTGCAGTATGTGACTGCAAATCAGGTATGCAAACTGCATTCTTGCCACAATCCCAAAAAGAAATTTCAGAGTTTTGGAGCATTTTTTTGGTCCATTTTGCGGACCGCATTTCCTATTTGCGGTCGCATACCTGACTTGGGGCTCTAATTTTTCAAACTTCCAAACCCAACACCTTCTTAAATAAAACACCCCAACCCTTCATTTTAACTCATTTTCTAAACAAAACTAGACAGAAGGTTATAGAGAGAGAATGTCTTATCTTCATCAATTTGATTTTCAAAATGACACAGGCCCATAAATTGCAAGTAATTATTTTATTCATCGTTCTTACAGGCAAAATCTCCAACCCCTTTTCATTAGTTTTTAGATTTAGACAAAAAGAGGGATTCTCATGCATTGATTCTTAAAAAATATAAGTTGAAACATACATGCATGTTCTTAAATACCTAAAATCTAGTAAAAGAAATTGGGTAAGAGTAATGCTTTAGAAAAAGAGGTATTGATAACCTAAGTGAGTTCGGGTTGTGTTTGTTAACTTCAATTCTAAGATATATGTGTTAACTTGTGAACGAGATTGACGGTACTAGGCAGTTAGTGAATTGAAAGTAGGAGTTAAAAAGGAAATTCGACTCCAAGTATGTATGACTAACTTTAACCTTTGTTATGTCACCTTGCTTGGTGTACGAATAATTGGTATGTGTTACTTATGTGGACTATTTGTGAATTATTGTGATTAGTATGCCTTGAACATTGATTGGTTAAGCGTCCGGATATGATGGTGTAAATAAATGGCAACAAACCAAGTGTGTGTAAATGTGTTTATGTGGTAAGACCAGTGTAATAAGTGATGGAAAGAAATTTTAATTAATGAAATTGAAACAACTGTGGTAATATCACGTGTGACTTGTCGTGGGCAATTATCGTTGTGACTTAAGTTGTATACGGACGGTCGGATATGATGGAAATGGTACTGAGGTTGATGAAAACTCATGGTGAAATTATTAATGTTGTTGTGAAATGACATTCTGGATGGCCTAAAGCCATGTGTTTGAACTATGAATTATTGTTGTTGTACGAAATGTGATTATCCAGTGGGATCAGGTTGCACGCTGCAACACCAAATGATAAATTATGAGTTGATGTGATAAGGGTGGCCGAGGTTATAAGGATGGACGAGGTGATAAGGGTGGCCGAGGTAATAAGGGTGAAAAGTGATTGAAATGAAAATATATGAAACTCTTGGGTATGAAATGTTTTTGATAAGGGGAGAAAGGAGTGATTGTGAAAATTGTTGGCTTTGGTTGTTCCTTTCATGTACATTTCATTGTTGATTCTATTACTGTTTGTTATTTGCGTATTGATTAATTTTTTTTGGGGTAAAGTTTGTTCATACCAACACAATTCAAATGTACTAAGGTCCCTTTTGCTAAGGGCGCTACATTCTTGTTATGATTGTAGGTAGTTCTATAGAAGGTACTCCAGTCCATCGACAGTAGCACTCCTCCACTTTCCGTCACCTGTGAGCCCCTTTCCTCTCAAGGCCTTGCGTGGCTCATGCCGCTTTTCTTCTAGAAGTCTTATTTTGGTGTTTGTTTAAGGTATTGCCGGAGCCTTATTACGAAATATTGTTGTGCGAAATATGATTGTCCGATTAGATCGGATTACATGCCGCAACACCAAATGATAAATTGTGGGTTGCGTGATAAGGGTGGCCGAGGTAGTAAGGGTGGACGGGGTAATAAGAGTGGACGAGGTAATAAGGATGGAAAAGTGATCGAAATCACTATTGAAATGAAAATATATGAAACTCTTCAGTATGAAATGTTGTTGAAAAGGGGAGCAAATGAGTGATTGTGAATTTTGTTGGCTTCGGTTGTTCCTTTCATGTGCAATTGATTGTTGATTCTATTACTGTTTGTTATCTGTGTATTGATTGATTTTACTTGGGTTAAAGTTTATTAATACATACCAGTTCAATTCAAATGTACTAACGTCCCTTTTGCTAAGGGCGCTACATTCTTGATATGATTGTAGGTAGTTTTATAGCAAGTACTCCAGTCCACCGACAGTAGCACTCCTCCACTTTCCGTCAGCTGTATTGGTGAGCCCCTTTCCTCTCAAGGCCTTGCATGGCTCATGCCGCTTTTGTTCTAGGAGTCTTATTTTGGTGTTTGTTTAAGGTGTAGCTGGAGCCTTGTTACCGGCAAGTATTGTAACACTCTTTTGTATCCTTAGAGGCTCCGTAGACAGGAAATATGAGTTATGTATTGATGTATTTTGTATGTTGGGCAGTATAACTTGTAAAACACATAAAGTAAGTGTGTATGTTATGTATATTTCCTAAGAAGGTGTTTAATCATAAATGGCTATTTCACTTGAGTAATGAGTACTTAAATCACGGGGTAACACATGGGATAGGAAAGGCACACAGGTTCGCTTGACTTGGGCTACCCGGTCGAGCGCCGGTCGCGTCCCTTGGTTTTGCGGCGTGAAAAACTTGGTATCAGAACCTAAGGTTTTAAAAGAGTCCTAGGATGTCTCGGAGCCGTGCTAGTATAGCCCTTCTTATCGGTGTGTTGTCGACCACGTTTATACGTATGGGGCTACATGGACATTTAGTAAATCACTCTCTTCTTTGTTATTCTATATCGTGCGGTGAATGAAAAGTGAAATTATTTATGTCTAACTCGTGCTCTTTTCTGAAATTTTCAGTAATGTCACCTAAGAAGAGAGCTACACTCGGCCTTGAGGCTAATGTCACCCCAAATGTGGCGATGAATCATGTATCTGATGTCGTAGGTGAGAGTGACTCCTAGGTCTTGAATCTTCCTGGTCCATCTATTCTAGATCAAAGTGTTCCTATTCCTGCTGCGGTAGAGGGTGCTACCATCCCTCCTGTCGATATTCCTGATCCTGATGCAGTTCTAGCTTTTGGTCCCGAGGTTTCTGATGGGGACCTTAGAGGAGGCATCCATATGTTGACCCAGTTAGTGGGCGCTCAGGCCTGGAGATCTGATGATGCCCTTTTATCCTCTAGCGAACAGGGATATTCCACCAGCTTTAGAGTCAACTAGTTTCTGCAGTTGGCCCCTCTAGAGTCACAGGAACAGACCTAGAGGCCGATTCATATGATTTCATTGATGTATAAGACCCTTCAAGTGATGAAGGTTTTATATATGGAGGGAGTTGAGTTGGCATCATACAGGTTGAGGGAAGCAGCGTATTCATGGTTCAAGACCTCCGGCTAGATATGATGAATTTGTATATACATTTATGGACCACTTCTTGCCTGCCGAGATAATGGAAGCTCGTGCCACTGAGTTTGAGGCCCTCAATGGAGGAGGTATAAGTGTTTGGGAGTACCACATGGAGTTTGTGAGATTATCCAAGTATGCCCATCAGTTAGTGCCAACCATGGGTGCTCGAGTTCGGCGATTCATTCAGGGCCTTAGCCCTTTGGTGGTATGCTTATATATGAATTATGGGAATATTGTGGTGTTTTTTTAGGCCATAGAGGTTAGAAATTTTAAGATACGGGCAGAAAGGGAGAGTAGCAGCAGGGCCTGATCAGTGGGTCACTCGGGGAGACTAGTTCCGAGGAAAAGGCCATCAGTGATATCCCAGTCATATGCAAAGTCCTCAGCAACTGCACTGCCATCTATGCACAGTTATCAGCAGAGCAGTCACTCGAGACCAGGTTCAGATAGTAGGAGACCCCACTAATTCGATCATCCAGGAGGGAGATTACAGCAGCAGGGGAGGGCTCTATGCCCCAAGTGTGGGAGGTTCCATTTAGAGACTTGTTATTTTGGATACCCCAGTGTGCTATAGGTGCAGGGTGAGAGGTCATATCCAGCGAGACTGTCGTGCACGGAGTCAGGGCATTTTCTCAGTCATCCGGTTCTTCAGCTGCCATATCATCAGTTCATCCTCTAGCTCCAGTAGGGCATGGTGCAGTTAGGGATGGAGCTCGTGGTAGAGGTGGACCCAGCCGATTTTATACTTTGAGTGGTCGCCAGAGTGCAGATGCTTCTCCAGATGTTGTTACAGGTATCTTGTCTGTTCTGGCCATTGATTGTTATGCTCTTATTGATCAGGGGTCTTCTTTGTCTTATATCACCCCATTCGTTGATTCAAGTTTTGGGATAGAACCCGAATAGATTTATGAGTCGTTCTTGGTATCAACTCCAGTTGGTGATTCTATTACAGTCGTGCGAGTTTATAGGAATTGTGTTGCCACGGTATGTGGTCGTGTTACCACGAATGATCTTATCAAGCTTGGAATGGTGGACTTTGATGTTATTATGGAATGGACTGGCTTTATTAGTGCTTTGCTAAACTTGACTGCCGAACGAGAGTCATGAGGCTCGAGTTCCCTAATGAGCCGCTTATTAAGTTGAAGTGGAATGGTGGGATGCCGAAGGGTAGGTTTATTTCTTACCATAAGGCTTCGAAAATGATTAAGAAGGGGTGTATCTATCATTTGGTCCGAATGGCGGACACCACTTTAGAAGTGTCTGTCCCCGATTCTGTGCCACTCATGAATGAGTTTCTTGAAGTGTTTTCGGACGAGCTTCCAAAGATTCCCCCGGATACGAAGATTGATTTCTGGATTGATGTATTGCCAGATATTCAGCCAATATATATTCCACCATAAATAATAGTGCCAGCAGAGTTAAGGGAGTTAAAAGAGAAGTTGAAGGATTTATTAGAAAAGGGGTTTATTCGACCGAGTGTATCACATGGGATGCTCCGGTTCTTTTTGTTAGAAAGAAGGATATGTCACTCCGGATGTGTATTGATTATCGGCAGCTCAACAAAGTCACCATCAAGAATAAATATCCTTTGCCTCGGATAGATGATTTGTTCGACCAATTGCAAGGTGCAAGGTTCTTCTCCAAAATTGATCTACGGTCCGGGTATCACCAATTGAAGATCAGAGAGCAGGATATTCCTAAGACCGCTTTTAGAACTCGATGTGGTCACTTTAAATTCTTGGTCATGTCTCTTGGACTAACTAATGCCCTAGAAACTTCAATGGATCTTATGAATTGGGTCTTTAAGCCATTTCTAGACTCCTTCATGATTATTTCATTGATGACATCCTTGTCTATTCGCGGAGCCGGGAGGATCTTGCCAATCACCTCAGGACAGTTTGCAGATTCTTCATCAGCACCAATTGTATGCTAAATTTTCGAAATGTGAATTTTGGTTGGATTCCATTACCTTTTTGGTTCATGTTGTTACCAGTGAAGGGATTCAGGTAGATCCACAGAAGATTGCACCAGTGACAGATTGGCCTAGACCCACGTCCCCAACGGAGATCTATAGCTTCTTGGGTTTAGTAGGGTATTACTGGAGATTTGTGGAGGGATTCTCTACCCTCGCCTCCTCACCGACTAAGTTGACGCGGAAAGCATTTAAGTTTCGATGGTCCAACGTTTGTGAGAGAAGTTTCTAGGAATTGAAGTCGATGTTGACCTGGACATCATATTTGACCTTAACAGAAGGCACGAAAATATTTGTGGTTTATTGTGATGCCTCCAGGGTTGGTTTGGGGTGTATGTTGATACGACATGGGAAGGTTATAGCATATGCTTCAAGGCAACTCAAGAATTATGAGAAGAATTATCCGACGCATGATTTGGAGCTTGCAGCAGCTGTGTTCGCCTTGAAAATATGGCGGCATTATCTTTATGGGATCCATGTGGATTTGTTCTCAGACCATAGAGTCTCCAATATTTTTTAAGCAAACGGAGTTGAACTTAAGGCAGCGACGGGGGCTAGAATTGCTAAAGGATTATGATATGAACATTTTGTACCATCCAGGGAAGGCAAAAGTAGTGGACGATGCTCTCAGTCAGAAGTCTATGGGTAGTTCGGCTCATTTGAGAGAGGATCAGAGGCCCTTGGCTCGGGAGATTTATCAATTGGCCAGCTTGGGGGTTTGTATTTCGACCTCAGACGAGGGGAATGTCATGGTGCATAATGGAGCAGAATCATCACTTGTAGCAGAAGTCATGGAAAAACAGTTTATTGATCCAGCATTGGCACAGATGAATGAGGCACTTCTGAATAACAAGACTTCGACATTTTGCACCCGGCGGCGAGGATGGTGTATTCCGATGCCAAGGTAGTCTATGTGTTCCAAATGTAGATAACCTTCAGGAGAGGGTGTTGGCAGAGGCTCATAATTCTTAAGTATTTTGTGCACTCAGATTCTACGAAAATATATCATGATCTCAGGGAAATTTATTGGTGGAACGGTATGAGAGGGGTGTGGCGGACATTGTATCTAAATGTCCGAATTGTCAGCAAGTAAAAGTTGAGCATCAACGCCCCATTGTGTTAACTCAGTTTATGGAAAACCAATGTGGAAATCGAAGATGATCAACATAGTTTTCGTGGTAAGGTTATCTCGCACTCAGTGAAAAGTCGACTCAATTTAGATAATAGTGGATCCACTCATGAAATCAGCTTACTTCTTGCCAGTCAAGTCCACCAATACTGCAGAACAGTATGCTCAGTGTTATATCAAGAAAATAGTAGGGCTTCATGGCACTCCACTTTCTATTATCTCAGATCGAGGGGCCCAGTTCACAACTAATATTTGGAAGACATTTCAGCAAGGTTTCGGTACTCGGGTGAATCTCAGCATAAATTTCCACCCGTAGACTGATGTTCAAGTGGAGCGGACTATTCAAACGCTTGAAGATATGTTGCGAGCTTGTGTCTTGGATTTCAAAGGTAATTGGGATGATCACTTGCCACTTAAAGAATTTTCTTACACTAACAACTTTCATGCTAGTATTCAAATGGCCCCATCTGAGGCATTGTACTAAAGGAGGTGTAGGTCTCCGATCAGATGGTTCGAAGTAGGTGAAGCAGAATTTATAGGGCCAGATCTCGTGCACAGGGCTATGGACAAATTTAAAATCATTCAAGAGAGGATACAAATTGCTCATAGTCGCCACAAAACCTATGTGGACATTCGTAGAAGAGAATTGGAATTCCAAGTAGAGGATTGGGTGTTCTCTAGGGTATCTCTAATGAAAGGAGTCATGCGGTTTGGAAGAAAGGGAAGTAGAGTTCTAGATATGTCGGGCCGTATCGGGTCTCTCAAAGGATTGGGTGAGTAGCTTATAGGCTGGAATTACACCCTAAAATGTCATTAGTGCACGTGTTCAATGTGTCTATGTTAATGAAGGTGGTTTGGAGATCCATCCACCATCGTGCCAGTTGAGACTATAGAGGTTAATGAAGAGTTATCTTATGAAGAAGTTCCGTTTGCTATTCTTGATAGGCACGTCCGTAAATTGAGAAAGAAGGAAATTTCTTTAGTTAATGTATTATGGCCAAGTCAACGAGTCGAGGAAGCGACGTGGGAAGCGGAAAATGAAATGAAAGAATAATATCCCCACCTGTTTGAACAAGTCTAGTAGTGATCGTGCGAACTCTTACCTCTAAGCAAACTGATGTTGTGTTCAATTTGGTGTAAAGACACCCCATTTTTCCTTAAATGCTTTAGTATTGTAACTCCTCCAGTTGTGCAAGAATTGTCTATGTTTTGATTATTTGATTCGTGTGCAAACCCTTTTGGTAAATGAAAGTTTTGTAAAAACTCATATGATAAGTGAATAATTAATATAGTGTAGATTGCTAATAATTAATTGAAATGCATATAGTGTATTGAAGTAGTTGAAGTGTGTGGGACTCATTGAAATGACCATATTATGCGCAAAAATGTGACAAGAGATTGAATATGCGCAAGTGTTGAGGCAATGAATTGTATACTAGTTGCAGGGGTAATAGGAATTGTGTAAGGGTGCATGAAAATATGTTTCGGGGGCTCAGATAAGTCTAATTACAAAGGAAACTCTGGCGAAATTTTTTAAAAATATGGGAGTTAGTGAAAAATTGGTAGTTTGCATATCATGTTATCAAAACCAACTGATTTCCAAAATCCTCATTCGAGGAAGAATGATTCTAAGAGGGGGAGGATGTAAGTCCCCGTGAAAACTTGTACTCAAAACCTAGTAGCTTATAGTTCCAAATTTCGAATATGTGTTAGATATGTGTAAAATTCTTTGCGGCGAGCAAGAACCCTTTGTACAGATCTAGCATTTAAAAATCAACAATCAAATTTTTCGAAAAAAGTTCTATTATGCGGTCCAGAATGCGGTCGCAAATCAGGTATGCGGACTGCATTTCTGTCGCAAAGTGAGTCACGGTGTTAGTCAAAATTGAGGTCAAAATGCGGTCCATTATGCGATCGCATAATTGATATGCGGACCGTATAGTTGTCGCATATTTATGTTGGGTTTTTTCAAAGAAGCAGTTCTACGGTGCAGTATGCGACCACAAATCAAGTACGCGGACCGCATTCCTGTCGCAAACCTAAGTAGAAATTTCAAAGTTTCGGAGCACTTTTGCGGTCCATTCTGCGCACTGCATTTCCTATTTTCGATCGCAAATGTGATCACATACCTGATGCGGGACTCGAATTTTTTTAACTTTGAAACCCCACCGCTTCTTCTATAAAACACTCCAACCCACCATATTAACTCATTTTCTTAACAAAATTAGAGAGAGGGAAGAAAGGGTTCTTGAGAGAGAAAGTCTTATCTTCATCAATTTGATTTCCAAAGACACCCAGGCCCGGAAATTTGCAAGTAATTATCTTCATCATCATTCTTGCAGGTAAACTCCCAGCCCTTTTTCATTGGTTTTCGAATTTAGACAAAAAGGAGGATTCTCATGCATTTATTCTTGAAAACTATAAGTTGAAACATACATGCATGTTCATTAATACCTAAAATCTAGTAAAAGGAATGGGTAGGAGTAAAGATTTGAAAAAATGAGGAATTGATAACCTAAGTAAGTTTGGGTTGTATTTGTGAACTTCAATTCTAAGATATATGTATTAACTTGTGAACTAGATTGACGGTACTAGGCAGTTGGTGAATAGAAAGTAGGAGTTAAAAATGAAATTTGGCTTCAGATATGTATGACTAACTTAAACCTTTGTAAAGTCACCTTGTTTGGTGTACGAGTAACTGGTATGTATTACTTATATGGACTATTTGTGAATTTTTGTGATTTGTATGACTTGAACATTGTTGGTTAAACGTCCCGATAAGATGGTGTAAATAAATGACAACAAACCAAGTGTGTGTGTGTAAATATGTTTATGTGGTAGGAGCTGTGTAATAAGTGATGGAAAGAAATCACAATTGAAGCAATTGAAACAACTGTGGTAATATCATGTATGACCCGTCGTGGGCAATTATCGTTGTGACTTAAATTGTATACGGATGGTCGGATATGATGGAAATGGTACTGAAATTGATGAAAACTCATGGTGAAATTGTTAATGTTGTTGTGAAATGATATTCTGGATGGCCTGAAGCCATGTGTTGAACTGTGAACTATTGTTGTTGTGCGAAATATGATTGTCCGATTAGATCGGATTACATGCCGCAACACCAAATGATAAATTGTGGGTTGCATGATAGGGTGGCCGAGGTAGTAAGGGTGGACGGGGTATTAAGAGTGGACGAGGTAATAACGATGGAAAAGTGATCGAAATCACTATTGAAATGAAAATATATGAAACTCTTCAGTATGAAATGTTGTTGAAAAGGGGAAAAATGAGTGATTATGAATTTTGTTGGCTTCAGTTGTTCCTTTCATGTGCAATTGATTGTTGATTCTATTACTGTTTGTTATCTGTGTATTGATTAATTTTAGTTGGGGTAAAGTTTATTAATACATACCAGTACAATTCAAATGTACTAACGTCCCTTTTGCTAAGGGAGCTACATTCTCGATATGATTGTAGGTAGTTTTATAGCAGGTACTCCCGCCCGCCGACAGTAGCACTCCTCCACTTTCCGTCAGCTGTATTGGTGAGCCCCTTTCCTCTCAAGGACCTGCGTGGCTCATGCCGCTTTTCTTCTAGGAATCTTATTTTGGTGTTTGTTTAAGGTATAGCTGGAGCCTTGTTACCGGCAAGTATTGTAACACTCTTTTGTATCCTTATAGGCTCCGTAGACAGGAAATATGAGTTATGTATTGATGTACTTTGTATGTTGGGCAGAATAACTTGTAAAACACATAAAGTAAGTGTGTATGTTATGTATATTTCCTAAGAAGGTGTTTAATCATAAATGGCTATTTCACTTGAATAATGAGTACTTAAATCACGGGGTAACACATGGGATAGGAAAGGCATAGAGGTCCGCTTTACTTGGGCTACCCGGTCGAGCGTCGTCACGTCCTTTGATTTTGTGGCGTGACACTCAAAAATAGGACACAATTGTCGTAAATGTCCTTCAGTTGGTATGGGTGGCGGTGGTAATCCAGCTCCTGCTGCAAGTTAATCGAATATGCATAACTATCAAGGCTACACCTAGTGTTTTGTGTTCGTAATGTTCTTTGTAATAAGTGTCTGTACTTGTGTATATTGCAATATCTATCAAATAAAATTATGTTCCACAATCTTGTTACATCTTTTTTTTTGACATGACCTTTTGAATTGGGATGATGTTATGGTAGTTCCAATATTTAACTTATTGGTGTTAGTAAAAAAGACAAATCTGAAGATCGAAATTTCACAACATAATATTCGAAGGGATAAAAGCACAACAACCATAACTAAAGCAACATACATAAAAATAAAAGATAATAAAGGATAAATCAAGACATTGCTGTTTCGTTTAAGAAAAATTGAATATATATACCGTGTCACAATATTATGTTTTGTGTGTTGTCTTGTCAGTCTAAAATTCTGACCGACTGCGCAAAAGCTATTTCGTTTTAGAAAAATTGAATATGTATAACGCAGTACAATAGAACATTTTGTGTGTTGTCTTGTTGTTCTGTAAAGTTGAATCGACTGCACAAATTCTGTTTCGTTTTAAAAAAATCGAATAAGTATAGCGCGGTATAATGCTACATTTTGTGTGTTCTCTTGTCGTTTTGAAAAGATGAGTCGATTGTGCAAAAGTAGTTTCGTTTCAGAAAAATTGAATATGTATAGCACGGTGCAATACTACATTTTGTATGTTGTCTTATCATTCTGAAAAACTAAACCGACTGTGCAAAAGTTATTTCGTTTCAGAAAAATTGAATATGTATGTCGCGGTATAATACTACGTTTTGTGTTTTCTCTTTTTTATATATAACGGGCGCATTTTAGTTATTTTGTGCGCTTAACAAACCAATACCAAATATTTTCATAAAAGCAAGGTTTTTCTTTACGCTTTAACAAATGTCTCAATCCCTTTATGTCCCAAGGTGCGAGTGCGGCAAAAATTGTATGATGCACAATTTTTGGGAAGAAGCTTGATGCCGCTATTGAGCGTATATAAACATGTTTTATAGGGTTCCTGACGAAACTGTTCGCAATTTTGAGGTATCAATTGATGAAACCTGTCAGCAGGAATATTACATGAAAAAGTTGTATTCTCTTCATTATTTGTGTTTGAGGCAGTAAGAATATGAACAACAATACAAACGAGAAGTTGCGGAGTTGAAGGAGAAATGCAAGGAGGTGGAAGAAGAAAAAAATAAGCTGTAAAATAAATATAAGTGGTTGGAATAGAAAATACTTGGCGGTCGTGACTTAACAATAACATATAAGTGTTGAGCGTAGTAGTGTATTTTTACATTTACCGTATCATTTATTTTCATTAGTTATACTGAATTTATGTTATGAACGTTTCCTATATTTATGTTTGTGTTTTAGTGTTAAAATAAAATTGTTATTTAAATCGTGTTAAAATAAATTATTGTTAAAATAAAATTCTTGTCATTATTTACATAATATATTATTTACATAATGTATTATTGACGGGTATAAGTTGCACAATCTGATATTGACCAAAGATCAATCAATTCCATGCAAACCAGAGAAAACAATAGATTGTTTGGAACTCGAAAGACTAGATAATAGTACACTACAACAGAAAACATCGAATTAATGTGAAATCAAAAGTTAAAATTGATCCAACTTAATAGTCAAAAATAAGGGCAACTCGGTGCTTAAGATATGATGTATTCATATAGAGTCTAAGGAAGAGTCACATTTCTAAATAATAATGTAGATAACCTATCATACCGCAAGCACTCGTCGCTATTTTTACAAATTGAACATCTGACCAATAGGTGATACATGAACAATTTTATAATTGCTCTAAAACTCTCCTTAATAGTCAAAATAGAATGCCAAAATTAAATTGGTCAACGTACCTCTCAAGTTGGAGGGTACTAAAGATGATCAACGCCCATGTTCAAAGATAAAGTTTTCTTTTTGAAAGAAAAAGTATATATTATATATATAAGGCTAAGTAGGGAGGGTTGTCTCCTCCCTAGTTTATACATGCATTACTTTTGCCAACCATTAGGCCATCTATGGCACTAATATTTCCTAGAGCAGCTAGAGTTTCACATTATTTGGTACTACACGATCTTACATAAACATAGTCCTCCATATTTCTTTCATAGAGATCTATTACAACATTAGAAGGCTTAGCAAAAATACATAGTTTATCAAAGGTCTTGTTTCTTAGAGATTCATTTGCCAAAGTGTGAGCCACGCTATTTTCTTGTCTGAAGCTATGCATGAATGATATCTTCCCCTGCTTGGTTTTCTCCTCCACTAATGATCTGCATTCAAAGGAAAGTTTGTCGTTAGTAAGGGTGTTATTGTATATTATGTTTAATATATCCGTTGCATCAGTTTCCACTTCCACGGGGAAGAGGTCTTCCTTAATTATTAATTGAAGACTGTGGCGTAGAGCCATAAGTTCTGCTTCTAATGATGATGTTGCAAGAATTTTCATCAATGATCCTACACACCTGCGTCCTTTCGAGTCACATATTCCAGTTCCAATGCCACTTTCCATGATTTTTATGTCAAAGGAACCATCAACATTTGATTTGTACCACCCTAAGGGTGGTTTCATCCACTTTACTTGTAATAATATAGTCCTCTCCACTATCACATTTTTATTAGTGTAGAAGTAATATTCATTTGTGTAAGCAAATATTTTTTTTAATGTTGATAGGGTTGGTATTATTACTAATATTGTTTTGATTCATGTTGTTCCAAATTTCCCATATTATAAAAGGAAGTAATTGGGGCCAATATACATATCTAGGGCTTGTTTTTGGTTGAGTTTTCAAGAGGAAATCCATCCAAAGTTTATTGCTAGGATTGTCAACAGTGTTGATACCAAAGTTGTGCCAAAGGTGTTTGGCTATATGGCATTCCCAAAATGTGGCGAATAGTTTCCTTGTGATTTTTACAAATTGGGCATAAAGGATCAATGTTTATACCAATTTTTGATAATAAGCTTCTTGTGGCAAGGCGTCCATTGTATATTTTCCATAGGAGGAATTTTATTTTGTTAGGACATTGGAGCTTCCAGAGCCAGATTCTATTTAAGGAATTGTTGTCGTTATTATCAATTAGTTGGTAGGATGAAGAGGTTGTAAACAGTTTATTTGAGGTGAGACTCCAACATATGTTACTTAGGTCAACTGAGTTTTCATTATTACAGGGAATGGAATCGATACAATTCATTAAAATGGTTGGTAGTTCAAAGGAGATTTTTTCTAAGCACCAAGTGTTATTATCCCTAATATTTTTGATTTGTAGTTTATCCTCTCCTTTTGGAAGAATTGTATAGTGCTTCTAAGGTTCTTATAATTAGGGATCCAAATTGTGTCCTAAATGTTGTGACATGAGTTGTTATGAACTGGCCATCTAATGCTTTTTTTACAGATATTCCATCATTCCAAAAGATTTTTCTAAGTGATTGAAGAGCCAATTGTTTTCTTTTTTCTCCCATAAATACTAATTAGTACCTTTGCCCATAAAGAGTGAGTATTGTTGAGGATTCTCAAGGCTAGGCCTGTGATTAGGGTTTGATTCTTTTGGTAGACTTTTCTTATACCTAGCCCCCCTTTGGAAACTTCCTTAGTGACAATGTCCCAGTTAATTAGGTGTAGTTTCTTTTGGTCCTGGGTAGTACCCCATAAGAAATTCCATTGGATTTTGTCGATTTCCTTTAATATTTTTTTAGGAAGAATGGATGTTTGCATAAGGTGATTGGGAAGAGTGTTAAGGGTAGACTATATGAGAGTACATCTACCAGCCATACTGATCCATTTAGCATTCCAGTTGTTAAGTTTAGCTCTCATTTTATCAAGAAGAGGAAGGTAGTCTGCATGCCTTGGGATGACATTTAGCATGGGAAAGCCTAAGTAGTTCCCAAAGCTAGTACTTGATGTTATTCTCAGTGTATTAGTTAAAAGAGTCTTTGTGTCATTACAACAATTATTGGACACTATTAATTTAGATTTAGCTTTGTTAAATCTTAGGCCTGAAAACTTACTAAAATTTTCTAGGCATTGATTAATGCTGGTGATGGTCTTATAGTTTGTTTCTCCCATAAGAGTTATATCATCCGCGAAAAAAAGGTGGGATATACTAGGTGACAAGGAATTAAGTCTAAGTGGAGTCCAGTTCTTGATATCCATCTCATGCTTAATATTGTTAGATAACATATTCATACATAGAATAAAAAGGTAAGGGGATAGGGGGTCACCCTGTCTGATTCCTCGAGAAGGGGTAAATTCTTCAGTTTTGTTTCCATTGACGAGGATTGAGAATGAGCTAGCTGTGACATACATTATGAGATTTGTAATGTTTTTAAGGAAATTACAGTACCTAAGCGTTCGATAGATATAGGACCATTCGAGCTCATCGAAGGCTTTCTCTAGATCAAGCTTTAGGATCATCTTTCCTTTTCCCTTACATTTGTTGAAGTATCTTAGGATTTCATGAATTATAATAGCATTGTCACTTCCTCTTCTTCCCTTTACAAAACTGGATTGCTCAATGTTTATAAGGTGGTTTAGGAAGGGTTTTATTCTATTAGCAATTATCTTGGTAATGATTTTGTAAATATCATTGCATAAACTTATAGGACGAAAGTTATTTAATAGGACGAAACAGTCCGTCGAAATATGTTTGGTGCATCATTAGAAAATTAACAATAAAATGAAAAAAAGCTCTCGGCGCATGCTAAAAGAGGCGAGCAAAATCTCGGTGCATGATAGTAAGACAACCGTCGTGCCCGATCGATGGCTCGTCGCCGGTGGAATTTGGCTCCCACTACCAATCAAATTGTCACTCCTGCACATGGTATCACTAAGGAATTGGAACCTCTGACCTTTGGAAATTTCCTTTTACAGAAATTCCAATCGCCAGAGAATGTGCATGCAGAAGATGTTGCGACTGTAAATCCACCTCCGATGGACAAAGTTGAAGTGTCGCCTAGTCTCACTGCTCGAAGACTTCAATTCTCTGAAACTAGTGGTTCTGCAAAATCACTTCCGACTGCTGCTGAAGTTGTTCGAGGGAATCGAAATGCTCAAATGGGTAAGCCGCTCTCATTTGTACCTCCGATTGAAAGAGATGGTCAGAAGGTTGTTAAAATTAGTGAAGAGGATCTACAATCTCAGGTGGATTACTGGACTAATGCATTAATTGGATATGTAATTGGCGACAATCCTAATGAGAAAATGATGGAGAATTTTGTGATACATGTCTGGAATTTTGTGTCCAAACCTAATATTCTGATGCATTCTGAAGGTTACTACATCTTTTGTTTCAATAGTAAAGAGGATAAAGAGCTAGTTATTCAGTCAGGGCCATACTCGTACAGAAACAAATCTATGGTGTTGAAACCATGGGAGGTTGATTTTTCTTTTCAAAATGATGTACTCAGCACTGTACCTGTATGGATTCGATTTCCTGGTCTTCTGGTGGGTTACTGATCTATTGAAGTTCTGAGCAACTGGCTAGTGCAGTGGGTAAGCCATTGTACACAGACAAATTCTCAGCTCACTATGAGAAGATCTCTTTTGCGCGAGTTCTAGTAGAGGTTGATGTTGCCCATCCCCTCCCTGATCAGATTTAAATTGAAACTCCTTTTGGCCCGAAAATCCAACAGATTGAATATGATTGGAAACCTAGTTTTTGCAACCATTGCCTGAAATTTGACCATGACTCTGTTGACTGCTGGTATAATGCAGGCAATGATGTAGAACAGGATATTGGTGAGTAGGAGAAGAAAAGAAGACAAAGAACCAGAATGCAAAAACAGGTCAAAGTTACTAAACAAGAATGGATTCCTAAGACTTGTGCAGATGCAATAGCAAGCATACCAGTTCAACAAGAACATATCAGTGAGATAATGCAGTTGGGGAATAGTACTATTGGGACTACTATTCAACAGCATACCGGAGAGAATAGGCAGCTGGGGAATAGTACTGGGGAACAACATGCACTGATTGGCTCTGACAGAAATATTACACCAATAAGTGAACCTATTGAGATCAATGAGGTTGTGATTGACAAATCTATTAAGGGGAAGACTACTATTGATATCCTGGATGCTGGCAGAAGGGGTCAACAGGTGGATCCGGGACCTTCATGGAGCATTTTTTCTAGTGCTTCATGATTATTGTTACTTGGAACATTAGAGGGCTTAATCAAGCCCATAAACAGAAAGAATTGAAAAGCTTTATGTCTGTAAATAAAGTAGATGTCATGGGTGTTCTTGAAACTAGAGTGAAAGAGCATAAAGCTAAGAGGATCTTAGATAAGGTTGCTAAGGGATGGAAGGTCCAATGCAACTATGCTAAAGCTGTCAATGGAAGGATATGGCTTCTCTGGAAGCTCACATTCAGGTCCTTATTTCTTGTGTGACTGACCAGGTTATTCATTGTCTCTTAGAAGACCCTCAAAGTAAGATCAGAACCCATATGCGTGTCATTTATGCTCATAATACTGCAAGCATTAGGGAACAGTTGTGGAGTGATTTAAGGGCAGTCAATATTCCCAGTCAGTATTCTTGGGTACTGAGTGGGGATTTCAATACTGTATTATGTTCTGAAGACAGAATGGGTTCTCCTGTCACTGGTGCTGAAGTCAGAGGGTTCAAAGAGGTTATTGCTGATCTTCAACTTACTCCCCTTCGAGCCAAAGGGTGGCATTATACTTGGACAAATAAGCAGGGTAATACCACTAGAGTCTATAGTAAGATTGATTGGGCCTTGGGTAATTTTCAGTGGGTTCAACAGTATGGGCACCTTGAAGCTGATTTCATGAACGCTTCAGTTTCTGATCACTCCCCTATACTCATCAAATTTGGCAGCCAAAAACTTCTGCACCCCAAACCTTTCAGATTCTATACTGCAATTATGGAGGATCCTCAGTTTACTTCCATTCTGTAGCAAGCTTGGGGACAGAACTGTGAAGGATCACCTATGCAGCAGGTATGGACCAAATTGAAGAACTTGAAGCAGCACTTAAAGGGGATTAATATCCAGATGGCTTCATATAAACAGAAGCTTATTCAAGCTAGGGAGACACTGGATATTGTACAAAGTCAGTTGCAGCATAATCCACTTTCACATAATTTGTTTAATGATGAGAAAGCAGCACTACATGAAATTGAGAAATGGAGCAAGGTGGAGAAACAGATTATGAAGCAGAAATCCAAGGCTTGCTGGATTGACTGTGCAGATGCTAATACAAAGTATTTTCATGCTCAATGGAAGATCACAACTAGCCAGAATAATATTACTTCTATACATACTAACTCAGGTATAAAACTAACAGATCCATTAGCTGTGGAACAGGAATTTATTAAGGTGTTCAAATCATTGATGGGAGAATGTGCTGATGAACTGCCTTGTGTCAATACTGCTGTGATGAAAGAAGGACAATGTCTAACTTTATCACAGTAAAGAATGCTAATTCAAGAGGAAACATTGGAAGAAATTACAGAAGCTCTAAAGGAGATGCCTAAGGACAAAGCACCAGGTGTGGATGGGTTTCCTGTGGAGTTCTTTAATAGCAACTGGGAGATAGTAAAGGAAGATATACTTGCTGCTACTAAGGATTTCTTCTCTACTTGCAATCTGCCTCACATGATCAACACTATAGCTATTGCACTTGTGCCTAAGGTTAGAACTCCTACAACAGTTAAAGATTATAGACCTATTGCTTGTTGTACCACTGTCTATAAAATCATTTCCAAAGTTATTACAAGTAGGATGAAAGCTGTTATTGGTGGTCTAGTTGGACAAGCTCAGTCAACATTTATTGAAGGAAGACGCATTATAGATAATATTTTGCTTAGTCATGAAATTTTCAAGGGATATTCAAGAAAGGGAGTATCCCCCAGATGTGTCCTAAAGGTGGATTTGAGGAAGGCCTATGACACTCTTGAATGGGGCTTTCTTAAACAGGTCCTTATTGACGTTGGATTCCCTGCTAAGTTTCTTAACTGGATAATGGCTTGTGTTACTTCTGTTTCCTATTCCTTAGTACTAAATGTTGGTCTAACGAAGCCTTTCATTGCAAAGAGGGGTATTAGACAGGGTGATCCTATGTCACCTTATCTGTTTGTTCTTGCCATGGAGTATCTGAACAGGATATTGGGTCAGTTACACAGAAATGGAGATTTCAACTTTCATCCCAAATGCAGGAAACTAAACTGTGCACATGTCTGTTTTGCTGATGATCTTCTTATGTTCTGTCGAGCTGATGTTATTTCTATCCAGATTCTACAAGAGGCTTTCCTTGAGTTCTCTGAAGCTTCTGGTTTGCAAGCTAACATTAGCAAGAGTGCTGTTTATTTGGCTGGTGTACAACAGTCTGCTAGAGAAGAAATAATGGAAAAGCTAGGGTTCATTGAGGGTCCGCTTCCTTTCAAGTATTTAGGGATTCCACTTAACTCTAAAAAACTTGCTATCCATCATTACTTGCCACTGATTGAGAAGATCACTACTGAAGTCACTTGCTGGTCAGCCAAAATGCTTTCTTGTGCAGGAAGATGTCAATTGATTAAAGCTGTTATCTTTGGCATCCAGACTTACTGGGCACAAGTATTCATATTGCCAAAGAAGGTATTGGAAACTATTGAAGCAATATGCAGGTCTTTCATGTGGACAGGCAATGCTACTGTCTCTAAAAGGGCTTTGGTTGCATGGGAAAAGGTCTGTAAACCAATTTCTGCTGGGGGACTTAATATTATTGATATGACTGTGTGGAATAAGGCAGCTGTCTTTAAACTCCTTTGGGACTTGGCCAGGAAAAAAGATTGCCTTTGGATCAAGTGGCTGCACTGTTACTACATCAAACAGTGTGACATTGGTTCTATACCTCTGCCTAAGACTGCTTCTTGGGTTGTTAGAAAGATTCTGGACTGCAGGACTGCTGTTATGGAGAACCAGCAGCTACAAGGGGATCTCTTTAACAGGTTGAAAACAATGTGCAGGCTGGACAAATTCCAAATCCAAAAACTGTACCTTGCAATGCTGCCTAGTTATAATAAGGTAGTGTGGGAGAATTTGATGCTGACTACTAATGTGCAACCTAGACCACAAATTCACTGTATGGCTAGCTGCTCAACACAGGCTGCCTACTATTGACAGATTGCAGAAGTATGGAATTCAAGTGCCTGCTAACTGTGTGTTCTGTAATCAGCATGCTGAAAACTGTGAGCATTTGTTCTTTGACTGCCCAATCACTAATCTACTATGGACCAGAATATGCTGTTGGTTGGGGTACAAAAGAACAGTTGGCAATTGGGAAGCTGAACTTCAATGGATCTGCAGCAAAGCTAGGAGCAAAATATGGCACAAAGCAATCACTGCTTCTGCCTTTATGACTGCTGTTGCCCTTATTTGGAGAGAAAGAAATTGCATTCATTTTGATGATAAGGCATTTGTAGAAGACCAGTTTTGTAAAGAAGTAGCATTGCTAATTCATATACGAGGCATAAACTGTAAAAGATGGCAAGATGGTTTGTGGCAACTAAACTGTTATCCTAAGCTATAGTCTAACAGTCCCATACTAAGATAGCTTTGTGTTAAGGTTGTATTAGCTTAGTGATGTTTGTAAATGAGTAGTAGCTAGTCAATGCTACTACAATAGAACTTACACTGTAAATCCTTTGATATCAATGAAATTAACAGTTAAACTAAAAAAAACAATAAAATGAAATATTGTAATCTAAGTGCCAGTTTGGACATACAGTTTGATGGAAGATCTTTTTAATAATTTTTTTTTTTTCAAAATCAACGTTTGTTCATACAATTTTTAATTTTCAGTTGATGATGCATTTTGAAAATTTTTGAAATTTTTAAAAACTACAAAAATGCTATAAATAGAACTCTAATTAGAGTGAATGTCTATCTTATAGAAGAGTTTTACTTTGACGCTAAGTCTTTTCTATGCCTATAAATAGAGGGGTCTTACCCCATTGTAAATCACCCCAAAGTATCAATAAGAATACTCCTCTCTCTATTTCTCTCTATATTGTTCTTGTATTATTGTTCTTGTTCTTATATTATTTCATAACACGTTATCAGCACGAGACTCTACCGTCTCAAGAATCCTCTTGAGAAAATGAAGGTATTTCCCTTTTTCCGAATTTGGTTTTAATTATGTCTGATATTATGAAAAGAAAGTTCGTAGCCCTTGAAATTTCGGGCAAGAACTATATGACATGGGTGTTGGATGCTGAAATCCACTTAGATGCTATGGGTCTTGGAGACGCCATTAGATAAAGCATCCACCCAAGACTGTGCTAAGGCCTTGATTTTCTTGCGCCATCACCTTGATGAAGGTTTGAAAATTGAATATCTCACAGTCAAAGATCCACTCATCTTGTGGAATGGCTTAAAGGAGAGATATGACAACCTGAGGTTGGTCACTCTGCCACAAGCACGATATGATTGGGCTCATCTGAGGCTCCAAGACTTTAAGTCTGTTTCTGAATATAATTCTGCAATGTTCAGAATTACTTCTAAATTGAAACTCTGTGGAGATAATATCTCTGATTATGATATGCTTGAGAAAACGTTTACAACGTTTCATGCCTCCAATATGGTACTGCAACAACAGTACAGAGAGAAAGGTTTCAAAAAGTACTCTGAACTGATTTCTCTTCTCCTTGTGGCTGAGCGAAACAATGACATGCTCATGAGAAATCACGAAAATCGACTCACTGGGTCTACACCATTGCCTGAAGCAGATAAGGTGTATTCTCATTATGCCAAAGCATGGAAAAGGCCATGGATCTAGTCATGGTCGTGGTCGTAATCGGAGTCATAGCCGTGGACGTAGACAAGGAAGAAATTTCCCTGATGTCCGTCACCCCCCAAAGAGAAATAACCACCAAAAGCAGAAACGGGATTATGAGAATCCAAAGGCAAATAGTTCAGAAACTATATGCTATCGTTGCGGTGGAAAAGGCACTGGTAAAAAGCTTGCCATGTACCAAGACATTTGGTTAATCTTATCAAGCATCTCTAAAGAATAAAAGCCCTGAAATAAATTTTGTCTCTGACGACAATTTTGACATCACTCACCTGGATGTGGCAGACTTCTTTGAGCACCTTGAGGGGAAAATAGACCACTTAATCGGTGATGGATCTGTGATGAAGGAAGATGGAATTGTTTGATTTTATTTGTATTAGTTAGTGAATAAACTAATAGTCATTAGTATCAGCTCGTATTAGTTAGTTTATGATATAATGTTAGTATTAGTTCTTTAGAATGTTTCAATATGCTTAAATTTCAAAGATATTTTTATTTTTCAGTAGAGTTAATCGACTAACCTAGCAGTTAGTCGATTATCTAATATTTCGCATTAAAACTGCAAAACAATCAACAGTATGATCTGAAGTTTTTCAAAATAGCAAATAATCGATTATGTGTGTTTAACAATCGATTATATTAAGACAGTGTGATCTGAAGTTTTTCGAAATAGCAAATAATCGATTATGTATGTTTAACAATCGTTTATATTAAGACAGTGTGATCTGAAGTTTTTTAAAATAGCAAATAATCGATTATGTATGTTTAACAATCGATTACATTGAGACAGTGCTTAAACTGAAATTTTCAAACAGCAAAGTAATCGATTATGGAAAACATATAATCGACTATCTGATTTAGTTAGTCAACTAACCTCAGCAGATTTTGAAAATATTGTTTAAATGTGAAACAAACGGATTGAATTTGTTTATTCTCATGTTCGTGTATTTTCTTTTGTATGTCAAACCATGGGAAAGCAAATATGGATATCTCACAAAGCAAACTTGGATCAAATATTTGTTTAGTTGCTTCATGTACTACACATAGGATACTCAAAGAAAAGAAATATTTCTCTCAACTAAGTATGTGTAAGGCAGATGTTACTACAATCTCTGGTAGTAGTAAATTGATTGAAGGCTCCGGAAGAGCAACTATAACTCTGCCTAGAGGAACAATGTTTATCATAGAGAATGCAATGTTCTCCTCCAAGTCTATGAGAAACTTGTTGAGTTTTAAAGATATACGCCGGAATGGCTATCATGTTGAGACAATAGATGAGAATAATCTTGAATATCTCATCATTACAAAGAATGTCTCTGGCCAAAAGAGGGTTATTGAGAAATTCCCGTCTTTATCTTGTGGCCTGTATTGGACAAAAATTAGTGCAATTGAGGCACATTCAATAGTAAACCAAAAGGTTACTGATTCCAATACTTTTGTACTTTGGCATGATCGATTGGGACACCCTGGATCAATCATGATGAGACGGATTATAGAAAGCTCAAATGGGCATCCGTAAAAGAATTTCAAGATTCTTTTAAATAATGAATTTTCTTGCACTTCTTGTTATCAAGGCAAGTTAATTACAAGAACATCACCAACAAAGGTTGGGACTGAGTCACCTACGTTTTTGGAACGTATACAAGGGGACATTTGTGGACCTATTCACCCACCTAGTGGGTCTTTTAGATATTTTATGGTCCTAATAGACGCATCCTGTAGATGGTCTCACGTGTGCCTGTTGTCATCACGCAACCTTGCATTTGCAAAACTAATGGCACAAATAATTCGACTACGAGCACAATTTCTTGATAATCCAATCAACTCTATTAGACTGGATAATGCTGCTGAGTTTTCATCCCAAGCATTTAATGATTATTGCTTATCAATTGGGATAAAAGTGGAACATTCTGTAGCTCATGTTCACACTCAAAACGGTCTTGCAGAATCTTTAATTAACCGCCTGCAGTTGATTGCAAGACCATTACTCATGAAAACGAGGCTGCCCACTTCGGTATGGGGTCACGCCATTTTGCATGCAGCAATGCTAATTCGTCTCAGACCGACGAATTATCACAAATATTCCCCGTTGCAATTGGTTCTGGGTCATGAACCCAATATATCTCATTTAAGAATCTTTGGATGCGCAGTATATGTGCCTATAGCACCGCCATACCGCACCAAAATGGGTCTGCAAAGAAGGTTAGGAATATATGTTGGGTTTGAATCGCCCTCCATTATTCGCTACCTCGAAACATTGACGGGATTTGTTCACTACACGATTTGCAGACTGTCAATTTGATGAGACACTTTTCCCAAAATTAGGGGGAGAAGTTGGTGAAACCAAACGGGAAATTTTGTGGAAAAATGCATCATTATCTCATCTTGATCCACGTACCTCTATTTGTGAAAAAGAGGTGCAAAAGATTATCCATTTGCAAAGAATAGCAAATCAAATGCCTGACGCATTTACGGACTTGAAAAGGATAATAAAATCCCACATCCCCGCGGAGAATGTTCCAATCTGTATTGATGTCCCTGTTGGACAATCATCTAGTGTCATGTCCAATGAGTCGAATGCACGCCTGAAGCGTGGCAGGCCATTAGGTTCCAAAGATCGAAATCCTAGAAAGAGGAAAGCAAACGATCAAAATGACACTACGAAATAATCTCATGAGGAAATTCATGATTTAATAAACTCTGAGATTCATGAAGAATCCTTTGAGCCCGAGACTCAGGAAAATAAGGAACTATCCATAAATCCAATCGATATTGAGGCAAATTTTAATCGAGTGGATATAGTGGTGGATTATGTCTTTGCTTTTAATGTCGCATCTAGCATTATGCAAGAAAATGAGGATCGTGAACCTCAATCTGTTGGAGAATGTCGAAAAAGACATGATTGGCCAAAATGGCAAGAAGTAATTCAATCAGAATTGAATTCGCTGGCAAAACGTGAAGTTTTTGGCCCTATAGTTGAAACACCTAATGGTGTTAAGCCTGTTGGCTATAAATGGGTCTTTGTACGCAAGAGAAATGAGAAAAACGAGGTACAAAGATATAAGGCACGCCTTGTTGCACAAGGATTTCTCAAAGGCCTAGTGTCGATTATGAAGAGACATATTCGCCTGTAATGGATACCATAACTTTTAGTTATCTCATTAGTTTTGCTGTCCTTGAAAAGCTTGACATGCATTTAATGGATGTGGTTACTTATGAGATATACATGAAAATTCCCGATGGACTCAAAATGCCAAACGCTCATAATTCAAAGTCCCGGGAAATGTTTTCAATCAAATTGCAAAGATCTTGTATGGTCTAAAGCAATCAGGACGAATGTGGTATAATCGTCTAAGTGAGTATTTGTTAAAAGAAGGCTATATAAATGATGCCATTTGCCCGTGTGTTTTTATAAAGAAAACAACATCAAAATTTGTTGTACTTGCCGTATATGTCGATGACATACACCTTATTGGAACCCCCATAGAACTCCAAAAGGCAATTGATTATCTAAAGAATGAATTCGAGATGAAAGATCTCGGAAAGACAAAATTATGTCTTGGTTTGAAAATTGAATATTTGGCAAACGGAATTTTTGTTCATCAATCTACCTATATTGAAAAGGTACTGAAATGGTTTTACATGGATGGAGCACATCCTTTAAGTACTCCGATGGTTGTTCGATCACTTGATGTGAATAAAGATCCATTCCGACCGCAAGAAAGGAATGAAGAGCTACTTGGTCCTGAAGTACCATATCTTAGTGCAATTGACGCACTAATGTACCTTGCAAATACTACAAGGCCTGACATAACCTTTTCAGTTAATGTCTTAGCAAGGTATAGCTCGGCTCCTACAAGGAGACATTGGAATGGGATCAAACATATATTGCGGTACCTAAAGGGGACTACCGATATGGGTTTATTTTATGGCAATAATTGCAGTCCTGATCTTGTTGGTTATGCTGATGCTGGATATTTATCCGACCCACACAAGGCTCGATCTCAAACGGGTTATGTGTTTACCTGTGGAGGCACCGCTATATCTTGGCGATCGACTAAGCAATCAATTGTGGCTACTTCATCTAATCATGCCGAGATAATCGCTATTCATGAAGCAAGTCGGGAGTGTGTGTGGTTGAGGTCTATCATACATCATATTCAAGACAAATGTGGTTTGAAGTGTAACAAACTACCCATGACTTTGTATGAAGACAATGCAGCATGTATAGCTCAATTGAAGGGAGGATTCATAAAAGGAGATAGAACAAAGCATATTTCACCAAAGTTATTTTTCACACATGATCTTCAAAAGAATGGTGATATCAATGTGCAACAGATTCGTTCAAGCGATAATATGGCTGATTTGTTCACAAAATCTCTACCAACGTCAACCTTCAAGAAGCTAGTTCACAAGATCGGAATGCGAAAACTCAAGGATATGATTTGATGCTCTTTTCAGGGGGGGAGTTAATGCGGGTTGCACTCTTTTTCCCTTACAAGGTTTTGTCCCACTGGGTTTTCCTTGCAAGGTTTTTAACGAGGCAACCAATAGGCGCATATTCAAACATGTGTACTCTTTTTCCTTTTCTATCATTTTTTCCCATTGGGTTTTGTTTTAGTTAAGGTTTTAACGAGGCACATTATTGAATAGACATTCAAGGGGGAGTGTTATAAATAGAACTCTAATTAGAGTGAATGTCTATCTTATAGAAGAGTTTTACTTTGAGGCTAAGTCTTTTCTATGCCTATAAATAGAGGGGTCTTACCCCATTGTAAATCACCACAAAGTATCAATAAGAATACTCCTCTCTCTACTTCTCTCTATATTGTTCTTGTATTATTGTTCTTGTTCTTATATTATTTCATAACAAAAAAGTTATTTTTCAAAATTTTCACTCAAATCACTCACAAAACTTTAATAACAACCCAACTGAAATTTATATCAAACTACAACTCTAAATTTCAAATAACATTTTCACTTTAAAACAAATTTCACTATTTTTCGAATTTTACAATTCTTATATCCAAAGTCGACTAAAAGTTGGATGTTATTATAATAAATTGACTTAATTCATAAAATCTCTTATAAACTTAGCTCAGACTATAATTGCAAACTTAAACAAACCAAAGTTGCCATTACCCCTGAATTACAATTCGTGCAGTTCTATTACAGTCGACAATTTCACTTCCGTGTTGGCATGTACGACAAAACAAATTGTGAAGAATAAATTTCACGTGAAGAATAATTGTCACGATGACTATTTGCCCCACTTATGCATTTCTTCCTAACTCTTCTTTGCTTTAAAATAACTTTTTTGTTATGAAATAATATAAGAACAAGAACAATAATACAAGAACAAGAACAATAGAGAGAAAAGTAGAGAGAGGAGTATTTTTATTGATACTTACGGATTATTTATGATGGGGTAAGACCCCTCTATTTATAGGAAGAGAAAAGACTTAGCCTCAAAGTAGAACTCTTCTATAAGATAGACATTCACTCTAATTAGAGTTCTATTTATAACACTCCCCCTTGAATGTCTATTCAATAATGTGCCTCGTTAAAACCTTAACTAAAACAAAACCCAATGGGAAAAAATTATAGAAAAGGGAAAAAGAGTACACATGTTTGAATATGCGCCTAGTGGTTGCCTCGTTAAAAACCTTGCAAGGAAAACCCAGTGGACAAAACCTTGTGAGGGAAAAAGAGTGCAACGCGCATTAACTCCCCCTGAAAGAGCATCAATTCACATCCTTGAGCATTTGCATTTCAATCTTGTGCACCATCTTCAAAACGATCTTTTGTAGAGATTTGATAAATAAATCAGCCATATTGATTTGAGTAAATATTCCGCACCTTGGAATTATCATTCTTGATAGATATGAACATCTTCATATAATGTCGTGGAATGACTCTTCAATATCTCCATAGAGGTATTCTCGATGCCATCATGCTTATAGTTATAGCAAGATACATATGTACACAAGTTGCACTTAGGATGTGGTACTTCAGGACCAAAAATTGTATATGCTTCAATCAACTTCAATCTTTCATAGATTGACATATAAGTTAAGTCATATAAGCCATATAATAGACTTTAGATGCATATCAAGTTTTCATGTCATGCTAAACAAATAAGATATCGAAAACTGATTACACATACCATTGACTTTATTATGATCACTTTGATCATTTGCTCATCTTCTTTATTAAGAAGTTATTTTGAAACCGATTCGTCTATACGCTTTAAGCGTATCAAAGACTTTGTCCTTCTGGGACTTAATATGAGCATTTGCAGTGAGAATATAGTTACTTTCTTTGGGTCAGCAAATGCGTATAGCATGCTTTGCAATATTTTGCAATTGAATTATCCTTTTATGAACTTCAGGTTCATATTATGATATTCGAGGATCTGTATATGCAAATGATAATTCATCCCATGTAACCTTTTATCAAGTGTTTATCACGTCTCCCCCTTATGTTAGAAAAGCTAACTTGTTTCCTCAACTTTGAGAGTCCATCTTTGTGCATTATGGTGTTAATGAAAATATACACCGCACATCAATAATAATAAGATGAAATTTATTTGGTTCCTGACCCTGAACCACTTGTGAGGGGAGAATATAATATACTCTCGTATACAACGTATATCAAACTGATATATATAACTTTGTTCTCATAAGAAACAGTTTAGCTATTAAGTGGAGGCACTCAATAATTATCTTGCTAAACCAACTTTGGTATAAACCAACTTATCAAGATGAACTATCATGAGTAGAAAATCTGGAAATTATGCTCGAAGTTAGATTACTGAGCAATTTACCTCGCAAGCACCGGCCAGGCTGCGGGTTAATAACAATTGCGCATGTAACCATATCATAGATGCATCATATGTGGTATACATGGCAGGTGAATGGGCCCATATTCACCTTTGGTATTTCCAGAATTTATGGGCTTCAACCCGAACTTTTTAGTTGGTCAGTTCATTAATGAGAACAAGTAATACAAGAGAATTCGTAAAGAACTTTCTAGTTCTTTAATATTCACCCATGTGAATTTGCACATCATACTTAAAATGAGATGGCTAACCCGAATGCCAACTGAATAAATTATCAATATTGATAAGTTCATGTTTACACCATGCCATGTGCAATTCTCAATAAACTTCAGGTTTATTGTGGTATGGGTTTTTATACCAATAAATATCCACTTTATTGTGGCATTCTTTTGTTTGTATAGTACAAACTGGAGAATAAAGCGGGTAGCTTTTCATATACAAATTATCCCGCTACAAGTTGTAGTAATAGAAGATATCAAATCTTTCCTTTATTTATAGTCTCAATATAATCAATCGCTTTCGCATATACTTTGGAAACTGAATAAGTTTCTTTGAGACTTACTACAACACAATACCTTATTGGTAATCAATTGTGTTTCTCCAACATAGTAATAATTGGCTCTTCTAGAGCTCTCAATTAATTTTGTACTACCACAGATTCATCAACCTCCATGTGGTGAATATCTCATTTAAAGAGAAAGTTATACCATTATGGTCATGGTCAAAATTATATGCAAGATATGTTTCTTGCATTATCGTTGTCCTTTAATAGTCATATTTCCAAAATATTTTGGCGTACAATAGGTACGTGACCAACGATCATTCATGCCATAACAATGACATTATTTTCATATATCATCTCAAACCTCTTTCTAGGGGTGAGTGTGGTATATTCAATACCAATGCGTCTGGCATTCGATTTGCTATTCTTTGCAAATGGATAATATTTTGCACCTCTTTTTCACAAATAGAGGTATGTGGATCAAGATGAGATAATGATGCATTTTTCCACAAAATTTCCCGTTTGGTTTCACCAACTTCTCCCCCTAATTTTGGGAAAAGTGTCTCATCGAATTGACAGTCTGCAAATCGTGCAGTGAACAAATCCCCTGTCAATGTTTCGAGGTAGCGAATAATGGAGGGCGATTCAAACTCAACATATCTTCCTAACCTTCTTTGCAAACCCATTTTGGTGCAATATGGCGGTGCTACAGGCACATATACTACACATCCACAAATTCTTAAGTGGGATATATTAGGTTCATGACCCAAAACTAATTGCAACGGGGAATACTTGTGATAATTCGTCAGTCAGAGACGAACTAGCATTGCTGCATGCAAAATGGCGTGACCCCAAACCGAAGTGGGCAGCCGACGAATTAGCATTGCTGCATGCAAAATGGCGTGACCCCAAACCGAAGTGGGCAGCCTCGTTTTCATGAGTAAATGAAGTATTCAAGATTATTCTCATCTATTGTCTCAACATGATATCCATTTTGAATGATATCTTTAAAAACTCAACAAGTTCCTTTTAGACTTGGAGGAGAACATTGCATTCTCTATGATAAATATTGTTCCTTTAGGCAGAGTTATAGTTGCTCTTCAGGAGCCTTCAATCAATTTACTACTACCAGAGATTGTAGTAACATCTGCCTTACACATACTTAGTTGAGAGAAATAGTTCTTTTCTTTGAGTATCGTATGTGTAGTATATGAATAAACTAAACAAATTTTGATCCAAGTTTGCTTTGTGAGATATCCATATTTGCTTTCCCATGGTTTGACATACAAAAGAAAATACACGAACATGAGAATAAACAAATTCAATCCGTTTGTCTCAATGCAATCGATTGTTAAACACACATAATCGATTATATCTTAATATAATCGATTGTTTAAACACACATAATCGATTATGTCTTAATATAATCGATTGTTAAACATACATAATCGATTATGTCTTAATATAATCGATTGTTAAACATATATAATCGATTATTTGCTATTTTGAAAAACTTCAGACCACACTGTCTTAATATAATCGATTGTTAAACATACATAATCGATTATGTCTTAATATAATCGATTGTTAAACATACATAATCGATTATGTCTTAATATAATCGATTGTTAAACATACATAATCGATTATTTGCTATTTTGAAAAACTTCAGATCATACTGTCTTAATATAATCGATTGTTAAACATACATAATCGATTATGTTTTACTATAATCGATTGTTAAACATACATAATCGATTATTTGCTATTTTGAAAATTTTCAGATCACACTGTCTTTAATATAATCGATTGTTAAGCATACATAATCGATTATGTCTTTATATAATCGATTGTTAACAAGTATATAATCGATTATTTTGCAGTTTTAATGCGAAATATTGGATAATCGACTAACGGTTAGGTTAGTCGATTAACTCTACTAAAAAATAAAAAATATCTTTGAAATTTAAGCATATTGAAACATTCTAAAGAACTAATACTAACATTATATCATAAACTAACTAATACGAGCTGATACTAATGACTATTAGTTTATTCACTAATTAATACAAATAAAATCAAACAATTCCATCATCCTTCATCACAGATCCATTACCGATTAAGTGGTATATTTTCCCCTCAGGGTGCTTTAAGAAGTCTGCCACATCCAGGTGGTTGAGGTCAAAATTGTCGTCAGAGACAGAATTGGTTTCAGGGCATTTACCTTTTAGAGATGCTTGATAAAGCTCAACCAAATGTCTTGGTACACGGCAAATTTTCGCCCAGTGCCCTTTTCCACCGCAACGATAACATATAGTTTATGAACTATTTGCTTTTGGATCATATCATGCTTGTGGCAGAGTGACCAACTTCAGGTTGTCATATCTCTCCTTTAAGCCATTCCACAAGATAGGTGGATCTTTGACTGTGATATATTTAATATTCAAACCTTCATCAAGGTGATGGCGCAAGTAAATCAAGGCCTTAGCACAGTTTCGAACCTTCATCAAGGTGATGGCGCAAGTAAATCAAGGCCTTAGCATAGTCTTGGGTGGATGCATTATTTCTGTCTTTAATGGCGTCTCCAAGACCCATTGCATCCAAATGGATTTCAGCATCCAACACCCATGTCATATAGTTCTTGCCCGAAATTTCAAGGGCAATGAACTTTCTTTTCATAATGTTAGACATAAACAAAATTACATCAAGAGCGTGTCCATACTTACGGGCTTTATTACAATTATCACATTTACTTCAGGGAATGGATCATAATCATCTGTATGTGCTATTCACAATCTCATGTCAAATATTACTTTCATAAAGTGAAAGATTATTTTGAGAATCTTCATTATTCTCATTATCACAATGATGACGATTATAATTCCGTCTATTGCCACGTCCACATTCATTTATACCTTCATGGTAATAATTTTGTCTTCTTTCAGACTTATCACATACTGCTACCACATTCTCTAAAGGGAATGGAGCAAATTCAATTGGACGGATTTTGTCTTCTTTCAGACTTATCACATACTGCTACCACATTCTCTAAAGGGAATGGAGCAAATTCAATTGGACGGATTTTGTCTTCTTTCAGACTTATCACATACTGCTACCACATTCTCTAAAGGGAATGGAGCAAATTCAATTGGACGGATTTTTAATTCTTTGCTCACAATCATACATGAATTTAATCATGGCAAGACATAGAACTTTTACCACTTCACGTGTTTATAATTCCTTACAAACTCCATTGGAGTTATAATCAAACTTTGTTGTCTATGTTTGTATATGAAATCAAATCGTAGAATTTCAAGAATTTAAAAGGGAAAAGTAAATTACTTACCTTTAAGGTATACCAATAAATGTTGTGATATCAAATATACCTCTTGAGTTTCCATCTTGTTGCATTACTTTATGATGATACCATCTCTTCTATTTTCCCTATAGAAATTCTAGGTGATGACGAAGGTGGCGAACCGGAAAACTTGCCGCCGGCGGTGGATGTCGGAGAGGCGGCAACCAGAGAACGGGAACTTCTCAGTAATTCGATTGGTTAGAGACTCGTGCTGATAACGTGTTATGAAATAACATAAGAACAAGAACAATAATACAAGAACAAGAACAATAGAGAGAAAAGTAGAGAGAGGAGTATTCTTATTGATACTTAGGGATGATTTACAATGGGGTAAGACCCCTCTATTTATAGGAAGAGAAAAGACTTAGCCTCAAAGTAGAACTCTTCTATAAGATAGACATTTACTCCAATTAGAGTTCTATTTATAACATTTTTCATTTATTTGTTTTCATGTTTAGAATACTGACTTTAGCCGAAAAAGGTAGACGTTCTGACAAAGTTTGCTACATATATTTGGTTGAAAAAAGTGAATACGCGAGTTTGATAGAAAATAGTATTTTAATTTGAAATACATAACTCGTGTTTAGGATTTAGACAATTAGGTTCGGTATCTCTGCCATTTGATTTTTAAGATAGTTATATGAATATTATATTTAATTAAATTTGGTATTGTTCAGTTTTTCTCTTTTTAATTTTGATTTATTCAGTCCAATTAGCTTGAATATTAACTTGTGCATTTGAACAATAGACTGTAATATTTTTAATTAAATTATTCACAAATATAAAAATAAATATTCAAAGCTCACCTAACTGTTGATAAATTTTTTGTCCAAAATCTACCCATAGAGGAAAAAAATTACATAAACACGTGAAATTTACAGTAAGAGATATCTTCGGTGAATCAGTTAATTTCAAAATCAAGCCAAATCCAAGGCTTCAAATATTTTTCCTTTCAACCAATAGTGCCAAAGAAAATGGGTACCCTAATTAGCTTGTAATTATAACATTGAAGAGCTTCAAAAGCGTTTTCTGAGTTTCAAAAAGTGCAAACAAAAAGTAAGAGACAAGAGAGAAGTTACAATAAACCAATATTCAAAACATGCCATGGCTACTTTTGCAATGTTATATATTTTTATTCATTTATTAGTTGTAACAAACTGCGTTTGGTATATAGAGGAGGAAAGGCCGTGGAACTTGGGAAAACGTTATGCAACCTACAGTTATGGCAAATATTGTTCAAAAGCTTCTCGAGTTCATTAGTATTTCAAAGTGCTCAAAGTGTACTACAGAACTTGAGTATTATATACTACTAGTCAAAGTTCAATTTAGCGGAAAGCAAATAAATTATAACCCTATTGATGTTTGACTATAATTCCGTATTTTCAGTGTATTACTTATCATATATTTAGGTACTTTATACTAAATTATATTATATTTATGTTTAATTGAGTTTATTTTATGGTGTAAGTACATTGAAGAAAAAATTAAAAACAAAATAGAGATTTTATGTGTATTTTATACACTACCAAAAATAAAGTTATGATACTGTTATGAAATAATATAAAAGACAAGAACAATAATGCAAGAACAAGAGCAATAGAGAGAAGAGTAGAGAGAGTTCTTCTTATTGATACTTAGAGAATGTTAGGAGTGGTTTACAATGGTAGAAGACCCCTTTATTTATAGGGAGGGGGATGATTTATCTACCAAGAATAGAACTCTAGAATCTCTCTAATTATAGACATTCACCTTAAATAGGAGATTTCATAACACTCCCCCTTGAATGTCTATTCAACAATGTGCCTCGTTAAAACCTTAAAACCAAAACCCAATGGGAAAAATTAAAGAAAGGAAAAAGAGTACACATGTTTGAATATGCGCCTATTGGTTGCCTCGTTAAAAACCTCGCAAGGAAAACCCAGTGGGACAAAACCTTGTAAGGGAAAAAGAGTGCAACGCGCATTAACTCCCCCTAATGAGTACATCAATTTATATCCTTGAGCATTTGCATTCCAATCTTGTGCATCATCTTCAAAACGATCTTTGGTGGACGTTTGATAAATCAACCATATTAACTTGAATAATATTCCGCACCTTGAAATCATCATTCTTGATAGATATGAACATCTTCATATAATGTCGTGGAATAACTCTTCAATATCTCCATAGATGCATTCTCAATGCCATCATGCTTATAGTTATAGCAAGATTCATATGTACACAAATTGCACTTGGGATGTGGTTACTTCAGGACCAAGAATTGCATATGCTTCAAGCAACTTAAATCTTTCAAGTTAAGTCATATAAGCCATATAATAGACTTTAGATGCATATCAAGTTTTCCATGTCATGCTAGACAAATAAGATATCGAAAACTGACTATACATACCTTTGACTTTTATACTTTCAAGCATTTGAACTATAGGTTCAAAACTACATGTCTTTCATATGGAATCAATTCTTCTTGAATTGTATCTCTTCCATTTAGTTACTTTCTTTGGGTCAGCAAATGCGTATAGCATGATTTGCAATATGTTGCAATTGAATTATCCCTTTTATGAACTTCAGGTTCATATCATGATATTCGGGGATATACATATACAAATGATAATTCATCCCATGTAACATTTTCTCAAGTGTTTATCATGTCTCCCCCTCATGTTAGTAAAGCTAACTTGTTTCCTTAACTTTGAGAGTTCATCTTTGTGCATTATGGTGTTAATGAAAATATACACCGCACATCAATAATAATAAGATGAAATTATTTGGTTCCTGACCTTGAACCACTTGTGAGGGGAGAATATACTCTCGTATACAACGTATATCAAATTGATATATATAACTTTGTTCTCATAAGAAACAGTTTAGCTATTAAGTGGAAGCACTCAATAATTATCTTGCTAAACCAACTTTGATATAAACCAACTTATCAAGATGAACTATCTTGAGTAGAAAATCTGGAAATTATGCTCGAAGTTAGATTACTGAGCAATTTACCTCGCAAGCACCGGCCAGGCTGCGGGTTAATAACAATTGCGCATGTAACCATATCATAGATGCATCATATGTGGTATACATGGCAGGTGAATGGGCCCATATTCACCTTTGATATTTCCAGAATTTATGGGCTTCAACCCGAATTCTTTAGTTGGTCAGTTCATTAATGAGAACAAGTGATACAAGAGAATTCGTAAAGAACTTTCTAGTTCTTTAATATTCACCTATGTGAATTTGCACATCATACTTAAAATGAGATGGCTAACACGAATGTCGACTGAATAAATTATCAATATTGGTAAACTTCAAATTTACACCATGACATGTGCACTTATCAATAAACTTCGGGTTTATTATGACATGGGTTTTTATACCGATAGATATCCACTTTATTGAGATAATGATGCATTTATCCACAAAATTTCCCGTTTGGTTTCACCAACTTCTCCCCCTAATTTTGGGACAAGTGTCTCATCAAATTGACAGTCTGCAAATCGTGCAGTGAACAAATCTCCTGTCAATGTTTCGAGATAGCGAATAATGGAGCGCGATTCAACCTCAACATATATTCCTAACCTTCTTTGCAGACCCATTTTGGTGCGGGATGGCGGTGCTACAGGCACATATACTGCGCATCCAAAGATTCTTAAATGGGATATATTGGGTCCATGACCCAAAACCAATTGCAACGGGGTATATTTGTGTCAATTCGTCAGTCAGAGACGAACTAGCATTGCTGTATGCAAAATGGCGTGACCCCAAACCGAAGTGGGCAGCCGACGAACTAGTATTGCTGCATGCAAAATGGCGTGAACCCAAACCAAAGTGGGCAGCGGACGAACTAGCATTGCTGCATGCAAAATGGCGTGAACCCAAACCGAAATGGGCAGCCTCGTTTTCATGAAGAATTCAAGATTATTCTCATCTATTGTTTCAATATGATATCCATTTTGAATGATATCTTTAAAACTCAACAAGTTCTTCTTAGACTTGGAGGAGAATATTGCATTCTCTAAGATAAACGTCGTGCCTTTGGGCAGAGTTACAGTTGCTCTTCTGGAGCCTTCAATCAATTTTACTTCCCATGGTTTGACATACAAAAGAAAATATACGAACATGAGAATAAACAAATTCAATCCGTTTGCTTCATATTTAAACAATATTTTTACAATTGAACAGTGAACAGTACATGTTATGTGATGAATACATATGCTGATATGGTACACTGCTAACATTTTATGTAGTACTCTAATGGTAAACACATTACATGCAACATTGGTCATATGAATGTTTGACGATGTACGTTTTATATTGTTACATCATTATGTACTAACAGTTGTAACGCATTTTTGTTTCTATACTTTAGTTTAAACAGAAAAGATTTTATGTCAAGCACTCTTTTATGTCACAATGATGTAACATTACTTAACAAGTACATAAAAGTGAGCTTACAATTTTATTACATTATATATCATGTGATATATAATCATGTCAATATCTAAAAATCTTATATAACAATGATGTATGTAATTGCTCAAAGTGACTTTAAAGAGATTGAAATATACGGCGCTATTATTACAGTGATTATGACCAAAATTGATTAATCATTATGGTACAGTAAGTACAAAATGTTCAGTAGCGGCATTTAGACACATGAGTTACAAGAGAATATGTATGAAATATATATGATCACAATTAGTACATGTAATAAAAATGTCTTGGTATACGGCAAATTTTTTCAGTGTTCTTTTCCACCGCAACGATAACATATAGTTTCTGAACTATTTGCTTTTGGATTCTCATCATATCGTGCTTGTGGCAGAGTGACCAACTTCAGGTTGTCATATCTCTCCTTTAAGCCATTCCACAAGATTGGTGGATCTTTGACTGTGATATATTCAATTTTCAAACCTTCATAAAGGTGATGGTACAAGAAAATCAAGGCCTTAGCATAGTTTCAAACCTTCATCAAGGTGATGGCGCAAGAAAATCAAGGTCTTAGCATAGTTTTGGGTGGATGCATTATTTCTGTCTTTAATGGCGTCTCCAAGACCCATAGCATCTAAGTGGATTTCAGCATCCAACACCCATGTCATATAGTTCTTGCCCGAAATTTCAAGGGCAACGAACTTTCTTTTCATAATTACATCAAGAGCGTGTTCATACTTTCGGGCTCTATTACAATTATCACATTCACTTCAGGGAATGGATCATAATCATGTGCTTTACACAATCTCATGTCAAATATTACTTTCATAAAATGAAAGGTTATTTTGGGAATCTTTATTATTCTCATTATCACAATAATGACGATTATAATTTCGTCTATTGCCACGTCCACATCCATTGATACCTTTACGGTAATAATTTTGTCTTCTTTCAGACTTATCACATACTGCTACCACATTCTCTAAAGGGAATGGAGCAAATTCAATTGGACGGAATTCTTTGCCACGTCCACATTCATTGATACCTTCATGGTAATAATTTTGTCTTCTTTCAGACTTATCATATACTGCTTCCACATTCTCTAAAGGGAATGGAGCAAATTCAATGGGACGGATTTTCAATTCTTTGCCCACAATCATACATGAATTTAATCATGGCAGGACATAGAGATTTTACCACTTCATGTGGTTACAATTTCTTACAAACTCCATTAGAGTTATAATCAAACTTTGTTGTCTATGTTTGTATATAAAATCAAATTATAGAATTCCAAGAATTTGAAAGGGAAAAGTAAATTACTTACCTTTAAGGTATACCAATTATATTTGCAATGTTTTCTTCCTTTTCTCTCTTCGGATTCTGTTTCCTTCTTTTTTTTCTTTGTTTTCGTTTCTTTTCTCTTTTGTCTTCCGTTTCTGTTTCCTTCCTTTTTCTTTGTTTTTCGTTTCTCCCTTTTTTTTTTCTTTTTTCTTTTTCTTTTCCTTCTTTTTTCATTCTTTCTTTGAAGCAAAACCCTACACAAACAAAAGTTAAGACAATCGAAAATTTCAATTGGTTAGAGACTCGTGCTGATAACGTGTTATGAAATAATATAAAAGACAAGAACAATAATGCAAGAACAAGAGCAATAGAGAGAAGAGTAGAGAGAGTTCTTCTTATTGATACTTAGAGAATGTTAGGAGTGGTTTACAATGGTAGAAGACCCCTTTATTTATAGGGAGGGGGATGATTTATCTACCAAAAATAGAACTCTAGAATCTCTCTAATTATAGACATTCACCTTAAATAGGAGATTTCATAACAGATACTTAATTATTGGATGTATAGTGAGTGAAGTCTAATATTACGGAGGAAAACAAAAGGAGATAATGCAAAGAATTGAAATGAAAGGAAATTGAAAAAGATACAAAAACGTGAAAGAGAAAGACAGGAAACAAGGATGAAAGCTGAAGAAAATGTTAGGCAACAAAATGTGAAACGAGGCAGAAAGAAGTCTGGCGTAGCGAGCTATTTTGCTCGTGTTAGAGCAGGTGACGCGAGGGAAATTTTGCGCGACAGAGCTCGCGACGCCAGGGATAAAGCGAGGTGGAGCTCGCGCTTGAGCTTGCGAGGCGCAGTCTGTAGCGAGTTGTTTCGCGTGGACTCAAAGCTAAATTTTTGGTGATACTTGATTTGAAAAACGATTTTTTATTTTTTTATTTTTATATCGCTATCACAAATAAAATTTTCTCAAGTTAACCCTTTTGAGCCTTTAGACTTTTATTTGTCACCCACAGTATAAACCTTTATTCTTAATTGACGTTGTTTTGATCCTTTTACCCCTTAAAACACTTTAATTGTGAGATGAGCGCTAAAAGGAGTAAGAAGAGACTAAGTATGGTGTGACCTTTGAGTGGAACCAAAAAAAGGAAAAAGTGTGCACTTGTTTTATAAAATAATACATCACTAGCAGAAATTGAAAATGAAGAAGATAAAAAAATCTGAAAAAAGAGTAAGAAAAATATAGGTGAATAAATAGTTGTCTTGTTTCTTTTTAGTGAGGTATAAATTAAAGTAGTGCCTAAAGAAAGAGGGAACATGTTTAGGGATAATTTTAGTTGTGAAATTAATATTGGGATTGAAGAATTTGCGGCTTACAGATGATTACATGATGTATTAAAATGCTTAGGATGGTTAGCCACTATTCCTAAATATATCCTTTCCGTTCATTAGTTCATATTACAACCATAAAAAAGTCTTAATTGATTTTAGACTAAGTGAGCCTACATTAGTAGTGATTTTCATTAAGGGCAAGCCTATGATACCAATTACATGCATGTGATTTCTGTTGTGGGAGTGAGAGATTTCCTTCATATATATGTGAGTCCTTAAATCATATTTGATCATGGGATTTGATATGCGGATTCAACGTATTCTCTTGTTCTTATTGTGAGAGCACATTGTTTCATGAGGGATAGATAACGTTATTAGACTTCTCTAGGATGTTAGGTGTTCAGTCATGAGTGCATTATAACTTTTGAGTCGGTCTTTGGGGCTAGGATTATTATGAGCATGTGTGTTCAACCAAAAACGAAATTTAGGTCAAAGCCTTTATTTTTAGAAGAACTCGGGTTACTGATAATCGAAAATGCATAAAAGAAATTGCTTTTTGCCAATAGTAAGATGAATAGAAAGCAAAGTAAATAAATATATTCCAATAGTGTTTCGTGTCCTTACAAATGATCAGTCTTCTCTTTTTTATAGCAATCTATAAGATATACGTTTTGCTTTTCTCCTTATAGACAATTAGAAGCATTAAATATTACGTTACATAATTATTGTAATTAAGTACAGATTCTCTAACGTTTTCAGTATTTATTGCTCATTAAATACTGTATCTGTACTTTTTCTGTACTATCAGCTTTATTCTCCTTAACTCTTGGATTTAAATAGGTACAAGCGTTGAGTCTACTTGTGCCTATTGTAACTCGGGTCTCTTTGCTAATCATCATTCTTTGACCAACCTTCATGTCATGACGTGTCATTTTTCAATTACTTCGATATGTGTAAACTCAATTTTTTCAACTACATATAGTCATCCCTCCACTTGCCATTTATTCATCAATTAAATATTTGGGAAGTGGATTTTATTAGAACGAGATTTTTCTACCATTAATGTTATTATAGAATTGAAGCTTCAATTGTCACTTCCATTTAATGCTTATTACACGTGGCATTTTTTTTTGGTTCGGCGACTTTGCAACACTTTTTAAGGTTTGTTTACAGCTTCACCAATTACGAAGCAACAGTTTTCATCATTGCACCTTTTCTTTGATGGTTACGTCCTACTATAAACATAATTTTCATCTTTGTCTTTCTCACGTAAAGTTCAAAATTTCCAGAATATTCAATTATTCTTCGTAAAACTTTTAGAATATTCAATTCTCGTTCTTCATCTTCCTCGTACTGCTATGTCTTCGTCAAACCCTAACCCTAGGAGGGTTCCCATAGTTGCTAATCTTCCTCTTGCCCCTAGTAGGAATAGAAGTGGAAGTAGAGTATGCAATTTAGGATCTTCATCTGTACATGGTTCTTCTCTTCTTTCATCTAGTTCTATTCTTTCTTCTAGAATCAGAGGTTCTCTTTCTCATAGGCCATCTTCTAGAGGTAAAGAATCTTCTGAAACTCTTCGTGTACCTTCTGTGGAAGAAATAGTTCATGCGAAACTATCTTTCTATAATTATAGAAAGTCTCTTAGAAATAAGGTGTCTTCGTTAGATCGTGCTGATATCTATCAAACTTAGATCATTGAAGGTTCGACTTCATTGATTCATAGAGATTTCCACTGGGGTCATGATTTCCCTATTATAATTCCTATTTGGGAACCAAAGGATCACCTCCTATTTAATGGGGTTTTCTTTTGTTTATACATACCCTTTAACATAAGGTTTCAAACATGCTATTGAACCTGTTATCCTTGAATTCTGTCGATTTTTCAATGTCTGTTTAGTTCAAATTGGTCTCATAGTGTGGAGAACTGTTGCCTGTCTAAGGAACTTGACTAACATGGTCGGTGTGCCTTTCACCTTTTCCCATTTAATTCCTCTCTACTCTCCCAGACGATTTCGCCAAGATGGTTTTACTTTAGTAGCAAGGAGCAAGAGAGTTTTGGTTAGTCCTGAAGATGACATAGACTATGAGTGGTATGTTCGGTTTGTTGCTGCCCCCACTTTTAGTTTAGTGTGTGAAGAAAATATTCCCTTCCTTGAGAAGTGGAATTTTGCACGTGAGTTTTCTTTTTAATAACTTTGCCGTATGCCATTTTCCTTGATTTTGATGAACACTATTCTAATTTTCCTTTTCTTTTGCAGCAACCATGGGAATTGTTGATGACATTCTCAGTTTTCATGGTTGGGTAGGAAAGCTGTTATATACTGCCCCAATGGATATTATATTTTTAAAGACTCTTTCCCAATGATTTGGTTGGAAAGTAAAAAGTCATGGTAGGAGTTTCTTTTAAAAAAAAAACTTATTTCAATCCTTCTTTCTATCAGGATTTGCTGTTCGAGATATTAGTGTCGAGGAGGTCATAACTTCTCGTATTTCCTTGGAATGGGCCCAAGAAATAATTTTGGGTTCTTCATCTAAAAGAAAAGCTACTGATGACCAAGACTTTGAAGAAGAGGAAGACGGGGGTTCCTTGGTATCGAGGCCCTGAGCTCGTAGACGCATTGTTTCTGATTATGAAGCCTTTCCCCCTCATCATATTCCTCTTATCGAGTTTGTTGAAGCCTCGGTGGTGATTCCTGATGATGATGTTGATGATACTCCAGCTGATGCTCATGATTCTATTGAACAATTTTTAACTACGGGTTTTGTAGTGAAAGCGTAGGTCCAGTTTCTGATGAAGCACCCCTTGATTCTTTTTCTATTCCTGTTCCTGTGATTCTTTCTTTGCCAATTGTGGCTGCTACTGTTCCTCCCCAAGCTTTTTTAACTACTTCTACCGTTCCTCCCTCAACCACTTCTCCTTCATCTGTTCCTTACCCCGAAATTGGGTCCATAAGTAGAGGTGAAGCTATGAGGCAAGTCACCATTGAAGTTCCTGCTGAGGGTAACCTTTTGAGGAAATCGGGTCAAGCTGACGTATGGCTAAAGCCTTTGATTGGTCCAATTGAGAGAGTTAAGCTTGATATCCATAGTTCCTTGAACTTGATGAATGATATCGTGCATGCTTCTTTAAAGGTATCCCTTTTCAAACTTTACTTTCCTTTTTCTATTTTCAGGGTTCTCATCTCCCCCCTTCTTTTATTTGGTCAATCTTATTAGCACGGAGAGATGAAGAGAGTTACCCTTTCAGAGCAATTGGTGCGTGACTACCGAGTGGAGGCAGATAATTAGCAGGAACAGTGTGAAAGTATTCAGATCGACAAAGAAGCATTAGAAGAAAGTAAAAGTACCTTAGAGCAGCAGCTAAGAGCTTTGACTTCAGAATTGCAGTTGAAAAAGCTTCCTCAAGTCAAGCAAGCAAAGAAAAAGATCATATTGAAACCTCATTTTCTGAACAACTCTCCAAGGCAAGGGAAGAGATCAGAGAGTTGAAGACTCTCTTAGATAAAAAAGAAGCATATGCTGGTGAACTTTTGCAAACATTGACTCAAATTCAAGAAGAACTCCGGGTATCCTATGATAAAGTTTTCTCATTAGAAAATTCCCATGCTTCTCTTCAAGCTTCTTATGAATTTTCCTTGGCTGAAAATGAGAATTTAAGAAATAAAATTGCTGACTGGGAAAGAGACTACGAGATTCTTGAAGATAAATCTGCCATTAAAGGGAGTTGGGCATTTTTAAATTCTCGCCATGATACCCTCGTTGAAGTTAGCCAGGAGACTTTAACTTGGAGTCTGAGTTAGCCAAGATCAAAGAGACTATTGAGAAGACTCAACAGAACCAAGTTTTTTCTTCTCCCATGCCTGAAGCTTCTGGTAATGTTGAAGATGATACGGGTATCCCTACTTCATCAAGTCAAGTTGAGCCTACTGTTGTTGATGCCCCTGCTTCCGTTCCTTCAACTTCTTGATGAAAAAGTTTATGTTGATTGAAATTTCCCCCTTTTTTTAGTGGTATGCAGTTGAAACCCTTGGTCTTTCTAAGGGTTTGTTGAAAATATTAAGTCTCTAGACCTTTTGTATAAACATATTTTATTTTATGAACAAGTTCATACTTGGTCTAAACTTTAATATTTAGAAGTTTCAGTTGTTGTATAAACATCTATTTTGTTTATTTTTGCCTTTCTTTTTTTAAGGACTTACTGAATAAATTGCATTTTTATTTTCAAAAGTGCTTCTGTTTTTCTTTTTAGCTTCATGAAGACTTGAATTAATCATGAATTTTATAAAAGAGGGCCCTTTTATATTCGACTCAACTTCATAATGGTGCTGATGTATGATAAAAGAAATAGGAACACACATGTTTTTTTGAATAACTTCGACAAGTTTTTATTTGAACTTTTTCAAATTTTGAATAACACCTTACATGTATTTCAATAACTTCTATAACTTTCTCGTAATTGATTTTCTTATAACAGATTTCAAAGAGAAAATCTACACAAGGTTTTTACTTTTAACCCGTTTCAGTATATTTAAAAAAGAAAACGAACACAATGTTTTTATTTATAACTCATTTCAGTACATTGCCTATACCCTAAATATGATAAGGTTTTTCTTTGGCCTTAGCTCTTGACTTTGCTCTGCACTTGACTCATTCAATGAGTGAAATTTTCAGGCTCGAGCTTTGATTATTTCTCAATCTTCATTGCCTTTTTCGTACACATGTCTGTGTATATTATATAGTCCCCCAAGTGCTTGAGCTTTGAAGTATGATGTCTCGAGCATTTGATTGTTCCTCTCATTTGGTCCTTTTCCTGAAAAAGGAAAAACATACAGGACTCGGAGGTATGATTATAGATGAAGATTGGTTGACCTGTTTCAATTCCTATCAGAACAATTATAACCCTAGACTAGGAATTTTAATTAATTCCACATGCCCTGCAGGTCGCGACTCATCATTTAGTAGGGTTAGCTTTTAGCCTATCATCTAAAATCTTTAGTAAAATTTTAGCAATTAAAAAAATAAAACTTTAAAGTATGGATACCTGACCTTGGGTATTCCTTAGAAATAATATCTCTTCAAGTGAACAACATTCCAATGTGAAGGTAGTATCTTGCCATCCATCGTTTCTAGCTCGTATGCTCCTTTTAATATGATACCATGAATCCTGTAGGGTCCTTCCCAGGTTGGACTAAATTTCCCTGCATTAGTTGCCTTTCATAGATTGAAAAACGTTTTTGAGCATGTGGTCCCCATTCTTGAAGTATCTTAGATGCGCTTTTCAATTGTAGTATCGTTCCAAGTGTTAGGATTTATGCCCGTCACTAGGGGGGTGAATAGTGCGGCACGAGAATATTGATAAATATTGCGGAATTAAAATTGCAGGAATAAAATAAATTCGGTAATTAAAATAGTAAGGAAAGAACACACCGAATTTATCCTGGTTCACCACAACTTGTGGTTAGTCCAGTCCCCGAGAGACTCTCTCGAGATTCCACTAACTCCGTTAAGCTTACGGGTGCCTAACAAACCGTTACACTTGCTCGTAGATGTACACTCTACAAGACTTCAAGCTGCTCGAGGATACCGCACCTCAAGACTTCACCTTGCTCGTGGATACCGCACCACAAGACTTCAACCACTAAGATTAAGGGTACTTAGCAAACCCGACAATCAATGAGAAGATATGGTCTTCTCAAACACCTTTCTCTTTTACAACAATAACTCTCTCAAAAGAGTAGATAAAGAGATACAATATTAGCTCTATGAACAACTCAAAGTTGTCTCTCAAATGGCTCAACAAAAGCTCTATAATGATGCACAAATGATATCAATATGTATATGAACAATGAGAGGTGTTGTGTGTTTTAATTTAGCTCAAAAGACCTCTATTTATAGGTGGTAGAAGTTGTATGTCTGTTGCTTAATTGGCAATCAATTATGCTGATTTTATGCCAAGATAATCGATTATCAGATTTGGATAATCGATTATCAGCATACCGTTACAAAATCGGAAGCTGATTTTATGCAGGATAATCGATTATTGTGATATGCATAATCGATTATTTTGTTACAGTGTTCAAAAACTTGGCAACGGATATAAGATAATCGATTATGCACTTCTGATAATCGATTATTTTGCTGTTTTGTAAATTCCGGTTTACATTGTCTTAACATAATCAATTATCAGAATGAACATAATCGATTATTTCTGTCCAGCTTTGAAAGACATGTTTAAAATTCATTTTGGCTAAAATGAAAATGTTTGAAATCAATTTGTTTGAAGTATTTGAAATATGATTTGATGAAATGATTTTATGCATATTTATGATGACCTATTGTTGAGCCAAAAGACGAGATAACTTTAAACGTTGCTCTTACATTTGTTCTACCTAACGACCTACGTCTTGGGTCTTCGGTCTTGAACTTTTGAGCACGTCTTTGGCTTATCTATGCAATTCCGTCATCAATATGCTTCTCGGCATTCAATCTTGATTGTTTGTCATATAATAACTTTGTTCGACACTTGACTTCATTGTTTGTCATTCATCGACTTCGTTGTTTGTCATTCATCAAAATCTATACCTGAAAATCATGCTAATACAACCAAAGCACACATATCATGGATAGAATGATTTTCTACAATTTCCCCCTTTTTGATAATGACAAACAACAGGAGATATGCATATCGGATTCCCCCTAAATTCATGCTATTTCTCAATATACAATTTATGCAAACAATTCCCGTCAAACAATTCCCCTCAATGATAATTTCCCCTCAAATAAGGCATACTATAACGTAGATACATTCCCCCTTATTTGATGCATATCGCCTAAACTCTTCCCCCTTTTGGCATTAGCAAAAAGAGAGTATATAAAGGCTATTATCCCCTTTCGACACTTCCCCTTTTGGGTATATCAATTGTTAGTGTCAAATATAAGATAGGAAATACAATGAGGAATATACATTGACGATATTTAAAAAATCATACCACAAAAAATAATACCAAATGTTAGTAAAAATATAACAACCATATCAAAGGTTATTTTTAGCGAATATACCAACTGTTATTCAAACTAGAGAGATATTCATCAAAACATCAATCATTATTTTTAACAGAAATAATTGATACCAATTGTTATTCAAGATAAAAGTTATCAAAACATGAATCAACAAAAATAATTAATATCAATTGTTAACAAAGATATATTAATTGTTAACACATATCAACTATTATGTTTTTATCAAAAATATGATAACTAACCGAAATTCCCCCTCGATGCAATAAGGTTTCGTGCTTGGTGCATCTACTACGATATTGTAGTCTTCAAGCACACCTCCAAACGTACCTAAAAATAGGTTTTTGGTACCCAGGCACTTTTGGGTCCTTGGGGGTTAGGCAAGTAATAATCATAATCAAAAGATAACTCTATGTTTTGCAAAACATACGGGTGCTATGTGTCCTACCCGGTTGCAATAATGACATATAACATTCGGGCTGTGCATATGTCTTGGTTGAGCCAAAAACGTTCAAGGTGATCTAAAGTCGTTATTCCTAGACGTATTGCGATTCCTAGAGTTATTTCTAGGTGGTCTAAAATGATTCATTTTAGACTCATTACCAAAATTCCTAGAGTTGTTTCTAGGTGGTCTAAAATAATTAATTTTAGACTTATTAGTGAAGTTCCTAGAATTATTTCTAGGTGGTCTAACTTCATTTCTATCATCCTTTCTAATTTCTTCAATTGTTTTAGGATCATCAACACTACGTTTTCTAGTGTGTCCCTAAGTTCTATGTTCTCTATTTTCAAAGATCTACAAGAAGAACAATTGGAACTTTGATCAATTGAAGAGGCTTCATTCATCTCCTTAATTTTATTTCTAAGATCAATATTGTCATTTTCCAAAAATTTATTTTTATCTTCTAAAACTTTAATTTTAGCCTTGGCCTCTTCGGAGATTTTTGAAGTCTTTTTCAATTCACCATATAAGTCATGAAAAGCTTCTTGTAATTCTTCAAAAGAATAAGAGTTAGAATTACTTACCTCTTCTTCCTCATTGGCCATGAGGCATAATGCGGCAGTTTCATCGCCCGAGCTGTCCGAATCCCATGTCACATGCCTTTGGTGTTTGTTCTTCTTCTTGTCCTTGGATTTTGGACAATGTGATTTGGTGTGGCCAAGTTTTCCACAATTTTGGCATGAAGGACTTGGTTCTTCCTTCTTTATTTCCTTTTTCACACACTTATAAAACTTTTCGATCAAGGTATTGGAAATATTATCATCATCGCTATCCGAATCACTTACCTCTTCTCTTTTAGAGGATGAGGCTTTGAAGGCAATATTCGAACTTTTACTTCTAAGATAGGGATTAAGAATTGTGCTTGCATAAGTTTCGAGGTTACCTCTTAGTCCATCAATTGTGACATCCGTGATTCCTATCGACTCTTGGATGGCATTGGCTTTGGAGCGCCATTCGGGAGTGAGACTCCGTAGGATTTTTCGAACTAGATCTTTGTTCGAGTATACTTTTCCGAGAGCATGAAGATCGTTGACGATTTTTGAGAATCGTTCGAACATAATACCGATGGGTTCTTTCTCCCTCATTTTAAAGAGTTCATATTCATGTGTTAGAAAATCAACTTTAGATTCTCGGATTTGAGGCGTACCTTCATATGTGATCTCGAGTTTATCCCACATCTCCTTGGCGGTTGTGCAGCAAGAAATCTTTCGATAGTCATCCGGATTCACCGCGCAATATAATAAGTTGACGGCCTTTGCGTTATTTTCAACTTTCTTGACGTCCTCGGCATCATATTCATCTTCCTCCTTTGGAACCATGGTTTCCCCAACATTCTTCGTTGGCATTTGTTCACCGTTCTTGATGATTTTCCACAAGCGAAAGTTATTTGATTGGATGAAGATTCTCATCCGCTTTCCAATATGTGTAATTTCTTCCGTCAAATAGTGGAGGCCTATAGGTGGAGTGTCCTTCGCTCATCATTCCTGCGTTCAATATTATCAACAAAAAATATATATCGTTCTCTCAAACGGTTAAGGCTTTCAGAGAGTTAGGCTCTGATACCAATTGTTAGGATTTATGCCCGTCACTAGAGGGGGGTGAATAGTGCGGCACGAGAATATTGATAAATATTGTCGAATTAAAATTGCAGGAATAAAATAAATTCGGTAATTAAAATAGTAAGGAAAGAACACACCGAATTTATCCTGGTTCACCACAACTTGTGGTTAGTCCAGTCCCCGAGAGACTCTCTCGAGATTCCACTAACTCCGTTAAGCTTACGGGTGCCTAACAAACCGTTACACTTGCTCGTAGATGTACACTCTACAAGACTTCAAGCTGCTCGAGGATACCGCACCTCAAGACTTCACCTTGCTCGTGGATACCGCACCACAAGACTTCAACCACTAAGATTAAGAGTACTTAGCAAACCCGACAATCAATGAGAAGATATGGTCTTCTCAAACACCTTTCTCTTTTACAACAATAACTCTCTCAAAAGAGTAGATAAAGAGATACAATATTAGCTCTATGAACAACTCAAAGTTGTCTCTCAAATGGCTCAACAAAAGCTCTATAATGATGCACAAATGATATCAATATGTATATGAACAATGAGAGGTGTTGTGTGTTTTGATTCAGCTCAAAAGACCTCTATTTATAGGTGGTAGAAGTTGTATGTCCGTTGCTTAATTGGCAATCAATTATGCTGATTTTATGCCAAGATAATCGATTATTAGATTTGGATAATCGATTATCAGCATACCGTTACAAAATCGGAAGCTGATGTTATGCAGGATAATCGATTATTGTGATATGCATAATCGATTATTTTGTTACAGTGTTCAAAAACTTGGCAATGGATATAAGATAATCGATTATGCACTTCTGATAATCGATTATTTTGCTGTTTTGTAAATTCCGATTTACACTGTCTTAACATAATCGATTATCAGAATGAACATAATCGATTATTTCTGTCCAGCTTTGAAAGACATGTTTAAAATTCATTTTGGCTAAAATGAAAATGTTTGAAATCATTTTGTTTGAAGTATTTGAAATATGATATGATGAAATGATTTTATGCATATTTATGATGACCTATTGTTGAGCCAAATGACGAGATAACTTTAAACGTTGCTCTTACATTTGTTCTACCTAACGACCTACGCCTTGGGTCTTCGGTCTTGAACGTTTGAGCTCGTCTTTGGCTTATCTATGCAATTCCGTCATCAATATGCTTCTCGGCATTCAATCTTGATTGTTTGTCATATAATAACTTTGTTCGACACTTGACTTCATTGTTTGTCATTCATCGACTTCGTTGTTTGTCATTCATCAAAACCTATACCTGAAAATCATGCTAATACAACCAAAGCGCACATATCATGGATAGAATGATTTTCTAGACCAAGAACTACTTTTGTGCTGTCATTCTTATTAGTGTTGCTTCCCTTTTTCCTTCAAGTAAATCAAGGCTTATGTTCGTTTCTTCGTCATTGGATTCTTTTGATGCTTGTTTAAACCCCGTGCTTGACTGTCCTATCTCAAATGGAATTAGGGCTTCAGCTCCATAAATCAATGAGAATGGTATTTCGCTCGTACCTTTTTTTGCTGTTGTGCGATATGCCTATAAAATACCAGGTAGCAACTCTAGCCAATTACCTTTGGATTCCTCTAAACACTTCTTTAATTTGTTGATAATGGCTTTGTTAGTTGACTCGACTTGGCCATTACCTACTGGATGGTAATGCGTAGATGTAATCCTATTGATCTGCCAACTTTGAAAAAACTCTGTGATTTATGCGCCTATAAATTGAGGGCCATTATCACACATGATTTCCTTTGGGACACCGAATCTATAAGATATTTCGCCAAAATGAAATCTCTAACTTCTTTTTCCCGCACCTATTTGAATGCTCCTACTTCCAACCATTTACTAAAGTAGTCAGTGAGTACAAGCAAAAATTTTGCCTGTCCTTTTGCTTGTAGTAGTGGACCCACTATATCCATTCCCCATTTCATAAAATCCACGATGCATTGACTGGATGTAACAACTCCGCAGGTCTATGCATGTCATTACCGTATCGTCATTTATCACATATAGCTATGAAGTTTTTCGCTTCTTCTTCCATTTTAGGCCAATAATAACCTGCTCTAATCATGGTTCTCACAAGTGATCTACCTTCTATTTGAGAAGACCCAAGACACCTTGCTAAGGGTCCACCAAATATTTTTCGATAAAGATTACCTTGCTTTAAACAATATCGAGCAGTTTTTTTTAAGCGCGTGAGCTTGTTTCTTATCTTCAGGGACGGTACCATACTGCAAAAAAAAGCGACAATCTCGTTTCTCCAATCCCATGTTAAGTTAGTGAAATTTACTTCATTTTTGTCCGGATTAAGCGCCGAATGAAACAAATGAATTACACAGGCATTTTCATCGCTCGCCACATTTGCCGCAGATACGAGATTAGCTAACGCATCTACTTCTACATTTTCATCTTTTGGTATCTACGTGACTTTCCAGGTTTGAAATTGTCTAATCAAATTCCGTACCTTTTCTAAGTATTGCTGCATTGGTGCTTCCCTAGCTGTATAAGTCCCCAGCATTTGGTTAACTACGAGATGTGAATCGCTTTTGATTGCAATTTGATTAATACCAAGTTCTCGTGTCAGTTCCAAACCTATAATTACAGCTTCATACTCTACCTCATTGTAAGTTATAGAATAGAATTTTATGGTTTGACGAATGGTTTCACCCGTAGGCGGCACCAAAACAACTCCCAAACATGCTCCCTTCACGTTAGTTGAGCCATCAATAAATAAGGTCCAAATTTTTGGATTAGACCCGTTTAAACACCTGTAATTCTTTTTCGGCTTCTAATTGCATTCATTGGCTAAAATCATCGAAAAATCATCTAATACCTGAGTTTTTACTGCGGTTCTAGTCTGGTATGTGATATCATATTCACCTAACTTTATAGCCCATTTAGCTAGCCTACATGACAACTCATGTTTGTGTAATATATTACGTAATGGACAAGTAGTTACTATGACAACATGATGATATTGAAAAATAAAGCCTTAGCTTTTAGATGTCATGATTAGTGCAAGTGCAAGCTTTTTTAGTTGAGGATACCGCGTATGCGCATCTAATATTGAATTGCTAATATAATAAATTGGAGATTGCTTACTTTGGTCTTCTCAAACTAAAACAACATTCACCACTACTTTTGATACAGCTAGATAGATGAGCAATTTTTCTCCAACATTTGGTTCTGCAAGCAACGACAAATTTGACAGGTATGTCTTCAAATTTTTGAGTGTTTGTTGAGAATCCTCAGTCCATTTGAACTGATCTTGCTTTTTAAGGGCTGAAATTAATTTAAAGCACTTTTTTGATGATTTTAGAAGTAAATCTTCCCAAAGAGGCAATTCTCCCTCCCCGTTAGTCTTTGCACTTCTTTCTTATTGGTAAGCACATTAGGGATTTCTTCAATGGCTTTAAATCTGCATTGGATTCACTTCAATTCCATGGTTAGAAAAATGAAAACCCAAAAACTTACCTGATGAAATACTGGATGGACATTTCTTGGGATTTAGTTTCATATTGAAATTTTACAAGATCTGAAACGTATCTGACAAGTGCAATATGATCCCCTGAATGTTGAGTTTTAACGAGCATATCATCTATATAGACCTCCACAGTCTTTTCGAAATGTTCTTGGAACATTTTGGTCACCAGTCTTTGATATGTTATTTGAGACCAAAAGGCATTACTTTATAATATTAAGTCCCCCTGTCTGTTATAAATGAAGTTTTTTTTCATCTATAGGATCTATTTTGATTTGGTTGTATACTGAATACGCATCTAAAAAACTTAACAACTCATGTCCTGCAGTAGCATCAATTAGTTGATCTATATGTGGTAATGGAAAAGAATCTTTAGGACAAGCTTTGTTATGGTCCATGTAATCTACACAAACTCGCCATTTATCATTCTTTTTTGGTACCACAACAGTATTGACTAACCAATTAGAATACTTTACCTCGCGGATAGACCTGATCTTTAATAATTTTTGAACCTCATCTTTAATCACCTGATTTTTGAAAGTTGTTGCTTTCTTTTCTTTTGTTTCATAGGTGGATATGATGGGTCTTCGTTGTGAGTCATTACCTCTCCTTTTGTTACCACGCTGAAATTGTCAAATCCAACCAAAGTATGCGCCGTTAGTACTAAATTATCTTCAGCTTGCATCTCACATAGTACTCTTAGCAAAAGAATGTTCACAGAACTACCTGGATCAAATCAAAACTCATTTCACATTAGTAATATGTACAAATAGAGATATTACCATTGCATCTTTATGTGGATTTAGTTCACCATCCATACCTGCATCATCGAACATAATACTTTCTTCTTTTAAGACATGTCGCACCCGCTTCCCGTGGGTAATTGTTACTTTGGAAGCTTTATTTGCTACTGTGTACATTACACCATTGATTTCTTCACCTTTGCTTATATAATTGAAGGTTCTTTTGGGAGAAGGTAGTTTAGGAGGCTCCTGCCTATTTTTCATGTATGATTGCTTACCCTTCTCACTGAATAATTCGGTGAGATACTCTTGCTTTAATATATGATCAACTTCACGTTGCAGCAATCTACAATCTGTTATTTTATGACCATGATCGGTATGACATTCGCACTAGTGATCAGGATTACGTCTTTTTGGATTTGATATTATTTCTTTTGGCCACCACACCTTATCTCCCATGCTTCTTAAAACAGATACGAGCTCATAAGTGCTTACATTAAAATTATAACCGCGAAATCTATCCTTTAAGCCTCTATCATCATCCTGCTTCTCTCGCGTGTCTCAATCATTCCTAGACCTTGCCCCGACTCTCTATTCCTTGATCTACGATCCTACCTTGAATTGTCATGTTTTGATCGTGAATCATTTCCCGCTGGGCCCATATATTGTTCGTACCTATTTTTACCGGACCTTTTTTCTATTTTCGCCCATCTCGAACTTACCTTTTCTTCTTTTTGAGGTCATGAGATAATATCCTCTTCTATCCTTAGCTTTGTGCTGTACTTATTTTAAATGTCATTCCATGTTGTCACTATGAATTTACGAAGGCCTTCCTTAAGTTGCCTCGTGGCTTTTGAGCTTCTTTCATTTAGATCACTAGTGAAGGCTGTAGCTGCCCAATTGTCTCGTACACATGGTAACGTTATTCTTTCACGCTGGAACCTGTCCACGAGTTCTCTAAGCAACTCTAGGTCCCCTTGTTTGATTTTAAAACTATCTTCCATTCTTTTTTTGACTTTTTTAGCTCCCGAATGTACTTTGATAGACGATTATGCAAGCTCAACAAAAGAATTTATTGAGTTTTCGGGTAAAAGAGAATACCATGTTAATGCTCCTTTAGTAAGTGTTTCATCGAATTTTTTGACTAATACTGATTCAATTTCTTGTTTTGTCAAGTCATTGCCTTACTGTAGTCATGTGGTCTCGTGGATCAGTTGTTCCATAGTACTTTGGAATATCGTGCATTTTGAACTTCTTTGAAATTGGGAGAGGAGCAACACTTGTATTTTAAGGTTGTTGTGGATATTTTTCCATATGTATCCCTTTGATTACAGGCGGTATTCCAGATATTAGTTCTATGCGGTCACTTTGCTACTTGAGCTGTTTCTGCAATGTTAATACTAAATTTAGTAAATTAGAATTAACTAAGTTACCTGGTTCTCCATCTCGTGACTCGCTAGGGATTCCACCAGTGCCTGAATTAGCAAGCCCAGAACGAGGGTTTTTCAAAGTGTTGGTATTTGGAGTTGGTGTTGGTGGTGCAACAGGTAACTGGATGCTGAAGGCCTCAAGAGCTTTATTGACCTTTTGAGCAATTACCTTTTGCAAAGATTCATTTATAGATCCTTCATTTTCAATTTGAACATTTTCATTTGAATTAGATTCATCTGGAGTACCCTCTCGAGATCACCGAGGGGATCTTTGTGGAGAAGGAATCGGGGTGTGGTCATCTTGTGAATTTCCCTGGAGTTGAGGATTTCCTTGGTTGTTGTCATTAACCTTTTACATGGTTGTTGATGCAACAAAAAAGGATAGGTTAAGAAAGAATAGATTATCAGATTTTCGGTAAAGGAATCAATTTGTCTAACCAAAGAATGGTATTTCGGTCAAAGCGTTTATTTTTAGGAGAACTAGGGTTACTGATAATCGAAAATGAATAACAGAAATTGCTTTTGCCAATAGTAAGATGAATAGAAAGCAAAGTAAATAAATATATTCCAATAGTGTTTCGTGTCATTAGAAATGATCAGTCTTCTCTTTTTTATAGAAATCTCTAAGATATACGTTTTGCTTTTGTCATTATAGACAATTAAAAGAATTCAGGTTTACGTTAAATAATCATTGTAATTAAGTACGGATTCTCTAACGTTTTCAGTATTTAATACTCATTAAATACTGTATCTGTACTTTCTTATACTATCAGATTCATTCTCCTTAACTCTTGGATTTAAATAGGTACGAGCTTCGAGTCTACACGTGCCTCTACTTGTGCGTGTTGCAACTCGGGCCTCTTTGCTAATCATCATTCTTCGACCAACCTTCATGTCATGACGTGTCATGTTTCAATCACTTCGATATGAGTAAACTCATTTTCCCATTACAGATAGTCCCCCCACTTCTCATTTATTCATCAATTGAATATTTGGGAAGTGGAATTTATTAGAATGGGATTTTTGCTGCCATTAATGCTATTATAGAATCGACGCTTCAATTGTCACTTCCATTTAATGCTTACTACACAATGCACTTTTTTGTTGGTTCGACGACTTTGCAACGCTTTTTAAGGTTTGTTTACGGCTTCACCAATTGCGAAACAACAGTTTTCATCATTGCACCTTTTCTTTGATGGTTACTTCCTACTATAAACATACTTTTCATCTTTGTCTTTCTCAAATAAAGTCCAAAATTTTCAGAATATTCAATTCTTCTTTGTAAAACTTTTAGAATATTCAATTCACGTTCTTTATCTTCCTCGTACTTCTATGTCTTCGTCAAACTCTAACCCTACGAGGGTTCCCATAGTTGATAATCTTCCTCTTGCCCCTAGTAGGAGTAGAAGTGGAAGTAGACTACACAATTTAGGATCTTCATCTGTACGGGGTTCTTCTCTTCGTTCAACTTGTTGTAGTCCTTCTTCTAGAATCAGAGGTTCTCTTTCTCATAGGCCATCTTCTTGAGGTAAAAAATCCTCTGAAACTCTTCGTGAACCTTCTGTGGAAGAAATAGTTAATGCGAAACTATCTTTCTATAATGATAGAGAGTTTCTTAGAAATTAGGTGTCTTCGTTAGATCGTGCTGATATCTATCCAACTCAGGTTGTTGAATGGCAGACTTCTTTGATTCGTAGAGATTGACACTGGGGTCATGATTTACCTATTATAATTCCTAATGCGAACCAGAGAATCACCTCCTATTTAATGGGGTTTTGTTTTGTTAACACATACCCTTTTACATTAGGTTTTAAACCTGTTATTGACCCTGTTATCCTTGAATTCTGTCGATTTTTCGACGTCTGTGTAGGTCAAATTGGTCCCATAGTGTAGAGGAATGTTGCCTATCTAAGGCATTTGACTAACATAGTCGGTGTGCCTTTCACCTTTGCCCATTTAACTCATCTCTATTCTCCCAGACTCTTTTGCCAAGGTGTTTTTACTTTAGTGGCAAAGAGCAAGAGAGTATTGGTTAGTCTTGAAGATGACAAAGACCATGACTGATACGCCGGTTTGTTTCAGCCCCCACTGTTAATTTAGTGTGTGAATAAAATATTTCCTTTCATATGAAGTGGAATTTTTCACGTGAGTTTGCATTTTATTCACTTTCCCGTATCCCTTTTTCCTTGATTTTGATGAGCATTATTCTAATTTTCCTTTTATTTTGCAGTAACCATGGGAATTGTTGATGAGATTCCAAATTTTCATGGTTGGGTATGAAATCTGTTGAATACTGCCCCAATGGAGATTAGATCTTGGAAGACTCTATCCCAATGATTTCGTTTGAAAGTAAAACCTCGTGGTAGGAGTTTCTATTTTTTTTTTAAACTTATTTCAGAACCAGGTTCTTCTAGATCGAAAAATTGGGTACCACACAAATCACCCGCCCTCCTCTTGAGTGGTATACGTTAAGAACATCACGAACACATCACAATATGCTATGGGAACAAAGCCCAAGCGAAAATAATTAATATCAGGCACAAATCTCGAAATTACCAAAAATCGAGCCCCGGACTCACTACTCAAAACTCATAAATTTTTACATTAACAGGTTCCTTATCTCCCCACGAGTTCATACATACTAAGAACATCAAAATCCATCCACAAATAACCCTTCAAATCCCAATTGTTTGGTTTCAAAATTCAAGCCCTAGTTCTTGATTTCTAGGCCTATATTTCACAAGTTTCTAGGTGGAATTCGTATGATGATCGAGTTTTAAGTTCAAAAAATTTACCTCTAAGCGTTTCCCCTTGAATCTCTCTTCCATAAACCTTCAAAAACCCTTCAAAACGAGCAGATATGGTGGAAAATACCCCCACCTTCGCGAACAAAACGTCTCTAAAAAATTCTGGCCAGCACTGTTTTTTCGTCATCGCGATCGCGACAACTCCCTCGCGATCGCGGAGAACAAATTCTTTTAAACACCCTAAATAACTCTATGCGATCGCGTAGTACCAATCGCGATAACGATGATTCCTCAAAATTACCCTTTGAGAACGTATATTTGCACCTGCGAACGTAATACAAAAATGCAACCTTAGACCAAAAGACCCTACGCGATCGGGGCCACACGCACGGGAATGCGATACACTGCCTTCTCACACAACGTGATCGCAGGACCTACTTCGCAAACGCAAAGAACAATCAGGCAACCTCCTCAAATCCCACTATGCGATCGCGAAAGGCAAAACCTTGCACAGTTGAACATGCAAAATTTTCTGCCATTTTTTTCCAACTTGAAATTGTCCGATTGACCACCCGAAACTCACCCAAGGCCCTCGAGACCTCAACCAAATATACCAACATAATCCATAATATCAATCAAACTTGTTTCAATCATCAAAACACCTCAAACAACATCAAATTACTCAAAACTCATCGAATTCAAGCCTAAGTTTTCTAAACACTTCCAAAATACACTTCCGATAAAAAACCCCGGCTGAACCACGTCCGAATGACCTGAAATTTTGCACACACATCAAAAATGACATAACAAAGCTACAACAATTCTCAAATTTCCATTCCGACCCTCGGATCAAAATCTCACCTATCATCCGGAATTTGCCAAAACACGAACCTTGTCAATTCAAGCCAAATCCTTCCACGGACTTCCAAAATGCATTCCAATCACGCTCCTAAGTCATAAATCACCCACGAAGCTAACCAAATCATAAAAAGTCCGATCCGAGCTCATATACAATTAGTCAACCCTTGGTCAAACCTTTCAAATTCGAAGCTTTCAACTGAAACCGCTTCCTTCAAATTCATTTAGATTTTCTTAAAAACCAAACCCAACAATCTACATCAGTCATAATACATTGCACGGCGCAACTCAAGCCCGAGAACCAGCGATCAAAGTGCAAAAGCTCAAAATGACCGGTCGGGTCATTAGATCCTCTCCCACTTATACACACATTCCTCCTCGAATGTATCCAAAGTTGTTCTCTACCATGCATATACCCTGGGTGATCCCACATCACCCTATGTCATACAGGTCTGATAACACATTTTAATTGAAATTACACAATCCAGTCTAGCCGAAAACTCATAGAACCACGTTTTCACTTCTGAAACCATCAATACGATTAAAACCTCACACCTATACTCTGAATAGGCCCTAACAAGCTATAATAAACGCTGCCTGCAACTTCAAGTGCAATTATCTGATATACCACGTAACTCAGACACATGTAGTGATAACTTGCATTCACAACAGATGCACACAACACCCTAATACTAGTAGAAAGCCTCTTATCAAGTAAAGTCTCATTCCAATACTTCAATATACTGCTAATGAAAAATGAAACACGTAATAAACCATAACCATTTCTCAGACCAACCATCCATATGGTTACTTCTCTTTTGACAAAGACCATAGCAAATTTCTATGCCAAACCTTGATATTTATCCATCAAACACGCTGAAATCGAATCCGTTTATATTCATTACATACCCCAACGACCTCATCTAATCCAACACAATTACTCTGGTGACATGACACACCAAGACAAGCTAAGGCCACAACTTGCACAGTCCGCGCACCAATAAGTAACAATATGAACATACTTACATCATGAAAGTGACTCAAATGAAAGAGATCTACCTCAAGCTCACCAGTATCATCACAACAAATGTTGACAAAACCGTCTCAATCATAGAAAGGCCACTCATAGATCTGCCAGATCACTAGCAAGATCAATAACTGTTGAATCAACCTATCCCTCAACAATACAATTTGGGGCCAACCAAGCCGACTCAAGATAGAACACGTATCCACATTGGCCTAACAACAAACTCTTTATCAAGGAAATACTAAAGTTGTTACTTCCACTACTATAACTCTTGCCGGTGTCATACGATATGTTGTCTGGAACAAAATCAATAGCAAAATCCATAACCTCGCCCGCGACTTGCCCGGCCACAAGAAATACATCTGAAATGTCCCTCAACACCGAAAGCGAATCAATATGAGGGGCCTCAGCAATGACACTTATCACAAAAGCCCAAGTAAGAAAGACAATTCTTCCTAGTTGTCCGCAGGGTCTTCGAAATATAAAACCACTATACCAGGATATACTCTGACACACCTCGCCACTCAACCCATGGTTTTTTTGGCATAACCCGTGCAGAATAATCCAACACGGAGACAACCAGTCTAACCCTAATATCATATCCAATATCTAACATACCAAGCAATAAAAGATCCACTCGGGCCTCCCAAATCGTGATAGTCGCTAAATAGTGCCGACATAAACAGTTCACAACCGCAACATAGCCTGAATATGAGAACTTCCGTCTCCAATCCACATGACATATGAATCACCATATCTGATCCCAATACCGTCGTCTAAATACATGCTACACCTCTAATACCCAGTCATTTCATGATAGATACTCAAAAATTCTTCTATGCCACCAAGCAAACTCGAATGTCATCAATCTACCCAGCCTGAAAGTGCCGCAATACTACCGAGGTGCCTTTAACTTAATCACATTGCCCTTTTTATGAAATTATACTCTCGTCAAATCACTTCCAATTAACAATACAATTTTCTTAATCATCTGAGGCTACCCGTTGCTTAAGAGTTTTATGAACTTCCTTTCAGAGCTGAACTGAAACCTCACACATGCAAATCTTGATCCTCCACAACAACTTGCATATACCATACCATCCTAAGATAACATGAGAACTCCATCTCCCTTCCGAGCCACAGACAACTACGCACTCAACCAGTTTAGAACCTTCCATTGGTCCCATCTAGAAGAAAAATCACTATACATCCCATGCTCTACATGCCCATAGAGGATATACATCTCCAAACCACGTAAGAACCATCGAGAACTCTACGAGTTCCCTTTGCACAAATCATACCTGCTAAGACTGAATTCTTCTAACTCGACTAAGCAAAGCAAGCCATCAATATCTAAGAGCACTGCTGCAAACTACCTATAAGAGCTCATCACCTCGAAGACATACAAAGAATTAATCATATCCTTACCATACAGGTCAGGTCTAACTATCAAGCTACTCCAGCTATCTAAATTTCCTTCTGATTCACCTTCAACTTAATATTCCTTCTGGCTGTAGCACCATAATTCCTCAATCCAAGGCTTACCGCACGAGACCCACGCATAAAACCACACTGTATGAAACCCATAAACCGCTGAATACTCCTTTAAGTATTCTCCGAACCACCACATTCTAGAATACTTTACTCTGCAGAACTTCCTGCAAACCTAAATCTATTACCTTTACTTTCCTGATACTAATACAGAGATTCCCATAGTTTACATAGAAATACCATAAATCTGAACATCTTCCATTGAAAATACAGTTTCTAACCTCACATGCAACGTTAAAATACCCGATTATTTCCTGTAGAATCTTGAACATATTAGAGCCATCATCGCAAGTCATTCGCTCTTATTTAAATTACAATTTACCTGACTTAACGAATAGAACCGCTCGTGCCTCATTGGCACTTCGATACCGCCGAATGAAATTCTCATCCCAATATAACAAAGCAACTTTCTACTTTAAGCATCGAGAATTGTTTACCAACAACAACTCTAGACATTTCGTGATTCTCATAACCTTGAAGCATAGTATAAACATTGTCAAAATTTTCCTTTACTCTAGCCATAGCTAATTCATTCGCACACCCCAAACTGGAAACAACGTAGCACCTAACTGTGCAATCAACAACTCACAACAGACTCCCCCACTTGGCTCGAAACCATAAATCAAGATACACTCAATAAGTCATAACACTTTTACTCTATTGATGCATCAATACCATACTGAGATTAAACTCAAATCATTTATAAGTTTGTGAAAACACAGATCATCTAGTACTGTAAATCTTCTGCAAATCTCGCACTCCTCCCAGCAACAATTAAGCCCACTCTCTTAAGCGACCCGAAATTTTGAATTTCAAGCATGTACTTTTCAATTACACATAAGGTCTTCTAACATACACATAGGGATCACACCACTTCAGAGCACTCCGCATGAGATAACCCACCTGCTTCGCCTCAATATAACATTTCTGTATGCCTTCCACTGTCATAAACTATCCGCAGTCACTTAATCTTCCTGAGTTTGAACTCATACCGCAACATAGAATTTACTTCACTCACAACAAGAAAACACGAAAAGATCCTTCACACGCCCATAACTCGGGGCTATACCTCGAATCACGATGGAATTCAAACACCTAATAGTTCTTCTATCATCCAACAGACCTTCCTCGTCACTTAAAAGTTACATAAATACATCTCACAGTACTAGCATACTCATCACATGGCTATCCAACCGTCACTTCCACTAATATGGATAATACCGAACATATAAGTTCAAAACACTTACTCACACAATCAACACCTCGGTTCTCAAGCCATAGGCAAAGATCCAGCCTCAAGTCCTCCAGACTGGCCGAACATCAACTCATAGAGATCACATCTCGCCCCTCAATCGAAGAATCACAAGCCATCAAGGCACATATGATACTGAGCATTTATGCGTGCATACGAACGCATGTACGGAATTTCAAGAGTTACTTTTCAAGCTGAATCAAGGACGCACAATGAAAATTCAAGAATGTTATGTTTTCCTAATGGTTCTGTAGCCTCTTGAGGATAAATACAGACATCTCCATACCGATGCACGAGACTCTACTAAACCTGCTTATGACTCGTGAGACCTAGTAACCTAGACTCTAATACCATCTTGTCACGACCCAAACCCCGCTCTGGTCATGATGGCACATTTTGTGAAGGAATGGCCAGCCAAACTATTACAAAACACCTCTTTTAAGTAGTTTAAATATGATTTAATGATATTAATTAGCTGAAGTACAACCTAACACAGCCCAAACCATAGTATCACAAGTCACAAGCATCTATTAAGATATGAATACAACTATGGAGCTTGAAATGCACAAAATAGGCCTGATATGCAAAGGAAGAAATGCGGTGCTGCGAACGCTGGCAGTCACCTCGCTAAACTCAAATAACATAGCCTCCGATCAACTCAAAATCCGCAACCGGGGAACAAATACCTGCATCTGCACAGGAGGTCGAGGGAGTAAAGTGAGTACTCCAACTCAGTGAGTAATAAAGGTAAATAATAACCAAGTAGTAAGAAATCACGTAAGGCAAATCATCATGTTGTATAGAAGCAATATAAAACCCCTTGAGAAAAGAAATGAAGCTATGAAATTTTTAGAAGACATCTTAAATCAGTTTAAACCTCTTTTGTAAATGACTTTTCAACATTTATGCAAATGAATGCAAAACAATTAGTTCAGATAGTCACAGAAATCTACCCCTTGGGCACAACACTCACTCAACAGATAATGCCAGGCAATCAGGTAGATACCTCGTATAGTAACACATACAACAGATAATGGTAGAAAAATGCAACAAAGTAAACACATAGATCAGTATCATATAGTAATCGTTGCGGCGTGCAGCCCAATCCATACATCGATGCAACGTGCAGGCCGATCCATATATTTTATCGACGACGCTCACTGGGAGTGTGCAGACTCCGGAAGGGGACCCTTACGGCCCAAACACAAATATCAAGCCATCTTGTGGCATCAAATCCAAGCCCTCGGTCTCATATCAGTACTAGTGTAACACTGTTGTGGCACGCAACCTGATCCCATAGTATCCTCACAATACATGCCCTCAGCCTCACTCAGTCAGATAAAAATCAACACAAGCCCCTCGGGCATTTGTAAAAAATAGTAGTTCTCAGCCTAAAACATCAATTAAAATATCATTTAAGTCTCAAAATTGAGTAAAAGTTGCTGAGTTTGTAAAGCAGTGGAAATCAGCATGACTGAGTTCAGGTAATAAGTCAAGGTAAGGAAACAATGATAATAATCCCCGAAGGGTTCAAATAGTTGGCACGAAGCCCAAATATGGCAATCAGCACAAATCATGATGATAACAAGTGAGGTTTAGTCAAATAGACGGTAAGATCATCAATCGGGACGGTCCAAGTCACAATCCCCAATGGTGTTCTACCCCACACTCGCTATCCGACGAGCAAGTCACCTCAATATAGCACTATGATGTGCAATACGGGGTTTCTAACCCTTACAATCATTATTCACCTCTAACTAGTGAAATCTATAGCACGAGATGCCTTTGCCCCTCAAATCGGCCTCCACACGTGTCAAATCTATCAAAAATGAGAACGAACACATCACAATATGATAAGGATTAAGCCTAAGCAAAAACAATCAATATCAGGCACAAATCCCGAAATTACCAGAACTCGAGCCCCGGCCCACTTTTCGGAAAACATAGATTTTTACATCAGCGAGTTCCTTATCTCCCCGCGAGTTCATACATACTAAGAAAATCAAAATCCATCTACAAATAGCCCTTCAAATCCCAATTGTTTAGTTTAAAAATTCAAGCCCTAGTTTTTGATTTCTAGGCCTATTGTTCACAAGGTTTTAGGTGGAATTCGTATGATAATCGAGTATTAAGTTCAAGAAACTTACTTCTAAACGTTTCCCCTTGAATCTCTCTTCAATAACCTTCAAAAAACCTTCAAAACGAGCAGCAACGGTGGAAAATTAGCCCATCTTTGCGAACAAACCATCTTTAAAACATTCTGCCCAGCACTATTTTTCCTTTATCGCGATCGCCGCAACTCCCTCGCGATCGCGGAGAACAAATTCTTTTAATCACCCCAAATAACTCTATGCGATCACGTAATACCAATCGATATCACAATGATTCCTCAAAATTACCCTTCGCGAATGAGTATTTTCTCATGCGAACCCGATAAACAAACGCGACTTTAAGACCAGCTGACCAAAAGATTCTACGCAATCGCGCCACACGCACATGAACGCGATACACATCCTTCCCACATAACGCGATCGCGGGACCTACTTCGTGAATGCGAAGAACATCCAGGCAGCCTCCTAAAATCTCACTATGCGATCGTGTAGGGGACCTCGCACAAAACCTTGCATAGCTGAACCTACAAATTTTCTGCAATTTTTTTTCCAACTTGAAATGGTCCGATTGACCACCCGAAACTCACTCGAGACCCTCAAGGCCTCAACCAAACATACCAACATAATCCATATCATCATTAAAACTTGTTTCAATCATCAAAACACCTTAAAAACATCAAATTACTCAAAACTCATCGAATTCAAATTTAAGTTTTCTAAAAACCTCCGAAATACACTTCCGATAGAAAGCCCCGCCAAACCACGCTCGAATGACCTAAAATTTTTGCACAAACATCAAAAATGACATAACAAAGCTATAGAAACTCTAGGAATTCAATTCTGACACTCGGATCAAATCACACCTATCAACCGAAATTTGCCAAAATACTAACTTTGCCAATTCAAGCCAAATCCTTTCACGGGCTTCTTAAATGCATTTCGATCGCACTCCTAAGTCATAAATCACCCCACAAATCTAGATAAATCATAAAAATTACGATCTGAGCTCATATACAATTAGTCAACCCTTGGTCAAATCTTTCAAATTCGAAGCTTTCAACTAAAATCGTTTCCTTCAAATTCATTCTGATTTTCCTGAAAACAAAAATCAACAGTCTACATCAGTCATAATACATTACACGGGAAATTTCATGCCCGAAAACTGAAGATCAAAGTGCAAAATCTCAAAATGATCGGTCGGGTCGTTACAGGTGAGGGTGTGTGGGACGGGTTGGTGGAGATGGGAAATAGAAAAGTGAGGCTTGCTCAGTTGGTAAAGCACCTCCACCTCCGACCGTAAGGTCCTGGGTTTGAGTTACCAGGAAGGGGAAGTGTGGAAGCACTATAGATCCTCCTAATTTGGAAGGGGTAAAAAAAGAGATGGGAAATAGCATGGGGAATTCTGGAAAAGAGTTTTGGAAAATATTGTTCCTTCTCTTAATAGGGAATATATTCTCCTCTAATTAGAGAAGATATTTTTCAAAATATTTAAATTAACAAAGTATGAAAAAATTAAAAAAAAAATTCTTTCGTACCAAACACACACTTAAACTCTTCTTAACTTCAATTTTTGGAGTGTAATAGAGTGGTTAACTGCACTTGCTTGTTGGTATGTTGGAGCAAGGAAAATATTAAGAATAAACTTCCACGTGGTTATATTTTCTAAAAGCTAATTGTCACATTGTGACAGACGATTATTCGCTGCAAGTATGCATTTTTCTCCCTTTATATTCATTTTTGTTTAAAAAAATAACTTCCTCATTTATTATTTTTAATTTTGTTTAATGTAGTTTATATGAGTCCACCAACTGTATAGGGACCTGGTCCTATATCAGTTCTCTCATTGCTAACTAATGAACTAGTATGTAAATGAGACACATTATTTTTGGGCGAAAAAATCTCAATTCAAGGGGAAAAAAATCACGACCTAGACTAGTAGTTTTTCAACTTTACTAACTTGTAATTAAATTAAAAGACACTTTATAATGACCCTAGTACAAAGAATTCAATCATTCTAACTTGTAATACACTTATCACAAGCCACTTTGTCACTCACTAGTTACAAAGACTTCAACTTATGACTAACCCTAGTCACAACTCAAACTCAGATGGTTTACGATTTTGAGTTTCCTAAAATAAAGCTTCTAATAAAGAAGGATATGAGTTACAATGAAGATCAAAACGCAAGATTACAACTCAACTAGGGATATAAATAGACTTATAGTGAAACTGCTTCGTAATGAAGTTGTCTTCTTATTTTTGACACACTTGTGACTTCAATTCTAGAGAATATCACTAAATTCCCAAGTGAGTATGTTATCACCTTACACCATGGTATTATACTTCAAAATACATACCAAGGATGATTTCTATTCTTGGTAGGTACATACCTCTTCCCAATGGGAAGTGACTGATGCACTGTAGCGTGCACAGTTGCAGGAAGTCACTTTCTGCAATTGCTTTCTAGCTGTAGAGTTTATTTATACTTCTGTCAGGGGAACACCAAGGGATCAGGTCCCTAAACTGGTTCTTGTGAATCCAAAGGCACACTCCCAGATTATCTTGAGTCCAAACATGAATCAAGTCCTTTATCTGGTTCTATACATAAAGTTTACTAGATCATCAAAACATCGACTAAGAGACCTTAATCCCGTCAATTTCTCCCTTTTTGATGATGACAAACTTTAAACATTGATGATCATTTATAGAGCTTAACTTAACCAGATAAAGTACCAGTAACCTCATATGTTCCCCCTGGCTCTATGTTTCCCCTTTAATCACCTGCTCTAATTTTTTAAGTTAATCAAGTCCTCCCCCTTTTGGCATCATTAAAACGACAAAATCAGGAAAAAAAGCATAAAGGAATCTAACACAGTTAACTCATTCTACATATGTGCACACAACAAGATAGAAAAGAGAAGCGAAAGTAAGACAAGCATTATACTAGGGAAAGAAGAGTCGTTTCATTGATAATAAAATGGACGGTTTTAACAGGAGCAGTAACGGTAAAATCTAACATGCCATCACAAAAAAAAAATAGCAGCCACAAAACATCAGAACAAAAGATAATTTGTCACTAAGAGGATCCTAGGGGCACTAAAAGAGGGAGGCTTAGAGGAGGAGGCATCAATGGTTTTAAGGACCAGGTCCATACGGGCATTGACAGACAGTTGTTCCTCAGGTAGTTTTGCCCGCATATTCTCCACTTGTTGCCTATGCTCAGCATTCTCCTTAGTCAAGCGGGAAACTTCTTCATGGGAAGAACCAGAACCAGATGCCCCAATAGCTTGACTAAGTTGAGTTTCCAGTATGGCATTCTAAACCCTCAACCTTCTGATTTCATTAGTAGCAGCATTCTGAGCATTTATCAGCTAAGAAATTGTTGAAGTGCTTCCCCTAGCCTTTTCTACACACTCACACTCTTCTAAAGTTGTTTTGGAGAAGTTTTGATTGCGGGGGACAGCATTTGGATTGGCCATAGTTACCTTGTAAAACTGGAACACCCAAGTAAGGAGAATCTATATGGAAGCACATGATTGCCATCTTGAAAATTTGCCACCTTTTGCATGTGTTCTATTATAATTGCTGGCATATTTTTTTGTGTGAATTTATTAAAAGCCTCCATCAAGAGCAGATATGACTTGGAAGCTATAGACCTACTTTCAGCATGAGATTAGAGAACCTTATTGACCAGTTTGAAGAGAAGCTGATACTCCGGAAGTAGCGCCTTCTTATGCACCTGCCCCCTGCTGTATGGCATGCTCTTTCATAATGGCTCTTCTAAAGTTAACTCCAAAACCACATTTCACTTAGGACATCCCTTCACAGAGAACTTGGAGAACTTTCCCTAATGCTGAAGCATCAAGCAAAATGTCAACTCCATTTACCAACACGCAAATATGGTCCCCTTCAATAGTGAAGAGGTTGCATAGAAGTTTTGCGCCGCATCTGCATATACCTTAGGCACATCCTCTTTTAACAAATGACCATATTCTAGAGTTCAACCATCTCCAGAACTTGCCTCATACCTCCCATCTCCGAGATTGCCGGGTCAAACATGCAACCTTACAAGACTTTCTGAGTTCTTAGTCTCACATGCCCAAGTCCACTATCACTTGGTATGGTCTTCATTGAACCAGGTCCTCACATAGTTTCCCGCTTTCGTTTTCTAGATATGTCAATGACTTCCCTTTCCTACTTGCAACAGCCACAGTATCTCCTTCAAAAAAATCATTATCAACCATAACCTTCGTAGATCTACCACCACTCTGCATAGATGTTCCACCTTGTTTTGCCACAGCTTCCTTGAAGGCTTCAACCATACACTTTTGGGATTTTGTTGATCTTTTCACTAAAGAACTAGGTTCCTCTAGAATATCTTATCAACCTCAACCACTGGAATATTTTTGTCAGCCACAACTTCCCCTTATTTCATCAACCTCTTCTTCTTCTTAATACTTTGTTTACTCTTCTGCAAGGCAAACTCAAAAGCCTATTTCTTCTGTAACCTAGTAGTGGGTCGCTTGGAAGAAGACTCAAGAGTATTTACTGGTTTCTGAATCTTAAAATGGGCACTGATCACCATGTCATCTTCGTCAAAAGGGATCGCAATAGGAGGAATGGACTCCAAGGCTAGTAGAAAAGAAGGGCTCCTGGTTTATTTCGGCTGAAGGAGAATCAGGTTCTCCAATAGGGTTTAGTTATAGTGTCATGAATAAGAGACTCGAAGAGCACCATGGTCCTTTCATCCACTCAGGCAGCAGGGAGTCTCCTTCATTCATAAGACTCCCAGCAGCGATAGCCATGATATTTTCGCTGCTTCTTTCTCTGGTGACTCTGTGGAAGCTACTAAGTCTAGAACAGAGGAGTTAAAGTACTAATCAGGATCTTTCTCAGAGACCTTTGACGTCTGAGGGGTAGCACTTTTGGTTTGATAAAAAAGGAGGAGAAGTAGGGTTTGCAACACATAAAGTAAGGTGGGGTTTGACGGAGGAGTAAATACGATCTAGGTGAAGAGAAAACCAGTACGGGTACTGTAGTATCAGGGATAGTGAAGGAGTGGATTTTTTATGGTGATTTTAAGGTGGAGATGTGGGAGTGGTCTTGATGACAAGAGAAAGAGACGATTGTTCGTTGGCCATTGTGAGAGAAGTGAGAGGGTTTTGAAGAAAAATTACAAAAATGCAAAAAGAGATAATGGTTCAGCAATACCGAGAGTAAGAGGGTTTTATGGAACGAAGGGCTAATAATGGGAGGGGAGAGGAACAAGTTCTGACAAATTTCACAATGATGGTAGGTTTGTGGGAATAAGTAACGTGTAGAGGAAGTAAAGTTATTTGAGAGGCATGACATGATATAAAAACTCTGAAAAGTTGGATGATGTGGCAGTTGAATTGATTTTGTTGTCCTTTTTCTTAAAAAAAGCATGAGAGAAACACATTACTACTAACCTGTAGTTCAGGAACCAGGTTTCTGACCTATTTTTGTAAAAGGATTTTGCTGCTCTCTTTCTCAGTTCAAATATGCATTTTTGGCTTCTATAATCATCATGTGTGTTTACCTGCAACAGTAAAGATGTGAGTTAGGCTTTGTCAGAAAACACTTTAGCTAATTTTACCTGAGTCTAACTTTCATAGCCATATAGCAGAACCAGGTTCTCAATTAGGTTAATTAACCCCAATGCCATCCTATTTCTCTCAAAGTGTTCCCTGCTCAGAGATTTGGGGAAGATATCTGCAATTTGATCTTCCGTGCAACAAAATCTCATACAAATAAGTTTTTTTTCCACATTGTCTCTAAGAAAATGGTGTCTGACATCAATATGTTTGGTTTTCTTGTGTTGAACCGGATTCTTTCCCATGTTAAAAACACCGGTGTTGTCACATTGAAGCGGTACACAATCAATGTATACTCCAAAGTCTTCCAATTTTGGTTGATCTATAGTAATTGAACACAGCGCGAGGCAGCTGCAACATATTCTACTTCAGCCGTTGAGATAGCCGCTGAGTTTTGTTTTCTTGTACCCTATGAGATTAGAAATGATCCAAGGAAATGAGAACATTCCAGATGTAAACATTCCAGATATCCTTTTTATGTCTACCATATAACGTACATAATTAGCATCAACATAACCAATAAAGTTGAAATTGTCACCTGAAAGATAACAAATAACCAGGTCCTGTGTTCCCTTCACATATATCAAAATTCTCTTAGCAACTTTCAGATGAAATTCCTTAGGATTTGATTGAAACCTTGCACATAATCCCATAATGAATACGATATCCGGTCTGCTGGCAGTAAGGCAGAGTAGAGATCCAATGATTCCCCAATACACTATTCAATTTATGGGTGATCTAGAATTATCTATGTTTAGATTAGTAGCAGTAGCAATAGGGGTATCAATCACCTTTGATTCTTTCTTTGATGTATTTCTTCTGACAAATACACGTTCCCTTTACGAACTGCTTCACTTGAAGACCTAAGAAGAAGTTCAGTTCTCCTATCATACTCATTTCAAACTCACTTCCCATGAGTTTTACAAATTCTTCATATAATGAATCTATTGTAGCCCAAAATATGATGGCATCCACATAAACTTGAACAATGAGCAGATTCCTACCCCATTTCTTCAAAAAAAAACATATTGTCAATGCTTCCTCTTGTGAAACCATTTTCCAAGAGAAACTTGGATAGCCTTTCATAAAAGGCTCTAGGGGCCTTCTTCAATCCGTACATTGTATCCAATTTGAATACATTTTTAGGATGTACATGACATTCAAAGCCTGGAGGTTGCTTGACATAGACTTCTTCCTTAAGAAAAACGTTCAGGAAGGCACTCTTTACATCCATTTGGAATAAGGTGAATCCCATATATGATGAAAAGGAAATGAGGATCCTAATAGCTTCTATGCGAGCACTTGGTGCCAAAGTCTCATCATAATCGATCCCTTACTCCTTATTGTATCCTTGGACAACAAGCCTTGCTTCGTTCCTTGTTGTATTTCCATGTTCATCCAGCTTATTCTTGATTACCCAAATGGTCCCAATGATAGTTTTGTTGAGGGCCAAGGTACCAGGTGTCATACCTTGTTTCTTTCAAATTGTGTAGTTCATATTGCATTTCTGTAATCCACTCTACATCCTTCAAGGATTCCTTGATATTTTTGGGTTATATTTGGGATAGAAATGCTGAAAAGGCTAGGGAATTTTTTGTTTTTGATCCTGTTTGAACTCCAGAATCAAGGGGTGATTATATTATCAAGTGGATGGGAGATTTTGTGTTTCCAATTTGGTACTGAAGTTTGATTGGTTGAGGAACTGGGAAAATTGGTTGGATTTCCCCATACTCCTTATTCTGCTACCTGTGGAGCGTCTTGTGATGCATATCCAACTCTTTCTTCAGCTTCAGTGGTAGTAATTGGAGTACCAGATTCCACTTGAGAAGTGGAAGAGGATGTTAAATTTTCTTTACCTGGCTCCCTCATCTGGCTCATCATATCAACCTTGCTATTTGAAACATCAGATATTTTCCCAGGAACCAAAAGTGGTGCATTGTCTTGATCATCATTGTTTCCTTGCTAGTTAGAAAAGGGTGTCTCGATGAATAACACATGAACACTTTCTTACACACATTGTGTTATTTTGTTGTAGGCTTTTTAGGCTTTGCTTTGAATGAAATATCCCAGAAAGATTCATTCATGACATTTTGCATCAAATTTCCCAAGTTGGTCCTTCCCGTTGTTGAGAACATAAGATTTAAATCCAATGGTTCTCATATGAATTATCTTTGGTTTTCCTCCATTAAGAGTAGCTCGTAAGGGTTTTTTTCAGGAGCGACCTGATCATGCACCTATTCACCAAGTAGTACACAATGTTTATTGCCTCTGTCAAGAAATTTTTGTCAATTCCACTATCAATAAGCATTATCCGTGCCATGTCTTCCAGAGTTCTATTCTTTCTTTCAATAACACCATTTTTCTATGAATTCCTTGGGGCTTAGAAGTTGTGAGTAATCCCATTTTCATTTCCGAAACGCATCAAATTTGGTGTTGTGGAATTTTGTCCCATGGTCAAATCTGTTGCAGGCTACTTTCAATTCCATATTCACTTGGATTTTCTTGAAAAAGGCCGCAAATACCTCGAAAGTCTCATCCTGTTTTCTACGAAACAATGTCTAAGTGAATCTTGATAGTCATCCACAATCACAAAAATACACTTCTTTCCACCTCTGTTTGTTATTCTCATAGGACCACACATATCCATATGAAGAAGTTCGAGTGGTTTGATATTCTAACATCCTTCTTTGGCTTAAAATATGATTTCACATGTTTTCCTCTAGAACATGCATCACACACTCTAGGCTCCTTGAATTATGAATTTGGCAGACTACGAACCACGTCCTTCTGTATCAATTTATTCAGAAGTGAGAAGCTTTCATGCCCCAATCTTCTATGCTTAAGTTCTGCATCATTATAAACTGCCTTCAAGAATCTCATATCACCAGCTTGTAAAGATTCAAAGTCAGCAACGTAGATTTTATTACATCTTTTGGCTACTAAAACCACTTCACTAGTTACCAGATTAGTAACTGTGCACACTTTAGACAAGAACTCTACTTTTTTCCCTTTATAAAAGATTTGAGAGACACTCAAGAGACTTACTATAGGTCATCCACATAATACAAGTTCTCAATTGAGTATGAAAGAGACTTTTCAACCTTTCCGACACCAACTTATGACTAACCCTAGTCACAACTCAAACTCAGATGGTTTATGATTTTGAGTTTCCTAAAATAAAGCTTCTAAGAAAGCAGGATAGGAGTTACAATGAAGAGCAAAACACAAGATTACAACTCAATTAAGGACATAAATAGACTTATAATGGAACCGGTCCGTAATGGAGTTCTCTTCCTGTTTTTGACACACTTGTGACTTTAATACTAGAGAATATCACTAATAGTCAAGTGAGTATATTATCACCTTACACCATGTTATTATACTTCAAGAGAAATCCCAAGGATGATGTCTATTCTTGGTAGGTACACACCTCTTCCGAATGGGAAGTGACTGATGCACTGTAGCGTGTACAGTTGCAGAAAGTCACTTTATGCACTTGTTTCCAGCTGTAGAGCTGACTTACACTTATGTCAGGGGAACACCAAGGTCCCTAAACTGGTTCTTGTAAATTCAAAGGCATACTCAGATTATCTTGAGTCCATTGCTGAATGATGGTACCATACATGTATCAGGTTCTTTATCCGGTTCTATACATAAAATTTGTTAGATCATCAAAACATAGACTAAGAGACCTTAAGCCCATCATTTAGAATATTGAATATAGATTGCAAAAAAAGAGAGATCAATTCTATTCAGGTTTATTACATGTTAAGTTGAAAATGACTTCCTAAATGCACGTGTAAAATATCAAAAATGTAATTTTTTTTAACTAACATATCTTATGTTTAAAATTTAGAATTGTATTTACACAAGAAAAATAATTTTCCCGCCAATCTTGTTATTGAATTGGATGGAAAAATCTATTAATATATAAAAGGAGAAGCAAATCCATGATATTTTACTAAGTGTCACAACGAAATATAAACACGTGTCATATTTTAGGACAAAACTCCAATAAATTTTGAAATTAAAAAAAACTAAAACATTTTTAAATAATTAACCAATTCAGTTATTGGAGTTTTGTGAAGTCCCACGTTTTTACACACATACTTTTCAAAATAAAAAAATTAAATATATATAACTACTCAAATTCCAAAAAAGAAACCCCATGTTTTTCCTTAGTTTTTTTTTCTTAATTCTATCTTATTTCATTAAATTAAATTAAAGATAAGAAGCCCCCCCCCCCCCCCTTCCGCTTTGATCCCACAAAATTGTAAAATCAAGCGCAAAAAAAAAAAAAAAAAGATAACAAATTAACACAGCAAAACTGCTGGAGAGATCAGTTTCTCTCTTCTCTTCTCTAGAGAAGTTTAAAACTCCTCTAATTTCATCAAGATGACCAGATCGAAGAACTAGAGTTTATTCTGCTATTTTCATTGATATGAACGGCAAAATATTTGTACAAATAATGAATATATCGAAGAACCAATAATGCCGATGACAGATTGCAAAAGAAGACATCCCAATTGGTGGTTGTAGGCATGAAATCTTAAGTTTGTTAAATAGAAAACAGGTTCTTTCTTCTCCTTTTTACAGATTTGATTTATCTTCTATTTGAAATTTGAATTACTATAACCAAATTAATTTGGTAGATGAAATTTGGCACACGATTTTGACTTTTTGCCAAAACAATTGAGTTGAATGATGATAAGAAACTTTTCAATGATTCACCGGTATATTATACAAAAAGATAGAAGACGATTGAAGAAAGGTTTTAAGCAGAGAAGCAGAGTATTTTTCCTCAAACATCACTTCACAATCTATCAGTTTGTGTGTGCTAGTAATGGTTGTAATAAAAAGAAAGGGAAAATCTCTTGTCACGTGTATTTTGATAAATATTATTTCATTGATATAGTTTTAAACGATCGGGAAATTTTTACAAAGTACTCAATGTTCTTTTATTGAATGAGGCTCTTCATCTGATTTTGTAAGCTATATGCTGTGTACAAAATACTTAGTAGATCTTTTACTATTTAGTGATAATATATTTGCTGATTTCATCCTCACTTGAACCAGAAAATTGATAAATATAAGTTAGTGGCCTCAATAATTCTTCTAGACCAAGAGAAAATGGCCTTTGAATTGCTACTAGATAGGTTTGCATTTGCTTCAGAATAGTTACACTGAGTAGTTGCTAAGCATTTACCTTTTTGAGTAAACATGCTCATATATTTTTGGTTATAGATTAATTTGGAGCATTCCTCTATAATTTGCTATATAACTAATGCAAATCTTTGTTTGGTTTTAGCATTTTTATTTTATACTTGTGGCATATATGATTTACATTCTTTGAATTCAAACTCAACTTCTTACATATCCCGCGAACTCAAAAAAGACCAACATTGCACAAGCAGAGAAAATAAATAATAAAAGATGCCTTCATTCCAAATCAATAATTGATGTTTTGTATGTGAAAAAGAAAGATAGTTTGAACCGTTAAATTATGAAGTGGCATGATAATGCTATAGTAAATAAGGTTGTTCCGTAGAAAGATATGACTGAACAATCATGAAAATAGGTGAGAAAGAGGTTGATAAGTAAATGATTACGAAATCACTGAATAGGCAATGTATTAGACTGTATTGTATATGTAAAGAGAAATTTGCAATTTTAGTATTTCTCCTTATGAAGAAAAGGTTTGCGTTATGTATTTTCTGTATTAGCCATGTTTGAATATGAATGTGATAGTGAATCTTTGGAGCCTTTGAGGTCGTTATGTTATGTTCATTGTAAGTTGCAAGTTCGAACAAGTACAGAAAAAATTAGTATAGTAATGTTCCAAATTTTTTTATTTTAAAAAATATTAGACTGATAAGATGTCACTATATCAAACCTCATAGCAGTTTTATATATGCATTTGTGAAAACTTTTCCAGGAATTGCACATGGCTGGTGTGAGCACGTAATTTTTGCTCTACATGAAAATAACTCCTAACAATAGACCAAAATAATTTTAATTTATTTTTAGGTGTTTTTCTTTATTTAGTTGCATTTCACGCATTTTTAATATTTTTAAAACATAAAAAAATTATAAAAATGTCACATTTTAATTTCATGGCACCTTAGGTTCAATTTGCGTTTAGGAATTAATTATATTGAGTTAATTGTGTTGAAAATAAAATCACAAAAATAGTTATTTTTGCACTTTTAATTTTAATTTTGAACTTTCGTAGTTTGTCCTTTAATTTGAGTTTAATTAATTGTGGTCATTATTAGTTTAAAATTAATTTATTCAATGAGGTAGGGTTAATATGATTTAGGATTTAGTTTGGGTTTTATTTGGGAAAAAAATTAATTTAAAGAAAAAACAGAAGAGTTTGAATAAAAGAATTAATAGGAATTGCATCAGAATTTTGGGCTATTTTAATCCTAAAGTCCAAATCAAACCCACCCTAATTCAAGCCCAACCCCCCTTTCTCCTTGTTAACCCGCCCCAACCCACCAAACCAACGCCCAAACTCGACCCGTCCTAGTTATATCGCAAATCACCCGACAAAACCTAAATCAAACGACCCAAGAACGCAGCTCCTGTTCTTTCTCAAAGATAACCAATCAGACCCTAAATCGCTAAAAATTCAGGTGAGTGTGCCTCAATCTCGTCTCGTGCGTTTTCCTTTTCTCCTCATCACCATATTTGTAACAATCTCTAACATATTCTCTTATCCCATCCCTTTCTCACTAGGGTGTTCAAAACCGATCCGAAACCGAAAACCGAACCGAACCGAAGCTTAATGGCTTAATGGTAACGGCTTAACGGACGGGGAACGGATTAAAATTTTTTTTATTAACGGCTTATCGGATTGGGGGCGGATTATTCAATTTTCTTAACGGGTAATCCGTTAACCCGTTAAGAAATATATATATATATATATATATAATTTATTTTAATTTATATAATTATATATATTAAATATAAAAAACTAAAAACCAAATTACAAAAATAATTAAACAAATACCCCCACCCGAATGTGCTGTACAGTGCAGTGTGTGCTGTCTCCACCCCACCATAAAACTAATTATCTAATATTCTGTTATGCTAGGAATGTTTCTTCCCAGATCCACTTCCTATCCTAGGAATGTTTCTTCCCAGATCTACTTCCTATCCAACATAACTTGGAGAAGTTTGAATATACTAGTAAATATGTGTGTGGCAAATTGATTCTTGTAAGTGTCTACTAAACTGGACAGTGAGGCGTGAGCTACTGAGCTTGCAGCCTTGCATTATAAATTGAATGCAGTATGCGGACAGAATATATTTGAGCCCTTAGGTATTAAACCGATAAACCGCCCAGTAACCGCCCGATAAGAGCTAACCCGATACCAATCCGCCCGATATCTTATCGGGTGGCTAACGGATGAATACATTTTAAAAGCCGATAACCGTTAAGCCAAACCGTTAGAGTAAAAAGCCGCCCAATCCGCCCAATGAACACCCCTATTTCTCACGTGTTGGAAGCCTCTAGGAGGCACATGCTAGATGAATGTGGAGCGCGGGATCGATTTCAATCGATCCCAGCCCTTCATTCATCAGGTTGGTGCCTGATAAGTAGAGAGAACTTTGGAGGATTTTTCAGAGAGAGGATGGAGAGAAAAGGGTCAAGAGAGTGAGATTTATGATCTCGATTTTGTCAACTGATTTTTCGTGTTCGTTTGATTGATACAGAACCTTCATTTTGGATTTTCTTTTAGCTTTAATTCCCGAAAAATAAAAAGGGATACAAAAGAGACATAGTGGTTAGATTTCTCTTGCACCTTTAATCCTCCATTTTATTTTGCTCTGGATTTCTGGTTTCAAGTATGGAGTTCGAGTGAGTCGTTTGTCCATTCGAGTTCCGATCGAGGCTCGTTCGAGGTTGTTGGTTGATTTTGCTTGGCAGCTGCGTGATTCGAATTTTCACTGCCAAAGTCCCTTGTATTTCTGCCCCTAAAATTAATTAAAATTTTGAGCATCCAGGTTTATTTCCTCTCCTGTACTACTTTGTTTATATGGTTTAAAACGTGGTTAGGAGATTCAGTCTCGTTTAAGCTGATATTTATGTGATGTCAGATGTGATAAACTGCATTTTGATAACTTTATAGTTGGTAAAGCATGAATATGCGATGATTTTTATTCTTCAATTCTTGTTATTTGTCCATTAGTTTTTGCTTTGTTTTGATTAAAGAGTGATTAGTTGTGAAGCGATTAGCTGAATTTCATTCTAGTGACATGTTCTTCGTGATCTTTTATGGTTGTTTAGTTTTCCCTTCTCAGCTGGAGCCTGAAATAGTGCTGAAACGAGTAATATTGTTCTGCCTAGTGAAGGCCTGATGCTCTAAATTGGTTGTTGCCCCATACCCTGTTTATGTCCTTGTGCTAACTGATAGTCCTGTTTGATTTTTGTTCTTCCCTTGAATAGAATTTGCTAGCATCTCTTCTCAGCTTGCTTTGTTTAGTCTTGCTCTCCGTTTGTGATTTAGAGTTGTAACTGTAAAGGAGAAAAAACAGTTGGTGTTGGAATTCATGTGTCAAAGCTAGAGCAATTGCGAACATTAACCGTTTGGTGTAAATCCTATGTGTTTGAGTTGATATTTTTGTAAACCTAAAAGTTTAAGCTTCAAGTGATACCTTTCTATTACTGAACCTGTCCTAATTTCTGGCTCTGTTTTACATTTGAAATTTTGAGAACATTGATTCGAGCACTTGGTATCCACTGATTGTCTGTTCTACTCCCTATTCATTGTTTCAAATTATGAGTGTGTCATTCCGCTGTACTCAGCATGAGCCACAAGATTGAGGGCTTGTTTAATGGTTCAAGAAAACCATCAAGCTGTACCAGGAATGTGTGGTTGGTCTAGGATGACCCTCATTGCTAGCCTTGATATTTTCTGTTTGGAAATTTAGCATATAGCTAGTCATTGGTTGTGTTAAGCCTAAACTTAGTACAATTTGTTCAAGTATCCTGATGAGAATCAGTTCATTGGAGATTTTTGTGCTAATTATTGACTAATACCTGTCATGGATTCTTTGTGATTTAGTTGTTGAATTCCATTTCTTCTAGTAAGTTGAGTTAGCTTTGGTATCAAGGAGACGTAATACTCATTAAGTTCAGAATGTCAGTCCACGACTTGGTAGACTTTCATCCAAATCTTATTTAATTTTATTATTTTGAAAATTGGTTTGGGCTATCAAAGTCGAGCGTCAAGAAGCATTTGAATTAGGAGGTCTTCATGTTGTTCAAAGTGTGGACTTGAACGTGAAGCCCAACTTACTTTTAATGAATGGTAGCTCACAATACTAATTAATTAGGTTTCTTTTGAGAGACAATTAATACTAGAAAAATAATAGTTCCTTTTCAGGTGGCCTTTAAAAATAAAAACGAGGTGCGCCGTGCCAAACAAAAATATATAAGTTGCGTGGCTCTCCTTAAATGCTTATATTAAAATACTTAGAATTCTGGACATGCTATTTAGCGAACTTCACGGCTTCCCACAAAGTAACAACACGTTAGCCGCTTTAGGCACGCCCATTCATAATTTTATTTTCCTAAATTGGGTGCACAATTATGTGACCCAAATCCAAATCTCAACGAAGTTGAAATGTGTCAAAAATTGTGGGTGCATTTATGTGACGTGGTTCGAGACACATTTTAAAGATGTTGCAATTCTCTTTAAAAATAATAATAATAAAAGTGGTTAAAAGATTGAAAATGCACATAGGTTCATAATTGTATAAAGTCAGATAATTTAAGCCAAATATAACATTTGAGCGACCGTGCTAGAACCACAGAACTCAGGACTCCCTAACACCTTCTCCCGGGTTAACAGAATTCCTTACTCGGGTTTCTGGTTCGTGGACTGTCAAACAGAGTCATTCTTTCCTCGACTCAAGATTTAAACTGGTGACTTGGGAAACCATTGACTACCCCAAGTCCTAAAACACCACAAGCTAGAATTTTAGAGTCAACACTTGGGATAGTCAATGGTGTCCCAAGTCACTGGGATAGTCACTTGGGATAGTCAATGGGATAGTTAACAGTCCGCGAACCAGGAATTATGTTAACCCGGGAGAAGGTGTTAGGATTTCCTGGATTCTGTGGTTCTAGCACGGTTGCTCAACTATTATATTCGGCTTAAATCATCTGATTTTCAACAATTATGAACCTATGTGTCAATTTTAATCACTACTTTTTATTATTATTATTATTATTTTAAAAGAGAATTGCAACGTCATTAAAACGTGTCTTGAACTACGTCATATAAATGCACCTGTGGTTTTTGACACATTTCAACTTCATTGAGATTTGGATTTGGGTCACATAAATGCGCACTCGTAATTAAGAAGATAAAATTATCAAAGACGCGCCTAAAAGCGACCAACGCGTTATTATATTTGCGGGAAAATCATGAATTTCGCTAAATGGCATGTCCCGAAATTCTACGTATTTTAAAATAAGTATTTCGCGAGGGGCACACAATTTTGGATTCCGTTTGGCACGGCACATCTCGTTTTTATTTTGAAAGGTCATTCCTAAAATAAACTACTACTTTTCTATAAAATGTGTTTCTACCAAGGCTCAACTAATTGGTGGTACATTATTGGGAAAGGTTCAAATTATCAATTCAGTCTTTGAGAAATATCCAAATTCTAACCCATGGGAAGAGTTGGAGCTTTGACTCATTTCAAAAATTCATGAGCATTTGGTCTCAGCTGCCAGCCCACGAAAGAAGGCGAGCTACTTGGGCTCGCTAAAAAAAAGATCCAGTAGGACTGGAAAATGTCAACAGGTAGGCTATTTGTCCTTTAGGTAACTTAATCTACTGGAATTCATCAACACAAAGCATATGTTTAACTATCTATTTAATAGCCACTTCGTATTAACATACAAGACCACCTGAGCTGGAACATTGAACTGTTTTAAAATGAAGTACAGTACTTTTTACCAAACACATAAGGATCAAATTCATATAACCTGCTATCAAAATTTACGAGGGTTTTAATTTTTGTTAAGTACTAGTTTAAAATAAAAGAAAACTCACTTCAAGTTTACTTCTTAATTAAATATGACTGGAATGTTTAAACCCTTATAACATTGACTGCACTTTACTACTAACTACTGCATCTAGTGAGAACACCTGTCCAAATGTCCCATTATTACAAAACATTGTCTTAGCTATGATAAATATAGTAGTACTAAAAGTTGATACATTCAACATGTGGCTTAAACAACTACAAACGAAAGCTGATAAAATCACAGGAGGCAAAAATGGCTTTGGACTTCAAATCTCTTTAAATTTCAACATTCATTAGACTCGACATCACATCCTTTGGGAGGGAGAAGTACCTGGTAATCAAAATACAAAAGGAAGTAAGGAATCAACATCAATTTTCAGTGATCAACAGTAAAATCATAAGCAGCACAACAGTAATATTCAGCTCTGCAACCAGGTTCAACCAGGAAAAACCACACACAGCCTTTAAATGCCCTCTAATGACTTGAAACTAACCCAGGAATTCTAGAAATAACCAAAACCCAGATGAAGTGATGCAAAATCCAGAAACAAACAAAACTAAACCCTAAAACCAGCTGGACTTCTAATAGAACAGTGCATTTTTGAATTTATGTTGGTTTGTAAAGTTCTAAATGCCCATATTTTTGAAGGAAAAGCTCTCAAATATTCAAACTAAACTAACACTTTTGACTTTTTTTGTTATAATTGCAGGAATTGGAGGATTGATTTGTTAGTATTTATGCCCGTCACTAGAGGGGGTTGAATAGTGCGGCACGAGAATATTGATAAATATTGCGGAATTAAAATTGCAGGAATAAAATAAATTCGCTAATTAATATAGTAAGGAAAGAACACACCGAATTTATCCTGGTTCACCACAACTTGTGGTTAGTCCAGTCCCCGAGAGACTCTCTCGAGATTCCACTAACTCCGTTAAGCTTACGGGTGCATAACAAACCGTTATACTTGCTCATAGATGTACACTCTACAAGACTTCAACTTGCTCGAGGATACCGCACCTCAAGACTTCACCTTGCTCGTGGATACCGCACCACAAGACTTCAACCACTATGATTGAGGGTACTTAGCAAACCCGACAATCAATGAGAAGATATTGTCTTCTCAAACACCTTTCTCTTTTACAACAAGAACTCTCTCAAAAGAGTAGATAAAGAGATACAATATTAGCTCTATGAACAACTCAAAGTTGTCTCTCAAATGGCTCAACAAAAGCTCTAAATGATGCACAAATATAATCAATATGTATATGAATAATGAGAGGTGTTGTGTGTTTAAACTCAGCTCAAAAGACCTCTTTTTATAGGGGTTAAAGGGTGGGTGTCCGTTGTTTAATTGGCAATTAATTATGCTGATTTTATGCCAAAATAATCGATTATGTGATTGCATAATCGATTAGCTTCTCAAAGTTCATAAAACGGAACGTTGGGAAGGCAACGGATAGTGAAATAATCGATTATTCCAATCACATAATCGATTATGTTGCTCCAGTAAAATCTGGAAACTCAGCAAAGCTGGTATATATCAGAGTATACCAGAATCAAAGCTGGAGTATACCAAAATATACCAGAATCGAAAACTTACTTCAAAAACCATTTTGGTTAAAATAAAAACGTTAAAAACATTTTGTTTGAAGTATATTAAAAATATTTATGATATATATGATTTAATAAAATAATTTTATGCATATCAATGATGACCTATGTAATATACCAGAATATACCAGAATTGAAAACTTACTTCAAAAACCATTTTGGTTAAAATGAAAACGTTAAAATCATTTTGTGTGAAGTATTTAAAATATGCTTATGATAAATATGATTTGATAAAATGATTTTATGAATATTTATGATGACCTATGTTGAGCCAAAAGACGAGATAACTTTAAACGTTGCTCTTACATTTGTTCTACCTAACGACCTACGCCTTGGGTCTTTGGTCTTGAACTTTTGAACTTGTCTTTGGCTTGTCTATGCAATTCGGTCATCAATATGCTTCTCGGCATTCAATCTTGATTGTTTGTCATATAATAACTTTGTTCGACACTTGACTTTATTGTTTGTCATTCATCGACTTTGTTGTTTGTCATTCATCAAAACCTATACCTGAAAATCATGCTAATACAACCAAAGCACACATATCATAGATAGAATGATTTTCTACAATTTTCCCATTTTTGATAATGACAAACAACAGGAGATATGCATATCGGATTCCCCCTAAATTCATGCTATATCTCAACATACAATTCATGCAAAGAATTCCCCCTCAAATAAGGCATACTATACCGTAGATACATTCCCCCTTATTTGATGCATATCGCCTACATTCTTCCCCCTTTTGGCATTAGCAAAAAGAAGAGTATACAAAGGCTACTTTCCCCTTTCGACACTTCCCCCTTTTTAGGTATATCAATTGTTAGTGTCAAGAATAAAATAGGAAATACAATGAGGAATATACATTGACGATATTTAAAAAATCATACCAACATGAAATAATACCAAATATTAGTAAAACATAGCAACCATAATAACGGTTATTTTTCGCAAATCATATTACTTAAGAACATATCAACAGTTAATTTTTAACAAACCAATAGTTGTATTAAAAACATGAATCATTTATTTTTCAAGAATATATCAACTGTTATTCAAACCAAAAAAAATATTCATCAAAACATGAATCAATCATTATTTTTAACAAAAATAATTGATACCAATTGTTATTCAAGATAAAAGTTATCAAAACATGAATCAACAAAAATAATTAATATCAATTGTTAACAAAGATATATTAATTGTTAACACATATCAACTATTATGTTTTTATCAAAAATATGATAACTAAACGAAATTCCCCCTCGATGCAATAAGGTTTCGTGCTTGGTGCATCTACTACGATATTGTAGTCTTCAAGCACACCTGCAAACGTACCTAAAAATAGGTTTTCGGTACCCAGGCACTTTTGGGTCCTTGGGGGTTAGGCGAATAATAATCATAGTCAAAAGATAAATCTCTATATTTTGCAAAACATACGGGCGAAATGTGTCCTACCCGGTTGCAATAATGACATATAACATTCGGGTTGTGCATATGTCTTGGTTGAGCCAAAAATGTTCTAGGTGATCTAAAGTCGTTATTCCTAGACGTATTGCGATTCCTAGAGTTATTTCTAGGTGATCTAGAATTATTCATTCTAGACTCATTAACAAAATTCCTAGAGTCGTTTCTAGGTGGTCTAAAATGATTAATTTTAGACTCATTAGTGAAGTTCCTAGAATTATTTCTAGGTGGTCCAACTTCATTTCTATCATCCTTTCTAATATTCTTCTTAATTTCTTCAATTGTTTAGGATCATCAACACTACGTTTTTCTAGTGTGTTCCTAAGTTCTATATTCTCTATTTTCAAAGAACTACAGGAAGAACAATTGGAACTTTGATCAATTGAAGAGGCTTCATTCATTTCCTTAATTTTATTTTTAAGATCAATATTATCATTTTCTAAAAATTTATTTTCTTCTTCTAACTTCTCATTATCACGAGTCAATTTTTCAAAATCTTTTTCTGTCAAAGAAAGTTGTTTTTCAAAATCTTTTTCTTTCAAAGAAATTGTTTTCTTCAATTCTTTTATGGTTTTGGAAGCTCTAATAAATTCACCATATAATTCATCATAGGCATTTTGCATTTTTCAAACGAGTAAGAGTTAGAATTACTTACCTCTTCTTCCTCGTTGGCCATGAGGCATAGTGCGGCAGTTTCATCGCCCGAGCTGTCCGAATCCCACGTCACGCGCCTATGGCGTTTCTTCTTTTTCTTGTCCTTGGGTTTTGGACAATGTGATTTGGTGTGGCCAAGTGTTCCACAATTTTGGCATGAAGGACTTGGTTCTTCCTTCTTTATTTCCTTCTTCATAAACTTATAAAACTTTTCAATTATATCATTGGAAACAATATCATCAATGCTTTCCGAATCACTTACGTCTACTCTTTTAGAAGATGAGGCTTTGAAGGCAAGATTCAAACTTTTACTTCTAGGATAGGGATTAAGAATTGTGCTTTCATAAGTTTCGAGGTTACCTCTTAGTCCATCAATTGTGACATCCGTGATTCCTATCGACTCTTGGATGGCATTGGCTTTAGAACGCCATTCGGGAGTGAGACTCCGTAGAATTTTTCGAACAAGATCTTTGTTCGTGTACACTTTCCCGAGAGCATGAAGATCGTTGACGATTGTTGAGAATCGTTCGAACATAATACCGACGGGTTCTTTCTCCCTCATTTTAAAGATTTCATATTCATGTGTTAGAAAATCAACTTTAGATTCTCGGACTTGAGGCGTACCTTCATAAGTGATCTCGAGTTTATCCCACATCTCCTTGGCGGTTGTGCAACAAGAGATCTTCCGATAGTCATCCGGATTCACTGCACAATATAGTATATTAACGGCCTTGCGTTGTTTTCAACTTTCCTGATATCCTCGGCATCATATTCATCTTCCTCCTTTGGAACAATGGTTTCCCCAACTTTCTTTATTGGCATTTGTTCACCCTTCTTGATGATTTGCCACAGGCAAAAGTTATTTGATTGGATGAAGATTCTCATCCGCTCTTTCCAATATGTGTAATTTGTTCCGTCAAATAGTGGAGGCCTATAGGGTGAGTGTCCTTCGCTCATCATTCCTGCGTTCAATATTCTCAACAAAAAATATATATATCGTTCTCTCAACCGGTTAAGGCTTTTAGAGAGTTAGGCTCTGATATCAATTGTTCGGATTTATGCCCGTCACTAGAGGGGGGGTGAATAGCGCGGCACGAGAATATTGATAAATATTGCGGAATTAAAATTGCAGGAATAAAATAAATTTGCTAATTAAAATAGTAAGGAAAGAACACACCGAATTTATCCTGGTTCACCACAACTTGTGGTTAGTCCAGTCCCCGAGAGACTCTCTCGAGATTCCACTAACTCCGTTAAGCTTACGGGTACCTAACAAACCGTTACACTTGCTCGCAGATGTACACTCTACAAGACTTCAACTTGCTCGAGGATACCGCACCTCAAGACTTAACATTGCCCGTGGATACCGTACCACAAGACTTCAACCACTAAGATTGAGGGTACTTAGCAAACCCGACAATCTATGAGAAGATATTGTCTTCTCAAAAACCTTTCTCTTTTACAACAAGAACTCTCTCAAAAGAGTAGATAAAGAGATACAATATTAGCTCTATGAACAACTCAAAGTTGTCTCTCAAATGGCTCAACAAAAGCTCTAAAATGATGCACAAATATAATCAATATGTATATGAATAATGAGAGGTATTGTGTGTTTAAACTCAGCTCAAAAGACCTCTTTTTATAGGGGTTAAAGGGTGGATGTCCGTTGCTTAATTGGCAATCAATTATGCTGATTTTATGCCACAATAATCGATTATGTGATTGCATAATCGATTATCTTCTCAATGTTCATAAAACGGAATGTTGGGAAGGCAACGGATTGTGAAATAATCGATTATTCCAATCACATAATCGATTATGTTGCTCCGGTAAAATCTGGAAACTCAGCAAAGCAGGTATATACCAGAGTATACCATAATCAAAGCTGGAGTATACCAAAATATATCAGAATATACCAAAATCGAAAACTTACTTCAAAAACCATTTTGGTTAAAATGAAAACGTTAAAAACATTTTGTTTGAAGTATATTAAAAATGTTTATGATATATATGATTTAATAAAATGATTTTATGCATATTAATGATGACCTATGTAATATACCATAATATACCAGAATTGAAAGCTTACTTCAAAAACCATTTTGGTTTAAATGAAAACGTTAAAATCATTTTGTTTGAAGTATTTAAAATATGTTTATGATAAATATGATTTGATAAAATGATTTTATGCATATTTATGATGACCTATGTTGAGCCAAAAGACGAGATAGCTTTAAACGTTGCTCTTACATTTGTTCTACCTAACGACCTACGCCTTGGGTCTTTGGTCTTGAACTTTTGAACTTGTCTTTGGCTTGTCTATGCAATTCCGTCATCAATATGCTTCTCGGCATTCAATCTTGATTGTTTGTCATGTAATAACTTTGTTCGACACTTGACTTTATTGTTTGTCATTCATCGACTTCGTTGTTTGTCATTCATCAAAACCTATACCTGAAAATCATGCTAATACAACCAAAGCACACATATCATAGATAGAATGAATTTCTACATGATTTTTAACTATTGCTGGAATTTTTCAGAGACTTTAAGACTGTTTAAAAAAAACCCCTTTTTTTAATGAATTGGGATGCCCTTTTATAGCCAAAGGCTAGGGTAACCCTTTTATTTCATTTTAGCTACTAGTCCGTCTTTCACTTTTCAGATTTTACCTACTTGGTCATTTATTTTCTTACTTGTTTCCCAAGTTACTTCACTAAACTACTGATTTTTAGACTTAAGTCCCATTTTGTAGTAATGTAGGGCTACTTTTGCAGGAGAAATGAGATAACCTAATCAGCAACAGGAATCAACAATCCCAATCTAAATTATTCAAATAACTTAAGCATTAATCATGACGAAGCTTTCCACTCAAACTAAAAAAATCAGAAATAAAATAAAACCTAATTGTTAAACCAAAGGGATAAAACTAAACAAAACTAATATCAAATCTACTAAAGAAAAAAAAAAGGAATACTCCTAAGAATTAATCAGTATTTTTTAGTAACACAAGATCATCAGAACTTAAGCGAAACAAAATTATCAACAAAGAAGTAAAAACAACAAAAATAAATAGAAAAAAGATGAAAACTTAATGATTGTTCTTCAACTAAGCTGCTAATTTTAATTTGAATCTCCAAACGGAGTTACATGTTTGTTTTTGGCGAAAACAAACATGCAAATCTATTTTGAAACTCAAGCGGCTTTGATAAATTCACCCTTAAAGCTAGGTCAAAAATCATATTCAAAATTCGAAGAGTTTGGGGGTTATTTGACTGAAGATGGGCTTATTCTTGGGTAGGGGAGGCCAAGGGGAGTGTGGGGTATTAATTTGGAAGCCATTGGAGCCGGCGCCGCCATGGACGGTGGAGCAGCCGCTCCTTTGAAGGGATATTTAACTCGATTGGCTGGGTTTTGAAGGGCGGTTTAGGGGGGTCGGAAAGAGGAGAAGACGGGGAACCTAGGGTGTTATTTTTGACGAATTTGGGTTTACGCATCCGGCGGCGTCGGGCAATGGGGATACGGTGGCGGTGTGGTGGTGTTACACTAGCGGAATTAGGGTTCTTTTGGACATGGTATGATGTTCTCTGATAGGGGGAGGGGGTGTTATCCAACATTTATACAGCATACCACCCCTTTCATCTTGACCGTTCGATCAAGATTGATCTACGACTCTAATTCTTTGACGTCAACGACACCGTTTTGTTTCTGGTGCTTTTGGACCAGGCAAGAACGTTGGGTTTGGGTTTATTTGGATGGGTCTGGTGGTTTTTTGGGCCAGATTTGATATTGGGAAAGGCCCAATCATGGTCATATGAACGACCCAAATTATATAGAATTATTTATTCTCTTATATATATATTTATTACATTTTTTGATTTTAATAATAAAAATAAAAAAAGCCAAAAAGATATTTAACATGAAATAAACTGAATAAACTCCTACAATAATCCTAAATTCTAAATTTCAAAGGAAATCTGAACAAATGTACGACTAACCATTTTTGTTGTTTTTTCTTTCTTTTTTTATATTTTCATTAACTAATTAGTTACCTAGAAAATGTAATAATTAAGTCCTAAATGCAAACATGCCATTTTTTATATTTTTTATGAGTTATGTTTAATTAAAATGCGCAACATGCAAATAACACAAAATTATGCAATTAATTCCTGAAAAATTCAAATAATAAAAGGAAAGTGCAAATAAACACAAAATCACACAATTAATTCCTAAAAATTTAAATAATAAAAGAAAATTCCTAATGTAATGAATTTTATAGGAACATTTCAAGCGAGGCAAAAATCATGTGCTGACACTGAGTTTTTAATATATAAAATTATGTCTTAGGAAAAAGAATAGGCCTCTTAGAAATGTTGTGAGAATTGGCAAGTGTTTGCTTATCTCATATACTTTGGATAGATTTTCTATTGAGTGTTATGTAGGTTTTTCTGAGGTAAATGAATATTATGCACCAATATTTATATGTAATAACTAACTTTATATGATAAACTAAGTATCAAGAAACATTCCTCTATATTATTTCGATTGACAAATTTGAGATAGTTATCAAAATGATTTATCCGCTAAAATTATTTATTTTCCATCATTTATTTGAGATAGCTGCTTTTGCAATGTTATACATTTTGTTCATTTATTAGTTGTAACCAACTGCTTTTGGTAGATTTGAAGAGGAAACCCCGTCGAAATTGGAAAAAAGTTATGGCAACGTAAAATAACAAATATTGGTCAAAAGATTCTTGAGTTCATTACCATTTCAAAGGGTTGCAAATGTACTTGCAAATGTACTATAGAACCTATATATATATATATATATATATATATATATATATATATATCAAAGTTCAATTTAGCGGAAAGCAAAAATTAAAACCCTACACTTACTTCTACACTCCCTCAAATTCCCAACATAGAAATTGGTTCAAATGGAAAGGAATGAAACCCTAGAATCTTGATTTGAACCTGTTATTCGCAATTATATGTTGGTAGTTGGTACTGACACTAATATAAAAATGCAAGTAATTAGCTATGAAATCTGCCGCTAAACCGAGTAGGTGTTTTGCTCTATTCCTCCAAGCAACCAAAACAGACCCAGGTTAAATTTTGTGTTGAGATTTATGAGAGTGTACCTGTTTCTTATGTGCTGTGTAAGAATATTTAACTTTTGAATATTGTGATTTTAGATATAGTGATAATTTTTGTTATTCTACTATGTTGTAATACTTTTGAAATTTTTTATTTGAATATAAAAGTTTTTTATTAAAGGAAAACAGAAAATTCAAGTTTAGTTACCTTTAAATATAAAAAGTATAAAATAGCAGTATTCTTGTTGGAAAGAAGGGAGTAGTATTTATCATCAATCTTTAATTAATAATTATCTTAGAAATAATTTAATTATATCAATATTTTTACGATTATTAACACATAAAATTTATACTTTTATAAAAAGTACGTTCTCATGATTGTGTCCTTCTATTGGTACGCCCATATAGTTAACTTAGCACCAAAACGAGGACTTCCTTTGTATTAGAATATATTGTACAGTCCTATAGTTGGTAGGATTTGATTTTCTTTATTATTGTACAGTCCTATAATAAAGGAAATCAAATCCTACCAACTATAGGACTGTACAATATATTCTAATAGTTATTCAGGAAAACCTCCCTTCCTAAGTACACATTTTCTCCAACAATACACATTGTTTTTAGGATAAAGCTACACAACATTTGATTTCATCAAGAAGCTGCTCAAAGTCAAGTGTATCCAAATAAAAATGCAATTGTATTCTACTGTAGTAGTATACACTGAAAGGGCCATTTGTTCATTTAAAAGATCTTTCGGTATAAATTTTGAGATTAAATAAAGTATTTGATTAACGATACAGTGTTAACTAAAATTTATATCATGTTTACTTAATATTTTGATATAATTTATCTCATATAAAAGGTAAGATTAATTATCCATCACTACATAATTTTATTATAATCTTGGAATACTTGGTTGTGAATCAAACTACCCCCGTGTCATTTTTTTTTCTCTAAGACATGTGTATAGTACGCTCAATTGGTAGGGAGAAAGACATCAAATTGGTCTCTGGTAAGAGGAAGTCTTACAGTTGATAAAAAGAATAAAAAATGATAGACCCCGTAATAGCATCTTGATTTTTTTAGTTGCAGCAGTGGTTTATCATACATGAATAGAAAGAAATATGTGCAGATTTCAAAAAAGGAAGACATATATGAAGAGGGAAGATACGTGACATTTTTTTTAATTTAAAACCAAACACCCAGGTTTTCATCCCTTGTGGTGCTGTGGGATTTGGCATTGACCCCTACCTTGTTTATTCATTAGGTAAAACAATACAGAGGAGGGGGACATGAACCAAAACCTCGAAGGAACTAAAACACTAGAAGTTGTAGATGGCTAGACCTAAGACATTATAAAGAGCTACTTTGACAAGATAAGCAGTAGCTCTTCCTTCTCAATTAAGGTGGTTCAAAAACCCAGCCTGAATGTTCCGTTGGTCTAATACTGAAATTTGGGACCTGGTGCATATTCATACAGGTAGCTTTCCTGGCTTCACTAGGAAGATCGTTTTCATTGAGGAAGATGACCTGTTGCGTGATAGTAGTAGCATGTTTGGCTAGGGCACCGGCCACTTCGTTCCCTTCCATATAGCAGTATTTGATCTTGATGTTATGTTGTTGCACCTCTTGTTGAATCCGAGTAACATCTTCTTTGAGTCTCCACGGAGTGTTGTAGGCTCCCATAATCGTGTTGACAACTAGAAGAGAGTCGAGTTCTACAATTAAATCATGGCAATTTTTCAATTGCATATCAAAGGACAACAGAAGATAAAATGGAAGAAGATTTTAGAAGGAGTGAATAGTTTTCCTTTACAAAACAGTTATTGTTATTGTAGAGGGACTATTAATCTGTAAATGATAGTTTTTTTTTCCCCTGATAGTTTGATGTTTTTTTTAGTCTAACTCCTTAGTCGGAAGAAGCTAGAGGTGCTGTAAATATTATTGTACTGGTTAAATAAATGTTTTGATGTTTGACCCAAAAAGAATGCAACTGTATAATTGATATTTTTGTGTATAAATTGAATTTTTAGGATATGAATTGAGCATTAGGGACATGAATTGAAATTTTGTGGATATGAATTAAAATTTAGGATTGCGGGAGGATTTTATAGAAGGGTTGATGACTTTATTAGACATGCAACGGAACTTCCACCAAGAATAACTGAAATGCAATACTTAGCATAGTGGATCTTTAATTGTTGTTCTCATTAGCGACAATGATGATAAGAAGGCAATGGCATGTGTCTGAAGCCATTGCCTTATCATCATAATTGTCGCTAATGAGAAGAACAATTGATCAAAGACACACCCTGTTAGGTACTATATCCAAGTTATTCTCTATATCCAAGTTCATCCCGAGTAATAGTACCACGAGGATAATCACTTAAGCCACCAGAAAACTTTATGATGCCTATGAAGCAAGATGAGCTATTCAATGAGACTCATATTTTAAAGAAGAAGAAAGAGACTGATCCAAAAAGATGGGTCGAGGGCTGAGCCTCGACTATACATGTAAGTTTTTTACTTTTCATTAAGTATTTGTGTATATTTTTATATAAATTTTGAAATACTAATTCAATGTAACTTTTTTATAGGTTCGCTTCATAGGTGATGTGGAGGAATTCATACACAGTCAGCCACCTGATGAGTTGGGCGAGGCAATCCAAATTCCGGACGAGGATACTTGATCATGCCCAACTCTAGTCCTAAAAAGGATAAACGGCCGCTGCAAATATAATCTGGTCTAACAGTCCGGAGTCGAATCCCACAAAGACTAACGCTCAGTTGTTTCTGTTTATTATCACTAAGAAGACAAGTTTGAACAATTTTCTAAATTATAAAGATTGAGATTTATATTTTTTACTAATTAACTAGCAAATACTAGAAACTGATATTATCCACTAACTAGAATAAGGGTCGGAGACCAAATTAATGAGGTCTAGAGTTATGATTTTCCCAATTGTCGGAATACTTCTAGCTATTTTCCCTAAAATTTTCGCCAATGTATTCTCTATTGATCGTGAGCACTTTAGATGTCGTAATTCTCTCTCGAGTAACTACAATAATTTACAAGACATATTATCTCGAACTACGCTAGTTGGCTTTATCTAACCGTTCATTATGACCACGTCAAGGCTTTGTTATTTCTAAACCTGCCTTTAAACCCAACATATTGATTTCTCACATACGTTAGGACTGACGGTGTTCAAAAACTACCTAAATATGTACTCTCTCTCAAGCAGTACACACTAAATAGACACAGTCAATCGATGGTCATAATTAACAATAACAAACACATAGTCGAACAAGTAAAAAAATCTAATGGCTTAATTATATAACAACATAACAAGAATCAAGAATTTATCTTACAAAAGGTTCTATCAAAACCCTAGAAAACAAATTAGCTATTCATAATAGTATGTAAAACTATATTACTAAAAATCATTACCAACAACGAAAAATAGGAAGAGGAAGAAAAAACTTGTTGAAGAATTTCCCGTCTTGCTCCTATTGTGTCTCTGCCTCCTTAGGTCAAATCTGTGTCAAAAATATGTCCAACTCTTCAAAAATACTATTTTCCATGTATATATACCAAGTAGGGTCAGGCCCAAACAATTATGCCTTCTCCTACGCGAAAAAGGACAATATTTCATGTTTGGACTGTCGCGTCCGCGGTCAACCGTGCCATATGGCAGGTATACTGCCTCAGGTCCGCGGTTGCAGTTGTGACTGCATTTTTCACTATGTTCATTTGGAATTTGAAAATATATAAAGTATGAAATTTTTTGTTCTTTGAGCTATCTTTCCAATAATATATTGTGGACCCCAAATGGTATTCTGAGAAAAGAGTTATGTGCATTTAACTATACAATACACAATATGCCTATTCGATTCTTTGTTTTGTTGCTCTATCATTCGTTGATCCCCGAATATGATCCCGACTTAATTCCTTGGGCTTTTACTCAGACTTCAAAGCTCTAGATCACTTGAATTCATTCCATAATATCTATATAGCTCAGAATCACTTCTACAAGGCATAAAACACTCCGTTATTAGTGCAAAACACTAGCTGTTAAAGCCCAAACTCAACTAAAGTGCAGTAAATTTGAGTGTAATAATAGACTAAAATACGTAATTATAGCCTATCATCAACACCGCACACTTAAACGATTGCTCGTCCTTGAGCAATCAAATTATACCTTTTTTTATAGATACGACCTTTGTAAACAATTCTCCGAACTCATCACACCAAGAGTGAGTAAAATAGACTAAGTACAAAAGCGTAACATCTTCACCTCATTATTTGACTCTCAAGTACCATGTATTATTCACAATCCACCCACTTACTCTAACATAGTGGTCAATGACATTACCTTTCCCTCATCAATCAAATGCCCTCACACAACAAAGAGAGTAGTTCCACACAATAAAATCTAAGAACACTTAGGAACTCAAGATAGAAAGAATTTAATCACTCTCAGAAATAATATTCATATGCCACAAAAGATGCACCATAAACTTTTCTGTATTGTATTACTGCACTAATCGAGCTCACTCAATGTAGGATAAATTATGACTTTATTTGGTTGTAATATTGGCTACGGGACGGGTAGGATACACTTAAATATAAGAGTGACTACACCTCCCTAAGAACTTTAATACACATACTTTAACATGCAAACCCAATATTTATGTAAAACCAAACTCTACCTTCACATCAATGTATATTATCCCATTTTTCTTTAAGCACACTTACGTGAAGAGCCACCACTTATTAAAGAAATACTTTTTTCACAGCAATACAACTATATTTTTTTTTAATTCAAGTGGCTCTTACTTGTTCAAAACAGCGCACCTTTCTCCTGATTTTATTAGTTCCACTCAAAAGCCATCCCAACCACCCCACATTTTAACATTTACATAAATCATCACAATTCAAGTGCTCATGAGAGGTTAGAAGGCTCAAATAGATGGTTAATTCAAACAAATGGGTAAGGCTTGTAATGTGGTTGTCAAAGAAACAAGATTACAGATTCAAATGGGTTAACTACGATACATAATAATTAGGTGGGTAAGATATACATATCTAGCTCAACAAGGAAATGCTTATATCACTTCCAAGACTGAACAACACTACTATTTCGCTTTGCAAATATACAGAGCAAGTTCTAGGCATCAAATGAATGTACTGAATAACACAAACCTTATACACACATGGCACATAAATCACTCAGGATTGGATTCATAGATACTCAAGTCAAAGCAGTTAAGCAAAGTTATGATCATACAATTAAGGTACTTATACAAAAGTCAAAGACTGAGCCTAAGCGTCACAACCAAAGTACTCACTATTCTTAAGTCATAACAAAGTAAATAGATATTGCTTCAAATCAAAACACAACACAATGACTCCCACTAACTACCCCCGGTTCAAACAAAACCCTTGGAAAAGAATCGTGGTTTAAAGAAAAACGAAGGGGTAATTGCTACACTATCTAACAAAATGAAATCTTTTTTTGTTTTTTTCTTTAGACTTAAATCCCTCAAGAAAACTGTCTAATAGATCCATCGTCGGAAAAAGTTCAATCTTTTTTATTTAAAAAAAATTATTCAATTAAATTAACACAAATAAAATAACATAGAAAGTCACCCAAATAATCTCCTAACCCCACACTTAAAATTGTGCAGTATCCCCAATGCACACAATACTAATAAAAGGGTAAAAGAAACTCCCTGATAGGCCAAAGGCCGAAGCACTAACAGCTCATGGGGTACTTAGACTTCTCTCAAGCTTGGTCGTTCTTGCGGGTACCTCACACTTAGTTCCAAGCATTTGGTTTGTTGTTGCATCCTTCCAATACCTTTTCTTTCCAAGCTCCTATAAAATAAAAAAATCGACACGACAAAAATAATATAAAAAAATAAAGCTGGGTTGCCTCCCAATAAGCTCTTGATTTAACGTCGCGACACGACGTGAAACACTTTTTGCCGCCACCTTGAGCTTATGAATTGAACCCCAAGTTTTGATTCAAACTTCTGATTATGGTCATGGGGCGGTGGAACGAATCTAACTGGCCCAATTAAATAATGTAGTATTCTGCACTCATTAGCCTTTGTATGAGGTATGTAATCCTGACTTTCTAGAAAGAATAATTTCAGAATATATGCACCTTGTTCCTCATTCCTTGACTCTTCGATTACTTTAGATGACTCTATTTTCATATCATCATCCAAACATAGTGTGGGAAAATGCTTGGAGTGTGGATCAATGCGCTCAAACATATGAACTTCAGGATTTCAACATCTTCAACATCAATGACACTAGAGTCAACAAAATCTGTATCCTCAATTTTCTTGGCTGACTCTAGTCTCACTTCTTCAACATTGACATCCTCAAATTGTAGTTGGCTAGGTTGAAGGTGTTCTAATTTGACCTCCCCAATTAACACCTCAAATTCCCACTCTTCTTGCCTACTATCCTCAATATTGGCTTGTTTAGCATTAAAAGCTCCAACCACTTGACTTAATTGAGCCTCCAACTTGCGAATAGTTGACTCTTGCCTTTCTATCTGCAATTATTTCTCGTTGTTTTGTTCTAGAAGACACTTTAGCATATCCTTGATCTCCTTCAGGTCTGCATTCCTAGGTTCTTTGTTTCTATTAAATTCACAAAAAAGGTAGAACCATCATGTAAGGGGTTGGGGGAAAATAAGAAATATAAGCACAACCATAAAAGTGACCGTTTTTACCACTACACACATCGTACACATTCCACAAATAAGATTGAGTTGGTGCATATAACTCGCTCTCACGAATATTTTGAAAATTTAGCCACGGGTGGTTTCCTTCACAATATGTATGGAGATTAATAGTAGAAGTATCTACACCTAAATTCCCATAATTCCAAGATGTCATGTTTCTCAAATTAATAGTTATAAAAAAATACGAAAAACAAAATAAAATAAAATAAAATAAAAGTTCAAACTTGATACCTAGTAATATATACAGCTACAACTACACCGTTAGTTCCCAGAAAACGGCGCCAACATTTTATCACGCCCAACTCTAGTCCTAAAAAGGATAAGCAGTCGCTGCAAATAAAATTCGGTCTAACAGTCCGGAGTCGAATCCCACAAAGAACTAAGGCTTAGCTGTATCTGTTTAATATCACTAAGAAGACAAGATTGAACAATTTTCTAAATTATAAAGATTGAGCTTTATATTTCTAACTAATTAAATAGAAAATACTAGAAAACAGTAAATTACCAACTGACTAGACTAAGGGTTGGAGACTAAATTAAGGAGGTTTAGAGTTATGATTTTCTCAATTGTCGGAATCCTTCTAGCTATGTTCCCCACAATTCTTGCCAATGTATTCTCTACTGATCGTGAGCACTTTATATGTCGTAATTCTCTCTCGAGCAACTACAATAATTTACTAGACATATTCTCTTGAACTACGCTAGTTGGCTTTATCTAACCACTCATTATGGCCACGTCAAGGCTTTATTATTTCTAAACCTTCCTTTAAACCCAATATATTGATTTCTCACATACGTTAGGAGTAACGTTGTTCAAAAACTACCTAATTATGTACTCTCTCTCAAGCAGTACCCACTAAATAAGCACATTCAATTGATGGCCATTCAATCAACAACAACAAACACGTAGTTGAACAAGTAGAGAAATCCAATGACTCAATTAAATAACAACATACACGAATTTATCTTATAAAAGGTTCTACATAAATCCTAGAAAACAAATTAGTTATTCATAATAGCATGTAAAACTACAATATTAAAAATCATAACCGACAATGAGAAATAGGAAGAGGAAGAAAAAACTTGTTGAAGAATTCTCCGCCTTGCTCCTATTGTGTCTCTGCCTCCTTAGGTCGAATCCGTGTCATAAATATATTTAACTCTCCAAAAATACTACTTTTCATGTATATATACGAAGTAGGGTCGGGCCAAAATAATTATACCTTCTCCTACGCGAAGAAAGATAATATTTCATGTTTGGACTGCCACGGCCGCGGTCAACCGCGGTATATGGCAGGTATACTGCCTCAGGTCCGCGGTTGCAATTTTGACCGCATTTTTCATCCTGTTCTATTTGGAATTTGAAAAAAATAAAACATGAAAGTTGTATCCCTTTGAGTTAGATTTCCAACCATATATTGTAGAGCCCAAATGGAGTTCGGAGCAAAGAGTTATGTGTATTTTATTATATAATACGCAATATGCCTACTCGATTCTTTTTTTTGTTGCTCTATCATCCGTTGATCCTCGAGTACGATCCCGACTTAATTCCTTGGGCTTTTACTCAGACTTCAAACTCTAAATCATTTGAATTCATTCCATAACATCTATATAGCTCAGAATCACTCCAACAAGGTATAAAATACACCGTTAGTGCAAAACACTAGCAGTTAAAGCGCAAAATATACTAAAGTGCAGTAAATTTAAGTGTAATAATCGACTAAAATACGTAATTATAGCCTATCATCAATGCTGAAAGAACATTCCTTGAGTACTATATATACTTTGAACTAGACAATAGAACCAGCTTTTCAATGGGCTTGTAGTAAGAGTTAACTTAGTTTTGTTAACTTAATGTGTTAGTTGTATTAAACTTTATACTTTGTTGGTTTTAATGTTGTTGTTGTTATTGTGTTGTTGTAGTTGTGTTGTTATTGTTGTTGTTGGTATTATTGTTGTTATTGCTTGTAATAGGAAATTTGGTATGCTGGCAGGTGGTGTAGCTACCAAAAAAATTTATTTTCTAGGAAATAGCGATCAAAGTTGGTCACTAATTAACCCAGATTTCTCAAAAAGTCACCAACTTTGGTCGCTATTCCATTAAAAAAATAATTTCTGGAAATATAGCGACCAACTTTGGTCGCTTAAAAAAAAAATTCACGACATTAGCGACCAACTTGGTCGCTTTTTAAAAAATTATAAACATTAATAAAAAAGCAACCAACTTTGGTCTCTATTTTTTAGATTTTAAAATATAATATTTGGATTAGAGGCCAAAGTTGATCACTATATTTTGATTAAGAATAAATAAAAAAATATAATTTATGTAGATACTAACTTTGGTTGCTAAACTTATAATTAAGATATTAAAGCGACCAAAATTGGTCGCTATAGTCTTTACCCGAAATATTTGATCCTTTTACCTTAGAGACTAAAGTAGGTCGCTAATAGTGATCAGGCATGTTTGGTCGCTTTTTGACCTATAAACGATCAATTTTGGTCGCTGTTTACTGAATTTCTGGTAGTGATATGCCATATATTACAGTACTACTTTTTCTTTGGTACCTTTGTTGTTGATTTATTTAAGGATATTACAACATAAAAACCGAAAGATATTCTCTATAGGAATGTGTAAATGAGCCGTATCTACAAGCCAGACTTGAAAAGCATATTTATACGTGTAAATTTAATGGAACATTCTTGAATTTGAGATTATATACTGCAAAAGTTTAATTCCGAATGCAAATATATACTAACAATTATTTCGAAATTATGTTACTGCTAACTTTTAATAGACATCAACATGACATAAAAATAGAATAGGACACTTATTTAAATTCTTATTTCAATTAGGAGAAGTAAAAATCTTTTAACTTGGAATTGGTCCAAAAACTAATTTCCCCATCAAAGGTAAGGCAAATTTACAAAAATATGAATAACAATGACCTAATAAATAAAGTACTCTTTTAAAGCTGCGCCATTGGACCCTTCATCACTAATAATTGAGCCAATAAAATATTGAATTTAAATAAAAATATCTATGGACCATCCCTCAACTGGTCACTTTAGCTTAACATCAAAGTTAGTTCCTCTATGTACAAAAGCCCCCCTATATATACCACACATTAATTTTACATTCATCATTCCCACAATTCAGTTTACACATTTCTCTCTGAAATCTATCATAGAATCTAGCCTTGAAAGGAAAAAAAAATAGAGAGATATATAAAGATGGAACAAAATTTGCCAGTGATAGCAAAGAAATTCTGGAACATAGTAAGAGTGGCATATTTCATGTTGAAAAGCATATCAAAGAGGAAACTAATGCTTGATCTCAACTTAATAATGAAGCGTGGCAAAATTGCTAGTAAAGCTGCTATACAAAATCTCATGTTTCATCACACAAACCAATGGTCCAACACTCAACGCCGGTCACGCGACAAAAATTTAGCGTACGAGTTCAGTTGCAGTAACAGCCCAGTTCATTACCCAAATTTTCACTTACCTTTCAACAAACGAAACAGGAACAACTGTAGCAACAATGGAAATAGTTACATTTCCACTGAAGATGATGTTGTTGTTGTGAATGCAGCTGTAATAAAAGCATTAGAGATGATTCAGAGCGAAACAGCGTCACCTGCTTTGCCTGGATTTGGAAGAACTCCTATGGTGAGACAACTTAGGATCACTGATTCACCATTTCCTCTTAGAGATGTAGAGGAAAATAGCCATGTTGATGAAGCAGCTGAGGAATTTATTTCTAAGTTCTACAGAAATTTGAGGCGACAAGCTATAGCTTCGCCTTGTGCTTGATATATATATATATATATATATATATATATTTTTTTTTTTTTTTGAAGCTTTTCGAGTTTCTTGCATGCAACTGTACGTTGCCGGTTTTTTTAAGTGCATTAAATTCGAAATATAAGACAAGAAAGGTTGCTCTGATGGTAAGCAATCCTTACTTCCAACCGAGAGGTTGTGAGTTCGAGTCTTCCCAAGAGCAGGGTGGGATGTTCTTGGAGGTAAGGATGCCGGAGTCTATTTATAAACAGTCTCTCTACTCCAGGGTAGGGTTAAGGTCTGTGTACACACTACCCTCCCCAAACCTCATTAAGTGAAATTATTCTGGGTCGTTGTTGGTGTTGTTTTTGTTGTAAATTCGAAATATAGAAAAGCTTACGGAGATTGGGAACTGTGAATGATGTATGTGCTTAGCTTGTTTGCATGTACGTATATATGATTTCCGTTCTCTCTTCAGGAGACTTTGTCTTTTTCATTTTTGAGTCTGCAATCTACAGAAAAGAAAATAATTAATAAGATTATATATAAATGAGATGTAATCCTTTCTTTCTTGCCTTATTGATGTGTTATTTTCTAAGGTTGTAAGTCATAAAATTTGAATCAACATGTTTCATTTTGCTCTTTTTGATTCGATTGTTGACTACCTGCTTCATTTGTAATTTCTTGGAAATAGGAGAAGAAAAAAGGTCGTAAAATAAAACAAAGTATGGAATACTTAATGCTCTCTGTTTATTCTGTTTATGTGACACTTCATTTTTAGTCTATTAAAAAATGATGATACTTTTTTTTTATACTTAAAAATGATTAATTTTAAATTTCTTATCTTATCTAAGTTAATTAAGTACTATGACTATATAGCTACAAAATTATCATAGAAGACCATAGACTTTTAAAGTTTTTCTTTCGTACATATATTTTTTGCCCAGTTTGTCACTTGAGTACAAATTACTAAAGGAATGAACTAAATTAGCAAGGTAGAAAATAGATACTGTAGGCTGTAGCAAGCGAAGATATAATTATATAGACTTCTTCCTTTAAACTCAAGTATATCCATATAATATTAGCATCCGCTGCTAATTAAACCTAGTATCTACGTGGAGTTTTAATAACTTTCCTGAATTTCTGAATAATTTCATAGTATTATTTACACAGTATCACATGTCCATACACATGTAGTATATGTTTATGGTTATAAACCCTACTATTATTGTGGCGGAGCTATCAAATTGGCCCACAATCATCCACAAATTATATTATATAGCCAGGTAAAAATATTATTATTACCTGGATCGAGGTAATATATATTAATTTTTTTTTAATTTCGACCTTTAGTAAAAATCTTTGCCCCATCAATCATGTATTTCATTTAGAATTACCTGGATTGACAAAATAATAACGCACTAAATTGACCGATGTGATTCCACTAAATTCAAAAGCAAATCTGTCTTCTCTTGGACGTTTATTTAATTATTGTCTTTCTTTTTACCTTTTAATAAAGTTATTTATAGTGTTTCGTAAAGCAATTCCCTCTCTTTTTTGGGTTGGTAATCGACTTGGAAACCTCCTTTCGAAGACACATACTACAAATTAATACGGGTTTTAATAATGTGGCAATTGTTTCTTTCTTCAAATTTTGAGAAAATTATTTGAGGTGCTATGGTACTATGTAGTCAATTCAGCTGAGTTAAATGACCTAATCGTGGCAGAAGTGACGTAACTTGGTATACATCTTGTAGAAAGTTTACAAATTAAAATAACTTTTAACATAGAAATACACTTAAAGAATTTATCTTTGTTATCGATTGTCCGTGTTCAAAGCAACGAGAAATTGGAAACCAGTAAGAAGAAGAGACACAAAAAACAGAACGTATGTAACGTTTTAAAAAAAAAAAATCACAGAAATGAAGAAATCCGAGACCACAGAATTCACTGTGTGTCCTTAAGGAATTTAACCCCCTCACTGTACCCGAGGTTGTGGATTATTTCCTCCCAGGATATAACGGATATAGCTGTCGCAGGAGTGGCGGTACCTCAAACGCCTACGACTTCGACGAACTCAAATTCGGGAACGAAATCACACTATGACTCGATATGTTTCAGTTTGCAGAAAAGAATGCAGAATTTTTAATGTTTCCAGTATATGAAAATGAGGCATTGCCTCAGTTTATATAGCCTTGAATTGAGACTGTTCGGAAAGGCTTGGTGCCTGTTCGGGAAAGGCCATGCCTTTTCCTGAAAAATAAGAACGTTGGGAAGTTTTTTAACGAATTAATATTATTATTATTTTTTTCTTTTCCCGCGGGAATTAAAAATAATTTCAGAAAATGAAGATTGAATTTTAAATAAATTTGGTCCAAAAAGATTATCAATCAATCAGATCATTTGACCAAATCCAAATCCAAATCCAAATCCAAATCCAAAGCCGAAGCCGAGCCGAGCGACGACGACGGCGCGAGGGGAGTCCCTCTTCTTAACCCTTTAAGAGCTAGAAGAAGTGCTTTCTAATATAAGCACATAACTTTCCCTTTCTACCACCGATGTGGTACAAAGCTCCTTTTCAAAGGAACTTTGCTTTGAAACTTCATTTTCCTTCTATCTTCCCTCCATTTCTCATTCACACCAACTTAGCTAGCTTTAATCATTAACTAGCTTTAACAATCCCCCACATGAATGGGGAATGGCTATATGATGAAAAAACATGCATGACAAAAAACTGTGTGATTCGTAAGCAAGGATTAATTGCATCTGGATAAGTAGATTTCTCTTTGAACTTTCCGTAGTGAGCATATGTCGGATATACTCGGTCAATCGGTAGATTTGATATCTTTGAACCGTCGAGCTTTGGTGTATACCTAGACAACCACATGTCACACAATTAACCCTTTAACCGTTTTTGGTTCTCATTGTTTTGTTCGTTTCAGCCATGAACACTTCCTGGTTCATAAGTGCGTAGAGAGCTGGCCTTACAGAGTTCTCCTTGAAGCGGCTTACACTTCACACTTACATAGGTGATTCCTAAATGTGTCATCCCGTAGATACACTATTTGATATACCCCGTATCAAACTTAGAAACCATTAAAAAGCCTTAATGCTTTATCCTGGTACTGAACATTGTCTCATCACGAGAATGGACCAAAAAGTTATTGTGACAATGTTGAACCGTCATCAATGACTTTGTTTGATCTCTTTGAACCTAGATCTTGGGATCTCATGTCTTCTAGGTAGAGTTACCGCCACGATGACTTGTCCTCGGCCATAGTCCCATTCCCCTCGATGATCTTTCAACCACTTCTCTAGTTAGGCCTTTAGTTAGTGGATCCGACACATTATCTCTTGACTTAACATAGTCAATTGTAATAATTCCACTAGAGAGTAGTTGTCTAACGGTATTATGTCTTCGTCGTATGTGACGAGACTTTCCGTTGTACATAACGCTCCCGGCTCTTCCTATTGCCGCTTGGCTATCGCAATGTATGCATATAGGAGCCAACGGTTTGGGCCAAAATGGAATATCTTCTAAGAAATTCCGGAGCCATTCAGCTTCTTCACCGGCTTTGTCTAGAGCTATGAACTCAGATTCCATTGTAGAGCGGGCGATGCATGTCTGTTTGGATGACTTCCAAGACACTGCTCCTCCACCTATAGTAAAAACGTATCCACTTGTGGATTTAGTTTCAGTTGAACCGGTGATCCAATTTGCATCACTGTATCCTTCAATAACTGCAGGATACCTGTTATAATGCAAAGCAAAGTTTTGAGTATGTTTCAAATATCCCAAAACTCGTTTCATTGCCAGCCAATGATTTTGGTCGGGATTACTCGTGTAGCGACTTAGTTTACTTATAGCACACGCAATATCAGGTCGCGTACAGTTCATAATATACATCAAACTTCCCAACACTCTGGCATAATCCAATTGAGAATCACTTTCACCTTTATTCTTTGCAAGAGCAAGGTTCATATCAATTGGCGTCTTTGCAACTTTAAAGTCCAAATACTTGAACTTTTCAAGTACTTTTTCAATATAATGAGATTGAGACAATGCTAGACCTTGAGGAGTCTTATGGATTTTAATTCCCAGAATTAAATCGGCAACTCCTAAGTCTTTCATATCAAACTTACTAGCAAGCATGCGCTTAGTAGTATTTATGTTAGCAATGTTGTTACTCATTATTAACATATCATCCACGTATAAACAAACAATGACGACGTGGTTCGGAGTGTTCTTAATGTAGACACATTTATCACATTCATTTATCTTGAATCCATTTGACAGCATCGTATGGTCAAATTTTGCATGCCACTGTTTTGGTGCTTGTTTTAGTCCATAAAGAGACTTAACAAGTCTACATACCTTCTTCTCTTTCCCTGGAACTACAAACCCTTCGGGTTGTTCCATGTAAATTTCTTCCTCCAACTCTCCATTTAAGAATGCTGTTTTCACATCCATTTGATGGATTTCAAGACCGTACACAGCGGCTAATGCTACTAACACCCGAATAGATGTAATCCTCGTTACCGGCGAGTATGTATCAAAGTAATCAAGACCTTCTCGTTGTCTAAACCCTTTAACAACTAGTCTTGCCTTATATTTTTCAATAGTGCCATCAGCTTTCATTTTCCGCTTAAAAATCCATTTGGAACCTAAAGGTTTATTCCCTGGAGGAAGATCAACCAATTCCCAAGTATGGTTGTTCAATATGGATTCTATCTCACTATTGATTGCCTCTTTCCAAAATTGAGCTTCCGATGAAGACGTAGCTTCGTTGAACGTTCGAGGCTCATTTTCCAACAAAAATGTTAAAAATTCTGGTCCAAAGGAAGTAGTCGTCCTTTGACGTTTGCTACGTCTTGGATTTTCCTCATCAGGAATGTTTTCCTTTATTTCTTCCCGAGGTCGTTTAGATTCTTTGCTAGACGACGCACATTCCTTTTTATACGGATATATGGTTTCAAAGAAGTCAGCATTATCTGATTCAATTACCGTATTCACCTGAATGTCGGGATTTTCTGATTTGTGAACCAGAAATCTATATGCCTTACTATTTGTGGCATATCCTATGAAAACACAATCAACGGTTTTAGGTCCTATTTTTACCCTTTTGGGTTTAGGAACTTGCACCTTGGCCAAACACCCCCACACTTTGAAGTATTCCAAATTGGGCTTCCTTCCTTTCCACTTTTCGTATGGAATTGATTTTGTTTTGCTATGGGGCACTCGATTGAGTATTCGGCTAGCTGTTAGAATGGCTTCCCCCCACAAGTTCTGGGGTAAACCAGAACTTATTAACAGGGCATTCATCATTTCTTTCAGTGTTCTATTTTTTCTTTCCGCAATTCCGTTTGATTGTGGCGAGTAAGGAGCAGTTGTTTGATGAATAATGCCATATTCCAAACATATTTGTTCAAAAGGAAATTCATATTCACCGCCCCTATCACTCCTTATCATTTTAATCTTTTTGTTAAGTTGAGTCTCAACTTCAGTTTTGTATTGCCTGAATGCTTCAATTGCTTCATCTTTACTATTAAGTAAATAAACGTAGCAATACCGCGTACTATCGTCAATAAAAGTTATGAAATACTTCTTTCCACCGCGAGATGGAATTGACTTCATGTCACAAATATCTGTATGGATTAAGTCTAAAGGACTTGAATTCCTTTCAACTGACTTATAAGGATGTTTAGCATACTTAGATTCAACACAGATTTGACATTTTGATTGATTGCATTCAAACTTAGGCAATACTTCCAAACTAATCATTTTTCGCAAGGTTCTATAATTGACATGTCCTAAACGTGAATGCCATAAATCATTTGACTCAAGCAAGTAAGACGAAGCAGAAACTTTATTATTATTAGCAACAACCATTACATTTAGTTTGAAAAGGCCCTCTGTGAGGTAGCCTTTTCCTATGTACATTTCGTTCTTACTTATTACAACCTTGTCAGAAACATAAACACATTTAAAACCGTTCTTCACTAGAAGTCCGGTAGATACAAGATTTTTCCTAATTTCAGGAACATGACAGACGTTGTTGAGAGTCACCACCTTGCCAGAGGTCATCTTCAGCAGTATCTTTCCATAACCTTCAATCTTGGCCGTTGCAGAATTTCCCATATATATTGTTTCGTCGGGCCCGGCGGGAGCATATGAAGCAAAGGCTTCTCTAACAGCACAAATGTGGCGAGTGGCGCCAGAGTCAATCCACCACTCTTTCGGACTTCCCACTAGGTTGCACTCGGACAACATAGCGCACAAGTCATCAACCTCCTCGTTTGTTTCAACCATATTAGCCTGACCCTTCTTCTTTTCCTTTTTCGGAGCACGACAGTCTGCAGCTTTGTGTCCGATTTTTCCACAATTATGGCAGTTTCCCTGGAATTTCTTCTTGTTGGGATAGTTCCTTGGTCCCGATGCCTTTTTCCTCTTTTTCATATTAGTTGGGGCAGTTTCAACTATATGTGCTCCCCCTATGGTTGATCTCCCATTTGCCTTTTTCTCCGCTGCCTTGTTATCTTCCTCGATTCTCAACCGGACGATAAGATCTTCCAATGTCATCTCCTTTCGCTTATGTTTCAAGTAATTTTTGAAGTCCTTCCATGAAGGAGGCAACTTCTCTATCACTGCCGCAACTTGAAACGCCCCACTAATCACCAAACCTACAATAAACAACATGTAAGTGACGGGGCACTGAATACTTTTGACAAAGGCATTAATTAAATTTATACCTTCAGCGAGGAGATCATGGATGATAACCTGCAACTCTTGAACTTGAGTGACAACAGACTTGCCATCTACCATTTTGTAGTCCAAAAACTTGGCAGCGATAAACTTCTTTAAGCCAGCATCTTCTGTTTTATATTTCTTTTCCAACGCATCCCATAGTTCTTTTGATGTTCCCACATTACTATAGACGTTGTAAAGATCATCCTCCAGTCCGCTAAGAATGTAATTCTTGCACAAAAAATCTGAGTGCTTCCACGCCTCAATTACAACAAATCGTTCATTTTCAGGTGTTGATTCCGGCGGAACCGGAATATCCTCCTTAATAAACTTTTGAAGGCTTAAAGTAGTTAGATAGAAGAACATCTTTTGTTGCCATCGTTTGAAATCAATCCCGGTGAATTTTCCGGGCTTCTCTGCTGGAGCCGGTGCTGGTGCAGTACGACTGGAGGACGCAGCATTGCTCGTAGAACCAACCACGGGGGCTGGTGTGGCAGTAACAGTAGCAGTAGCATTCAAATTTGGAGTTTGGTCTCCCATTTCTGTCGTAGGAAATAACAGAACACTTTAATAATCGGTGAAGTTTTTATTTCTTCAAACCGAATCAAATTTACACAAACAGAATTAAAACAAACTTCAAATAGAATGTAATATACTGTATGTAGTATACTTGATGAAGTTTTTATATCTTCAAATCAAGTACCCAAATGAGTAGAAAGTTCTGAAAACTTTAATCTCAACCGGAGTAAAAAAAAATTCGAAGATTTAGTCTCCAAACAACATACAAGTTCGTTAACAACAGATGAACACGGAAATAATAAATTAAATTCCTTAAGCTTGTTATCGATTGTCCGTGTTCAAAGCAACGAGAAATTGGAAACCAGTAAGAAGAAGAGACACAAAAAACAGAACGTATGTAACGTTTTAAAAAAAAAAATCACAGAAATGAAGAAATCCGAGACCACAGAATTCACTGTGTGTCCTTAAGGAATTTAACCCCCTCACTGTACCCGAGGTTGTGGATTATTTCCTCCCAGGATATAACGGATATAGCTGTCGCAGGAGTGGCGGTACCTCAAACGCCTACGACTTCGACGAACTCAAATTCGGGAACGAAATCACACTATGACTCGAAATCACACTTTTCCCGCGGGAATTAAAAATAATTTCAGAAAATGAAGATTGAATTTTAAATAAATTTGGTCCAAAAAGATTATCAATCAATCAGATCATTTGACCAAATCCAAATCCAAATCCAAAGCCGAGCCGAGCGACGACGACGGCGCGAGGGGAGTCCCTCTTCTTAACCCTTTAAGAGCTAGAAGAAGTGCTTTCTAATATAAGCACATAACTTTCCCTTTCTACCACCGATGTGGTACAAAGCTCCTTTTCAAAGGAACTTTGCTTTGAAACTTCATTTTCCTTCTATCTTCCCTCCATTTCTCATTCACACCAACTTAGCTAGCTTTAATCATTAACTAGCTTTAACAATCTTTATGATAAAAGTTATGTACTTATTATTGATGATATGCACTCTCCTGTTTCTAAATAACGTGGATGCTTGGGGTATTAGATTTTACAGGAAACTGCATATAATAAGTAAGAGGAGTACTAGTTGATTGAAAAATAAAGTAGACAAATTTATTGTAACAAGTTAAATTACACGAATAATATAAAAACTCCACATTAATTAACAATAAATATATTTATTTTGTTTTTGCTTAGTGTTGCTTTTGGTTTATCACGGTTAATCTACTCGAGAATTATTGTGAGCTTCTGTCTTACCGTAACTGCTATCGAAGATAAAGAGAGTGCGATTTAGATAGATTAGATTGTGACTTCTTGCAGACAAGATCTTTAGTTAGCCTTGACTAAGTTATTGCGGGCATGCGCAAGATATGCTATTTGTAAGGGTATGTAATAATTTTTAGGAAACTTACATAATATAATCACTCTCACAAATAATATATATATATATATATATATATATATATATATATATATATATATTAACGAATGTAATTATTTTTGACATGTGTTAACTTGCCCTAAATTTTTTCTTCTGATCATTCATGTTAGGCACCATGATTAATTATATAAAGCCAAAACTTTAGGTAAAAGATTTGGTGAAAAAAAGAGAACGATCAAAGTTGGTAACTAGAGGGGTTGCTCTGATGGTAAGCAACCCCCACTTCCAACTGAGTGGTTGTGAGTTCGAGTTTCCCCAAGAGCAAAGTGGGAAGTTCTTGGAGGGAAGGATGCCGGGGGTCTATTTGGAAACAGCCTCTCTACCCAGGGTAGGAGTAATGTCTGCATACACAATACCCTCCCCAGACCCCACTAAATGTGGGATTATACTGGGTTGTTGTTGTTGTTGATCAAAGTTGGTAACACTTGTCAACTTATGAACTAACTTTTCAAACCTTTAACATGTTTCACGCGCCATCTCATTATGTTAGTGGCTTTAATTAGTGAAACCAACTAATTAATGATCATTGGATTTTCTTTTTGATTATTGTTACTCTAAAATTGGAGTAATAATTAAACTTATATTGTGGTTTTAAAAATATATACAACAACAAGAACAACAACAATAACAACCACCCAATATAATCCCATAAGTGGATTCTGGGAAGGGTAATATGTACGGAGACCTTACCATAACCCCAAGGGGCAGAAAAGTTTTTTTCCAGGAGACCTTCGGCTCAAAAAAGCAACAAGAGATGATATATTAGTATTATCAATAGACTCATAATAAAATAACATAAAATACATAACATAACATAAAATAACAAAATAACATCAATATAAGAAATATAGGAAATACGAAAAAGATGGAAGGTATACTAATATCCAACATGCAAAGCCTTGCATCAGTATCTGATCAGTAGCATCCTAAGACTAACTCCTAACTGGCTAGTCTCACTCTAGTCGTTGTAGAAATATTCACAACTTCCCCCTAACCTACAACCTAAATGCTCGACCTCCACAACTTCTATCAAGGGCCATGCCCTCAGTCATCCTAAGTCGCATCATGTCATGCCAGATCACCTCTCCCCAATACTTCTTAGGTATTCCTTTACCTCTCCTCGTGCCCACAACAGCCAGTCGCTCACACCTTCTCACAGGTGCATCCGTGCTTCTACTCTAAATGTGCCCGAACCATCTGAGTCTTGCTTCCCGCATCTTGTCCTCCATGGGGGACACACCCACCTTCTATCGAATATCTTCATTCCTAATCTTATCCACCCTTGTATACCCGCAAATCCACCTCAACATCCTCATCTCTGCTACTTTCATCTTCTGGATGTGTGAGTTCTTAACCGACCAACACTCGGCCCCATACAACATGGCAGGCCTAATTACTGCTCTAAAAAGCATATCTTTTAGTAACGGTGGCACTTTATTGTCACACAGGACTCCCATTGCTAACCTCCACTTCATTCACCCTACCCCTATCCGGTGTGTAATATCCTCATCAATCTCCCTGATCCCCTGAATAACTGACCCAAGGTACTTGAAACTGCCCTTCTTAGGGAGGACTTGAGAGTCAAGCCTCACTTCCACTGTCGCTTCTGTCGTTTCAGCCCCAAATTTGAACTCGAGGTATTACATCTTCATCCTGCTCAACCTGAAACCTTTATACTCAAGGGCATGTCACCAAACCTCTAGCCTCTCATAGACGTCACGTCGTGCCTAGTCAATTAGGACTATGTCATCAGCAAAAAACATGCACCATGGCACCTCCCCTTAAATATGATGCGTTATGGCATTCATCACCAGCGCAAATAGGAAAGAGCCGAATACAAACCCTTGGTGCAACCCCTAACAACCGGATAATGCTCGGAGTTGCCTCCTGCTGTCCTAACCGAGTCTTAGCTCTATCATCATGTCTTTAATCACCCTAATGTAGGCAATCGGGACCCCTTTAACCTCTAAGCAGATCCATAAGACCTCCCTAGGAACCATGTCGTACGCTTTCTCTAAATCGATAAACACCATGTGGAGATCATTCTTCTTATCCATGTATTGTTCCACCATACTCCTAATAAGGTGGATAGCTTCTGTGGTAGATCGCCTCGGCATGAACCCGAACTGGTTGTCTGAAATAGACACCGTTCTTCGCACTCTCATTTCTACCACTTTCTCCCAGACTTTCATGGCATGACTCAGTAATTTGATACCCCTATAGTTGTTACAACTCTAGATATCGCCTTTGTTCTTATATAATGGAACAATTGTACCCCACCTCCACTCTTCATGAATCCTATTAATCTTGAATATAAAATAAAACAACCCAGTAAGGATTCCAAGCATGCTCAACCCATACACCTCTAAAGTTCAACCAGAATTTCGTCCGGCCCGGTAGCTCTGCCCCTCCTCATCTTACGCATTACCTCCATGACCTCATCGACCTCAATGTCCCTATTACCAATTGATAAACAACTAATTAAATATATAAATTGAAGAATAAAATTAGTCAAACTAGTGTGCAAGCCAAGTCCCGACCTCGAGCTATGGGAGTCTCGTGCTGGGTTAGTAAGAATAGTAAATTATAAGGTAACTCTGATGAACAATAAGCAAGAAAATAATGAATGTTTATTCTCTTGTTAATGAATCGTGTGTTATAAATGAATGGGCTCCAATTTATATAATAAGAGAGTCCTAAATAAGATACTCTTCTAATTATGGTAGGGAATCTTATTGGATAGTTGTCTAACCGACAAGGAAAAATCTGTTCCAAATATTACAACGTGATTTTCGGGCCATTGCGGGAATCTCGCTCTTTCTGTTACTAAACCGTAATGGTATTATCTCGAGGTTGGTCATACTTGGCCTTGTTCTTCATCGATCACTTAGATCCTCAAGTTTTATACTTCTCCATCGAGCTTGATTCAGGTCAGTTTTGAGCTTATTCTCGAAGCAACTCACCAGCCTACGAAATCGGGGATACCTAATTTTGACTATATACAGATAGTCCCGGTGTTTCTTAAAGTGAAATAATAAGAAATAATTTGAACCTGGATTTTTCGAAGACCCTGATAGTGATGTCATCCCCGTTATGTAAGCGCTCGTGGTGACCAAAACATCCTACCAGTTTGTTTCCTCAAAATATTAAATGCTTTCCAGTGGCGGTCGGCTACTAGCACCGCCGAAGCATCATCCTGTTCCTATAAATAAATGGCTCCTTATTAAAATCAAAAGCTTTGCTTCCCCCTTTAAACCTCCCTAATCTCTCTTTCTCTTCATCTCTCTCTCTTTTACTACTCCCACCTTATTAGCACTAAAAGATATCAAACTCCATCTCTTTCTGTTTCCTCTAACCTGAATTAATGGCAAAAACTTCCAAAATCGTTCCTCAAAAGTAGAAAGCTTCCTCCTCTTCTTCCCGGCCGACCAGTGATAAAGCGCCAACTCTTCATGAGATTGTCCCCGGCCCCTGTGTCACATGAAAGACTTCAAAATTAAGAACCCCCTTACAATTCTTGGTCGATGCGAGCACGTATCGAGATATATTTGCTCGATAAATGAGAAATACCTCAAGTCCATGAAGAGAGATTGTGGCTGGGGGACGAGGTTGTGGTACTGATCCCCGCCCCTAGCGAGAGTATCACCATTCACGTGGAGGGGTTCTTATGTGTCTACACTTAACTATTTATAGTGGGTTCCATCGATCCAGCGGTCATCGACTTCTGCAAGAGGTACCAAGTCACCCCTCTGTCATATCCACCCTTCTTTTTGGTGCATAATGATCATTGTCCCTTGAATCTCCAGCAAGCCCTAGGGGCTAGAGTTCACCCTTAACCATCTTACACGATTGTATCGGCCTCAGCTTTTCTGTAGGTTGATCAAGTTCCAACATTGGGTGAGCAAGGCCTTTTTTTTCTAGTAATGATGAGTATAAAAATCAGGATTGGATGAGCTAATTCGTGCAAGTGAGGACTTGCAATATCATCCTTGAGGAGAAAATGTCATTCCCAGAGAAGTGGAACCCCGAGCGAAAATGAAGTTTTTTCCCAGTAGCCTTTCATATTCCATTTTTGCATTGCATGATGCCTTCATCTTTCTTGTTGCTATCTCTTAGATGCAGCATGCGGTCACCGACCTCTAAGACTGGGTCCGAAAGCTAGTCGTGACCTCCTTGTATAACGAGCGATGTTGGCGTGACTTGGCGAGGGGCAGATGGGAAGCCAAACATCATGGTAAGTTCATCTTGTAAGCTTTCGATACTTTTCTCCTTATCGGAGACATTTCTTTACTCATACCTAATTCTCCTTCATGCAGGCATGGGAGACGTCTCTGAAATGAGGCTAAGCCTTCTCGGGGAAGAAACCGAGTCCCCAATTCCAAAATAAGGGAAATATAATAAGAAGAAAAAGGTCTAGAAGCCCGAATAACCCTAAGATAAAAAGGCTCCACCTTTAAGAGTCGCCCTTGCTAACTCGTCGGATGTTAGGGAGGAGACATGAAATAGGTTATATTGTCAACTTGGTCACGACGATCAGATTTTTACCTATACACTTTTGTTAGTTCATAGTTTTATCATAAGGAATATATAGCTAATCCTCGTGGTTTGGAGCTATGTATTCATTAGAAAAATCGGCATAGCAATCGGAAGCTTTATTTCCCCGATAATATTTCTAATTAAGCTAATTCTGCAGATCTTATTATTGGAAATATTAAAGGAGCGAAGTACACCATTAATATCCAATCCAATTATATATTAGTTTGTAAATTTCATGTTGTGCTTGAAAAAATTCGATTAATCTCTTTTAGACATTCTTATAGGCAAAACCATTTATGCTTAATTAGGGGAGAAGGTGACTAGAAGAATAAAATTAATTGTAAATGACGCCAAATTATTTAATGTATGATTATTTCCCCATGTAATTACACGTGAATGTTTTCCTATCTATATCATATATGAAACTTTATTATTAAAGGTGTGCATATTTTCATTATTACCCGCATGTTTATATTTTTTCTTCAAAGTTTATACCATTCATTAAATACCTAATATTAAGAATTGATTCCTTCCAAATTAGGCGCCTATAAATCTGGGATAAATATTTGAATAGCTTATTCCTTCCAAATTAGGCGTCTAAAAATTTAGGACTAAATATTTTTTCAATATTGTTTTAATGATATCTATGTTGAAAAAAAATATTGATTATAAAATTTTCTCTTTATCTACAAAATTTCTACAAAAAAAAAAACTACAAATAAACTGCATATCAGTTATATTTATACTACAATTACACTACAATCTATGTTGAAAAAAATGTTGACTACAAAATTTCTATAAAAAAAACTACAAATAAACTGCAAATCGATTTAAGTATTTTATAAAGTTGTATTATTTTTATGGGTATCTACAAAATTACTACATTTATACTACAAATTAAACTATAATCTTATGTAAAAAAAAAGTTAACAGTAAAATTTGCTCTTCATCTTCAAAATTTCTACAAAAACAACAAATAAACTGCAATTGCACCACACTGTCCAATACTAAGACTTCTCCCCAAAAAGAAAAACCTACAAAAATTAAAAAGTGAAAGCTGTTATGAAATAATATAAAAGACAATAGCAATAGAGCAAGAACAAGAGCAAATAGAGAGAAGAGTAGAGAGAGTTCTTCTTATTGAATTGAGTTGAGAGTCTCAAGGGATGATTTACAATGGTAGGGGGCACCTCTATTTATAGGGGAGAGGAAGATTTAGCTACCACTAATAGAACTCTAAAATCTCTCTAATTAGATACATTAAAGACATTCACCTTAAATAGAAGTGTAAGAATCTTCTATTTCATAACACTCCCCCTTGAATGTCTATTCAATGATGTGCCTCATAAAACCTTAAAACCAAAACCCAATGGGAAAAATTAAAGTAAGGAAAAAGAGTACACATGTTTGAATATGCGCCTATTGGTTGCCTCGTTAAAAACCTTGCAAGGAAAACCCAGTGGGACAAAACCTTGTAAGGGAAAAAGAGTGCAACGCGCATTGACTCCCCCTAATGAGTACATCAATTTATATCCTTGAGCATTTGCATTCCAATCTTGTGCATCATCTTCAAAACGATCTTTAATAGAGATTTGACAAATTAACCATATTGACTTGAATAAGTATTCCGCACCTTGAAATCATCATTCTTGATAGATATAAACATCTTCATATAATGTCGTGGAATAACTCTTCAATATCTCCATAGATGCATTCTCAATGCCATCATGCTTATAGTTATAGCAAGATACATATGTACACAAATTGTACTAATGATGCGGTACTTCAGGACCAAGAATTGCATATGCTTCAAGCAACTTAAATCTTTCAAGTTAAGTCATATAAGTCGCATAATAGACTTTAGCTGCATATCAAGTTTTCATTAGTGATACTAAACAAATAAGATATCGAAAACTGACTATACATACCTTTGACGTTTATACTTTCAAGCATTTGAACTATAGGTTCAAAACTTCATGTCTTTCATATGGAATCAATTCTTCTTGAATTGTATCTCTTCCATTTAGTTACTTTCTTTGAGTCAGCAAATGCGTATAGCATGTTTTGCAATATGTTGCAATTGCATTTCCCTTTTATGAACTTCAGGTTCATATCATGATATTCGGGGATATACATATACAAATGATAATTCATCCCATGTAACCTTCTCTCAAGTGTTTATCATGTCTCCCCCTCATGTTAGTAAAGCTAACTTGTTTCCTCAACTTTGGAAAATCATCTTTGTGCATTATCATGTCAATATACACGGCACATTAATAATAAGATGAAATTATTTGGTTCCTGACCTTGAACCACTTGTGAGGGGAGAATATAATATACTCTCGTATACAACGTATATCATACTGATATATATAATTTTGTTCTCATAAGAAACAGTTTAGCTATTAAGTGGAAGCACTCAATAATTATCTTGCTAAACCAACTTTGATATAAACCAACTTATCAAGATGAACTATCTTGAGTAGAAAATCCGGAAATTATGCTCGAAGTTAGATTACTGAGCGATTTACCTCGCAAGCACCGGCCAGGCTGCGGGTCAATAACAATTGCGCATGTAACCATATCATAGATGCATCATATGTGGTATACATGGTAGGTGAATGGGCCCATGTTCACCTTTGATATTTCCAGAATTTATGGGCTTCAACCCGAACTCTTTAGTTGGTCAGTTCATTAATGAGAACAAGTGATACAAGAGAATTCGTAAAGAACTTTCTAGTTCTTTGATATTCACCTATGTGAATTTGCACATCATACATAAAATGAGATGGCTAACACGAATGCCAACTGAATAAATTATCAATATTGGTAAACTTCAAATTTACACCATGACATGTGCACTTATCAATAAACTTCAGGTTTATTATGACATGGGTTTTATACCAATAGATATCCACTTTATTGTGGCATTATTTCGTTTGTGTAGTACAAATTGGAGAACAAAGCGGGTAGCTTTTCATATACAAATTACCCCGCTACAAGTTGTAGTAATAGGAGATATCAAAGCCTTCCTTTATTTATAGTCTCAATATAATCAATCGCTTTCGCGTGTACTTTGGAAACTAAATAAGTTTCTTTGAGACTTACTACAGCACAATACTCAATTGTGTTTCTCCAACATAGTAATAATTGGCTCTTCTAGAGCTCTCAATTAATTTTGTACTTCCACAGATTCATCAACATCCATGTGGTGAATATCTTTCTTAAAGAGAAAGTTATACCATTATGGTCATGTCAAACTTATATGCAAGATATGTTTCTTGCATTATCGTTGTCCTTTAATAGTCATATTTCCAAAATACTTTGGCGTACAATAGGTACGTGACCAACGATCATTCATGCCATATATCATCTCAAACCTCCTTCTTGGGGTGAGTGTGGTATCATCTCAAACCTCCATCTAGGGGTGAGTGTGGTATATTTAATACCAATTTCATGTTCATATTCTTCCAATAATGAATATGTATTCGTGAATCAAATGTTGTCACATTCACTTCGAGGATATGTGATTTTGTTATCCTTTATAAATCTATAAATGCGTCAGGCATTTGATTTGCTATTCTTTGCAAATGGATAATCTTTTGTGCCTCTTTCTCACAAATAGAGGTATGTGAATATGAGATAATGATGCATTTTTCCACAAAATTTCCCGTTTGGTTTCACCAACTTCTCCCCCTAATTTTGGGAAAAGTGTCTCATCAAATTGACAGTCTGCAAATCGTGCAGTAAACAAATTTCCTGTCAATGTTTCGAGGTAGCGAATAATGGAGGGCGATTCAACCTCAACATATATTCCTAACCTTCTTTGCAGACCCATTTTGGTGCGGGATGGCGGTGCTACAGGCACATATACTGCGCATCCAAAGATTCTTAAATGGGATATATTGGGTCCATGACCCAAAACCAATTGCAACGGGGAATATTTGTGTCAATTCGTCAGTCAGAGACGAACTAGCATTGCTGTATGCAAAATGGCGTGACCCCAAACCAAAGTGGGCAGCCTCGTTTTCATGAAGAATTCAAGATTATTCTCATCTATTGTCTCAATATGATATCCATTTTGAATGATATCTTTAAAACTCAACAAGTTCCTTTTTGACTTGGAGGAGAACATTGCATTCTCTAAAATGGATTCTCAAAACTCAACAAGTTCCTTTTAAACTTGGAGGAGAACATTGATATCATTAAAACTCAACAAGTTCTTCTTAGACTTGGAGGAGAATATTGCATTCTCTAAGATAAACGTCATGCCTTTGGGCAGAGTTACAGTTGCTCTTCCGGAGCCTTCAATCAATTTACTTCCCATGGTTTCACATATAAAAGAAATACACGAACATATGAATAAATAAGTTCAATTCGTTTGTGTCACATAATATTTTCAAAATCTGCAGCTAACAGTTGACTAACGAAATCAGATATGTTATCCATAATTGATTACTTTGCAGTTTGAAAATTTTCAGCGTTTTTCATAAGACAATCGATTATTAAACACACACAATCGATTGTTTGAACATAGACAATCGATTGTTAACCACACACAATCGATTATTTGTTATTTTTGAAAAACTTCAGATCACACTGTCTTAAGACAATCGATTGTTAGACAAAGACAATCGATTGTGGATGATTTTTTAAAATTTCCAGACCTCTGTTTCAAGACAATCGATTGTTAGTCAACGACAATCGATTGTGGATGATTTTTGAAAATTTCCAGACCTCACTGTTTCAAGACAATCGATTGTTAGACAAAGACAATCGATTGTGGATGATTTTTGAAAATTTCCAGACCTCTGTTTCAAGACAATCGATTGTTAGACAAAGACAATCGATTGTGGATGATTTTTGAAAATTTCCAGACCACTGTTTCAAGACAATCGATTGTTAGTCAACGACAATCGATTGTGGATGATTTTTGAAAATTTCCAGACCTCTGTTTCAAGACAATCGATTGTTAGTCAACGACAATCGATTGTTGATCAATTGTTTTTCAACTTTAATGCGAAAATAGTTGATAATCGACTAGTTTTTCAGGCTAGTCGATTACCCCCACTGGAAAATAAAAGTTTTATTGATATTTGAGCATATTGAAGATATTCTAAAGAACTACTGCTAACATTGCATCATGAACTAACTAATACGAGCTAATACTAATGACTATTAGTTTATTCACTAACTAATACAAATAAGTAGAACAAAATCAAATAACTCCATCTTCTTTCATCACGGATCCATCGCCGATTAGGTGGTCTATTTTCCCCTCGGGTTGCTCAAAGAAGTCTGCCACATCCAAGTGGGTGATGTCCTCATTGTCGTCATAGACAAAATTTGTTTCAGGGCCTTTTCTCTTTCGAGATGCTTGATAAAGGTCAACCAAGTGTCTTGGTATACGGCAAATCTTTGACCAGTGCCCTTTCCCACCGCAACGATAACATATCGTTTCTGAACCATTTTCCTTAGGATCTTCATGACCCCGTTTCTGCTTTCGGTGGTTATCTCTCTTCGGGGGGTGACGGACTTCATTGGAATTTCTTCCTTGTCTACGTCCCTGGCTATGACCCCGTTTACGACCATGATCATGGTCCTTTTCATGTTTGGCATAATGAGAGTGCACCTTATCTGCTTCAGGCAATGGTGTAGACCCAGTGGGTCGATTTTCATGATTTCTCATGAGCAGGTCATTATTTCGCTCAGCCACTAGTAGGAGAGAAATCAGTTCAGAGTACTTCGTAAAGCCTTTCTCTCTGTACTGTTGTTGCAGTACTATATTGGAGGAATGAAACGTTGTAAACGTTTTCTCAAGCATATCATAATCAGAGATATTATCCCCGCATAGCTTCAATTTAGAAGTAATTCTGAACATTGCAGAATTATATTCAGAAACGGACTTAAAGTCCTGGAGCCTCAGATGAGCCCAATCATATCGTGCTTGTGGCAGAGTGACCAACTTCAGGTTGTCATATCTCTCCTTTAAGCCGTTCCACAAGACGAGTGGATCCTTGACGGTGAGATATTCAATCTTCAAACCTTCATCAAGGTGGTGGCGCAAGAAAATCAAGGCCTTCGCACATTCTTGGGTGGATGCTTTTTCTTTATTTTTGATGGTGTCTCCGAGACCCATAGCATCTAAGTGGATTTCAGCATCCAACACCCATGTCATATAGTTCTTGCCCGAAATTTCAAGGGCAACGAACTTTCTTTTCGTAATGTCAGACATAATCGAAAATTAAATTAGGAAGAGGGAAATACCTTAGATTTCTCGAGAATGGTTCTTGAGACGGTAGAGTCTCGTGCTGATAACGTGTTATGAAATAATATAAAAGACAATAGCAATAGAGCAAGAACAAGAGCAAATAGAGAGAAGAGTAGAGAGAGTTCTTCTTATTGAATTGAGTTGAGAGTCTCAAGGGATGATTTACAATGGTAGGGGGCACCTCTATTTATAGGGGAGAGGAAGATTTAGCTACCACTAATAGAACTCTAAAATCTCTCTAATTAGATACATTAAAGACATTCACCTTAAATAGAAGTGTAAGAATCTTCTATTTCATAACAAAAGCGACTCTCTGAAATAAGGGAAAAAAAGGTTTGCAGGCCTTGAGTTTATGAAGATGTGGTACAGGCAAGTGCTCAATTATTGTACTCCTATAGATTTGCACTAATAAAATATCTCTCTCTCTTTTTTTTCTTCTTTTTTTTTTTATATATTCTTCTGAAGTTGTTCAACAAAAATACTACGGGAAAGAAGACCTTTTGAATTTATTTTGGCTTCCAAAATTCAAGTGACCTTTTGAATATATTCCGCCACTCCTCTACTCAAACAAGAATGAAGAGAAAAATAAAGAAAAACCAATAAGTTCCACCTGCAAAATCAAAAAAAAAAAAAAAAGAAAAGGAAAGGAAACTAAATATACTAACACTAATTCACCTAGGAAAGTATTTTATTATTTAATCACAGCTATGTAATGCATTTTTAGAGGCCTGCCTTGAATTAAGCTTTGACTTTGCTGTAGAAAAAGTCTTTGAGGAAAAAAAATGAAGATGTTTTTAATATTTCTAAATTCTCCAAAAACAAAAACTAATATTCCAAAAATAAAAGCTTATTGAAAACCAAACAAGTTATAATTAGGTTTTGAATTGGGGAAAAAAAATCCAATTTAAAAAGTAAGGTAATCCAAACACCAGTTATGTTACATTTCAAACCATTTTGATATAGTTTCGTCATTTGTTGCTATCTTGGCAAAGAGCTAAGCAAATCAATAAAGCTGAAACATCATGTTGTTAAAAGAACTTCTCTTATCTACCACTAGCACTGCTTTGTAACCACTCATCACTAAGGCCGTTAAAAAGGTTAATTCAATTTGATGAATATATTAAAATAAATAAATATATAGCGGGTAGCAGAAATTAAACTCACATTCTTAGCTTGAAAAATTAAGGGTTATACATAGTCAACGTTGATTCATTATCTTTAATGTTTCTAATTCAAAATCGAACATGAAAATTTGGTTTCATTGGCTCCGTAATAGAGATGAGTTAACTTATAATTATAACGAGTAAATTTGTTATTTATTATGAATCGAATAAAATATTTTTTAACCTTAAAATACATAACGTTAGCATGAAATTGCAATCATTATGTTACTTACGTTTACTGGAAAAGACGAGTAAAAGAATAAATTAAATTGATTGTGCGTGATGGCAGCTTTATTTATAGTTATTTATAGCCCGCTTGGCCAGTAAAAATGAGCTTACTTTGAGAATTGTTTTTTCAGTATTTTTTTAAAAAATATTTTTGGTGAGAAATAGTTTGTGTTTAGCTAATTAGTTTGAAAAGCAATTTTGGCAGCAATTAGTGTTTGATCAAGCTTTAAAAAACTGCTTCTAAGTGTATTTTCTTCAAAAGTATTTATCAAAAAAATATTTTTGGAGAGAAGTTATTTTTTTCTGCTTCTCCAAAACTGCTTCAGCTTCTCTTCAAAAGCATTTTTTTTTCCTTCCATAAGCTTGGTCAAACCCCTCATTTTTGCCAAAAGTGCTTCTGGCAAAAAGAAAAAAGCATTTTTCGCTAAAAATAAGTTTGGCCAAACAGGCTATTAGTGCAACTATTTGGAAAATTTTATTGACCCAAAATTTCTCAGGCTATTAAGTTTTATACACCTACTAGTTGTATGAGGTAACCTTTTCGTCTCACAGTTTTGTGGACCCAAAAAAATATGATCAAGGTCCGTAAATTTATGAAATAAAAAAAATATTATACAACTAGTATAAGTTATATAATACATAAAATAAATTTTTTTGCACGATTGTATGTATTGTGGCAAACAAATTTTTCTTGAGGAATTAGGTTTTGAATAATTACAAAATGCCAGACTTCTTTAGATTGTGTTAAGACATTATAACTCCAAAAGCAAAGCAACTCCCACAAAGAAACAAAATTGGAAAAAAAGAAAATATTTTTGAAAAGAGGATGTAGGCCAGATTAGTGCTCTTTTATATATATATATTTAGATTGTTTTTCCATGGATGTGGGCAAGAAAAGTGCTCAATTATTTCTCCATTAAGTTCCTAGATATATACTGCACTAATCAACATATCTATTTCTATATCTGCCTTACATTTCTTTTGTTTCTTGTTATTAAATTTCTCAAAAAGAGACTATGGTGCTCCCTTTGAATTCCCAAAATTCAAGTGGCCTTTTGAATATTTTAGCAATCCTCCACTCCTACAAGAAAAGAAGAGAAAAGTAAAAGCAAAGACGACAAGTCACATTTACAAAAAAATTAAGAAAAAATGACAAAGCTAGGTTGGGGAAGAAAAAAAACATATATGTATGGTGTAGTTGCATTGCCATAAGATAGGAGATAGAGTTTTGTGATCTATTATAAATAATGTTATTTTAGTAATATAACTTTTTATTAGAAATCGATAAAAATTTAACAAAATCACTAATAAAATACACATGAATTTTTTCTTATCTAAATTGTAATTGGTCATAGCTAGGAGATCATTTCTTCGGCATGTATCACTTTCTTTTATTTTTTATCACTTAATCATAGTTAATTAAAATATATTTTGCAGGTATTGTTAAATTAAAATAATAACTATGGCTCAATTCCAAAAAAAGTAATTTCGACTATGTAAATTCTCATTTCTCCGTTACCTCAGCTAATGTTATCATTATACAAAATAAAATAAAAGCAAAAATAAGTTTTATAATAATAATAATAATAATAGTAATAATAATAATAATAATAATAATAATAGTAGTAGTAGTAGTAATAATAATAATAATAATAGAAATTCTCTAAGAAGTCTAACATGTATTCCCAACTAGTGGGTATATCACCTCTACATATGGATCTTTTCCTTCCATTCTTTCCTATTTTAGCTGAGTTCGCATTGAGTCAAATAATTTATACGTTTTTCTTAGACAGTTTACTTCGATGTGATTTTAAGTTAACACCGTCCTCTTTTAACATCTTCATTCACCATAATTTTATACCTACGCCCGATGCATTTGTAAGTCAATGTACAACATGACTAGCCCATCTCAAGAGACCTCTCATTTTATTATCTGTATGCGCGTGCTACTTATACTTTCTTTATTACTCAGGAATAAGCTACTTACTTATTTTATTGAATCTTGGATTTACTTGTAGACTATAACTAGTCTAATTTCTATGTTATTTTTGTAAAATTTTACCAAAAAATTTCATTCAGTGTTGCATTATTTTTGTTAACTAATTCCTTTGGAGTTAAATCACCTAATTAATAAAGTGACACCAAGTGCAAATAAAATATTACCCTACTTGAAGTACTAATGGTCATTGTTACGAATATAGTTGTATACGATCAAAATTATACGCCTCTAATTTAAGGTTCGAGGACTTGTCATAAATCCGAGTTCAGGCGAGGTCGAGTTCGGGCCTGATTGATCAGACCCGAGCTCGAAAATATGATGCAATGCCCGAAGATCGAAGTACAATGGACACTGGAGCCGGGTATGCTCGACCCTAGAATAATACAATTTTAAATTTATAACAGAATGAGCGAGCTTCCTGACCATTTCCCCAAAATCACTGGCAAATCCCGGAACAGAATCGTATGATTCCGTACTAGGCAATTAGAAAGTTGTACGAAATAATATTCCTTACTGTAAATGAAAATGTACCTTATTAAGGGTTCCTATTATATAAGGGCGACCCCAATCATTTGTAATATCATCTAATCATTTGTCAAAGAATATACTATCTTACTTTTCTCTCTTACTATTTACCAAAATTCTCCTTTACATTTGTTGTTCTCACTTTATTGCTCTTCATTCATCTCGAGGCCACTAAGCTCAAGGTCATCATTGCTGAGTAACATTGGTTTTGTTCACTGTAATGACCCAAAAAGTCATCACTTGTTTTAGAAATAAATTCTATATTTCGAGGCCTTAAAAATCTCTTTCACAAATGCGCAGGGTAAGTCAGGCTAAAGGAATTTTCCTTCTATGCGAACACGAGAAATATGTCGTGAATATGAAGCTTTTGGAGGTGCTACCCTTCGCAAACGCGGACCTGCTATCGCGAACACGAAGGTCTTTGGGCCTTGATAGGGAAAAGGGGATTTTGTTCTAGGCGAACGCGGCACTGGCCCGCGAACGCAAAAGCTCGAGGAGTCAAAGCTCCGCGAACAGGAGCCACTATATGCGAATGCAAAGGCTAATTGGCCTGACCCTTTACGAATGCGACAGGCCATCGCGAATGCGATGAAGGCCTGCCAAGTGATTTTAAAAACAGAAGCAAAAAATGGGCATTACCCGTTTACTTTATATTTTCGAAATTTGGGAGCATTGAGGCAATTTTCAAAGAACAATTTCTTCCCCAAAACATTGGTATACGATTCGAAATCTTTCTCTTTCGATTTTCCATTGCATTTCATAAATTTTCATCTTAAAATTTAGGATTTTTATGGTAGAAATTAGGAATTTGGTAGAGTTAGGGTTTTTTAATTAGAATTTAGACCTTACTTTTGGGGTCGGATTTGTAAATTAATTGCATATTTGGGCTCGTGGGTGAATGGGTGATCGAGTTTGGTTCGAACCTCGAGTTTTGACCAAGTGGGCCCGGGGTCAATTTTTTACTTTTTGGGGAAAATGATAGAAAATTTATAATTAAGCATTGTGTATGAGTTATTTATTATTTATTGATGTTGTGAAAATAATTTGTACAAGATATGAGTTATTTAGAGTAAATTCTAAAGGAAAAGCGGTGTTTGAGTCTCGAATTAGCCGTGAAAGTTCAAGGTAAGTGTTTGATCTAACCTTAGCTTGAGGGATTAGGAGTCGAGTCCTATTTTCTATATGTTATCTATTGAGTACGACGTATAGGCATTGTAACGAGTATCTATACATTGGTGTCAAGCATGTCCGTGAGTATTAAATTGAAATTGTTCTGTTTTTAATAAGTACTACAAATGCTTAAGCCGTTGATTCTCTGTGTTGGACAAGAGTTATGATTAATCTCGTGAAAATTGCTTATGGTTGAATATTGGTTCTAGACGAGGGTTTTTGTTGTGAAGTAAAAAGTTGAAACAAGTTTGGTTATAGCTGATTCTCTTGACGAGATATATTTACTTCTTACTGTCGATTTCCTTGTCGGAATATTGTTGTTTCCTTATTTGGACTCTTTCTAATTGGTGTTGAAATGTATATTGGAATCGGGTTGCACGCTGCAACAATAATATATTTGGATTAGGTTGCACGCTGCAACAATACTATATATGGATCGGAATGCATGTGATAACTAGGGATTGTGACACATTTTATACTCCTTCTTGCTCATGCTTTGATTAGAAATTCATAAAAAATAGTCCCAAAAGTCTCATAAGTTATGCTTGATTTCAGGTACGATCAAGAAAGTGACAAGATGTCAAATATCAGCTCAAAAGCAGTAAAACTTGCACAAGTACCAAAGACAAAACAAGCTCAGGCAAAATAGGTCCAGTGCAGCCACACACCACATTGTGCGGTCCGAACTAGGAGATTTAGAGAGAAAGTATTCATGCTAGAAGGCAATGCGGCCACACTAGATTTAGTGCAGTACACACTGGAGTTCATGCGACCGCACCGCCATTCTGTGCGGTCCGCAGATCCAAGATTCAGAGAAGTTGCAGTTTGGAGCTTTCAAGTCAATACGGTCCGCACTCCATTTTGCGTGGACCGCACTAGAAGTCATCGAGGGCGTAGTCCATTATATGAGGTTCGCGAATCCTAAATTCAAAGAGATGGATTTTGAAGCCAAGAGTCCTAGTGCGGTCGGTCGATTCTGTGCGGTCCGCACTAACCCCGCAGGGGCATTTTTATCCAGATTTTTCAGCTTAGTATAAATAGATTATTTTTCCACTTTTAGGGCATCAGACATTGTAATTAAGCAGCTGCGCTCGTGGGTTTGAGATTCTTAGCTATTTTGGTCACTTTTAGCTACTTTAATCATTGAATCTTTATATTTAATTTAGTAATTAATTAATATGAGTTGATCTTCATCTATTTCTTATTTTTCTTCTTCAATTATGAGTACCTAGACCCATTAGCTAGGGTTGTGGCTCAACCCTAGTATGGGTTATTTGGTGGATCTTGTAATTTATGGCTAAATTGATTATGGTGTTTGTTATTTGGGCAAATATCATGGTTAATTTCTAAATTAGTGGTTGAGCACTTCTTGAGAAAGAGAGCTTAAGTCTCCGAAATTGGTCCAACAAAAAGAATTGGGGCGTACTCAAGATATTGATAGCTCCAATTAAAGGGTTAAACCTCGAGAGAGTAATACCCGACTTGAACCTTAGTTGCTTGTGCGAATTTTGCATACCCAATTGGTCTTGAGAAAGTTAATTGCCAAAATCACTTGAACCACCGAGAGGTTTAGAGTGGGTAAATTAGTGCAACGTTTATATCATATTCCCCAAATATGTCAAATATGCCTTATACTCAAGTACCCGTCAATTGACCACCTAAGCGGAAGTCACTACCCTAGTGGCTTTTGAACCTATTTGAACAACTCGTAGCATTATAACTCTTAGCATAATTTAATTGCAATTGCCATTTGTAGTTTAATAATAGTAGAATTAAAAGAAAAAATCCAGAAATAATTAGAAGTGTAATTAGGAACACATACACAACTCCACACTAGATTGATACTCGATTCAAATTCTAGCTCTCTGTGGATATCGATCCCGACCCAAAATCGGGTAAAAGCTGCTTCGACCCTCTCTCACTACATAATTAGTAGTGCAGAGTAGGCCGCGATCAACACACCACAACACTTATATATTTGGATCGGGTTGCACGCCACAACAATGTTTATATATATATATATATATATATATATATATATATATATATATATATATATATATATATATATATATATATATATATATATATGTGTGTGTGTGTGTGTGTGTGTGTGTGTGTAGGAATTAGATCGGGTTGCACACATCAACATTAAAGGATAAAAGTGGTTATTGAACTGCTACAGTTCATTCTTTCAGCTGTGAATTTCAAATCATTCTTTATGCTTTTCTCCTGAGTTACTGTTGGTAATGATATACCGCCGCAGCATGTTTTGCCCTCCCATACTTAATTGTACATTTCTCTTTTTTTTCCTATTGTTTATGATATAACTGCACAAATTTATTTGGCAGTCTAATCCTAGCCTTGTCAGTACCTCGTCGGAGTTCGGCTACGCACTTACCATCATATGGGGTCGGTTGTGTTGATACTACACTCTGTACTATGTGCAGATCCTGGAGCACCAGCTTTTGGACCTTAGCTCGGGTGGCCACCTTTAGATTATATGGATATCTAAGGTAGTCCTGCAGGCGTCTGCAGGCCCTGGCGTTTCCCTCTTTCTTTTTTTCCTGTTGCACTTTTGTAATTCAGAAATACTATTGCATTTAGTTTTTGGACCTTGTTTATAGACTTCTTAGACCGTCTGTGGAGTTGTGATACCACTCTTGGGTAGTTTTTGTTTAAGAAATCATGTTGGAGTTATTTAAATGGTTTCATTGTTTCTCCGCTTGTTTTAAATTTTTAATGTTTATAAACTGTTGATTTACAACCGTTAAAGAATTAAAATGGGAAAAAGATAATTTTTTTAACCGCCAGGTTGCCTGGATTTTACTAGTAGAAACCATCACGACTTCCGAGTGTGGGAAATCTTGGTCATGACATTCACCTATTTCTTTCATTTCTACTTCATATTTCTTGATTATTGATTGGTATTGAAGTAAATCACATATCTTTAAAATCACTAATCAAATTTAATTGTTACTTATATTTTTGAGGTAAACAGTTTGACATCCACTGTAGGGCTAAAGATAATAGTGATTATTTTTTTACTAATTCTCATTACACGCGTTATTTTAATACTTTTTCTTGTCAAGAATTTTTTATTCTCATGCTGAAACATGTCTAGATCACAAAAAGCACATGTTCATAACAATAAAGGTCTTAGAGAAAATAACAATATAGGGGTCGGTGTACCACCAATAAACCCTAGGGGAGTGCCGAATATACCAGTTGACGTTAGTTCACACATTGCTCTAAATGTGGATTAGGCACAGACCCCAGAAGGAGCTTACGCAAAGAAGTCCGATCTGGCAGCCAAAGAACACAAGGAATGGGAGATGGGGGAATCAACTTCTAAGTGATATTCGAAATGCTGCAAGATCACCAGATCGCCATTGCTCAATTTCAAATTCAGAATAAGACTCTGAGTGTAGCCGCACATGAAAAACACTATACGTGCTGAGACAGCACCAGAGAGGTCGAACGAAAATGACTTGGGGACTGACCCCACCATTATGAGGATGATAAAAGAACTCACCAAGTGGAGCGAGTCCGGGGAAAAGAATATTAAGGACAATGGTAAAAAGGTGGAGACTTATAACTCTCGTGTTGACCAAATACCTGGGGCACCTCCAGTTTTGAAAGGTTTAGATGCCAAAAAGTTCATACAAAAACCATTCCATTAAATCATGGCTATGATGCCCATTCCGAAAACGTTTTGCATGCCCGATATACCTAAATACAATGGGACGATTGAGCCTAACGTGCATATTACTTCATACACTTGTGGGATCAAAGGAAATGACTTGAATGACAGCGAGATCGAATAAATTTTATTGAAAACATTTAGGGAAACATTGTCGAAAAGAATCATGATTTGGTACCATAACTTGCCTCTTAATCTTATTAATTTGTTGTTATGTTAGCAGACGCCTTCTTGAAATTGCACACCAGAGCCATAAAGGTGCAACGAGGAAATGAGATGTTTTTTAAGATAAAGCAGATGAACGACGAGATGTTAAGAGAGTTCGCGTCCAGGTTTCAAATGGAAAGAATGGAATTATCACCGTTCTCTGATTGGGCAGTATAGTCCTTTATGAAGGGTTTGAACGAACGGAATTTGATTACTTCTCGAAAATTAAAGCAGAACTTGATTGAGTATCCTGATGTGATGTGGACAAATGTGCATAACTGTTATCAATGAAAGATCAAGGTCAAGGACGACCAGTTGGGAGCCCCTTTGGGCTCAGTTTATCCTAATAGGTTGCAGCAAAGCCCCTGAGGGATAGTGACAGAGAATCAAGATCAAATAATGAATGATATCAGCCATACGTCGATTGGAGTAACAATATCTTGGGTCATAACACCTCTCGAAATGATCGTAGAAACAATCAAGGATAAAGTTGTCTAGGACTCATGAGTAAGAGAGGGTTCGATAAGCATACCGACCCCGCGGAGGAACCTTAATTGACAGAGTATAATTTTAGCGTAGATGCATCAGGGATTATGTCATCTATTGGAAGAATCAAAGACACCAGGTGGCCCAAGCCCATAAAAACCAATCTTTCGCAATGGAACCCAAACTTGATGTGAAAGTATCATGGCACAGAAGGGTCAAAGATTGGCTCATAGGACCAGGATACGCCAGAGCAAGGCCGGCGATGGCCGTGAAACCTCGAGCCGGCACAGGTCTCAATGAAGACCTTCTAGTTCTAGCCTCGATTCTTCAAATATCGAGCACACAAGAGTAATAAGGGGGTGAATATAAGGTTACCATGGCCGAAGAAGCCATGATTTCTTGTCGGTTTTGAGGTTGAAGATGATAGGAGATGATTAGAGGTGAGAAATGTTCGAGAGGGTTTGAGAGACGAAGGGGTTTCAAGGCGGTGTCTCTAGAGAGAAATAAATTAGGGTTGGGATTTGGGTGAATTAAAATGGTAAGGGGGAATCGTGGTCGTTGATCAAAATGATTAACGGCCTAGATCAAAAGAAAACCAGTGGGTTTTATTAACAGTTTAGGGGTTGAGTTATATATTAGGATTTGGGTTGGGCCGTTAGAAACTGGAATTGGGTTATTGGGGTGGTTGATTTTGGCTATAATTGAAATAAAAATAGGCCTATGAGTTAAATAGACACTTTTTTCTTTTTAATTAATAAAAATACTAAAATAATTTTTTAAATAAATTGAAGGCACAAAATTAATTCATAGTATATAATCATTAAATTAAAAATACTGAAATAAATTTTATAATTATAAGCGCTATTTAAAATATTAAAATAGGCTAGAATTACAATTTAGTGCAAATTTAGCTTAAAAATACCAAATCGATTTATAAAATATGTAAAAATTACGGTTAGTTATATATTGGCATAAAATATAAGAGTAAAATAGATTAATCAAAAAAATGATAATTTGAAGAACACTTATTGGTTTTTGTATTACTAAAATAGGGCAATAAATCGGTTTAAAAATCTTTTTAAAAATTAAATAATAATAATAAAATACTTGTACATGCTTATATATGCACATATATACTATTTTGAAAATATTTGCACATAAAAAGTAAACAGGTAAAATTGGGTATCACTAGTCGACTCATCTAAAAATTATTTCTTAAATATATACTTATGTTGTACTTTTACAAACACATACATGTTTATTAATGAAGTCGCTTGTTCAGTAACGCTACCCAATAACGCATGTCGTATCCTCGGATCAAAGGTTAATAGGTCAAGCAAGGCCGGCAAGGATACGAACTAACCTCCCCTCTACAAAACTCACGGTTTTTCTTTAGATGCAGGCATTTGGATTATGAAAGCATACGTCATACTACACACCCATACAGCAAACATCGATTCATGAATTCAACTCTCATGGTTGTTGCCCTTACCGACTGGTCATTCCAGCACGCTAGTAATATCCTATATATCACAATATCCCAGCGATCCCGACATCGAAACTTGCTATTAGTTGAGAAACTCTATTACCATCTGCAGTTTACTTTATTTTTGCATTGCATAACGCTATCATTATGCCTTCTGAGACTAAATATTGTTTCCATCTGCAAATTCTACATTGCATAATACTACCATTCTGCCTTCCGAGACTAAACATTGTCTCCATCTGCATATTCTGCATTGCATAAGGCTACGATTCTGCCTTCCGAGACTAAACGTTGTCTCCATCTGCATATTCTGCATTGCATAAGGCCACCATTCTGCCTTCCGATACTAAACACTGTCTCCATCTGCATATTTTGCATTGCATAAGGCTACGGTTCTGCCTTCTAAGACTAAACATTGTCTCCATGTGCATATTCTGCAGTGCATAAGGATAACATTCTGCCTTTCGAGACTAAACACTGTCTCCATTTGCATATTCTGCATTGCATAAGGCTACCATTCTACCTTCCGAGACTAAACATTGCTCCATGTGCATATTCTGCAGTGCATAAGGATAACATTCTGCCTTTCGAGACTAAACACTGTCTCCATCCGCATATTCCGTATTGCATAAGGCTATTATTCTACCTTCCGAGACTAAACACTGCCTCCATATGCATATTACATGGCTGAAAGCTTGCCACTTTTTTTACACTTGCACGTCTGAAAAATCGCAACTTTATTTTACTCTTGCACGGCTAAAAGATCGCCACTTTATTTTACATTTTCACGCCTGAAAGATCGCCACTTTATTTTACATACTGCATGGCTGAAAGATCGCCACTTTATTTTACACTTGCATGGCTGAAAGATCTCACTTTATTTTATATCCTACACGGCTGAAAGATCGCCATTTTATTTACGTTTGCACAGCTGAAAATCACCACTTTATTTACGTTTGCATGGCTGAAAGATCGCCACTGGTTGCATTTTATGGGTTGAAAGATCGCCACATATGCATTTCATGGGCTGAAAGAACGCCAAATTATTTGAGGGCGTCATTGTTTGGAGACATCATTCTCATAGCCCGAGAACACCATGTCATGGCCTAAAGATCCCTTCTAATCTTAGGCATATCATTATTCAAAGGCATCATGGTTCGTAGGCATCATTCTCATAGCATGCGAATCCTTTATGATACGTTTCATGGCCCAGGACGTCATAGTCTGAGGACGTCATCCTAACCGTCCAAGGACAGCATTCATGGTCTGACGGGAACTTGCGTCATGCTTAAATTTCTGCACAATATACTCTTGTATTGCTTATTTGCAAGTAACCCGGGGAGCAACAGCCATCTCGGCAGGAGCGATTCCGCTCCAATTCCCGCAACCCTACTAGACCTTAACCATTCATCCCGACCAGAATATTGCATCCATTCTTGAAATGTCTCCATCGGCATACTCCATCGATGGATCTTGAAATACATATGGCTTGATTCCTGTAAGACCATGGATATATAGGGAGCTCAGAAGCCAGAGCACGGCCAAACCTCTTCAAGCCGTTTCATCCGGTCAAAATCGATCGTCATATATTTACCCGACAACTCTTTCATCCTTCCCATGTAAAGAGGGAAGCTGTTGATACCCAATTTTTCCTTGTATTTATATATATATGCAAAATACCCTCAAAATAGCCTATATAGGCATATATATAAGTATATCCCAAGATTTTATTACTTTCCTTAGTTTTTCAAAGATCTTTAAACCAATTTACTATCTTATTTTATCAAGAAAAATCCAATAATTATTTTCAAAATTATTATTTTTGTGATCCATTTATTGGGTTCTCATATTTATACTAAAATATAGCTAATATAATTTTTGTATATTTTTATAAATTTATTTAGTATTTTTAAAACTAAACTGTGTATAATTGTAATACTAGCCATTTTTAGGTTTAAACTCGTCTCATCTTTATAAAATGGGATCGTACATTTTTAAATTGTTAGCTAATGAAAAGGAGGGATGAATCTGGGTGAAGGTGACCTCGTATGTTTTGCAGAAGTCGATCACTACCGGATCGATGGAACCAGTGTGAATGAATATGTGTAAGCACTTAAAATACGGCCTGGGATCTGAACCGCGACCTCATCTCCCCTGCCACAATCCTTCTTCATGGCCATGAGGTATTTATTCGATATCGAACTGATGTATTGAAATACATGCTGGCATCGGCCTGGGATATCGGGAGGATTTTCGATATTAAAGTCATTTTTAATCACACAAGGGTGGGGCAGAGGCAGACCTACACTAGGCCTTGAGGGGTCACGTGAACTCGTGGCAAAACCCTATATATATGGTATGTATAGTTATATATACTTTGGGGACCCCTTAAATATTTTTCTTGGCCCCCTTATAAACGAAATGATGCTTGGAGCAACGGTGTGCTTGTGTCAGCGTCAGTTTTGTTTGTTTTGCTATGACGGGGTTCGAAACCCCTTTCTACAAATATTTCTTTTTTAGTTTCTTTTCACTTTTTTATTACTGGAATAATCTATTATATACTACTCCCCCGTTCCAGTTTATGTGAACCTATTTCTTTTTTGATCTGTTCTAAAAAGAATAACCCTTTTTTAAATTTGAAAGTAATTTAGCTTAAACTTATAATTTTTTCCTTAATGGGAAGCTTTTATAACCATACAAATACTCGGGGCCCCTTTTTGATTTGTTTAGGATCACAAATTCTAAAAGTCTTTATTTTTTCTCAAACTCCGTTCCCACTCGAATAAGTTCATATAAATTGAAAAAAATGGAGTAGTACAATAGCATTATTTATTAGTTACTAGTCAATAATTGACTAATTTATAGAACATGTTTGGATTAGCTGAATTTAAATAGCTTTTAAGCCCCGATTGCTTAAAATTACTTTTCAAGAGTTGGAGCATCATTTATAAATAAGCAGTTACGTGTTTGGATAAAAGTGTTAAAACTTAAAATAAGTCGTTAATGTCTTTGGTAAAAGATGCTGATAAGCATTTTTGAAAATTAAAATGTCTTAAAATTGTTAACATTAAAAAGAGTAGATTATTATAATATTTTGTTTTTAAATTGATGCAAATACAAATTAATTAATGTCTCAATTCCCTTTATGTTAAAATCGATTAGTTAAGATTATTTTAAACCATAACATAAGAAATAACATAAAATAAGTAATAATTTTACTAAAGTTTGTAAGTAAACGTTCATAATGATAGCTATATGACATACTAAAAAAATTAATTAGGTGTATAATCACATCGATAGCTTTTTATGAAATCCGTAAGCAAGGATTTAGAAGAGAAGATTGGTTTATTATTTATATACTTACTCACGCTCAAATGTGAACTGTTTGATTATTAATAATTAAATATATAAATAATAGTATCTGTTATAAATACACTTCTATTTAAGGTGAATGTCTTTAATTAGAGAGATTCTAGAGTTCTATTCTTGGTAGCTAAATCATCCCCCTCCCTATAAATAAAGGGGTCTTCTACCATTGTAAAACACTCCTAACATTCTCTAAGTATCAATAAGAAGAACTCTCTCTACTCTTCTCTCTATTGCTCTTGTTCTTGCATTATTATTCTTGTCTTTTATATTATTTCATAACACGTTATCAGCACGAGACTCTACCGTCTCAAGAACCATTCTCGAAAAATCTAAGGTATTTCCCTCTTCCTAATTTAATTTTCGATTATGTCTGACATTACGAAAAGAAAGTTCGTTGCCCTTCAAATTTCGGGCAAGAACTATATGACATGGGTGTTGGATGCTGAAATCCACTTAGATGCTATGGGTCTCGGAGACACCATCAAAGATAGAGAAAAAGCATCCACCCAAGACTGTGCGAAGGCCTTGATTTTCTTGCGCCATCACCTTGATGAAGGTTTGAAGATTGAATATCTCACCGTCAAGGATCCACTCATCTTGTGGAACGGCTTAAAGGAGAGATATGACAACCTGAAGTTGGTCACTCTGCCACAAGCACGATATGATTGGGCTCATCTGAGGCTCCAGGACTTTAAGTCCGTTTCTGAATATAATTCTGCAATGTTCAGAATTACTTCTAAATTGAAGCTATGTGGAGATAATATCTCCGATTATGATATGCTTGAGAAAACGTTCACAACGTTTCATACCTCCAATATGGTACTGCAACAATAGTACAGAGAGAAAGGCTTTACAAAGTACTCTGAACTGATTTCTCTTCTACTAGTGGCTGAGCGAAATAATGACCTGCTCATGAGAAATCACGAAAATCGACCCACTGGGTCTACACTACTGCCTGAAGCAGATAAGGTGCACTCTCATTATGCCAAACATGAAAAGGGCCATGGTCATGGTCGTAAACGGGGTCATAGCCAGGGATGTAGACAAGGAAGAAATTCCAATGAAGTCCGTCAACCCCCAAGGAGAGATAACCACCGAAAGCAGAAACGGGGTCATGAAGATCCTAAGGCAAATGGTTCAGAAACTATATGTTATCGTTGCGGTGGGAAAGGGCACTGGTCAAAGACTTGCCGTATACCAAGACACTTGGTTGACCTTTATCAAGCATCTCGAAAGAGAAAAGGCCCTGAAACAAATTTTGTCTATGACGACAACTTGGACATCACCCACCTGGATGTGGCAGACTTCTTTGAGCAACCCGAGGGGAAAATAGACCACCTAATCGGTGATGGGTCCGTGATGAAAGAAGATGGAGTTATTTGATTTTGTTCTACTTATTTGTATTAGTTAGTGAATAAACTGATAGTCATTAGTATTAGCTCATATTAGTTAGTTCATGATGCAATGTTAGCAGTAGTTCTTTAGAATATCTTCAATATGCTCAAATATCAATAATATTTTTATTTTCCAGTAGGGGTAATCGACTAGCCTGAAAAACTAGTCGATTATCTACTATTTTCGCATTAAAGCTGAAAAACAATTGATCAACAATCGATTGTCTTTGTCTAACAATCGATTGTCGTTAAGACAGTGTAATCTGGAATTTTTCAAATATCATCCACAATCGATTGTCTTTGTCTAACAATCGATTGTCGTTAAGACAGTGTAATCTGGAATTTTTCAAAAATCATCCACAATCGATTGTCTATGCCTAACAATCGATTGTCGTTATAACAGTGCAATCTGAAATTTTTCAAAATAGTCAACAATCGATTGCCTATGCATAATAATCGATTGTCTTAAAACAGTGTGCTCTGGAATTTTTCAAAATAGCCAACAATCGATTGTCTATACTTAACAATCGATTGTCTTAAAACAGTGTGCTCTGGATTTTTCAAAATAGCCAACAATCGATTGTCTATCCTTAACAATCGATTGTCTTAAGACAGTGTGCTCTGGAATTTTTTAAAATAGCCAACAATCGATTGTCTATGCATAACAATCGATTGTCTTAAGACAGTGTGATCTGAAGTTTTTCAAAATAGCAAATAATCGATTGTGTGTGTTTAACAATCGATTGTCAATGTTCAACAATCGATTGTTTGTGTTTAACAATCGATTGTTTGAAGAAAATGCTTAAACTGAAATTTTCAAACTGCAAAGTAATCAATTATGGATAACATATCTGATTTTGTTAGTCAACTGTTAGCAGCAGATTTTGAAAATATTATGTGACACAAACGAATTGAACTTGTTTATTCTTATGTTCGTGTATCTCTTTTGTATGTCAAACTATGGGATAGCAAATATGGATATCTCACAAAGCGAACTTGGATCAACGTCCAACTGTAAAAGTATTTGCCTAGTTGATTCATGTACTACACATACAATACTCAAAGAAAAGAAATATTTCTCTCAACTAAATATGTGTAAGGCAAACGTTACTACAATCTCTGGAAGTAGTAAATTGATTGAAGGCTCCGGAAGAGCAATTGTAACTCTGCCCAAAGGCACGACGTTAATCATAGAGAATGCAATGTTCTCCTCCAAGTCTAAGAGAAACTTGTTGAGTTTTAAAGATGTACGCCGGAATGGCTATCATATTGAGACAATGGATGAAGATAATCTTGAATATCTCGTCATCACAAAGAATGTCTCCGGCCAAAAGAGGGTTATTGAGAAATTCCCATCTTTATCTTGTGGCCTGTATTGGACAAGAATTAGTGCAATTGAGGCACATTCAACAGTAAACCAAAGGGTTACTGATTCCAATACCTTTGTACTTTGGCATGATCGATTGGGACACCCAGGATCGGTCATGATGAGACGGATTATAGAAAGCTCATATGGGCATCCTAATATCCTTGCACTTCGTGTTATCAACGCAAGTTGATTATCAGGCCATCACCAACAAAGGTTGGGACTGAGTCACCCACGTTTCTGGAACGTATACAAGGGGACATTTGTGGACCTATTCACCCACCTAGTGGGTCGTTTAGGTATTTCATGGTCTTGATAGACGCATCCTGTAGATGGTCTCATGTGTGCCTGTTGTCATCATGCAACCTTGCGTTTGCGAAATTAATGGCACAAATAATTCGACTACGAGCACAATTTCCAGATAATCCAATCAAGTCCATTAGACTGGATAATGCTGCTGAGTTTACATCCCAAGCATTTAATGATTATTGCTTATCAATCGGGATAAAAGTTGAACATTCTGTAGCTCATGTTCACACTCAAAACGGTCTTGCAGAATCGTTAATTAAACGCCTGTAGTTGATTACAAGGCCATTACTTATGAGAACGAGGCTGCCCACTTCGGTATGGGGTCACGCCATCTTACATGCAGCAATGCTAATTCGTCTCAGACCGACGAATTACCACAAGTATTCCCCGTTGCAATTGGTTTTGGGTCATGAACCCAATATATCCCATTTAAGAATTTTTGGATGCGCAGTATATGTGCCTATAGCACCGCCATCCCGCACCAAAATGGGTCTGCAAAGAAGGTTAGGAATATATGTTGGGTTTAATCGCCCTCCATCATTGGCTACCTCGAAACATTGACAGGCGACTTGTTTATTGCACGATTTGCAGACTGTCGATTTGATGAGACACTTTTCCCCAAAATTAGGGGGAGAAATTGGTGAAACCAAACGGGAAATTTTGTGGAAAAATGCATCATTATCTCATCTTGATCCACATACCTCTATTTGTGAAAGAGAGGTACAAAAGATTATCCATTTGCAAAGAATAGCAAATCAAATGCCTGACGCATTTACGGACTTGAAAAGGATAACGAAATCCCACATTCCCGCGGAAAATGTTCCAATCCGTATTGATGTCCCTGTTGGACAATCATCTAGTATCATAACCAATGAGTCGAATGCACGCCTGAAGCGTGGCAGACCATTAGGCTCCAAAGATCGAAATCCTAGAAAGAGGAAAAAGAACGATCAAAATGACACTACGAAAGAATCTCATGATTTAACAAATTCTGAGATTCATGAAGAATCCATTGAGCCCGAGACTCTGGAAAATACGGAACTATCCCTAAATCCAATTAATATTGAGGCAAATATTAATCGAGTGGATATTGTGGTGGATAATGCCTTTGCTTATAATGTAGCATCTAGCATTATGCAAGAATGTGAGGATCTCGAACCTCAATCTGTTGAAGAATGTCGAAAAAGACAGGATTGGCCAAAGTGGCAAGAAGCAATTCAATCAGAATTGAATTCGCTGGCAAAACGTGAAGTTTTTGGCCCTATAGTTGAAACACCTAATGGTGTTAAGCCTGTCGGCTATAAATGGGTCTTTGTACGAAAAAGAAATGAGAAAAACGAGGTACAAAGATATAAGGCACGCCTTGTTGCACAAGGTTTTTCTCAAAGGCCTGGTGTCGATTATGAAGAGACATATTCGCCTGTAATGGATGTGATAACCTTTCGTTATCTCATAAGTTTTGCTGTCCATGAAAAGCTTGACATGCACTTAATGGATGTGGTTACTGCCTATCTTTATGGCTCACTTGATAATGAGATATACATGAAAATTCCCGATGGACTCAAGATGCCAAACGCGCATAATTCAAAATCTCGGGAAATGTCCTCAATTAAATTGCAAAGATCCTTGTATGGTCTAAAGCAATCTGGACGAATGTGGTATAATCGTCTTAGTGAGTACTTGTTAAAAGAAGGCTATATAAATGACGCCATTTGCCCGTGTGTTTTTATAAAGAAAACAACATCGGAATTTGTTCTACTTGCCGTATATGTCGATGACATAAACCTTATTGGAACCCCTATAGAACTCCAAAAGGCAATTGATTATCTAAAGGATGAATTCGAGATGAAAGATCTCGGAAAGACTAAACTATGTCTTGGTCTGCAAATTGAATATTTGGCAAACGGAATTTTTGTTCATCAATCTACCTATACAGAAAAGGTACTGAAACGGTTTTACATGGATGAAGCACATCCTTTAAGTACACCGATGGTTGTTCGATCACTTGATGTGAACAAAGATCCATTCCGACCACAAGAAAGGAATGAAGAGCTACTTGGTCCTGAAGTACCATATCTTAGCGCAATTGGCGCACTAATGTATCTTACAAATACTACAAGGCCTGACATATCCTTTTCAGTTAATGTCTTAGCAAGATTTAGCTCGGCTCCTACAGACATTGGAATGGGATCAAACACATATTGCGGTACCTAAGGGAACTACCGATATGGGCTTATTTTATGGCAAGAATTGCAGCCCGGATCTTGTTGGTTATGCTGATGCTGGATATTTGTCCGACCCACACAAGACTCGATCTCAAACGCGTTATGTGTTTACCTGTGGAGAAACCGCCATATCTTGGCGATCGAGTAAGCAATCAATTGTGGCTACTTCATCTAATCATGCCGAGATAATTGCTATTCATGAAGCAAGTCGGGAGTGTGTGTGGTTAAGGTCGATAATACATCATATCCAAGACAAATGTGGTTTGAAGTGTGATAAACTACCCACAACTTTGTATGAAGACAATGCAGCATGTATAGCTCAATTGAAGGGAGGATTCATAAAAGGAGATAGAACGAAGCATATTTCACCAAAGTTATTCTTCACACATGATCTTCAAAAGAATGGTGATATCAATGTTCAACAGATTCGTTCAAGCGACAATATGGCTGATTTGTTCACAAAATCTCTACCAAAGTCAACCTTCAAGAAGCTAGTTCACAAGATCGGGATGCGAAGACTTAAGGACATAAATTGATGTTCTTATCAGGGGGAGTTTAATGCGCGTTGCACTCTTTTTCCCTTACAAGGTTTTGTCCCACCGGGTTTTCCTTGCGAGGTTTTTAACGAGGCAACCAATAGGCGCATATTCAAACATGTGTACTCTTTTTCCTTACTTAATTTTTCCCATTGGGTTTTGTTTTAAGGTTTTAACGAGGCACATCATTGAATAGACATTCAAGGGGGAGTGTTATAAATACACTTCTATTTAAGGTGAATGTCTTTAATTAGAGAGATTCTAGAGTTCTATTCTTGGTAGCTAAATCATCCCCCTCCCTATAAATAAAGGGGTCTTCTACCATTGTAAAACACTCCTAACATTCTCTAAGTATCAATAAGAAGAACTCTCTCTACTCTTCTCTCTATTGCTCTTGTTCTTGCATTATTGTTCTTATCTTTTATATTATTTCATAACAGTATCAATTGAAAGAAAAAAATAGAAACAATTGGGTAATATTTCAAGTAAACGGTACAATGAGAGGATAGCAAAAGATGGAATCTGCATACTTGACAGGAGGAGGAAGAAAGAAAGTCGGGAGGGAAGGACAATTTTAGAGATAATAATAAAATTATAAGGGTAATAAGGTAAATGGGTTGGTCGAACTTCAAGTGCAATTAAGCCAAAAAGTATTGAAAACACTCGGGTTAAAAGCTATTTTAATATTAGCCAAATGCTAAAACAAGCTCAAAGGTGCTTTTAAGCTGATCTGACCCGTTTTTAAGTCAATGCAAATACCCTCGTAATTTTTTATTTTATCTTTTTTTAATTTAAATATATTTTAATAGTGATTTATAATAGTCAATTTTTATTATTTGATTCTTCTATTATATCCTACACAAAAGCATTAAAATATTAAATCCCAAAACCTTTCCTCAGTCAAACTTAGAAGCTCCTCTCCGTCAAGCTCAGTCCTCACTCCTCAGCCATCACTCCTCACTCCAAAATAGAAATTCATTCTTCCTCAATCTCAATTCCTCTCGTTACTCTTTGGACGAATCTCTGATTAGTACTTCTCTTACTTTGAAACTTAATTTTTATTTATAAATTGTAAGAGCATGGAACATTGGGGATAAATTTTATATGATTTTATTTAGGTTTAAAATTTTTGGTTCATGAATCACCAAAGCATTCTTGGTAAACCTCAAATCTGTTTGTCAGTTCTTGTAGACTAGAGTTTAAGTTTACCATACTTTTTTTTGGTAATTAAACTTTGTATTAATCACCAAAGTATTAACCTTACAATTCCATAGTCCAGTTTATAACTCAACTGGCTATCAAAGCAAAAAACAAAGGCTATCCTAGCATTATAGCAAATACTGCTGCAGTAATATCCTTAGTCTAGGAGGAACTCTAACATTACAATTATAAGTAATATTTCTAAGCAGTTTGTCACTGGTACAGTATGTATTTTCAAATATTCTCGCATTCCTTTCCAGCCATACGACATAGAACATCTCTGTCGTTGTCATTTTGATTATGTGAGCTCGAGGGGATTTGCCTTTAGATTTCTCAATGAACCACTGGACAAACTGGAGCCAGTTTTGCCCAGTAGGTTGGTTAACTCCAATCGATTGCAACATGTGAGTTCTCAGTTGAGTTGCATAAGTGCAATCCAGGAATAGGTGTTCCCTAGATTCAACAGCTTGTTGGCACATGACACAAGTGTCTGTTATATCCAGGTTCCATTTGATCAACCTTGCTTTGGTGGGCAGTCTATCTCGCAGGTGCAACCATATGTTGAAGATTGCTTTAGGTCGAGCAGCATTCTGTATTGTTAAGTTCTTCCATCTGACTCTTGGTGCTTCCCCTATCTGCTGTAAGTAGAGCTTTCTTATAGTGCAATCAGATTTATCCAGCATTTGATGTTGCTGCAGCAGTTCAATGCCTTCAATGATCTTCCTTACCATCCAACTAGCCTGTTTAGGGACACTGATGGTCTCCAATTGTTTCTGTTTGATATACACTGTATGAATCCATTTCACCCATAGAGCATCCTTCTTATGTGCCAGATCCCAGCTGAGTTTAGCAATAGCAGCCTTGTTCCACAGTAATAAGTCAGTCAAATTCAATCCACCAGCAGACTTTGGCATACAGATTTTCTCCCAAGCCACATATGCCTTTCTTGACACACTAACTGATCCTGACCAGATGTATGATCTGCACATTGCCTCAAGCAGTTTTATAATCTTGGAAGGTATTAGAAATAGTTGTGCCCAGTAAGCCTGAATCCCAAAGATAACTGATTGAACCAGCTGAATTCTGCCAGCATATGATAGGTGTCTAGCAGTCCAGGAAGTAATCCTGGCAGAAACTTTGTCAACCAGTGGCTGCCATTGCAAAACAATCAGCTTCTTGGCAGTCAAAGGTACTCCCAAATATTTAAAAGGAAGTTCTCCACGTACATACCCCAGGAGATTAATAATATGCTGCTGATCCTGAGGTTTCACCCCTCCAAAATACACAGCACTCTTAAAGTTTACCATACTTGCTAATGATTTGGTTAAAGTTTATTGATTTGCAGCTTATAAAAGCGAAAAGGATAAATCTTGGTACTTAAAATTAGCTTTTTATTTTTTTTCTCTTGCAAATTTGTTTATATAGATTCTGTGTCATTGCCCCCGTCAGTTTGATACTTTTTGGTTTGTTGTGGTTTTTGCTTTGACCCTTTTTACTTTTGATGAATTTCTGTTCTTGATAGATTATTTAATTTATTGAATTTAATTTTTTAGGAAGTTCTTGTTCTTGTGAATTGAGATAAATGTATTTTTGAAGAAGTTTAACTCTTCTCAACCAAGTTCTAGTCTTAGAAACAATTCCTCTCATTTTATGGATGAATTTGATGAGGAATTACTCAATCCCGACCCTGGAGAGAGAATACCCGTTAATAAATATAGTCTTAGAATAGAGATGAAGTAAGAGAAATTTTCTTTGCAATAGTTGTGAATGTGTTAAATATAATTGGAGCATCCTTTAAACGTAGAGATCAACTTCGGGATCATCATGCTGAATTATTGGAAAAATTGCTAGAGAGTGGAGGAGTTCAAAGTGGAAAAGGATTAAATCAAGAGCAAGGGCTTCAAAGGTCAAGTGACACTCGTTAGCGATCACATTGTAAAACATTAGATAACTTTATTGTTTTATTTGCATCTATTTTTCATGTGCTTGGGGTGATTGAATATGAAGGTCAAGAGGCTAATGATAGATTGCAAGCAGTAATGTTTTTGAGTAAAATTAATTTATTTGAATTTGTGTTCATGCTTCACTCACTATTTAAGGTATTGTTGATGTCGAACGAGCTGAGTAAAGATTTACAGAAGAAAGATCAAGACATTGTCAATGCCATGATATTTTCTTGACCTTTCAAAGAAAAGGTTGCAACAAATGAGAGATGAAGGATGGAAATCATTAATGGATGAAGTATATTTTTTTTGTACTAAACATGACATTTTGGTGCCTAATATGGAAGAATTCAATATCCTGGAAAGTCGAAGCGCAGGCCTTCTAGTATTACTTATTCACATAACTTACGTATTGAGCTTTTTTATACAGTGATTAATTTGTTCAGGAGCTTAACCGTCATTTTGATGTTATTAGTGGTAACTTGCTTCTTGGTATGACTAGCTTGAATCCAGCTAACTCATTTGCTAATGTTGGTAAAGAAAGAATAATAACATTAGTCATGTATTATGCAGATAAGTTTGGGGAGTTTTTCTTAGCAAGTTTATATCATATAGGGGATTGTGCTGCTTATTTACTGGTGTATGATAGAGTTTATATATATTTTTTTATTGGCTTTGGGTAATCCACTCCAATGATAATGGTGCACCCGCTATACTCAAATCATAGGTCCGCCTCTGGAGCCGAGAATGATTTCGTGAAAAGCTCGCGGCACCACCGGTTTGGTCGGTCGGGAAGTTGAAAAAAACAATGCTCTCTTTTTTGGGAACTGTTTTGGAATTTTTAGCCATAATTTTGAGCTAAGAAAAACAGACGGGGCAGAGTAGGGTGTTTTACGAAAACTTGACATTTTCCAGCGTATTAAAGAGGCGGTGGAAACAAATGATGAAAGAAAGAGATGAAAAAGAGATGCGATCATAGTATTTTTAATGAAGTAAAGTTTTCAATTCAAAGAAGTAGCCTCGTATATATAGATGAGTGACGACGGTTCGGCAATGCTAGTGGCCTACCACTACTGTCATGCATTTAATATTTTGGAAAAACAAACTGACGGGACATTTCGGTCACTTCGAACGTCTACGTCACAGGGATGACATCATCGTCAGAGACTCTGGGAGATCGAATTTCAAATCGTTTATTATCATCTTATTCTAAGAAACACGTGGACTATCTGTATGCGGTCAAAATCGTATGCCTCCTATTTATAGGTTCGAGGGTCCATCTTAAGCCCGAGTTCAGGCGAGGTTGAGTTCGGGCTCGATGGATCAGACCCGAGCCCGAAGATAGGATGCAATGGCCGAAGATCGAAGTACAATGGATACCTGAGCCAAGTATACTCGACCCCGAAATAATGTCGTTATGAATTTCTAACAGAATGAGCGATATTCCTGCCACGTCCCCAAAATCATGGCTCAAATCCCGGAATAGAATCATACGATTCCGTACTAGGCGGTTAAATAGTTGTACCAATAATATTCCTTACGGTAAATGAAATGTACCTTATTTAGGGTTCCCCTATAATATAAAGAGGACCCCAATCATTTGTAACACCATCTAATCATTTGGCAAAGAATATATTATCCTACTTTTCTCTCTTATTGTTCATCAAAATTGTCCTTTACATTTATTGTTCTTACTTTATTTCTCTTAATTAATCTCGAGACCACTAAGCTCGAGGCCACCACTGTCGAGTAACATTAATTTGATTCACCTATTTCTTTCATTTCTAGTTTATATTTCTTGATTATTAATTGGTAGTGAACTAAATCAAATATCTTTAAAACTATAAATTAAATTTAATTATTACTCGTATTTTCGAGGTAAACAAAAGCTAAGACCACTGGTTTACCATTGATTCGATTTTGACACTTAGGAAGAAAACAAAAGCTATATAAAGTGTAAAATTTGGGGCATGTAAAATTCTCATTTCCTTGAAGTGGTAATACAAAGTCTTTTAACAGTAGTTATTTTCTCCGTTTGGACAACTTGTGAGTAAAAGTAATTGATTTCTTGAAATTAAACTCTTTGCCTAACAAGTGAAAAGGAAAGTAAGAGAATCATAGGTCTCTCATTTAGAATTTGTTTTGATTAAAATGATGATATCGCAAACTAGTAGTAAAACGTTTAACAAGTGTTTTCTGAGACAGCTTCAATAAATTAACTTTATATGGTCGAAATATAAACGGCAGCTTTAGTTATGATTATTTTCGCACCTAAATGTATGCGTATGTAATATTGATTAATTTTTTGTTTAAGAAGTTGACAAATTGTGAGACACATATAAAACAGGCTTAATAGAAAATATAATCCCAAAAGCTTCAAAAAGAAGATAATTGAGAAGTAGTGAATTATTAAACTGCACCACTAAACTATTTTTATTTATCAGCTTCTCATGGGAAGTTATTTTGATAGATTGAATATCATTTTCTATTTAACACTTCTTTGTAGAAAACTCTACTCTGAAAAGGTTAACTAGACTGTCCATCTTGCAACATCATAATTCAGACATTTTCAAGTCACAGATTGCACAAAAATAGCAGCCTCACTTTTCTGACTAGCAACAAGAGCACAACACCAAGTTGATTTCAATAAGGTTTGTTCCTTTCCTACAGAGGGACAGATTGTTGTTTTAAGTTTACTGATAATTCAATAACATATTTAGACAAACGACCAGTTCACAAACATAAAGCTCATACAATGAGCATTATCTTCTTCATTCAGAACCTTCCAAGCCACAGCTTTCTCATAAGAAACAGGCCTACCCATGCTCGACAAACAGATTCCACCTCGGAGACATGCAAAACCCTGTCAGCAGATGTACGCAGAATGGTTACTACTATAGTGGAGTATGTGCAACTCTAGGAAACAAAATTCCCGATCGTGTGGAATTCATCTTGAAAGACCTACAATCTCATAGAATCCATGCAAACTAAATGAAAAGAATGGCTCAACCGAAGAAAAGGATTTTTTTTTTTTTAACCACCATGGCGTCCGAGCCAACTTGGTACGCCTCAGACTAATTTCACAGAATACTTGTTATCTCCCACCAGCTACAACTAACAGGTAACTCTATCCACCAGGCTTGGACAGATGAAACAATCACCTATCGTTCATTGTCTCTGCTGGAAATTGAACCTGAGACCTCGTGGTTCCATAGAGACTGTTTTAGTCATATTAGTATGTTCAGTCTACGCTTTCCAAGAGTCTTTTAGAAAATATATAGAACTTCTAGTACTTTTTATTTTGTTCAATATTTGCCTGAGGTGAGCTTAAATAGAGAATCATTGTCGGTCATGATTCAAATGCAAGTGTGGTCAATGAGAATTCATATTAGCCGACCAACTTGTTTGGGACCAAGGCATAATTGTTGTCGTTAGATCACTCCCGGTCTCTCAGAGAAGATGGAGATCACTTTGTACAGTAATTAACCTTGTGAACTTTTGTTACTTTAGGCTTCAGATTTCATTATGTGCTGCGGATCAAGCGTCTAATAGCAACTGTAATAGCAGACAGTAGCTACAAGAGCATCCAATCACTGCCTCACTAATTCAATACAGATTCCTATAGAGTTAGTAACAAACCTGTTGCATAATCTGTGGGAACTCAGAGCAGAGGTTTTTCCTTCCATGTTCATCAAATATTTTCTCCAAAGAAATATCTTGAAGTCCAACCAACGTTGTCTCGAGCATGTCTAGACCAGCCTGGTTTGCAAATGTGAAAACTGGCAAACCCTGTATAAATATTTAATTTCAGCATCCACATGCGCAAAAGATCCAAGAATTGCTAGCAGATGAAATAAATAGCACCATTGGTGTTAAAAGCCCAAGTCAGAATCTACATTTCTCACTTCTAGCTGCGGAAACTGCATTGTATTGCATATAGGAAATTTACAGAACTAACAATAATTAAATTAGAGATTTCTTTTATGCAGGTTCTGTATACACAAGGATGAGAAAGGACTGGAGTGGAAGAAGGTTTAAAAAGCAAACCTTTGCAGAGCAGCAGATAATAGCATCTGAGTGCTGCCATAGGCTTTCGAGGACTGATTCACTTCCTTCACCACTCAATTTCGGAAGCTCCACACCCAAATAATGCCTTTGTAACAAAGAGTGATAGTCAAACACTTGATTAATGGAGGACAAAGATGCATTAGAAAAAGACTTTTAATTGGAAACAAGCAAACATCATTTGCACATCAGCACTTACAGAAAAAAAACAAAAAAGAAATCAAACTTAAAAACAAGGAGTACCCAAATCTCTCTTGTATTAGAGGCAAGCAAACACATTTCAACAATAAAAGAAGGTAAGAGCAATTGACTGGAACAGATTGAATGGTTTATTGACAGCAGAAAGACGAGACATAGCAAACTGACAATTGTACGACTAAGCCAATATAGGTCATCAACAAACCATGTGATACATTGAATGGGAACAGCTTGTATGGATTATTAATCGGAAGAAAAGATGTATACTGACATGACCATTATACATCTAAACCAACATAGGCTGTCAACGAATCATGTGTGTCACTTAGGAAAGTATATGCCACACACCTGTAACTTTGGCAGATCCACCGAGCTAGTGTATGCGCTTCAGGAGTCCCCAGAGGAAGACGAAGACCTCCCAGGGAACCAAAGTGAGATGGAGAAATTGCTAATGCAACCCTCTGAACAGATGAAATAAAGCTTCGAACATACTTTCGAGCCATTGATGCAACATTCTCTTTCATGTGACTTTCAAATGCAAATTGAAAAGCAATTGTCATTATAGATTTTGATGCAACACCAGTAGACTTAAGGTCATTAGCAACTTTACTTTCTGCTGGCCCAATCTCAAGAGCAGAAGTAAGATCAAGGGTACGATTTGGACTGGAGGCTTCCTGCATGAAATTGCAAATTCTCAAACTACTCGAGAGGATAACAAACAAAGAAGGAAACAGCGAAAAGGAGAAGTGATGTAAGGGATGAACATTCTAACCTTAGCAGAGTCCAGAGGAATGATGCGAAACCCAGAAGGAAGGAGCGGTGCATCATCAGCAAACGAGGCATCAATAGGAGCAAATATAAGTTCGGCACAGGTGCCAACAGCATTTTCATCCATTCCACTGCACATCTGCCAAAATCACAGAAGATGAGGAGTTGAAAACCATGTTTAAGAGTCAGAAACAGGCAATTTAACCCGGCATATTCAGCATCCTATGGCCTATGCAAGTTTGGCCAACAGATCAATTCAGTCAAATCTTGCAGCATCATAATGTAGCTATCAAGAATCCATATGCTCAACACCTGGATATGAGCAGACTTGTGATACTAAAGATGATGCATGTTAACTTTCATGTTTTAAAAGCTCAGGAGAACAGCATAGTAACCTATGCTATCTATATTGTATTTTCTTTTTGGTCCTGAATGGTTGTCCAGAGCCAGAGTAACAACAGAGGCTTCTCAAACCATCAAGTTAAGAAGCGCACAATCTTGTGTAAGTCTGTCTCTTAGATAGAGGTAAAAGTATTGTTAGATCCAGTTAAAATTATCTACAAAGGAACAAATTGCATGTGCAGAAAATAGAACTTACTTGCAATAGAAACATATCTCTTTGCATTATAACATCTTCTGGAGAATGGCAAACTCCTTCCAACTTAATGACCTCCAGCAACTACTGAGCATAAAGGAGTTTGTGATCCACATTAATGATGAGGAATTCATCCCATAGTATCAAAAGAAGACAGAAAGGGCTAGATTTAGGAATGCGAACATTGATTTAAGGCCAAATAGGTGTACGGCCCCTTGAACTTGGCTCCAGTTTCATTTTGACACTTTAACTTAGCGCTTTTCTTATTGAACACTTTAATATTATATAAAGTGGGTCTATTGAACACTTTACTCATAACCAGTAAAAACAATAAGGTGCGTGTAATTCACACATGAATGACTTGGCAAAATGACAAATAAAAGGGAGACACGTGGCATTTGGGCCCAAATAGTAAAAAAGAAGTTTTGAAAACAAAAAAGATTTATTTTATACATAAATCCCAACAATTCCATCGTCTTCTCCGCATTTCCCCACCGGTTCTATTGCCTCCCACCAATAGCCTCCATGGACACTATCTTCTCCAGTTAAACCGAGAAGCAAAACGATCATACTGCTAATCTCATATTCCTAAAACTTCAATCTAAAGAAACTTCCAAGCATTTAAACATAGTGTCTGAAGAATCCGAGATCCAATCTATTGAACGAATCTCAAGAGGAAGAAGACAGCCATTAAGGTCAAAATTCTCCAAAAAAGAAGCCACAAAGCTCGAGCGAAAAAAGAAGCCACAAAGCTCGAGCCAAAAAACGCCACCGTCAAGAGGCGACTGCAGCTGCCACCACCAGTGCTATCTCTGCTGTCTCGGGCTTCACCGTGCAGTTCATTTTGACTGTCTCAGGCCATTTGCTCACAATTTAACTAATGAATTTCACGGAACAGTTTATTTTTTTCACTAAAACTACTGAAATGGGCATTTAATCCATAGCCGTCGCTGCTGAATTTCAGTGTTTTCGTGGCGTGAAGGAGATTTCTGGTCGGTGCGAGGAAATGATGGCGGGGATGGTGGTCGGAGAGGAGGAAGAAGAATGTAAAACTATTTTTTTTTAAATAAAACAAAAGAAAAGAAATATGATTTTGGTATTACTTCACGTGTCTAAAGAGAGGTGAAACACTCCTTTTGCCACATCATCAGATGTGTTCAATAGGCATAATTTATATGACGTTGAAGTGTTTAATAGGTAAAAGCTTTAGTTAAGGTGTAAAAATGGAAACTGGAGCCAAGTTTAAGGGGCTGTCTAGGTATTTGGCCTTGATTTAAAGAAGATCTAGAATACTTGCCTCTTCATGTTCAGCGGTGTGTGCCAGTGGAAGTATCACTTGACTCCCAAAGTTACAGACTCGGGCCCCAGGTAGGCTGCAAGGACCAACTTTAACAGCTGCAGCTGCATAGGCATCAATATCATTGTCTACCCATTCTGATCGATGCTCACGCAGAAACCTGAGAAGTATTGCAGGAGTCACACTCTGAACAGCAGAAACAGGAAGGTGTCAAAAAGCAAGATAAAAATATGGTCAAGTCAAGATAAAGTACATAAGGAGGAGGAGGAGGAACTGTGTCAAGAAAATGATTGGGAAAAGCAAGCAACATCACCGGTAATAGCTGATCGTAAAAACTCTGATAACAAGCCCTCCATTTAACGATTTCACGTTTTTCAAGCAGTTAAATAACAACAATTTGGGAAATAACAACAATTCGGGCGGTCTATCTTGCACTATGCAAGACGACCATATCAGCATAAACCATTGCAAAATCAATTTTTATTTTCTAAGGGGTTAAAAGCACTAAAATGTATTTATCTACATTGCATAGGAGAACAACTAAAAGAGTTTTAATAAAGCCAAGCTAATCTAGATTCTAGATACACCATCAACTTCCCAAAATGGCCTTTTCTTTTAATTTGGTTGTCTAAGACTCTAAGATATCTCTGCCATGAAAATCAATCTCTCCACTGTCCAAATACAGAGATTGAGAAGAGGAGAAGAGAAAGACCGAGTGATCCAATTTACTTGACTATTCTCATCAATACTGTTGATTATCTTGGAAAAAAAGTCATACTCTCAGGATATAATCAATGCATTTGACCAGTTAGAGAATAAAGCGAGTTTGAGAAATATGGCTAATCAGTTATTCATCCATTTGTAGAAACAAGAAAGCCTGTAATTCTATTGTATAGCTTCCGGATGAAAATTGACTGAGCTGACCTGTAGAAGCATCGATGCTTTTGCACACAAAACTGCATTGCTTAGAGATGTAAATTCATCAGCAAAAGAAAGGTTTAAACCCATCAACTTGTCGGGAGAAGAGTTAACAAGGACGGTAACATCATCCATTCCATCATTATCCAGCATAGACCAGCCCTCACTGGAGAAACCATTCAGAGCCTCATTGAAACCTCTGCCAAAATAATTCAAATAAGTAACTAACTTGATCAAAACAGAAAGAGAACTCATCAGAAGCTAGTATATTGAAACCTGCTCAACTTCTTGCTCAATGCCCGTAGAGCTGCTGGTCTTCTGCCCCAGTTAGTGACATTAGGCTGTGAAGCTTCCAGAGTTATCTGCCTCAGTTGGCGTAGTGCCTAGAAGTACAAGGGAAGGAAGAAAATGAGATTGAGTGTCCATAGTACAGATAGAGTAACATGACATGTTGCACCAGAATTGATTAAAAATCTTACTGCCAATGACGTCCTCTGAGCAAGCACTGCCGATGACTCATATAGTGGACGCAACACCTCTGGCACACTCCATGCCTGGCAATGTTAATACCAAAACAATAAAATGGCATAACCAGGTAATTGTGAAGGATAGATGAATTAAGACATAATAGATGACACCCTTACCTCCAAGTCCATATGATCTACAATATGGACAATAGAGCCGCCACCGTCACAAGGCCGAATCAGGTATCCACTAGGCAGCATTTCTGCTCTCACAAAATTCGGAACTGGTGGCATACTTGGACCATTTTGAGTATTTCCCAGTGACCTTTCACAGACCTATGCATTTCATTGAATGAGATATTGGTTCATGATGCATGTGGAATACTAAATCTAGTTATAGGTATACACATCTAAGAAATTGTAAATGTTTGACCAAGCAGAAGTTTTATTCGGCTTATAGTGGAGACATACTCAAGCATTTTAAGGAAAACGTAAGCATCTCTGCTGGCACATAATGTGAGACTCATAAACATCATGAAAGTGATTCTGCACATGATATGGAGACTTGGCAATTTCAAATTCCTTGATTCAAGAAAATTACTAGAAAAAAGAAATCTCATACCACGAGGCTGCCATCATCCATAACAGTAGAGTAGCGTAACAGCCAGAAGTCACGGGGAGGTGCCAATGTTGTTGGTGCATAAACCTAAACAGTATGGAGCGTCCATAAGATCATCAAGATTGCATAAAGGAACTGAAGGAAATAGTAGCAGACTTTACAGGTAACAGTCACCTACCTGCATGTAGAGAAGTTCAATGGTTCCACCATTGGCAGTTGGCAGCACATTTAGAACTTCAACAGCTCGGCAGTCACAATACCATGAAGGGCGATCCTTGAGGATTTCAGCAACCTAGAGGGAGCTTAGCCGATCAATATCAATTCAATATTCCAAGGAAGACCTGAGATTAGATAGCCATCTTACCCTCGTGGGATCTAAACCAACCAGGCCACAAGCTCTTGCTGCCATGCCAGTGCAACCATGAGAAATAGCAATGATTCCAATGGAATCCGGACCAGGCTAGTCATACCAACATGAGCATGATTTCAGATTGACAAACTTATTAGTGATACAGCAACAATTAAAGTCAGGGAAAAGGTTTCAAGATATATGGTCCTCACAAGCAAAGAGGTTGACAAGGATGAATACCAATCGCATGAAAATTTCAGTCGTGGATTGTACATTTCAAACCATAAGATTTTGACATAGCATATTTTGCAATAGCACAAGCTTTTATAGTGTCAAAGATTATGGTCGGAGGTACTATGACCTTGATATTGTTAGCCAAGGGAATTGGCAATAGCTTGGTAGTTCATCAAAATTATTATTGAAGAGAAAGAAGCATTTGATTTCTTGCATTTGATGCTAATACATTGTAGTTTGCTGATTTCAGTTACATAATATTGAATGGAACAGTTAGCTGCATGAATTCTTCTTCAATCACGTGATAGTAGGGAAAAGACTCTTTAAAGAATTACAAACTTAATTAACCCATTAGTTTATTTATGATATACCTTCATTCCAGGCATTTGGACCCACTCAACAGCAGTTCCAGTAGCCTTTGATAGAAACTCTGTTAAAGTCTCTTCTGCAATGGACAAGAGCCTGGAAAAAACACAAAAAGCAAGAAAATTGGCACAAGCCACCCACAAACATCAAAAACAAGATACGAAAAGGACCCAACAACTATAATCCCACTAACCCTGCAGGACTAGCATCTCTTGGAGGATGCTGAGGTGACAAGTGGGGGTGACCACTCGTTACCACTGATTCACAACTGGTGTCTTTTGAAGCAATCTTTGTCTACAAATCAAGAACCACACTTCAATCCTCAACTACCTAAATTAACTAAGTAATAGCTGCTAATAATAATAATTCCTTAAAACAAAAGCTGCTTGTTTGACTGGAAAGACTTACAGTTTGAGTTTGCTTGCGGAAGTAGCCATTTTCATATACCAGTTGAGAAACTTGCTTCTGCAATCTATCGTTTTCTTCCATTAATAGCTTATTCATAGCTGACAGCTTCCTATTTACACCCTGAAGTCTAGATGACTCTTTCCTCTGTTTTTCCCTACATCTATATACCTCAAAACAAACAAACAAAAAAGGAAAGAATCAATCAATTAACTACGTCTTAATTCCAGATCAGTTGGAGTCTGAAATATGAATCCTTTATCCCCGGTAGTACAACAACAACTATGCCTCAGCCCCAAACAAGTTGAGATCGGGTATATTTATCCTCACTGACCACATTAATCCATTGGTCGATTAGGCAATACCTAATGGAGAAATACAACAACAACAACTATGCGTCGGTCTTAAAAAAACTTGGGGTCAGCTATATGAATCATTTATCTGGACTAACCAAAGAATAAAATATAAACTTTTACTAATTAGGTAATACCTTCTGTTCTGAAACCAAACTTTGATTTGCCTAGGCTCAATGTGAGAGAGAATAGGGCATTCACGAATAAGCTGCTGGCGACGCATTGAACTGGGTTTTGGACACTCGTGATATAGCCTTTCAAGAGCTTCAACCTGCTCAGGTGTATACCGAACATACTTCCCATTATCATCAACTGACTTACCATCCTTGCAGGACATTGACATTATTTTTTCTTATAATCCACCCTTTTACACAACAGTTCTGAAATATGAGTAATCAAGATTCACAGCTTTCCCCCTTCTTCACAACAGCACAAACACTTGCATCAAACCACAACTTTTTCTTGGTAATAGTAAAAGGAATGGTCCCAAAAATATTGAGTAAACAACAAAACAAGATTCACAGCTTCCCTCCTTCTTCACAACAATTCAAACACTTTTTTCCCAAAAATCAAGATTCTTGATGTGGAAACAAATAAGCAGACAACCAATTACCAAAACGAAACGGCACCATCCTCAGCATCAAGCACAAGAAAACATATATCTATCGAATTCAGAGCTCCCAAGAACTAAACATACATTTTCACTAATACCAAGATCAATTAAATACACCATTATTCCATAAAAAGTTGTTCTTTTCTTCCTCACTATAAAGATTTGCAAGCTTCATTTCCTCTACCATCCACGTACCAAACAGTAAAGTACCAAACTTTAAACTTAGGTATTTACCAAAAAGATCCAAATTTTAAGCTTTTGAAAACATAATGAGCAAAACCCAGAAAGCAAATCTTCATAGCTATGAACTTCCCTCTTTCACTTCTTTCCAATATTCAGCATCTTTAAGGGAAGATTTTAGGTATGACAGATGTTGGATCAAGAAAATGAACTGATTTGGGGCATATGTTAGGAAAAACTACAAACTTGGGATAAGTACTGTATTTGGGAGGTGATGTGGTGGGGGAGTATGGTTTTGCTTGGATTGGGAAAGTGGCTTCGAGCTGTCACTCTTTTGCTGACTGCCGAGCTGTACCAGATATGGAATATCGACGTCGCTACCACCAATATTCAAATTATGCAACATGTATACGATTTAACATTAGTATGTTTAAATTTAAATTAAGTTTATGCATATATCACAGTTAAGAAAATTTCCCCAGCGTAATAATACTTCGCATTCGGTACGTACCCTCCGTTCACTTTTCACTTTATACTTTTTTAAAGAAATATTTATATTTTACTCATAATAATAATAATTTTAAAATAACTAGTCAATAATAAAAGTAAAAATCTTTTCCTTAATTTAATATAATAGACAAGTAAAAATAAGAATATATTTTTATTATGATAGCATACAAGTAAAAGTAAATATGGGAGTACAAAAAAATGTGAATCTTGTCTTTAAATAATATTTCCTTCGATCCATAATAATTGATATTTTTTCTCAGACATAATACTACCGAATACACTTGGTTTATTTGCACTTTCTTGCAAAAAGTTTATTGCTTCTACGAAATATAAGACAAATGAAGCTTTGATATATATGTTAAATTATCAACAATTAATGGTAGTGGTAGTTTCAGTGTCCTTTTACTTTTCTTTTTCCTCATAAGGAAGTTTTACTTAAAGAGGTTCCCAACAAATAATGTTATTGAGGGTAATGAAAATAATTGGATTAATAGTTTCTAGATATAAATTATTAAAAATAAATTAACCGCATAATCGGAAAATAAAAAAGAAGACATGAAAGAAGATTTTCTTTTTATTTTCTGGTGTTCATATTGCGGTTAGTGTTTGCAATGTTTAATTTGAGGATCATTAAAGGGAAAGCGTACACTTGGGAAAAAATTATACTTGAATTCAAAATCTATATTTATATCTAAATTATATATATTATTAAAAGGAGAAGATAAAGCCATCTCCTCAAGTCTAGTGACAGCATAAGAAAAAGTCACATAACATAATTAGTTACTAATTAATTTTTTAGTTAATAATTAATTATTAGTTATTATATTTGAATTTAAATATCGATAAAAAACAAAAAATAAAAAAATAAAAAATTAATATATATATATATATAGTACTTTATTTTAATTAATAAATATAGATATCTTATAATTAGTTATAAAAAAAATCAAACATATAAATATATAAAAAATAACTACCTATTCAAATTGAGTGGGAGTAGTTTCAAGTTGGAGTTTTAAAATTATTTTAAAATAGTTATAAACAAAACAAAAAAAATTAACTATATTAAAAAAACAAAAAAAAAACAGAAAGAAGAAAAATTACCCATTCAAATCGGGGAATAGTATCAAGGTGTATTTTAAAATAAAAAAATAAAATATTATCATTTTAAATTGTGGAATAGTTTGAAGTTGGAGTTTTATAATTGTTTTAAATAAACAAAAATAAAGCATTAAATAAACTTTTGATTCAAATCGCGGAGTAATTTTTTTAATATTTTATATTCTATAGTTGCTCTTCCGGAGCCTTCAATCAATTTAACATCTGCCTTACACATACTTAAATGAGAGAAATATTTCTTCTCTTTGAATATTGTATGTGTGGTACATGAATCAATTAAACAAATATTTTTACAATTGACATTGATCCAAGTTTGCTTTGTGAGATATCCATGTTTGCTTCCCATGGTTTGACATACAAAAGAAATATACGAATATGAGAATAAACAAATTTAAGTCTATAATTCAACATAATAGTTTCAGTGCAGTCATTATGAAAATATCTTTTATCATAGTTATTCTCCTTTTAATATTAAAGTATTAACAATTAGTAGTAGCATAGAGAGTCTTCACAATATTTATTTTATTACTATATTTAATGTGCTACAAATAAAGCATAAGATGAAGAGCATGATTTCTCATGAGCAGGTCATTGTTTCGCTCAGCCACAAATATATATTAATTATAAAAACAATCTTGAAATAACTTTATTTTGCTGATGTGTTTTCCTGCTTTGAACAAAATTTTGAGAAAGTACAATATCCGATATACAGAAAGTATATCTGGTCAAGATTGTACCAGTGACCTACCCTCAGAGTCCTTAAACATTTTTAAATGGAATGATTTGTCTACATTCATTCTTCAGTTTTAGGAATGTATATGCAAATCTTAGTTGGTCACGTGTAGCAAATCAATCAACTTCATTGAACCAGAGGCTTTGCCATAAAATAAAAATAAAGTATCACTTAACAAGGAATCCTTGTGATAAATAAAGATCCTATCCCACTTTAAAGAGGAAAATACCATCACTGCCGCCACGATACCTCTTAAGAGTAGCAACATTGTAGGCGGATTATATGGTTAATCCATCTAATCACAAATCAATAAAAGAAAGGACTTCAATTAACCTTTAAAACAAACAAGTTGCCGTAGCATCTTCAGGGAAAACCCAGCGGCAACGTTACTTATTCTTTTCCCTTCTAATTTTATCTTTATTTTATTGAATTACGACCAATTAGCAAAGACAGAAGCCTCTAATATTGAAATTTGTAAACACTTTGAAACAATAGTGTTTGAAACCAGAAAAAAAAAATTATCACTTGGTCAAATAAAACATCAACAAACTACAAAATATTATTACTGGGCAGCAAATCCATTAAAGTTTATAAGCATAACATCTTTCACATATGTTGATGCAAACAGTACTTTCACAGAGAAATAACCTGGCTATGATACCAATGAAAGATTATACTGGGGCTGAGAACAACATTAGCGTACCTATCAACGCATTAGAAGAATTGTTGAACTCACCATCGAAACAATTGCACCAAATCGAACTTTGGATCACTTAATTTTCTCAAAGAGATTCTTGAGATACTAGAGCTTCGTGCTGATAACGTGTTATGAAATAATAAAAGAACAAGTGCAATATTGCAGAAAAAGAGAGAGAAATTCTTATTGAATTTTGGGGGTTGTTTACAATGGGGTTAGACCTCTCTATTTATAAAAAGAGAAATGACTTTAGCTCAAAGTAAAACTCTCTACAATATAAATATTCAGTCTAATTAAAATTTTATTCTTAACAGTAATACAATAGTAGTGGTTATTAAAAGGCTAGATTATGGTTAATAAAGGCAAAAGAGGAGAGAGTAATTGGAAGGCTGAGAAAAGATATATATATGAGGGGGGTGGGGGTCAGAGAAGACATCATGATTAGGCTTTTTGCATGCGCCTCGATTCTGTTTACCCTCTCTCTTTAATTTATTTATTAGTATTCATTACTCCCTTTGTTACTTGTATTTGTTGTTATGGACCAAAAAGAGCACTACTATTTTATACGTGAAAATAGTATGGACTTGTTAATTTTTGTCAGGATGGATAAAGTTATTAAAGAATAATTATTGTTTTATTAAAATATAAAAGTTTTAGTATAATATATGAAATTATAAAATTTCTGCGTATAAATTTTTATATTATTATATTAAAATTCTAACACACAAAAATTTTCAACATAATATATTGAATTATGTAGTTCTTGCATAAAAATTTACCATACATTATATTGGAAGTTTGTATAAAAAAAATTAAACTACAGCATTATGTTGGAATAATTTCGAATTCTAAAGAATATTTTTATTTAGATATTTTTTTTATATATGAAAAAGTAATTATATTTTAATTATTTTTGAAAATATGACTATTTTTCAACTATTATTGTAAATTTAGCTATTTTTTATTTATCTATATTTAAAAGGTAGGTATACTCAATCATACAGGAGATCTTCTGCTTTGCCAATGGTTGAGAATTCTATGCTTCCAGTTTATTACTTAGTGAATGAACTAAAGTTGGAAACGGAAAAGGGTCATAACTGCCCCTAACGTATTGATTCCGGAATAAAATTATCCTCCGTTAATCTTTTGCAAAGAAAATACCCCTACCGTTAACTTTGTGGTATACTTTTGCCCCTAAAACTAACAGATGCCTTGTCACTATTTTTTAATTATTTTTAATTCCACGTGTCAGGTTGTGATTGGCCATTCCTTAAAACCCGACCCAAAATTAATTTTACCCCGCCCCTACCCGTCCGACCCGACCCAACCCGACTGAAACCCACTGTTTGGGTAACCCTAAAGAGCTCCCTTCTTGTTCAACATAGAATACCAAGGACAACAATGGAGGAACCTACATAGACCACCATTAGAGCCGCCACCATCACCACGACCAGCGACCACCCCTCTCAGCCACCTTCACTAAAACAAAACACCATAGCAGTGCACCCTAAAGAAGAAGCAGCCAGCATCGCCGGCAACCCCAGAACCGCCGCCAGCCCTTACAACGACCACTCATCTCCATCACCAGCGACAACCACCCTTTTCCCTTAACAAAATCGGCAGCGGCTGCTGCTTCTTCGACCAGCAAATGACCCTTTTGCTTCGTCATCTCCAAGTTCCAACCGGATACAGACTCGCAGGAAAAACTCATTAAAACCGGTGAGTTCATCCCTCCCTCCAGCCCCCGCGTTAACCTCACTTCCTCTCTCTCATCTCTTTGTTTTCCATTTTAGTTCTTTCATGGAGTAAATAGTGGATTTAGCTGAGTTGTTTGGTTTTGGCCGAGAAATAATATTTATGGCAGCCATATAATATTGTCGTTCAGTTTGACTGGAGTCACGACCTTCGCCAGTGACCTTGTGACCTTATTGCCTTTCTGACAGCCCATTATTTTGTCTCTGTTTTTGCCATATTTTCCGGTAGTCACCGCTTCCATCTTCTCTATCCAAACAATGGCATCAAGTGGGTTTGGGGGGTCAGAAAGGGTCGGGTCGGTCGGGTTGGGTCGGATTGGGTCGGAGCTTGGTGTAAATTAATTTTGGATCGGGTTTTAGGGAATGGCCAATCACAACATGACATGTGGAATCAGAAATAATTACAAAATAGTGACAAGGCATCTGTTAGTTTTAGGGGCAAAAGTATCCACAAAGTTAACGGTAGAAGCATTTTTTTTGCAAAAGGTTAACGGAGGACAATTTTGTTCCGGAGTCAATACATTGGAGGCAGTTATGACCCTTTTCCGTTCTGGAAATGTTCAAACAAAAACCTTACCCTATCTCAACTCTCAACCATACTATTGTCTTTTGATGACTTCATTTTTCTAATTTGAGTTATGATCCAAAATTTTGACGGATTATATTTTATGGACTAAATTAAAAGTAGCTACTGTGACTGCAATAAGCAATTAGTTGATTATTAAGGTTTTTCTTTTGCCTACTTTATGAAGAACATGATCAACATTAAAAAGATTCTCAAGAGGTTGGTATTTGGGCCGTATAACCTAGGCAGACCTACTCTTTTTTGTAGCATGATTGATCGAACCAATACTTTCAAATCATGTAAGCATTCGCAAAATTAACAGAAAACATCAAAGTCAAATAGAAAACATGATCGAACCACTGCTTTCAGATCATGTAGCTATAACATACATACTTAAAAATTAATAGAAAACATTCATGTCAAATCCATCTACTCTAAATCTTGAGTAATAGTATTATGTGGACTAAAGCTTTAACATCAAAGTTGTTTGAACAAAAAATATAAATCTTAGTTTAAATAATTAAATTTATAAAAATAAGAATTAATCTTAGCTAACAATAATATTTTAGACGGAATTGTTAGAGAAGCAACAAATATTACATAGATCTGGTCGAATAATAACAATAACATGCAATAAATACTCTAGAAATCAGACGTAATAAAATAGCCATTAATGATAAAAGGTGTGACTTATTGCCACTAAATATCATTTGATTGAACAATAATTGTCTGCGATAATTATGATGGCTGCTAAATTCAAGCTAAAACGGATATTAATGCTCTTTCAATGTCCACTTTTATTGCCACTAAATTAAAAAAAAATATCACTAACATTTCATATCTTTAGCAGTAATTACTTCGTGGTAACAAAAATGGCTATAATATCCCTTAGTATTAGTATGTTTTTTTAGCATCCATTTTAATGGCTAGTAAATTCAATATAATTACCAGTAAAAGTTATCTTTAGCCGCAATTATAATTGCTACAATATCCTCATGAAAACATCTTAAATTGGCACTAAAAGTCACAAGCTAATAGCTACTATATTTGTTCAAAATAGTTTCAAATAACATAACATATTAATATTAATTCATAAAAACATAATGTATCTCATTAAATCTTTAAAAACAAAAAAGCAACTTCGTGCAGCTGCTGCTCCTTGCTTCTTGCTTTAGAAAGATTGCTCGTTAGCTAGGCCGTTTTCAATAAGGCTCGCGCTAGGCGCTCACCTTTCTAAAAGTACTAATCCAAAACACTAATATCACATTAACTTAAAAAATAAATTTATATTGTTCGAAGTAAATAGCTAATGTCATTATATATGAGTAATCCCAACGGACAATAATCTTCAAATAATTTTTGTAACTCTTCATCATATTGAAATATTTGATCCACTAAATTATCAATCATCATACTGTATGACTTTATAAAATAACTATGTCAATTGATGAAATATATGAACACAGTAGATATACGCATAAGCAAGCAAATCTTTTTCTTCTACTAGTTATAACTAAATATAAGAGAAATGCAAGACAGACAAAATACACTGAAGTGTATTATAAATCATCAGTTCTGAGACAAAATAAATTATGGTAAAGCTAATAGATTTTATTTTATTGTTTTAACTTTTTCAATAACCCCTGGTGGAACCGATGCTTCTATCCTTCTTTTGGCTACTACCTCATAAGTAACATGGTTTTTCCTTGTATCTCACGCACACGCGAGCAGAAATGAGGAAACTAATGCTAGAGTGCATGGTTAAGCATAATGTCCGTTGGTATATGCTTGGCAGTTGCAGGTCTACAACTATGCTATTTTTTAGATTACCATCACATGATAATGTAGCTTATATAATAGATCAACCACAACTTTTCATCTTATCTGCCATAAGATCTAGAATTCTTTCTTCTCTTCACTTGTATCCATTTGTTGCTTCTGCAATGAACTATTTTGATCCACAGCGAACCAAAAGGCCGGAGATCATATCTTTTGTAAGTGAAACTACTAGTGCTCTATGTTCAGGAAACAAGTGCAATCCAAATTTTCGATATTCTTCTACTTTTAATTGAGCTAAATTATTAATTGAGATCGTACCAGGGAGTCCAGTTGCAAATGAGTCTTTATTACCAAATTTAGGAAGTTAACCTCTCGCAACTCATTTCCACAATAGTTCATGATGGCGCCCGACATCATTGGCAGGCAAGTCAACGCCAAGATACAATCCAGTTCTCATTTTTATTGTTTTGTCAAAATAAGTGAAACTGATTTCTCAAATTAAAGCTAGGACTAAAACGATCAATAGTGTATATATATATATACATATATATATAAAAGATTATACAACCTAAAAATGAATGTTTACTACTGTGTATGCCAAGATCTGGTAACACAAACTATGGACAACTAGTAGAATATACAAAAGGAACATACTATCCTATTGCCCGAATCCGGATAGACAGCAATGAAAGTACAAAAGAAAGACTTATTCACGATGCTGAATGGCATGGGAGGAAAGCAGCTCACCGTAGAAGTCTTAGGTCCGCTCAAGGATGCGCACCGGACTGATAACCAGATGCACCTGCCTCAAACCCTATACAATTAAGTATAGCCTGTAGTATAAGTACATAAACAACATGTACCCAGTAAGTATCCCGTCTAATCTCGAAGAAGTAGAGATGAGAGGTCGACTCGATACGTACTAAGGTCAAATAAATGTGAGAAAAGTTTATAATAAGCATGGATATCACAAATCATTAACATTTAATAATCACGAAATAACAGTTCTTTCCCAAGAATTTACATGATTGTTTGCCCGTAGGTTAAGCACATATGAAACTTAGTCTAAGATAATTTCTACGTAAAACATGCGCAAATAATCACCGTGGGACGTACGGCCTGATCCAACATAAAAGTAAATTGTGCACCGCCGAGAGAGAATGACTCTAATCATAGATGCATCTATTAACCCGCTCGCAAATAATCCATACAACCGATCAAATATAAATAAAGAATGCATTCAAACAGTCAATCAAGACTTCATTAGGGAAAAAATAATTACCCAAAGAAATAGCAAGTCTCTTTATCGGTAAAAAAAAATGATGTTTACTTCCTTTAGAAACCCATTCGCCATTTCAAACATGATTTAATCGTGTTTTAAATTGACAATAAGTTTCCAAATATTTCAAGTAGAGCATACTTTTGGGTCCTAAACTACCTCGACTTATGCATAACAGTCACTACGCACGGACTCTCGTCACCTAGTACGTTCGCAGCCCCCTGCATAGAATGACAATAAATTCAATTATTACACCTATGAGGACAATTCCTTCTTACAAAATTGGAAAGGAGGCTCACCTCGCTCCAAAGTGCACTTCAAATGCCAAGAACAAGTCCAAGCCTCAATTCGGAGCCGAACAATCCCAAACTAGTTAAATGAAGTAAGAACTAGTCAATATAGACTTATAAGATAAATGTCTACCTATTTAAGCACTTTCCTACCTTCTTACACAAGTTTCTTAAATTCTGACCCCGGGTCCACGTGCCTGAATTCCAAGATTTTTCGAAGGAAGTTGTTCTCTATAACCTAAAGATCAATAATATATGATTTCTAATTAATTTTATAACAATTTTCGTGGTTAAATCTAAGTTTTATTAAAACCCTAGGTCTTGCTCTAACCCCTTGATGTTTACTTAATTTCTAGTGTGTAATCTACCTAATATGCAAGTAATTAACTAAAAATGGGTGAAATAAACTTACCTCACAATGCTAAGTGAAGGTCTTCGCTCAAGAGCTCCCAAATCACCTAAAGGAAAAGCGTATAAGTGATAAAAATGGTCTTCAACTCGTATTAAATGAACCTTACTGCCTAGCAATTTTCGCATTTGCGATCAGGGGATCAGACCGCATCTGCGGTTTCTTGGCCTGGCCACATGGGCCGCATCTGCGATTGAGGGATAACACCTGCGGTCCCGCATCTGCGGTCCAAGAAATGAAGATGTGGTTATGACAGAAGCACTGATCCTTCAGCCCTTTTCCAAAATTTTCACTTCACTCGAGCCTCGTCCGTTTGACGCTAGGGGCTCTCGCTCCCCCTCCCCCGAATATACCGACAAGTCTAAAATCACGAGACGGACCTACTCAAACCTTCGAACCATCCGAAACAACGCTAAATCTAAAAATCATCCCCTAAAACTAAATGAATCAAACTTATGAACTTCATGTTCTAAATTTTCCTCCAACGAGCCAAAACGCCATAAAACTACTCGGATTGACACAAAATTTTACATGCAAGTCTTAAATGTTATTTCGGACCTATACCAGGCTTCGGAAACAAAATACAAGCCCGATACCTAGGAATCAATGATTAGTTAGCTTCTTTAAATCCTTAAAACTTCAAATTAATAATTTTTAATAAAAATTCATTACTCGGGCTAGAGACCTCAAAATTTGATTCCGGACATACGCCCAGGTCCCATATTTTCCCACGGATCCGGGTCTGTTTGTTCAAAATGTTGACCAAAGTCAAACTTAGTCTTTTAAGAAAATTCTAAGAACTCAAATGTGCATATTTCACTCAAAACTCCTCCAAACCTCGAACTAACAATTCCCGTAAGTCATAAATTAACTGAAGCAAGTGTGGAAAATTTTACTTTGGAGAACGGGGTCCGAAAGGTAAAACGACCAGCCGGATCTTTACGTAACCACATCTGTTAAGGCATTTGAAATTGTTTTAAGTTACACCAATAAACAAGGTCTGTTACACTTTAAGAATTCAACATATGACTAGGCTCAATTGCACCATGAAAACGTTTGTGATTTTCTTCCTATCCTTTATCTCCACCATGTTTGCGGAGATTCTAAACCAAATCTTGCCAAAGTCATTTGTGTCTTCTTACCAGCCACCTAAGGCAAGCTTTTGGGAAATTTACCCAGCTTAGATCCAAGGATATCTGCCAAAGATTGTACATTTTGCCACATCATTTATAGGGTATAATATCCTTTTACTCATATTATGTGCGGGTGAGTTTTCAGTAAAGGACTTCATAGTTATTGGAACATTTGGAAATATCTTCCTTTTATAACTCATGCTTTATAGTTTTCAGTAAGATTTAAATATACCAAATCAACTCATCTGTTTCCCCGAACTTGGCGGATGAACTATGGATCTTATCTAGTAAAGGAAGAAGAAAGCGTCTGACGAAGATATACTAAGATAAAAAAAGAAGATTTCTTAATGATCTACAGTAAATAAATTCAAACAATAGAGTGCGGATAAAGATGAGTAGTAGCGTGAGAATAGTGTTTTCCGCAACACGAAGTATCCTTGATGTTAGATCAGGAGTTCTCGCAATAATTCCTACAAAGCTAGCAAGCTTTCAACCTTTATCCCCAAAAGCTAGGTTACGATTATTAAACGGCACATCAATTATTTTTTCCCCCAAAAGAGTTTCCAAAAATCTTTTAGTAAGTAGAATGAAATAGTGTTGTTTCACGGCACCATCTGTAGGAAGTGAATGGCCAGACTACATTCTATTATTGCTATTGGTATTAAATCGAGCATAATTGTAGCTACGCCAGTATGCTGCTACTTTCACTTACATTGATTATCACAAGAAGTCTGAAGTATGAATAAGACTTACCTATACATGGTTGGTTTCAAATTTATCTTTGTTCCATCACTTCCTGAATCACTATTTGTTGTTATTTTGTTTGTGTTTCTATTCTTTCAAGCGGAAAGGTGAGAGCAATGCCTCCTAGTGTAAGATGGTAGATGTAGTTGGAAAAAAATTCCATGTCACGATCACAATCAGAGAATCAAATATAGAGAGGAAAGAAGTCACCGATATGCTGAGCTAGCACTTACGTGGAATCAAATAGGTCAAGACCCGCAACAACACCTTGCAAGACCTCTTCTATAAAAATAAAAAATTTATCCATTCAGCCACAGAAAATTATATAATTATTAATTTAAATTTTCAAAAGTTTCACAGCGGACCTGAAGGATATCATAAAGGAAATCTTTACGCAATACAGAACTACCTATAACTATTGGGAAGGGTTAATGCACTTGAACCGCTTAATGCACTCTCATGACATAAGCATCAGCACCAAACTACTCCAAGAAACGCAACACCATAGATGATTCGCAACTAATATTAAGAACTCATGTTAGATAATATTGTTTACTATGTGTTTTCTTTTTTAGAGTACCATTCCATACCCAACAGAGATGGTACTCAAACTTGCTTGTGCATGTATACTTAAAAAGTTATCTATTCTATCTCAACTAAATTTTCAAAAAATTTAATCTATGTATACATTGCCGTGATTTATTTCCCAAAGAAAATTCCCTAGTTCATAAAACAATAGAGGAACAATGAAGGAACCAATTCAATCAATCGACTATCAATCTAATAACAGTCAGATATCACAAACGATTTAGCAAATACAAAAAAGCTATACTTTTACAAATCCCAAAACTCTATAGCTGGATATCAAAGATTATAAATTGTACCTGGCGAGCAGAATATTTGCCAATAAAAACAAAAAAGTGAAGGAGAAGAATAATTTTTGCAGTAATCTTGAAACCTACACGAAAATAGAAGTTGAAGACGGATGAAAAAAGTAAATTATAATACACTAATAATAAAGCATAAATTGGTAAATTCGTACGAGGGAAGTAATGTCACAACCCGACCCCGGTCGTGATGGTGCCCAATACACTGCTAGGCAAGCCCGACCAATTCAACAACATTAACCCTTTTTATATAGTTCATGATTCAATTAACACAAATAATTACTAAGTCATAATACCGAAACTCAGAAATATAGTTAAAACATGCAGAAAACCCAAGTAGAAATACTACTACACAGCACGAAGAATCCGGTGTCACACGTCTGAGCTTCTAATACACGGGTGTCAACCTACTACATATTACTCTAAAGAAATGCAGAAATAAAGCAAATATGTTAGATGGGAAGATCAGGACTGCGGATGTCATGCAGCTACCTTGATGCTCCCAATATGATGCTCGGCAGAGAAATCCTTGCTCAGCCTCAGTGGGTGCACCTAGATCTGCACATAAGGTGTAGGGAGTAATGTGAGTACTTCCAACCCAGAGAGTAATAAACATAAATAAAGGATGAAAGTAAGAAATCATGGATAGGCACAATGTAAGCTATAATTATAGCAGTTCAATCCAGATAATATCAACTCAATAAACCAATGAAAAAAATGATGTTGCAACAGATAAGTAAATGAATGACAATCAATTAATAAATGCAACAAATAGTATGGTACTCTCTAGTACCCACTGTGACGTGCAGCCGCTCCATTTATTTATCGTCGACGGCGCTCACTGGAAGTGTGCAGACTTCGGGAGGGGCCTCTTATGGCCCAGGCGCAATATCAAGCCATCTTGCGGCATCCATTAGGGCCTAAGCCTCATATCAATATCAATATAATACTGCTGCGGCGCGCAGCCCAATCCCACACTCAGTCCAGAATCACATAAGCCCCTCGGGCACAATAGCATATAAAATATTCAGCCCAAACTTCAGTAAAAATATTATTTAAGCGCCAAGTTTTGAGAAAAAGGGCTGAGTTTGCAAAACAGTATTAAATACTAGGACAGGGTTCAATTATCTGTAAATATGGTAAGAAACCAGTAAAACAATCCCTGAAGGATTCAAGCAATTGGCACGAAGCCCAATTATAATAATTAATCCATTTCTATAAGGATATCTACTAAGCTTCAATCAATTAGGTGGTAATTTTATTATGCGGGATGGACCAAGTCACAATATCCAACGGTGCTCTACCCCACACCCGTTATCCGGCGTGCAAGTCACCTCAATATAGTACTATGATGTGTAAATTTGGGGTTTCAAACCCTCAACACAATATTTATATCTATTACTAACCTCAAGCTGGCCAAAATCCTAACTCGCTATGCCCTTGCCTTTCAAATCGATCTCCTCGCGCGTCGAATCTGGCCAAAACCACAACGAATACGTCACATTATGCTATAGGATCAATACCCAATCAAAAATAATCGAAAAACATCAAAAATCCCAAAATTAGCAAAACCCGAGCCCCAGGCCCACTTCTCAAATTTCAGAAAATTTTACATCAACGGATTTCTTATCTCTCCACGAGTCTAACCATACGAAAATTATCCAATTCCGACACCATTTGGTCCTTCAAATCATCATTTTGCATTTTTGAAAGATTCCACAATTTTCTTCCCAAATTCCATCCCAAATCATGAATTAAATGATGAATTCAATGATAGATTCATGTACTCTAGCAAAATCTACGTTAGAATCACTTCCCCGGATGAATTCCTTGAAAAACCTTTGAAAAATCGCCAAAATTGGAGCTCTCTAGGTCAAATATCAAATAAAATCCAAAACCTCGTATTTATATGGTAACCCCTCAGATTTCCATCTCCGCGGCCGCACAAAACCAGTGCGGTCCGCACAAAAACGACCGTGGTCGTGTAAGTTTTCTCTACTGTGACAGTATTTATTATTTTGGCCATAACTTTCGGTATGGATGTCTAAATGCCTATCATGATATGTTTCTGAAAACTAGATTCAAAGATCTACAACTTTTGTTTTTACATCATCCCCAAATTCTTTGTAAATCAAAAGATATGTGCTTTAGACGTTGGACTGACGACCTGCAGATCTTCATGACCGCGGCCGCGGTCACTTTTACGCGCCCAACACTAGGCTAGCGCGCCCCGCACTAAAATGACTGCCCCTTCCATTTTCTAAGTTCCAAATTCATACTCGCTCAAAACTCGCCCGAAACACACCTGAGGCCCCCGGGACCTCAACCAAAAGCACCAACACATCCTAAAACATTATTCAACTTCGTTCCAATCATCAAAACACCTCAAACAATACCAAAACCATCAAATTGTTGGAACATATATGTATGTTCACATTTATATGTTTTGATAATTGACAAACCGATTTAGATGGAAAATAATATATGCCAAATATATGTGAGTTATTATTGAAATACACTTTGATTTATATTTTAACTAAAGTGTATTTATTTTGTATTTGTTTTGTAGATATGCAAAAGCATACAAAGGGGAAGATAGAATTTGATATGCAAAGTTGATATGCGCAAAAGGGAAGATTTGCTTTGCGACATAATATGAGCGGACAAGAATTAAAGTCCAAGCATTATGTGAGCGGACAAGAATTGGAGTCCAAGAAGTTCAAGACAAGATCAAGAGAAGATATGAAGCAATGAAAATAAATGAAGAGCTTTTGTCGTGTCTTATTTATATTATCTTTATTGTGATCTTGATCCGACTTTAAGTTTGAGTCTTGGCTTCTTCTCATAAAATGATTTTAAAATATATGCATATCATATTTGACTTTACAATATATGCATATCATAAATGATTTTAAAATATATGCATATCATATTTGACTTTACAATATATGCATATTATAAATTGATTTTACAATTTATGCATATCACAATTGGTTTTACAATATATGCATATCATAAAGTATTTTACAATATATACTTTATATGCATATCATAAATATTTTTATTGCATTTAAAACAAGTTGGTTTTGAATGTTATATAATAAATATTTTCAATACATTTAAAACAAAATGATTTTAAATGTTTTTATTAATCCGGAATGGTCATTACAATTGTTTTTCATGTTTAAGATATTTATAATACTTAAACAAAGCTTTGAAAAACATTTTATAACTTATTTTTAATAAGTTAGTTGTTTTTAAAACGGACCATTTCCGCAAGGCATGATAGTCGAATATCTGACTTTAGATAGTCGACTATCCTAGTGACCGTTGCCAAGATAGTCGAATATCTATATCAGATAGTCGACTATCCTGATAGCCGTTGCCTGGATAGTCGAATATCCACTTTAGATAGTCGACAATCAACGGCTAGTTTTTCAAATTGATATTCGACTATTCCTAAGATATTCGAATATCTAACAGATTTTCAGAATCTGTCTTTTTGATTTATGCAACGGTTGGGAGAGCTTTTGGGGCTATAAATACACCCCAAAATCTCTCCTTAAACACAACACATCTGATACAAATATTCATAAGCTTTCAAACTCTTTCAATATCATATTTGATCATATTTATTATATTTTGAAAGCCAAGGTCTTAAATTTATTGTTGTGTTCTTGAGCGTACTTGTTTACTCATTATCCACTCTATTAAGAGAGTATTTGTTTAAGTGAGTAGTAAGTGTTGTATACACTTGTTGCAAGAAGAAAGGTATATTTCTTCTTGAGAAGTCTTGGGGTGAGGTATCCTCGAGCAGGGTTTCTTGAGGCTTATGTGATTTAAGTTCTCAAGTGTAAAGGTTTGTTAGGTACCTGGAAACTTAACAGAAGTCTTGAGGTGCGGTATCCTTGAGCAATGTAATGGTTTGTTAAGCACCCGCAAGCTTAACGGAGATAGTAGAACCTTGAGTTGTTGCTCAAGAGACTGGACTTAGCCACAGGTTGTGGTGAACCAGTATACGTTGTGGTGCACTCTCTCCTTACTCTTTAATTTCCGCATTTGAGCTTTAAATTCCTGTGAATTTTTATAATACGCTATTCACCCCCCCTCTAGCGTTAAGCACGTTTTCTAACACAAATTACATCAAATTCAAGCCTAAGCTCTTCTAAAACTTTCGAAACACGCTTTTGATCAAAAGTCCAACAAAATGACGTTCGAAAAATCTAAAATTTTGCACGCACATCCCGAACACCTAATGAAGCTACATCAACTCTCGGAATTTCATTCCGACCCCTGGATCAAAACCTCACCTATCAACCGGAATTCGCCAAAATACTAACTTCGCCAATTCAAATCTAATTCTACACCGAACCTCCAAAATCACTTACGATCACACTCCTAAGTCCCAAATCATCTCCTGAAGCTAACCGAATTGTCAGAATCCACATCCGAGCCCTCTAACTCATAGGTCAACATCCGATTGACTTTTCCAAACTAAGCTTTCCTTAAGGAGACTAAGTGTCTCATTTCCTTCCAAAAATTAACCCAATTCAACATGTTCACACAAGAAACTGATAATGAAGCATAACGAAGAAGGAAATGGGGGAAACAGAGCGGTTCTTATGAGACGACGAGTTGGGTCGTAATATTCTCCCCAACTTTAACAAACGCTCGTGCTCGAGCGTACCCAGAGTTGTCCTAGAAGCCAACCAATAGCCGAATGACCTAACCAAGCATACATTCGGGGGTAATCCCACGTCACCCTATCTCGCATAGGTCCGATAACACAACATAGCTGAAATTTCACAATCCATCTAGTCTATAAACCATAGAACCACATTGCACTTTCCGAAATCATACACAAGATCAGAACCTCACATCTATACTCAGAATAAGCCTAAAATAGCTGTAATAACCCATACCTGCAACCTCAGGTGCAATCATATGATATACTACATAATCCAACACTCAAAACAATAACTTCTATTCACAACAGTTGCCCACAATACCCAAATACCGGTAGAAAGCCTCTTATCAACTAAGGTCTTATTCCAACACTTTGATATGCTGCCAACAATAAATGAAACACGTAATAAATTGCAACTATTTCTCAGATCAACCATTCATGAAGCCACTTCCCTTTTGACTAATACCAGAGGAGATTCCGAGGCCGAACCTTGACATTATCCTTCAAACAAGCTAAAATCAAATTCGATCGTATTCATTAACAACCCCAACGATCACCTCGAATCCAACACACCACTCTGGTGACATGACACATCAATACAGTCCTAAGCCACAACTTGTATAATTCGCGTACCAATAAGAAACAATCTGAATATACTCAAATCATGAAAATAATCCCAAACGAAAGAGATGTACCTTAAGCTCATCAGTACCATCGCAACAAAACACTGAGACCCCGTCTCACGTCATAGAAATAGAACACATGAATCTACCCTGAAAGGTCATATCTCCACGTAGCTTGGCTACAATGCGCGATCCTATCCAAACACTGCTACACAAGGCACACCTCAAGTCACTATGCTCAAAATCGACAATCATGCACCATTTGACATCTGGAACCAAAGTACATCATCATATCCACGGTGAGACAAATAGCATATACCATGCAGCTCGATAGGTCATAACCGATACTCCATTCACCGAGAAACGCCCAAATACCTTTCCCGCTCGAATTCCACTATGAATCCCAAATGGAACTGCATCATATGTGCCCATAACCAATAAATCATAATGCCTCGCAACACAGAAAATCAACTCTTAGATCTCCCCAGATCACTAACAAACTCAATAACGATCTAATCGACCTATCCCTCAATAATGCAAATCGGGGCCAACCAAGCCGACTCAAACTAGAACATACATCCTTTTTGACATGCCAACGAACTCATCATCAAGGAAGCCTGAACTACTCCTTCCACTACTACAGCTCTTACCAGAGCCATACGATACGGTGCCCGGGAGCAAATCAATACCGAAATCCACTACCTCGCCCGGCGACATGCCCAACCATAAGAAATGCATCCGAAAAGTCCCTCAATACCAGAACTGAATCAATGGTAGAAACCTCTGCACTGACATCCATCACGAAGGCCAAATAAGCAATCCTCCCCAGCCGTCCGCTGGTCTTTGAAATACAACTTACTCTGCTAGAACATAATCCGACGCACCACGCCACTCCATACATAATCAAAAGTATCATATGAAGCCACAAAGTGTCGATAGGCTAACGATTAAAATGCAGTACAAAAGAAAGACGAACTCTGGAAGGAACTGCCTAACTTACGCACTAATACGTGCTCTCTTTAGAAATAGAGGAAGCAAGGCATACAAAAAGAGCATATAGAAAACTACGCTCAATATATCACACTGTTGAGGTGCGCAACCCGATCTAATTTACACACTCATGGCGGCATACCACCCGATCCACACGTAACACTCACCTAAAGAGGTGTACATCGAGCTCAATTTCTCATTAATATAAAAACCGAATTTCGGTCACAAGCATGCTAAGTGCATAATACCGTCCTGAGCGGGCATATAGCACTATAAGCTACCAAAACTCAAGCTCAACTAAGGTGCAATTTATAATTTGAATCTCGAGAGCCATTTTGCTCATAAACATCATTACTCACATGGCGCATTGTATCACTGCATGAAATATCTGACAACGAAATAACACCCTGACTCCTCCTCTATAAGGAGCGCATCAATGAAAAGAACCTATTTGGCCTGACATAGAGCCCATATTCACATTTGAATCCATCCACCAACCTCCAACCGATTCTGATCGCACCGAACTAGGTTAATTACCTTTCAAAGATCCCTAACAACTCATCTTCCGCTCGTAACACATAAGAACATCCATCATAGTCGAAGAAATCATCATAGTCCACAACTAAATAGACTGAGTGCCCTCCGGGCATATTTTCTTAATTAAACGCTATTATCACAACCTTCATAATTGGTTCAAGTCTTCAATCAATCAAGTGACTAACTGTTATACTTACACAATCTTCCTATGGGACACCCTCCCACAACCTACCATTACGAATAACTGGGTCATTCCTCCAAACCACCGGCCGTACTAACACTGAAAAGCGATCAAGAATCATTAACCAGGGTGCAAAGCCTTATCACAAAACACTGTTCTCAGGTGAGGCTGAAGACAATGCCGATTTACCTTAAACATCGAGACTTCTTCCCCCTTCATTCGAGCTCGTGATATCCTTGTCCATACCGAGTTGTTACCTTTATCTTCACTTCAAATTCCATACCACTCATTGCAACCAACATGCCAACATACGATAGAACACACTCATCATCACTGCTTCGGAACCATTATTAGATTAACACTTCATCATATGAAACTTTCCACGTAACTCACTTCAGGAGAACCATAGCAACACAGGGGAATTCTCATAACTGTAGAATATGCAAATCTATAAGTAGTGGTCCAACCTACCATGACCCTTCCGGGATCCGCCTACACGTAACAGGCCCATACAATCGAATACTCTTGAGTAACATCAATTATGACGGACGATAGGCCTCACACGTACCGCCACAAATCACACTCATAACTTGATCATACTGAAGGAATTGATCTCTACCACCAATATGGCTAACAAATCCATCTTCTCTCAACTTACCCTGATTGCCCTAGGAATAGTAGTAACTACATTCAACATATAACACCATCCATCCACACTCATCTCAAGTGACTTTGAATCACGAGACCATGCTATCTCGTATCCCACGAACCATTTCCTACCTTCCAACTGCTACCTCGCAAGTCGAACCATCATAGAACATTTTACAAATTCTGAACCATTACCTGCACCTTCCTAATAGTGCTACATAGAAGCCCATAATTAACATAACAAATACCACAAGTCTTGACCTTTTCCAATGAAAACATAGTCTCTAACCACATACACAATCTTATGACACCTGATTGTTACATGTAGAATCTTGAAAAAATTAAAATCATTCTCGAGAGTCATTTAATTCTTATTCAAACTAAATTCACCTGATCAAACGAACATAACTACTCGTGCCTCATTAGCACTCTGACACCACAGGATATGACCTCATCCCAATATAAACAAACATCTTCCTGCTCCATGCACCAAACATTCTTTACCAACAATAGCTTAAGACATCCTGTGATTATCACACATCTACGAAGCACCATATAACCTTTGTCAAAATTTTGCTTCACTCGTGCCATCCTCAGCTCAATTTCCGTAACCAGAACTAATTCGCCAGCATGCCTCAAATCGGGACCAACTTAGCACATAACCGTGCAATTAATTAATCAACAGCAAACTCCCCAACTTGGCTTGAAGCCATAGATCAAAACACTCCCGACAACTCATAGGGCACATACTCCATTGCTGCCTTTATACCACACTAAGATTAAACTCAATCCTTCATAAGCTTGTGGAAACACAAATCATCTAGAATTTTTTTAACCCACCTGCTTTGCCTCCAACTACTATTTCTGTATACCTTCCACCGTCCTAAACTGTACATAGTCGCTTAGTCTTCCTATGTTTTAACTCATATCACGACATAAAATTTTTACTTCACTCTCAACTAGAAACATGAAAACATTCTTCACGCGCCCATAACTCGGGCTATACCTCGAATAGCAATGGAATTCAAACACCTAATAGTTCTTCTATAATCCAGTAGGCCTTCCTCATTACCTCCAAGTCACATAGATGTACCTTGCAGCACTAACATACTCACCATGTGGCTAACTAGCCGTCACTCCCACTAATAGGGGCAATGCCGAACATATAAGTTTGAAACACTTGCTCACACAATCAGCACCTCGGTGCTCAAGCCATAGGAAAAGATCCGGCCTCAAGTCCTCTAGACTGGCCCAACATAAACTCACCGAGATTATATCTCGCCCCTCGGTCGAGGAATCACAAGCCATCAAGAAATATCTGATACTGAGGGCTCATACGCGCGTATGAACACATGGAAGGAATTTCAAGAGTTTTTTTTCAAGCTGAATCAAGGACGCAGGATAATAATTCAAGAATGTGAGATTTTCCTAAAGGTTTTGTAGCCTCCCGAGGATAAGTACAGATGTTTTCGTATCGATCCACGAGACTCTACTAATTCAGCTCATGACTCGCGAGACCAAGTAACCTAGGCTCTGATACCAACTTGTCATGACCCCAACCCCGGTCGTGGTGGTTCCCAACACACTGCTAGACAAGCCCGACCAATTCAACAACTTTAACCCTTTTTATACAGTTCATGATTCAATTAACACAAATAATTACTAAGTCATAATACTGAAACTCTGAAATATAGTTAAAATATGCGAAAACCCCAAGTAGAAATACTATTACACAACCCGAAGAATCCGGTGTCACAAGTCTGAGCCTCTAATACACGGGTGTCAACCTACTACATATTGCTCTAAAGAAATGTGGAAATACAGAAAATAGGTTAGATGGGAAGATCAGGATTGCGGACATCATGCAACTACCCTGATGCTCCCAAATATAATGCTCGGCAGAGAAATCCTCGCACATCCTCAGTGGGTGCACCTAGATCTGCACACAAGGTGCATGGTGTAATGTGAGTACTTCGAACCCATAGAGTAATAAATATAAATAAAGGCTAAGAATAAGAAATCCTGGAAAGGCAAAATGTAAGCTATAATTATAGAAGTTCAATCCAGATAATATCAACTCAATATACCAAATGAAAAAAATGATGTTGCAACAGATAGGTAAATGAATGAGAATCAATTAAGAAATGCAACAAATAGTATGGTACTCTCTAGTAAGTGCTGTGGCGTGCAGCCCGCTCCATGCAACAAATGACGACGCTCACTGGAAGTGTGCAGACACCGGAGGGGCCTCTTACGGCCCAAGCACAATATCAAGCCATCTCATGGCATCCATTAGGATCTAAGCCTCATATCAATATCAAAATAATACTACTGCGTCGCGCAGCCCAATCCCAGACTCAGTACAGAATCACATAAGCCCCTCGGGCACAATAGCATATAAAATATTCAGCCCAAACTTTAGTAAAAATATTATTTAGGTTCGAAATTTTAAGAAAAGTGGCTGAGTTTGCAAAACAGTATTAAATATTAGGACTGAGTTCAATTATATTGTAAATATGGTAAGAAACCAGTAAAACAATCCCTGAAGGATTCAAGCAGTTGGCACGAAGCCCAATTATGATAGTTAATCCATTTGTATAAGGATATCTGCAAGCTTCATTGAAATAGGTAGTCATTTTATTATGCGGGACGGACCAATTCACAATTCCCAACAGTGCTCCACCCCACGCCCGTTATCCGACGTGCAAGTCACCTCAATATAGCACTACGATGTGCAAATTCAGGGTTTCAAACCCTCAACATAGTATTTACATCTATTACTAACCTCAAGCTGGCCAAAATCCTAGCTCGTTGTGCCCTTGCCTCTCAAATCGACCTCATCGTGCGTCGAATCTAACCAAAACCACAACGAATATGTCACATTGTTCTATAGGATCAATACCCAATTAAAAATAATCTAAAAACATAAAAATCTCGAAATTAGCAAAACCGAGCACGGGCCCACTTCTCAAATTCCAAAAAATTTTACATCGACGGATTCCTTTTCTCGCCACTAGTCTAACCATACGAAAATTATACAATTCCGACACCATTTGGTCCTTCAAATCATCATTTACATTTTTGAAAGATTCCATAATTTTCTTCCCAAATCATGAATTAAATGATGAATTCAATGATAGATTCATGTACTCTAGCCAAATCTAAGTTAGAATCACTTACCCCGATGAATTCCTTTAAAACCTTCGAAAAATCGTCAAACTCTGAGCTCTCTAGGTCAAAATATGAAATAAAATCCAAAACCTCGTATTTATATAGTAATCCCTCAGTTTTCCATCTCCGCGCCGCATAAAATCAGTGCGGTCTGCACAAAAACGACCGCGGTCGCGTAGGTTTTCTTACAGTGATAGGCTTTAGTATTTTGGCCATACCTTTCGGTATGTCCAAATACTTATTATAATATGTTTCTGAAAACTAGATTCAAATTGCTACAACTTTCGTTTTTGAATCATCCTCAAATTTGTTGAAGATCAAAAGATATGAACTTTCGAAGTTGGACCAACGGCCTGCAGATCTTCATGACCGCGGTCGCGGTAACTTTTACGTGCCTGGCACTAGGCCAGCGTGCCCCGCACAAATTCCAACGCGCCCTGCACTAAAATACTGCCCCTTTCATTTTCTAAGTTCCCGAATGTACTCGCTCAAAACTCACCCGAAACACACCTGAGGCCCCTGGGACCTTAACCAAAAGCACCAATGCATCCTAAAACATTATTCAACCTCGTTCCAATCATCAAAACACCTCAAACAACACCAAAACCATCAAATTACATCAAATTCAAGTCTAAGCTCTTCTAAAACTTTTGAAACACGCTTTTGATCAAAAGGCCAACCAAACGACGTCCGAAAAATCTAAAATTTTGCACGCACATCCCAAATCACCTAACGGAGCTACAACAACTCTTCGAATTCCATTCGGACCCTCGGATAAAAATCTCACCTATCAACCGGAATTCGCCAAAATACAAACTTAGCCAATTCAAGCCTAATTGTACACCGGACCTCCAAATTACTTACGATCACACTCGTAAGTCACAAATTATCCCCTGAAGCTAACCGAATCGTCGGAATTGACATCCGAGACCTCTAACTCATTGGTCAACATCCAATTGAGTTTTCCAAACTAAGCTTTCCATAAAGAGACTAAGTGTCTCATTTCCTTTCAAAAATCAACCCAATTTAACCCGTTCACACAAGACACTAATAATGAAGCATAACGATGAAGGAAATGGGGGAAACAGAGCGGTTCTTATGAGAAGATGGGTCGGGTCGTCGCAAATAACTTGAGAAAAAATAAGTAATTGCAAATATTGTTCAAAGAACAAAAATAAAAAGATGGGAAGGCAGTCACGGATACTCGAAGAGTGCCGAATGTTTCTGGATCAGTTACACCTTTCACCGCTACTTGCTTGCAGCCACCATATGTAGTGTTTCTCCTTTTAAAAAGTAAACCAATAATGTATGAAATTTGGGAAGAGAGAGGGAAAAATACTCGAAGAGCAGTTGGCGAATGATTTTTTGGTTAAAAAATTATTGTAGATTGAACTCTAGCAATCTGCTAGGTAAGAAAGGAATTTACCTGGGAAAGAAGAGAAAGTTACCAGGGATTTGGGAAGAAGATAGATGGAGCTATGGCAGGCGGAGACTCTAGCAAGCCGCGTCCAATGATAGGTTTTCGTAATGTTTTCTTTTTCTTATTTTGGTAGAATTCGTATTATTTTCTTATTGGAGGGAACAGCTAATTCAGGTCTAAAAGTATTGGAAGGAAAGATTTTAATTTACTTGTAAGGAGGAAAAGCTAAAATAGTAAAAAATGATTTTAATGAGTGATTTTTAGTGGTAATTTTATTTTTATTGCCACTAAAAAATATCTTTTATTGGCTAATGGTCATGCGCCGTTAATATTTCAGCTTAAAGAATCTATTAGCAGCAATTGCCTTATTGCCGCTAAATAATTGACGCTAAAGTCCATTTTTGTATTGGTGAGAATTTTGAATTTCGTCATAAGTGGTTGGAGGATACTTCATCAATCGGCTCAACATTTTTCTAGTTGCTCTTGAACCATCTTTGCTCAGCCCGTTCTGAAGGCTGCGACCGTCATCCCTCTGGATATGTTTGGCAGAGTCATCCTTACTCGGTTGAACAGGGCGAGGAGTCCCTTAGTCCCTTGCCCAAGGATTCCCTAACATCAAATATGTCATTTACTTTTGCTACGACCTTCTTTCTTCGGCATGGGCGGTTATGAACTTAACGATCATTTCCTTGAAAGTTTCTATAGAGCAGGCTAGTAGCTACGAATACCATGTTAATGCCCCTCCTGTGAGGGTTTCGCCAAACTTCTTCAGCAGATAGAGGACTCTTGTTCCTTGGTGAGGCCGTTGCCTTTCACGGTGGTGACGTAGTGAGTCACAAGATCTTTCGGATTGGTTATTCCATCATATATCTTGAGGTAGGGTGTTGATATCCAAGTTTTTCCTCATATATTTCAAAATACTGCATGAGCATCAACCAATATTTTTTCATACTTTTTATGTAATTTTAAAAGGATTTTAATTAAAGTATTTTAGCATTTTGTTATTCAAATAATTACTAATTGCATCACAAACGGTTTTATGGTAATTTTATTGCTTAATTTTATTATTTTATATTTATACTTAGCTTTAATTATTTCATGAATAACCACATTCACATGTTAGGGTTATAATTGCAATAACTTTACAATAATGGCCCTTGTTTGCATAATTACCTTATTTCACAATAAATAATATTTTGTATTTGTATAATATTAAGTAATTATTTTAATGATTTTCATGCATAAAAATAATTTTTTTCATTTGATTAACAATTTTTTACAAATACTTTTATTAATTATTTGGCTATTTAACAAATAACCTCTTTAATTTTGTTTAATTTCAGACCTTAACCCAATTTTTTACTCCCAGCCCAATTAAAATCACAACCTAATACCCTGACCCAATTTTATACCTACCTAACTCCTCAGATCAAATCATGGCTGTTGATCTCAAAAGATCTATGGTCCGGGATCATTTTCCTTTTTTTAATTACCCATTACCCTCCTCCCCTAAACTGTACTCATTTTTTCAATTCCGTTGCGCCTTGTTATCCCTCCTCCTCTCTTCTCTTTCAATCTCCCCATCTATTCACTCTCAAACTCTAGCCCGTCTTCACCTGAACCCCTTCGATCTACGGGGTTTCTCTTCTATTCTGGGCCTATCTAGCCTCTTATCTCTACTAGTTATATGATTTCTACGATGTTTGATGTGAATCTCAAGAGATTGGAACCAAATCTCGCTCAAAGTCTCTCTTGTCTCGATTATTCTGTCTATGTTCACTCTGATACTTCTGAGTATGAGTATCTTCGTATTTTTGGGTTTTAAATCTTTGGTTCAAACCAAATTTGATTTGATTCTGTATTTTTATGAACATAGCTATTTTCTGGGATGAATCCATCCAGATCTCTTTAGATCTAAAATGATTTGTGCTTGTTTGGTAGTTCTCCTTTAAGATTTTCTATTCTTGCTATTGTTATTGACCCATTTCGTTTACTCTCAAAGCTAGGGTTTTGATTTTTGAGAAATTTCTGCAAAAAGGTTTTAGTGTTTAAATGTTCTCATCTCTGAATTTCTTATTTACTCTTTGACTGATTTCTACTCGATTTAATCTAGCTCCATGTATATGTCTTTGTATTTTTAGGGTTTTGATTATTTGATTGCCTATCGTACTGTCTTGTGCCTGTTTACCTTTAGTCTTGTCAATTAAGTGTTAATTGATTTTATTACCCAAATTAGGTCTTGAATTTAGTATCTGCATCTTTTTATAAAGAATTTTCCTGTTTACCTTATTTATGTGATTAATTATCCTTGCTACTGGCCCGATATTGTGTTTTGTCTTTTAATTGAATTCTGGACCTACTACTTACCTTACTTAGACCTCAATCTCGACTGCTGATTTTATTCTATGTTATTTTAAATTATACCTCCATGATTCTGCCTATTAATTGATTCATGTTAAGCCCTAATTGACTGATTGATTGATCGTTTTGCCTTATTGGTGTACCATTGATTCTCCTACCTTATTTTGTTTTACTCTACTATACGCTATAAAATCCTTCATTGTTCTGATTTTCAAAGACACATTCTCAGACTCAGACATCTATACTTACAAACACACAATAATACACACCTATTCAATTTCAATTTCTTTGATACGTTGCACAGTCTACCTGGCTGAAAGCCAAGGCTAGACTCTTGGATTTCATTCGTCTTCACCTTCCTGTTTGCTATCTCTTTAACTGGTATGCCTCCATTTCTGTTATCATGTTCTCTTCTATATGCTATATAGTTAGACTTCAATATGATTTTGTTTGCCCTATTGTTTCCTATTTACTGTTCTCCTAACTAGTATGTCTCAACTCATATTACCATGTTCTATTTTATATGACATGTAGTCAGTCTATTATAGACCTCAACATGTTCCTGTATGATACATGATTCCCCATCATTTTGTTCTCACCTGTGATGCCTCAGTTATTGTTTTTCATGTGATTGTATGATTAGTGTACTTCCAACTGCGATATGTTTCTGTTTTCCATATATTTCCTGCTTGCTTTCCCTAACTAGTATGTCTGAAATCATGTTAATTTGCTTTCTTCTATGTGGTTATCTGATGGGCTTACCTTAGCATGTTTGGCCCTTGATCTTTGTTTACTTTTTTCAAGACTAGAGAACTTCAGTTCCTGCTATACTGTGCTATATGTTTATTTGGTTAGTTATTTCAAACTCCAGCATGTTTATGTTCAATATATGTCTATATGAGTCCGCCTAGTGATAGCTAATAAACTAAACCCTATCTAAATAAGTTGTATGTTCCTTGTTCTGAACATGGCTGGATACTGCAAGCATGTAATGTGGCTAACTCCATCTTTCAATTCAAATGTCTTTGATTTTGTGATCACTAATATAAGTATCAAGTCTAGACAAACATCAATCTTCCTGAATCACGTGTTAAGTATGGATTATGTGTGTAACCCCTGTATCCTAAATCTATTTGCTTCTTAAATTAAATTATTTTCTAAAATTGTCCCCTTACCTTCTATGCACTGGTTTTCAAATTTCTACTCTTACACTTTTAGGTTTCGATCACCCCCAGTATGAGCACTACCTATGGTCCCTGAGACTCCTATGAACTCTAACACATTGGTGCTGGTTTTCCAATCATTTATGAATTCTGTGTTGAATACATGGCTCTAGTGTGAGTATTGCCAGGGGTCCCTGAGGCCTTTTGGAAACTTTGACACACTTGAAGTTTGGATCCCTTCTACTGATTCAAGACTATAGTGTTGAAGGCCTGGCTCTCATGTTTATATCGGGCCTGCTAAGGCTACCAATAGTATGATGATTCTTATTGTGTAATTTATTCATATTGGTCTGTAATAATCTCTGTAATAAATATATATGGAGTTATTAGTAAAAGTTGGGAGGGTATATTCTCATATCTTTTGTTGAAATTGGGTAGAAATCATATCTATAGAACTTAACTATGTTGATTGCACTATGTGGATACTGTATTGTGATCCTACCTGTAGGTTTTTATGATTGTTTGATTTTGTGTTGCACATCTGCATGTTAAAAACTTGCTTATAGGACTTTATGTTTAATTCTGCGCATTAGAAATCCTGCTTATAGGATCTACATGTATTTTAAACTCAACGTGCATTAGTGACCATGTCCATAGGGTTCTATCTATTTGATTAACAAATTTTCCTGGTGATGTGCTTAAGAATTCTTCCCACATGTGATTAATAGAAATCATGCCTATAGGTTTACTGTAATAACTAAATTTTGCTCCTGAAAAATAATAATCAAGACATGAAATATAGCGGCAAATATTATATTTAATTTCAAGTGATGGGGTTACAATCTCTAATATATCTCTAAATCTAAAGAGATGTAGCCCTCTGATTCTTCTCCTCACGGCTGATGGTTCAAGGGCTTGAGAGCTTGATCTTGAACTTGAAGGATTTCAGATTTGTAGTACGTTACGGACAATTTGAATGGTCGTAGGAACCAGGATTTGGCATTCGGTTATCACTAACGGAAGATTTAAAGTCGTCCGCCTATGATTTGAGTTTGCCTTTGGAATTTGACCACAAACGATAATTGCTGATATGGATAGAGACCTTGATGCTATTCTTCAGAGCTTCTTTAGCCTTTCCTTATGCTTACTTGCTTCTTCCTTAGCTTTCTGATTTTGACCCCTTTATATAGGTGTGGGTTGGAGTAATCTCCAAGAAAATCCTAGTGGATCATTGGGATTGAGGCTTATGGGCTGACCCATTTGATGGAAACCAATTGACGGGCTAGCCTAATAATATATTGGACCTTTATTTAAATCAATTTAATTGGATTTAAATAACAAACCCAATTATACCAGTCCATTTTATTTAATTGGACCAAGAAATATTTAATTTGTGGTAAAATCCAAATTTTTTATGGATTTAAATTTGACAAAATTTTAATCATCTACAAATGGCCCTACTTCAAGGCTTGTCGGGGTGTAGGCTTACCGAAACATGAAGACATGCCTGAAGAACCAATGCGACCCTTTTTTTAGTAGTTTCCTTTTGCAAATTCCTTCTTTCCAAGGGTACTACTTTGCAATAGCTTATTCTTAAATTATATGATCGTGGCTCCAATTTGTACCTTTTTTTAAAGAAAGAAGAAAAAATATGAAAGAGCATTAATTTAATCTCCTAATTGGGTTGAGCAAACTTCTAGTTTGACTAACCATGTATATCATAAAACAACTTCAAAAAACTTTCCTATTTTCTTGCCAAAAGAATTTCCTTAATGTCATGCCCCAAATCCATGGACATGACCGACACTCAACCGGGTATCCCCAGTCGAGTGGACCTGGGTGCCTTTCCTATTCCCCACATGTTACCCCACATTATTCAATGATAGTTAACCAAAAGATACCAAATTTCAATTAAAAGAACATATACACCAAACACGAGGAATGTGGTACACAAGTTTACAACGCCCACACATACACTTTTATGCATAAGTCCTGACCCACATACCACTGTCTACGGAGCCTCTACGAGAATTATAGTACAACACTTGCCGGCTACAAGGCCCCGACTATACCTTTTCCAAAAGATACAAACTCCAAAATACAACAACAGGAGTAACGTAGGCCACACATGGCCCCAGAAGGAAAGGGGCTCACCAAACACGAATACTGGCGATAGAGAGGAGGAGGAGGAGCTACGAACGGTGGCCTAGAGTGCCTGCCACGAATCCACCTACAATCATAACACGAATGTAGCGCCCCCGGCAAAAGGGACGTCAGTACACTTGAATATTAGTGGCATGTATGAACTAACTCTATAAACTCAAGCCAAATTGCATGAACAAGTATAGAACTGAACAAAAATAGTACAAGTACAACAAGGAAGCAACAACCAAACATTTCACAACAATTATTCACTAGTCATACAAAGGAGCAATCAGTGCCCCACAGGTTACAAACACTCCTGCTGTCTCCTTTCACATTTTCACATTTATCATTTCATGATTCATATTCGTATCATTAGTGATATTGGATCACATTTCCACCCTTATTACCTTGTCCATCCTTATTACCTCGGCCACCCTTATCACCCCAACCCACTCCTTATTTCACCGTGTTACGGTGCGCAACCCAACCTCGCCTGACAGTTTTCAATTCACAACAACAAACATCACAACAACATGTACAAGAAATCAACCATGGCACTTTGTTAGAATAATTCCACAACAATGGTATTAAAACCCCAACACTAGCAACAACAATTTTTCTCATGTGTATCAAAGTTGATACACAATTTAGATCATCACAACAACTATTCACAGTTAATCACACGCGTTGTTCCACAATATTTCTATTTCCACTGTTCCACATTATTTCCAGTCCCGCTATTCCACGTTATTTCCGTTTCCGTTGTTCCAATTACAAGTTCCACAACATTCACCACAAGGTACTACCACACAATTTGACAACACGAAAGCTTCACAATGATTTTCATATGAATATCAACTATCAACAATTTCACAACTAGCGTAGGTGATTTCACGAGGATCACAGTTAGCCATACATACCTGGAATTGAATATCCTCTTTAACCTCTACTCCAGTTCATCAAGCAATCAAGAAGGATCAATCTAGTTCATGATTAATACATAGACCTTTAGAATAGGAATTCACAATTTACTACCCAGTTCCCTTTTTACAAGATTTTTGGGTTTTGAAGACATGCATGTGGATTTCTAACAAGAATTTTCAAAATCAAAGCATGAAACTCCCTCCCCAAACCTGAGTTCGAAAATTAGGGGAAAAAGGGTTAGGGATTTTACCTTGAAATCAGAGGGGATGGTAGATTCTCAAGATTTTTCGAGCTTTGATGATTTTTGAAAGATCAATTGATGAATAAATAGCTTTCTCTCTCTAGAACCCTCTCTTTCTCTCTCTTATTTTGTTCAGAAAATGGGATAAAAATGAGAGACGAGGTGTTTTATTAAAAGAGGGGTTGGGCTTAGAATTTTAGAAAATAACTGAGCAAACACGATCTGCGATGCTTGTCTCTGATCGCAGAACTGACATGCGGTCCGCAGAAATGGCTCAAGTTTCAAACCTCTCAGGTTGGGAGTGCAGTGACCATGCGGTCCGCATTTGTGTTCTGCGGTCGCAGAATGCGCCGCAGAACTGACCTTTGAATTTCTTCATGGACAATATGCGATCACTCTCTGCCGCATAGTGATTATGCGATCGCAGATTTGACAGCATTTTCAACATCAAAATTTGGCTTCTCTCTGATTCATTCTGCGGTAGGAATGCGTTCCGCATAGCTGATCTGCGATCGCATTCTGAACTGTATTTTGACACTTTTCTGGAAAAGTTAATTCTTTCAATTCTTAAAGGCTTAAATCACTACCTAGGGTCCGAACCGCGGTAAGCTTGTGATCCACGAAGAACTCTACACATTCATAACACATAATCAGAGTAGACACCACGATTTACTAACTTCTGAGACAAAATTATTTACGGGACCTTACATTCTCCCCCACTTAAGATCATTCGTCCTCGAATGAGAACATTGGAAATCAACGAGTTGGAAAACATTATATGCAAGTTTCCTCACCTTTTATTAACTTTCAAGTTTGTTTTTAGAAAAATTTCGCCAAAGTTTCCTTTGTAATATGGACATAACCACCTGTCAGAGAATCCCCAAAATACGTTCCTAAGAACCATTACACAACTTGCTACCTTTACAACAGTTATAAAATGCAAAATTATCATATTTGCACATATTCAACCCCTCGACACACTTCTAGCCATTTTGGCACGCTACATGGAATCAAATTAAGCAATAATTATCTGCACTATCAAAACCGTTTACCTGACACATAAGTACGACACAGTTATTTATCTCAATAGAAATCCTCCATGCAATAACTAATCATTATACAATTAGAACACTTTGATACTCGCTATCCATGCAAAATTAATCATTGCCTCTTACATCGCCTTATCATGAGAGCAAAAAACCTTCATTACCAAAAAGGACTGCACATTGTTCAAATAATCACATCACATAAATTTTGTTAGCACAACTTGGAGAACTACCATAATAAGGCACTTGGAAAGAGAAGGGATGATTCTTACACCTAATGGAACAGAACACTAGCTTCCCTATGGACAAGATTCGCATGGTCATTCCTAACTTATTCAAATAGATGGGGGTATTTCGTCTTCTTTTCATCTTCTGCTTCCCACGTGGCTTCCTCGACTTGTTCGTTTCGCCACAACGCTTTGACTGAAGCAATCTCCTTGTTCTGCAACTTTCGGACTTGCCTATCCAAAATAGCAACTGGAATCTCTTCATACGAAAACTCTTCTTTAACCTTGATGTCTTTAACTGGCACAATCTTAGACGGATCACCCAGAACTTTTCTTAACATGGATACATGGAACACCGGGTGCATTAGGGACATTTCAGGGGCCAATTCCAACCTATACGCAACTTGACCGATCTTTTGAAGGACTTGATAAGTCCCGACGTACCTAGGACTTAGTTCCCTCTCTTCCCAAAGTGCATGAATCCTTTCATAGGGGACACCCTCAAGAATACCCAATATCATTCTTGAAACTTCAACTCTCTCTGACGCACATCTGCATAAGATTTCTGGCGACTCTGAGCAATCTGCACCCTTTCCTGAATGACTCTTACCTTCTCCATGGCCTGATGCACGAGATTTGGCCCTATTAGTTCCGCTTCACCAACTTCGAACCACCCAATCGGTGACCTATACCTTTTTCCGTACAATGCTTCAAACGGGGCCATCTGAATGCTAGCATGGAAGATGTTGTTATAAGAAAACTCTATAAGAGGCAGGTGATCATCCTAATTACCCTTGAAATCCAAGACACATGCCCGCAACATATCCTCGAGCGCTTGAATAGTCTGCTCTGCCTGGCCATCGGTCGACGGATGAAAAACTGTACTAAGATTCACTTGAGTACCCAAACCTTGCTGAAATTTCCTCCAGAAGTTAGCTGTAAACTGAGCTCCTCGATCCGAAATTATAGAAAGTGGCATACCATGAAGCCTCACTATCTCCTTGATATACAATCGAGCATATTGTTGTGCAGTATCGGTGGACTTGACTGGCAAGAAGTGAGCTGATTTGGTGAGCTTATCCACAATTACCCAAATTGAGTCAAACTTGTGCTGAGTACGAGGTAGTCCTATCACGAAGTCCATATTGATCATTTCCCATTTCCACATTGGTATTTCTATAAGCTGAGTCAACCCTCCCGGTCGCTGATGCTCGGCCTTCACTTGCTGGCAACTTGGACACTTAGAGACGAAGTCTGCTACACTCTTCTTCATACCACTCCACCAATAGGTATCCTTGAGATCGTGATACATCTTCTTAGAGTCCGGGTGCACTGAATACTTGGAATGATGAGCCTCTTCCTCTCCCGAAGATTACCTACGTCTGGGACACATAGCATGTCATGGCACCGTAGCACATCATCATCGCTGCCGAGCGAAAATGCAAAAGTTTTGTTGCTTAGAACTGCCTCCTTCAACTGTGCCAATGCTGGATCAACAAACTGATTTTCTTTAACCTCTGCCAGGAGTGACGATTCTTCCGTATTATGCACCATAAGTTCCTCCTCATTCGGGGCCGAGATACAAACCCCAAGGCTAGCCAATTGATGTATCTCTTGAGCTAAGAGCCTATGATCCGCCCTCAAGTGAGCCAAACTACCCATGGATTTCCAACTGAGGGCGTCGGCCACCACGTTCGCTTTCCTTGGATGGTACAAGATGTCCATATCATAACCTTAAGCAATTCGAGCCACCGCCGTTACCTCAAATTTAGCTCCTTCTGCTTGATGAAATACTGGAGACTCTTGTGATCTGAAAACACATTTACATGAACCCCATAAAGATAATGCCACCATATTTTCAAGGCGAACACTACTGTTGCAAGCTCTAAATCATGCGTCGGATAAATCTTCTCGTGATTCTTGAGTTGCCTGGAAGAATATTCTATGACCTTTCCGTGCTTCTTCAGAACACACCCTAAACCAACTATGGAGGCATCACAATAAACCACAAATCCCTCAGTGCCCTCTGGCAAAGCCAACACTGGTGCCGAAGTCAACCTTGTCTTCAGTTCTTGAAAACTTTTCTCACAACTATCTGACCACCGGAACTTGGCTGATTTCAGCGTCAATTTGGTCAATGGGGAGGCGAGGGTGGAGAATCCCTCTAGAAACCTCAGATAATACCCTGCCAACCCAAAAAATCTACGGATCTCCATCGGGTTCGTGGGTCTAGGCCAATCCTTCACCACCAAAATCTTTTGGGGGTCTACCTGAATCCCCTCACTGGAAAAAACATGACCCAGAAAAGCGACGTACTCCAACCAAAATTCACATTTGGAAAACTTGGCATACAATTGGTGCTGATGAAGAGTCTGCAAAACCGCTCTGAGGTGATTGGCATGATTCTCCCTGCTTCGTGAATATACGAGGATGTCGTCAATGAACACAATCACGAAGCAGTCTAAGAATGACTTGAAGACCCGATTCATAAGATCCACAAAATCTGTCGGGGCATTGGTTAGCCCAAAAGACATGACCAAAAGTTTGAAGTGGCCATAACGAGTTCTGAAGGCGGTCTTAGGAATATCCTGCTCCTTGATCTTCAATTGGTGGTACCCGGACCGCAAATCAATTTTTGAGAAGAACCTTGCACCTTGCAATTGATCGAACAAATCATCTATCCGAGGAAAAGGGTACTTATTCTTGATGGTGACTTTATTAAGCTGCGGATAATCAATACACGTCCGAAGCGACCCATCCTTCTTTCTAACAAAAAGAACAGAAGCACCCTACAGCGACACACTTGGCCGGATAAACCCCTTCTCCAATAGATCCTTCAACTGCTCTTTTAACTCCCGCAACTCTGGCGGCGCCATTCTGTACGGATGAATAGATATTGGCTGGGTATCTGGAAATACATCAATCCCGAAATCGATCTCCTATCTGGCTGGATCCCTGGAAGCTCATCTGGAAATACCTCAAGGAACTCTTTCACAACTGGCACGGACTCGGGAGAAGACACCTCTGGAGTAGTGTCCGCTACCCGGACTAAATGATAAATACACCCTTTTCTAATCATCTTTGAAGCCTTGAGGTAGGAAATAAACTTACCCCTCGGCACAACAATATTTCCCTTCCATTCAACCACCGGCTCATTAGGAAACTCAAGTCTTATGACTCTCGTCCGGCAATCAAGCTTAGCGAAGCACGAATAGAGCCAATCCATCCCCATAATTACATCAAAATCCACCATCCCAAGCTTAATACGGTCAGCCGTGGTAACACGACCACCTACCATAACAACACAATTCCTATAGACCCGCGTAACTGTAATGGAATCGCCCACCGGAGTCGATACAGAAAACGGCTCAAGAAGCTGTTCGGGTCCAATCCCAAAACTCGAAGCAACAAATGGAGTGACATAGGACAAAGAAGACCTCAGATCAATAAGAGCACAGCAATCAACTATCTGAATAGATAAGATACCTGTGACAACATCCGGGAAGCCTCAGCACTCTGACGGCCACTCAATGCATAATACCTGTTGGGTCCTCCCCTACCACGAGTTCCACCTCTGGCCGCACCACGCCCTGCTGGGGCTGGATGGCACACTGATGACGTAGCAATTGATGAAATGGAGGGCTGAGCATGGCCCCCACCCGCGCCCTGCCTGGGTGCACGGGAGTCTCGCTGCATATGACCTCTCACTCCACAATTGTAGCACACTAGAGCATCCAAGTAACAAGCCTCTGTATGAAATCTCCCACACTTGGGGCATATACCCTCTGTTGTCGAGGTCTCATCCCCGAATGACTGAACTAACGGGAACTCCTGCTGCCTGAACGTGGCCCCGAAGGGCCACTCTGCTGGGAACAGTGCACGGATGGCGGTGCACTAACTGAGGACTGAGCATAAGACTGAGACGGTCCTGATAACCCTCTCCCTGGAGCTGACCTCCTTGAGTGACCCATAGACCGGGCCCTGCTGCTACTCTTCCTATCGGCCCGAATCTTCAACTTCTTGGCCTCTGCAGCCCGAGAAAAACCCACGATCTTTCCATAATTCATGTCTGAATGAAAAGTCGCTGTTGCAGCTTCATTTACCACCAAAGGGCTGAGACCCTGAACGAATCGCCGAACTCTTGCCTCCATAGTCGATACCAACTGAGGAGCATACTTGGACAACCTCATGAACTCCATATGATATTCCCAAACACTCATGCTACTCTGATTAAGAACTTCAAACTTGGTGGCACGGGCTGCCATGGTTTCGGCAGGCAAGAAGTGGTCGATGAAGGCATCTACGAACTCATCCCATCTAGCTGGAGGGCTCCCCTCCTCACGGGAATCCTCCCACATCGCAAACCATGAACGCGCAGCTCCCTTCAACCTATACGAGGCCAATTCTACCCCTTCTATCTCGGTAGCTTTCGTTGCCCGAAGGGTCTTGTACATCTCATCAAGGAATTCCTGCGGATCGGCCTCTAGGTCTGTACCTGAGAACTCTAGAGGGGACAACTGCACAAACTGATGAACTTTGGAGCTAGAGGAATCTCCTTGTCCACTGGAGGACACAGGGGCATCATGAGATCGCTGGGCTTGAGTGGCCACTAAGTGGGTCAACATACGGATAGCTCCTGTAAGGTCCCCATCAGAGAGGCCATGATTGGAAGTCGGAGCAACATCAAGATTAGGGGCATTGGCAGGAGGGATAGTGGCATCCTCGGCCGCCGCTGGAACAGGCTCGCTTGGGCTAGGAACAGATGGAGCAGGCAAGTTCAGAACTTGGGAATCATTCTCCCCCACGGCAGTCGGCACATGATCCACATCCACTCTAGAAGAGGCATTGGCCCCTAGAGTGAGTCTAGCTTTCTTCTTAGTTACCATTACTGAAAATTTGAAATAGAGCACGAATCATACATAACATCACTTCACCGCACGAACTTGAAATATCAAAGAAGAGGATAGTTTTTCCTAAATGTCCGTATAGCCCCCAACTTATAGATGTGGACGACAACACACCGATAAGAAGGGCTCTACTAGGCACGACTCCGAGACATCCTAGGACTCATTCAAAACCTATGGCTCTGATACCAAGTTTGTCACGCCCCAAATCCGTGGGCATGACCGGCACTCAACCGGGTATCCCCAGTCGAGTGGACCTGGGTGCCTTTCCTGTTCCCCACGTGTTACCCCACATTATTCAATGATAGTTAACCAAAAGATACCAAATTTCAATTAAAAGAACGTAGGATTTCTCATTTATAACCAAACATTATGATTAATAGGGGACACCTTTTACAAAGCATATATTTGATTAGCAAGGAACATGGTACACAAGTTTACAACGCCCAAACATACACTTTTATACATAAGTCCTGACCCACATACCACTTTCTACGGAGCCTCTACGAGAATAATAGTACAACACTTGCCGGTGACAAGGCACCGGCTATACCTTTACCAAAAGATACAAACTCCAAAATACAACAACAAGAGTGGCGTTGGCCACACATGGCCCCAGAAGGAAATAGGCTCACCAAACACGAATACTTCCGATAGAGAGGAGGAGGAGCTATGAAAGGTGGACTGGAGTGCCTGCCACGGATCCACCTACAATCATAACACGAATGTAGCGCCCCGGAAAAAGGGACGTCAGTGCACTTGAATTGTACTGGCATGTCTGAACTAACTCTGTCCCAAGTAAACTCAAGCCAAATTGCATGAACAAGTATAAAAATGAACAACAATAGTACAAGTACAATCAAGAAGCAACAACCAAACATTTCACAACAATTATTCACGTAGTCATACAAAGGGGCAATCAGTGCCCCACAGTTTACAAACTCTCCTGCTGTCTCCTTTCACATTTTCACATTTATCATTTCATGATTCGTATTCATATCATTAGTGATATTGGATCACATTTGCACCCTTATTGCCTCGGCACCCTTATCACTCCAAACCACCCCTTATTTCACCCACTTTCTACCCCTTCTCTCTTGAACTACTTGAACAAGGAAAGCAGTGGCCGTTCACTCACTCAAGTTAGGGATGCAACGAAAACACGGAACTGAAAGCATATGTTGCCGCGCGCAACCCGACCCTGCCTGACAGTTTTCTATTCACAACAACAAATAGCACAACAACATGTACAAGAAATCAACAATGACACTTTGTTAGAATAATTCCACAACAAGGGTATTAAAACCCCACAACTAGCAACAACAATTTTCCTCATGTTTATCAAAGTTGATACACAATTTAGATTATCACAACAACTACTCGTAATTAATAACACGTGTTGTTCCACAATATTTTTATTTCCACTGTTCCACATTATTTCCATTCCCGCTATTCCACATTATTTCCGTTTCTGTTGTTCCAATTAAAAGTTCCACAACATTCACCACAAGGTACTACCACACAATTTGTACAACACGAAAGCTTCACAATGGTTTTCATATGAATATAACCTATCAACAATTTCATAACTAGCATAGGCGATTTCACGAGGATCGCAGTTAGCCATACATACCTGGAATTGAAAATCCTCTTTAACCTCTACTCCAATTCATCAAGCAATCAAGAAGGATCAATCTAGTTCATGATTAATGCATAGACCTTTAGAATAGGAATTCACAATTTACTACCCAGTTCCCTTTTTACAAGATTTTTGGGTTTTGAAGATATGCATGCGGATTTCTAACAAGAATTTTCAAAATCAAAGTATGAAACTCCGTCCCCAAACTCGAGTTTGAAAATTAGGGGAAAAGGGTTAGGGATTTTACCTTGAAATCAGAGGGGAAGGCAGATGCTCAAGATTTTTTGGGCTTTGATGATTTTTGAAAGATCAATTGATGAATAAATAGCTTTCTCTCTCTAGAACCCTCTCTTCCTCTCTCTTATTTTGTTCAGAAAATGGGTTAAAAATGAGAGATGGGGTGTTTCATTAAAAGAGGTGTCGGACTTAGAATATTAGAAAATAACTGAGCGAACACGATCTCTAATGCCTATCTGCGATCGCTGTACTGACATGCGGTCTGCAGAATGGATCGCAGAAATGGCTCAAGTTTCAAACCTCTCGGGTTGGGAATGTGGTGACTATGCGGTCTGCATTTGCGTTCTGCAGTCGCAGAATGCACCGCAGAACTGATATTTGAATTTCTTCAGGGACAATATGCGATCACACTGCGGTCCGCATATTGATTATGCGATCGCAGATTTGACCGCATTTTCAACATCAAAATTTTGTAGCTCTCTGATTCATTCTGCGGTAGGAATGCGGTCCGCATGGCTGATCTGCGACCGCATTCTGGACCACATTTTGACATTTTTCTGGAAAAGTTAATTCTTTCAATTTTTAAAGGCTTAAATCACTACCAAGGGTCCGAACCGCAGCGAGCTTGCAATCCACAAAGAACTCTACACATTCATAACACATAATCAGAGTAGCCACCACAGTTTACTAAGTTTCGAGACAAAATTATTTACGGGAGCTTACACTTAATTGCCTTTCTTTCTTGCCGAAGGAGTTTCCTTAATTGCCTTTTTTTCCACGTTTCTTGGTTTCAAGCTTTTCCTTGTACAAACGGACACGATACTTAGATTTGTATTGCTAAATAATAATCAAGACGTTTACGTCAATAATGTCATTTTGTCTAACATCATATTGCCAAAATTTCCCTTAATTGCCGTTTTGTCTCCTTGTTTCCTGGTTTCAAACTTTTCCATATACAAACGGACATGGTACTTCCTTATTTACATATGTCGCTAACTTGAAAATCAAGAATGTCCTTAGTTTATTCCCTTTCTTATTCCTATAAATTCGCCACTTTCTCCTTGTATCGTTGCCATAGCAGTAGTTCTCCGCTCTTTGATCAAAGTCTTCTCTCACATTCTGGTTGGTTTTTTTCGCAGCTGCTGCCAGGAATTTCAGTTTTGCGCGTCTTAACCAAAAAAAGCGTATCCTAGTGTAGGAGCACTGAAATCATGTGTGATTTGTGGCTACAGAAACTAGACTCGGAGTACTGCAACATATCAGAAATTTGGATTTAAATTCGCATAGTATCATCCTAGGTGAGCTTCGTAATATTAGTTCAAGTCTTGTCACGCTCGACATTTCAGTTTTGCGCATCTTAACCAAAAAAATTATATCTTGGTGTAGGAATAGCGAAATCACGAGCGGTTTGTGGCGTCAGAAACTTGACTTGGAGAATTGCAACATATGAAAATTGTGAATTTAAATTCGCATCATATTATCCCATGTGAGCTTCGTAATTTTGGTTCAAGTTCTGTCATGCTCTACATTTTAGTTTTGCACGTCTTAACCAAAAAAGTCATATCTTGGTGTAGGAATGCCAAAATTATGAGCGGCTTTTGGCGAAGAAACTAGACTTCCGGAGCTGCAACATAGGTAAAAATCATAATCAGAGTATGCTGACATATTCCCAGATGTTTTCTCGAATTTAGGCAACATATCATGGCATGCTGCCCCATTCTGTCTTGCTCTTTTTTTTTGCAGACTATCGGAGCAGCACATAGGGCTGTTAATTCCATCAGCAAGGATGCGTTTCGTCGACCATGATACACCGTACCCACACTTTGAGATTATTAGAGACATCGACAAGCAAAATCCGCGCGCCCAAGTTCTAACTTTAAAAGTTCATCATCCGATGATAGGTGCTTTCCCGCTCACTAGAAAGCCACTTGACGCCTCCGTTGATCTTGTAGAATGTTTTATTATAGAGACTAAGGATGCATTGGATAGATTCTCGGGAAAAGCAACCAATATGAAGGTCCTACTTTTGAAGTCCTTCACCCATCAAAAGGCCGCGTTTGCTAGTCTTCCTCATCGGGATTACGATGAACGTCTCTCCACTTGGAGTTTTCCTCCTTCTGGATTTGGTGAACTTCGCTATACGTCCAAATATTAGGAGTGGTTAGAAGATGTTCTTGCTCGCAACAAGTTGCCTCTGGATGGCATCAAGGTTTATGACACCGTCTTTTCTTCGTTGTTCACATATGACCTAAATGAGAATGTCCTCCGTGTCTTTTGTGAGCTTTGGCATCCATCTACCAACACAATTTCTACCTCTATTGGTGAACTCTCCATATCTTTTTGGGACTTGTGAGCAATCAGAGGCCTTCTGGTACATGGGTCTTTTTACGATGAAGTTATCTCCTCGGCTAAGGAGTTGACACAAGAAGACGATAGAGGAAAATCTTTCCTCCCAAGATGTTGTCTGCGCCTGTTTTCGGCATTCTACAAACTCATGAAAGATGATGTCCATGAGGTCTCCATGCGTGATTGGGTGGAGTTTTGGTTTCGAGGCCCGGGTAGGTATACCAAGCCTCCGCAAAATTCATCATGGAATCAGACTACAAAGCTGAAGTTGAATCATAATCCTTCTGAAAATATTGAGGCGAGCTTCCTACAACGAACTGAGGAGGAAAATGCCCCCTTCATTTAGCTTTGCATGGAGGATTCACTTAGAGGTGAGACTTATTTGGCGGCTTTCCTTGCATGTTGGATTTGCAAATTTGTGTTTCCCAACAAGAAGATCGACTACATTCGTGCTAGTGTCTTCAAAATTGTGAGTTTGATGGCTCATGGAGAGACGTTTTCCTTGGTGGTTCCCGTCCTTGCAAGTATTTATCATTGCTTGAAGGAGGTCTCCACTTCTTATAATTTGGACGCCTGCAAAGCACTCTTTCCTATTCATTATGTATATGGATGGATAGGAGCATATTTCTACACCTACTATTGTGTTAAACGTCCACAACGAGGTCCGCAGATGTGCAAAGTTTCTGGCGAGAAGATGGCCAAACATTTCGACCTTAGTAATGCCCGTGAGTTGTTTCGACAAGTTAGTACGTCACAACTTCACCATTTAGCTACGCTACAAGCGAGGGAATTGTATCTTACCGATCTTGACGAACAATCAAATTCATGGAGTGGATTTTTTATAAGTCTTCGCTCAAGCTTCATCACCCTTAGGCATGATGACATTCATATTATGGAATCTCATAGCCCGCATAGGTTTAGTTATCAATTCGGCATTTGTCAAGGTGTTCCTGGCAAACTCATAGAGCGACCCTATGACGGCTCACTGAAAATTCTAGTGCAATCCTGGGACTCTTGTGTCTGTCTTGGAGGTTCATCAAAGGTTATTGTCCCTATGCATCCATCAGAAGCGGGACCTCTAATGACTCATGAATATGCAGATTGGTGGTCAGCTCGTCGAGTGCACTCTTCCCCCCAAAGATGATCAAAGTCAAACGAACACTCACGAAGGGCCTTCCAAGACCAAGTTAAGATCGAAAGATCCTTTGCCAAGCATCAAGGTCTTATCCGAGTCAACCCTTTCGACTGGCGGGGATGGCCATGTGTACAAATGAGCTAAACATGTTTTGTTGAGTTCCAAGACAACTACTATCACTGTGGAGGTAACGAACAATCCTTGCAAAAGGAAAGCGCCTCCTACTTTACCAAACAAAAATGTTGCGAAGACAACCAACGTCGTGCCAACAAACGAGGAAAAGACTCAAGCTTCTGTTCTGTGCAATGAGATTGTGAATGTTAGTGTAACTTCCAGTTGGAATGAGAGTGATGTTAGTCACAGCATACATTGGAATCGTTCAAAGAAGAAGGCTAAGGACATGAGCCATAGTGATTTTGCTGACTTGGATGCTCTTAGTATCGATACTAGATTTTTGGTAGAGGGTGACCCTGGCTCAACGATGGAGAAACGAGTAAATATTATTTCCTTAAAATTTACTCCTTTACTTATATTTTTTGTTTTTTAAACACTAAAGTTTTTTTTCTTCAGTTGGGCGTCAATGATTTGTATGATGATGTACTTGGTGACGACATGGTCGAAGACTGTGTTACAAGCCCAAATTCCCTCGGTGTGGATGCAAAAAGTCCTCACACTTTATTTGATGGTGTTGAACATCATGCTGCGAACAATGCTCCGTCGACAGACTTGATTCTAGCCAAAGAGTCGCACCTCGTTCTTCTAGAAGATATTCTGCTTTCCAAGCCAACTATGATGAGTAAGATGGGTGTTGCCGCAAGTCAAGCAAAGCGTCTAAAAGCCTTCGAGCTACTCCATGGCAGTTGCATCTTGATGCTCCAAACTTCATGCCACAAGAGACTATCTCTTGTATTAAACTTTCTTTTGTTAGCACGATGTGGCATACCTTGTGTGAATGGATCGAAGAGTTCTCTCTTGATTCTCTAGATAGCCTCATAAAGTTGGAGGAATGTATTGCTTTGAGTCTTGAGGAAATTAAGAAAGAAAATATTATTGATACTTCTACCTTAGAGGCTCTTATCGAGGCTTTCTTCAAGACGTACGCAGATTACAATGTTTTAAGATCGTCCAAGATGACTAAGGAATTTCACCAAGAGTCACTTTCTGATGCACGACGACGCCTCGATGATGCAAAACAGGAATATGAAAAGTGAGCGAGTCTGTAGAGAAACTTCATGCCAGTCTTGCGAGAGTTGAACAACAACTAGCTTCCTTGGCCTCCAGAAAGAAGAAGATTATCGTGCCTTTGGACAAACAACAGGTGAAGTTGGCTAAAAGTCAAGAGGACGTTGACGTTACCGAAGGGGAGATTTATACCATGGAAGCCAATAATCCATTATTGACGATGAAGTAGAGAAATTATCCCTCCTAAAAGAGGCAGTTGAGACAAGTCGCCAATAAATCCTTAGCTTCAAACCTTTTCCATAATTTTAGAGTTTTTCCCTTTTTTTTTGCTTAGGATTCTTGACTTGAGATTTTTTTTATGACTAGTATCATGTAACGGGTACTTATGAATTGGAGCAATAAAAGTATCTTTATTTTTTTTTAATATGTGATATTTCTCTTTGAGACCTAGATTCCCTCCGTTACTCCCATTTATTTCCTTCTTAAATTTCAGCATATACCTTGTATGTTGGTTTTGTTTTGCGAAAAAGAATTCATATTTTGCTGTAGGAGACTTCAAATCATAAGTCACTTGCTTCTACCAAAACTAGTCTCATAGGACTGAAACATATCAAAAAATTAGAACGAATCTCCTTTTGTATCAGGTGAAATTAATTTTCAAAGTCGATCTACACGTCTGGCCCGTGTTTAGCTCACAGCTTTGCACACTTTGTGCAAAATAAGTCGTATCTCGAGATAGGAGAATCGAAATCACAAGCAGTTTATGGTTTCAGAAAAACAACTCATAGATCTAAAACTCATATATATTTCATAGCAAAACGTCTTTAGGACTGTCAACAGAAAAATCATGAAATCGACTCAACTGTAGTGAATTTTCAGATTTACGTATCTTTGGCGAAAATAATTGTATCTTGAGGTAGGAGTGTCGGAACTGAAATTTGTCCGTGCCGTTAGAAATAAAACTCAAAGGTCCAAATCTCACATAAATTTCATAATAGAAATCTTTTTAGACTATGAACAGAAAATTCACGAAGTTGACTCAACTGCAGTGAATTTTCAGATTTGTGTACCTTCGGCGAAAATAATTGTATCTTGAGCTTGGAGTGTCGGAATTGCAATCCATCGGTACCGTTAGAAAGTAAACCTAGAGATCTGAAGGATCTATGAGTTTCATGGAAGAAATTTTTTTGGTCTACCAATAGAAAATTCGTGAAGTTGACGTGACTGCAGTGAACTTCCAGATTCGCATGCATATAGGAGTCTTTGCTGCATAAGACCTTCTAGATTAGTCAAAGTTCCAGATCATGTATTCCACCCATTTTTTTGAAGCTTATGTGACTGAACTTAGAATGAAACTTTAAGCTGCCTACGTACCTTGGTGAAGAGGATCAATTCATAACGTAGTTCAAAATAGGTGAGTTTTTTTAGCCTCCTAACTTTTTCCTAGGCCGCCTCTTTCGAGGTTTTCAACCTAGCGGACGCCTTTTTTGGGTGCCGTTCATAGTTTAGACTCATGCGTGCCAGGAGCATTGCAGCATGCAGTTTAAGCTCATGCATCAAGGAGCGTCATGACTTACTGTTTAGGCTCGTACGTCGAGGAGCATTTATTCTTCAAGGATAGTACCTCTTCAAAAATTTCCCGTTGATAGGACCAATTCTCATGTCATCTGCATCAACTAACTTGTAAGCTCCACTTAAATAGGCTTCTTGCACAACATATGGACCATCCCACTTTGAAATAGATTTTCCCCCATATTTGCGAGAGGTGATAATAGGTCTTCTTACTGCAAGAACTTGATTGCCAACTTGGAAGGAGCTCAAGCGAACTTTTTGTTGAAAGCACAAGAAAGACGAGCTTGATAACATTCAAGACTTTGCTAAGCTTCTAGCCTTTTTCATCAAGGGACTTAAGTTTTCAAGGAACAAAAGAGCATTTTCTTCTTCAGTAAGGCCTTCTTGGACAGCGAGTCGCAAGGACAATATTTGACACTCAAGAGGAAGCACATCTTCGACTCCATAAACAAGAGAATAAGGAGTTCCCACAAAGCTTCTTCTATTCTGTCATGCCAATCCCTTTTAGACTTGGAGACGACCTTCTTTAACAAGTTGAAAAGCGTCTTGTTAAATGCTTCGGCTAGTCCATTTGCAGCAGCATAATACATTGACGAATTACGTTGCTTGAAGCCAAAAAGGTCACAGATCTTGGTCATCAACTTGTTATTGAATGGTTTGCCATTATCTGTTATTATATATCTAGGGATGCCGAAATGATATACGACGTTCGCTCAAATGAAGTTTGCAACATTCTATTTCTTCACTTCCTATAGAGTGACGACCTCGACCCATTTTGAGAAATAATCAGTTGCGACCAAGATATATAGATGTCCTCCAGAAGATTTTGGAAGTGGTCCAACAATATCTAATCCCCAAGAATCAAATGGAAAAGATGCGACTGTAGGATGTAACACTTTAGGGGGTTGGTGTATCTTCGAGCATAATCTAAGCAATCTTTCACCATTGTCGGCTAGTAGTAACTCATCCTCTTAATGTTAAAGAGGAGCTTCATCCCGGATTGATGTGATCCACAAACTCCAGAGTGTGCCTCTTGCATAGCTTGAGTTGCTTCGTTTTCCCCTAAACAACGCAAGAGAACTCCCTCAAATGATCTTCGATACAAAGTATCTTTGTAGTAAAGGAAGCGAGTTGCACGCCGATGAATTTCAATCTTTCTTTTTCAATCTTCTAGAAGTATCCCATAACATAAGTAGTTTATCATGGGTTGTCGCTAGTCAACCTTCACAGCTTCAGTGACGGCTACCTAACGCTCGATCTTTCTTTCTTCATCCTCGTTCTCATCTGGTGGCACTATCCATTTTTGGAAGATAGTGATTTGTGTTTGGCTGGGCAGAGTCAATGTCGAAGCTAGAGTAGCTATGGTGTCAGCTTTCTTATTTTCCTTCCTTGGCACATGCTGAAGAGTTACATTGCCAAGCCATCCAATCAATTTATGCACATAATCATAATAAGGACACAATTCTGGCTTTTGACCTCATAGTTACCTAGAAATTGATTGATCACCAACTCAGAGTCTCCAAAAATATGTAATTAGAGTTGTCTCATATCAACGGCCATCTCAAGCCCAAGTATGAGTGCTTGATATTCCGCAACATTGTTGGTGCAATTTTGTGTTAAGGTGAAGGAATGTAGCAAGACTTCCCATTGAGAAATGACAAACACAACACGTGCACCAGCTCCTTCACGATTTGCGGCACCATCAAATTCATTTTCCAGGGTGGTTGCACTTCAATGACCATCGCATCCTTATCAGGTTGTTCATCAGTCAACTCCCAATCATTAGGAATTGGATGATCTGCCAAATCTTGTCCTTTCACAGCTTTATTTGGGATATACACAATCTCGAATTATTGAAATTGGAGATACCACGTTGCTAATCAATCATTGAGGACTGGTTTTGACATAACAAACTTGATCGGGTTCGCCCTTGAGATGAGACGGATGATATGAGCTTGAAAGCAGTGCTTCAGCTTCTGAATTGCAAAAACCAATGCCAGACACAGCTTTTTGATCGGAGAATACTTCATCTCATTTGGGGTCATCATCCTACTCAAGTGGTAGAGGGAATTTTCTTTACCTTCACCATTTTCTTTGGCCGAAAGGGCTCCTACTGACCTTTTTTGGGCTGCAATATATAGAATCAATGGCTTTCCTGGTATAGGGGTTACCCGAATTGGAGGTTTCATCAAGTAGGATTTGATGCTTTGGAATGCATTGCTACAGGCTTGGTCCCATTCAAAAGGTTTGCGCTTCTTCATGAGACAGCTAAAAGATTGGCACTTCCCTGCTAGATATGAGATGAATCTTCTAAGGTCCGCTAATTTTCCTTGTAGACTTTTCAGTTCATGTATATCTCTGGGCTCTGACATCTTCAAGATCGCATCAACTTTGGCTTGATCTATTTCAATCCCTCGATGTCGAACAATGAAACCAAGAAATTTTCTAGAAGTAACTCCAAAGGCACATTTCAATTTGTTCATTCTAAGTTGATATCTCTGGAGCCGTTCGAACACCATTCTTAAGTCTTGTAAGTGGTCTCCTCTATTTCTCGATTTCACCACTAAATTATCCACATAGCATTTCATATTCTTGTGGAGGATGTCTCAAAGATATTCTGCATTGCCCTTTGATATGTGGCGCCAGCATTCTTCAAGCCAAAATGCATTACTTTGTAGCAATAAATGCCTTTAGGAGTGGGAAACGCAGTAAGGTCTTCATCTTTTGGTACCATACGTATTTTATTATAGCCAGATGATCCATCATTGAAAGACATGGCCTCGTATTCAGTGGTGGCATCAATCATAAGCTCTGGAATGGGGAGCGGAAATTCGTCCTTAGGGCATGCATTATTGAGGTCTCTAAAATCAACACGAACTCAAATTTGGCCATTCTTCTTCTTCACAGGAATAATGCTTGAAATCCAAGAATGTATTAACCTCCCGAATAAAACCAGCTTCGATGAGTTTATTGACCTCGACTTCGATTGATGGGATCAATTGTGGCCCGAAGTGTCTTTGGGCTTGCTTAGTAGGACGAGCTTCTTTCTTTACTGCAAGATGATGAACTGCTACCTTAGGATCTAAACCAGGCATCTCTTTGTAGGTCCAAGCAAAGACATCTCTATATTCTTTGAGTAGCTCCACATAAGTGTTTTCTTCATCTGTATTTAATAGGGCACTTACATAGGTGGCATGGAGTCTCCTGCAGTGCCAAGATTGACTTCTTTCAATGCATCAACAGTCATTTAATTCTTCTTCTAGTTCCACAAGAGCGTCCTCGACATCTTCATCTTCTTGGGGATCACCATCATTAAAAGACATATGGCCACACCAAGAGGCATCTCTCAAATATTTGTCACTTTCCTTAGGGATGAAGTGTATTGCTCCTCATTCGCAGTAATGTGATATAAAGATCCTACACTTTCTTCATCGCCATCACGCTCTCAAGTGTGGACCACTGTGTGAGTATTCAATTTGAGTACCTCTCCATATGAAATCAAAATTTCCAATTGTCGCTTAATTCTGGAAGAGATCACGCTTTGACACTCTTTGGAGATACTTTGGACTCTAGATGGAAAAAGGTCACCTTATTTTATCATAATTTCTTTGGGACTTGTTCTTCTTCCTTTTCAATGGCCCCAACCTCTCAAATACAGAAGTTCTTGTAGTTGGTTCTCCAAGTCCATCAAATACAGACGGACTTTTCTTAGGATCAGCGGGTTCATCTTCCGTCGTGATATAGTTAATACTTACTCTTCTAATGGAGATGCAAACTGGTGGGGGTTGTTTGTAACCTAGACACTCACGTGGTTGCTTCACCACATGCTTCTTGTCTTTCATCATGTTTGCTTTCCTAGTAGCTTCAGGTGGGAGCTTCCCTAGCTTAGATGGTTCATTAGGATCATATCCAGCCTTTGCAAATAACCTATAAGCATTTGAATCAAAACCTTCATTTGTGCGTTTCGTGGGGAGTGCCTTATTTTGAGGCTTGTTAGGGGCACAAACTTTTCCAGTAGCTTTGAAGATAATTTATGGTATCAATCTGCTTGATAGGAAGGGTTAATTCTCTCAGTGCATCCTTTTGGAGGCTTGATGATTCTCCTTTATCTTTCTTCACTTTTGGGACGTAACAAAATAAAGGAGCTATTTTCTTGCCTTTGGCCTTCGTGACGTCATCAACTTTTACTCCATTCATGATGTGGTTCTTCAAGTAGAACTTCACATCAGTGAAGTATGCCTCAGCTTTAGGGAACGACTTGTCGTCAACAACTATCTTTTTCTCGACTCCATCTTTATTATATTTCAAACGTTGATAGTAAGTTGATGGGACAACTTTGTTCTTGTGTATCCATGGCCTGTCAAGCAATAATTGTATGAAGTCTTTGCATCAATCATATGCATCCACGCGGTTGATTGCATATCTCCCATGGCGATCTATGGCTTGATAGCTCATATGGCTCTTTTTCCCCCTTGATTGAATCCTTGAATCATTAGCCGGCTTTTAGAAAGGTCTTCAGTTGATATGCCGAGTTCTTTCATTATGCGAATGGGAAGAATGTTGACTGCAGATCTGTCATCTATCACGATTCTATTTATCCTCAGCCCCCAGCACGAAACCTACTATAAACAAAGGGCGATTGTGTGTTGTCTCACCAAGTAAGAGATCGTACTCAGTGAAGGTGATTTTTGCATTACAGATATCTTCTTCTTGAAAGGAGGACTCAACAAGACAATTAGACAATGATGGAGAGAGTGTTGACTTGGCTTTGTTCTTTTCCTCTTCTTTTTTATCAGGATTACAGCACAAGTCTTTGTCATCATTCTCAAAAATCCTCATGCAAAACCAACTCGGAAATTTTTTTCCTAAAGTTACCGGGTGGCGTGGATTTTGGTGATGATGTGTCTCTATCTTCACCTTCTTTGGGTTCCTAACCATTTGTAGCTTCTTTAGTCTTCTCACTGTAAGCACGTGATTTTTGCCTCGCTTGAAACATTCCTATAAATTCGTAAACTAGGATTTTCTTTTATTATTTGCATTTTTAGGAATTAATTATGTTATCTGTGTTTATTTGCATTTTTAGGAATTAATTATGTGATTTTTGTTTATTTTAATTTTTAGGAATTATTATGTAATGTGTGTTTATTTGTACTTTTAGGAATTAATCATGTGATTTGTGTTTATTAGCATTTTTCCTTATTAATTGTGTGATTTTGTGTTTATTTGTGTCTTTCTTTTATTATTTGAATTTTTGGGAATTTAATTGCAAGTGAGCACATTTTTAATTCACAAAAAAATACAAAAAATAATAATAAATATCATTTTTAATAATTAGCCCAATTTTGGATTTTAAATCAATTTTTGTTAATTTGGTGTTAATAAAATAATTTAATTTAGAAATTAAAACAGAAAAAGAGATTTGGAAATGTGGTCTTAATTTTGATCGAATATGGGCCAGACATGAATTAAACTAGCCCAAAAGCACACCTCCAACCAGCCCAATTGCTCCCTTAACCTGTCCAGTCAGATCTGTGACCAAAACGACGTCGTTTGACGACGTTTGATCCTGGCCGTTTATATCCCTGATCCAACGGCTCAAATTGGGCTTTATGCTTTACATATAAGTGTCCAAACCCCTGTAACAGTTTAGAGACAAAATGTATCCTCCTCGTAGAGTTCAACCGATAATGTAACACCACCATCGAACCACCGCAACACCACCGTCCGCCGCCGGCCGGAAATTGCTGCCGCCACAGGCGTAACGCCAAAAGCTCCCAAATTTACTCCCTAGAATCCCAGTTGTCCCCTCTTCCAAACCCCCTAAAGATCACCCTTCAAAACCTCCCCCCCAGCCCGTCAAATATCCGCTTAAAGCACGGCAGCTCCGCCGTCCACGGCGGCGGCCGGTGACCAACGACTCCCAAATTGACACCATGGACCCCCTTACTCTCCTCTTCCTAACCCTACTATTGGCCATCCTCAAATGTGACCACCACCCTTCGAATATTAGTTAGAAGTAGGCAGCCCCGCCATGCACGGCATTGGCTGAATTCTAACGCCTCCCAGACACCACCACCCACCTCCTCTAGCCCTTATCTACCCAAAAGCACACCCAAACCCTATCAAACAACCCCAGACCACCTCCAATGTCAACATAAGCCATGGTTGAAGTTTAAGTCCAAATTTGAAAAAAATCGTTCGAGTGCCTTTGGGGATTCGAATTGATTCCAACAAGGAACAATTGAAGAAAACAGTAAGTCCACTTCTTCTATTTTTTTTTTATTTTTTTTTCTGCCTGCTTGGCAAATAGGTTTGAGTTTATTTCTAGTTAGTTTATAATTTAAATGGCTTATTATTAGATTCCAATTCTGCTACTTCGATTTTGATTGCACGTATGATTTGTTGGTTTCATTTATGAAATTGGACACTAGGTCTTGTTTGTTCTCAAAGTTTCCATGATTCCTCTGAATCCGAATATTGGTTTAAGTTCACATGCCATGGTTTTGATTATTTGATTTGTTTGCATGAAAATTACCATATTTGTTCATTACTGTATGTGATTTCTTGGTTGTTTAAGTTAAAGGGTCGATTAATAGCTCATATGTTTTGAGGTGCTGACCTCTGAGTTTGAGTTTTGAAATGATAACCTTACATGTTCTTCTTCTAAAATCTGAGTATTGAACTTGATTTGAGTACTGAAGATTGATTAGCATCTGTTTTGACCAATAGCATAATAACATTTGTATTGGTCATAGCTGTTAGGATTAGAGAATTAGTTTTAGGAGTTAGTTTGATGTCAAATAAGTAACTTAAGGGTAATATAGGGCTCTCCTATTTAATTCTGATAATTTTAGGATAAATAAGGGTAATATAGAGTTTTCAATTTATTTTTGTAATATTAGGAACAAAATAAGGGTTAGTATAGGTAGTATATAAAGGGTAGAAAATGGTAGAAGCCTTTAGACCCTTCTAGAAGGGGTCTTTAATACAAAATCAGTAGTACTATTGCAGTAACTTGGGAAACAAGTCAAGAAATGAGGGCCCAAATTGGTAGAATCCGAAAAATTGAAAAGGGACTTTTAGTTAAAACAAAATAGTAGTGATGCCCTAGCCTTTGGCTATAAAAAGGGACTAAAATCACTCAAAAAAGGAGAAAAATCTGAAAAAGGAGCTCTATAATTTTCCCAAAGTTTGAAGCCTAAAAACATATCAAAACCTCCCAGAACACTAGCAATTTTACTGTTCCATTGCATATTTTCAGTAGCTTTTGATCAATTCAATTGTTGAGACAATTTTGAATCAATTTATACAGAAATAGTTGAATTAGGATTGAAGTGATGTGTTCTAAGATCGATTGGGGTTTTGTTTTATTGTTTTATATCCAAGCCTGGGTTTGAATGTGGGTCATTTGAAATCTGTTATGTTTTAACTTGGTTTTGGAGTATAAATCTGGGTTGCTGAATTGTTTCTTCTGCTGGATTGCTATAACTTAACTGGTGGTGTTTAAATTTGTTGCTAACCTCCCCTCATTCTATTTTGCATTCAATCTCCTGGTACATATTCATACTTTTCCAGATGTTAAAGTGGGTCTGAAGATGGAATGAAAATCCTATTTTCTCAATTTTTGTTCGTTAGCTTCAATTATTTTAGCATGTTTTTCTTTGAAGTGTAAATTTGGACATTGAACATTTAATTCGAATAAGGAAGAATAGTATAATGTGTAGATGTGAGGTGTAGATGTATTGTTCAATATGCTGTTCGAATAGTATGAGGTGAACTTGCTAAGTTAGTTTTATTTAAGTAGATGTGTAGTGTAGAAGTATTGTTTAATATGTTATTAGTTTAAAACAATAAAACAAAACCCCAATCGAATACCTTGACCATATGCAAGGATGACATCTCACATGTTTGGCTCTTTAGATCAGTGTTTGAGATCAACATCCGTGTTATGTGACTTTTGTTTACCTTTGAATTTGCGATCAATCAACTAAGAATCAAGGAATTAGTGCTTAATCTGATTCTCGGGCATCAAAGGCTGGACTGCCAAGTTGGGTTTCACTTGGGGCCCGACTGTTACGCAAATTGAACCCACTGGGATGTTATATAGATACAACTGACAATGCACCCTAGTAGTAAGCTGTTAGGGTTGTTTAGAGCACAAATTATGATTGCCTTCTTTTAATTATGTCTTTTACAATATATAGAATTTGAGATGAGCCATTTAGCGAATTTTCACGGCCTCTCGCAAAGATAATAACGCACTAGTCGCTTCAGGGCACGTCTTTAATAATTTTGTCACCTTAAACATGGGTGCATATTTATGTGACCCAAATACGAATTCCAATAAAGTTAGGATGTGCTAAAAGCCACGAGTGCATTTAAGTGACGTAGTTTGCGGCACGTTCTGACGGCGTTGCAATTTTCCTTAAAGACAATAATAAAGTGGTTAAAAGATTAAAAAGCACATAAGTTAAAACATGTTCTAAAATCAGATAATTTAAGACAAATATAATAGTTGAGCGACCGTGCTATAACCACAGAACTCGGAAATTCCTAACACCTTCTCCCGAGTTAATAGAATTCCTTACTTGGATTTCTGGTTCGCGGACTGTTAAACAGAGTCATTCTTTCCTCGATTCAGGATTGTAAGCGGTGACTTGGACACCATAAATCTCCCAAGTGGCGACTCTGAAATTTTCTTGAAAATTTAATCTCGTTTCGATTGTCCTTTAATTGGAAAAACTCCCTTATCCACGCCCTTCACCGGATTGTAGTAGCCAAAAGGAGGTGTGATAGCTCTGGCGACTCTACTGGGGAGCGAACCCAAAATCTCTGGTTCAGGGTTCAAGAATTCGAGCTTAGAATAATTGTTGTATTTGGCTTTGTTTATTATCTGAGTTTACATGTTGGCTAAATGTGCAAAATGATGCTTTTACTGCTTTGATATTATCTAAACTGTACATGTTAACTGCTATGAAACCCTTCTCTTCTCACCTCCGGGGATATGCTTACTGGTTGAGACTCCCGATTCTGTTAGTGTCATACCCTGAAATAAGAAATAGGCCGGACAAGTTACTAAGCTGGATAGCCTTTTGGTTCTCGGTACGTAGCCCCCTCCTCGACTCGAGTTGTCCGCTCGGGTACACAATCTAGACCCTATACCAAGGTTTTTAACTCAGAATAACTTGACCTCATGCCGGATCCATAGTAGGAACGCTTATTTGCATCATGCATTTGACTTAGTGGACTCAACACAGGGGTTGGGTTCGTCTAAAACAGGTAACCCGAAATGAAAAGGCCATCCTGATGCATGTTACGTGTGCTTATAATTGCTTGGGATTTGCATGTTGACCAGCTTGCGAATAAGGAAAGAAAATTGAGGAAATAAATAGCATTAGGGTTGGTTGAGATTAGTCATTTGTCTTGTAAAACCAATGCTCAAATAGCGCCTGAATGCTGTCGGATTTTTGGACAAAAAAAAACAACAAAAAACGCAAAAAACAGAAGCATACAAAGAAAAGAAAAAGGAGGCTTTTTAAAGTTTTGATTTTGATAAATTATTTTGCCCGAACTACGCCCGTTTGATTCTCGTCAGGAGCGAGATATGTAGGCAACCTCCATCGGATCCAACCTCCCTTTTGCAAGAGTAACCAAAATAAGAAAAACAAATGTCCAATTTTATTTAATTTCCCAAAACAAATCGGGTGAATCCGTTGCCGCCAAGAAAAGCTGAATGTTACCGAGAGGGACGTCGAAAGGCTGACTTCACACAAATGGCCACCTCCGAGCCTTATTTTTTCCGGTGAACGAGCACATCCTTAAAATCTTCCTTTGGAAGCGCTGCAAGGCCGTATTCGCAAAGCTGGGCCCTGATTTTAGAAAAGTAAAATTCATAAAAGAAAATGCCGGTTTTTATATTTTGTGGAGTCAAATTTTGAGATACTAATTCGCCCTAATAAATGTGCAGAATGAGCACGGATCAGCATTTGCCGATAGCATTCATGAACAAAATTCCCTTGGGGCTACACATGTGGTTGAATGACCTGGGGGAAGCGGGGGAAAACAGGGTCAACATGCACTTGGAAGGACTTACTAGGTTGCTGAAAATTAGCCGGAGGGGAGATATCATAAAGTAAATGATCACATTCTGGGACTCGGCTCACAACGTCTTCCATTTCTCGGATTTTGAACTCACACTGACATTGGAGGAAATAACAGGATATACTGGGACCTCTATGATTACTTTGAGACACCAATACCTGATTGCGCCAAGAGCCCTCTCCGTGTACAAGTTCCCGAACTCCTTAAAAGTCAGTAGGAAGGTTCACAATCTGGACCTGTCGGCCAGTTTCTGTACTCTGCAGTTCATATATCAGAGGTACGGGCATATAGGGGGATTCAATAACCCGGAAGACTATATTTTTAGCAAAGGGAACCAACTCAAATGGGAGGAGCATCAATGTTTTGCATTCATGGTATTCTTCTTGGGTCTTTTGGTGTTTCCATGGAAGGACGGAAATATTGACATACGGATAGCAGGGTTTTTCATCACTTTAATGACCAGGCCAAGAGCACCCTCGCTCCTATGATCTTGTCTGAGATCTTCCGTGCTCTCACCGTCTGTATAGCAGGGGAAGATTTCTTCAAGGGGTGTAACTTATTGTTACAAATGTGGATGATTGAGCATTTATGCCGCCGGCCTCGGTTCATGAATTATGGGTCACCAACAAAAATCTGCATAGAAGAATTGCACAACAGGGTTGATGGGTTTAGGTTACCTCAGGGTGTCATTGAATGGGTGTCACATCTCCGGGCTGTCACTACAAACCAGATAGAGTGGACATTCGGGTGGCTCCCTGTGGACGAAATTGTGTATATGCTAGCCACCAGACCTCATTTCCTTCTGATGGGTCTCTGAAGTATCCAACCTTATGCACCATACAGAGTGCTAAGGCAATTAGGCAGGTGCCAAATGATTCCCAGGGACGAGGATATTAGACGCCATACGTTTGATATCGGCCCCAATGGTCAATTCCCTGAAGCCGTCGTGCGTCAGATCTGGAGCGAATGTCAATATTTGACAGCGGGTACCCGAGTACGCGATATATCTAATGGCAAGGTTGCACCGGGGTACATTTCTTGGTATAGAAAAGAAATAGAACCCAAAAGGCCAGCTAATAAACCGCATCTCCAAGGATTTGTTGGAACATCGCAGGAACAATGGGATTGGCTAGCCAAGGAAAGTGAGCACAGAGCCACCATAGGACGATTAGAAAAGCAAGTCAAAGAGCTTCAATTTGAAAATGAGCCGCAGCAGATGAGGGAGAAAAGAAAAGATTAACTAAAGAAAATGAGGCGTTGCGAGCCCAAATCCAGAAAAAGAAAGCAGCCGCAGAAAATCTCCCCAGAAGCGCGAAGGATGAAAAACATCATAGCTAATTTGAGGGGAAAAGTGACCGAATATGGGTTTGACTTGAACAAGGCGGAAGGCGAGCTATCCATGGTTTGGAAACAATTAGCTAAAAGTGCAGAGGAATGAGGCCACATCATTAAGCAATTAAGGGAAAAGCAGGACGATGAGGTTGATGGGTTAAAACGGAGGGTCATCATGGCTGAGAATAGAGTGGCTAAGCAAGTCAAGGACCTCAAAGCCGAGAGAGAACATTTTTATGCCACGATAGCAAGGTTGGAGATGGATTTGAGCTAATTCCAGGAACTGAACCAGGTATCCAAGCGAACTCTAGAGGCAAGGGCTGAGCAAACTGGGCGTTTGTTACAAGAAAGGGGTGTTATTAGGGAAAGAGCACGGGCTATCGAAGACTATATCACCACAAAGTGCAACCACTACGAGAATATGACAAGATCCATGTTCTTTTCCATCGCCATGACCTTTGTCCGGCAAGTGATGGAAGACCTCCACCACCTCCAAGGGAACTTAGCATGCGAGCCAGCGGCAAGGCTGAATGATGCCCCACGAGGCCCAGGCGCACTTGAAGCATTAATGTATTCATAAGATTGCACTGCCTTTTGTCAAAATATTTTAAAGTCTGTTAGTTTGACCAGGAGTTTGTATTTTCTTTATGCATAGTTTGGTGTTGTTCGAGTCTGTAGTTCGTTTTATCAACGCTTGTTACTTCCTTGTTTAACCTGTCACCTTTCGAGTCCTTGTATATGAAGTCTGTTGTTATGAAAGTAGAAACTTTCCCAAATATTTTATGCTACGCTTTCTACTCGCAAGAACTACTCTCGATCTGATTCATGCGGGGACATGATACGTAGGCAATCCACACAGGATTCGACCATAATTGAACGAAATAAGAGAAAAGTGAATGAAATAGGAAAGAGGGAGAGAATATGGCTAATAAATGGAAGCTTCGCAAACAAAAGTCGGGATGACGCAAGCAATCAAGGCATATAGGGACCGACTGTCATTTATGTGCATTCATACCCAATATGTGGCCGCTTATGTGTCAGAACCTAACCATTAACAAGTTTTTGGTGTTGTTCCAGTTTCAAATTAGACAGGTGATTAGTACTCGCGGAATTCTGGCAACCACTTCTACAACACGTGGTCAAAAAGCAAGCAAGTCATCGCCAATCAGGAAGCCGATATTAGCATTATTGACCCCTCGAAAGAAGTAGAGGAATTGGACGTTAATGCTATGAAGGAGGAAATGTTATGCTTAAGCACCAAATGACTGAGATGTACCAGGCATGGGGAAGAGGACAGCTACCCCCGACCTATCCTGCTAATCTAACCTTCATCCCGCCACTGGCCCAAGCACCTGACCAGTCCACCACTGATCCGCCTCCAAGTTTTTCTATCTATTCACAGCATCAGGGTACTACCTCTTAACCACCCCCATCTCCAATACCCAAAATCACTCCTCACCCTCCCCCGCCAATTGCTCCCATCTATGTGGCACCTCCGCCTCCTACACTTCATAGGTCATCAAGCGAACCCCTGCTTCAAGCTTATGACCCTCAATACTATCCACGAGAACCTACTTACAAAACCCAGGAACCTTACTCCTATGCTCCCCATCAAGAAATCCCAACAAGAGTTGAAAAACCAATCAAAAATCTCGAGCAAGAAGAGATGCTTAGAAAGGTCCGGAGTCTGGAACAATCATTCAGGGACATGCGGGGATTAGGTGGACAGGTGAGCATGGCATTCAAAGATCTTTGTCTATTTCCCGACGTGCAGTTGCCTCCATGTTTCAAGATGCCTAAATTTGACATATATGATGGTCACAGCGATCCAGTCGTGCATCTAAGTTTTGCTGCAAAATGAGGGGAGCAGGAGGAAACGATGAATTGCTAATGGCATACTTTAGCCAGAGTTTTAAGTGGTTCGGTGCTGGAGTGGAATACTCGACAGGATCCGAATCGATGGTATACTTGGGATGACCTGGCACAAGCGTTTGCCTGCCACTTTCAATATAATCTCGAGATTGTCCCGGATCGTCTATCTCTGACAAAGCTGGAGAAGAAGCATAACGAGATTTTCAGGAGTACAGTTTCCGATGGAGGGAACAAGCATCTAGAGTTGATCCTCCCATGAAAGAGAGTGAGATGGTCGACTATTTTCTACAGGCTTTGGAACCTACCTACTTTGGGCATTTGGTTTCAGCAGTGGGGAAGTCTTTCAATGAGGTGGTCAAGATGGAAGGTATGGTTGAGAAGGGCCTCAAATCCAATAAAATGATGAGCTACTCTGCAATTAAGGCAACTACTCAGGCCATCCAGGGTGGAGCTTGGGGAACCTTCGGGAAAAAGAAGAAAGAGGAAGTAGCGATAGTGGAGGGGGGAACTTGTTTCAGGCCTCGGGCACCATCTCATTATGCCCAGCCCCATCCTCACCACCAGACATACCCATACACTCCATACGGCCCGCCACAACATTACTATCCACCACCAGAACCTCGCTTCTCAGTCCATCACGCGCAAGCATATACCCAACCTCCCGCTCACTCACCATGGCGTGCGCCACCCCCTCAAAACACCTACCCAAATCTACAAAATCATTACCCACCTCCAAGAACTTACCAACAACCCGCGAGGCCCGCCTTCCGAGCCAATCCAGTCCTGAGAAATTAGAGGGTGCAGAAAAAGAAGACTTTCACTCCGCTGGGAGAATCCTACACTAGCTTATACCAATGGCTTCGTCAACTGGATATGTTGAGGTCAATTGAAGCAAAACTGCCAAATCTTCCCCTGAAGAATTTACATTATTCAGTCAGCTGTGAATACTGTTGCAGTGCACCCGCGCATGACACTGAAAAGTGTTGAAATTTAAATAACACCAACCAGGACCTTATTGACTCTCACAGGATCGAGGTGCAAACCCAGATGTACCCAATATTAACCAAAACCCGCTGTTGGCCATCAGGAAACGAACATGATTGAAATTGTGGAAAGAAGGGGAGAGTCCAGAAGGCCTTCACAAACAGTAATGATGATCAAAGCTAGTGAGTGTAAGTCGACTGAAGTAGCAAGAAGTGAGAAGCTGGTAACCGGGGCAAAAGAAGGTAGCAAACTTATCATAGTTCAGGGGAGCTCAGCATGTGCGGTTGCGCCAAAGCGGGAACATGAAAAAGTAATAGTACATAGGGCAACTAGAGAACCTATGGTGGTTGTGGAATGTGTCCGCATCAAGCCAGTTATTGTGAAACCAGTGATCCCATGACCAATCATCAACATCAAAGCCGTTCCTTGGAGATATGAACAAGCAATAGTGATGTACAAGGGGAAATAAGTGAGAGAGGAAGTGTGTGAGGCACGAGGTTTAACTCGATCAGGAAGGTACTTTGCCCCAGAAAATTGAGGAAGGGCAGAATTTCTAAAGATAACCCAGAACCAGTAGAGAAAGTTGTGTCAGAAGAAGAGGCGGAAGACTTCTTGAAGAAAATGAAAATGCAAGACTACTCCATCATAGAGTAGTTGAGGAAGACACCAGCTCAGATTTCTTTGTTGTCCTTACTAATCCACACAGATGAACATCGCCGGGCATTGATGAAGATTTTGAATGAGGCCCATGTACTAGACAAGATAATGGTGAATCATTTGGAAAAGATTGCAAACAAGATATTCGAGGTAAACCGGATAACATTCTCTGACGATGAATTACCCATGGAGGGTACTGAGCACAACCGGCTCTTTATCTGACTGTGAAATATGAAGATGCTATGGTCACCTGAGTTTTGGTCGACAATGGGTCCAGTGCAAACATTTGTCCCCTATCCACATTGACCGAGTTGAAGGTGGAAAATGAAAGAGTCCGCAGAATAACATCTGTGTTCGAGGCTTCGATGGCGGAGGCAAAGACGCTGTAGGGGATATAGTGCTGGAAGTACTATCGGGCCTGTTGAGTTCACTATGGAATTCCAAGTGCTGGATCTAGCAGTATCTTATAATTTGTTATTGGGAAGGCCCTGGATTCATGCAGCCAAAGCAGTGCCATCTACCCTGCGTCAAATGGTTAAATTTGAATGGGACAGCAAGAGATTGTGGTTCATGGTGAAGACAATCAGTGTACTTCAAGGGACGCGATCGTACCTTTCATTGAATCCGAGGACAACAAAGGGCCATGGGTCTACCAGGTGTTGGATACAGTGTCAGTACAGAAAATCCTAGAAGGCGAGGTTGTCATAACCCCAAAGATAGCAATTGCATCCTTCATGGTGGCTTTGGAAATGTTGAATAATGGTTTTATGCCCGACAAAGGGTTGGGAGCTTCTCTGCAAAGCATTGTGCAACCAGTGTCCCTTCCCAAAAATTGGGACACTCTTGGCCTAGGGTTCAAACCCATAGCCGCAGACATAAGACGAGCCAGGAAGCTGAGACAAAAGGCTTGGGTTCTCCCAAAACCCATCCCAAGGTTGTCTAAATCATTTGTCAAATCCAGTGCTAGCAATGGCCCCAGATCAAAGATTTTTGGCCCACTGATCGATGCGGACAGAGATCTTGATAAAGGATTGAAAAGACTGTTCGCAGAGGTGAATATGGTCGAGGAAGGAGAAAGATCAAGCAAGGAGGATGTGCAGCTTGTGGGAGCATGCGCAAAAATCAATAACTGGGAAGCCACTCCTCTTCCACTCGGAGGGATTCGTGGTAGTCGGCTTTGATTTTCGTTTCAGTCTAGTTTGGATTAGCGTCAGAGTTGTTAATTCGATTGTTATTTCTATCCGTTTGGATGTGTAAGCTCTGTTATCTTTGATTCTAATGAAATACAATTTCCCTTTCAACTATGCTAATCGTTTCCATTTCTATTTACATTAATTTCTTTTATCTTTAATACATTTATTTTTATGCTGGTTCCAGTGATCTGACATGCATAAGGACTCCTCGGCCCAGTCTTCAAAATAGGTCTATTTCAGAAATAATTATTCAGGAAATAGAACATGAGGATTAACCCGGGTATGATGAGGAAGGGGGCGTGGGATAAGATTAATAAAGAGTTGGCCCATTTGGAAGAGAGGCCCAAACCAAACCTGAATGATAGAGAGGAAGTCAATCTAGGATGTTCGGATAATGTCAGAGAAACAAAAATAAGTGTCCATCTGGAGCCACAACTTAGGAAAGAAATAATTGAAGTGTTGTTTGAATACAAAGACGTCTTTGCATGGTCCTACGATGACATGCCCGGATTGAGCAACGATTAGGTAGTCCACAACTTACCTAGCGACCCAGCTTGCTCGCCTGTCAAGAAAAAGTTGAGAAAATTCAAAACTGATGTGAGTGTGAAAATTAAAGAGGAAGTGACCAAGCAGTTTGAGGCAAAAGTCATCCGAGTCATACGATACCCCACTTGGTTAGCTAATGTTATGCCTATGCCGTAGAACGATGACAAAACCAGGGTGTGTGCTGATTATCGTGACCTCAACAAAGCAAGTCCGAAGGACAACTTCCCCTGCCTAAGATCCATATACTGATTGACAATTGCGTGAAACATGAAATCGGGTCGTTCGTGGATTGTTACGCCGGGTACCGCCAGATTTTGATGGATGAAGAGGATGCGGAGAAAAGTGCATTCATCGCACAGTGGGGGACGTACTGTTATTGAGTCATGCCTTTTGGTTTGAAAAACGCTGGGGAAACATACATGAGGGCCATGACAACCATTTTTCACGATATGATACATAAGGAAATTGAGGTCTATGTGGATGATATAATAATCAAGTCCAGAAAGCAATTTGATCATGTCAAAGACCTGAGGAAATTCTTCCAAAGGCTCCGCACGTATGACCTCAAACTAAACCCGGCAAAATGTGCATTTAGGGTCCCTTCGGGAAAGTTATTAGGGTTCATAGTCAAGCACGGAGGTATCGACCTAGACCCATCAAAAATCAAAGCTATAAAGGAGTTGCCACCACCAAGGAACAAAACAGAAGTGATGAGTCTACTGGGAAGATTGAACTACATCAGTCGGTTCATTATTCAGCTCACAACCATCTGCGAGCCCATCTTTAAGTTGTTAAAAAAGGATGCTGCGTTAAAATGGACGGGAAAGTGTCATCCTGGCTTTTGATAAGATAAAGGAATATTTGTCAAACCCACAGGTTTTGGTCCCGTCGGAACCAGGAAGGCCTTTGATCTTATAATTGACAGTCTTGGACAACTCATTTGGGTGCGTATTGGGTCAGCACGACGTTATCGGAAGAAAAGAGCAAGCCATATATTACCTTAGTAAGAAATTTACGGCCTATGAGGTTAAGTATACTCATCTTGAAAGGACATGTTGTGCCTTGACGTGGGTGGCCCAAAAGTTGAAGCATTACTTGCCGATCATATACCACTTATCTCATCTCATGAAAGGACCCATTGAAATACATTTTCCAAAAGCCCACGCACACAGGGAGGCTCGCAACGTGGAAATCTTGCTCACTTAGTTCGACATTATCTACGTGACTAGGACTGCTATGAAGGAATAAGAATTGGCGGACCATTTAGCGGAGAATCCTATAGATGAAGAATATGACCCTTGAACACATATTTCCCGGATGAGGAAGTGATGTACATCAATGAAATGGAACGGGATGAGAAGTCAGGATGGAACTTGTTCTTCGATGGGGCCGCCAACATGAAAGCAGTTGGGATAGGAGCGGTGCTCATTTTTGAAGAAGGGCATTATTACCTAGTCACAGCTCAACTCCACTTCTATTGCACCAACAACATGGCAGAATACAAGGCGTGCATTTTGGGTCTGAGATTAGCAGCAGACATGGGTGTCCAAGAAGTCTTGGTCTTGGGAGTCTCGAACCTTCTGGTACACCAGATTCAAGGGGAGTGGTAAACGAGAGATTTAAAACTAATACCATACCAGCAATGCTTGCATGATCTCGGTCGACAATTCCAGTCAATAGAGTTCACGCACATCCCCAGAATTCATAATGAGGTCGCTGATACCCTGGATACTTTAGCTTCACTGTTATATCATCCGGACAAGGTTTACGTTAACCCGATACATATCCAGGTCCATGATCAGCATGCTTATTGCAACATGGTGGAAGAAGAGCTTGACAGCAAGCCTTGGTTCCATGACATCAAGAAATATATCAGGAAAGGGTTATACCCGGTGCAAGCCATGAGTGACAGAGGAGAACAATCCGTAGTTTGTCAAGTGGGGTTTTCTTCAGCCGAGGAATACTATACAAAAGAACGGCAGATCTCGGGTTGCTAAAATGCGTAGATTCCAAGCATGCGACGGCCATCATGAATGAGGTGCAGGCTGGCGTCTGCGGGCCGCATATGAGCGGATATGTTATGGCAAAGAAAATTCTCCAAGCAGGATATTACTGGCTCACCATGGAGCGGGATTGTATCAGCTTTGTGTGCAATTGCCACCATTGTCAGGTACACGGAAACCTAATTCATTCTCCACCGTCGGAATTGCATACGATGTCGGCACCATGGCCTTTCGCTTGGGGCATGGATGTCATCGGTCCCATTGAGCCAGCGGCTTCCAATGGACACAGATTTATCCTGGTTGGTATTGACCATTTCACCAAATGGGTTGAAGCCAAAACCTTCAAAGCAGTAACCAAGAAGGCCGTGGTCGATTTTATGCACAAAAACATCATTTGTTGGTTAAGGATCCCAAAGACTCTCATCACTAACAATGGGGAAAATCTCAACAGTCACCTAATGAAAGAGGTATGTCAGCAGTTTAAGATCACACATCGAAATTCTACCCTGTACCACCCAAGGCGAACAGAGCGATTGAAGAAGCCAATAAGAACATAAATAAGATACTACGTAAAATGGTGGAAGGATCCAGGCAGCGGCATGAGAAGCTGCCTTTTGCAGTGTTAGGTTATCGCACCATGATTCGCACTTCAGTGCGGGGCCACGCCGTACTTTTTGGTGTATGGCACAGAGGCGGTAATTTTGGCTAAAATTGAGATCCCCTCTCTTTGAATCGTGGACGAAGCAGGAATCGACAACAAAGAATGGGTTAAAGCTCGTTTGGAACAAGTGAGTCTGATTGATGAGAAAGGATTGGCAGCAGTATGTCACAGTCAGTTGTATCAACAGAGAATGGCCAGGGCATATAATAAGAAAGTGCGCCCCAGAAAGTTCGAAGTTGGTCAACTGGTATTAAAGCACATCCACCCTCACCAGGCCGAGGCGAAAGGCAAGTTTGCTCCAAACTTGAAAGGACCATTCATCGTATCAATAGTGTTATCCAACGGAGCGTTCTATCTTACGGATGTGGAAGGAAAATGTGTGGAAATGGGTATCAATTCGGACGTTTTCAAAAGATATTATGTATGATTTTCTTTTGGACCATTTTCTATGCTCAACACTTGTTTGTACTTGGCATATTTTGAAAATTGGAATGACGAAGGCATTTTATTCTGCTATCTAAGCACTCTATCCTTAGCTAACCCCTTTGAGATTTAGTTATTTTTTCTTCATACCCCACTTTCGGAGTCAGTAATCAGCAACAAAAATCGGAAGCGCAAGTGAGAGGGCGCGAAAAGGCAATACAAGGAAAGGGAAGGAAAACAAAAAGGAAAAAAACTGAAAACTTAAAGGAAAGGAAGAACAGTGAAAAGAATGAAAAGGAAAAGAGAAGAAAAAGAAAAGAAAAACAAGAAAATATAATAGAAAGGAGAAAAGAGAAGAGGGAAAAGAAAAGAGAAAGAAAACAAAAGCAAAGGAAGAAAAGAGAAACAGAAAGAAAAAAGGGAGAAGAAAAACAACAAAAAAATAAGGAATCAATATGAACTACGTTATACCTAATTCCTTTTAAGGATACGTAGGAAGCCTCAAGGTTCGGTCTCATCAACATAAAAATCTGAAAGTCCCCAAGCAAGAAACTGGGGCAGAAGTTGTGGTTGTTATAAGAATTTGATTCCGAAAGTTGTAATTTTGAACTCATTTAAATTGTTTTGAGCCGTTGATACCCTTTCTTTCTAACCCTATCCAAAATCCCACGTTACGGTCCAAAGAATGACCTTCTGATCTGTCTTCAAAAAATGCCGAGTTGAGCAAGTAGAAGGGATTCATGTCAGGGACAGCACTCCCAGCCAGACGAGAGAGATAATAAAATGAGAGAGTCTTATTGGTGAAAAACCTCATAGGCACCATAAGGCGATAAGAGTTTGAGAGAAATAAAATGAGAGAGTCTTGTCGGTGAAGACCTTCACAGGCACCGTGAGTCGAAGGTAAGGCAAAATCAGAACTCAGAAAGGGGCTATTGGTTGATGAACACTATAGGGCAAGCCAAGCTAGGGTTTGGTTGAAGGAATCGGGTTAGAAATGATCACAACAACAAAAGCATAGCAACAGAAGGTCGGTCATCGGAACAGACTGGGTCGACTAGGCCGACGTGCATGTCATGATCATGAAACCCAGCTGTTCTTTCTTCAGATAAGTTTTCTTTCTTTTCTTTCCAACAGTCAAAGAATCTGAAATTCTTTACCCTAAGTATTGTTCGGAGTCTTTGCGTTTCAGTTTTCTTTCGAATCTAAAATATTTTGTTTAAGCAAACGAAAGGAATTTCAAAGCCGATTATAAACTCCTAAAGGGACAAAGCACATGACGCCCAAAGGCGTAACAAAGATAACAAGTTCGGAACAACAAAAGGGAGGATTCATAAAAATTGATGGAAGGGACAAGAGTCGGCAAAGTGAAGGAGTACCACACAGAAAGGGGCATGCAAAGTAAAACCACAAAGGTTCTGGGGTCAGCCGAGCATCACACACCGATTGGGCTATCACAGAAAGGACGCAAAATTGGCACAACACAAAGATGGGGAAGGGTCGCAAGGTCACAAATTTTCACCACACGTTATACATCAGTCGTCAGGGAAAGACATAAAGAATTCCATCATCCTAACTCGGCAATCGTTTAAGAGGGATATAAGGCTTCTAGCAAAAGAGGCAAAATCGCAACACAAAGGCGAAATGGCCATGAGAGTTGATCCAGCGTGATATATCAACTCCTTAATTGTCGGGAAGAGGCAAAGGAGAATTCTGGTAAAGGGTAGGAAATGTCATACGAAATAGAGAGCAACATTAAAAGGCAAAGGCTAGCAAAATATCATAGATAGGCTGGGGGATTTCAAAGAATGGTGTAAGGATTTTGTCAAAGAAGCGGAAATGTAAAACAGAAAGGAAGAACAAAGTGAGGCCACAAGGTCTATAGGATTGGCCAAAGCATAACACATTAATTCATCAATCATCGGGAAAGGACATAGAGAATTCCGGCAGAAGGTTAGGAGTAGAATACAATGATGGGGAGCGAAAGTAAAGTGTAAGGGTTTCAAGGGGTCAGCTGAGTAGTTCAAGAAACTCACCGTTAACATGGGAAATGGAACACAGCGAAACATGACAGTGGGGAGGTGGTCACCCTCAACAAGAATGCTGCGAGCCAACCACCACTTTTCAAACTGACTAGTTTTCTTTGATTGACACAGGAGCAGAAAATTCCAGAAGAGCCTATTGGGGGCCATCCGTAGGAGAAGGTAGGCACATGGCATGTATTATCAAAATCTCAGGGCCCACCTGGAAATGGGACTCAGTTAAAACTCAAAAGGGACATAGTCTGTCGTAAACACCCTCTCCAGCAAAGAGCCCAAGGGGACAAACTTTAACTAGCAAACCATAGTAGGAACAATTGAGAGTTAAAAGAAGCATGGAAGTTGAGATGGAATGCAATTTGGAACTCAGACATGTACAGGTAACATGGGCAAGCACCAATACCTTCCCCAGTAAGAGTCGTAGAAACATGAGCGTCGTCGACTTCATCAGCTTCTTGGGGATCACCATCATTAAAAGATATATGGCCACACCATGAGGGATCTCTCAAATATTCGTCAACTTTCCTTAGGGATGAAGTGTATTGCTCCTCATTCGTCGTAATGTGATATAAATATACTACACTTTCTTCATCGTCATCACGCTCTCAAGTGTGGACCATTGTGTGAGTTTTCAATTTGAGTACCTCTCCATATGAAATCAAAAGTTCTGATTGTCGCCTCATTCTGGAAGTGATCTGGCTTTGACACTCTTTGGAGATACTTTGGACTCTAGATGGCAAAAGGTCTCCTTATTTTTTCTAATTTCTTTGGGACTTTTTCTTCTTCCTTTTCAATGGCCCCAACCTCTTAATACAGAAGTTCTTGTAGTTGGTTCTCCAAGTCGATAAAAGACAGAAGGCCTTTTCTTAGGATCAGCGGGTTCATCTTCCGTCGTGATATAGTTAATACTTCTCTTCTAATGGAGATGCGAACTGGTGGGGTTGTTTGTAACCTCAACCCTCATGTGATTTCTTCACCATATTCTCCTTATCCTTCATCGTGTTTGATTTCCTAGTAGCTTCAGGTGGGAGCTTCCCTAGCTTAGATGGTTCATTAGGATCATATCCAGCCTTTGCAAACAACCTATAAGCAGTCAAATCAAAACCTTCATTTGTGTGTTTCGTATGGAGTGACTTATTTTGAGGCATGTTAGGGGCCACAAACTTTTCCAGTAGCTTTGAAGATAAATTTATGGTATCAATCTTCTTGATATGAAGGGTTAATTTTCTCAGTGCATCCTTTTAGACGCTTGATGATTCTCTTTCATATTTCTTCACTTTTGGGACGTAAACAATAAAGGAGCTATTTTCTTGCCTTTGGCCTTCGTGACGTCATAAACTTTTACTCCATTCATGATGTGGTTCTTCAAGTAGAACTTCGCATCAGTGAAGTGTGCCTCAGCTTTAGAGAACGGCTTGTCGTCAGCAACTATCTTTTTCTCGACTCCATCTTTATTATATATCAAACATTGGTAGTAAGTTGATGGGACAACTTTGTTCTTGTGTATCCACACCCTGCCAAGTTATAAATTGTATGAAGTCTTTGCATCAATCATATACACGCATTTGATTGCATATCTCCCATGTAAATCTCTAGCTTGATAGCTCCTATGGATCTTTTTCCCCTTGATTGAATCCTTGAATTATCAGCCGGATTTTAGAAAGGTCTTCAGTTGATATGCCGAGTTCTTTCATTATGCGAATGGGAAGACTGTTGACTGCAGATCTGTCATCTATCAAGATTCTATTTATCCTCAGCCCCAGCACGTAACCTACTATAAACAAAGGGCGATTGTGTGTTGTCTCACCAAGTAGGAGATCGTCTTCAGTGAAGGTGATTTTTGCATTACAGACATCTACTTCTTGAAAGGAGGACTCAACAAGACAATTAGACAGTGATGGAGAGAGTGCTGACTTGATTTCCTTCTATTCCTCTTCTTTTTTATCAACATTACAACATTAGGCTTTGTCATCATCGTCAAAAATCCTAATGCAAAACCAACTTGGAAACTTTTTTCCTAAAGTCACGGGTGGCGTGGCTTTTGGTGATGATGTGTCTCTATCTTCACCTTCTTTGGGTTCCTAACCATTTGTAGCTTCTTTAGTCTTCTCACTGTGGGTAGTGATTTTTACCTCGCTTGAAACGTTCCTACAAATTCGTAAACTAGGATTTTCTTTTATTATTTGCATTTTTAGGAATTAATTATGTGATTTGTGTTTATTTGCATTTTAGGAATTATTTATGTGATTTGTGCTTATATGCATTTTTAGGAATTAATTATGTGATTTGTGTTTATTTATACTTTTAGGAATTAAGCATGTGATTTGTGTTTATTTGCATTTTTCCTTATTAATTCTGTGCTTTTGTGTTTATTTGTGTCTTTCTTTTATCATTTGAATTTTTGGGAATTTAATTGCATGTGAGCACATTTTTAATTTACAAAAAATAATAATAAATAGAATTTTTATTAATTAGCCAATTTTGGATTTTAAATGAGTTTTTGTTAATTTGGTGTTAATAAAACAATTTAATTATGAAATTAAAACAAAACAAAAAAAAAGAGATTTGGAAATGTGGTCTTAATTGTGATCGAATATGGGCCAGGCACAAATAAAACTAGCCCAAAAGCACACCTCCAACCAGCCCAGTTGCTCCTCAAATGGTCCAGTCAGGCCTGTGACCAAAACTACATCGTTTGACGACGTTTGATCCTGGCCGTTTATATCCCCGATCCAACGACTCAAATTGGGCTTTATACTTTAGATATAAGTGTCAAAATCCCTGTAACATTTCAGAGAAAAATGTATCCTCCTCGTACAGTTCAACCGATAATGTAACACCACCATCAAACCACCGTAACACCACCGTCTGCCAACGACGTAACGCCAATAACTTCTAAATTTACACCCTAGAATCCCCATTGTCCCCTCATCCCAAACCCCTAAAGATCACCCTTCGAAACCCCCTCCCCCAGCCTGTCAAATATCCGTTTAAAGCACGACAGCTCCACCGTCCACGGCGGCGGCCGATGGCCAACGACCCCTAAATTGACACCATAGGACCCCCTCACTCTTCTCTTCTTAACCCTACCATTGGCCACCATCGAATGTGACCACCACCTTTCAAATATTAGTTATAAGTAGGCATCCCCGCTATGCACGACGGTGGCTGAATCCCAACGCCTCCCAGACACCACCACCCACCTCATCTAGCCCTCATCTACCCAAACGCACACCCAAACCCTCTCAAACTACCCCGGACCCCTTCCAATGTCAACATCAGCCATGGTTGAAGCTTAAGTCCAAATTTCTAAAAAATTGTTCGAGTGCCATTTGGGGATTCGAGTTGATTCCAACAAGGAATAATTGAAGAAAACAGTAAGTCCACTTCTTCTAGTTTATATTTTTCCATTTTATTTTGTTTTTCTGCCTGCTTAGCAATTAGGTTTGAGTTTACTTCTAGTTAGTTTAAAATTTAAATGGCATATTATTAGATTCCAATTCTGCTACTTCTATTCTAATTGCATGTATGATTTGTTGGTTTCATTTATGGAATTGGACACTAGGTCTTGTTTGTTCTCAAATTTTACTTGATTCCTCTGAATCCGAATACTGGTTTAAGTTCACATGCCATGGTTTTGATTATTTTATTTGTTGGCACGACAATTACCATGTTTGTTCATTAAATGTATGTGATTTCTTGGTTGTTAGTTTAAGGGTTGATTAATAGCTCATATATTTTGAGGTGCTGACCTCTGAGTTTGAGTTTTGAAATGATAACCTTACATGTTCTTCTTCTAAAATCTGAGTATTAAACTTGATTTAAGTACTGAAGATTGATTAGCATCTGTTTTGACCAATAGCTTAATAACATTTGTGTTGGTTATAACTGTTAGGATTAGAGAATTAGTTTTAGGAGTTAGTTTGATGTCAAATAAGTAACTTAAGGGTAATATAGGGCTCTCCTATTTAATTCTTATAATTTTAGGATAAAATAAGGGTAATATAGAGTTTTCAATTTGGTTTGTTAATATTAGAGACAAAATAAGAGTAGTATAGGTAGTATATAAAGGGTAGAAAATAGTAGAAGACTTTAGACCCTTCTAGAAGGGGTTCTTTAATACAAAATCAGTAGTACTATTGCAGTAATTGGGGAAACAAGTCAAGAAATCAGAGCCCAAATAGGTAAAATCTGAAAAATTGAAAAGGGACCTTTAGTTAAAACAAAATAGTAGTGATGCCCTAGCCTTTGGCTATAAAAAGGGACTAAAATCACTCAAAAAGGAGGACAATCTGAAAAAGGAGCTCTATAATTTCCCCAAAGTTTGAAGCCTAAAAATATATTAAAACCTCCCAAAATACTAGCAATTTTACTGTTCCATTGCATATTTTCAGTAGTTTTTGATCAATTCAATTGTTGAGACAATTTTGAATCAATTGATATAGAAATAGTTGAATTAGGATTTAAGTGATGTGTTCTAAGCTCGATTGGGGTTTTGTTTTATTGTTTTATATCCAAGCCTGGGTTTGAAAGTGGGTCATTTGAAATATGTTGTGTGTCAACTTGGTTTTGGAGTATAAATCTGGGTTGCTGAATTGTTTCTTTTGCTGGATTGCTATAACTTCACTGTTGGTGTTTAAATTTGTTGCTGAGCTCCCCTCTTTATATTTTTCATTCAACTAATAGGTACGTATTCTAACTTTTCCAGATGTAAAAGTGGGTCTGAAGATGGAACGAAAAAGCCTATTTGCTCAATTTTTGTTCGTTAGCTTCAATTATTTTAGCATGTTTTTCTTTGAAGTGTAAATTTGGAAATTGAACATTTAATTCGAATAAGTCAAATTAGTATAATGTGTAGATGTGAGGTGTAGAAGTATTGTTCAATATGTTGTTCGAATAGTATGAGGTGAACTTGCTAAGTTAGTTTTATTTAAGTAGATGTGTAGTGTAGAAGTATTGTTTATTATGTTGTTCGTATAAAAAAGGGCTTGTAATCAAACTTAGTTGATATAATTAATTGAATACCTTGCCCATATGCAAGGATGCCATCTCACATGCTTGGCTCTTTAGATCAGTGTTGAGATCAACATCTGTGTTAAGTGACTTTTGTTTACCTTTGAATTTGTGATCAATCAACTAAGAATCGGGGAATTAGTTCTTAATCTGATTTGTTTCTCGTTCAGCGTGGTCTAATATCCACAAATATAGCCTTAATGAGGCCATTAGCCCAAATAAAAGAGTTGTCTCGAGCATCAAAGGCTGGACTGCCAGTTTGGGCTTCAATTGGGGCCCAACTGTTACGTGAATTGAACCCGCTAGGATGTTATATAGATACAACTGACAATGAACCCTAGTAGTAAGCTGTTAGGGTAGCTTAGAACACAAATTATGATCGCCTCCTTTTAATTATGTCTTTTCAAATACTTAGAATTTGAGGTGAGCTGTTTAGCAAATTTTCACGGCCTCTCGCAAAGATAATAACGCATTAGTCACTTCAGGACACATCTTTAATAATTTTGTCAACTTAAACACGGGTGCGCATTTATGTTACCACAATACGAATCCCAACAAAGTTAGGATGTGTTAAAAGTCGCAGGTGCATTTATGTAATATGGTTTGCGGCACGTTCTAATGGCATTGGAATTTTCCTTTTAAACAATAATAATAAAGTGGCAAAAAAGATTAAGAAGTACGTAAGTTAAAACATGTTCTAAAATCAGATAATTTAAGCCAAATATAACAGTTGAGTGACCGTGCTATAACCACGGAACTCGGGAATGCCTAACACCTTCTCCTGGGTTAACATAATTCCTTACTCAGATTTCTGGTTCGCGGACTGTTAAATGGAGTTATTCTTTTCTTGATTCGGGATTCTAAACGGTAACTTGTGACACCATAAATCTCCCAAGTGGCGACTCTATAATTTTCTTGAAAATTGAATCCCGTTTTGATTGTCCTTTAATTGAAAAAACTCCCTTATCTACGCCCTTCACCGAGTTGTAGTAGCCAAAAAGGAGGTGTGACACTCACCATCTTATTCCTCATAGGTTGCTTCGTTAATCCTTTTTGCAGACTCAATTTACGGTGTCTTCGACGATTCACCAGGGTCTATCCTTCTTCATTATGTTGATCAACTCGGACTTTGTCATCCTCCAACAATTCTTTATCTTTATTCCCTTCATAGGTGCATATCTCAATCGGATCGAATGAGCCAAAGGTAACTGACACATGGTTTGTGCTTGCCTTTTCATTTTCGAGCTCAATCTTCTTTTGACGAGCCAAATCCATAACCTTGTCCTTGAAAACAAAGCATTTCTCAAGAGGGTGACCTACAAGCCGATGGTATTTGCAATAATTCGGGTCATTGCTTTTTCCAGCTTCATCTGGCTGTTTCATCTCTGGCAGCTCAATAAGCGTTAACTCGAGGAGTTCTTCAAATATTGCAGGCTCATCAAAGTCTAGAAATGGGTATTCCTTTTCTTGTATCTCTTTGAGAGCTAACTTTCGATTTGCATTGTCTTGAGAGGAAGTTTTTTTCATACTCACTTTCTTGCTCACCTTGGTAGTAAACTTCAAAGGAGAAACATCGACGTTCATGTATTCTTTGATTTCATTCTTGGGTACGAACTTGCTCTAATTCTTGAATTGCTGAAATTTGGGAGGTTGATAGCTGGTAGGCATTTTTAAGCTATCGATTCTCGCAGCATATTGCTTTGCATACTTGAGAGAAGACTTTGAAGCGACTTCATACTTATCCATGATGGTTCCCATAATGAATTCCTTCAATTTTTCTATGAGATTTGATCCTTCAGAGGAGACATGAAGTTATTTAGCGGATGACACTTGTTTTGGTGGAGAATCAACCTTCTTGTGGACTTCAGGAATCTTTCCAGGTGCATGACTTGATTCTCTATCTGTCATGCTTTCAACTATTCTTGTTAATTTTGCGATACGAACATCTTGATCCTAAGCATACTTTGTTAATCCATCAATTGCTTTTGTCGGGATTGCAAGTTGCTCCTTCATTGTCGAAGTGTTAGTCATCATTGCCTTCATGATTATTGCAGATGATAAAGAATACCCGAGACCTTTGCATGGATTGGACTCAATTTGGAACATGCCATGTGGCGAGATTGGCATAGAGCCAACACTTAAGACTTCGTCATCAGGTTGTGTAAGCTGACTCTTGGTATTATATAAAGTAAGTTGACCAAGAGCTTTCTCCACAACTTCTTCAATATTATCTCCTCTCTCCGACTTTCTAGCAGAGGCCCTTTCTTCTTCGGATGATAAAGATCTCAAAGCTTGCACTGGTGGAGATGACACTTGGAATGCTTGTTATCCCAATACGGTCGCCTTGCTTCGGGTGATTGGCCCAAGACTCCCCATAGTAAATGCGACGACCCAATCTAGTCATCACTTATTTATTCTCTGTTCTGTACATTCGAGGCCTTAAAAACCTCCTCTCGGTAGCCTCAATTTGCGTGCAGTCCCGGCGCATAGCCGGAAGCTTAAATATAAATTCTATATGAAAAATGATGAATTTTGATACTAATATGATTAAAAGTTGACTCTGCTCAACATTTTGGGTAAATGGACCCGGACCCGTGATCTAGCGGCCCCGGAGGGTCCGTTGGAAAATATGGGACTTGAGCGTATGCATGGAATTGTATTCCAAGGTCACAAGTCCGAAAAATGAGCATTTATGTGAAATTGTTTTCCGGAATTTAATTTAAGAAAATGGAATTTGAAATTTGATTTGGAAGACTGGGGTATTGGGCCCGTATTTTGGTCCTGGTGTCCGGTACCAGTCTTATATACAATTGGAGCACTTTCTGTAAAGCTTGGTTGGAAGCGAACGTCATTTGACGTGTTTCGAACCCGAAATGGGAACTTTATGTATTGTGAGAAATTAGAAGAAAATCAGGAGTTTTCAGGCTCGATTCGATTTATATGAAGTTATTTGGCAATTTGATCGCATGGACAAGTTCATAAGATGTTTCTAAAGTGGTGAGTATGTTTGGTTTGGAGCCTCGAGGGCTTGGGTGAGTTTCAAGTAGGTTCCAGGAGTGTCTTAGACTTAAAACACCAGATGTTGCAAGTTGGGTGTGAGTTGCAGGCTCCAGTGCGGCTGGCATCACAATCGTGCAGTCCGCGGCGCGAGCCGCGCTGCCGCGGTCACCCTAGCATTGTCCGCGCTGCACGCTTCAGAGGACCTACAGCCTTCTGCTTCTCTCGTGCGGCCGCATCCATTTTTGTGCCGTTCGTGGCGTGTGCCGCGCGGCCGTGGTCACCTTCGCACGACCCCCGGTCCCGACCTCAGAAGACCTGCAACTTTCAGCTACACCAGCGCGACCGCGGTCACCCTCGCGCGGTCCGGGCTCGAGGTTTAGAGAGTATATATACTCGGGATTTTTCATTATTTCTCACCTTTGAAAAACCCAAAACCTAAGAGGCGATTTTCTAAGCAATATTTCTTCTTCAAAACGATTGGTAAGTGGTTTTTAACTCATTTTCTTCACTCCTAAAAACCTTTTTACATAATTTCAACATCAAATCAAAGGTTTTAATGGGTAAATTTGGGTGTATTAGGTAGGACCTACGGTTTTGGTAAATTGGGGGTTAGACCTCAAATTCGAGGTCCGGTTTCAAAACTAATCACATATTTGTACCTGTGGGGGGATAGTTAACCGGATTTTAGTTCGAACTTCGGGCTTTGACCATGTTGGACCAAGGGGCATTTTGGTCTTTTACCTAAGATTTCGTCTTAGCTGTAAATTTAAGAGTAGAATTGGTTGCTTGAGATGTTATTCATGAGGTGTGATTGAAATGAATAGATTTGGGCCATTTGGAGTCGGATACTCATGGCAAAAGAGGGATTTCAAGTTGATTTTTGGAGTCGATTGAGGTAAGTGGCTTGTCTAACCTTGTGTGGAGGACCTTCCCCTTAGGATATGATGTTTGTTAATTTAATACCTTGTACGTGAGGTGACGATTGTGTGCTTGAGCTAATTGTTGAAAAATTCGGTTCTTTTCTTTAGATATTGATATTGAGTTTCTTATATGCTTACTTACTTTACTTGTAATTATAACCTATGTTAGTTGAGAAAGTCGTTGTTTGTTGATTTAGCTTGCCCACTTGCTTAAATTGCCTTAACTGCATGGAGTGAAACATGTTAGGCTGAATTATCTGTTGCTTGTATTGTTTTACTTCATTATGAGTATTCTTTGATTGTGGTTGTGCATATTTACTTTGGGACAACGGGTTTGATTCCTGGGAGATCCCCGTGGATATTTACTTTGGAACTTCGGGTTTGATTCCGGGGAGACCCCCCTGCATATTTACTTTGGGACTACGCGTTTGATTCCTGGGAGATCCCCCTGCATAGGACTACGGGTTGGCCTCCCGGGAGACCCCCCTGCACTGCATATGTTCTGGACTGAGGGTGCGGGATACCAAGAGATCCCTGGCACATGAGATTGTTAGATATGAGGATACCAAGAGATCTTCGGGATACCAAAAGATCCCTAGTGAATATAATAAGGATACTAGGAGATCCTCGGGATACCAAGAGATCCCTAGTGAATATATGAGGATACCAAGAGATCCTCGAGATACCAAGAGATCCCTAGCGGATATGATGAGGATACCAAGAGATCCCAGGTTATTATTTCGCGTTGTGGGTAATGTTCATTGCATTGGTTAGTTCCGTTTTTCCTACTGTTGTTTCCCTTATTTATTCTGTTTAGTTTCTCGATGTAGAGTTATTTATACTGTTTTTTCTTTATCTCATTATATATTATGTTTACCTCAGTAGGTCCTTGACCTTCATCGTCACTACCCAACCGAGGTCAGGCTTGGCACTTACTGAGTATCGATGTGGTGTACTCATGCCTATTTTGCACATGTTTTCCATGTGCAAATCCAGGTACCTCCTCTTAGGCGCACTACCACCAAGGCGGAGAGATCTAGCGAAGACTCGAGGTATATCTGCAGCGTCCCCAGACTGAAGAGTTTCCTTCCTGTTCCATCTTGTAGTTAGCTAGTTGTTCCTGCATTTCTTTAATGTAGACATTTTCCGGAGTTAGATCCGTACTATGTACTTTCTATAGTCTGTGTTGCCCATGAGATTCCGGGTTTTGGGATTTCATTACATAATTGTGGTGTGAAGTGTATGTTCCAAGTGGCAGATTATATATATTTCTTTAAGTTACTTAGTTCTTAAGTTATTACCATCGTAAATGTTGTTATTTTCGCACTGTTAGGCTTACCTAGTCCTCGAAGACTGGGTGCCATTATGAGGTGTTCACGGATGGTGAACTAGGGTCATGACAAGTTGGTATCAGAGCTCTAGGTTCACATGAGTCAAGGAACACATGCGGGTTTATTAGAGTCTCGGTGATCGGTACAGACACGTTTGTACTTATCTATGAGAGGCTATGTAACCGTTTAGGAAGAGTCTTCCCTTCATTGATTTCCTTTTCGTGCGATATTTTGGCGTTAAACCTAAACCTCTATATTCTATTCTCTCACAAATGGTGAGGACACGCACTACGCGCGACGATCAGCCACTCGCACCCCCTTCCGCAGCTGTCCTAGGCCGGGGCTGGGGTAGAGGTCGATGATGCGCACGTGTTGCAGCCAGAGCACCTACGCGAGCTGCCGCCGAGGCACCGCCAATAGATCCAATTGGAGCCCAAGCTCCTGGCACGCCTACTACTGCCACTACTATGCCAGCCCTTCAGGAGACAATAGCACAGTTCATGTCCATGTACATCACATTAGCTCAGGCATGGTTGCTTCCCCTTGTTGCGGCCACATCCTAGGCTGGGGGAGGAGCATAAACTCCTGCCATCCGCACTCTTGAGCAGCAAGTACAGGTTGAGCAGTCCCCATGGATCCTTCCCATTCCATCTACAGTGCCCGTTTAGCCCGTAGATGGGGCAGCTGCTTCTGAGGATGAGCAACGGAGGTTGGAGAGGTTCAAGAAGTATGATCCTCCGGCTTTCAATGGACTGGAGACGAATGATTCTTTGGGATTTCTAGAGGAGCGCCAGCATATTCTTTGCACTATGGGCATAGTAGAGACCACCGGGGTTTCTTTTACCGCCTTCCAGCTTCGGGGAGCTGCATATGATTGGTGGTGCACATATGAGATAAAGAGTCCGGTCGAGGCTGCTTCATTGACTTGGACTAAGTTCTCGGATATATTTATGAAAGAGTTTGTTCCCCAGAGCCTCGGAGATGTGTTGCGCGCAGAGTTTAAGCATTTATGCTAGGGTGCTATGACCGTTTTGGAGTATGCTATCCGTTATACCAGATTGACCAGGCATGCACCACATTTGGTTTCTACCGTCCACGAGAGAGTTTGTAGGTTCATCAAGGGTCTTATCCTACCCATCAGATCTAGCATGGCTCGGGAGTTGGAGATGGACATTCCTACATCAGGTAGTGAGCATTGCTAGGAGGATGGAGAGTATGCTCGTCAGAGAGCGAGGGAAGAGGGAGGCCAAGAGGTCTCGAGAGTTGGGCTACTACTCTGGTACTCGAACAGGTCATCATGGTAGGGGTTTTGTGGGTCTCCTCATTCATTCAGCTCTTCCAGCAGCAAGCAGTGCTCCAACTCCGCCTATATCGCAGGAGCCTTACTATGCATCTCAAGTTTCTAGCGTGCCTCATGCGTGGAGTGTTCCCAGAGGTCATCCAACAGACCTAGCCTTAGTCAGTCACAGCCACCACGCCCTCCCAAAGCTTGTTTTGAGTGTGGAGACACCCGCCATGTGGTGAGGGATTGCCCTAGACTTTGGAGGGGTGCACCCCCACAGCCTTCTCAGCTACAGCATTCTCAACAGAGTTCTTAGGCCATGATCACAGCTCCAGTTGCCGCCCCACCCGCTCCTCCAGCTAGAGGTGGTGGCTGGGGAGATAGATGTCGCCCTCGAGGGGGAGGCCAGGCCAGATATTATGCCCTTCCTGCTCGTGCCGAGGATATTGCTTCTGATATTGTTATCACAGGTATTATACTGGTTTGCCATAGAAAGGCATCGGTTTTATTAGATCTGGGCTCTACTTATTCTTATATGTCCTCTGATTTTGCTCCACATTTGGGTGTGCCTCGGGATTCTTTGAGTGCCCCTGTCTATGTTTCTACTCGTGTGGGTGATTCCCTTATTGTGGATCACGTCTATCGGTCATGTTTAGTTACTATTCATGGTTTTGAGACCAGCGTGGATTTATTGTTACTCGGTATGGTTGATTTTGACATTATTCTTGGCATGGACTGCTTGTCGCCCCACTTTGCTATTCTTGATTTTCACTCCAAGATCGTGACTATGCCAGGTATTCTGCGTATTGAGTGGAGTGGCACCTTATACCACACTCCCAGTAGAGTTATCTCTTTTCTTAAAGCTCAATGTATGGTTGGGAAGGGGTGTGCAGAGTATTTAGCCTATGTGAGAGATGTCAGTATGGATACCCCTTCTGTTGATGCTGTTCTAGTGGAACAAGATTATCCCGATGTGTTTCCAGCTAATCTTCCGGGCATGCCGCTCGATTGGGATATTTATTTTGGCATTGATTTGTTGCCGGGCACTCAGCCCATTTCCATTCCTTCATATCGAATGGCCCCTCATGAGTTGAAGGAGTTGAAGGACCAGTTGCAGGAATTTCTTGATAAGGGTTTAATCCGACCCAGTGTTTCACCGTGGGGTGCTCCTATTTTGTTTATGAAGAAGAAGGATGGTTCTATGCGTATGTGCATTGATTACCGCAAGTTGAACAAGGTTATAATGAATAACTGTTATCCTTTGCCTCGTACTGATGATCTGTTTGACTAGCTTCAAGGCGCACGGGTATTTTCGAAGACTATCTTGCACTCAAGGTACCCTCAATAAAATATTCGGGAGCCAGATATCCCGAAGACTGCTTTCAAGACTCGGTATGGTGATTACGAGTTTTTTTTCATGTCATTTGGGCTGACCAATGCTCCCGCAGCTTTTATGCATTTGATGCACAGTGTGTTCAGGCCATATCTCGACTCATTCGTTATTGTTTTTATTGATGATATCCTGGTGTATTCCCGGTGTCGGGAAAATCATGAGCAGCACCTAGAGTCGTGCTTCAGATACTGAGAGAGAAGCAGTTATATGTGAAGTTCTCCAACTGTGAGTATTGGTTGGATTCAGTGGCATTCATAGGCCACGTGATTTTGAGCAAGGGCATTCGGGTAGATCCAAGGAAGAGAGGCCGTGTAGAGATTCATAGTTTCCTTGGTTTGGCGGGTTATTACCGTCTCTTTGTAGAGGAATTTTCATCGATTAAAGCCCCTATGACTAGGTTGACCCCGAAGGGTGCCCCTTTTCAGTGGACAGAGGAGTGTGAGGCAATCTTTCAGAAGCTCAAGACAGCTTTGACTACAACTCCCATTTTAATATTGCCTACTGGTTCAGGGTCTTACACTATCTTCTGTGATGCCTCAAGAGTTGGCCTTGGAGCTGTGCTGATGTAGGACGGTAGGGTGATTGCCTATGCATCCAGACAATTGATGATACATGAGAAAAACTACCCTGTCCATGACCTAGAGTTAGCTGCTATTGTTTATGCCTAGAAGATCTGTCATCATTACGTGTACGATGTGCCTTGCGAGATTTATACTGATCATAGGAGTTTGCATCATTTATTCAAGCATAAGGACCTACATTTGCGCCAGAGGAGGTGGTTAGAGTTGCTAAAGGAGTACGATATTGCTATTCTGTGTCACCCGGGAAAGGCCAATGTGGTAGCCGATGCCTTGAGTCGTTGAGTGGAGAGTTTGGAGAGTTTGGCATATTTACCAGCTTTAGAGAGGCCTATGGCGATGGATGTTTAGGCCTTAGCCAGCCAATTTGTGAGATTAGATCTTTCAGAGCCTAGTCGGGTGCTAGCTTGTGTGGTTTCCCGGTCTTCCCTATTGGATTAGGGAGCGACAGTATGATGATCCCCGTTTGCTTGACCTTAAGGAAAAGGTCCAGCGTGGCAATGCCATAGACGTGACCATTGGAGATGACTGAGTGTTGAGGATGCATGGCCGTGTTTGTGTGCCCGATGTTGATGGGCTACCGGAGTTGATTCTAGCGGAGGCCCATGGCTCGCGGTATTCCATCCATCCGGGTGCCGCGAAGATGTATCAAATGAGGCAACACTATTGGTGGAGGCGGATGAAGAAGGACATAGTTGGATATATAGCCAGATGCCTCAATTGCCAGCAAGTGAAGTATGAGCACCAGAGACTAGGCGGGTTGCTTCAACAGATAGAGAGTTTGGAATAGAAGTGGGAGCGCATCACCATGGATTTTGTATCGGGACTCCCACGGACCTTGAAGAAGTTCGACGCCATTTGGGTCATTATGGATCGGCTGACCAAGTCCGCGCATTTTATCCATGTGTGTACCACTTATTCATCAGAGCGGTTGGCGGAGATTTATATCCGGGAGATCGTCCGTCTTCATGGCAAAGTTTCTATTATTTCAGACAGGGGTACTCAGTTTACATCGCGGTTCTGGAAGGGCGTGCAGCAAGAGTTGGGTACTCGGGTGGAGTTGAGTACAACATTTCATCCCCAGATGGACGGACAGTCCGAGTGCACTATCCAGATACTTGAGGAAATACTCTATGCGTGTGTGATTAATTTTGCAGGGTCATGGGATATGTTATTGCCATAAGCGGAGTTTGCCTACAACAACAACTACCAGTTGAGCATCCAGATGGCTCCTTACGAGGATCTATATGGTAGACGCTGTCGATCACCGATTGGATGGTTTGATCCAGGGGAGGCTCGGTTGCTAGGTACAGATTTGGTTAAGGAGGCCTTGGACAAGGTCAAGATCATTCAGGACAGGCTTTGTTCAGCTCACTCTTGGCAGATTGCAAGGTTCGAGATGTAGCCTTTATGGTTGGGGAACGGGTATTGCTCCGAGTATCACCGATGAAGGGCGTGATGAGATTTGGGAAGAAGGGCAAGCTTAGCCCTAGGAACGTTGGTCCATTTGAGGTTCTTGATAAAGTGGGAGACGTGGATTATAGACTCGCATTACCGCCTAGCTTATCAGCCGTTCATCCAGTTTTCCATGTGTGCATGCTCCGGAGGTATCACGGTGACCCAGCCCACATGTTAGATTTCAGCACTGCCCAGTTGGATAAGGACTTATCCTATGAGGAGGAACTGGTAGCTATCCTAGACCGGCAGGTTCATAAGTTAAGGTCCAAGAGATTCTCTTCTGTTCATGTCCAATGGAGAGGTCAGCCTCCTAAGGCATCGACCTGGGAGTCCGGGTCTGATATGCGGGGCCGTTATCCTCACCTTTTTCCGGACTCAGGTACTCCTTTATTTTGTCCGCTCGAGGACGAACATTTGTTTTAATGGCGGAGGATGTGACGACCCAATGGGGTCATCACTTATTGATTCTCTGTTCTGTACTTTCGAGGCCTTAAAAACCTGCTCTTGGGGTAGCCTCGATTTGCTTGTACAGTCCCGACGCATAGCGGAAAAGCTTGAATAAAAATTCTGTATTAAAAATGATGAATTTTTATACTAATATGATTAAAAGTTGACTCTGGACAACATTTTGGGAAATGGACCCGGACCCATGATCTGGTGGTCCCGGAGGGCCCGTAGGAAAATATAGGACTTAAGCGTATGTTTGGAATCGGATTCCGAGGTCCCAAGTCCGAGAAATGAATTTTTATGTGAAATTGTTTTCTGGAATTTAATTAAAGAAAATGGAATTTGAAATTTGATTTGGAAGGCTGGGGTATCGGGCTCGTATTTTGGTTTCGGTGCCTTGTACTAGTCTTATATATATTATTGGAGCACTTTCTGTGAAGTTTGGTTGGAAACGGATGTCGTTTGACGTCTTTCGGACCCGAAATGGGAACTTTATGCCGTATGAAAATTTGGAAGAAAATCATGAGTTTTGAGGCTCGATCCGATGTATATGATGTTATTTGACGATTTGATTGCACGAAAAAGTTCGTAAGATGTTTCTGAAGTGGTGTGTATATTTGGTTTGGAGCCCCGAGGGCTCGGGTGAGTTTCGAGTAGGTTCCAGCAGTGTCTTAGACTTAAAACACCAGATGTTACAGGTTGGGTGCGAGCTGCAGGTTCCAGCACGGTCGCGGTCACGATCGCACGGTCCGCGGCACGAGCCGCACGGCCGTAGTCACTCTCGCGCGGTTCGGGCTACAAGCTTTAGAGGACCTGCAGCCTTCTGCTTCTCTCGCACAGGCGCATCCGTTTTTGTGCGGTCTGCGGCGTGAGCCGCGCGGCCGTGGTCACTTTCGTGCGACCCGCGCTGCCGACCTGAGAAGTCCTGCAACTTTCAGCTACACCAGCGCGGCCGCGGTCACCCTCGCGCGGTCTGTGCTGGAGCTTCAGAGAGTATATATACTCGGGATTTTCTCAACTTTCAAAAACCTAAAACCTAAGAGGCGATTTTCGAAGAAATATTTCTTCTTCAAAATGATTGGTAAGTGGTTTTTAACACATTTTCTTCACTCCTTAACACCTTTTTACATAATTCAACATTAAATCAAAGGTTTTAATAGGTAATTCGGGTGTATTGGGTAGGACCTAGGGTTTTGCTAAATTGGGGGTTAGACCTCAAATTCGAGGTCCTATTTCAAAACTAATCACATAATTGGACTCGTGGGAGGATGGTAACTGGATTTTAGTTTTAACCTCGAGCTTTGACCATGTTGGCCCGAGGGGCATTTTGGTCATTTTACCTAATATTTTGTCTTAGCTATAAATTTAATTGTAGAATTGGTTGCTTGAGATGTTATTCATGAGATGTGATCGAAATGAATAGATTTGGGCCATTTGGAGTCGGATACTCGTGGCAAAAGAGGGATTTCAAGTTGGTTTTTGGAACCGGTTGAGGTAAGTGGCTTGTCTAACCTTGTGTGCGGGACATTCCCCATAGGATATGATGTTTGTTAATTGAATGCCTACTATGTGAGGTGACGAGCGCGTGCTTAAGCTAATTGTTGAAAAATCCAGTTCTTTTCTTTTGATATTGAGATTGAGTTTCTTTTTTTTTTTAATTTTTTTTTTAAATTTAACGTTCGACTTTCATTGATATCAACAGATTTACAATGAGGAGTTCTTAGTAGTAGCATAGACTAGCTACTACTATACAAATGTATCTATACTATTGCATTCGTTCCACTATTGACTAAGGGTAGTTATTAAGTTGTCGCAATCCCAATTGCCATTTCTTGCATTTCCTGCCTCTAATATGTACAAGAATAGCTACTTCACGACAGATTGATGTTAATCAAATGACTTCCCTTCAAATCTAATAGAATTTCTACTTCTCCATATAAGTGATACTGTGGTGACAAAAGCAGTAGCCACCACAGCCTTCTACCACACCTTGCTTTTAGCCAAGCAGCATATCCATTGCAATTCAACATTCCAGCTGCATATTGTTCTACTGTATCCCAACCAATAGCAGATTCTTTGCCACAGCCTCCTACTAACTGGACAAGTGAAATACAGATGATCAAATTCTTCAGTTGCTAGATGACAGAACACACACTGCTCCACCACATTAACTCCAAATTTCAGAAGTCTATCAACAGTGGGCAGTCGACCCTGAGCAGCCAACCATGTGGTGAACAGATGCCTTGGCAATACATTTTTTGTCACCATAAGGGTCTTCCATTCCACTCTTGGGAAGACTGGAAGCATAGAGTGATAAAGGGTCTGAATCTGAAACTTTCCTGATTTGCATATGCCTGCCAGTCTGCTCATAAGATCCCCATGCATTCTGCGATCTGCCATAATAGGGGTCCTGCATTCAATAATCTTCCTAACTACCCAAGAAGCATTCTTGGGAGTAATCATAATATCAATGGCATTACTCTTTATATAGTAATAATGGATCCATTTAATCCATAAGCAGTCTTTTTTCCTTGCTAAATCCCATAACAGTTTGGATATAGCAGCCTTATTCCAAACCTGTATGTCAATGATATTGAGGCCACCAGCAGTGAATGGTCTGCAGACCCTGTTCCAAGCTACCAAAGATCTTCTTGACACTGTTACATTGCCAGTCCAGAGAAAGGATCTGCAAACAACTTCAATAACTTTGATCACCTTCTTGGGCAAGATAAATATCTGTGCCCAATATGTTTGAATTCCAAAAATTACTAATTTTATAAGCTGACTTCTACCAGCATAAGACAATAGCTTGGCAGACCAGCAAGTTATTCTGTCAGTAATTCTTTCAATCAATGGCATGTAGTGATGTATGTTGAGTTTCTTTGAATGTAGAGGGATGCCTAAATATTTGAAGGGGAGCTGTCCCTCACTGAATCCCAAAGCTTCAAGGATAGCTTGTTTATCTGTCTGATGTACTCCAGCCAGGTACACAGCACTTTTAGAGTTGTTGGCAGATAGACCAGTAGCTGCAGAAAAAACCTGAAATGTTCTATGCAATATTTGAACAGATATGCAATCTTCTCGACAGAATAATAACAGATCATCTGCAAAGCAAATATGGGCACATTCAATTTTCCTGCATCTGGGATGATAATTGAAATCACCATTCCTATGCAATTGAGCCAATAATCTGTTTAAGTACTCCATAGCAAGGACAAATAGGTAAGGAGACATAGGATCCCCTTGTCTAATACCCCTTCTAGCAGGAAAAGGTTTAGTAAGTCCTCCATTTATCACTAAAGAGTATGACACAGAAGAAATACATGCCATAATCCAATTAACAAATTTGGCAGGAAATCCCAGATCACTGAGCAGTTGTTTGAGGAACCTCCATGCCAAAGTGTCATATGCCTTTCTCAAATCCACCTTTACAACACACCTTGGAGAAATACCTTTTCTGGAGTATCCCTTAAACAATTCATGAATGAACAGAACATTATCAATAATACTCCTACCTTCAATGAATGCAGACTGAGATCTACCAACAATGTCATCAATAACAGCTTTCAATCTCCTAGTGATGACCTTTGATATTATTTTGTATATAGTCGTACAGCATGCAATAGGCCTATAGTCATTCACTGTTTTAGGGACTTTAACCTTAGTCACAAGGGCTATAGCAGTAGTGTTGACCATATGAGGCATCTGGCAGGTAGTAAAGAACTCCTTTGTTGCAGCATATACATCTCCCTTGACAACCTCCCAGTTTTTGGTAAAAAATTCCACAGGGAAACCATCTACACCAGGGGCTTTATCCTTAGGCATGTCTTTAACAGCATCATATATTTCATCCAAAGTGACATCCTGTATTAGTGCTATTTGCTGGGCTAAAGTAATGCATTTTCCTTCCTTGACAATAGAAGAATTAATACAAGGTAGTTAAGAAGCACTCTCACCCATTAATGACTGGAAAACCTTAGTAAATTCCTGCTCAACAGCACTGGCTCAGTTAACTTCACACCTGTTTCAGAATAGATAGATGTAATGTTATTATGACTGGTCCTTATCTTCCACTGAGCATGAAAGTACTTAGTATTGCCAACTCCACATTCAATCCAATTTGCTTTTGATTTCTGCCTCAATATTTGTTCTTCAATATTACTCCACTTCTCAATGGCATGAAGAGCTTCTTTCTCCTCCTTAAGAGTTGATCTGAAAAGGGATTCTGGATCAGTTGGCTTTGAGTATTGTCCAAAAGTTCTCTAGCATGAATCAGTTTCTGTTGGTAGGAAGCCATCTGCCTGTTCATTTCTTTTAGATGCTGCTTCAGATTCTTCAACTTATACCATAGCTGATGTAAAGGAGAGCCCTCACTGCGTTGAAACCATACTTGTTGCATAATAGAAGAGAATTTAGGATCCTCCATAAGAGCATAATATAATCTGAATGGCTTAGGATGTATAGCTTTTGTCTCCCAAACTGTATGAGAATAGGTGAATGATCTGAGATAGAAGGATTCATAAAGTCTGCTTCCAAATGGCCAAACTGTTGTATCCATTGAAAATTACCAAGTGCCCAGTCTATCTTGCTATAAACCTGCTTATTAGACCATGAATACTTCCATCCTTTTGATCTAATAGGAGTAAGTTGGAGGTCAGACATAAGCTCCTTGAAATCCTTGACTTCAGCATCTGTCACAGGTAAACCAATCCTATCATCAGAGTGTAGAACTGAATTGAAGTCACCACTAATTAACCATATGTCTGAATTTGGAATGTTGATGCCTCTCATGTCATTCCACAGTTGCTTCCTCAGAATTGCAGTGTTGTAAGCATAGATAACACTCAACTGCACTCTGATCTTGTTAATAGGATCTTCAACCAGGCAGTGAATAAGTTGCTCAGTTACACAAGAAACCTGTAACTGTATATGAGGCTTCCAAATAAGCCAGATTCTGCCATTAACTGCATTGGTGTAATTATATTGAACCTTCCAACCTCTAGCAATCTTATCAACAACCTTAAGTGCTTTGTGCTCTTTAACTCTTGTTTCAAGGCATCCTAAAACATCAACCTTATTCTTAGCCAGAAAGTTTTTCAGTTCTTTCTGCTTATGGGCTTTATTAAGCCTCTAATATTCCATGTAACTATATTCATGAAATATTATGGGGCTTATATAAAGAGGGTCCAGGATCCTGTTGCTGCAGCATAGTTCCAGCAATAGCTTTGCCTCTTTCTAGCTCCAGCATTGTCCCAATAAATCCACTGTCATCACATACTTGGTTGCCAGTCTCTACTTCAGATCCATGGCTTGTAACCATATCAGTACTGATTTGAATCCTCTGTATACTTTTAAGTGGCTGAACAGCACTCACAGACTCATTAGGTAAAGTATTTGCATCCAATACTGCACTCATCAATGGATCTGTTGTGATACCAGGCTGGACAGATTGCACTGGCATGTTAGGTAATGTGGTAGAGGGCATTGCTTCACTAGCCAGTGAATCTTTATTCTCTGTATCAGCTTTTGGAATCCACTCCTTCCTTGGCTTATTCCCTCGAGGCCTTCTCCTAATCTCCGTAGTCTGCTTTGGTATATTCTGTTGCACAAAATTGTGACCATTATACCAACAGTCATGGGAATTGTGGCCAAACTTCAAGCAATGGTTACAGAATTCAGGCTTCCAATCATACTCTCCCTTTTGAATATTCAATCCAAAAGGAGTCTCAATTTCAACTTCCTCAAGCAAAGGGAAAGCAGCATCAACCTCAACCAGAACTCTGGCACAAGAGATCTTCTCAAAATGGGCTGTTATTTTGTCAGTATACAAAGTTTTTCCAATTGCAATAGCTAATTTGCTTAGTATTTCTGATGACCAATATCCCACTGGTAAGCCAGGAAACCTAGCCCACACTGGAATAGTACTAAGCACAGCATTCTGAAATGAAAAATCCACAGTCCATGGCTTAAGCACCAGCGGCTTATTTCTGTAGGAATAAGGACCATATTGCATTACTTGGTTCTTATCCTCAATACTGCTAAATCAAAATATGCAATATCCATCGGTGTGCATCAGAATCTGTGGTTTAGCCACAAAATTCCATACATGCATAACATAATTTTCCAAGGATTTCTCAGTAGGGTTGTCTCTTATAATGTACCCAATTAATGGGGCACTCCAATACTCCGACTGGGATTCCAGTTCATCAGCACTAATTTTAATCACTTTTTTCCCATCCCTATCAGTAGGTGGTACAAATGTTAAAACCTTACCCATATTATGGTTGCCTCTGACGACTTCAGCCATGGTAGGAGATGAGTGTTCAGAGATGGCCATATCAGAAAATTGAAGTTTCCTCACAGCAATGATTGAGTTTCTTTTATTCCTACTTATCTTACTTGTAACTATAACCTGTGTTACTTGAGAAAGTCATGTTTTGTTGATTTAGCTTGACTAATTGCTTAAATTGCCTTAACTGTACGGTGTGAAACATGTTATGCTGGAATTATCTATTGCTTGTATTGTTTTACTTCATTATGAATATTCTTTTATTGTGGTTGTGCATATTTAATTTGGGACTATGGGTTTGATTCCTGCGAGACCCCCTTGCATATTTACTTTGGGACTACGGGTTTGATTCCTAGGAGATCCCCCTGCATATTTACTTTGGGACTACGGGTTTGATTCCTGGGAGATTCCCCAGGATATTTACTTGGGACTACGGGTTTGATTACTGGGAGATCCACCTACATATTTACTTTGAGACTACGAGTTTGATTCCTAGGAGATCCCCCTGCACATTTACTTTGGGACTGCGAGTTGGCCTCCCGAGAGATCCCCCTACACTGCATATGTTCTGGACTGAGGGTGCGGGATACCAAGAGATCACTGGCACATGATATTGTAAGATATAAGGATACCAAGAGATCCTCGGTATACCAAGAGATCCCTAGAGAATATAATGAGGATACCAGGAGATCCTCGGGATACAAGAGATCCCTAGTGAATATATGAGGATACCAAGAGATCCTCGAGATACCAAGAGATCCCTAGCGGATATGATGAGGATACCAAGAGATCCCCGATTATTATTTCCCGTTGTGGGTAATGTTCCTTGCATTGGTTTGTTCCGTTTTTCCTACTGTTGTTTCCCTTATTTATTCTGTTTAGTTTCTTGCTGTAGAGTTACTTATACTATTTTTTCTTTATCTCATTATATATTATATTTACCTCAGTAGGGCCTTGACCTTCATCATCCTACCCAACCGAGGTTAGGCTTGGCACTAGTTGAGTACCGCTGTGGTGTACTCATGCCTCTTCTGCGCATGTTTTCCATGTGAAGATCCAGGTACCTCCTCTTAGGCGCACTACCACCGAGACGGAGAGATCTAGCGGAGACTCGAGGTAAATCTGCAGCGTCCGAAGACCAGAGAGTTTCCTTCCTGTTCCATCTTGTAGTTAGCTAGTTGTTCCTGCATTTCATTGATGTAGACATTTCGTTAAGTTACTTAGTTCTTAAGTTATTACCATCGTATATGTTGTTATCTCCGCACGGTTAGGCTTACCTAGTCCTCGAAGACTGGGTGCCATCATGACGTGTTCACTGATGGTGAACTAGGGTCGTGACAATAACGTTCAGGATACTTTCAACGTCAGAAGAAAACTTGGAGTCAGTAACTTTTGAGTAGATCTTTTTGTAAGCCATCTTAGTGATCTTGAATGTTGAGAGTTGAGAATAGATTAAAGGTAGAGACGGTCCCACTGAGCGTGCCAAATTTGTAACAACTAAATTTTGCTCCTGAAAAATAATAATCAAAACAAGAAATATTGCGACAAATATTATATTTAATTTCAAGGGATGGGGGTTACAATCTCTAAAATATCTCTAAATCTAAAGAGATGTAGTCCTCTGATTCTTCTCCTCACGCATAATGGTTCAAGGTACTGAGAGATTGATCTTGAACTTGATGGATTTCAGATTTGTAGTACGTTAGGAATAATTTGAAAGGTCGTCACGAACCAAGATTTGGCGTTGGGTTATCACGAACGGAAGATTTGAAGCCGCCATCCTATGATTTGAGTTCGCATTTGGAATTTGACCACAGACCATGATTGTAGGTATGGATGGAGACTTTTGATGCTATTCTTCAGAGCTTCTTTAGCCTTTCCTTTTGCTTACTTGCTTCCCCCTTAGCTTTCTCCTTTGACCCCTTTATATAGGTGCGGGGTGGAGTAATCTCCAAGAAAACCCTAGTGGATCATTGGGCTTGAGGCTTAGACCCATTTGATAGAAGACCAATTGACGGGCTAGTCCAATAATATATTGGACCTTTATTTAAATTAATTTAATTGAATTAAATAACAAACCCAATTATACCAGTCCATTTACTTAATTGGACCAAGATATATTTAATTTGTGGTAAAATACAAACTTCTTATGGATTTAAATTTGACAAAATATTAATCATCTTTATAATTGTAGATACCATGCCTATAGGTTTACAATTGTAGATACCATGCCTATAGGATTTTAAAATCAATTTCTGCACATAGACATCCTGCCTATAAGGTTTTAAAATCAGTTTTCTACAACATAGATATCATGCCTACAGGAAATAAGTATAAAATAAGTTTTGACAATTAGACATCATGCCTATAGGAAGTAAGTGTTCAAAATTAGTTTCTGCACTTAGAAATCATGCCTATAGGAAATAAAGGAATCAGTTTTTGCATTTAGAAAGTATGCCTATAGGATTTAAGATAAAATCGTCCTACTAAAATCAGTAACTGGTTTACATCTTAGATACCATATCTATAGGGTTCTGCCCGACTATTACTTAGGCGAGCTTGTAGGTTAATTAAATTCTGGGTCCTAAAAACTATGACTGTTTATTTGACGTATGCCCGGATTCAGAGTATTAATGAAAATTAGTAGGCAACTGATAGGTACTTTTCTGCTCGCTTTTAAGCTGTTGTATACTCTGTTTGTGCTCATTTAAATATCTTGCCTATAGGATCCTAAAATTATTTAAAGTTGTTTGTTTAATAGTGTGCATTTGTTTGTCTGCTTGTGGAGGTTAATATGAGCCCACTTAATTGCTCCTTATGTGATAGTCTTACTTGAATTTTGTTTTTCGCTTAGTTTTCTCCTTTTAAACAACCTAGGTGAGTCTAGAACTGCCTTAAATAGAGGCACTAAACACCTCCAAGGCTAGAGGTAAGGGATGGGTAGTGGATGCATAAGGTACATACCGGATGTTATTAGAACACTTAGATAATAATTGAAAAGGGGAAGGTACTTGGGTAGTAAAGGAAATGATGACATGTGTGCTAATGCTATGTGTAGCACCCCAATTTGGGGACGATTACAAAGTATTGCACTGAAGTGATCCTATATGCTAAAAAACCTAGGACCTCTCTTTAATCCTTGTTTTAAGAGTAATATCTATTTCTTTAAATTTGCTTATAAGACGAATTTGCTTAAATCGATTTTGACCAAGACCCACCTTTGTGGACCTCGAGGGGTGCATAACACCTTCCTCTAAAGGTAATTTCGAGACCTTACCCAGCCTCTGGTAATGTAAACTAGTTCATGAGTTATTTGCTCTAGGTGCCCTAACGCACCTTAATCTGTTAGGTGGCGACTCTTTAAATCTCATACCCAATTCCCAAAAGGAAAAAAGTGATCCCCAAAATATTGAAACCCAAACTCTGCGAGGAAAAAGGGGGCTCGGCGTAGGGCGTCATTTTGAAGGTCTTCAGTGTGGCGTGCGGGGCTGCATCATCGTTGTATGGCTGCTCTATGAACCTACTGGCATCCCTTTTTGGTAGTAGCTTAGGAGCGTCTAGTATCTAATCTGAGAGAATACATAGGATAAAATATGATATTATTCACATATGTTAACAATGATATAATGAGCCCTATATACATATATAATAAATGTCCTACTCCTAATATATATAGGATTAGGATTATTTACTACTATTTACATAACTATTCTAACGCTTTCCCTCAAGATGGTGCATATAAATCATATGTACCGAGCTTGTTACAGATGTAGTTAATACGAGGACCAGTAAGGGACTTGGTGAAAATATCTGCAAGCTGATCATTCGACTTCACAAACTTTGTAGCAATATCTCCCGAGAGTATCTTTTTTCTGACAAAGTGACAGTCAATCTCAATGTGTCTAGTTCTCTCATGACGTAGTGGATTTGATGCAATATGAAGAGCAAATTGCTTCATATTGCTTATCACACACAAGTCCCATCTGACTAATGTCACCAAATTTCAACTCCTTGAGCAACTTCCAAATTAGCTCACATGTTGCCATAGCCATTGCTTCATATTCTTCTTCTACACTAGACCGAGCAACCACTTTCTGTTTCTTGCTCTTCTTATTAGCTCCAACCCTACACCACTATAGATTGGTAAAAGCAGTCGATGCAGCTTTTACTCGAGAAGGTCGGGATCGAATCCACATGGAGCTAGAATAAGTTTGGGATCGAGTTCCTATCTAAACTAGAAATGCGCGATGTAATTGTTTACACTTCCAAACATGCTTTGATTGTTTTTCTATTCTAACTTTTATACTAATGATGCACGAAATTAAACTAAGTAGATATTTTTGTAAGGTTCTCTAAATGTGTAAAAGGTACTAGGGAAGTGACATACTTCTAGGCAATTATCTAGCAGGATCTAAAACTTAGGGCAATAATGTTATAACTGGGATCATGATATGGCCAATCCACGAAGCTACTCTCTCTACACCTCTCAGTTGTAAGACTGACTTTGCCCTAATTGGATTTATCAAGACCAATTGGGTGTTCAATTTGTGCAAGCAATGTTGGATCAAGTCGGATATTACTATCTCTAGTTGTGATCCTTTAATTGGATCTATTAATCTCTAGAATATTCACTAATTCCTTGTTGGCCTTAATTTCTTAGACTTAAGCGCTCTTCAAGAAGAGCCTAAGTCAAAAGGGACAAATTAGTATTTGCAACCACTAATTCAATATATAAAGCATAAATCAGGCAAAATATCATCACCCATAAACATCTAAGCCATAACACAAAAGACCCATTAAATACTCACACTAAGGTTGAGCCATAACCTTAGCTAATGGGTTTAGCTACTCATAATTGAAGAAGAAATCATAGATTGAGATGAAGAATAATCCATAAATTGTAATTACAAGATAAGAAACTAAGATTAATTGCTAAACTAGCTCCAAAATAGGTAAAAGTCGCAGTTCACGTGCTTAGTACTTATAAGATGACCTAAAAATCTGAAAAAGTAGCATTATACATAGACAAATGTTTTGGACAAAAATGCCCCTGATGAAGGTACCTCTGATAGCGGAAAATATACCGCTGCAATGTTGAGGCTACTGCGGATTGTGATCTTCAGCTTTAGCTCAGACTCCAAACTCTCTAAATCTCTTCTCGTGGACCATGGTAGAAGGACCACTCTCGTGGTAGGGGTACCACGGTCGCATAAAATCATTGCGGACCGCGGTAACTTTGAATGCCTTAAATTGCATCTCTCTAAACCTTGTCACTGTGGACCGCGGTCGTGGTGGATCTTCTGCAATCGCGGTGGATTTTCTGTTGTAGCGCTGCTTTGACTTGGCTTTGAAATTGTGTAGGTTTCACTCCTCTTTGAGTTGGTTATGACATCCTTGTCTCCTTTTGACCAAACACTGCAAAACAAGCACAACAAGTTAGCCTTTGGGAACATTTATACACATTTTAGTCGAAAACTCAAGCAAAAAGGAGCATAGAATTGACTAGAATCCTAGTTATCAACTCCCCTAAACTTAAGATTTTGCTTGTTCTCAAGAAAACAAAGTTATTCCCACCTCCTCAAGATAAAAGAAAGGAAAATTTCAGTTGTCTTAAAGTAACCTCATCAAGAATTAATTGGGACTAACAATTACCATCAACTCAAATGCATTATCAACAATGCACAGCCTTTTAGCACCATGGCTATAGTTCAAAACAAAAGCATCAAGAGTTGACTCAACTCATCAAGGAAACTCTTTCTATTACATTGGTCACTGTAGAACCCAAACTCATATTCCCCATCTTTCCATAAGCAAACCTCACTTTTAGATTGTAGCACTCAGAACGAGTATTGTAGGTAACACACTCATCTCTCTCAAAGGAAGGTCATAAGTCCGGTTCTAAGTATCATAAACGTGCCCGTTGTGTGAGTCACCACTAATGTATGCTCACTTAACTCAAGATCATAGAGGGCTTGTGTGGGAATGAAATGACGGCTTTTGGTTCAAGGTAAGATATATTGGTCTAAGAAGGTTTCATATTCCCTTAAGTACTTCATTTGATTCATTTTGGCGCACATTTTCTTGACTTTTTGAGTCAATTACATCTTCTTTAGGGGCTAGAAAGACACACTATCACTCTTTCTTGTTCATTTTAATTCTTTTTCTCCTTTCCAACCTTTCCATGCCTTTCATCTTTGCTTTTACTGAATCCCCTCATTTCCTCTACATTGTTCACTTTTATTCCTTTCCTTTTCATTTTGTACCTTTTATCACTTTTGCATAATGTGTTAAGGGAAGATAATGTGCCAAGAGATGGTCATTTCAGAACGGATAAAGGCGTGTATCATGGTTATTGAAAGAATAAAGGTTGTGGATCAATGAGGTTGACTAGGGATATTATCATTGGTAGGATATGGATGTTTTCAAGTCTTTATGAGGATCAAGGCGAGCCTATAATCACTTCTCAAGTTGAGCTTCACTTGGGACTTCGCCTGGACAAATATCCAAGGCAAGTTCTAGACTCATTGGCACGAGACTTGGACTTGTAAATCAATACCTCACTACACAAGATATAGGATTGATAAATAAATAGAATCGGGGCCTACAACAACCTTAGCTAAGATTTAAGCAACACAAATGGTTCCGAGAAACCACAGATGATTGTTTAGCCAACACAAGAGTCTGAAGACCATCCTATACACAACAAGTTATTTTAACCATAACGTCAAAGTTCAATGTATTAGGCCCAAGTAAAGCTTTTCTTGAGGCACCATTGCTTACTAACTACTATTTACAAAAAAAAAAGGAAAATAGACTCAAACCCTTAAGAAGGTTATCATGCCATCCATCATCAGGAAGAGCCACCCAATTCATAAAAACTCCACCTTTGGAAAGAACCATGGAAATTAAAAACTAAAGGCTTATTAGTCACTGAAACTTGAAAAGTAAGAAGCTACGAACTGAAAAAGAAGCTATTAAGTGAAATAAAAAGCAATACTACTAAGGAAAATGCAAAAGAAGCTATGAAGTAAAATGCAGAAAGTAAACTGAATATGTACAAAAAGGGGGTTTAGATGAATATACATAAGAAGGAACAGATATATACATGAGAGTAACTTTATATATAAACCAAGATTGAACAATAACAAAAAGTAAAATAAAGGTCAAAGTAATATACATACCAAAAGTGACAAATAAGCACAAAGAAAGAAAATAGTATCATAATTACAACCTAACTACCAAATCAAAAAGCAAAGTAGGGCCACCCCCTCAAGTGAAAGCTAGCATTGTACTTAATTCTAACTAACCAAAATAAGCTCAAAAAGAAAGATAGGGAGTGAATAAAACTCCCTATGGATCCTTCGTCTGCATGAGGTTCTGTGGTAGCATGGGCTCCTATGACCAAGTGGGGTCTTGTGGTAGCACGGGATCATGTGGCTGGGCACCTGAATCATCTGTCTTGGGGGCATATGGCTGGCCAGAGGCAACACCCTCCATCTCCTCCAACTCAATCTCAACATCATCTACCTGGGGGATAATCTTCCTCCTCTTTGGAGCTCTCTCAATCTCCTGCACAGGAACCTACTCTGTTTGAGCTGTTGGAGGCTGATCATGCAATATTAACTCTAAAGGCAAATGGTCAACTGCCTTCATCTTCTCCACTTCTTCCATCAATTCCTTAACCGACTCCTTCGATGCCCGCGTCTTCTTCAGCTTCTTTGTGTATTTTCTCAGCTCTTTAAGTGTTTTCCCTTGTTTAACAAGAGCATCTACTATTAGCTTTTGGTTATAAAAGCGCTCATTCTATTTGTCCAGAAGCTCCATAAGAGTCTCCTATATCGAAGCTAGAACATGTGGTTGTGGGGGTACTGACTGGGATGCCACTGAGCTAGATTGCACAGACAACTTAGAAATTGCTGCCTGCATCCAGTTGTTGATACTGGAGAGTGTTTGGCTCAATCTATGGCCAGTTAATGTGTATGATCAGGAGGATGGAATATCTGGAGGGGTGGAAGTAGATGGTCCGGAGGCACACTCTAGTATGATAGTGGGAGGCTGAGAAGAAGTGACTACTACTACTGGCTCTTCAGACTGGCCGGTAGAAGTAGTGCCTTTTCCCTTGGAATCAATGGATTTAGGGTTATCCTCAGCCTTGAGGTTGTACCATGAAAAGGGCATCTTGGGTTTCACCTTCGCGTCAAATTTTCTTTTCTCCACCTCATGATCCTCGAAATACATTGTAAAGACGTTTGGAAAGGGATATGATCTATCACCCTCATTTACCACCCTGGTGATCACCCTAGACATAACATTCTCAACATTGATCAGGAATCCCGCCATAATAGCCGCCACTAATATCGCGCGAGAGAGAAATATGGTATTTTCATGGGTAGTAGGGTCCAGCCTGCTGCATACAAAAGTCTCCCACCCTTTCGCTTCAAGTTTAGGGTTTTCCTCAAGATAGAAGCCCCTGTTCTCAACCATGATGGGGTGGTGCCTGAGAGAGCCAGATGTGATACCAACAACGGATAGGTTGCCTCACAAAGTGCCACCTTCTCCAAGTATAATGTTTCATGTTCCTCATAAAAGCCCAGTTATTTATTTATTGTCTTCCTATCAAACTTCACTTTCAAGTTCCGAACTTTAGCCACTTTGGTATCCTTTTTTATGTGTGATGCATTGGCATTGAACTCTTTGACTAAGTGTCGTTTGCCTCTGTCACCTTATTGGTGAAGTAATTCTACCCCACTCATTTATTGGATTGTTGTTTCATGTTGGGGTTGTGCGGTAGGATATCCAGCTCTATGATATGGTGCTCATGAATAAGCGATCTTAGTGGCCACCATTCCTAGAACTCATGATAAGCCATATCACTGACGAACCGCTTTTCCCACAACTTGGGGTTTCCATACCCCCAGTTTGAGGTACACCCCTTCCCTCTTCATATGGTACCTCATCATCGACGGGATCCTATCCAGGTGATGAAGTTGTAGGTGAGGTATAGGCTGCACTATCACTGCTCTCCGTTCAGCCCTTAGACGATTCAGAAGAAACGTGAACTGAAGCACGAGCAATAGGAGAGTCTGGAGGTGTAGGTACATCTCTCCGGGAAGTCTGGTACATATTCGGGCACTAAATCAGACTTTGATGCCTCCCCGGAGGGAAAGTACTCATTTTCCTCTGAATGGGAAGCAACTCCATCTGCAGCTCTGATGATTTTTCTGGTTTCCCTAATTGCTTTCCAAACTTATGGGATCAATTCGATCATTCCTCGTCCCCTACCTCGGGAGGACTATGCTCTACCCATTTGTTTATCACCACCTCATCTAGATTCAACCATTGTCTGCTAGTATAATCAATTGAAACTAGTTAGTGCAAAGACTAAAAGAAGCTGTGCAGAAAACCAGTTGACAGTGCAAGACAAAGTAATAGATCATAAACTATGAAAAAAGGATCACGGCAGTGAAGGATGCACCGTGGATCGCAAAAAATCAACCGCGACCGTGGAGGTGTGGGATTCAGACTACCCACTCTGTGATTCAGGTGCATTGTAGACCGCGGAAAAACCATCACGGTCGTGGAGAGGCACCACTGTCAGCGGAAAATGCCACTGGTTACTGGGGTTATCAGGACTTAATAATCTCATAAAATAAAGATGACCGCGGACCATGGAAAAACAACCGCAGACCGCGGAGGTCTAATTAGTGCTCAGCACCTAGGGTTTCTAATTTTTCATGAATTTTAGCAGTAATCAACATATTATCAATCCCACTAGGTAGTTAATAACCATTTTTTATTTATTTAAACCTAATTTAATTAACACTATCGAACCCTAAGTTAAAATTGAATGAAAAAGGAAGAAGAAGAAGTAATAACTATCAATTTAAAAGAAAATAAGAACCAAATTAAAGACTAAGGGTTGATTGAAATTACTAGATGTGAAGTGTGAAACAAATGCAGCTCAGTTCTTGCGTTGGTTCAAGCTAGGGCTTAAGTGAACAATAGTCTATGTTTTTTGAGAATACAAAGAGCGAAATATGTAAAAGGGGGCCTGAGGCTCTATCAATAGAAAACCTTGGAACCCACACAATCTTACCTATCGTGACCACGGTAAATGCACCGCGAACTATGGTTGTGAAGTTCAGAAGAGCTGTTGTTTTGAGACCACCGCAGACCGCAGAGAATGCTCCGCAATTGTGGTAAAGCACCGCTGAACCCGAATAATGCACCGCGACAACGGTTAAACTTCAAAGAACTTCCATTTTGGACCTTTTAGCACCGCTGACCGCAAACAATTTCTGCCTCCATGGTGAGGCCATCGCGATAGTAAAAAGTCGAGCGCAGCAACAGTTCAAATTTCAGAGAGTGCCAATTTTTTCCATATTAGTCATGCACTGCATCAAACATCCCTATGCACATCTCACAACCAGTTAGTTCAAAATCAAATCCTACACTTAGAAGAAAATAAAAAGAAAAACACATGGGTTTGCCTACCAAGAAGTGACTGATTTAACGTTGTGACACTAACATATGTTACCATCAATCAGTTGAGATGGATCAGTGCCACCGCATAGTTGTCATAAAATTTGCCAAGATAGTGCTTGACTATGTGCCGATTAACTATGAAGATCTCACCATTTTTGTTTTTCAAATCAAGAGCAACAAACGGAGTCACAAGCACCACCTCAAAAGGTCCACTCCATTTTGATTTAAGCTTTCTCGGAAAAAGTCGTAACCGGGAATTGAACAAGAGAGCCAATTTTAAAACACCCACTTTGAACTTCTGTCCACGAGCATACTTGTCATGAAGGTACTTCATCTTGTCCTTATACAAAGACGAGATTGAGTAAGCATGAAACCGGAACTCATCAAGCTCACTAAGCTACTCCACCCAATGATTTGCTTCCACATCCCATTCAAGATTTAACTTCCTTGAAGTCTGTATATCCTTGTGATCTAACTCAACCAAGGAACGGCAAGATTTCCCAAATACCAACCGGTACGGATACATACCAATCAAAGTCTTGTAACCAGTCCTATAAGTCCGCAAAACATCTTCCAATTTCTTTGACCAATTGATCCTATTTTCATTGACTATCTTTGTTAATATACTCTTGATCTCCCTGTTGGAGACTTCAACTTTCCCACTAGCTTGAGGATGGTATGGGTTAGAAACCTTGTGATTGACACCATACTTTTCAAGCAAAGTTTCAAATGCCTTATTACAAAAATGAGACCCTCCATCACTAATGATTACTCTATGAGTGCCAAACCGAGTAAAGATACTTTTCTTGAGAAAGGCCACAACACTCCGGGCCTCGTTGTTAGGCATAGCCACAACCTCAACCCACTATGAAACATAATCAATAGCCACAAGAATGTACATGTTGATATAAGAGCTTACAAACGGGCCCATGAAATCAATGCCCTACACATCAAATATGTCAACTTCAAGAATAGTGTTGAGAGGCATCTCATCCTTTTTTGAAATTGCACCCGCTCGTTGACACTCATTATATTTCTTCACCAGTTTACTTGCATCCTTGTATAATATGGGCCAATAAAAATCACAACTTAACACCTTTGAAGCTGTCCTCACCCCACCATGATGACCACCGTAAGGATAGGAATGACAAGAATCCAGAATACTCAGTTGCTCCTCTTCCGGAACACATCTCCAGATCATACCATCATTACAGATTTTGAACAAGTACGGCTCATCCTAATAGTACTCCAAGCTATCCCATTTAATATTCTTCCATTGGTTAGAAGAGAGCTCATACGGAACAATAGCAATTACAAGGAAATTGGCAACATTCGCAAACCAAAGCGTGCTATTCACAGACACAGAGAGGAGTTGCTCATCAGGAAATGAATCATTAATCTCGAGGCCACCCTTCCTCCTCCAAGCAGGACAAGTGATACACTACTTGCTTTTCACACCATTTCCGATCCACAATCTCAAGATCAAACTCTTGAAGCAATAATACCCATCTCATCAACCGAGCTTTGGAATCCTTCTTCATCATTAAGTAGCGGAGTGCTGCATGGCCAGTATGAACTATCACCTTGGCACCCATGAGATAATGCCTAAACCTTTTCCATTGCGAATACAATTTCTAACAACTCTTTTTTTGTCACCATGTACTTCACTTGAGTATCATTCATTTCTATGATTGTATAATACACCGGGTGAAACATCTTGTTCACTCTTTGAACCAAAATCGCTCCTACTGCAACATCGCTTTCGTCACACATGAGCTCAAAAGGTAAGCTCTGATTGGGTGCAGTAATAATGAGTGTGGTTGTCAATTTGTACTTGAGAAGCTCAAAAGCTTGCATACATCCCTCATTAAACACGAACTTAGCATCCTTTTCCAATAGCTTGCACAAAGGATTCACTACCTTAGAAAACCCTTCGATGAATCTTCGGTATAACCTCGCATGACAGAGAAAACTCCTAACCCCTTAACTAATATAGGAGGAGGAATCCTTGAAATCACTTAAATTTTAGCCTTGTCCACCTCTATACCGTGCTTCGAGATCTTATGGCCAAGGACAATATACTCCTCGACCATAAAGTGGCATTTTCCCAGTTAAGCACAAGATTGGTCTCTTTACACTGGGCCAACACCTTGTCAAGATTCTTCAAATATTCATCAAAAGAGTCACCCACTACATTGAAATCATCCATGAACACTTCTAATATGTCCTCCACCATGTCGGTAAATATGTCCATCATATACCGTTGGAATGTAGCCGGTGCATAACACAAACCAAATGGCATCCTAGAAAAGGCAAAGGTGTCATATGGACACGTGAAGGTGATTTTCTCCTGATCTTCCGGAGCTATCAAAATCTGGTTGTACCCACAGTACCCATCCAATAATAGTAGAAGGCACGCCCAGCAAGTCTCTCTAGCATTTGGTCTAGAAAAGGAAATGGAAAGTGATCCTTGCGAGTCACTTTATTCAGCTTGCAGTAGTCCATGCACATCCTCTATCCAGTTATCGTATTGGCGCGAATCAACTCATTCTGCATATTTGAAACCATAGTCATACCACCCTTCTTCGGTACACATTGCACCGGCGAAGTCCGAGAACTATCCGAGATGGGGTACACAACCCTTGTATCCAACCACATGATCACCTCCTTATTGACAACCTCTTGCATAGCCTCATTCAACCTCTTTAGATGTTACATGGAGGGCTTGGCATCATATTCAAGAATAATCTTGTGTATGCTAAAGGGGGCTTATCCCCGGACATTAGCTAGAGTCATTCCAATTGCCTTGTTTCGTGTTTGGAGCACCGCCAATGTGGTATCTACCTGCATGTTTGTAACATTAGAGGAAAGAATAACAGGTAAATATGAACTATGGCCTAAGAATTCATACCTGAGGTGTGTGTGAAAGGCTTCAACTACAACATGGGAGGTTCCTCAATTGAGGGCTTTGTTAGGGGAGTTTTTCTATTCTTAAGATCCAAAGAGAGCTTTCGAGGCTCATAAGAGTAAGACTCCATACCATGTAAAGCATTGATACACTTTGCCCATCCTTCATCCTCATTGACATCAATGTTAAACAATACCACTTCAAGAGGATCCTCCACATTGATCATGGCACTAGTATCATCAACGGTTAGCTCTGTGATAAGATCCACAAAAGAGCACACTTCTTTACTATTTGGCTGCTTCATTGGTTTGCACACATGAAAGATCACTTTTTCATCACCCACCTGGAAGGTAAGTTCCTTTGATTTCACATCATCCAATGCCTTCCCAGTTATAAGGAAAGGTCTTCCCAAAATTATAGGCACCTCATAATCGATCTCACAGTCGAGAATCACCAAATCAGCAAGCAAAATAAATTTTTCCAGCCAGACAAGAACATCATCAATAATACCAAGTGGCCTATTCATAGTTCTATCCGCCATTTTCAATATCATTGAAGTCTCTCTCGGTTTCCCGATACACAGTTTTGGACATGGAGTAGGGCATAAAATTGATGCTTCCTCCCAAATCACATAGTGAATTTGCAAAGTTTGCACTCCCAATGGTGCATGGAATGGTGAAAGCGTCGGGATCTTCTAACTTTGGAGCCATCAATTGCACAGTTGCACTAACTTGGTGAGTGATCTTGATGATCTCACAGTCCATGGATCTCTTCTTTGTCACCAAGTCTTTCATAAACTTGGGTTAACCCGACATTTGTTCGAGAGCCTCCACTAAAGGGATATTAATTGATAAGCTCTTCATGATGTCAATAAACTTCTTAAATTGGTTTTGTTTTCTATACTTCGCAAGACTTTGGAGTAAGGTGGAGGAGGACTTGGCAAAGGAGCCTTGAATTTAGGCATACCATTTTCGGCATGTCTATTACGTGTTCCCTCGACGGGTTCACATCACTCTAAGTCTCCACCTTGTTATCTCAGATATCAATCCTCACTTTCTCATTCAAGTTCTCACCATTCACATTCTTAGCAACTAAAGGGATATCATCCTCTTGCAACTCAACTTCATCACTTAAATTTCCTTTTGTTTGGAGGCATTCACATCACCACCTCGACCACTTCTTGTAGTTACCGCTATTTCATGCCTGATATTTTTCCCACCCTTCGGGTTGACTACCATATCACTAGGTAGAGCCTCATTAGGGCGTGTATCAAAGATTGTGAGATTTGGCCAAGTTGAACCTCCAAGTGTTTGATGTAGTATTGTGGGATGCCAACAGTGTATCAGAGTCGGCGTTATTTTTCATCATATGTTCAAACATCATTTGGATCCTCCGCATTTCATTATTTGATGATCTAGGACCTTGGGATGGAAATGGGGGTGGGTTGTTTTGTTGTTGATACATCGAGGGCTTTTGAAAGCCTTGCCCCCCGATTCCTAATGGCATCCTAGAAAAGGCAAAGGTGTCATATGGACACGTGAAGGTGATTTTTTCCTGATCTTCCGGAGCAATCAAAATCTAGTTGTACCCACAGTACCCATCCAATAAACAATAGAAGGCACGCCCAGCAAGTCTCTCTAGCATTTGGTCCAGAAAAGGAAATGGAAAGTGATCCTTGCGAGTCACTTTATCAAGCTTGCAGTATTCCATGCACATCCTCTGTCTGGTGATAGTCTTGGCGGGAATCAACTCATTTTGTGTATTTGTAACCATATACATACCACCCTTCTTCGGTACACATTACTCCGGAGAAGTCCAAGAACTATCCGGGATGGGGTACACAACCCTTGTATCCAACCACTTGATCACCTCCTTTTTGACAACCTCATACATAGCCTCATTCAACCTCCTTAGATGTTACATGGAGGGCTTGGCATCATATTCAAGAATAATCTTGTGTATGCTAAAGGGGGGCTTATCCCCGGATATCAGCTAGAGTCATTCCAATTGCCTTCTTTCATGTTTGGAGCACCGCCAATATGGTATCTACCTGCATGTTAGTAACATTAGAGGAAAGAATAACAGGAAAATATGAACTATGGCCTAAGCATTCATGCCTGAGGTGTGGATGAAAGGCTTTAACTACAACATGGGAGGTTCCTCAATTGAGGGCTTTGTTGGGGGAGTTTTTCTATTCTTAAGATCCAAAGAGAGCTTTTGAGGATCATAAGAGTAAGACTCCATACCATGTAAAGCGTTGATACACTTTTCCCATCCTTCATCCTCATTGACATCAATGTTCAACAATATCACTTCAAGAGGATCCTCCTCATTGATCATGGCACTAATATCATCAACGGTTAGCTCTGTGACAAGATCCACAAAAGAGCACACTTCTTTACTATTTGGCTGCTTCATTGGTTTGCACACATAAAAGATCACTTTTTCATCACCCACCCGGAAGGTAAGTTCATTTGATTTCAATGCTTCCAAATAACAAGGAAAGGTCTTCCCAAAATTATAGGCACCTCATAATCGATCTCACAGTCGAGAACACCAAATCACCAAGCAAAATAAATTTTTCTAGCTATATAAGAACATCATCAATAATACCAAGAGTCCTATTCATCGTTCTATCTGCCATTTGCAATATCATTGAAGTCTTTCTCGGCTTCCCGATACACAGTTTTGAACATGGTGTAAGGCATCAAATTGATGCTTGCTCCCAAATCACATAGTAAATTTGCACTCCTAATGGTGCATGGAAAGGTGAAAGCGTCGGGATCTTCTAACTTTGGAGCCATAGATTGCACAATTGCACTAACTTGGTGAGTCATCTTGATGATCTCACAGTCCATGGATCTCTTCTTTGTCACCAAGTCTTTCATAAACTTGGCGTAACCCGATATTTGTTCGAGAGACTCCACTAAAGGGATATTAACTGATAAGCTCTTCATCATGTCAATAATCTTCTTAAATTGGTTCTCTTTTCTATACTTCGCAAGCCTTTGGGGTAAGGTGGAGGAGGACTTGGCAAAGGAGCCTTGAATTTAGGCATAACCATTTTCGGCATGTCTATTACGTATTCCCTCGACGGGTTCACGTCACTCTAAGTCTCCACCTTGTTATCTCAGATATCAATCCTCACTTTCTCATTCAAGTTCTCACCATTCACATTGTTAGAAACTAAAGGGATATCATCCTCTTGCAACTCAACTTCATCACTCAAATTTCCTTTTGTTTGGAGGCATTCACATCACCACCTCGACCGCTTCTTGTAGTTACCGCTATTGCTTTCCTGATATTTTTCCCACCCTTCGAGTTGACTACCGTATCACTAGGTAGAGCCCCCTTAGGGCGTGTATCAAATATTGTGAGATTTGGCCAAGTTGAACCTCCAAGTTTTTGATTGAAGTATTGTAGGATGCCAACAGGGTATCAGAGTTGGCGTTCTTTTTCATCATCTGCTCAAACATCATTTCGATCCTCCCCATTTCATTATTTGATGAGCTAGGACCTTGAGATGGAAATGGGGGTGGGTTTTTTTGTTGTTGATACATCGAGGGCCTTTGAAAGCCTTGCCCCCCGATTCCTAATGGCATCCTAGAAAAGGCAAAGGTGTCATATGGACACGTGAAGGTGATTTTCTCCTGATCTTCCGGAGCAATCAAAATCTGGTTGTACCCACAGTACCCATCCAATAAATAGTAGAAGGCACGCCCAGCAAGTCTCTCTAGCATTTGGTCCAGAAAAGGAAATGGAAAGTGATCCTTGTGTGTCACTTTATCAAGTTTGCAGTAGTCCATGCACATCCTCTGTCCGGCGATAGTCTTGGCGGGAATCAACTCATTTTGCGTATTTGTAACCATAGACATACCACCCTTCTTTAGTACATATTGCACCGGCGAAGTCCAAGAACTATCCGAGATGGGGTACACAACCCTTGTATCCAACCACTTGATCACCTCCTTTTTATCAACCTCTTGCATAGCCTCATTCAACCTCTTTAGACGTTACATGGAGGGCTTGGCATCATATTCAAGAATAATCTTGTGCATCCTAAAGTGGGGCTTATCCCCGGATATCAGCTAGAGTCATTCCAATTGCGTTCTTTCGTGTTTGGAGCACCGCCAATGTGGTATCTACCTGCATGTTAGTAACATTAGAGGAAAGAATAACAGGCAAATATGAACTATGGCCTAAGAATTCATGCCTAAGGTGTGGATGAAAGGCTTCAACTACAACATGGGAGGTTCCTCAATTGAGGGCTTTGTTGGGAGAGTTTTTCTATTCTTATGATACAAAGAGAGCTTTCGAGGATCATAAGAGTAAGACTCCATACCATGTAAAGCATTGGTACACTTTTCCCATCCTTCATCCTCATTGACATCAATGTTCAACAATACCACTTCAAGAGGATCCTCCACATTGATCATGGCACTAGTATCATCAATGGCTAGCTCTGTGACAAGATCCACAAAAGAGCACACTTCTTTACTATTTGGCTGCTTCATTGGTTTGCACACATGAAAGATCACTTTTTCATCACCCACCCGGAAGGTAAGTTCCTTTGATTTCACATCATCCAATGCCTTCCCAGTTACAAGGAAAGGTCTTCCCAAAATTATAGGCACCTCATAATCGATCTCATAGTCGAGAATCACCAAATCAGCAAGCAAAATAAATTTTTCCAGCCAGACAAGAACATCATCAATAATACCAAGTGGCCTATTCTTCGTTCTTTCCGCCATTTGCAATATCATTAAAGTCTCTCTCGGTTTCCTGATACACAATTTTGTACATGGAGTAGGTCATCATATTGATGCTTCCTCCCAAATCACATAGTGAATTTGCAAAGTTTGCACTCCCAATGGTGCATGGAATGGTGAAAGCGTCGGGATCTTCTAACTTTGGAGCCGTCGATTGCACAATTGCACTAACTTCGTGAGTCATCTTGATGATCTCATAGTCTATGGATCTCTTCTTTGTCACCAAGTCTTTCATAAACTTAGCGTAACCCGACATTTGTTCGAGAGCCTCCACCAATGGGATATTAATTGATAAGCTCTTCATCATGTCAATAAACTTCTTAAACTGGTTTTCTTTTCTATACTTCGCAAGCCTTTCGGATAAGGTGGAGGAGGACTTGGCAAAGGAGCCTTGAATTTAGGCATAACCATTTTCAGCATGCCTATTACGTGTTCCCTCGACGGGTTCACTCGCTCTAAGTCTCCACCTGTTTATCTCATATATCAATCCTCACTTCCTCATTCAAGTTCGCACCATTCACATTCTTAGCAACTAAATGGATATCATCCTCTTGCAACTCAACTTCATCACTCAAATTTCCTTTTGTTTGGAGGCATTCACATCACCACCTCGACCGCTTCTTGTAGTTACCGCTTTTGCATGCCTGATATTTTTCCCACCCTTCGGGTTGACTACCGTATCACTAGGTAGAGCCCCCTTAGGGCGCGTATCAAAGATTGTGAGATTTGGCCACGTTGAACCTCCAAGTTTTTATTGAAGTATTATAGGATGCCAACTGGGTATCAGAGTCGGCATTCTTTTTCATCATATGTTCTAACATCATTTCGATCCTCCCCATTTCATTATTTGATGATCTAGGACCTTGGGATGGAAATGGGGGTGGGTTGTTTGGTTGTTGATACATCGAGGACCTTTGAAAGCATTGCCCCCCGATTCCTTGATTGCCATTGTTCCAACCACCCTGATTGTTGTTTTTGTCCCAATTATTGTTGTTGCCACTCCAGTTTCCTTGGTTGTTCTGATTACCCAAGTTCTGATTTTTGTTGTGTTCCCCAATTGCTATTCCCTTCTTGTTGTTGATTCCCCCAACTGCCTTGGGATCTGTAATGTTATTGTTGATTAGAAGCTTTGCCCCGTTGTCCTTGATAATTGTTCACATCTTGGACTTCTTCACTCAGCTCATCATACCCATCATCTTGGTTGAACCCGCCACTATCTTGGTCATATTGATTTGGACTCCCTGGGATTTGTTGACCTTTTTTCTCCTTTTGTTGACTAATATGTTGACATTGCCAAGATGAACAACCATGGGATCACCCTGTAGCACATTATCTCGACATTTCCAAGCTGAGGTAGTGTACGCCATCTCGTCCAATATCTCACAAGCCTGATCATACGGTGTGTTCGTTAAATTGCCCCATGCGTGCTGGTTCACTATACAATGATTTGATGTGTTAATACCACGGTAGAATGTCTATTGTATCATTGCTTTGATCATATCATTGTTTGGACATTCTTTCATCATAGTCTGGTATCTCTCCCATATCTCATGAAGTGGTTCGTTGGGCTCCTATTTGAATGCCAAGATCTCATCCCACAAAGTCTCCATATGACCCAGCGAGAAAAACTTTGTTATAAACTTGTCCACCAACTTATCCCATGTATGGATGGTATGGTTGGGAAACATCTCCAGCCAGTCCAATTCTTTCCCTCAAAGTGAGAAAGGGAATAATCTCAACCGCAATGCATCCTCTGACACATTCATCTGCTTGCTAAACATACATTTATCAACGAAGCCTTTAAGGTGTTTGTATACATTCTAATGGGGATCTCTTGTGAAGTACCCTTGATTTTATAGCAAAGTCAACATCATATTGATAATTTGAAAATTGCCCGCCCTGGATTCGGGGTGGGACAATTGCACTAGCGTAGCCCGGGTTGAGAAGCACCTGAGGTATGGCTCTTGGAGGTGGCTAGGGATGTTTTGGAATATTTTCATTGGCATGCCGGCCTCTCCTTTGTCCTTGAGGTACTAGAGGTGCCTCATCCTCACCATTATCATTAACCTCATCCCCCGGTGGAATATCTCTAAGAGGAGCATTGTTTGCCATTTTTGTACCTGAATTGATGATTCACCCAAGTCAGTAAATAAGAAGGAAATTAAAAAAACACAAAACTAGATAGATAGATAGCCAAAACCGTTTACTCCCCGACAATGGCTCCAAAACGTGATTGGGTCCAATCTTACACCAGTGTAGAGTGGTAAGAGTGTCGATGCAGCTTTTACCCGAGAAGGTTGGGATCACATCCACATGGAGCTAGAATTAGTTTGGGATTGAGTTCCTATCTAAACTAGCAATCTGTGATGTAATTGTTTACGCTTCCAAACATGCTTTGATACTTTTACTATTCTAACTTTTATACTAATGATGCATGAAAGTAAACTAAGTAGATATTTTTGTAAGGTTTTCTAAATGGGTAAAAGGTACTAGGGAAGACTTACTCCTAGGTGAGTATCTAACGGGATATAAAACTTAGGGCAATAACGTTATAGTTGGGATTGTGATATAGAAAATACACGAAGCTACTCACTTTACACCTCTCGGTCGTAAGAGTGACTTTGCCCTAATTGGCTTTCTCAAGCCCAATTGGGTGTTCAATTTGTGCAAGAAAAGTTGGCTCAAGTATTACTATCTCTAGGTTTAACCCTTCAATTAGGGCTATCAATCTCTTGAATACACCCTAATTCCTTGTTGGCCTAAATTTCCTAGACTTAAGCTCTGTTTTTCAAGAAGAGCCTAAATAGAAAAAGGCACAAATTAGTGTTTGCAACCACTAATTCAACATAGAAAGCATAAATCACGCCAAATATCAATCAGCCATAAAAATCTAAGCCCTAACGCAAAAGACCTATTAGATAACCATACTAGAGTTGAGCCACAATCCTAGATGATGGGTTTAGCTACTCATAATTGAAAAAAAATCATACATTAAAATCAAGAATAATCCATAAATTTTAATTACAAGATAAGAAACTAAGATTAATTGCTAAACTAGCTACAAAATTACTCAAAATAGGTAAAAGTCATCGTTTACGTGCTCACTACTGATAAGATAACCCAAAAAATCTGAAAAGGTAGTATTTATACACAGCCAAATTTTTTGGACAAAAATGCCCGTGAAAGAGATACCGCTGATATCAAAAATGGACCGCTTCAGCGGTGAGGCTACCACGGCTGCGATAAACCAACTGCGGACTGCAATCTTCAGCTTTAGCTCAGACTTTAGGCTCTCTGAATCTTTTCCCCGCGGATCGCGGTAAAAGGACCATTGTCGTGATAGGGTACCGCAGTCGCATAAAATTACCACGGACAGTGGTAACTTGCAATGCCTCAAATTGCATTTCTCTAAACCTTGTCATCGCGGACCGTGATAAAAGAATTGCGATCGTGTTGGGTCTTCTGCGGCCGCAGTGGATTTTCTGTTGTAGCTGCTTTGCTTTGGCTTTAAACTTGTGCAGGTTTCACTCCTTTTTGAGATGGTTATGAAATTCTTGTCTCCTTTTGACCAAACACTGCAAAACAAGCAAAACAAGTTAGCTTTTGGGAATATTTACACACATTTAAGTTCAAAACTCAAGCAAAAAGGAGCATAGAATAGACTAGAATCCCTAGTTATCATCTTTCAAGACACCAAATTTCCTCCTGTTAAGACATAATATCCAGACATAGAACGTCTATCAGAAGGTGATCCTACCCATTCAGCATCTGAGTATCCAATGATCTGTTCATGTACTTGATCCTCAATAATAAATCTTTGCCCAAAGCTGATTTTATATATCGAAGAATGCATACAAATTTATCCCAATGACTGTCACACGGAGAATCCATAAACTGACTCACAACACTCATAGGAAAGGAAATATTAGGTCTTGACATTGTAAGGTAATTTAATTTACCAACCAACTGTCTATATCTTGCATGATCGCTAAAAGGCTCCCTCTTTCCTGGCAGAAATTTAGAATTTAGATACATCAAAGTGTAAATAGGTCTACAACCTGTCATTCCTGTCTCCTCAAGAATATCTAACGCATATTTCCACTATATCAGAATGAACTAAAGAAAAAACAGACTCTGCATGGCTCTCAATACTATGAGAAAAGGAAGCACGGGTATGTTTCCCGAGCTGATATGACTCACAATGTAATATTGATAAACTAAACGAACTAGGTATCATCTTCTGAAGCTTGGATAAACTTAGATGTCCTAAATGTCTGCGAATTAGGTCTCAAGGATCTGTAAGTAGACATGCCTAGAGGAATTGAGTGAGTTAAGATAGTAAAGGCCTTTTGATTCAAGCCTTGTTCCAATCGTTTGTCCCGTACTATGGTCCTGCATAATAAAATAATTATCAATAAAATATATATCACACTGGAGGGCACGAGTCAAACGACTAACAGATACAAGACTAAAAGGACAACTAGGGACATAAAGAACGGAATCTAGAGTGACAGAGGGTAGGGGATTAGCTTGTCCAATTCCTTTTGCTTTAGTTTCAGACCCATTGACTAAAGTAACAGTGGGAAGATGTTGTGAATACACAATATTTGACTAAAAAGATTTATTACCAGAAATACGATCAGAGGCACCTGAGTCCACAACCCATGGTCCACGAGTACTAGACTGGGAAATACAAGCAAAAGAATTACCAGCAACAGAAGTATCAATCTGAGCAACAGAGGCTGCCTGTGGAGATATTTGCATATTTGCTTGATACTGAAGGAACTCATTATATTCCCCTTCAGATAAAGAAAATCCCTAGTTACCTACAGTCTTGATATGAGAAACATAAGTATTTTGGGTAGGCGACCATGTAAAGAATAACACACGTCATGAGGGTGTCCAAGTTTATGACAATAAGAGCACTTGGGTCTAGATCTTCCCAAACGACCTCCTCCTCGTCTACTCTCCATAGTATAAGATTCCCAATTGTCCACTATCTGGGATGTGAGAACATACAAGTCAAGTGTCTATGATGAGACCATTGGGTGACTTGGTGCTGTAGCAAAGCGAAGTCATCGAGAGAATAATTTATCAACTGTGGGACAATTGGACTAGCTAAAATCCGATAGCATACTAAGTCAAGATCATTAGGAAGTCCAGCAAGAGTAAAAACTAGAAACATCTTTTGTCGCTACTCTTGCTGTTTATCAATACTAGGAGAAACGGACATCAACTTCTCAAATTCCTCTATTACTGTGTGTACTTGTCCCAAGTAAGTAGACATATCCAATTCATATTTCTTTAAATTTGACGTCTGTGATATCACATCATAGAAAATAGATATGTCATTAGTGTATAAAGTGCGAGCCTTTTCCCAAACCAGATAACATGTATGGAATGGACGAAATAAGGTCATCAACTTGGAATTAATAGATCGCCACAGAATACTGCATAATTAAGCATCGATCTTCTCGTAAAGTTCTTTGGCCTTTTTATATCCTTCACTAGACTTCTTGATTAAATAATCTTGAATACCTTCACCTTTACACCACAAATCAATAGACGAAGTCCAAGCTAAGTAGTTTGGACTTCCCATTAACGGTTCTAAGGTAATCATAACAATAGAACTGCTAGAGCCAGGGTTTTTAGACCCGAAAGCATCAACTCCCAAATACATCACTAGATTGAAGTGAGGTCTATAAAATTATCACCAAATAACAGAAAGAATCAATTGAAACTCGCTGAAACATACAAAGGAGAAACTATTTTTGTTGGAAAATTACTATAGCTACCAGAAAAATCAGTGTAGTCGCCAAAAAAACTCAAAATGGTCAGAATCAAACAAAATCAGTATGGGTGGGTCGGAATTGGTAGATGACCCAACTGTTTTAAAGGAACTTTTTCAAAAAATAACTAAAATTTGTTGTATGTGCTGGCGTGTGAGCTTATGCGCATGAGCTTCTAATGCGCGTGAGGGCGCGTGGAGGGTGCATGAGGGCGCGGGGGGAGGCTGCTGCGAGAGATTTTTTTGGGGTTTGGTCGCCGGATAGTGGTGACTCTTCTGGTGGTGTTGGATTTTTTACAACACTGACATAGACAATGCAAACACAAACAACCTTGAAAAAGTCGTTGGGAAAAGGCTTCCGGTGTCAGATTCCTCTTCCCAGAATAGCTGAAATTTAGGCACAGTGATAAATCTCTCACAATTTCCCTAATACTATAAGAGAATACACGGGAAAAATATGATATTATTCACATATGTTAACAATGATACAATGAGCTCTCTCTCTCTCTCTCTCTCTCTCTCTCTCTCTATATATATATATATATATATATATGTATATATATATATATATATATATATATGTATATATGTCCTACTCCTATATATATGAGATTAGGGTTATTTACTACTATTTACATAACTATTATAACATTATCAACTCGTTCTTGATGTTCTTTCATCTGGCCTTGAAGTGCCTTGTTTTTATTCTCCATTTATTCCATTCTTTTTAGAATGGCAGTGAAGGAGTTGTTACTAGAAATATCAATAACATTCTAAGTTATAGCTATCGTTGAAGCGAGGGGTTGATTTCACGGCTCGTGTGTTTGTTGTGTCATGCAAGTCCATGTGGTTTCTACAATAGATCTTGGAGTGGGTTTGTTGAGATTATTGTTAGATTATTGGTTAGACATGCTTCGAAGAGTTTTTTCACCGCTGGGGAGTGTTCTTTCCTCTGCAGACATGGAGGCCCCTTTACCACTGGATTTTGTTATACTGCAGAGGGGTGACCGTTCTCGCCTAGGGGATGCACTTGGTGTCGTATCCTCACCTACCAATCACGCTCCTTTTTTCTTCGTGGAGTCCGGGTTCTGAAATTTTTAGACAACTCCTTTCCTTTTGGGAATGAGGTATGGAATTTGAAGAGTCTCCACCTAACGGATTAAGGTGCGTTAGGGCACCTAGAAAAATATAACTTGTGTACTAGTATACGTTACCAAAGATTTGAGTAAGGGCTCAAAACTACCTTGAGGAAGGTGTTAGGCACCACTTGAAGTCCACAACGGTGGGTCCCGACCAAACTCAATTTAAGTGAATTGGTCTTATAAGCAGATAAACAAACATACATTACTTTGAAAAATATGGAGGAAAGGGGTCCGAGGTTTTTTAGTCTATAGGATCACTTATGTGCAATACTTGGTAATCATCCTCAAATTGGGGTGCTACACATAACATTAGCGTATAGGTCTTCATATCCTTTACCACCCGATTACCTTACCCTTAATTATTACCTAAGCGTTCTAACAACATCGAATACGTATCCTACGCGTGCACTACCGGTTCCTTTCCTGTGGCCCTAGAGGTGTATATGACCTCTATTTAAGGTGGTTATAGACTCACCTATGATTATTAAAAGGAGAAAAATAAGCGACAAACAAAACAAGTAGGACTGTCACATAAAGGATCACTTAAGGGCTCATATTTACCTCCACAAACAGATAAGCAAATGCACGCTATTCAAACAACAGTTTGAAGATGATTAGGATCCTATGGGCAGGATATCTAAATGCTTACAAAATATGCATCAGTTTATTTAAGGCGAGGCAGTGAACACTTATCAGTTTGCCTACTAATTTTACCACTTACTGAATCTGATCATGTTTAAAGCAGCAAGATAATCAAGAATTTAGACCCAGGATTTAATTGTCCTACAAGCATGCCTAAGTGAGAGTTTGGCAGAATCCTATAGACATAGAATCTAAACATTAATCGGACCATGATTATGAACCAATGGTTAAAGCATGAGGGATTTTGTCCTTAGACCCTATATGCATACTTTCTAGATGCTGAAATTATTACAAACATTATTTCACGGCATAGAAACTGATTTATATATATATGTTCCCTACATGCATGATAGCTAAATTGTCAAGACTAATTTTAAATAAGATCTCCTATGGACATGATGTCTAAGTAAGCAGAATGTCATACGAGTTGATAAAAAAGATCCTATATGCATGGTTTCTAATACACATTGAAACTTGAGGGTATGCATAAGCATGAGTATTGTCGCAAAATTGATAAACGTATTATAACAAAGGATTGGAAATGCTCATACCAGAATCAGATGTTCAACACAGAGTTGATAAAGGATTGGAATTCAACCCCAATGTGTTAGAATTCAGAAGAGTCTCATGGACCCTAAGTAGTGCTCACATTGGGGGTGGCATTACCTTAGCTAACTAAGAATAGGAGTTGAAAATAATATATGATAATATGAGACAGTTTTATTTTAGAAAAGGTAGTTTGGATTTCAGAAGTGCATAGAAATAGATTACCAGATTACAGGAACCATAAACAACACACATTTAGAAGAAGGAGTTAAACCATGAACTCCAGTAATCAAACAACAGAGAGAACGGAGTGACAATTAATTTGAACAAGGTTTCACATGGCCTTAATCCATTAGCATTACTTGGTGAACATATAGGCATATATTAATCAGAGAACAACATGTTAAGTTCACGTTACTGATCAGACAATCATACAGAAATGTAGCAAAAGTTGAGAGCATAAAAGTCATGAATCAATAAGGAGTTTGTTATGGTGAAACACTTAAAATAGGAAAAAAAGCATGCTAGTGGAGCAACAAGTAGACAAGTGTCAAAAGTGGAGTAACCATACTAATTTATTTGTCAGGACAAATCCACATGAGTATAAGCATGCTAGTTAATAGAAATATAGGGGCACACAGAGGCATGTTGATACCTACAACAGATTGACCATATAGAACATTGAGTAGGACATGATAACAGAGATAGACATGTTGTTCAAAGGCAATAAATAGGAAGCACATAGGTCCCATTACATAGAAGTAGACATGCTGATTACGATCAACAATCATGAAGCACATAGGTCTAATTACATAGCATATTAAATGATAGCAGAAGTGGAGATATACCAATTAAGAGATAGCAATAAGAAAGTGAAGCAAATAGGATCTAAAGATCTAGCCTTGGCTTTCAGCAGGCTGTACAGTGCAACAAACACAAGTAACAGGAAGATTTACAACGGAGAGTGTGTATGAATAAGAGCAAGGACTTGTGTATGTTTCTATGTTTCTGTATGTATGTGTACGTGTGTTTTTAAAAAATAGTATGGGGTTTATATAGAAATGATAAGAGTGAAGAAAATAAGGTAAAGGAAAACAAGAGTTCACAAATAAGGCAAAGAGACCAATCAATCAATCAATTAGGGCTTAACTAGACCAGTTAACAGGCAGGATTTAGGGAAAGACCCTCCAAATTAGGTAGAAGTCAACTATCATCCAAATTAGGGTTTAAATAAGGAAAGGAAGAAGTCATAGGCCTTTTTTTAAGTCAACTAGAGTAAATCAACATCTAGAAATCAGGCCAATAGTCTAATAATAGTCAAGTAGTACTAATTAGAAGTCACAAAATAAGGAAAGCATGTAAAAATTACATAAAGTAGCCATCTCAGCAAAATCATATAATTTTGAACCTTAATTAGGCAGATAAAATTAGTTATCCTCTACTAATTGAAATTTCAAAGAACAACGGGAAATATAAGTTAACAGTGAAATAATCAAACAAACAAAGGACTAGAACATAGGCATGAAAGAATCAGTAAAACTAGTAAAGATAATCGGATTCAAACACTTAGAAACTTTAGAAAAGTTGTGCAGAAACAAAGAAGTGAAACCCTAGCTTTAGATAAATATAAAAAATTGATTAATAATAAGGGAAATAAAAGACTTTTTAAAGAAAATACTAGATAAACTCAAAATTGTTTCAGAACTACAAGGATCTGAACAGACTCAAGTAAAAGGAGATTAGGGTTCTTGAAAAATGGAATGAGGTGATGCAAAATCTAGTCCATAATCGGAGTTTCGAACCATAAGCACTAAGATAACAATACTCACAACCATATCGATGAACACGAACCAGTTTCATCGAGAAAGTGAAGAGTCTATGTCGACTTTGAGTTGGATCTCCTTGAGATCCCATCAAAATACGAAGAAATCAAACAACCAGTAGAGGTAGAAGGCTAGATAACGCAATAAATAACCAGATGACCCCATATCTGGTCGAGAATCAAAGGGGTTTGGGGGATTTTTGAGTAACGACGCTCTAGGATTTAAGGGAGTCTGAGAGAGAAGAAAGGAAGAGAGGATTCAGAGGCGGCGTAAATGAGAGAGTGAGGTAGGGTTTCCGGTGTTAGGGTAATTAAAAAGGAAAGGGGTCCTGGACCGTTGATCTTTTGAGATCAACAACCGGGATTGATTCTGGGATGGGGCGGGTTATGAAATTATGTCAGAGTTTGGGTCAGATTAGGGTATGGGCTGATGGTAGACGAATTGGGCTGGGGTTTTAATTGGGCTAGGGGTATATTTAATTGGATTAGGGGTACTAATTTGGGTTGAGGTCCGAATCTAAATAAAACATTTAAGAGGTTATTCGTTAAGTAACCAATTGATTTAATAAAATAATTTTATAAATTAATTAATAAATGATAAAAATATCATTTCTGCATACAAATGATTTAAAATAATTACTTAGTATTATAAAAATATAAAAGGTTAACTTCTTTTGAAATGACGTAATTATGCACACATAGGCTATTTTTATAAAGTTATTGCAATCATAACCCTAACATGTATATATGGCTGTTCATGAAATAAACAAAGCTTAGTATAAATATAAATGATAAAAATAAGCAATAAAATTATCATAAAATCTTTTGAAATGCACTTAGTATTTATTTATATACTAAAATATTAGAATATATTAATTAAAATCCTTTTTAAAATTATAGAAAAATTATGGAAAAATACTGGTTGATGCTCATGCACTATTTGAAAGTATATATTCATTTTAAAATATATAAAGGAAAAATTGGGTATCAACACTACCGTCTCACAACTTTCATTGATGATATTCATGAGGTTGGTTGGGAAGTTACTTGTTATTCTTGTCCTTTCTCCATGGTTACCTGTAGTTACGAAGTTAGGAATTTCCCCAAGGGTATTCAAATTTTTTTTTAAAAAAAAAACAGACAAAGGTGTTCAATATGTGTTACATACCTTTAAAATGTAATATTTTACTTACGGTTAAGGGTCAAATATATCCTTATACTATTCAAAATAGGTCATATTTATCCTCCGTTTAAATTCTTTAACAAATATGTCCCCACCGTGATACATTAGGGCCATATATATCCCTCCGCCGTTAAAACACTCTTCCATATATTTAAATTATGGTTAAGGCCAAATATATCCTTGTACTATTAAAAATAGGTCATATTTATCCTCCGTTTGAATTTTTTATCAAATATGTCCCCACCGTTATATTTTTATCAAGGATAAATATGACTTCTTTTGAATAGTACAAGGATATATTTTATCCTCCGTTTGAATTCTTTATCAAATATGTCCCCACCGCTATACATTAGGGCCATATATATCCCTCAGCCGTTAAAACACTCTCCCATATATTTAAATTACGGTTAAGGGTCAAATATATCCGTGTACTATTAAAAATAGGCCATATTTATCCTCCGTTTGAATTTTTTATCAAATATGTCCCCACCGTTATAATTTTTTCAAAACACCCTCCCATATATTTTTAGTAGCACGTGGCATCTTATGATTGGACTAAACGACCCGCCCCACTCCTTTAATTAAACCCGCCTCGAGCCAATGGAATTTAGTCTTCTTCTCCGTTCAATCCCTTTAATACTAGATAGTGATGGCCCATGTTAGCATGGGCCCAATAATACAAAGGCTAGAACTCTATTTTTATATAAAATTATAGCTATATAAATTGGCTCATGAAAATGACCCTCAAAATCGGATAAAACAAAAATGTATGCTAATTGTTGGATATTAGTTACATACATCAATGAATAAAATGTCCAATCTTGAATATTGTGCGGTCACTCTTTAACGCCATGAGAGTTCTATTTCTATATTGAAAACATAATTATTATTCTTCTAATGATATCTGGTGAATCTCACTCCCAACCCATGAAGCTGCAGATGGAAGTATGAAACTATCCAACCCATGAAGCTGCAGATGGAAGTATGAAACTATATTTCTGTTCTAGCTTTCTTTTATTTTGTACTTTTCTTTTTCCAAATTGGCATCTTCATGTAGAGTTGCGGTCTGTTAAGTTTTTGGCTTCTAGACTTACAAAATTTCTCGCATATCGTATAGCTGCAAGTACATGAATTATAAAGGAAAAAAATAGAATAGCAATAGTAGTACTAGTATCCGATAAGCATTCAAATGGATAATAGTTTAGAAATCAATATGGTGTTGTACTACATAAGTTATGCAATGAACCAGCATTTAGTAAATAACATACTCAATTTCTTCTTTTTTTGGGTCCATCTCATATTTATGGTACAGGATTGTTATCACTCCCTACTTTTTAAGGTACCCTCAAAAAATCTTTTCATCATATAGCAAAGAAGCATGCATTTTGCAGAAGCATAAGCATATTGAAGGGATTGAACGAAGAAGAAGACTAAATTTCATTGGGTCGGGGCGGGTTTAATTAAAGGAGAGGGGCGGGTCGTCTAGTCCAATCATAAGATGCCACGTGCTACTAAAAATATATGGGAGGGTGTTTTGATAAAAATATAACGGTGGGGACATATTTGATAAAAAAATTCAAACGGAGGATAAATATGGCCTATTTTCAATAGTACAAGGATATATTTGACCTTAACCGTAATTTAAATATATGGGAGAGTGTTTTAACGGCGGAGGGATATATATGGCCCTAATGTATAACGGTGGGGACATATTTGTTAAAGAATTCAAACGGAGGATAAATATGACCTATTTTGAACAGTATAAGGATAATTTGACCCTTAAGTGTTAGATAAATAGCTGAATTCAATATTTGTCCGCTTAATGAAAATAGATACAATAATTGTTAAAAGAAATACTATGGATTAATATGTGAGAGACGACGAATAAAAATGTTAGAAAATCAGGATAAAAAGATAAGTAAAAATGATATGGAATAACCACTATTTAAGGTGATATTTATTTTTTATCCAACAATTCTAATGTTGAGCAAAATAATCACTATTTTATTAAAAATTAATATGAAAATGTTATGAAATAATATAAGAACAAGAACAATAGAGAGAAAAGTAGAGAGTGGAGTATTCTTATTGATACTTTGGGATGGTTTACAATAGAATAGAACCCCTATATTTATAGGGAGGTGGTGGCTTAGCCACCAAGTAGTAAACCCTAGAATCTCTCTAAATATAGACATTCACCTTAAATAGAGTTCTATTTATAACACTCCCCCTTGAATGTCTATTCAATAATGTGCCTCGTTAAAACCTTAACTAAAACAAAACCCAATGGGAAAAAATTAAAGAAAAGGAAAAAGAGTACACATGTTTGAATATGCGCCTATTGGTTGCCTCGTTAAAAACCTTGCAAGGAAAACCCAGTGGGACAAAACCTTGTAAGGGAAAAAGAGTGCAACGCGCATTAACTCCCCCTGATAAGAACATCAACTCATATCCTTAAGTCTTCGCATTCCGATCTTGTGAACTAGCTTCTTGAAGGTTGACGGTGGTAGAGATTTTGTGAACAAATCAGCCATATTATCGCTTGAACGAATCTGTTGCACATTGATATCACCATTCTTTTGAAGATCATGTCTGAAAAATAACTTTGGTGAAATATGCTTTGTTCTATCTCCTTTTGTGAATCCTCCCTTCAATTGAGCTATACATGCTGCATTGTCTTCATACAAAGTCGTGTGTAGTTTATTACACTTCAAACCACATTTGTCTTGAATATGATGTATTATAGACCTCAACCACACACACTCCCGACTTGCTTCATGAATAGCAATTATCTCGGCATGATTAGATGAAGTAGCCACAATTGATTGCTTAGTCGATCGCCAAGATATGGCGGTGCCTCCACAGGTAAACACATAACCCGTTTGAGATCAAGCCTTGTGTGGGTCGGATAAATATCCAGCATCAGCATAACAAACAAGATCATGACTGCAATTATTGCCATAAAATCAGTTCATATCGGTGGTCCCTTTTAGGTACCGCAATATATGTTTGATCCCATTCCAATGTCTCCTTGTAGGAGCCGAGCTAAATCTTGCTAAGACATTAACTGAAAAGGATATGTCAGGCCTTGTAGTATTTGCAAGATACATTAGTGCGCCAATTGCACTAAGATATGGTACTTCAGGACCAAGTAGCTCTTCATTCCTTTCTTGCGGTCGGAATGGATCTTTATTCACATCAAGTGATCGAACAACCATCGGTGTACTTAAAGGATGTGCTCCATCCATGTAAAACCGTTTCAGTACCTTTTCTATATAGGTAGATTGATGAACAAAAATTCCGTTTGCTAAATATTCAATTTGCAAACCAAGACATAATTTTGTCTTTCCGAGATCTTTCATCTCGAATTCATCCTTTAGATAATCAATTGCCTTTTGGAGTTCTATGGGGGTTCCAATAAGGTTTATGTCATCGACATATACGGCAAGTACAACAAATTCCGATGTTGTTTTCTTTATAAAAACACACGGGCAAATGGCGTCATTTAAATAGCCTTCTTTTAACAAATACTCACTAAGACGATTATACCACATTCGTCCTGATTGCTTTAGACCATACAAAGATCTTTGCAATTTAATTGAAAACATTTCCCGAGACTTTGAATTATGAGCGTTTGGCACTTTGAGTCCATCGGGAATTTTCATGTATATCTCATTATCAAGTGAGCCATAAAGATAGGCAGTAACCACATCCATTAAATCCATGTCAAGCTTTTCAAGGACAGCAAAACTGATGAGATAACGAAAGGTTATAGCATCCATTACAGGCGAATATGTCTCTTCATAATCGACACCAGGCCTTTGAGAAAAACCTTGCGCAACAAGGCGTGCCTTATATCTTTGTACCTCGTTTTTCTCATTTCTCTTGCGTACAAAGACCCATTTATAGCCAACGGGCTTAACACCATTAGATGTTTCAACTGTAGGGCCAAAAACTTCACGTTTTGCCGGCGAATTCAATTCTGATTGAATTGCTTCTTGCCATTTTGGCCAATCATGTCTTTTTCGACATTCTTCAACAGATTGAGGTTCGAGATCCTCATATTCTTGCATAATGCTAGATGCGACATTATAAGCAAAGACATTATCTACCACTATACCCACTCGATCAAAATTTGCCTCAATATTGATTGGATTTATGGATAGTTCCGTATTTTCTAGAGTCTCGGGCTCAATGGATTCTTCATGAATCTCAGAATTTGTTAAATCATGAATTTCCTCATGAGATTCTTTCGTAGTGTCATTTTTATCATTTGCTTTCCTCTTTCTAGGATTTCGATCTTTAGAACCTAATGGCCTGCCACGCTTCAGGCGTGCATTCGACTCATTGGTTATGACACTAGATGATTGTCCAACAGGGACATCAATACGGATTGGAACATTTTCCGCGGGGATGTGGGATTTCGTTATCCTTTTCAAGTCCGTAAATGCGTCAGGCATTTGATTTGCTATTCTTTGCAAATGGATAATCTTTTGTACCTCTCTTTCACAAATAGAGGTATGTGGATCAAGATGAGATAATGATGCATTTTTCCACAAAATTTCCCGTTTGGTTTCACCAACTTCTCCCCCTAATTTTGGGAAAAGTGTCTCATCAAATTGACAGTCTGCAAATCGTGCAGTGAACAAATCCCCTGTCAATGTTTCGAGGTAGTGAATAATGGAAGGCGATTCAAACCCAACATATATTCCTAACCTTCTTTGCGGACCCATTTTGGTGCGGTATGGCGGTGCTATAGGCACATATACTGCGCATCCAAAGATTCTTAAATGGGATATATTGGGTTCATGACCCAAAACCAATTGCAACGGGGAATATTTGTGATAATTCGTCGGCCTGAGACGAATTAGCATTGCTGCATGCAAAATGGCGTGACCCCATACCGAAGCGGGCAGCCTCGTTTTCATGAGTAATGGCCTTGTAATCAACTGCAGGCGTTTAATTAACGATTCTGCAAGACCGTTTTGAGTGTGAACATGAGCTACAGAATGTTCCAATTTTATCCCAATTGATAAGCAATAATCATTAAATGCCTGGGATGAAAACTCAGCAGCATTATCCAGTCTAATAGACTTGATTGGATTATCAGGAAATTGTGCTCGTAGTCGAATTATTTGTGCCATTAATTTCGCAAACGCAAGGTTACGTGATGACAACAGGCACACATGAGACCATCTACAGGATGCGTCTATCAAGACCATAAAATACCTAAAGGACCCACTGGGTGGGTGAATAGGTCCACAAATATCCCCTTGTATACGTTCCAAAAACGTGGGTGACTCAGTATCAACCTTTGTTGGTGATGGTCCGATAATCAACTTGCCTTGATAACAAGAAGTGCAAGGATATTCATTATTTGAAAGAATTTTGAAATTCTTTAACGGATGCCCATATGAGCTTTCTATAATCCGTCTCATCATGATTGATCCAGGGTGTCCCAATCGATCATGCCAAAGTACAAAAGTATTGGAATCAGTAACCTTTTGGTTTACTGTTGAATGTGCCTCAATTGCACTAATTTTTGTCCAATACAGGCCACAAGATAAAGACGGGAATTTCTTAATAACCCTCTTTTGGCCAGAGACATTCTTTGTAATGATGAGATATTCAAGATTATTCTCATCTATTGTCTCAATATGATAGCCATTCCGGCGTATATCTTTAAAACTCAACAAGTTTCTCTTAGACTTGGATGAGAACATCGCATTCTCTATGATAAACATTGTTCCTCTAGGCAGAGTTATAGTTGCTCTTCCGGAGGCTTCAATCAATTTACTACTACCAGAGATTGTAGTAACATCTGCCTTACACATACTTAGTTGAGAGAAATATTTTTTTTCTTTGAGTATCGTATGTGTAGTACATGAATCAACTAAACAAATATTTGATCCAAGTTTGCTTTGTGAGATATCCATATTTGCTTTCCCATGGTTTGACATACAAAAGAAAATACACGAACATGAGAATAAATAAATTCAATCCGTTTGTCTCAATGTAATCGATTGTTAAACACACATAATCGATTATGTCTTAATATAATCGATTGTTAAACATACATAATCCATTATTTGCTATTTTGAAAAACTTCAGATCACACTGTCTTAATATAATCGATTGTTAAACACATATAATCGATTATGTCTTAATATAATCGATTGTTAAACATACATAATCGATTATTTGCTATTTTGAAAAACTTCAGATCACACTGTCCTAATATAATCGATTGTTAAACACACATAATCGATTATTTGCTATTTTGAAAAACTTCAGATCACACTGTCTTAATATAATCGATTGTTAAAAATACATAATCGATTATGTCTTAATATAATCGATTGTTAAACATACATAATCGATTATTTGCTATTTTGAAAAACTTCAGATCATACTGTCTTAGTATAAATTGTTAAACATACATAATCGATTGTTTTACAGTTTTAATGCGAAATATAAGATATTCGACTAACTGTTAGGTTATTCGATTAACTCTACTGAAAAATAAAAATATCTTTGAAATTTAAGCATATTGAAACATTCTAAAGAACTAATACTAACATTATATCATAAACTAACTTATACGAGCTGATACTAATGACTATTAGTTTATTCACTAATTAATACAAATAAAATCAAACAATTCCATCATTCTTCATTACAGATCCATCACCGATTAGGTGGTTTATTTTTCCATCGGGTTGCTCAAAGAAATCTGCCACATCCAAGTGGGTGATGTCAAAATTGTCGTCAGAGACAAAATTTGTTTCAGGGCCTTTACTCTTTCGAGATGCTTGATAAAGGTCAACCAAATGTCTTGGTATACGGCAAGCTTTTGACCAGTGCCCTTTTCCACCGCAACGATAACATATAGTTTCTGAACTATTTGCCTTAGGATCCTCATAATCCCGTTTCTGCTTTCGGCAGTTATCTCTCCTCGGGGGGTGACGGACATCATGGAGATTTCTTCCTTGTCTACGTCCACGGCTATGACCCCGATTACGACCACGACCATGATTAGATCCATGGCCCTTTTCATGATTGGCATAATGAGAATACACCTTATCTGCTTCAGGCAATGGTGTAGACCCGGTGGGTCAATTTTCGTGATTTCTCATGAGCAGGTCATTGTTACGCTCAGCCACAAGTAGGAGAGAAATCAGTTCAGAGTACTTTTTGAAGCCTTTCTCTCTGTACTGTTGTTGCAGTACCATATTGGAGGCATAAAACGTTGTAAACGTTTTCTCAAGCATATCATAATCAGAGATATTATCTCCGCAGAGCTTCAACTTAGAAGTAATTCTGAACATTGCAGAATTATATTCAGAAACAGACTTAAAGTCTTGGAGCCTCAGATGAGCCGAATCATATCGTGCTTGTGGCAGAGTGACCAACTTCAGGTTGTCACATCTCTCCTTTAAGCCGTTCCACAAGATGAGTGGATCTTTGACTGTGAGATATTCAATTTTCAAACCTTCATCAAGGTGATGGCGCAAGAAAATCAAGGCCTTAGCACAGTCTTGGGTAGATGCTTTATCTCTGTCTTTAATGGCGTCTCCAAGACCCATAGCATCTAAGTGGATTTCAGCATCCAACACCCATGTCATATAGTTCTTGCCCGAAATTTCAAGGGCAACGAACTTTCTTTTCATAATATCAGACATAATTAAAACCAAATTCGGAAAAAGGGAAATACCTTAATTTTCTCAAGAGGATTCTTGAGACGATAGAGTCTCGTGCTGATAACGTGTTATGAAATAATATAAGAACAAGAACAATAGAGAGAAAAGTAGAGAGAGGAGTATTCTTATTGATACTTTGGGATGGTTTACAATAGAACAGAACCCCTATATTTATAGGGAGGTGGTGGCTTAGCCACCAAGTAATAAACCCTAGAATCTCTCTAAATATAGACATTCACCTTAAATATAGTTCTATTTATAACAGAAAATACATTTTTGCCTTTCTTTCCTTGTTTTTCTTCTCAAAATCTTGCTTCTCATTGTGCATTGAATACATTGGCTCTGGTTTCTTGATTAAGAACTAAACAAGTTGGGCGTGTTCTTGCGGAGGAAGTTAGTTCATTAATCTATAATTTTTTAACTGAAAAATACAAGGAAAGGAAAAGAAAAATACAAATAAGTGTTTCTCTTTTTTCTGTTTGAGATATTCACAAACAAAAATTAGTGCAAATAGGGTATTTGTTGAAAGAGGTTTTGAAGATACTTTATGGAGTGAATTAATGGTCTTACGCTGTTTTTTGGAAGTGGAAGATCAGTTGCCACATTACCAATTGAGTTTTCATATTTCAATGAATTAAATTTTCTTTTTTTTTTTGAAAAAGGTTAAATATATTCCTTTACTTTCATAAATTATTTAATTAAATCCTCCATTATACTAACCGTCTTTTAAGCCTCTACCATTATACTTTGGGCTAGATATGTCCTTATTCTGGACAGATTAACACGTGTCACTACTAGATAAAATTAACCCATACTTTTTTTTAATAACCAGATACACTTTAAAAAAATCCATTACCCGACCCAAAAGTCCACCCCACTGCTCTTCTCTCTCCTATGTTCCTCCTTTCTTCTCCCTCACCTCACTGTTGTAACCATGGCCGGAATATCCACTGGCGAACTTCTCGAAAACCGTGAGAACCTTCAAAGTTTTCACCTCGCACCTTCTCTTTTCCTTTCTTTATACCTACAAACACATTCACATACAGATATGGAGAAATACTAAAGGTTAGAGATATAAAAAATTTGATTCCAGATTTTGGTTAATCTAACCAAAAATAAATTTTCTGACGAGCAATGTACTCGAAACTTTCAGATCTCCAACTTTCAGAACTTGGGTGAAGTTATTAATCGAAATTTTTTGACAAGCTGATTCAAACGCCATCATCCTATTCTTATAATTCAACCAAACTATTGAGAAATGGACCACTAGTAAAATTCAAGATCCGTAAAATTCAAGAAACGTGAAGATGTTTCAAATTTATAATGCTTTCACAAGATCCTTTATATGATGTATATCAAGAAACAATTTCAGAGGTAAGAAAATGTATGACTTCTTTCTGATATTTTATCTACTTTAGAAGATGCAAGTTCTTAGTACGTAAAATCTAACGTATGCTGGAGAATCTTATTCTGTTTGGACTGTCACTATGGAGATTCCAGCCATGGTCACGCAAGGGAGAAAGAGGAAAAGAGGAGAGAGAAGAGTAGTGGGGTGGACTTTTGGGTCGGGCACTGGATTTCTTTAAAAATGTATTCGCTTAAAAAAAGAGGATGGATCAATTTTATCCGGTAGTGACACGTGTCATTCCGTCCAAAATAAAGATATATCTGGCCCAAAGTATAATGGAAGGGGCTTTAAGAGACACATAGTATAACGAAGGGTATAATTAAACAATTTATAAAAGTAGAGGGATATATTGACCTTTTTCCATTTTTTATGTGGGTTCTAAACTTAGAGTTGGAATTTCTTAAATTAAGGACATTTGGTCCTTAGCTTAGAGTTACAAGTATAGAAATTAAGGACAAACAATCCTTATCTTAGAGTTACAAGTCTAAAAGTTAAGGACACTTGGTCCTGAACTTAAACTAACAAGATAAAAAGTTAAGGACTATAGGTCCTGAACTTGCAGTTATAAGTTCACAAGTTAAGGACAATAGGTCATGAAGTTTGAGTTCCAAGTTCAAAAGTTAAGGATAATAGGTCCTTAACTTTGAATTCCAAGTTCGAAAGTTAAGGATACTTGGTCCTTAACTTTGAGTTACAAGTTAAAAAGTTTAAGGACACTTGGTCCTGAATTTCAAGTTTCAAGTTCAAAGTTAAGGACACTTGATCCTTCACTTTGAGTCTCAAGTTCAAAAGTTAAGGACATTTACTTTGACTTACAAGTTCCAAAATTTAAGGACACTTAGTCCTTAACATTAAATTTTAAGTTCAAAAGTTAAGGACACTTGGTCCTAAACTTAGACTTACAAGTTCCAAAATTAAGGACACTTGATCCTAAACTTAGAGTCTTAGACTAACAAGTTTAAAAGTTAAGGACTGGCAGTCCTTAACTTACAGTTACAAGATCAAAAGTTAAGGAAAGTAGGTCCTTAACTTTGACTTACAAGTTCAAAAGTTAAGGACCCTTGGTCCTGAATTTTGAGTTTAAAATTCAGAAGTTAAGGACATGTAGTCCTGAATTCCTAAACTTAGAGTTACACGCTTGGTCCTGAATTTTGAGTTCTAAATCCAAAAGTTAAGGACATGTAGTCCTGAATTCCTAAACTTAGAGTTACAAGTTCAAAAGTTAAGGACATGTAGTCTTGAAGTTAAGTTCAAAAGTTAAGAACATGTAGTCTTGAAGTCCTAAACTTAGAGTTTCAAGTACAAAAGTTAAGGACATGTAGTCCTGAAGTCCTGAAGTTAAGTTTAAAAGTTAAGGACATGAGCAAAAGGGTATTTTCGTTCGGGCATTTAAAGTTTATTAAAGCAGTGGCAAAAGACTAAAGACATTTTAAATAGTGACTTAATAATAAATATATGTGTTATTAGTGGCTAATCGTACACTTCCCCCAATTCTAACCAATAAAACAATCTGTAACTATAAAACTGTATCTTAGCATATATATCAGAAAATTAGATTTTCTTTTATATATGCCTTTTAGATAACTTATCTCAAATTTTTTTTTTATAATTGTAACTGTTATTTGTAGTATAGTGGGGCAATTGCTCAGATCCTATTTAAATATTAGTTAGTGCTTAATTTTTTCTTATAATTTTAAACTAAAAATTTTAGTTTTATGATAATTTCAATATTTTATCATAAAAATTTAAACTGAAAACATAAATTTAGAATATACTATAAATAACAATCTTTTAAAGTGGTTACGTAATATCATTTCTACAGTTATAGTTCCAACCTGGAAAGGGGTGGAGTGTGCCTTAATTATTGGGCCATCAGTAAAGCCCATAATATCATTTCTACAGTTATAGTTCCAACCTGGAAAGGGGTGGAGTGTGCCTTAATTATTGGGCCATCAGTAAAGCCCAAAAGAAAATGTTTTGGCAACTTCATTGGTCCTATTTGCAGGCGACCCGCCACCATATCTGCTCTGTGTCTTCTTCCTCTCTCCACTCGTAATTCATCAACTTCAGCCTGTATTAATTAATACTTTTTTTGCAGCGAAAATTCTCATCCTGAAGCTGTTTGATATAATGCCTAAGAGGAGTCTCGACCCCAAATTCGAATTGGGGAAGACCACTCTCTTGCTTTGCTGTACAATGTAATCATCCTCAACCCTTTATTCAAAATTCTCTTTTTAATCACATGGCCTGTAATTGCTTTCTCAATTCTCAATTTTTACCTTCTTTTTCCCAATTTAACAAACCACACTGTCGAAAAAATAGAACTCCGTTAATCATTTCATGCAGTTCTGACAGTCCCACAACCGAAGAAGACAGTAAGCTTAGGTTTAATCAACTGGGTTTGCTTAATCTTTCAGTTACACTCACTGTACTTTCAACTACACTTGTAAGACCCGCAAATGCAGCAAAAGTCTCCGAAAAAAGACGTTCGACGAAAAAGACTGAAGCTTTAACGCCACAAGAGTTGAAAAAATGGTCACAAGGCCTTCCAACTGTGAACAATAGGCTGCCTTATACAGAGATATTGGATTTGAAAAGGGAAGGGAAACTTAAGCATATAATTAAACCACCTAATGTAGGGTTAAAGCAACGGCCTGAGGTAGTTTTAGCTGTTTTAGAGGATTCTAAGGTTGTTAGAATTGTGTTACCTTCTGTTGAGAGTGATCCAAGATTTTGGTCTGAATGGGATGACCTGAAAATTGATGGACTTTGTATGAACGCCTATACTCCACCACTGAAGAAACCCGAGCTGCCTTCACCTTATTTGGGGTTCTTGTCAAATATTCCAGCTTGGATGCTTTCTTTTATGAAGGCCAAGCCACAGTCGAAAAAGGCGTTGGAGCTGAAGAGGGTGAGAGAAGAACTGAAGAGGAGGCAACACCAGGAGATGTCAAAGATGCGGGAGGAGAGGGAGAGGATGGAGAAGGCAATGAAAACACAGAAGAAAATGGAAGAGAGGAAAAGAAAGAGGGAGTTGAAGAGAATGAGGTATGAGGAGTCGTTGCGTCAAGCAAGTAGAAGTTCTCAGGATATGGCAAGAATGTGGGAAACCTTAGCTAGTGATTCGAATGTTGCCACTGCTCTTGGATTGGTATTTTTCTACATATTTTATAGAACCGTCGTTCTTAGTTATAGGAGGCAGAAAAAGGACTATGAGGATAGGTTGAAGATAGAGAAAGCAGAAGCTGATGAGAAAAAGAAGATGAGGGAATTGGAGAGGGAAATGGAAGGGATTGAGGGTGTTGATGATGATGACGAAGAAGAAGGAAGAAAAGGGGAGGAAAATCCTTATATGAAGATGGCTATGCAATTCATGAGGTCAGGTGCTCGTGTCCGAAGAGCACGTAATAAGAAACTTCCCCAGTATTTAGAGAGAGGTGTGGATGTTAAGTTCTCTGATGTTGCTGGGCTTGGGAAAATCAGGGAGGAGCTTGAGGAAATTGTTAAGTTCTTCACCCATGGGGAGATGTATCGCAGGCGAGGAGTCAAAATACCAGGTCAGATATATGCAGATATTGATTTTTGGGGAGTCTACTTGAATGCGGTTCCTATTTGAGTTTGTTGTTTGACATATACTTTCTGTAAATAGGAAGTCCTTTTCTTTCTATTTCAGATCAGGAATATGCCGCTTCAATTGCTCTAGATTTGTTATTTATTTGTTGTGGGTACTAGTTTATATTTCTGTACTTTACTGTCATTTCCTTATGGAATCGTGTGTTTATGTGAATACAATAGACATAAAGCTATAGGCTTCTTCCACTCTGAAATTGCAGCGTTAGCGGATCCAAGGTTCTTTAGTCCACCACTAGCTAGGTCACCTATGGCTCTTTCTTTTTCATGGAATTGGGGTTTACTAAGTTCTGTCCTTTGGAAGTGGACTCTTCTATATCCATAACTCTATGAGTAACATATATAGTGCAAAATGTATTTGCTCGCCTTTACTTTGTAACAAGACATTTGTTCTTTAGTAAAGTTTCTCCTAGATATTTCTCTGGTTTTTTTACATCTACCTGCATTTTACTACTCCGTTTTTAACATAATTCTATCACATGCAAGAATAGAACTCACTCTGATATAACATTCATAAGTTTGGTATCTGCTTCTCTTACTTAACTAAGAGAACCTCTTATCTGTCTGTCTGTTTCTCTCCCCTCAAAGTTTCCGTTTACTGATTCTTGTTGTCATTCATTACATCAATTTATGCAAAGAGCATTTCCAATGCCTCTTTAATTTTTATATATATGTATGTGTGTGTGTGTGTGTGTGTACACATTAATTCTATTTCCCTGCAATTGTCTTCTTCCTTTTCCAGTTCTTGCCTGCATTATCTCACTTCTCAAATATCGACAATGTTGTGAGGCATAAGATCTGCTATGCTGTCTGTTTCACTTCATTGATGATTCCTCAGTTTTTTTTCCATTCCTTGTTTGGCACATTAGCCTGGTAGTGCTTTATTCTTGTCTTATATCATTACATATCTATTGGGCAATGCTTTCAGGGGGTATACTTCTTTGTGGTCCACCTGGGGTGGGGAAGACTTTGCTAGCAAAGGCTGTGGCTGGTGAGGCAGGGGTGAACTTTTTCTCCATTTCGGCATCTCAGTTTGTTGAGATATATGTTGGTGTTGGTGCTTCTCGTGTTCGAGCACTCTACCAAGAGGCAAGGGAGAATGTAAGTCCTTTTTCTATCTTCTGTACTATCCATGCCCATCCTCTGAGGCATTTGCTTACAAGCGCTTGGTGTTCTAATTGTATACTCTTATTCCACCTTTGCTTTTTATGAAGAATCTACTATTTCCCTCCTATTCTGGGTGAATTGCTTGCTTTTGTCTTTTGATATTGCTAAAACCAGCTAGTTTGACATTGAGGAGTCGTTAATTTATTGATAAAATTTTGCTGGGTGGGTTGCTTCATAAGTGCTGTTCCTAAATCTTGTCAAATCATTTTTGCTTTTACTTAAGGGTGGTTGTATATATAATTTATGAAGTCTTAACAAGATATGAGCGTTATTGTGTGGTCTGTCTCAGGCACCATCAGTGGTCTTCATTGATGAGTTGGATGCGGTTGGCAGAGAACGTGGTTTGATCAAGGGTTCGGGTGGACAAGAACGTGATGCGACTTTGAATCAGGTTTCCAGGGCATTTAGCACTTATGAGAAACTTCCACTTCATCTTGTTGAGATTTCAGGCTACATTAATTTGGTTTTCCTTTTTTCTCCAGCTTCTTGTGTGCTTGGATGGTTTTGAAGGAAAAGGTGAAGTCATCACTATTGCTTCTACAAATAGACCAGACATATTGGACCCAGCACTTGTTCGACCAGGGCGGTTTGATCGGAAGATATACATACCAAAACCTGGCCTTATTGGGCGAATTGAAATTCTTAAGGTGCACGTTACATATGTAATTGTCTGTTGAAAGGTTCAATTATTTTGGGGGTGTACCGCATCTTAAATTGCTTTTCTTGGGGATATATAAATTATAACATCTTAGCAAGCTTATAATATGTTTTACTCCATGTTTTTCTTACATTGAATCTCCTTGGGTTAGGTGCACGCTCGTAAGAAGCCTATGGCTCCTGATTTGGACTATATGGCTGTTGCCAGTATGACTGATGGAATGGTTGGTGCAGAGCTGGCCAACATTGTTGAGGTTGCCGCTATTAATATGATGCGTGATGGAAGACCTGAGGTAATAGATTTAGGGCTTCAGAGTGAGTCAAATTTTCCTCTAACCTTGTTTTTTGATAAGGTAAAAAAGAGAACCTTGTTAAGCAATATATGTTAATACTAGTTGTTGTTTACCATAAAGATGAACTTTTTTGCATAGTCTTTAAACAACATGAAATCTTCCTAATCTGAGCTCTTATTTATTGCCCGCTACATGGGAGAAACTTTTTCATTATTGCTTCCAATATGATGCCCTTTTCAGCCGGAGAAGTTGGGATGGTTGATTTTGGTTAATGAAGCTCTTGTTATTTTTCTAAATATCATCATAGAGTCCACAAATACTGTACGCTTGAATTTGTCTTCTAGATTTTATCATGACAAAGATGAAGTTCTGGTCACCATCCATCTCTAATGTCACTACTTTGCGAAGTACTCCTCAACTAAAACAGGTGTCCAATCCTGTACTTCACTTCTCCATGGTGTGGTCTTCTGCTACCAGAGACAGTAGACTTTGTATAACCTTAGAGTTTGCACTTAACAGATTACAACTGATGACTTGTTACAAGCTGCACAAATTGAAGAACGAGGAATGCTTGACCGGAAGGAGAGGAGCCCTGAAATGTGGAAGCAAGTCGCTATTAATGAAGCAGCGATGGCTGTGGTGGCAGTGAACTTCCCAGATCTTAGAAATATTGAGTTTGTAATACTCTTGCTCTCTTTTATATTGCTTTTTACTGTCTGCTTTTTTATTCACATCTTTTTTTGATAATTTACTCTCTGCTTTCTCATTATTGTTGTTATGGTATGATAATTGGGTGAAGTATCTCTACTGAGTTAGGCAATCGTCTCTGTGCTTCTGGTTTGCTTTCGTCTTGGTTCACTCTTCAATAGTACCCAAATAAGCATTTTTTTTATTAGATGCTTGCATCACATCTATGACAAAGGCTAAAGAACTGTTGTACTGCATGGTTTTCTGTCTTTGGCGAGCTGCTTGGAAGTACGAATTCTGGAATTTCTTCCTAATTATTTAGTGTTGGTGGAATATCATGTCATTATATTACCTTGTCAAGAATTAGCTCTAGTCTTATATTTAGGATAAGTAGAAGTAAGATGGAATACCTGCACGGCAAGTTTACTCAACATGAGAAGAGCGAAGTTGAGGTGAGACTACATCTTGCACATTGTAGATACCTGTTTGAAAGTTAACGAAGTAGTTGCACATGTTCAAATGTTAAAATTCATTATATTTGTTCCCTATACAATATGTATGGATATGAGCTTTAAGTTTAGATGATAACTAAAATCTCAATCTAAGTTAACCATGTTATAAAGGAAAGAAGCGATATCCAAATAGTAGAATACTGTTTTGAACGAGCTTTGTTGCGGACCGACTACTGGTATGGGTGGCAAACAAAACTTGGGTCAGTTAGGAGAAAGAGTAATCAATGTTCGTCCTCCTTCCTGAATTTTGATTTTCTCATGCTTTTTCTTCTTTTATGCGGAAATTTCTGTCTAATTTAACCATGTATTAAGCAAAGAAAGCTGTACCCATGTAATAGAATATTACTTGCTAGCAAGGAGCTTTGAAGTGGACTGACTGCTGGTATAGATAAACTTGGGTCAGTTAGGAAATATTTGATGATAGAGCAATCAGTGTTCTCCTTCTTCCTGAATTCTGATTTATCATACTCTTTGTTTGACAAGATACGGAAAAGTAGAATCATGCTCGTTAATGCAAGATAGAGCTGGAAGCTACAGCTTTCTCTTGTCTTTTTCTTCCTCCAAAGTGCATTGAGTTCTTATTCATACTTATCAAAATACCTGTTATCGTCATTGTTATAATTGATGATTAATTGAGCCAATTGCTACTGTATACAGTATGAACTTTCCTCGAAGTACCTTTTATGATGGCTGTTTTTTGTAATGTTTCTTTTTGAGAAGGTCACTATTGCTCCAAGGGCTGGCAGGGAGCTTGGTTATGTGCGGATGAAAATGGATCATGTCAAATTTAAGGAAGGAATGCTGAGGCACGATTCCTACCCCCTTCATATTGCACTTATCTTTCTGATTTATTCTCGCAAAAAGTTAAAATTGAAAATCAAAGAACAAGATATGCTAGTGTATATGTAATGGAACTAAGAAGTGAGTATTTCAAATCTCTAATCATGTATTGCCTTATAGTGAAGTGAAGAAACATATCTGTACACACCAAAGACATGAAGTATTTGCTTTTGAAATACCTCATTGTCTGTTGGTGTTGCTTCCCATGTAAGCAATTTGGAAGAGGCGACTGCCTACTGCATTGGCGCGACTGCACCTTAGAAGTTGAAGAACCAAAAAATCCTGAGTGTAGTCATCTTTAACTTTTAAAATTCATTTTAATGCAGCCGACAGTCACTCTTGGATCACATCACTGTTCAGCTAGCACCACGTGCTGCTGATGAGCTGTGGTATGGAAAGGACCAGGTAAGATATCCAGAAACTTTAAATTTTTATTTTTGCATCATTTGTCACCTAGCACTTAAATGGTTCAAAAGGATCCAGAGTTGCTTTTGTTGGTGGCTTACAGATTATTAAGAAATCTAGTCATGACGGAAAGTCCACTGGGGCAATAACTAGTCACATATACATTTAAAATATTTCAGCTCAGTACCATATGGGCGGAGACTGCAGACAATGCTAGATCGGCGGCTCGGACTCTTGTTCTTGGAGGTCTTTCAGAGAAACATTATGGTTTGTCTAACTTCTGGGTTGCAGATAGGATAAATGTAAGATTTCACTCTCTGCACCCCTTCCCCCCCCCCCCCCCCCCAAAAAAAAAAAAAAAAAACCACACACATACTTTAGTAATTTACTATTTCCCCTTCCCCATTGATCAAATTGCTTAAAGGCAATTGAAATTTAAACAAAAATATATGTTTCCTCCTTCCAGAAGTATGAATACTTCATTTATATGCGGTTCCTAGAGTTTCAAATATGCTTCTAAAATAAAAAAATTTCCAGTCTCTGCTATTTGGTTGCACTTCTTTGGTATTGCATTCCATCTGTATTTGCCGTATGTATGTGTTCTGTGTGACACCTGAATTCCAAAATACATTGTGCTTTTTAGGATATTGACTCAGAGGCACTACGGATCTTACATATGTGCTATGGTCGTGCAAAAGAGGTATCAGTAGACTCATTCCCTTTCCCTGCCCCTCTGGTCTGAGTGGAAAAGGAAGAAGATAAAGTTAGTTAAGAAACTGCATGTTGCTCAGATTTTCATTAATGTAAATCCTGAAATGCCTATACAGATCCTTGAGCAAAACCGGAACCTTATGGATGCAGTTGTTGATATACTAGTTGAGAAAAAAAGTCTTCAAAAGGAGGAATTCTTTAATTTAGTTAAGCTACATGGATCCCTTCAACAAATGCCTCCCAGTGTGGTTGATCTCAGGTCAGCTAAATGCTTGGAGTTCCAGCAAAAGGAAGTAGTTTCTCAGGGACGCAATTGAGCAAGGTATTTCAGATTGTGACGTGATCATTATCAAACCAATGAGCTACTTTGCTCTATTAGTTTTATCGTGGAAACATGCTCCTTCAGTGGTTGGTACTGAAGGTGTTTTTTGGCTACTGGGGCTCGAGCAGCTGCAATTTTTCCTTCTAATTTGCACGGTATAACTTCCTTCTATCTATTTTTGTCTTGAAGACCATAGTGGTACAACTGTGGAAGGAGAATACTGCTACCTCGGATTGGCTGGAGCAGAGAGTGCAAAAGCTCTCTGGGTGGATTTGTAAGCTTTCAAGCCCAAATGATAATCTGGGACCTAGGAAGCTGTAAATGTCTACTGGAGGGGGTGAACTCGTTTTTGTTTTCGTCTTTCTCTTTATTCCTTCCTTTTTTGGGGGCCTGGGTGTTCCTTTAGCTGGGGTTCCCTATTCAGTTTTGATATAAATTGCACAACAGAGAGCACATGTATCGGAATAATAAGTCGGACATAATATATATAATAATGTTGCATGATCTTACTAATTATCAACTGTATTAGACTCTGGATAGCAGTATTCAAGTTCACGATCTATAAAATATACTTTAAGCCTTGGTAGGCAGAGTTAACACGAACTTGTGCTTGTGGGAGGTGGCAAGTACCCAGTAAAATAGCTGGGGTACTTGCAAGTTGTGATCCGAATACCACTCGTTTCTTTTAAAAAATTGCTATCTAATCTCAACTATGAAAATGCCAGCTCCGTAGAATAATTTGGTCTGTCCTAAACAGTAAAGTCATTGTTGCCTTTGAACTAGTAATAGTAACTGTGCTGCCTATTTGTGTTGGACTTGTGTATTTGTTCTTCCTTCGGCTGTAACGTGGCATTTTAGTCATTCCAAGTAAATTTCATACTCCACTTGCTAGATTGAAAAAAGCTGATGCCAACATATCAAGGGAAAAGAAAATTCTTCTGTACCACCTATTGTAACATGCAACAAATCCAATATAATTCCACAATTAGGGTCTGGCGAGGGTAATGAGTACGCAGACTTTTTCTCTATAATAAATTATCAGACCCAAACTGATAGGCTGCGACGGGCACCCGATACCTTACTCAGCCGAGTATCAATGTAACGATCTTTCATATCATTCTATCATGTAAATGAATTGGCGTAAAGCATAAGGAAATACAAACTTATACATATGAAGTACGGGTCTATAAGATCAAAATAACGCTAGAGAGAGAAAGCTGAGGACTAGAGAGAAAAAGCTGGCGAATTCTAGTTTCAATGGGCTTAAATCCTTCATCTAGTATGGTTTCATCTCAAGTTTAATCCCAAATGAACGCCTTTCCACTTATAAACATTTCCCAACTGTTTTTCATCCTTATCTATAATATTTTTATCCAGATCTTAATTTCAAAATTTTCGGATTACTATGGCATTGTTTTCTTCGTCATAATCTGGAATAACTAAGCACTTCTTTAGTATACAATTGTTCTGTTTCTCATTAACTAGCTTGGACTCAAGAAGATCGGCTTTTATTCTTAAAATTGCTACGTTTACATCTGAGAATTTGTCAAGATTTTAACCTATTGAAGAACTGTTTGGTTGTATATCTTTTCTGGATATTGCTAAACTGATCTTTTGCAATCACTGTTGCAAAAAGTTCTTAAAGATCCGTAAAGTTTATGTCCAAAAATACAGTTCTTTTGAAGAACTGTAGCACGCAGTTTCTTCTTCATCAACCAGTTTCTGGCAGTTTTGAGGTTCCTTGGACGACGTTCATGGCCTCCATGGCCGGTAACCAGTCACCTCCAATGGCTGGTCAGCCATCTCAAGCGACAACGTCCGTCCCTAACAACACCACAACATTACCCAAGCCTTTAGATTATTCAAATATCCTAAAACCAGCCACAAGCAATACTCCAGTTCAAGGACAATGTAATGTCGAGCCTATTCCGATGCGCCGACCAGTTTTATTACAAGGAGACCCTATGGTACGTTTCAGTGAAGCTGAGGTAGATCGAATGAACAACATTGAAAATCTCCATTATGCTGTCATGTGCAAATTTTCGTATGGTTAGCCTGAGATTAATGAATTACGTCGAATTGTCCCGATTCAATGTGGAATCAAAGGCGAGTGTACTATTGGACACCTTCGTGACAAACATGTATTGATAAGATTGACGTTATGGTAAGATTTTGTTGCTTTCTCATCAAAGAACGTTTATTATGTAAAAGACAGGGCTGGAAATGATTACCAATTGCGAACTTTGATATATGATGCTAAATTTAAAGTCGATGAGGAAACACCTAAGATAATGGCTTGGATTTCTTTTCCAAATTTGCTGCCAACTTATTTTGCAAAAGAATGTCTGTTCACGTTGGCTTATGTTGTGGGAAAGCCAATACATCTTGATTTTGCTACTATTAACAAGACAAGGCCAAGTTGTGCACGTGTTAAGGTGTTAGTTGATTTATTAACCGATTTACCTAATAAAGTGCGCATGGATATTGTTAATGAGCCAACGGGGGAAGTGAGGACTGAGTGGGTGACAATTAAATACGATTACCTACCAAAATACTGCAAAGAATGCAAGTTACAAGGACATGACAACTTTGAATGTTAGAGAATTAATTCCGGAGTTAAGGGAAAAGAAAAATGTCCAACAGCAAGAAAATGTTGAAACTGTGCAACAACGCAATAAGAAACCTGCAAAACATGATGCTCCCATAATGACTCTTACCAGCGGCAATGTGGTCGGTAATGTAGGCCCTCAATGGAAGGAAGTCCGCGATACTTAACAAAGGAAAACAAACTGAAGTTCCCGCTGCATAAGGTAAAGAAATAGTTCTTGGTAACAATACCGATGTCACAAAACAAATCCAAAATACCAACCAATTAGCAGTTTTAGAAATTGAAAATGATGACAACAATGAAGGAACCAACTAGCAGTTATAGAGGAATATCCAATTCAAAAAACCACAAGCAACAATGATATTCAGCAAAATAATTGCACAACAGGTGTGGAAAATGTCTTAGAGGAGCAGGAATTTTATTTTTCAACTACACAAATGGTACAAGAGATAACTTCTCCTAGCTCTTCTAGGAGACAACCATCCAAGACAGAACCAAAGAAACTGAATCATGCAGACCTACATTCAATCCTACAGCAAAAAGAAATCTTGAAGACAATAGGGAATCAAGCAGATTGTGTACAACAAGATTTGGGAAAAGAGTATCATATTGACAATTACTCAACTGCCCAATGGGTTCACAAAGCTTTCAAAAATAATGCAGTTTAGGTCAATACTTTATGTCAAGACATTCCTTCACAGGACACCAAAGATGACCAACAATTAGCAAACAACAATAAAAATGAATATATTGAAGATGCAAATTTTGAGAAATTCAGGACCAATGAAAAAGAAAAATGGGCAGCAGGGAAATTATGGCTCAACCAAACAGAGGAAGTCTTAGAAGATGGTCAGATTATGCATATTGATGATGAAAATGGAGGAAATGAAGTGGAAAATGAGTATCAAAGTGTTAATGGTAATGTCAATTCAATCGCTATTCAAGGCATAAGTGAAAGCGCAAATGTAATAGCAGAAAAGACAACAGAGGGAAACATCAATATCATAGATCCAAGAGGGACTTCGCATAATATTGTGAGTAATGTCTTGAAAGAAGTACAAATTGTAGATACGAATAAAGAGAAATTTTCAGACAAGAACCAAGAGAAGACACTGCAGGTCTATGCAAGAAGTGATGTAATATTAAGCACACTGAAGGGTGTAGCAGGAAGTGTTGTTCCTTCGAACAATATACAGTTGTTGACCATGATCATAAAGAAAAAGCTGCTGAAGTTACCAATAAGGAAAATAATGCTGACCTTACCACACAGCCATATGATGTTTTCAGAGCAGAAGAACCAATAGAAACACATGACCTAGATGACCACGCAGAACTTAAAGGTAGAGACATGGATGAGGAATCCACTGCACAAAATTTCCTTAATATTTCCAAGCATGGGGATCTGTCACTAAGGAATATTGAACCTGTAAAATCTGCAACAAAAGGAAAAAAGAAACAGTCAAAAGAGACTTCTAATGTACATGTCAGTGGAATATAAACAAGGAGTACACTGTCCAAACCCAAATACATTTAATGGATGACATTATATGGAATGTGAGGCCAGTAAACACAATGCAAGAATTTGAAAGGCTGATTACAATGCATAGAAAACATCACTTTCAATTCATAGGAATCATTGAGCCTATGCAACAATCTCACAAAATTGAGAGGTATAGAGCATGAATTGGTTTGCCACAGGCTGTGGTGAATGTGTCAAACAAGATTTGGGCTTTTATTGATGAAATTTTTGCAGTTACTATTCTGTATAACATGACTCAACAGCTGACTTTGAGATTGATGCACACTGAAACTCATGCTGAGCTCATCCTTACGCTAGTCTGTGCCAAATGTGATCGCATTGAAAGAATTGATCTATGGGATTATTTGTATGCAATGGCATCAGATATGATAGTACCCTGACTAGTTGGAGGTGTCTTAATGTGATATGGGACGAGGAAGAGAAGTATGGAGGCTGCCAGTTTCTCTCCTTGAAGTAGATGACTTTAGACACTGCATAAATACCTGCACTTTGACAGATTTGGGATTTAAAGGAAGCATTTTTACATGGTGAATGGAAGATCATAGGAGGACTGTATATTCAAAATATTGGATAGATGTTTAGGTAATGACGAACTGCAATAGAACTTTCCAAGATTGGAGGTAACTCACCTGTCCAAAATTGGCTCCAATCATTGCCCGATGCAGTTGAAATGTGATATAAAAACTCCCCCAATTAAGAAGTCGTTCAGATTTCTTAATTTCTGGACAAAGCATGGAACATTCAAAGATGTAGTGAAGGAGAATTGGAATGCTGATTTTAGTGCTAATCTTTACAGCACTTTTAACTACAAGTTAAATATGCTTAAACATGCACTATCTACCTTGAGCAGAGCTACATATGGGGACATATTCCAGAAGATTGCAAGTTTTGAGGAGGTGGTCCTCGTTCATGAAAGACAATTTGAACTTAATCTTACACAGATAAACAGACAAAGATTACGACAGGTCCAAGCTGAAATGCTTAAATATCTTGCTTTATAAGAAGATTTTTGGAGACAAAAAGCATGCATGTTATGGTTCAAAGATGGAGATAGAAACATTAAATTCTTCCATGCTCAAGTTAATGGGAGAAGGAAGAGACTGAAATTATCAAGGATGCAGAATAGCCTTGGTAACTGGATTGAAGAAGATCACTTAATAGCAGAAGAAGCAGTAAAACTCTACAAGGATCAATTTACTGAGAGTACAGTTCCTAATGCTTTCGATATTCTAAATCAAGTACCTTCAGTGGTAGATAATGATCAACATGAGAGATTGATGGCTTTGCCTTCGAATGAGGAAGTGAAGAGAGCAGTTATGGGGCTGAATGGGAACTCGGCAGGCGGACCGGATGGTTTTACTGGAATCTTTTACCAAACATGTTGGGAAATCATTGAAGAAGATGTAGTCGGCATGGTCAGGTCTTTCTTCTGCGGTCAGTAGCTGCCAAAGAGTGTGACGCACACAAACCTGGTTTTATTACCAAAGAAAAAAGAAGTGTCTACCTTTGCAGACATGAGACCAATCATTCTTAGCAACTTTGTTAACAAGATTTTCTCGCGGGTCATTCATGAAAGGTTGGTTGAATTGTTACCGAGCATAATGTTAGAGGAACAGACAGGTTTTGTGAAGGGAAGAAGCATTGTTGAGAATGTACTGCTAACTCAAGAAATCATTAAGGATATCAGGTTAAGAATAAAAGCAGGTCCAAACGTTGTGATTAAGCTAGACATGACAAAAGCTTATGATAGATTATCATGGCTATTCCTGACTAAAATGGTAAGAAAGATGGGATTTCCTTAAGATTTTATTGGATTGATATTTGATTTGATCGGGAATAATTAGTACTATTCTTATAAATGGTCAGCCAAATGGTTTTTTCAAATCATCAAGGGGAGTTAAGCAGAGAGACCCTCTGCCACCAACCCTATTCATTCTAGTAGCAGAAGCACTGTCTCGAGGTTTGAACACACTACATACTAACCTGTATTTCCGTGGATTTGGACTACCAAAATGGAGCCCAAAAATAAACTATCTTGCATATGCAGATGATACAATCATTTTCTGCTCATCTGATGCAACTTCATTGTCACTTGTGATGGAGGTTCTGCAAGCTTATGAATCATCATCTGGTCAATTGGTGAACAAAGCCAAATCATTCATATATCTGCATCATTTAACAGATAATGACGTGATTAACAAGGTGGAAAGCATTACTGGTGTAGGAAGACAATGTTTCCCTATGACCTATCTTCGATGTCCTATTTTTTATGCCAGAAGAAGGAGTGATTATTACCAGGGATTAATTACTAAGGTTATGGACAAACTGCAGTCGTGGAAAGGCAAACTCCTATCTGTAGGAGGCAGGGCTATATTGATCGCAAATGTCTTGCAGAGTATCCCAATTCATATGTTGTCAGCAGTTAATCCACCAAGCTATGTGATCAACAAATTACATAGCATTTTTGCCAAATTTTTCTGGAGCAGCAATGTGGGGGAAAGCTCAAGACATTGGTCATCATGGACTAATCTGTGTATGCCTTATGAGGAGGGGGTATAGGTTTCAGATCCCTTCATGATGTATCCAAGGAACTTTTCTGCAAATTGTGGTGGAATTTGAGGACAAATCCCAGCTTATGGAGTGCATTTATGTGCCAAAAGTATTGCAAGAAATTAAATCCTCTAATTGTACTGTGGAAGGGTGGATCTCACGTGTGGATAAAAATTCTTGAATGCAGGGACTTGATTGAGCATCAAATCTTCTGGAAATTGAGAATGGGATCAACTCATTTCTGGTTCGACAATTGGACCGAGATGGGATCCTTATTATTTCCAACTGCCTGCACAGTTTGTCGTTGATGAAGACATTCACAATGTCAATGATATGGTTGAAAATGGTATGTGGAATTTGGAAAAATTATTTCAAACTCTACCTTAAGATTTGGCAAACCACATTGTGCAGAATATTAGACCACCAGTTGAAGGTGCAGAGTTAGATACACCATTCTGGATGCTTGAAACAAGGGGATATTTTTCAGTGAAATCTGCATGGGATTACCTGCGAAGAAGAGACATTCCAAGGATATCTTACAAGATGATATGGGTCAAAGGCTTACCATTCAAGATATCCTTCTTCCTGTGGAAGGTGTGGAAAGCCAAACTGCCACTTGATGATTTCTTGCATAGTATAGGATACTCCATGGCATCTAAATGTTGGTACTGTGCAGATCCTAAGGAAGAGTCTTTAGTACATTTTTTCTTCACATCCAATGCAGCTAGGAGTGTTTGGAGTTACTTCCTGAGGAGAGAAGGAATTTCATTAGAAGATTTGTCTTTACAACAAGCAATTACAAAGTGTTGGACGTCATCAGATGTACATAGATTGAAGCCAGTCTTGCAAGCTTTACCTGCATGCATTGTATGGGAGTTATGGAAGAGAAGAAACAGTATGAAATATGGAGAAGCAGTGTATGTAAGAAGAGTTATTTTCCAGGTGTCATCTACGCTACAAGCTCTAGTCCAACTAAAAAAACCAGGACTACATGTGCCTCATAAGTGGCTGGGCTTGCTGACAATGATGGAGCAATACACACCTTGATTGAAATATGATAAAGTGCTATGGGAATTTCCTCCAATAGGCTGGATCAAAGTGAATACTGATGGAGCATGCAGAGGGAAGCCATGGAGGAGTTCAATTGGTTTTTGTTTAAAAGATGAGATAGGTGATTTGATATATGAAGAAGGAAGAGAAATTAAGGAGGGTTCTAACAATGAAGTTGAGGCAAAAACAATAGTAGAGGCAATGAGAATGTGCAAAACAATGAACCTCCACAATGGTTGGCTTCAGATAGATTCAATAATGCTTCAAAAGATCATAGATGGACAATGGAAAGCACCCTGGAATATTGTGGATGCAGTGGAGGAAATCAACAGACTCAAAGTGGGGTGTAATTTCAAGATATTTCACATTTTCAGAGAGGGAAACAAACTAGCAGACCACCTTGCAAATTATGCACTTGACAGTGGTAACATAGAGAGTTATGATTTCTGGGAACTTGATGCGTCGAGCAGAAGGTTGGTAAATGAGGATAAACTACAATGTCCAAACCTGAGAATAAGAGTTGCAAGAAATTAGAGAAGGAAAGGGAAGAAACAAATGCAATCAACATTAATACAACATGCAGTCACCATGATCGACCAGAGGTGAACATGGAGATAACATTTTTCATTAACATTTGTTTCTTTTTTGTAGGTACTAAATTTATACCGTTGTTCTTTGTTGTCAAGAAATATCTAGTGGTGGTATTAATGCAATGCATTCATTCCAATGGAAATAACTTGCAGAGGGATAGTGGTACAAACCATGGAAGCATCAACAAACAAAATAACATGGTTACTTCATCAAGATTACTCAACAGAGAAGAAGAAATCTGCAAACAAAAATTCAGTGCAGAGTTTACATCGCCACTTACATGCACATCACTGGAATGCAGGTTTCATAATGGAGAAAAGGAATTGAAACTGACAATAGTTCTCAGTTACAATGTTGTTCGATGTATTAATGAGGATCTCATGGGTAGACAAGGAGTTACACAGCTAGCTGAAGGGGAATGGAATCGAGGACAACACTCGAGAGAAACAAAAGCAATACAAGCCTGGGTGTCAAGACCAAGGAATATTGGGAATTCTTTAATTTTCCCGTTATCTCATGTCCAATAAAGAAATCTTGCATCTCTACATTACTCGAGGAATTTCAATGGCTCATGCTATTTCTGAATTGCTTAATGATGCATTGGAAACATGATTCATTAAGCACGCCTGATTCAATGGAGCAGTGTAGCGTGGGAATTAAACCACATAAGGTCCTCAAAAGCACGCCTCTCCTCTTTAGGACAACTGAAGCACGGTCTTCAAGCAGCAACATCTGCCTTGGAGTTATTATTCTAATGCAGCTACACTTGCAAGCAGCATTAGACACTGTTACACACATCTGGGAATTACAACAAGCATGGAGGAGAATGCGTGTCATCGAGGAAATATTGGGAAGCCTAAGCAGAGTTTTAATTTTTTAAATCAAGCATGCCATTTTAGAGTTAATTCATGCCTGGTTACTGGGCTTTGTTCAGAATCCATATGGCAAATTTTTGGCAGGAGCTATATGGGAATTTTAAATGTTGGCATGTCATATTTTTCTATTTTTTAATGAAATTTCAATTGGTGGTATTAATGCTTTGCATTCATTCCAATGAAAGGGATTTAAAAATAGGCAATATCACAAGCCATTCCATGTCTTCTTGTTGTAGGCTTGTTTCAAACGAGGTGCTGCTCACACACATGATAAGCATGTGTTTGGAAGAACATTTGGAAACGGACATCAAGCACGCCTCAACATTTGATCCAAGGCACGCCTGGTATTTTAGTATTAGGCAGATGGATGAAATCGAGGAGGCTCTTTTCATATTTTCAGTTCATGCCTTCAATGAAATATTATTACTCTTCAGTTTTGTAATGCCGATGCATCGCAACTGCATGCCTGGACGCACAGATTTTCGAGGTGGTGGGCTTTGTATAAGTCTAACACACGATGGGCATGTATTGTTTATGGCAATTGCAGAGACAAATGCAAGCAGTTGGGAAAGGTAATTTGGATCAATAAAGGATATGACTGCTACTGGACAATGGTTATATTGATCATAGATGTGACAAAATGGAACAAGGATGTATTTTGGACATTAATCATGTACAATTTTGTTTAGATGCATTTTAGATCAACTGTAATATTAATGTTGAGTTTCATACTCAATATTGATAATAGGTGTCATGTATTGATCAAAGTTTACCTCTTTCATTATATCAGACCAACAGACAATGTAATCTTTTTATTTTCGAATTTTATTTAAAAAACCTAGCCCTAGGCGATTGCCTAGCGGATTTAAAAAAAAGATCAAAATAACCATTCATGTACTGGATATAGGCCGACAAGGCCATGCAATCTTTTACGTACATGACATATGTCTACAAGCCTCTAAGAACACATAATTTTTATAAAGGCAGAGATAGAGTCCGACCATACCAAACAATGCACGTCTGATTCATGCTAACCAAACAAGCAACTCCGAAGCAAATGGAGTGCACCAACATCTTTCGCTGAGTTGATAACCTACTTGGAGAGCTCTCGACATATCTATTCGGACCTGCGGGCATGAAGCGCAGCGTCCCTAAGCAAAATGGTCGTTAGTACGAATGATGTATCGAGTATATAAGGCGCATAAATAAGAACATAACAGACATGGAAGAAATATAGAGTAAATGACTCAACTTGTAAGGTTGGATAATTCTGTAAATCATGAAATAATTATAGTGTCATGCATATGCGTATGAATGTCATGTCGTGCGTAGGTATATATTTCATAACATCAGTAGGCATCTAAGAGCATCTCATCATATCATGTCGACCACAATGGGCAAAATCATCAATATATACTAGCTGATCAGGTGGTGGTGTGTACATAACGCCGTAACCTTTTTCCAGATCCCATATAAATATAATATACATATATACGCGTATATGATGCCATTTGCTCATGGGTCAATGTACATGTATTAATGCATGAAATGCATAACAAATACGTTAATAAAATCTCTCGGTACGTCATGAGACCATTATGCCTCTGATTAATATCATGAAATAAACTTTATCGTCTTACATATTTTTGAGACTCATGAACAGATGATAGAATAAAATGACACATGAGGAATCAAGAACATAAGCATCCTAAGTATTTCTTTGAATAGAGTCATTTATGAAAGTTGTGCATTTGCCCGTTTCGTTTGTATCGTATGGATCATGCTAAAAGAAATAAGGGATAGCCTTTAACATACCTGAACTCTCATTTTGGCAGAATTTCAATCGTTTATCAACAACACACTTTGCTTTGCTTACGTGATATTGAAGTCCAAGATGGCATGTGATGTTTATACTTCAATACTACATAAGAAGGATGATTTGTGTGGTACCCAATTTTTCTTAACTTTATCATAGAAGGACTTGGTTCTTTTATGTATTCCAACTACTACTGTTATGAAATAATAAATACAGAAAATAAAGAACACAAAGATTTTATGTGGAAAAAACCTAGCTCAAAAGGTGAAAAAACCACGACCTACCTTCCAGTAGGATTTTTTCAAATTCTTCACTAAAATCACTGAGCTAAAAACTGCATTTACAAAAACTCTTTTGTCAACCTAGGATTAACTCTAATCGCGTTGTGGCACACAGCCTCAACTATTGCGATAACTTCAAGTTAACTCTAACTTGAAAACTCTAAGTACCTAATAGAATTACTTCTATAAAAGCTAAAAGGTACAATGTAAAATCATCTACTACAATTGAACTAGAATAAAAGATAGACACTTGGAACTAATTCTTCTATCTGGTTCAAGTAGCTTCTCGATTGCACGCTTGAATCACACATAAATTTCTAGCAAGATTGCTTGCTATTTTGCTCTCGTTTCACGTTAACTTCTGATTATGTGCATTACCTGTAAAATAGAACAACACTGATATTTAAGGAGTTAGTAATTAGAGATTTACTAGGATGCATATGCTACTCTTTCATGGAAAGAGCTTTAGTTGATCTCATACTCTAACCCTATCCTTTTTCTAAACTGTGTTCTCTTTGTGTAAGGATTTTTTCTTCTTATTCAATGCACAACTATTTCGATCATGATCAGGAGATATTACTTATGATACGTTAGATTTATATCCTTGACGTGCATCTTATATGTTTGGGTTGATCACAATTGTGCTTCACAAAATGAAATTAGTCCATATTTGAGTTCTTTTATCGGTCTTTAGAACTTCACCTTTACTTGGCCAACAACATGTATGTACTTACTTGGACATATTTTGTAGAGTGTCATGAGCATTCAGACATCCAGCTTCTACATAGGACGAAAGCCTCTTAGTTTCATATACTCGAGTCCTTGCTGAAAACCAACTAGCAATCTACTTCCCGCTTCCGCTAATTCATCACATTTTGTAATCTTAATCATAAACTCTGAGAAAGAATGAAAGATCCTCTCTTTAGCTTTATCCAACGAACCACTGTCTTGAATTTCCATGGTAGGAGAAAAGTAGGTTGTATGCCTTTCGGTCTTATATTGGATATAAGTTAATTTGTTGCTAATAGCTTACTTTGTTTCCTGTGAATAAACAATTAACTACAGTTCATTTCCGAATTATTTGGGGTTAAATTTTTTGACAATAATTTATATGTTTATAAGCCATATGAAAAAAAAATTGTAAATTTCAACTTTTCCTATTTGGAAACGACAATATAATATATTTGAAGATGTTGATCAAAGATCACTTCTTTGACTCCCAGGTACAAAAAGTGGGAACTAAAATGGCACAAGGGAACTAATAGGTAAACACAAATCTTGGTTTACATCTTGTATTAGAAGGAAAACAAGTTTCCTCCCTGAACTTGCAGTAGTTTTAATTTAGATGTTCACAATCCAATTCTATAGGGCTGCGACCGGCACGGTGGGCTAATCCACCAGGTGAACCCTTTATCTCATAACTACTGAAGTAGCTACCATCCATCATATATTGGTAATAAAGCACTAACATAAACTTAACATATACAACTCACGTTTCGATTTAAACCCAAAGATGGCCGCCTAATAGTGTGACTTAAGGGTGTGCTTGGTAGGGAAAAAAATATTTTTCAATTTTTTCACTTTTGGTTGGTCTTTTTATCAATTTAATTTCCTTTAATTGTAGGAAAATATTTTCCTTATCAAGAGAAGGGAAAATATTTTTCAAAACTCATTCTCAACCTTTCCCCCCTCCCCACCCACCCCCCCCCCCCAAAAAATAGATATTTTTTTTTCAAATTTCAGTTTTTCCGTTATCAGTCACACTACTACCCTTCCATTCCTCCCTCCCCTCCCCCCTCCCCCCTCGTAATTTTTCTTTTATAATTTTAAATTTCTATTTTTTATTTTTCTGCACCCTCACCTGCCCCCCTTTTCCCCGACAAAAAAGATTTACTTTTTTATGTCATTTAGTTTTTTTTGTTTTACTGCTCCGCCCTCCACCCCCTACCCCCCTCCTCCCCGGAAAAAAATTTTAAATATATTTTTCAGTTTTAATTTTATTATTTATCGGTTTAAAGGCGTAAAATTTTACAAGTTCCAAAATTATGAGTTCGAAGGTTTATATGTTTGAAAGTTTACGGGTTAGAAATTATTTTATGAATACTTTTAAGAAGTCATTTTCCTTAACTTGAGTACAAAACACCGGAAAATGAATAAGATTACTACTTCTTTTTTCCAAGAAAATATTTTTCGTTATGCCAAACACACTCTAAGAGTCACTTGTTTGGTTTCTTGCATGCTGCCGCATTTTTAGGGGGTGTTTTAATCTTTATCCCATAATTTATTAATTAACTAGGTAGTGTCTCTACCCGATAATTAGCTATTTATCCGTATTATTAAGAATTATCTTAAATTACTTAAATTTTTTTTTAATACACTTTATATAACTTACTATTATGGTCATGTGGTACCATATAAAACAAATACACACACTTATTATTTCACTAAAAATCCATGTAAAAAAATGCACATATTTTCCCAACTTCTAATTTTTCTAATCTCATATAAAAAGTATAAATTTTTATACGCTTAATTTTTATAATGGTAAAAAGATAACCTTTTTTTCACGCGAGAAAAAAAATTCTATCTTATAATAAAGAAAATCTCATAACTAAAAAAATCATGTAGAAGGGTACGTAAATTTCACAAATTAATATCAAATGGAGGAACAAAAAAAACTCCCAATATTCTATCTTTATATGATACTTTTATTCTTCTAATCGTTAAAAAATGGTACTATTATATATGTGAAAGATCTTTAACTTGAAAGAATATTATTTCACCTTTATATTAAATATACTTAAAATCATAAAGACAGTATGACACGTTTAACAAATTTTAAACGGAAATGTTATGATATGTTCAAAATCATAAATTCTAAGTGGAGGAATACTTTTGATACATGCGAAAATATTTATTAAATATCTCTTTCATTCAACTAAACTAATAAATACTATGGAGTATCATAAAATGGAACAAAAGGTATTAGAAAAAAATATGTTACAAAATTTATGGGGTATAACATGAATGTAAAGAGTTTGTTTTCAGTAAATCGTCAGCACAATGAAAGATGAAAATAATATGTAATGATATGAATATATAATATTAGAAGTCAAGATTGCTACTAGGGATGTTCAAACCAAATTGAAAAACCACCTCAAATCGAAAAGTCAAACCAACCCGATTAAAAACTCCGACTAGATTTGGTTTGATTTGATTTGATATTGAACAAAAAAAATTTGAACCAAACCAACATATAAATATATAACTTTTAAATATATTAAGACTTTATATAGAATTTTGTTTAAAATATGTCTAAAGTATTTGGGATTCCCTCATGGGATGAAATATATAATAGAACTAAAAAGTGTATTTATTTTTATTTACTTTAAATAATAAATTGTATCACTTTCTTATTAAGTGTTATTAAAATGCATCAATCACCTCTTTATTATTTTATATTTCAAAATTTCTTGATTTTGTTCGAATTTGAAGTGGTATTTCTATAATCTAAAATTATAGTATAGTACATATTGTTATTTAGGTGTCATACTTATTTTTATGTTTAATAAAAATTATTTCTAGATGATTAAAAGAATAAACTTAGATGATAATTATGAAAGTTAGCTAATATTTACATTCTAATTTGGCCGCCCTTTGTCTAGTTACCTTGTGTTGCTTGAGAAAGAACATGGGGTTAGATTGTTATTGAACAATACCACTTTCGGGTAAGTTAAGAGATTAATTACTTGAATTTAAAAGCAGGGTTAGAGATAATGAAGCTTTGGTGGAAGAATTCTGAGTTGCATAAATTGTTTACTAGAGTAGTTCGAGAGAATGCTTCTAGTAAATAATCGTAATTGATTGAGAGATAATTGCGGTAATTCAGAACTCATATTTCGTATAGAGTATTATGGCAAAATTATAGCTTACGTTTCAGGAATTAATCCGACAATTGGAAAAATCAATCACCTTAGACCATTTTCCGATTGAATTCAACTTTATTCTCGATTATTTTGTTATTTTTCCTTAGTTAACTAAATTCTACCCATTATCCATTAAAAAACTTGCATCCGGAGATTGTTTGAGCTATCCATTAGCAGTGTTAATAAGTTGTAATAAATAGGTTAGTTTTTTGTGGAATTCGACTTCGAACTAATCCGGATTATATATTTGCAGCGACCACTTAGTCCTTTTTATAAGACGTAGTTGGGCGTGATAAAATTTTAACACCGTTACTGGAGAACTAACGGTGTTATTTATTGAAACTTTGAAGAATTGCTAGGATTACTAGTTTTGATAAAATTTCTGTGGGGTAAAATATTTCCATTGAAATTCTCACGGTTGAACTCTTCTGTAACTCAAGTACATGCATAGAAGCTCTTCAAGAAATGGTGAAATCCTTGAAGGACTCTCAGATCCCGAGAAAGCATTCCAGATATTGAGCCGGAATAACAAGACGAGCAAACAGCTGAAATAAAGCGATCAAATTGAAATTGAAATGGATGACGAAAACAATGTCAATGGGAACAACGGGAATGATTGAGATGACCCAAACGTTAGAGTGGTAGCACCTCTTGTGCCGAAAGCTGCTCTTTATGATTGGGTGCTACCAACTACTAATAACCCGACCACATCAATTGCGGTTCCTCTCATACAAGCGGAGACATTCAAGATTACCAACAACATGCTGCACCTGTTGTACAATAAAGGATTGTTCTCTGGGTCATACATTAAAGACCCACAACAATATCTAAAGAACTTCCTATTAATATGTGTCACTCAAAAACAACTAAATGTGACTCCTGAGGTAATCAAATTATTATTGTTCCCTGTAATAAGGGAGGCTCAAATTTGGTTGAGTTTTCTTCCAATAAAATCCATTGCTACTTGGAAGGGACTAGTCAAGCAGTTCTTAAACAAGTTTTATCCAGCCAACAAAACTGCGAGGAAAATGGATGAGATATTGCAGTTTAGGTAGAAATTGACAAAGACTTTGCAAGAGATCTAGGAGAGGTTTAAGGGCATGTTGGTGAAGTGCCCTCACTATGGCATTCCAGATTAGATGCTAGGATAGAGATTTTAGGTTGGCTGACAATCTGAAGGCCAATGTAGATGCTTCCGCCGGGGGTGCATTCTTGAGCAAAACCTTCACAGAGTGAAAGATTCTTCTTTACAAGATGTCTCAAAATTCAAGTTGGATGACGAGAGAAACAACACTCACTCCAATAGTGCATTCTGTCGCTCTTGACCCGAACAACACACATGCAGAAAACATAGCCACTCTTATGACCTAGATGAGTTTGCTGACAAAGAAAATCGACGAGATGGGTACGAAAGAGGTACACAGTGTAGCTACCACAAATGGAGGCTTGTGCACTCCTTGCATAAGGCAGTCATATGTGTGCTCTTGGAGTGGAGAGAATGACAACCAGGGATTCACAGAAGACATAAATTATGTCAATAATTTTGGAGGTCAAAGGTAAGGTGGCCAGCAATAGGGACTAACAACAAACCAACAGTACAAACTGAACCAGCCATAACACAACCCCAATCTAGTAGGAGCTCAACCACAAGGCCAAGTCATACCCTATAAAAGGACACATGGCTATAATCAGCAACACCACCAACAGTTGACCTACCAACCACCTCATAAACAACATGATAGTAACATGATCGAAATTGGGGATATGCTGCAACAACTCATGGGGAAAAATGGAAATATGCAAGAGAAGTCAGCTGCACATGATTCAACAATCAAAGGAATTGAAACTCAATTAGGACGACTATCTATGGCCTTGAACAATTGCCCACAAGGAACATTGTCTGCAAATACAAACATTAATCCAATGGAGCAGAATCCGAATCAGCTCATGGCAGTAAGTCTCAGGAATAGGAGAGATTTAGATAGGGAGCAAGAAGTTGCTCAATTTAAGAGAGAGAGAAAGAGAGAGAGAGAGAGAGAGAGTGCCAACTACTCCAGTTTTCCCAGTTACATTAGAGACTGATGAGTCGGTAGAGCTCACCAAGGTTGTAATCGAGCAAGCACAGGTCGATAAGGGTAAGGACAAGGAACGTGAACAACTCCCATATCATATAGTAGAAAAAGCTTATAGTAAAGAAAAGGCGCAAAGTAGCGGGAAGATGTTGATTCCTTCACTATTCCCTAAGAGGTTGGCAAAACAAAAGAAAGATGATCAATACATTAAATTTATGGAAATTCTCAGATAAATTCTATTGAATATTCCACTAATGGATGCTTTAAGGGAAATGCTAGGGTACGCAAAAATTTTGAAGGACTTGATGTTGAAAACATTTTGCTTCCGGGACCTGTCCCTTGTAACTCTAATGTAGACCTACAATGCAGTAGTGACAAGACCTATGGCTCAAAAGGTGTTTGATCCAGGTAGTTTTACTATTCCATGCACTATTGGGGGTTATTCTTTTGCTAAATCATTGTGTGATATAGGAACCAATATAAACTTGATGCCCTTGGAAATCTATACAAAACTGGGCACTGACAGAACTAAACCGACCTCAATGTTGCTGCAACTGGCTGATTGCACAATGAAAAAACTGACTAGAATTCTTGATGATGTGCTTGTTTAAGTGGGGAAATTTGTATTCCTTGCAGACTTCATCATTCTTGACTGTCAAGTGGATGAAGAGATACCAATCTTTCTGTGCAGGCCATTTTTAGCCACAGAGAGAGCATTGATTGATAGTGAAACTGGGGAATAGAAAATGAGGTTGAACAACGAAGAAATCATATTTAATGTTCAACAATCTGTGAGGAGACCTAGCGAATTTTCATATTGCTCACTAGTAGAGGTCGTAGATATGATACTACAAGAGGAGGATGAGACTATTAATATCAGGGATCCGTTAGAAGCTTTCTTGATGAATCTGGAAAATGTTGATGGTGAGAAGTTGGTAGAGTGGGCCATGGCTCTAGAAGGTCAAGGTTTCTGGACAAGGGAACCCCAGTTCGAGCCCCTACAGTTAGAAGAAAGAACAACACCACATGCGAAACTATCGATAGAAGAGCCAGCACAGTTGGAACTGAAGCCGCTTCCAGCTCACATGAGGTACTCTTTCTTAGGTCCTAATTCTACTTTACCTGTTATTATATCATCTGGTTTACTAGCTGTACAAGTAGAGAAATTCCAATATGTGTTACAGGAATGTAAGACTATCATTGGTTGGACCATGGCGGACATAAAGGGTATCAACCCAGCTTTTTATATGTACAAGATTCTCTTGGAAGAAGGGCACAAACCTTCCAGAGAATATCAAAGAAGGTTGAACCTGAATATGAAAGAGGTGGTGAAGAAGAAAGTGATCAAATGGTTAGATGAGAGTATCATCTTCCCCATCTCTGACAATAATTGGGTCAACCCTGTTTAGTGTATGCCAAAAAAGGAGTAATGACATTAATACAACATGAGAATAATGAGTTGATCTCGACTTGTACAATCAAGAGATGATGAATTTGCATGGATTACCGAAAATTGAACACAACCACCCGGAAGGACCATTTTTCCTTGCCATTCATTAACCAAATATTGGACGGTTTGGATGGGCGATCTCACTTCTATTTCTTGGATAGATATTCGGGGTACAATCATATCTTAATCGCCCCCAGAAGACAGAGAGAAAACATCATTCACCTGTCCGTATGGCATCTTTGTGTTTCAGAGAATGCTTTGTGGGCTTTGTAATGCACCGACTACATTCTAACAATGTATGTTAGCCATTTTCACATACATGGTTGAAGACATTATGGAGGTATTTATGGATGATTTCTCCATGGTGGGGTATTCATTCGAGGACTGTCTTAACAATTAAGAAGAGTGCTCAGAAGATGTGTGGAGACAAATTTAGTTACGAATTGGGAAAAGTGCTATTTTATGGTAACTGCACCTATCATATCATTACATGTTTCCATATGAGGAGCCGAAGAAGAGATTAGTAACTGCACCCATCATTGTTGCACCAACTGGGAGCAACCGTTCGAGCTCATGTGCGATGCAAGTGACTATGCTATAGGAGCAATCTTGGGGCAGCGAAAGGATAAACTGATGCACCTAATTTACTATGCAACTAGAAGGCTAAGCGGTGCACAACTCAATTACACCATGATGGAAAAAGAGATGTTGTTTGTAGTTTTTGCATTCGACAAATTTAGGTCATACTTGATTGGTTCAAAAGGTAATGTTTATATCGACCATGCAACAATTAGGTACTTAATAGCAAAGAAGGAGTCAAAGCCATATTTGATTTGCTGGGTTCTTTTGCTACAAGAATTTAATCTGGAGATTTGTGATAGAAAAGGTGCAACTCTTACCGCATACGGCTCGCACAAAGACTCCTAAATCCATTCCGAGAGAACCACGTATCAGACCACCTCTCAAGGTTGGAAGGCACTGAAAGGAATGTAGAAGTTGAGGATATAGCAGAGACATTCCTAAATGAATAGTTACTAGAAGTGACAATGGAGGAGATGCTGTGGTATACTAATATTGCTAATTATTTAGAAAGTGGTATTGTGCCCTATGAACTCTTTCAATTTAAAACAAAAGGTCTTTCGCGATTGTCAATGTTATTATTGGGATGAACTTCTACTTTTTAAGATATGTGTTGATAACATGATCCGTGGGTGTATCCCCGAGAAAGATCAACCTTCTGATTTGCAGGCTTGTCATGCTTACATATGATGGACACTTTGGAGGAATTCGGACAGTAGCTAAGGTGTTGGAATCGGGTTTGTACTGGCCAACTCTATTCAATGATGCCCATGCTTGGGTCAAAAGGTGTGATGAATTCCGAAGGGCATGCAACATTTCTCTCCATCACGAGATGTCTATGACCACAATTCAAAAGGTGGAGGTTTTTGACATATGGGGGATCGACTATATGGGGCCGTTCAGAAGCTCGTATGGTAATAAATAAATATTTATAGCGATTGACTATTTCTCTAAGTGGGTCGAAGTGATGGCTCTCCCAACTAATGACACAAAAGGGGTAACAGACTTTCTAAAGAAAAATATCTTCACACCTTTTGGTACCCCGAGAGTTATAATTAGTGATGGTGGAACCCATTTTTACCGTAGAGCATTGCACGAGTTTTGGAAAAGTAGAGAGTTCATCATAAGCTAACCACCCCTTATCATCCACAGTCGAGCGGGCAAGTTTAAGTGTCAAATAGGGAAATTAAAAGTATCCTTACAAAATAGTGAATGCAACAAGGACCGATTGGGCAAAGAAGCTAGATGATGCATTGTAGGCATACCACACAACATTCAAAACTCCAATTAGTATGTCACCGTACAAGTTGGTGTTTGGAAAGACTTCCACCTTTCGGTGGAGCTCTAACATAAAGCACTTTGGGCAATGTAGCACTTGAATTTGGATATGGAGACCGCAAGCACCAGCAGAGTCACTGCGTTAAATGAGCTCGAGAAATTCAGGTTCCAGGCATTTGAGAGTGCTAAACTATACAAAGAAAGAATGAAACTAATGCATGATAAGCACATCTTGGATTGAAGCTTCAAACCCAGAGATCTATTGTTGTTATACAACTCGAGATTGAGATAATTTTCGGGTAAGTTGACCCGATGGTCAGGACCCTTCAGAGTGGTCCAAATGTTCTTAAGTGGAGCTGTGGAGATTTAATCAGTATATGGGACAAATAAGTTTACGGTGAATGGACAAAGGTTGAAATATTTCCTTTGCATTGGCCAAACAAAAAGGGGATAGAGTGTCAATAACTTTGGAAGAGCCTCAATATGCAAATGAGGAGTGATAATCAAAGCCTGCATCGTGCCGTGATGTTAAATCAGGCTCTTTATGGGAGGAAACCCATTGATTTGTTGTATTTTTTGGGGTTACGTGAGTATCCCAAAGGTAGGAACAAATATTAAAAAAAAATTGGATGTCTAACCCACGGCCGCAGATTAAACCGCGGATTGACAGCAAATTTGGGAAGTATTTTGTCCACGACCGTGGATCTGACTGCGGACCTGGCAACACATGTATCAATTTTTTTTAAAAATTTTCTCCCCCCCCCCCACCCGCTTTTTAATTAGTATTTTTTCTTCTTTAATTAAAACCCTCCCCCCATCCGCATTCCACCATTTCTTTTATCCCCTCTCTTAACAATAAACACCACAACAAAACAAAAAGAATACCCTCCCCCCCCCAATTTCTAACGTTCCCCCCTCCTTCACCAAATCCCATTCTGTTCTGCCTCTTCTCCACTCACCCACTCTTCCATCTCCAATCTTCACAAGGTTCTCAAAAAAGTACTTGATTATACACTCCTATTTTAGTTTTTTTTGCTCTGCTTCTTTTTTATTTTGTTTCTTTTCTTTTCATTCTTTGTCTCTTATTTTGTATTCGTAATAAAGTAGAATTCTAGGTACTATTATTGATGTGTATTTATTGGTACAATTGTGATATGTGAAGATATTAGATTGGTTGGGTTGAAAAAATATTATGAGTGGTGAAGAATGAGGGTTTAATTGGGTCCTTTGGTAAATTGGGGGCATATGCACATGAGGTGTTTATTAAATTGCCCCAATGTACTTTATAGTATAAATTATGACCCAGTGGGTGCATGAAGTCTGAGTAACCGCTTGGGTTGCCTAGTTCACTGATTTGTGATAATTGTGGTTGTGTTATAGCCATAATGAGATCTTTAAAGAGAGACGCACTATATGTGGTTCGTCCCGAGCACAGGCATCATCCAGTTCAGGGCAGTTTGATAGCATACAGTTTGTCTGTAGAGCTGCCCAAGGCCGTTTCATTGAAAAGGGTATTCGAAAGCCGGTACCAGAATAGATAATTGAAAGGGGTTCCCTCAAGGCTGAGTTCCCCAATATGTGCAGGGAGCTGACTAGGTACATGCTCGACATCTTCTTTGAAAAGTCGGAGGATGGTAATTTGTTGCTTGTCAGGGAGTTCTATGCCAACTATCCTGAATATGAGGATCACGTTTGCATGGTGCGACAAAAAAATGTGAATTCCTCAATTGAAGCTGTCAGGCGAGTGTATCGCTTGCCTGCATTTACTGGGGAGAGGGATTACTATGACACTTACAAGTGAGAACCCACACTGCGGGAATTGTTTTTCCAAACTATTTGTAAACCAGACAAGGAGGTACTGTAGGTTACTCAGGGATCGAAGTTGCACTCCTCCTCACTCGTCTTTGAAGGTAAGTATTGGTTGTACATCATTAACAGTTGACTGCTTCCATCCCACAACACCACTGAAGTTAATGACCTGCAAGCTGCTTTGATCTGGTGCTTTATGAATAGATGCGATTTTGATGTGGCCGAGGTTATTCACTTAGATATGTGCACCTGTTCACCACTACGGAGGTATGGGTTTTTTTCCATATCTGGTCAATCGCTTGTGTTGGGCTGTATGGGTAATAGAGAACCCCCATATAGACACCAAGGCGAAGAAAGAAACCATGTTCCGAGCTTCCGATGTGACCATTGGGAAATAGGCAGTGGCAGCCAGTTCAACTGATGGAGGGGGATGATGAGCAAGATAAAGTGGGAGTTGTGTCGCCCTCCTACGAGCATGTACTGGAAGCCGAAGGGCCATGTGGGGTTGGTTGGTCACACGGATGGCAGCCTTAGAGTAGGAAATGGTAGGGCTGCGGACTACAGTCACATGCTTGGGGACTAGAGTTGATGCCTTGGCAATCGAGAATGCTAAATCAGAGAAGAAAACCATGGGCTGGCTGCGTGCGCTCGGGAAAGCGTGTCCCTTAAACCCCAACACAGTCTCTGATCAAGAGTGATCTTCCAGGGAAGTTCCTTTGCCTCAAATTACTTTCTATTTTATAATATGAGGACATATAATTTTTTTAAGTGTGGGGTAGGGGTTACTTCATTGTTATGTTGTGTATATATAGGAATGTAGCTTGATTCTAATTTGATTGTAGTCTTTGCTTAATATGATTGTAGTCGTTGGTTAGCTTTATTTTCATTTTTGATTAGTAATCTAAATGTGTTCGGCATGTCCCGACGACAGATATTACTCGACATGTTTAGGATCTAAGTCGATATATTAAAATAAAAGATTTCTTTTGTAGGTAGTGTATCAATTACCCCTTGGTTTTTCTTTTGACTATGATTCTTTTTCAAGGTTTTTGTTTGAACCGGGTTAGTTAGCTTTTTATTTTTATTTTTTGGGTACTTTTGGGCTAAGGGCTGATATGGAAGGAAGATCGCTTATTGTCATTATGCCTTCAATACAGTAGATACTTTAGTGTGATGCTTAGGCTCAGTTGTTGAATCATATTAGAGTGCCTTAAATTGTATGTTAATTTGTCTTAAGTGCTATGACTAGAGAGTTTCGATGATCCAATCTGGAGTGAGTCATGTGCCATGTGTGTGTGTGGAAGGATTGTTGTATTCTGTGGACTACATTGGATGCCTAGAACTTGTCCTGTATGTTTGCAAAGCGAAATAGTAGTTTGTTTAGTCTTGGAAATGATAAGGAATTTCTTTGTTAAGCCATATACATATATATATATATATATATATATATATATATATATATATATATATATATATATATATATATATTATCCGCCTAATTGTCATGTATTTTAGCTAACCCCTTTGGGCCTGTAGTATTATTTCTTTGGCAATCACATTACAAGCCTTACCCATTTGTTTGAATTAATCATCTATTTGAAACATTTACCTCTCATGAGCACTTGAATTATTCTGAACTTTGTAAAAGTTAAAGTGTGGGGTGAGTGGTTTGGCTTTTGAGTGCAACTAATGAAATAAGGAGAAAGGTGCACTGTTTTAAACAAGTAAGAGCCACTTGAAGTGAAAGAGAATGAAAATAATATTGTATTGTTATGAAACAAATATTCTTTGATAAGGGGCGACTCTTGATGTAATTGTGCGTAAAGAAGAAGGGAGTTAATATATAGTGATATGAATGTGGAGTTGTGGTTTGAAATATGTGTGGGATTAGAAATGATAAAGGTTATGTTTTAAGTGCTTAGGGAGGTATATTCACTCTTATACCTAAATGTATCTTACCTGTCTCGCAGCGTACATTTCAACCAACTGAAGTACTAATTGATCCTAGACGGAATGAACTCGAGTTAGTGGATTAGTACACTACGGGCAAGCCTATGTGCATTTTTTGTGACATATGAATGTTCTTTTTGAGAATGAGTGAATTCTTTCTATGTTGAGTTCGTAATTGTACTTAAATATTATTGTGTGTGGAACCACTGTCATTTGTTATGAAAGGGCACTTGATTTATGAAGGAAAAGTGAGTCTTAACCTCTGCTCTAGAGTAAGTGAGTTAAGTTAGGAATATTACGTGGCATGGGAGAGTCAGCTCTTGGGGCGAATATGTTATACTACCGAGCTCAATTTTTGTGAAATGTTCTTAGTGTGAAGAGTTAGAGGAGTCACTCAGTGAAGTTAGACCATTGTAGAGTGTGGTTTGATTGCTCGGGGACGAGCAAGGATTTAAGTGTGGGGTGTTGATAATAAATGATAATTATGCAAGAGCTAATATTTACACTCTAATTTGGCCGCACTTTACCTATGTTTGATTGTAAAAGAATAATAAAATGCCCTAATTACGAGTTTATTACTTTTTAGGAGCCACTTCGAGCTAGAAGAAAGGTAAAAAAGTGTTTTGGATTCAATATGGAGTATGGAAGATCAATCAGAGGACAACATGATTGAAAAAAGAGAAGAAAGAGCAAGGATGAAATCCGCGCCCAGGTCTGCGGTCAATATACGGTCGCATGCAGAACATATATTGAATTTGCGGTGGACGGGGTAATTGGAGCCAAACATAGCAAGTTCAGTTGTGTAATTCCCAGGACGACTCTTCTTCACCTATAAGAAGCCATCTCTCCCAAATAGAGGATATCAAGTTTTTTGAAGTGTTTTTGAATGCAAGAACATGCAAGAATCAATGCGCATAATTCGGCATCGAGTTTTCACCTTTTTCGTCTTGTTTTTTTTAATCATTGAGACTGAATAATATCATTATGATTGTGAAAATGCATTGCTAAACCTCTAATCTAGGGTTGATGGAACCAATTTTTAGATGAAGTCTTGATTACATTTTGATATAATTAAGCCGTTTCTTATTTATAATTGTTCAACTATGTGTTTTCCTATGATTAATTGAAAGGGCCCTTGATTAATCGTGTCTAGTTACTTTGTGTTTCTTGAGAAAGACCATTGGGTTAGATTGTTATTAAACAACACCACTTTTGGGTAAGTTAAGAGATTAATGACTTGAATATAAAGCAGGGTTAGAGATAAAGCTTTGGTGGAATAATTCTAAGTTGCATAAATTGTTAACTAGAGTAGTTCGAGAGAATGCTTCTACTAAATTATTTTAATTGATCGAGAGATAATTGCAGTAACCCAGAACTCATATTTCTTATAGAGTATTACGGCGAGTGTTTAACCAAAAAATGAATTTTAGTCAAAACTAAAATTTAGAAGAACATGAGTTATTGATAATCAAAAGAATGTATAAATGGAAATAATTTAAGTAGCAAAAGAGTATTTCAAGAGAAAAACAAGTAAAACCAAGATATATTCCAATGATTTCGTTTCCTCAACTGATTAGATGTCTCCTTTTTATAGGTGTCCTAGAGATATATGTTTTGCCCGAATCATAATGAGGCTATTATGAGTAATTAGAGACATTGAATGCTACGTTATATAATTATTACATTCAATAAATATTCCCTAACGTATTCCATATTTAATGTCAATTAAATACCGTATCATCACTCTTTTCTATTGTCAGATTTTTTTTACCTTCGATATAAATGAGTTCAATAGGTACGGGTGCTGAGTTATTTGAATAACTACCCGTGCCTCTTCTCCTGTTATTTGCCTGTACCCGTTGTAGCTCATGCCTCTTGGCTAGCTGTAATTCTTTGACCATTCAATCAGTCCACGTGTCTAGACACATTTCCTTAAATACAAATTTTCCCCAATACAAATAGTCCCCCCACTTTCCATTTATTCATCAGTTGAATACTTGGAAAGTGGATTTATTTAAAAGAGAATTTTGTCACCATTAATGCTATGACAAAATTGACGCTTCAATTGTCGCTTCCATTTAATGCTCCATACACGTGTCATTTTTTCATTGGTTCTGCAGCCCTTTTCAAGGCTTTTCCCACGGCTCCACTATTCTCGAAGTGCCAATTATCATTATTATGGTTCTTCCATCATTGTACTTTTACATTGGCGATTGCTTGTCAATATAAATATTACATTTTTCATTGTCTTCTACCACATAAAGCTTTTACTGAACATTTAATTCCTCAAATCTTTGCATACTTCTATCTTCTTCATAGCATTCTTTTTCGTCATGTCTTCACCAAGTCCTAACCCTAGGAGAGTTCCTTCGTTGATTATTTCCCTAATGCCCCCATTAGGAGTAGAAGGGGAAGTAGACTTCGTAGTTCTAGATATACTCGTGCTGGTTCTTCAATGTCTTCATCGAGCTCTGGTCCTTCTTCTAGAACCAGAGGCTCCCTTTCTCAGAAATCTTCTTCTAGGGGTAAAGAACCTTCATAACCATTGCGTGAACCTTTAGTATAGGAGATAGTCCCTACATAACTGTCCTTTTATCATGATAGGGAATCTCTTAGGAATCAGGTTACTTCTTTAGATCGTGCTGATGCTTATCCCACTCAGATTATAGAAATTTTGATTCCTACAGTTCGTAAAGATTTCCATTGGAGTAATGATTTTCCTATCATTATTCCTAATCCAAATTAGAGAATTACCTCTTATTTAACTGGTTTTTCCTTTATTTATACATATCCTTTCACCTTAGGGTTCAGACTAGCTATTGACCTAGTTATTCTTGAATTTTGCCGTTTCATTAATGTTTGTTTGGGTAAAATTGGCCCAGTTTTATGGAGAGCTGTTGCTTGTTTAAGGCATTTAGCCAATACAGCTGGTGTTTCTTTCACCTTCTCTCATCTAATTCATCTTTACACTTCGAGGCTTTTCCGCAATGGTGTTTTTTCTTTAGTAGCCAGGAGTAAAAGAGTTTTGGTGAGCCTGAAGATGACAAGGACCGTGGCTGGTTTGCCCGGTTTGTTGCTGCCCGCACTATTGGATTAGTGGGCGAGGACAATGTTCCCTTCCCTGAGAAGTGGAATTTTTCACGTAAGTCTTTTAGCTTTCTCGTGCCTTTTTTCCTTTAAGTCTATCACTCTCTCTAATTTTGCCTCTTTCTTTTTAGCAACCATGGGAGTTGTAGAGGATATTCCCAATTTTCGTGGTTGGGTAGATCAATTACTGAAGACCGTACCAATGGATAGTAGGTCTTGGAAAACACTTTCTAACCATTATGGTTGGAAAGTAAAGACTCATGGTAAGAGTTTTTATTTCTTCTTTCTCGCAAGTATATATTTTTCTTCTTTGCTTTAACTCCCATCCCTCTTTTTGTTAGGATTTTCTATTCGAGGGGTTACTACTGAAGCAGTTGCGACCATTCGTGTCTCCTCGAGAACTCGTACTCCTTTAGAAAATCGTATCTCCTTAGAAAGAGCCCGAGAAATAATCTTGGATTCTTCTTCTGCAAAAAGGAAAGCTGTTGAGGAGGCAGAATCTGAAGAAGAAGAAGAAGATGGTGGCTCCCTGGTGACGAGGCCACGAGCTAGGAGATGCATCTTCTCTGATGATGAAGCTCAAGTTTCTCCTTATTTTACCACTGCCCTTACCGAACCTGTTGAGACTCCAGAAATCATTCCTTATGATGATGTCACTTCTCATGACTCATAGTTCTCTTAATCATCTTTTCGTCAGTGGTAATTTAGGGCCTGTTTTAGATGAAACACCCCTTTCTTCCTTTTCAATAATTGTGCCTATGATTGCTCCCTTACCATCTCCAATTGTTTCTGTTTCTTCTTCTATTGTTATCACTTCTTCTACGATTCCTCCTTTGTCAATTACTCCTCCCATAATTCATCATATGGAAAGGGGTTCTTCAAGTAGAAGTGCTGCTATGAGGAGGGTAACTATTGAAGTTCATGATGATAGCAGCCTTTTGAGGAAGTTAGGTCAAGCAGACGTGTGGCTGGAGCCTTTAATTGGCCCAATTGAAAAAGCGAAGCTAAAGAGCCATGTTTCTTGACTTTGATGAACGATATCGTGCATGCCACCTTAAAGGTATCTTCCTCCTCTTCTTCTTTACGTTGTAAAATTTTTTATCTTTGGAATTCTTATCTTCCTTCCTTTTTGCTTAGGTCAATCTCATTAACACAGAAATAATGAACAGATACCCCCTCTTGGAGAAGGCAACACGTGACTCAAAGAAGATAGAACATGATTCTTAGCTGGAGGCGATCAATTAGAAGGAATAATTTGAAAGTGCACAAATTGATGTGAAAGACTTACAAGAGACATGGGTATCTTAGAGCAGCAGGTACGGGCCTTAACTTCAGAGTTAGCGATTGCAAAAGCTTCCTCAAGCTAAGCAGAAAAAGAGAAAGAACGTCTTGAATCCACCTTCTCATAACAGCTATCTAAAGCCATCGAGGAGATCAGAGAGTTGAAGGCTCTCTTAAGTCAAAAAGAAGTTTACGTAGGGGAGCTTGTACAAAACTTAACTCAATCACAAGAAGACCTTCAAGTCTCTACTGATAAGATGCATGCTTTAGAGAGCTCCCATGCTTCTCTTCAAACTTCTTATAACTCCGCCTTGGCTGAAAATGAAGAGCTAAAGAATGAGATTGCTGATTGGGAAAAGGATTATGAGGCCCTTGAACAAAAGTCTGCTGTTGAGGTAAGTTGGGAATTTTTGAATTCACGTCGTGATACCCTGATTGAAGCTAGTCAAGAAAATTTCAACTTGGAGCAAGAATTAGCTAAAATCAATGAAAGCATTGAAAAAGCTCAGCAACCTCAAGATTTCCCTTCTCCCGTGGCGGAAGCTTCCATGAATGTTGAAGTTTATTCTAGTATTGTGACTCATTCAGGCCCAACCGAGCTTACTCCTGAAAGCCAAGTTGAACCTACGACTGCTGATGTACCTGCCCAAATCGAGCCCATTGCTATTGATGCTTCCGTTTCAGTTCCACAGACTTCTCAATGATCAACTTTAATGACTTTGTTTTTATTTTCATTTTGGAAAATTTGTAATCAAACCCTTAGCCTTATTTGAGGGTTGATTTTTGGAGATGCAAGTCCCCATGTCTTTTGTGGGGCGATTTGTATAAATAATTTCCTTGTTTTATGGCTAAGTTTGTGCTTAGTCTTAAGTTTTCTTATTAGGAAGTTCTTCATGTTAGTAACTTCTATTAAAATTTACTCTTTCCTTTATTTTCTTTTTAAGGACTTACAAAATAATTTTGCATTTTTGTCCTATAAAAATACATCTGTTAATCTCATGACTAATTAACTTAAACATGAGTTTTATAAAAGAGGGCACTTTTATATTTTAGCACTTAATGAAGAAGAGGTCTCAATTTCATAATGGTGTTATCATACGATAAAAGAAATAGGAACATACATATTTCTTTGAAATAACTTTGATAAGTTTCGAATAGTACTTTATATGTATTTAAGGTACATCTATAACTTTCTCGTAACTATTTTTTATAACAAATTTTTATAAAAGAAGAATAATAGACATGGATTTTTCCTTATAACCCATTTCAATACATAGTCTTTACCCTAACTATAGTTAGGTTTTTCTTTAGCCTTAATTCATGGCTCCATCTTGTGACTTTGTGTCTTTCTTTATAAAACTTGTGAATTCGTGACTTCTGTATATACATATCTATGTATATTATGTAGTCCCCTTGCATGTTGAAGCATGAAGCCTCGATCACTAGATAGTTTCTTTCATTTGGTCCTTTCCTTGAAAAGGAAAAACATACGGGACTCGGAGGTGCAATTGAGACTTCCTCCAGATGAAGTCCATCTTGGACCTGGGGTCGTGGACTTCTTGGAATGGTCAATTCTGCCAAGGTGTTCATTGATGAAGACTACTTAGCCCGTTTAAGTTTCTATCAGAATAATTGTAACCCTAGGCCAGGAATTTTAGATTATTCTGTGTGCCTTACAAGTCGTGACTCATCATTTAGTACATGTTAGCTTTTTTCCTATCATCTAAAATCGTCAGTAAAATCTTAAAAATTTAAAAAATTTAATTTAAAATAATGATAGCTGACCATGAGTATTCCTTAGAAATAATATCTCTTCAAATGAACAACATTCCAATGTGAATGAAGTATCTTGCCATCCATTGTCTCCGATTCATATGCTTTCTTTCTTGCTATACTACGAACTCTATAGGGTCCTTCCCATGTTGGACTTAATTTACCCGCGTTAGCTTCCTTCGAAGATTGAAAAAACTTTTTAAGCACGAAATCCCCAACTTTGAAGAATCTGAGGTGTGCTTTTCGATTGTAATATCGCTCCATGACTTGCTTTTGTGCTGTCATTCTTATTAATGTAGCTTCTTTCCTCCCTTCGAGTAAGTCAAGATTGACCCGTATTTCCTCGTCATTAGATTCTTGTGTTGCCTGTGTGAACCATGTACTTGGCTCTCCTATCTCAACTAGAATTAGAGCCTCAACTCCGTAAACTAATGAAAATGGTTTTTCTCCCATGCTTGTTTTTGCAGTTGTACGATATGCCCATAAAACTCCAGGTAACACTTCAAGCTAGTTACCTTTTGATTCCTCTAATCGCTTTTTTAGATTGTTGATAATAACCTTGTTCGTCGATTCCGCTTGCCCATTACCCACTAGGTGATAAGGTGTTGACATAATCCTTTTAATTTGCCAACTTTGAAACAATTCAGTGATTTGAGCTCCTATAAATTGAGGGCCATTATCACAAACAATCTCCTTTGGTACACCGAATCAGCATATGATATTCCTCCAAATGAAGTCCTTGACTTTCTTTTTTCGTACTTGTTTAAATGCGCCTGCCTCTACCCATTTAGTAAAGTAATCAGTAAGTATGAGCAGAAATTTTATCTGTCCTTATGCTTGTGGTAACGGACCCACGGTATCCATTTCCCATTTCATAAATGTCCACGGTGCGATTACTGGATGTAATAATTCTATAGGTGTATGCATATTATTGCCGTACTTTTGGCATCTATCACATTTAGCCACGAAACTTTCCACTTCTTCTTCCATTTAGGCCAATAATGCCTGCTCTAATAAGGGTTCTTACCAATGATCTTCCTCCTGTATGATTCCCACAATTCCCTTTATGAATCTCTCTCATTACATAATCCATTTGATAAGGTCTGAGACATCTTGCTAAAGGTCCACCGAACATTTCACGATACAATTTGCCTTGCTTTAAGCAATACCGGGCAACCCTTTTTTCGAAGCGCATGAGATTTCTTCTTATGATCAGGCACGGTACCATACTACAAAAATCAACAATCTCGTTCCTCCAATACCAAGTTAAATTGTTAAAATTTACCTTATTCTTATCAGGGTCGAGTACGAAATTAAATAAATGTATAACTGAGTCGCTTGCATCACTTGCTACATCAATCACAGACGCGAGGTTAGCTAAAGAGACTGCTTCAACATTTTCATCCCTTGGTATTTGTGTATCATTCCAACTTTGAAATTGCTTTATCAATTCTCGTACCTTTTCTAGGTATTGATGCATCCTCGTTTCTCTGGCTGTATAAGTCCCCAACATTTGATTAACCACGAGTTGCGAGTCACTCTTGATTATAATCTGATTTATGCCAAGTTCTCGTGCCAATTCTAGACCTGTACTCACAACCTCATACTCCGCTTCATTGTTAGTTATCGAGTTACATTTAATAGCTTCTCGAATGGTTTCACTCATAGGTGGTACCAAAAAATTTCTTAAACCGGCACCTTTTACGTTAGATGAACCATCATCGAATAAAGTCCAAGTCCAAGGGTTAGCTCCATTGAACACCTGTAATTCATTCAATACTTCTAATTGCATACCCTGGCTAAATTCAGCCACAAAATCGACTAATACTTGTGATTTTATAGCAGTCCTAGGTTGATAGGTGATTTCCTATTCAATTAACTCTATAGCCCACTTAGCCAATCTACCTAATAACATATGTTTATGCAAAATATTTCATAATTGGTAGGCAGTTACTACAACAATAGGATGACAGTGAACTTCCTAGATGCCATGATTAATGCAAGTGCAAGTTTTCTATCTGAGGATACCGCATCTTCGCATCTAACAATGATTTACTAGCATAATAGATGGGGGATTGTTTACCTTGCTCCTCCCGAACAAAAATAGCACTTACCGTTACTTCCGACACGACAAGGTAAATAAGTAGTCTTTCCCCTGCCTTTGGTTTTGCCAGTAAAGGTGGATTTGACAAGTACGTTTTCAAATCTTGAGTGCCTGTTGACATTCTTCATTCCATTCAAAATGAACCTGCTTTTTAAGGGCCGAGAAGAATGTAAAGCATTTCTCCGATGACTTAGAAATGAATCTCCCCAAAGCTATAATTCTCCATGTTAATCTTTGAACTTCTTTCTTGATTGGAAGTATATCGTGGATTTCTTCAATGGCCTTAATCTGTGCAGGATTTACTTTAATACCACGGTTAGAAACAAGAAAACCCAAAAACTTACGTGATGCAACACCAAATGCACATTTCTCGGGGTTTAATTTCATATTAAATTTGCGCAAAATTAAAAATGTATCAGATAAATGAGATACGTGATCCTTTGAATACTGAGTTTTAACAAGCATATAATCTATATATACTTCCATGGTTTTTCCTAAATTCTCTTTAAATATTTTGGTAACTAACCTTTGATACGTTGCAACTGTATTTTTTAGACCAAAGGGCATTACCTTATAACAATAAGTCCCTCTGTCTGTTATGAATGAAGTTTTTTCTTCATCTCCTAGATCCATTTTAATCTGATTATAACCTGAATATGCATTTAAAAAGCTTAATAGCTCATGACCTGCAGCCGCATCAATCAGTTGATCTATGTTTGATAGTGGAAAGGAATCTTTAGGGCAAGATTTATTAAGATCAGTATAATATACACAAACTCTCCACTTCCCATTCTTATTTGGAACCACAACAGTATTAGCTAACGAGTTAGGATACTTTACCTCATGAATAGAACCAATTTTCAACAATTTTTGAATTTCATATTGAATCCCCTGATTCTTGAAAGTTCCTTGCTTTATTTTCTTTTGTTTGACAGGAGGGTACGAGGGATCTTCATTTAATTTATGAGTCATCACGTCCGGTGGAATCCTTTTCATGTCAGAGTGGGACCAAGCAAAGCAGTCCATGTTAGTTTTCAAAAATTCAAGTAACTTACCTCTCATTCTTTGGCTAAGATTAGCTCCGATGTACACTTTCCTATCATGCCATTGAGCAAATAACACGACTGGCTCTAATTCTTCTATTGTGGTTTTGATATTTTTATTTTCTTCTGGTTCTTGAATAGTATCAGGTCTTAAGTCTATATCTATTTTCCCTTGCTCAGTTGAGGTTTGTGTTGTGGTGACCTCAACTGCCTTCTGTGGTTGCTATTTACCTTTATTTCTCGTGCTTGTATCTGCAATAGAGTTGATCTCCTTGGATGTATGTTGATCTCCATGAATTGACAGATTCCACATGGCGATGGAAATTTAATAACTTGATGCAAAGTTGATGGTACTGCATCCATTTCGTGGATCCATGGCCTCCCAAGAATCATGTTGTAAGCCATCTCAATATCTATTACCTGGAACTTTGTATCTTTGATGACACCTTCAACGAATGTGGTGAGTGTTACCTCCATTTACGTGACCATACTAGAATTATCAAATCCAAATAGAGTATGTGCCTTTGGTATTATTTTTTCTTCGGCTTGCATTTTACGCAATACTCTTAACAAAATAATATTCACAGAGATACCTAGATCAAACTCGTTTTATATTGGTATCATATACAATTAAAGATATTATCAGTGCGTCGTTATAAGGTATTAATACGCCATCTGCATCTGCATCATTGAATGTAATGCAGTCTTCTTCAAAGATGTGCCACACCCGTTTCCCTTGGGTAATTGTTATTTTTGAAATCTTGTTAGCGGCCGTGTATGTTATACCATTGATATCTTCACCTCCACTTATAACGTTGATAGTCCTTTTGGGGAATGGTAGTTTTGGAGGCTCCTACCTATTTTTCATGTAAGCTTGCTTTCCTTTCTCGCTCAAAAACTCAGTGAGATATCCTTGCTTCAATAAATGATCAACTTCACTTTGTAAAAATCTGCAGTCGGCTGTTTTATGTCCGTGGGCATTATGAAACTCGCACCAATGATTAGGGTTGCGCGTTTTTGGATTCGATTTCATTTCCTTTGGCTATCGAACCTTATCTCCCATACTTCTCAAAATAGCCACGAGCTCGGAGGTGCTGACGTTGAAGTTATAACCATCGAATCTTGATTTTAAATTTGTATCATCATCTCGTGACTTGTAGTTATTTTGCTCATTTCTGAACTTTGATGAAGAACTTGATTCTCTGTTTCTTAGTCTATGATCGTACCTTTTATTATCTTTTCTTGATCGTGAGTCCTCCCTCGCAGGTCCCATGTAAAGCTCGTATATAATTTTACCGGATCTATTTTCGATCTCCGCACGTCTTGAACTTACCTTTTCTTATTTTTGAAATTGTGGAAAAGTATCTTCATCAATTCTTAGCTTTGTGCTATGCCTGTTATAAACATCATTCCACGTTGTACCTAGGAATTTTCGAATGCTTTCTTTGAGTCTCCTCGTGGCTTCTGAGCCTTTTTCATTCAAATTGCTTGCGAAAGTTATAGCTGCCCAGTTGTCAAGGACGCGTGGCAATATCATTCTTTCACACTGAAATCTGTCCATGAATTCTCTAAGCAATTCTGAGTCCCCTTCCTTAATCTTGAAAATATCTTCCATGTTTTTCCACCTTTTGAGCTCCTGAGTGTGGTTTGATGAAAGAATTAGCAAGCTCAACAAAAGAATTTATAGAATTTTCAGGTAGAAGAGAGTACCATGTGATCGCTCCTTTAGTGAGTGTTTCACCAAATTTCTTAACTAATACAGATTCAATCTCCTGCTTAGTCAAGTCGTTGCCTTTTACACCCATCGTAAATGCAGTCACGTGGTCTCGTGGGAGTGATGTTCCATCATATTTTGGAATGTTAGGCATTTTGAAATTTTTTGGAATAAGAAGAGGAGCAGCACTTGGCTTCCAGTTTGTTGCGAATATCGATCCATATCTACTCCTTTGCTTACAGGTGGCACCCCAGCTATCTGCTATATGCACTCACTTTGCTCCTTGAGCTGTCTCGACAAGGTTAGTACTAAGTTTTGTAAATCAGAATTAACCACATTACCAAGTTCCCTCTCTTGTGATTCATTGGGAGTTCCTCCGCTGACTGAGTTGACAAGTCCAGAATGAGGGTTTTCTAAAGTGTTATTATTTGGAGTTGGTGCATGAGTTGCAAAAGGTAGTCGGTCAACAAGTGCTTCAACAACTTTATTGACCAGAGCATCAATTAGTTCTGCAAAGCGCCATCAACAATTTCAGCATTCTCAAATTGAGCATGTTCATTTATTTGAGATCTATCATGGGTTCCCTCACGAGATTGTCGGGGAAAGCCTTGTGGAGTAGGAATCGAAGTATTAATATCTTGTGGATCTCCCTGATTTTGTTGGTTTTCTTGGTTTCCTCGAGTGTTAGCATTGTTGTTTGACATAGTTGACCAACAAGAAAAGTTAAGCGAGAGAAAATAGATTATCAGATTCCCGATAACGGAACCAATTTGTTTAACAAAAAAATAGAATTTTAGTCAAAACTAGAATTTAAAAGAACACGGGTTACTGATAATCAAAAGGATGTATAAAAGGAAATAATTTAAGTAGCAAAAGAGTATTTCAACAGAAAAATAAGTAAACCAAGATATATTCCAATGATTTCGTGTCCTTAACTGATCAAATGTCTCCCTTTTATAGGTGTCCTAGAGATATACGTTTTTCTCGAATCATAATGAGGCTATTATGAGTAATTAAAGACATCGAATGCTACGTTACATAATCATAACATTCGATACAAATTCCCTAACTCATTTCATATTTAATGTCCATTAAATGATGTATCTACACTCTTTTCTATTGTCAGATTTATTTCTTTTGGCCCTCAGATATAAATGATTTCAATAGGTACGGGTGCTGAGTTATTTGAATAACTAACCGTGCCTCTTCTCATGTCATTTGCTCGTACCTGTTGTAGCTTGTGCCTCTTGGCGGGGTATAATTCTTTGACCATTCAATCAATCTACATGTCTTGACACGTTTCCTTAAATACAATTTTTTCCCAATACAGTGAAATTATATCTAACGTATCAAGAATTAATCCGATAATTGGGGAAATCAACAACCCTAGACCATTTTACCATTGAATTCAACTCTATTCTTGATTATTGCTAGTTTTATTGTTATTTTTCGTTAGTTAACTAAATTCTATTCATTATCCATTAAAAATCTTATATCCGGGGATTGTATGAGCTATTATTAGCAGTGTTAAAAGTTGTAGTAGATAGGTTAGTTCCCTGTGGCGTTCGACTCCGGACTAAACAGGATTATATATTTGTATCGACTGCTTAGTCCTTTTATAAGACGTAATTGGGCGTGATCAAATTTTGGCGCCATTACCAAAGAACTAACGGTGTTATTTATTGCAACTCTGAAGAATTGCTAGGATTATTAATTTTGATAAAATTTCTGTTGTGTAAAAGATTTTCATTGAAATTTTCACAGTTGAACTCTTATGTAACTCAAGTGCATGCCTAGAAGCTCTTTGAGAATTGGGAACTCTTTTAAGGATTCTCAGATCTCGAGAAAGCATTCTGAACATTGCGCCAGGCTGATAAGAAGAGCAAACAGCTGAAACAAAGCGAATAAAATAAAATTGAAATGGATAACATAAACAATATTAACGGCAACAACATGGATGATCAAGATGATCCAAATATCAGAGTAATAGCACCACTTGTGAAAATTCACAGATACTTTTATCTCATAAGAGTCTTGATTCTTGGAAAATAAAAAACAAAAAACAATACTTCTATTCTTTTAGTCAATTCAACGTCGATACTAAATGCTACTATTGATTAGACCGCTGACAGATCATAATGCTGCGAGTTTGACCAATTTTACACCACCTCAATTCAAGAATCTACTGGTTATATGTGCATGTGACTTTAATATATCCTCCACTAGCTAATAAGCAGTACGGTTAAGTCTGGAGAAAACAATTTCTTATTTTATTAATGATCAATACTTATCAGAAATAGTCTCTTTATCCTCATAAGATAGAGAGCTAAAGTTATTAGAAAAAGTCTTTTTATCCTCATAAAATAGAAATAAAGTAAACATACACACCATGATCTCCCCATATCCCACAGTATAAGTTAATATTAGATATATTATTGTTGTTGTTGTTGTAGTGATAATAATATTAATTACTAATACTTACAATAGGAGGTAGTAGAATAATATCAATCAATTAAAGCTCATTTCCAAGGGCAATATTTTCCGTTACTTTGCGAGGAAACTTAATTTGGATTACGACATGTTGCGTGGAATCTTAAATGTACATCTAACTCCAATTTCTTTTGTTTTTGTTCTTGTTTTTATAATATCTAGAAAAGAGAAAAGAGACATAATTTGTTAGTATTTAACACGTAAAAATCTATAATTTGTCTACAGCAGACAGGAAGATAAATATTGGACCAAGTCTCATTTGCAATGCTGACACTTGTCTTTATCAATTAATTAGTAGCTTAAACATGGATGATATGCAGCGGGGCATTTATTATATCAAAATATTGCATGGAGATCTCACGACAATCATTCCTCTGGATTTGTTGAGTGATGTAGAGTTTACTGTGCACGCAAACTAAATAATTTTAAATCAAGAGAACAAGTATATTCGTACATCATGACTCTTCTACGTGTCATGGGTTGCAAAATTAGGGATTTTCATTGATTTGAGAAAATATATAACCCGAATTGACCCATTAAAAAATTGGTAAAATTTTTTACTGCCAGAATGATTTCTTCTGATATATATTGCCACAATGAATTTTTTTGGTAATCAGACAAATTATAAAAAAATAAATAAAGAAGTAAAAGAGTTGTGCAAGTTGGCTAATGACCGATTGTTTAATTTATTTTGATCCAGCTCATAACATATATCAATATATGTAATATTTATTGATTTGACTTATTTTACGCCGTTTAAATTCAGTTCAACCTGACAAATTTAGCTGTCATGGCTTAAAGATAGTCTTATCTGGCACTAGGCTGGCTGAAAAAAAAGAAAATAGCTAGAAATTAAAAAATAAAATGAAAGACAATTGGCGTATGTTTGGCTTTTATTGTTCGATAATGTAAGGTCCATTGTAGTATGTCCAATTAGGTGGTTGAGATAATTAACTACCCAAGACTGACCAATATATATGGCAGATGGCATCTTCCTTCAAATTTATAACCCAAGCTTAAAATGACGAAATTGAATTGTCATTTTCAAAACAACTGTTGATAATTCTTCACTGTCCCCTTAAATAATGATGAATCTTTCAGTGGCGCTCTATCTACCATTAGTTTAGACTCTGGAGAATGACTAGTTGATTGAAAAGCATAAATCAAGAAACGATTATTATTATTATTATTATTATTATTATTATTATTATTATTATTATTATTATTATTATTATTATTATTATATTCTCTTCTTCAATGTCTTTTTATTGCTTTGTCTCTTATTGTGTATATTCTTTCACCTAATTAAACTACATCATTAAGATTCTTATATCATGAGAGAGTGGACACTACCGTTATCTCACCTTTATTTAGGAGTTAATAGTGGTGGCGGATCTAGAGTACAAATTTTATTTGATTGTAAACTCGATTATTATTATTATTATTATTATTATTATTATTATTATTATTATTATTATTATTATTATTCGCGGTAAGAACCCATAAACTTTATATCCAGATCCAATTCTCCACTTTAGAAAACCGTACTAGCACATTGAGATTTGAACAGGTCTATCCTCTTCACTTTTTACATCCTTTCTGTTTTGAGATGAAAGTTTTCTTTTACTGACTTTGGAAAGTGATAGGATAAAAAGAGTTTCCAACTTGAGTTACGTCTTTGATAGAAAATTTTAATACATGTTTTAATGTCTAATAATACCGCTTGAAAGGAAGAAGGTTGGAAATGGAGAAGTAAAGAAGTAGAAGGAAATTGGAAGGTGGCATTTTTTATGACATTGAACAAAGAAAAAGTCTAATTAGTTCTACTTCAAACTAGAATAAGGGTGATTGGTCGCCCTTAACATTAAGATACAATATGTAACTAGCTTATTAAAATAAATTTAAGGCTTAACATATGTATTTTTCCTTAGTGTGTTATAAATATTCTCACACCTCCTATTTTTTTAAGAGATAGTGAAGTTTTTCAATTAGAGTGACATAATTAAAATGAGAATATTTATTTAGTTCAGAACGCTACTGGGAATAGTTTATGATAACCCAAGTAATCGGTTTGTTTTAAATCCCAAATCGAGGAAATCTGACAATATTTTATTGTCCGTGAAACCAAAAGATCGGTTAAGAAATTTTGTTAACCCGGGAGAAGGTGTTAGGCATTCCTAGGTTCCGTGGTTTTAGTACGGTCGCTTTTGAATCATATCTGACGTAGCTAATTGTTTAATTATGTATTTTTAGAACCTATGTATATTTTACCTTTTATCGCTTTTAATTACTTGATTATTCGTGATTATAAAATTATCTTTGAAAGGGTTACATGTGTGTAAATCAATTTTATTCGGGGCGTTAAAATCATATCACGTGTAAGTGTACTGAATTTATCAGACTTCATAAGTTATGAAGATTGTTTCGGCCGGAGATAGGTGGTATCGGCTAAGAAGATTTTGGGCTTGCTAAGTTAAAGGGTATTGGGTTATAAAAGTGGCACTTTAATTCTACAAGTCTTGCAATTTGGCTTAAAAAAAAATATTAATTTGTTTTTTAAGATAACACCATAAAAATATAAAATCAATCATAATTAATTAACAACTATAATATGACATTAATTATTTTTGAATATTTGTAAAGATTATATTAAAATAAAAATAGGTTAAAATAATATCTTTCTAAAAATACATAATACCTGAATTAAATAGAAAAATAAAATTATTTTTTGTATTTTCAATTTATATTTTAAACAAAAATTGAAGATAAAAATATTTATAAACTCAAATAAATATTAAAAATACTATAACTACTAAATATGATCTTTAAAAAATATATAAATAAAAAATTACGTGCTTAAATATATCATTAATTAACTCATCATGCATAAATACATAGCATTTCAACGCCCTTTTCATTTGAGAGAACGATAATTTCTAGGTCCTGTGTAATTGTAATACCAAGAAAAACTTTGTTCAACTCTTCTTTTTTACAGAAAGTTAAAAGTTATTGCATTGGTGAAATTATAAGTAATTATAATTAAAAAGTAAAATGAAAAATCGCAGAATTTTTATATTTTTATACATTATATAACTATATTACTTTTTCAACTCAAGTTTTAATATAATTATATTTATATACCCAATTAGCATTTATATACATTCTGAAAGAATTTATGATAATAATTAGTGTCTTAAAATTCTCTAACGGCACTCCCCCACGTTTCTTTCTCCATATCCCCCCTCCCCCCGGTATCTTGCATAAGAGAGCAGGAATTCCATCATTGACAATCATTAAAAAATTTTGAAGCTTTGCATTCGAATTTTGGTTTTTAAAAAATATTATTTATTTGTGTTGTGTGTTGTTGCAAAGAATTAGGTATTCCCTCTTCTCTCTCTCTATCTCTAATTTCAGTAGTGTAAAGCAAATGAAAAGGGAGCAGCGATTCCACCATTGACAGCCATTAAAAAATTTTGAAACTCTGAATTCAAATTTGGGTTTTTAAAATCCATTATTTGTTTGAATTAGGTGTTGTTGCAAATAATTGAAAATATGATTTGGAGTTTATATATCAATTTTGAGGGTATTTTTGTGAAGATTAGACTTAATATTAGCTGAATTTTAGATTGAAACTCGAAGAAGAAAGTAAAATATTTACGAAATTATAGTAAAATAGTAAAAAAATTATATTATGATATGTGTGTGTGTATGTATATATATATGTGTATAAAATATATATTTAAGTTGTATGATATTGTAATTGTATATAACTGAGTAGAAATAATTAATAAAAATTGTAAATAAATTGCAGATAAGTTTTAGATAAGTTGTATAATATATAATTAGTTGTATAAAAGTTATTTTTACTAGGTATAAATAAGATAGAAAATATATATAAGATATATTATATAAATTTTGTATAAAATTTATATTTTTATAGTTGTATGTAACCGGATATATATATATATATATATATATATATATATATATATATATATATATATATATATATATATATATATATATATATATATATATATATATATATATATATATATATATATATATTAGTTGTATATAATTGGATGAAAATAATATTTTAGCCGTGCAAGTGTGATGCATTTACTTTTCTAGATGCCCCCTATATTTTCCTTTACAGATTTAATACCAGAATGCTTTATAGCTTATCCACGAAACTGTCGTGGTAAATATTACTAAATTAATATTCTTTTTTATTTTTGTTAATATAAGTTAACATTAGATGGATATTTTAGTTAGGTAACTGGGTATAAGTTAAGATTAGATGGATTAATCTGGTGTATTGTCCAACAAAACACACTAAGCATATAATGAGATTGTGCATACTTTATGAAACTATTAATTGGTTGTCTAGTAAAAAGCTAGCTTACTCTCATTTTGCTCCGAAGAGAATAAGTGGAATACATGTCTAAGCTGGTTTGATGGTAACACGTGTTATATGTGATCTATCATTTTTCACATTGTGCGTTAGCTCTTCTCTAGTAGTGATTTGGTTTTCATAAATTACAATCAATTGATTAAATCCCCGGTGTGTTGTGGAAGGCTAAAGGTAACTTGTTGGAATGAATCTAAATAAAACACTTTAGTCTTCATATCGAATTACTTGAAACAATAACATAAGCGGAAGCGTACCTGAATCCATAAGTGGAAGCTCCTTAATCCTTCTTGAAGATTGTTCAAGGTTTGCCTTTGGAAGCTCCTTGATCCTTCTTGAAGATTGTCTTGAAGTTTTGGCTTTCACTTGATATCCAAGACAAAAGTGAGGATTGGTTTTCCACTTGATATGCAAGAACAAGTTTGTGCTCTCTCTCTCCCAATGGGAGGAAGAAGAAGAGAATGTCTTGCATTCTTGTGGGAACCATAACCCCCCTTATTATAACATGTGAGTAATGGAACTCAAAGGTCACAAGAATGTAACCTTGGTTACATGTATGTAACCTTAGTTAGCCCATCATTAACTAAGGTTACTCTTTTGGGTATCTACACATTAGTCCTACACTTTATATGACAATGTATTGGCCCCCTTAACAATAATGTCCATAAGACCACTAATATAGGCCAAACCAAAAGATAGCACATAACATATAATTAATCCATATATTGTCCATATGTATGCAGTATAAGTCAAAATGTCTAACAATCTCCCAATTGGACTATACATTCATGCATATGTACAAACCTTAGCATTATATGTTACATTATAACTTTATGAGCTCAGAATTGCTATCATAATAAAATTGTCATGAACAATCCGGTCCATCAATCATACCAACATAGGATCTAAGAGATCTTAGTTACTCTTGCGTAACTAGACCCAACATAGATCACATATATCAATATAACCAAGAAGATGTATCCTCAAGAGAAGCAGGTTTCTCAATCCGAAGTGCAAGGTCTAGATCCATGCAACCGAGAACTATCATAATGTTCTCTTTTCATTCCTTAAAGTTTGTGCCGTTAAGCATAGGGATGCTGTTAATGTTTGCAGATATTGTAGCAGCTGAAGAATTCACTGAAAATAGAACAAGGACAACTTAATACATGCCTACAATTACTTGAATTTTAAACTGGATTTTACAGATTCAAAATAGGCAAATCCCATTACAAGATACCTAGCACAACATTGATTTTAGTCTTTGGACAGAAAATCAACTTGTAAGTGGTACTCTTGGTGTAGTAATCAAATATTGACAATAAACTCCTGTCAAATATCAAGCCTTCCTTTGGGCCGACTTAATATTCACATGGAAAACTTAATAAGTGTCACATATTTATCACCACAAGCATGTTCGAATTCCTGCCAAATAACAACCTTTCTTTGGACCGGTGTTAAACGCATGGAATACTAACATACACAGTCATCTTATACTTCAAAATCAATCAATCTACAAAAAAGAGGTTACTTTGGTAACATAATGTTTCAATGGACTAATTTAAAATATTAGATGCAAAACTAAATAGTTCTTTAAGCCATATATTGAACCTTAACTGAAAAAGTTACATGTTTGACATGTAAACAAACTGAACATTAAAAACTTAATCTTAATTGTACAAAACAAAATCTGAATCATGATGGACAAAAAAAACAATTAATCTTAAAACTGAATATTAGTCTACAAAACATTAATAATTAAAAAACTGAATATTAATTGACATATTATTAATGTACAATTAAAATCTGAAAACTTGAAAAACGTTTCAATTAATAATGAAAAACGTTTCCTTAATTAATTGAAAAAACGTTTCTTTAATAATGCAAGATTAATGTTTTAATATTAATCTTGCATTATGACTCCATTAATATCTTAATTAAATAAAAAAAAAACGTTTCAATAACAATGAAAAATGTTTCTATTAATTAATTTTGCATTATGGTTTCATTAATGTCACCAGAAAAACGTTTTTAATAAAAAAAATGTTATCTTTATTAAAAACAACGTTTCTGTCCAAGACCTTTTGCGGCGACGAACGCTGCCACTAAACCCATAGAAGTCGCCGCTAAATGTATTAGTGGCGACTATGTATTGAAACTGGGTTGTCGTCACTGAATGTTATTTGTGGCAACATTGCGACGAACGCTGCAACTAAACCCATAGAATTCGCCGCTAAATGTATTAGTGGCGACTATGTATTGAAACTGGAGTTGCCGTCACTCAGCGATAATAAACTTAATGGGGCTTTCAACAAAAGGCTTAAACAAGGAATCATGTTGTTCAATAACCAAAATTATGCAAATTTCAATATTTCAATTCATCTAGAGATAACATGGTATCTAAATACTAAAGTTCATCATCAACATATCATTCATGAAAGCATGCTATAATATGGTACTAGAATTTCATAATCAAAATTCTATCTTTATTTAAACATGAAGCTTTATAACATGGTCATGAACTTCCAAATATCCAATATGAAGGAGGCTCTGATACCAATTGTTGGAATGAATCCAAATAAAACACTTTAGCCTTCATATCGTATTACTTAGAACAACAACATAAGCGGAAGCGTACCTGAATCCATAAGTGGAAGCTCTTTAATCCTTCTTGAAGATTGTTCAAGGTTTGCCTTTGGAAGCTCCTTGATCCTTCTTGAAGATTGTCTTGAAGTTTTGGCTTTCACTTGATATCCAAGACAAATGTGAGGATTGGTTTTCCACTTGATATGCAAAAACAAGTTTGTGCTCTCTCTCTCAATGGGAGGAAGAAGAAGAGAATGTCTTGCATTCTTGTGGGAACCATAACCCCCCTTATTATAACATGTGAGTTATGAAACTCAAAGGTCACAAGAATATAACCTTGGTTACATGTATGTAACCTTAGTTAGCCCATCATTAACTAAGGTTACTCTTTTGTGTATCTACACATTAGTCCTACACTTTATATGACAATGTATTGGCCCCCTTAACAATAATGTCCATAAGCCACTAATATAGGCCAAACCAAAAGATAGCACATAACATATAATTAATCCATATATTATCCATATGTATGCAATATAAGTCCAAATGTTTAACAATCTCCCACTTGGACTATACATTCATGCATATGTACAAACCTTAGCATTATATGTTACATTATAACTTTATAAGCTCAGAATTGCTATCATAATAAAATTGTCATGAACGATCCGGTCCATCAATCATACCAACATAGGATCTAAGAGATCTTAGTTACTTTTGCGTAACTAGACCCAACATAGATCACGTATATCAATATAACCAACGACATGGATCAAGTATAGGTGTGTAGCATGGAAATAACATAAAGTGTGGTCTGAAATAGAATGTCTATTTCCAACTGGTTCTCTTTATTGAGATCAATCATAAACCTTAAGAGTACATCGAAAACTTTAAAACTGAATATCTGCAGATATAACCTTAAAATTGAATTACTGAATGTAATGGACAATACATAATTGTATAATACAAACTACCACAAAAATTCATAATCCTTAACCGATTTGACACCCATGCAAGCAATATGCTCATGAAATACTTTGGGTGGCAATCCCTTAGGGAGCGGATCCGCAATCATGGAGTTTGTACTGATGTGCTCTATGCACAATTGTCCATTCTGTACTCTTTCTTTAACAACCCGAAATTTGACGTCCATATTTTTTGCTTTCGTCAAACTACTGTTATTGTTAGCATAAAGGACTGCTGATCTGTTGTCGCATAATAGCATGAGTGGCTTTTTAATGCTGTCTACTATGCGCAGTCCACTACAAAATTTCGCAGCCATAATGCCTCATTGGATGCTTCATAACATGCAATGAATTCTGCTTCCATAGTGGAAGTGGCCGTAAGAGTTTGCTTGATGCTTCTCCAAGAGATAGCACCGCCAGCAAGCATGTAAATATAGCATGATGTAGACTTCAGACTATCCTGACATCCAGCAAAATCGGAGTCGGTGTACCCGATGATCTCAAACTGGTCCGATCTCCGATATGTAAGCATGTAATCCTTTGTTCTCTGTAAGTACCTCATGACCCTTTTGGCTGCCTTCCAATGGTCCATTCCCGGATTGCTTAGATATCTGCCCAGCATTCCAACAATGTATGCTATATCAGGTCGTGTACATACCTGAGCATACATCAGACTAAATACAACCGAAGCATAATGGGTCTTTTCCATTTCCGTAGTTTCAAAATTATTATTTGGGCACTGTTTGAGACTAAACTTGTCTCCCTTAGCAACAGGGGTGTTGCCTGGTTTACAATCCTGCATGCCAAATCTTTTAAGAACCTAATCGATATAGCCCTTTTGTGACAGACCGAGAACACCTTTGGAGCGATCTCGTTGTATCTGAATTCCTAATACAAAAGAGGCATCACCAAGATCTTTCATTTCAAATTTCTTTGAAAGAAATTTCTTAGTTTCATGCAATAATGCTATATCGTTACAGGCAAGCAGTATGTCATCGACATATAAAACTAGAAAAATATATTTACTCCCACTGAACTTATGGTATATACAGTCATCAGCAATATTCGGTTCAAAACCAATAGATGTAATGACTTCATGAAACTTATAATACCATTGACGCGAAGCTTGCTTGAGCCCATAGATGGATTTCTTTAATTTGCAAACCCTTTTCTTTGAGTCTCCCGAAACAAAGTTTTCAGGTTGCACCATATAAATTGTTTCCTCAATGTCACCATTGAGAAACGCTGTCTTAACATCCTTCTGATGAAGTTCAAGATCAAAATGTGCTGCTAGTGCCATTATAGTCCTGAAAGAGTCTTTCGATGAAACTGGAGAGAAAGTCTCTTTATAATCAATGCCTTCCTTTTGAGTGTAGCCTTTTGTGACAAGACGAGCTTTATACTTAATGACATTGCCCCCTGAATCCCTCTTCGTTTTAAATATCCATTTACAACCAATTGGTTTAATACCTTCAGGCAATGTAACAAGCTCCCAAATGCCGTTATCGCTCATAGACTTCATCTCATCATTCATGGCATGAATCCACTTTTGAGAGTTAGAACCTTTAATGACTTGACGGAAGTTGATTGGATCATTTTCCTCAAGTCCAATGTCACTTTCTTGTTCTTGAAGAAATACAACATAATCATCCGGAATTGCATTTCTCCTCTCTCTAGTGGATCTCCTTAATGGCACTTCAGTTTCTTGAGGTTGTTGAGTTTGATTTTCATTAGTAATATCAGGAACTTGATTAGGGAGATTTTCGAGATTGTCTTGAATATCCGTGTCAGGAATGAGAACACCCTGACCAAGATCAACAACTTGAGAGAAAGACACATGTTCTTCCTCAAAGACAAAATCTCTAACAACTTTATCTCCCCACCCCCCCAAACTCAATATCCTCAAAGAATCGAGCATTACCGTCTCAAAAATAGTTCTAGAAGTGGGATCATAAAATTTATGCCTCCTGGATCTTTCAGAGTATCCAACAAAATAGCTACTAACAGTTTTAGCATCCAGTTTCTTTTCATTCGGCCTATAAGGCCTTGCCTCAGCTGGACAACCCCAAATGTGTAAGTGCTTAATACTGGGTTTATTTCCAGTCCAAAGTTCATATGGGGTTTTGATTGTAGCTTTAGTTGGAACTCTATTAAGAATATAAGCTGCGGTTTTCAATGCTTCTCCCCAAAGTGAGTCTGGCAAAGTAGTACGACAAATCATACTTCTTACCATGTCCTTAAGGGTCCAATTTTGTCTCTCAGCTACACCATTCATAGTAGGACTGCCTGGCATAGTATACTGAGGAACGATCCCACACTCATCTAGGAATTTAGCAAATGGCCCTGGACGTTGTTCACCTGAACCATCATATCTACCATAGTATTCACCACCACGGTCAGATCTAACGGTTTTAATCCTTTTGCTCAGTTGATTTTCAACTTCGGCCTTATATGATTTGAACACGTCTATAGATTGGGACTTTTCATGAATGAGATATAGGTACCCATAACGAGAGTAATCGTCTATGAATGTGATAAAGTATTGTTGACCATTTCTACAAGGTGTAGGGAATGGCCCACAAATATCCGTATGTATCAATTCTAAGACATCCGAAGCTCTCTCAGCACCTAATCTCGTCTTGTTTGTTTGTTTACCCTTGATACACTCAATGCAAATATCCGAATTTGAGGAATCAAGAGAATCAAGAATTCCATCTGACACAAGTTTCTGAATTCTTTGTTTAGATATGTGACCCAAACGTTTGTGCCAGAGTGATAAAGAATTCTCATTAGTTAATTTTCTTTTGGTACCACTTGAACTTGTATGCAAAGTTTCATTATGTGAGGTTATTATGTCAACCAAATATAGACTATCATATGTTGATAAAAGACCAGTACCAACAAGATTTGAACCTTGAAAGAGACTAACTTTATTGTCACCAAATGAACATGAATAACCGGATATGTCCAATTTGGGAACAGAAATTAAATTCCTCCTAAAAGACGGTACAACAAAAGTCTCATTCAAATCTAAATAAAAACAAGTCTTAAACAACAGCCTAAATTTTCCAATAGCCTCAACTTGAACCTTTTTGCCGTCACCCACATCGATGTATCTTTCACCATCATTTGGTTTTCGGCAGTTCAGGCAACCCTACATAGATATACTTATGTGAGTAGTAGCAGCAGAATCTACCCACCAAGTATCCTTAGGTACCGAAATTAAATTAACTTCAGAACAAACAAGAGAAAGAGATATACCCTGTTTTGCATGCCAAGCATGGTATTTGGTACAATCTTTCTTCATGTGATTAGTCCCCTTACAGAAAAAGCAACCTGATTCTGTAGTTTCAACCTTAGGTTCCTTATGTTGCTTCTTCTGAGGCCTTGCAACCGCAACTTCCTTATTTTTCCTCTTCTTATTATCTTTAGAAGAGGATGCCAAATGAGCACTTTCTGTCTTATCTTGCTTTATTCTCTCTTCCTCTTGCACACAATGTGAAATGAGCTCATTAAGAGTCCATTTCTCCTTCAGGCAGTTGTAACTGACCTTATACTGATTAAAGTGTGCAGGAAGAGAGATCAAAATTAAGTACATAAGCAGTTCCTCAGGTAATTCTAACTTGAGTGACTTTAGTTTAGAAGCAAGATGAGACATTTCCAAAATGTACTCCCTTATGTTTCCCTTGCCTTTATACCTCATGGAAACAAGTTTACTCAAAAGAGTACTTGTTTCCACCTTTTCGTTTTGTGCAAAACGCTTTTCAAGGTTTCAAGGAAAACTTTGGCATTATTTTCATCATTCATAGTGCCCCTAAAAGATTCTGGAATTGCATGTTTCATGATCATTAGACTCATGCGATTTGAGAGTTCCCACTTCTCCATCTCCTTCTTTTCATCAGAAGAAGATGTATCCTCAAGAGAAGCAGGTTTCTCAATCCGAAGTGCAAGGTCTAGATCCATGCAACCGAGAACTATCATAATGTTCTCTTTCCATTCCTTAAAGTTTGTGCCGTTAAGCACAGGGATGCTGTTAATGTTTGCAGATATTGTAGCAGCTGAAGAATTCACTGAAAATAGAACAAGGACAACTTAATACATGCTTACAATTACTTGAATTTTAAACTGGATTTTACAGATTCAAAATAGGCAAATCCCATTACAAGATACCTAGCACAACATTGATTTTAGTCTTTGGACAGAAAATCAACTTGTAAGTGGTACTCTTGGTGTAGTAATCAAATATTGACAATAAACTCCTGTCAAATATCAAGCCTTCCTTTGGGCAGACTTAATATTCACATGGAAAACTTAATAATTGTCACATATTTATCACCACAAGCATGTTCGAATTCCTGCCAAATAACAACCTTCCTTTGGGCCGGTGTTAAACGCATGAAATACTAACATACACAGTCATCTTATACTTCAAAATCAATCAATCTACACAAAAGAGGTTACTTTGGTAACATAATGTTTCAATGGACTAATTTAAAATATTAGATGCAAAACTAAATAGTTCTTTAAGCCATATATTGAACTTTAACTGAAAAAGTTACATGTTTGACATGTAAAAAAACTGAACATTAAAAACTTAATCTTAATTGTACAAAACAAAATCTGAATCATGATGGACAAAAAAAAAACAATTAATCTTAAAACTGAATATTAATGTACAAAACATTAATAATTAAAAAACTGAATATTAATTGACATATTATTAATGTACAATTAAAATCTGGTAAAAAACGTTTCAATTAATAATGAAAAACGTTTCTATTAATTAATTTTGCATTCTGGTTTTATTAATGCCACCAGAAAAACGTTTTTAATAAAAAAAACGTTATCTCTATTAAAAAAAACGTTTCTGTCCAGGACCTTTTGCGGCGACGAACGCTGCCACTAAACCCATAGAAGTCGCCGCTAAATGTATTAGTGGCGACTATGTATTGAAACTGGAGTTGCCGTCACTGAAGGTTATTTGTGGCAACATTGCGACGAACGCTGCCACTAAACCCATAGAAGTCGCTGCTAAATGTATTAGTGGGTGACTATGTATTGAAACTGGAGTTGCTGTCACTCAACGATAATAAAATTAATGGGGCTTTCAACAAAAGGCTTAAACAAGGAATCATGTTGTTCAACAACCAAAATTATGCAAATTTCAATATTTCAATTCATCTAGAGATAACATGGTATCTAAATACTAAAGTTCATCATCAACATATCATTCATGAAAGCATGCTATATTATGGTACTAGAATTTCATAATCAAAATTCTATCTTTATTTAAACATGAAGCTTTATAACATGGATTTCATGAACTTCCAAATGATCCAATATGAAGGAGGCTCTGATACCAATTGTTGGAATGAATCCAAATAAAACACTTTAGCCTTCATATCGAATTACTTGGAACAACAACATAAGCGGAAGCGTACCTGAATCCATAAGTGGAAGCTCCTTAATCCTTCTTGAAGATTGTTCAAGGTTTGCCTTTGGAAGCTCCTTGATCCTTCTTGAAGATTGTCTTGAAGTTTTGGCTTTCACTTGATATCCAAGACAAATGTGAGGATTGGTTTTCCACTTGATATGAAAGAACAAGTTTGTGCTCTCTCTCTCAATGGGAGGAAGAAGAAGAGAATGTCTTGCATTCTTGTGGGAACCATAACCCCCCTTATTATAACATGTGAGTTATGAAACTCAAAGGTCACAAGAATGTAACCTTGGTTACATGTATGTAACCTTAGTTAGCCCATCATTAACTAAGGTTACTCTTTTGGGTATCTACACATTAGTCCTACACTTTATAGGACAATGTATTGGCCCCCTTAACAATAATGTCCATAAGACCACTAATATAGGCCAAACCAAAAGATAGCACATAACATATAATTAATCCATATATTGTCCATATGTATGCAGTATAAGTCCAAATGCCTAACATAACTACTTTTTGTTCACTCGGTGAAAGGCATAATAGGTAAAAAGGTTATTAGTTACTTTATTTCTTTATCTCGGATAGGTTGAAAAAGCTGCTATGAAGAAGGCTATTGGGATCTTGAACCTCGAACAAAAAATCAATATCGCCATTGAGAAAGAAATAGGAAGAAGTGTTATCGAACGATTTTCTGTAATTCTTCGCAGTATAAAATAAGTAAAGAATCAAGCTACAAGTCTCGATCTTATAATGGAAAGGGTAGGAACAGAGGGATGAACAACCAATTGGATTGCGTCATTGTTCATATGTCGAATACTGGAATATATGTTGGGTCGGTCAGCATACTATTTTTTAGCTTAAGGTTGGTCAGAGAGGAAAGAGGGGAGGGAGGAGAGGAAAAAAAGAAAATGGTATAATTAAATTTTTTAATTAAAGTCACAAATAATAAATTGAGAGTCTTTTAAGATAGATTGTATATATTTTGTAAAAAAAAAACTTATTTTGTCGGATAATTAACTAAATATGAAGATTTAAGATAATAAAATTTTCAATAGTGCATAAAAAAACCTAGAAAAATAAATAAATATTCTACAGGCTGAGGCGTGGATATCTCGCTCTCTTTAAGGAGATTCAAGCCCACTGCGGTAGCATCTTCACCGGTCCAGCGGTAATACTCTTGACTTGTCCCCTCTAGGATATAACATCTCGATAATATCGTATGACTCGAACAAAATCTGGACAAGTTATTGAGTCCAAAGCTCCACAAAAAATGAACACCTTTCTTTAAAAAAAATAATATTCTCTTTTGTAGAGAATAAATTGGAGACTTGGATTTTCTCCTTCTCATAACCCTCTTTTTCACTACACCAAGTTTATTTTTTCTATACACATTACCATAATTTTCATCTATAATGCAAGGAAGAAACATCACTATTTATTGGTGTAGAATTTCTTCCATGAAATAAGTAACAAAGTATGACACAATAAAGTTATAGAACATGATTGATGGTTACAAAATTTAAGATCTAGCGGGTAATTAGTGGTAGATCATTACATTAGTGGTTTCAAGAGTTACCCCAAAATAGTGACCACTTTCTTGCCAATTTATAATCATTATCTCGCAAAAAATGATACCCATTAATATTAAAATGCACTAACACCAATATTTCTCAACTCATTTTAATATTAAAATAAGAGAGATTAAAATGGACACTATTATGCATAATGAAGGTGTGCTCTGCATTGAACCCCCACTTAGTAAAACAACGATCTCTACTCTAGAATCGTAATGGTCACAGACTCAAACTATGATTGCTTAAGGAAAATAAAGTATCACTGCTTACACATAATAATTAAGATGTTGACATGAGCTTTATCATCCAGCATATTAAGGCCTTGTGCTATCCCCATTTTCATAAGTATTTTTGAGAACAAGCCCAATTCTCATAGGAAGTGGCTTACTTCCACACTCACATAGGTGAAATCTATCAAGGGTGTTCCTATAACTCTAATACCCCACTCATACGAGCTACAGATTTTCATTGAGAGTTAATAAAACTCAACTTCACAAATCATTACTGGATAAATGCACTTACATTATATGGATGGAAAAATAATAAAAATAGTGCATTTTAAATCAAACCATCATATGATTCGTTCTTCCCATTGAACCCGATTATAAGATCTCTAGTCCCCAGATTGAATTTCCTCATATATGACTTATGAGTTTATGGGCTTCAATCCCATCCCCCTCGATGTACTCCAGACCTTTTCTGTTGCCAAGGTCTTGATTAGTGGATCTTCAAAATTATCACATAATCAATATTAATTTTACCACTTTTTAAATATCAAACAATATTGTATTTTGTCCTTATATGACTAGATTTCCCGTTGTAATAATAGTTTCGTACTATAAGAATAGCAGCTGTGTAGTCACAATGAATTAAAATAGGAAAAATTGATTTTTCAAAATAGAAATTTGAAATAATAAATCTCTCAACCAATTCATTTCCTCGCTAGCTGAAGCTAGCCTCCATGGTAGAGTTAGAAATTATTACTCTTCTTAATTTCAAAAAAAAAAAAAAGCACCACCTCTCAAAGATAAAATGTTCCAATCTGCATTAGTAAAGCCTTTAAGTACAACATGATATTTTTTATTAGACAAGCCATAGGTTTTTGTTCCAAGTAAATACCTCATAACTTTTGTTATGACATGCCAATGTTCATTACCTGACTTGCTAGTGTTACGATCTGAATTTTTCACCATCGGGAGTCGTAATGACACCTACTCGTAAATATTATAACGAACAAAATCATAATAACATGAATCCACAGAATAAGGTGGGAAGGGGACATGCTGCGGGAAATATCAGATTCTAACAACAAGCCAATAAAAGAGCATAATGAATATCATACCTATATCAACAAGAATAATGAAAATGGTAATACGTGCACGTCATCACCCTTCGTACTTTTACTCTCGTCCCCACCATATGAAACAATATAAACGATACGGCATCACCCTTCGTGCATTACCTCTCATAATCTTGGCACGACATCACCCTTCGTGCATCATTCCTTACAATATCGCCATGGCATCACTGTGATGACTCGGTCGATCGTCTTAAGAATTAACGCCCCAATCCCCTATTAACTGCTTTTCCCATGTTTAATTCTGCTATTTTGATTTGCTGGGATGTTTGGGTTTGAGTTTCGAAGCGCTTTGGGACACTTAGTCCCTAAATGAGAGCTTGAGTGTTGGAAAGTTGGCCGTAGTCGGAACAATGTAAAGACGACCTAGGAATAGAAATCTGATGGTTTCATTACCTCCGTAAGGTGATTTTGGGGTAAGGAGCGTATTTGAATAGTGTTTTAGAGGTTCGTAGCTGATCTAGGCTTGAAATGCTGAAAGTCGAATTTTGGAAGTTTCCGGTTTGATAGTGAGATTTTGACCCTAGGGTCGGAATATAATTATGAGAGTTTTCGTAGTTCCGTTATATCATTTGGGATGTGCGTGCGAAATTTCAGGTCATTCGGACGAGGTTTGGTAGACTTTTTGATCGAAATGTGTTTTAATAGCTAAAATTTTAAAGCTTGAATTCGATGAAAAATAGGGGTTTTAATGTTGTTTGGAGCGTTCCCAATGTTGGAACAAGTTTGAATAATTTTTAGGATTGGTTGGCAGGTTTGGTTGAGGTCTCAGGGGCCTCGGGTATATTTCGGATGCTCAACGGGTCATTTTCAGAACTTGTTGAATTGCAGAAAATCTGTCAGCTGGTATCCTTCTTCGCGTTCGTGTCTTCTCCTCCACGTTCGCGAAGAGTAATATTTGAGGAGGAATTTATTATTCTTCGGGTTCGTATTAAGCTTCTTGCATTCACGAAGGTTTGCCTTTCCCCTTCTTTGTGTTCGCACCCAACCCCTCGAGTTCGCATAGTAGATTTTGGCACTGGGGGGGGGGGGGGTAGTGGCTATTTTTTCTTTGCATTCGCATCACAACCTTCGTTTTCGCGTAAGCCCCTACTCTTTACTCTTCGCGTTTGCGTCCCATATCTCGCGTTCGCGATGGCCTTTTTCTTGGCAGCTTCAGTTCTCTTCTTCACGAACGCGATTTAACTTTCCGCGTTCGCGATGCACAAATTACCTAGGCGAATTCTTAAAAAACCCCAAATCGAGGGTATAGACCATAACAAATACACTACTACAAAAAGGACCTTTAGCGGAAATAAAAAAATAGCATTGGTAGCAATAACAATAGCTGCTATATCATTTATCGGTAATTGATCTTTAGCCGGTGATGCTGGGGTCGGTAAATCCTTTAGCGACATTTATGCGAAAAGATGGTAAAATGTATAATTTATTTCCGCTAAAACTCATCTGCTTTAACGGTAATTGTTTGCGGCAATTATTATGGCTGCTAAATCCTTTCTAAAAGTGACTAATAACGCTCCTTTAACGTCCATTTTTGTAGCCTCTAAATTTAAAATATTTGTCGCTAAAAGTCCATACCTTTAGCAGTAACTGTTTTGTGGCAATGAAATTGGCAACAATATCTCTTGTTAAAACGTATTAGTATGCCCCTTTAGCGTCCATTATTATGAATAACAAAGTCACTTAAATTATCGCTAAAAATCATCTTTAATAGCAATATAATTGTTACCATATCCCTGTATAAACGTCTTAATCCTGTTAAATTGGCACTAAAATTCACAAGCTATAACGGTAAGTTTAGACACCATTAATAATAGCTACTATATTCGACGAAAAAATAATACAAATAACAAAACATATTAATATTAATTCATAAAGCTATAGTATATCTTGTCAAATCTTAACGAACAGACAAAAAGTACTAATCCAAAATATTAATATCACAAAACCTTAAAAAATAACTCATATTGTTTGAAGTAAATAGCTAATGTCACTATATAGCTAATCTTAACGAATAACAATCTTCAAATAATCTCTGAAACTCTTCGTCATATTGAAATCTTCCACCCGCTAAATTATCGAACATCAGACTGTATGACCTGAAATTATAAAATAACTATGTCAATAGGAAGTAAATGTTGCCAAACAACAAAGCTGATAATAATTTGCGAGGATATGAAACTAAAAGTCCATAACCAGAAAGGGACACAAATAAATATCTTTTAGTAAAGTAGGCACACGAACCTTTCTTGGCTCCAAATTACCTAGAATAGAAGATTCAAAGGTCATCACATGAAAAAAACTTATATGGTTAATCTGTTCCAAAGAATCTCTGGCTAGTGGCAATTTAGCGAAGGACAACCATGCTCTACCAAATGTTTCAAAAAAAAAATATGGTGGAGGAGCTTACGGGAAAACATGCTCACAAATCTAATGTTTCAACACTGAGTGTGTGCATAAAATTTAAGGAACTCTGGCATATTATACTGCATTCTCAGTGTTCCAGTCCTATATGGAGCGTAAGGAACTCAGGTGTGATACAAAACAATCAAGCATGCAAGGAAAAACAACAGTTTAACAACTAAATACTGCCTAACTCAGCACGTACAAGGCAGTTCTTTCTAAGGGAAGTCACAAGACACACATGCTGGATAAAATGTAGCTGCTGGACATCAACAACAAAAGAGATACATATAGATTGAGATACAAATCTAGACACAACAAACCAAAGATGCGAATTACTTCAGTTATGCGTACAACCCCTTCATTTAATCTGATGCTGGAATTGGGAAAGGCTGAATCCCATAGCCCTTTATTTAGTCCTACATCAAAGTGTAATAATGTAGAAAATAAGGGCTTGAGCATGAGGGTCGGGCCAACATCACCGATCAATGCAGCCGTGAATTAGAGGACTTGATGCTGGTATCCCACTCGAAAGTAGATGAAGCGGGCAAAAGGGTGAGTAACTTGGAGTTATTGCTCGAACTAGAGAAATTTATGATTCATGAGCTTGAAGAACAAATAAGCACATTAGAGAAAAAATGTGTGGCGACAGAAACAGAATCTAAGAAGCACGCTGATAGGGCATCTAAACTTGAAGCAGAAGTGGAGGCATTCAAAATGAAATCATCAAGCCTTGATGTTGCTTTGGAGGAGACCAAGGAGAAAGAAAAGGAATTGAGTCAATGTCTGAACAATGTGACAGAGGAGAAGAAAAACTAGTTGAAATAGAAAACCTGCTTGAGGTCCTGCGTAATGAATTGAATGCCACTCAATAGAAACTGGATGGTATTGAGAACGATCTTAATGCTGCTGGTTTGAAACACAGTGAGGTGATGGAAAAGCTCAAATCAGCAGAAGAGCAGCTAGAGCAACAAGGAAGGGTTTTGGATAGAGCTTGAGTCACTGATACACTAAAAAAGGACTCCGAGCTCAAACTCCAAGAGGCAACTAGCAAATTTGTTACCAGAGATACAGAGGTACAAACATAAAATGAGAAACTGAAGGCTCTTGGAGATAAGCTAAAGAGTTATGAGGAGCAGATTGCTAAATCTACTGGAAGTTTTTCAGCTGTTAAGGAAGAACTGGATCAGGTGTTGGTGAAGTTGGTTTCTACTGAAACTGACAATGAAGACCTCAAAAAGAATATCTTGGATGTAGAGAATAAAGCTGCAGACATTTTATCTAAAAAACAATAGTTAGCGGAAACAAATATGCTGCTTAAGAACATGGTAAGTGATCTTGAAGAACAGTTAAGCTCCGGTCATGCAAAAAAGGAGGCCAGTGTTCAACAACTAGTTTCTCATATGAACAGTATCACAGAACTGTCAGAGCAACATTCCAGAGCCTCTGAACTTCAATTAGCAACTGAAGCCCACATCTCAGAAATAGAGGCAAAGCTGCACAAAGCCATTTAAAATTTCATCCAGAAAGAGTCAGAAGGTAAAGAGTTGTTGGATAAGCTACAGTCTCTTAAAACTCTGATGAAAACATATGAAGAGCAGGCTCATGAAACAGCCGCCCTGGCTGAAACTCAAAAGGTGGAAGTAGAGCGGACTTCTAAAGGATTATTAAGCTATGTTGACACTTGACACCATTGGAGTGATATAAGATGATGGGAAACAGAATCTAGCAGTTGATGAGTTAATTTCTGAAAAAATAGCATTGTGTAATGCTGATGATCCTGGGGAGACAGAAGAAGCAATAGAGGGTCTAGTTTTTAGCAAAAGGTCTTTAGTCTTATATTTTTGCAAATACTCACATTTTAACTCACATTTGTAATCTTTCCATTTCTTCCTAGTGACTTTAGGACATAATCTTCTCCTCGTCTTGGGATAGAGAACTTTTAAAAAAAATAAATCCAATATTTAGAAAAAATATCATGTATAAAAGATTGAACCCATTCAAATATAATAAATACTCCATACACTCACAAAATCTACCAATTTTTTCTTTTCCTCGTCAAAATTTCTCCAATCATCTACATGTAAAGGTATTAGTTCTGGAGTTCTCGCAATGATTCCTAGAAACCTAGCAAGCTTTCGACCTTTTTCCCCGATAGCTTGGTTACGATTATTAAACGGTACATCAACTACCTTCCCCGGAGGATGTTTCCAAATATCTTTTAGTAAAGTAGGCCCATGAACCTTTCTTGGCTCCAAATTACCTAGAATAGAAGATTCAAAAGTCATCAAATGGCAAAAACTTATATGGTTAAATCTGTTAAATAACATTATAATGACAAGGAAAGGTTTAAATGGTAACTGATGGAGATGCTGGAGATGATGCAACTGGTGTAAATGGTAATGGGATATCCAAGGAGTTAGTACCATGCAACAACAGTGCCAAAGAACCTCCGGCCAGTGGCAATTTAGCGAGGGACAACTATGCTCGACCAATGTCAAACACATGCGATCTATCCTCTGAAGAAAATTGTGAAGGAACAGAAAATGGCTGATGGAATGAAGCTTCAAAATCATCAAAACGTAAAGTTTTGCAGTTTTTTGGAACCATATCTCCTACTTCAGGGATCTGATAGTTTGATGATTACTAAAATAAAGAAAATTTTCAATTGCTGCATTCAGAACCTGAAAGCTTGAAGGAAATTGTCAGTTGCTGCAATAAGAAATTGGAATCCGGAAGTTGGAAGAAAAAAATACAGAAGCGGGAAGGAAATTTTCAGTTGCTGCAATATGAAACTGGAAGTTGGAAGGAGATTTTCAGTCGCTGGCATAAAAAATGCAGAAGCTGGAAGCAAATTTCAAACATGAGCAACTCCAATAATCAGATTACTCAAGGTGATGTTTCACGTAACTATGTCCAGCAACAATAACTCACTACAGCTGGTACTAATGCTGTTGCTCGGCGAGCAACAACACTTAACAATTCCTGACAACAGCAGTAGAACGCAATCTTACCAGGAGCTGTAGGTACACATACAACTGGTGAGCAACAGCAACATTCATAACATCACCATCTATTACTTTGGAGGACAGAAATTTGCTCGGTGCCTTGGTAAGTTCCAAACAAATAAACTCTATAAATACAACTCAAGTTGCTAGCACTAGACATTTGAATAGAATCAGACAAGAAAACAAGGCATCTTTGATTAAAAAAAAAGATGGAATTACATGACTATGTTCTTATAGACCTGTCAGATTTAATGATACAGAAGAATGCAGTGGAAGGAGAATGGTCTATCCCTTGGTCTGTATCAAGAGAAGAGGAGGAGATCAAGCAACTAATGTCAAGATGCAATGTTGCAATTTCACATACACTCATAGAAGACACTCTCTTAATTGGTTGCAAGTTGCACTATATGGCTAGTTCTATATCGCAATAAAAATTACAAAAAATCACAGTTGCTAATTACACTATATAAACTAGTTAGATTAACCATTTTATTCACACAATTAAGATTTGAAATTTATTCCAGAGAAAAGTGTTACCTGATTCATCATCACTTCGTTGAACTTCAGTACCACTAGCAAAACTATTCAAATCACCAGATTGATCATCATGTGACTGATCTTCAGAAGAGTTCTGATTATCCATCAACTGCTCAATATAAGACTGGGTTGCAGAATGTTTTTGACCATCCATCAAATGCTTAATATAAGGTCACACATCTTCATCATCGCCTTGTTCAATTACCAGTCAGCTGTGACCTCTAGTTCGCATAGTTTCTTCTCTAATATGAAAAAAATTATCTTGCTGCATTACGCTATATTAGTACTAGATTAACTCCAACAAATAAGAAGGCCACTTGCAAAACATGAGGAAACATCATCAAATCTCAATATGTGAAAAATATCAACAACTCAAGTAACGCAAACAAAGCCTTGCGACAAATATTGTTCTAGAGATAAGAGTTATTTATGCACTAGGAAAATAATTATCAAGTTATAGTACCACCTTATAATATCACATTTAAATGGATACAATAAGCAAAATATAAGTAGAATAAAGCACAATAAATTCACTCAAACATCCAATATTCAAATTTATAAAGCAAAAAAAATAACACCCTTAGAGTTTATTATATAACACTTGCAACAAAAATATTGTATAAGTACCACCTACCTTATTTAGAATCACATTTATTTTGTATGTTATTTTCTCCCTCAACATTAGCTTCACCATCATTTGGAAAAGGCATAGAATCTACGTTTGTATAATTTATTATCCCATCGACACCACTTCTTACCTAATCTTTATACTCATCTTCTAAAACACAAGCATTTTCTAAAAGAGCCTACTCAGTGGCATCACTTTGCGTTGATGACTCAAACTACACACTATTTTCTTCTCCCATATTAAAAATGTCTCGAGGTTTAATTAACCTAGGGACAAACCATTCATGGTCTTAAGGATCCTACACACTTGTTGAACTTGTTCTGCAAAAATAAAGGGCTCATGACATTGTCGATCGCCAAAGTCTGTCAGGTGTGTGAAATTCACAAGTGTGAAACCCAAGTCATCTTCCTTAATTCCTCAACCTTTGGTTACATCAATCCAATCACACTTAAATAAGATGACCTTAAATTTCTCATAGTAGTTTAACTCTACAATGTCATTCAATCTACCATAATATGTGATATTTGCAGATTTTGGAGCATTATCACTTGTACTTGCATAACTTTCAGCCTTTGAAATGACCATAACACCACTATTTTGTGTCACATTGAACTCTTCACTTTGTTTTATTCGCAATCAATACCCATTATTAACATCGAACCTACTGAATCTTTTTGCAGTGTAACTCAGTCATTGTGCTAGGACTTTAACATCCTTTAAGATATTAGATGTGACTTCCAACTCCTTTACCTAACCAAATAAAAGATACAACTATAAATGTAGATAGTATAAGAATAATAAATTAACGTAAACAATGACTTAGTCCTACTACTTACTTGCTCCTTGAACCACTCATGAAATGTATTGAATTGCACACGATCAAGTTGATGTTGTGTCAAACAACGCTTACGGTGTGCTATTTTGATTTCAACAATATGTTCCCTATACATATAACTTGCATATATCAATTTTGTTATCAAATAAGTTTATATATATATATATATATATATATATGTATGTATGTAGTATGTATATATATATATGTATGTATGTATATATATATATGTATGTATGTATATTATATAATAGATATAACACTTACTTTTTATAATTCTCAACCACTTCTGATTCACAATTGAAAAGCACATGCCGATGTGCTTGCAACCATGTTTTATCATCTAAGTCAAATACATCTACTCCACTGTACAACTCCCCAACAGTAGGAAAAAGAGATTATTCTTTATTAGTCTCATGATCATTTCATCACTTCATTTTCTTGAACAATAAGACCTTGAATCTCTACCCTCTAAAATATCGTGAGCAGAATGCCATACACTAATTTGCAATGTATGCTTCTGCTATTGAACCTTCTTGACATGCACGATTACGAATGTATAATTTTAAAGTACCCAAATACCTATGGAACAAAGCAATGTTACTAGTTTGATATTAGAGTATTTAATAAAAAAAGACATATATAGAAAGATTCAATGACATTCTACATACCTCTCAATTGGATACATCCAGCGATAATGTACTGGTCCCGCATGTTTATCCTCAGTTTTCAAGTGAATAACCAAGTGTATAATAACAGGAAAGAATCCTGGGAGGAAGAGTTTTTCCATAGTAGACAATGTTTCTGGGATATTTTCTTCAAGTAGGTTTAACTCTTCTAGTTTTAGCTCTTTGCTACACAAAACACAAAAGAATGTGCATAGTTCAATTAAAATTGAACTTACTCTTTTATCGAATGATATCAACAAGGCAAGAGGAAGAAGTTCTTGCATTATAACATGACAATCGTGAGTTTTTAACCCAGATAACTTTCGTCGGTGAATGCAATGTGAAATATTAGACGCATAGCCATCTGGAAACTTGGAATTTTGTAGTACTTCATAAAATAACTCCTTTTCCTGTTGAAACATTGCGAAAAAAATAGCAGGAAGATATGCTCTCCCACTAGCTCGATATTGAGTCCATAAGCTTGGTCTTATTTTCATCTCCTTCAAGTCCAATCGAGCTTTTAAGTTGTCTTTAGACTTTTTACCAAGATTCAATAGTGTATAAATTAAGTTATCGCACACATTCTTTTCTATGTGCATCACATCAAGATTATGGCGCACCAAGTTAAATTTCCAATAAGGAAGATCGAAAAAAATACTTCTCTTTTTCCATGTGTTTTTCATCACCCCACTTACCCCTTCACTTGACTGGCCGAGAGTAAATTTTATATCTTTAACTTGATTTAGCACTATTGACGTAGATACTGGACAAGGTGCAGGTTTTGTTTCTTTAGTCCCATCAAATTATTTTGCATCATTCTGATATTTGTGTCCCGACTTCAACAAGCATCGATGTACCATGTAACAAAACTTTCTTCCATGTTTCAAAATTCTTGATTGAGTGTTTATGTTACAAGAAGGGCATGCAGATTGACCATAAGTGCACCATCTAAAGAGAGTACCATATGTAGGAAAGTCATTTATAGTCCACATGAGAGCTGCTCACATTTGAAATATGCCCTTAGTAGAGGCATCATATGTTTCTACCCCAATATCCCATAATTTACTTAACTCTTCTATTAGAGGTTGCAATGAATAACTCTGGTTTCATGCACATCCATGGAGAAAGATTATATGGAATTAAAATCACTGGCCATGTAATATGAACAGTTCGCATTGTGCCAAATGGATTGAACCCATCAGAAGCTAATCCTAGGCGCACATTGCGAGGGTCTCTAGCAAATTCGGGATATTTACTATTAAATTTTTTTAAGCTTCAGAATATGCAAGATGTTGTAGAACTCCATCTTTGTTGGCTCTTCATGATGCCAACGCATTGCTTTAGAAGCTTTCGAAGACATAAACAGTCTTTGTAGCCTAGGTTTTAAAGGAAAATACCTTAGGACCTTTGGCTGAGATTTTTCTAGCATCATTTTTCCATCTAGAAGCTCCAAAAACATTGCATTTATTGACATTCTTATTAGCAAACTATTTCCTAAAAAGCATGCAATCATCGGGACAAGTTTTCTCATACTTTAAGCCCAAGCCTTCAACTATCTTTTTGGTCTCATAGAAAGAAGGAGGCAATTTTTCTCCTTCAGGAAGCGCATCCCTCAATAGTCCAAGCAAAGCATTAAACGTTTCATTTTGACCATTTAAACATGCATTTTGTATGGTACAGATGCATCAAAAAGGACATTTTGCTAAATTTCTTACATCCTGGATATAGTTCTTCATTTGTCTCCTTCATGAGCCGTTCAAACTTATCCACCTCTGGATGCGGTTGATTTCCAGATGGATGAGCAGTATTCTCTTGTAAGTTATGCTCTATTTAACTTAATTCACTAACATAAGCATCCATGAACTGTGTAACACTCTCAAATGCATCATGTATCATTCCTCTCATATCATCGCCCCTTTGAGTTAACTGACTCCGATTATTTGCTTCAATATTGTTTGATCCCTTTAGAGACTCACCATGAAAAAACTAAGTATCATAGGATAGTATAATACCATTAACCACAAGATGATCATATGCTATAGCCCGATTTACTTGATGGATAAGCACACACTCCGTACAAGAACATGCAATTTTTTGTCCATCTTGTTTTTCAGAAAAAGCATGATTTAAAAAATCCTCTACTCCATCCAAATATTTTTTACTAACTCTTTCATAATACATCCATCTTTTATTTGTAGGATTGTCCATGATGTTCAAGATAGTCTTTTCTTTTCTATAATTACTAAAAGAGCTTAAAATGCGTAAGTAAAAAGGTGGAATTAATAAAAAATATTGTTACAATAAAATAACGATCCTATTAGCATGTAATTCCATGGCTCAAAAATATCATTTTAACTATTAAATGGAAATTTATTAAAACTATCATTTAAACAAATAAAACTATCAAACAGTTAAACTAATTTGCTCGGCGTGCTTCACCTTCAAATTAGCAACTGGCTGCGTCTTCAATTTTGAAGAGAATATGTTTTCTTATTGTTTTCTAATCGGAGGGAATGGAATTTTTTGTCCAAAAAATTGGAGGGAAATATTTTATTTTTTTACGAGGGAAAGTTAAAATAAAAAAAAGTTGATTTCAATTAGTGTTTTTAGCAGTAATTTTTTCTATTACCGGTAAAGGGATATCTTTTAGTGGTTATTGATCATGTGCGGCTAATGTTTCAGATTAAATAATTCATTAGCGACAATTACCTTATTTCCGCTAAATAATTGCCGCCGAAGACCTATTTTGTAGTAGACAGCCAAAACTATGACTGTGAGATTTATATTGAGAGTCCAAGATTTGTTATTTATGAATAGTCAAGGGAAAACGAGTTCCGAGCTGACGAGGACAAGGAATAGCAGCATTGCACTTTCTGTATTTTATGTCAAACTATTGACTTCGGAAGATTTGAAACCAATTTGCATCGAGGATAATGAAATTTTTTGAACAATGACAAGAATAACAGAAAATATACAAAGGAACAAATGCAGTTGACTACTGTCATAGTAGAGTTGTATTCCACAGAGACGTCAAGGTAAGAAAATTTAAAGATTTGATACAACTATGCATCGACGACAATAAAAATTATACACAACATCTTGACTAGTGGTGGATTCAATTAATCGAAAACACTTAGAAATTTTTCAATAATCACAAGAATAACAGAAAACAGTGATAAAAAAGGTCAAGGAACAGAGGAGGAATAAACCCAATCATCCGACAATTTAACAGCAGTCGGATATCACAAACAATTGACATATGTAGAAAAAACTGAACTTTCTCAAATCTCAATCCCAACAGTTAAAGGCACAAATTCGTACCTGGTAAGCAGATTGTTTTGCAAATAAATATAAGAAATTGAAGGAGAAGAATGAGTTCTGAAACAATCTTGAAACCTATACGAAAAGAGAAGTGAGAAACAGATAAAATAGAGAATACTAACAATGATGATAGAGCATAATTGAGTAGCACAATCAAAAACTCAACTATTAATCGCATTGGCTGGGTAAAAAGAGAAGATACCTGGAAAAGAATTGCAGTTATCTGGGGGAAAAGGCTGGTCGGAGACCTGTATATGTGTGCGATTTTCTTAATAGATCATCTCTTCCGTATCCAGTTCAATGAAGGAATAAGTTTTTCTAATTTTCTGATTCAAGTCGACGAAGGAATAGGTTTCCGATGATTTTCTAATTGGAGGGAATGTTCAATCTTGTCCTATAAGTATGGATGGAAAGATTAATTATTTGGGCACGGAGGGAAATACTTTTTAAAAGATAAAGCAAAACCCTATGCGCTGAAAGTCAATTAGTGATTTCTAATGGCAATTTATTTTTATTGCCGAATAAAAGGTTATTTTAGTGGCTAATGGTCATTTGCCGCATATATTTCAGCTTATAGAATATACTAGCAGCAATTGACTTATTGCCGCTAAATAATTGCCGATTGCCGCTAAATAATTGCCACCAAATGCCCTTTTTGTAGTAGCGATATTTTTGACTTGGGAGCTCAAGAGATCATGATTGTTGAAGGGATTTTCACCTGGGTGACTTGGGTGATTCTTACTCGGTTTAGACTAATTTCCATGAATCTTCACCTAAATTCATTCTTTAATTTCAGAATTTTGGTCTAAATTTGAAAAAGTTCTTGGACCAAGAGATTGGGTTTTGACTAGGTATTTGATATCGGATTGGAATAATCTTAATATGGTTAGACTCGTGAGAGTGTGAAGATTCCAAAAATATAAATTTTACTCGATTTCGAGACATGGGCCCGGTGGGTACTTTGTTTATTTTACATAATTTCATGTATTAACTTAGAATTTAATTGTCGAATCAGTTACTTGAAGTATTATTTACATTATAAAAAAGAATTGATTAGATTTGGGCCATTGGAGTTAGATACTCGTGGCAAAGGCGTAGTTTCAGGTTGATTTGAGCTTGTCGAGGTAAGTGGCTTGTCTAACCTTGTGTGGGGGACCTTCCCCTTAGGATATGATATTTGATAATTGAAATGCCTTGTACGTGAGGTGACGAGCGCGTACTTGAGCTAATTGTTGAAAATCCAATTATACTTTAAGTATTTTAATTGAGTTCTTTTCTTCCCTGTTTTATTCTACTTGCAAGTATGTTGTTAGTTAGAGAAGTATGTTTAGTTGACTTAATTGCCTATTTGCTTAAACTGCCTTAATTGCATCACATGAAGCATGTTCGGCTATACTTTAAATGTTTGCTTGTACAAAATTGGCATTTAGTTTTATATTCATGTGTTGCTTCTGTGCGTTTTAATTTAGGACTATGGGACGACCTCCCGGGAGATCCCCTATACGTATTTATGAACTGTACTGAGGTGTGGGATACCAACAGATCCTTGACATATATTAGGGATACCAAGAGATCCTCGGGATACTAAGAGATCCCTGACATACATTGAGGATATCAAGAGATCATCAGATTACAAAGAGATTCCTAGTGTATATATTAAGGATACAAAAAGATCCCCAGAAAACCAAGAGATCCCCGGTTATTATCCTTTTGAGAGTGGTATTTCCTTATGATTGCCTTTATATTCTATTTTCATTATTGTACTCTTACTGGCATGTATAGATTATTACTGTACATTTCAATTATGTTGTTATCTTATCCTGTTATTTAATTAAATATTAACCTCAGTAGGCCCTGACCTTCCTCGTCACTACCCGATCGAGGTTAGGCTTGGCACTTACTGAGTACCACTGTGCTCTACTCATGCCCTTTCTACGCATGTTTTTATATGGAGATCCAGGTACTACTGATTGGGCCTACCATCATTGGGGAAGCAACCACTTAGAGACTTCGAGGTACGCCGGCCGCGTCCGCAGACCAAGGAGTCCCTTTCTATTCCTGCTTAGCATTTAGCCCTTTTGTACTTTTCTGTTTGTTAGACATTTTCGGAGTTAGAGCTATGTGGCATTTATCTTAGCTTGTGATTCGTGGGGTCTTGGGTCTTGGATTTAGATGTTGTTTTGAGTCTTGTACATATATGATGTATGCTGAGTGGAACATTTAACTCAACTATTGCCTTAATTCCATTTTTAAACCGTTTTATTCCCATAAGTTTGGTTTCTTCCGCAATTTAAGCTTACCTAGTCGTAGAGACTCGGTGCCATCACGATGGTTCATGGAGGGCAAACCGAGGTCATGACAAGTTGGTATCAGAGCTTAAGGTTTGTAGGAGACACGGATCACAAGCCGATTTATTAGAGTCTCGCTGATCAATATGGAGATGTCTGTACTTATTTACGAGATCATAAATTTTGAAGGGATTTTTACCTGGGCGACTTGGGTATGTGATTCTTACTCGATTTAGACTAATTTTCATGAAACTTCACTTAAATTCATCCTTTACTTTCGAAATTTTGGTAGAAATTTGGGGAAAGGTTCTTGGACCAAGAGATTGGATTTTGACTGGGTATTTGACATCAGATTGGAATAATTTTGATATGGTTAGACTAGAGTGTGAGGATTTCAAAAATATAAATTTCACCCAATTCCGAGATGTAGGCTCGAGGAGCATTTTGTTCATTTTATATATTTTCACGCATTAGCTTAAAATTTAATCATAGGATCAGTTACATGAAGTATTATTTTCATTATTAAATGGAATTGAATAGATTTGGGCCATTTGGAACTTGATACTCGTTGCAAAGGCGTAGTTTCAGGTTGATTTGAGCTTGTCAAGGTAAGTGGCTAGTCTAACCTTGTGTGGGGGACCTTCCCCGTAGGATATGATATTTGATAATTTAAATGCCTTGTACGTGAGGTGACGAGTGCGCGCTTGAGCTAATTGTTAAAAATCCGATTTTACTTTAAGTATTTTAACTGAGTTCTTTTCTTCCCTATTTTATTCTACTTGCAAACTTAGTATGTTGTTAGTTAGAAAAGTATGCTTAGTTGGCTTAATTTATTATTTGCTTAAACTGCCTTAGTTGCATCACGTGAAGCATGTTAGGCTAGACTTTAGCTATTTGCTTGTATGAAATTGGCATTTAATTTAATATACTTGTGTTGCTGCTGTGTGTTTTAATTTGGGACTATGGGACGACATCCTGAGAGATTCCCTGCACGTATTTATGAACTAAACTGAGGTGCATGATACAAAGAGATCCCTGACATATATTGAGGATACCGAAAGATCCTCGGGATTATAAGAGATCCCTAGCATATATTGAGAATACAAAGAGATCCTCAGGATACATAGATATCCTTAGTGTATATATTTAGGATACCAAGAGATTCTCTACCAAGAGATCCCTGGTTATTATCCTTGTTGAGAGTGATATTTCCTTGTCCTTGTCTTTATATTATGTTTCCGTTATTGTACTCATATTATCCTGTATAGACTCTTACTGTAGATTCTCAATTATATTGTTATCTTATCCTATCAGTTTATTAATTATTAACCTCAGTAGGACCCTGACCTTCCTCGTCACTACCCGACAGAGGTTAGGCTTGGCATTTATTGAGTATCCCTGTGGTCAACTCATGCTCTTTCTGCGCATGTTTTTCATGTACAGATCCAGGTACCACTGATCAGGCCTATTCCTTGAGGGAGGCAACCACTTAGAGACTTTGAGGTACATCTGCAGCATCCGCAGACCAAGAAGTCCCTTTCTATTCCTGCTTAGCATTTAGCCTTTCTGTAGTTTTCTGTTTGTTAGACATTTCCGGAGTTAAAGGTATGTAGCATTTATTTTAGCTTGTGATTCGTGGGGTTCCGGGTCTTGGATTTAGATCTTGTTTTGAGACTTATACATGTATAGTGTATGCTGAGTGGCACATTTAACACTATTATTATTTTAATTCTATTTTTAAATCGTTTTATTCTCGCAAGTTTTGTTTCTTCCGCAATTTAGGCTTACTTAGTCGTATGGACTTGGTGTCATCACGATGGTTCACAGAGGGAGAACCGGGGTCGTGACAATCACCCTTCGTGCATTAACTCCCAAATCATGGCATGGCATCACCCTTCTTTCATTAACACTCATAACATTGGCACAACATCACCCTTCGTGCCTTACACTCACTCACAATATCATGCACGACATTACCCTTCGTGCTTTACACTCTTCCTACCCAGACAATAGAAATAATACGTCCTAGAAAGGGAATCAACTATTTCAACAATAATATCCCGGCAAAGGATTTAGCTATAACCAATCTCATTTTCAACAATTACTTTAGAAAATGAAACTCAGCTTGATAAAATACTCAACAATAGTCAATTACAAAGAAACTTTCATAAGCTTTGTTCAAAAATAATAATCATTAATTTGAGTATGATCGATATATAATAGAGTCACAACAATCATGATATAAGACTCACAGGCATGCTTGACACCAATGTATAGGTACTCGTCACCACACTAATATATCGTACTCGATACTAGCACATAGCAAATTAGACCACAAATCCTATTTCCTCAAGCTAAGATTAGTCCAAACACTTAATTCAATTCTATGGACAAGATTAAGCCTCAATTACCGCTTTATCGCTTGGTTACACTCCCGATCTGCTTGTATCTAGTCATAAATTACTTAATAACTTTAATAAATGCTAAATAAACCAATTCTAATGCATTAAAATAGGTTTCCCATTGTTTTCTCCAAAAAGTCAAAAATCAAACCAGGGCCTGCTTAGTCAAAACCCGAAGTTTGAACAAAAACCCGATCACCCATTCACTCATGACCTCAAATATGCAATTAGTTTTGAAATCGGACCTCAAATTGAGGTCCAAATCCCCAAAATTTGAAATTCCTAATTTCTATCCAAAAACACCCAATTTTTCATGAAAAACCCTAGATTTTGAAGTGAAATTATGTAAAAGTATGGATTAGATTGAAGAAGATGAGTTAGAAATCACTTACTTATGATTTGGAGAAGTTTGAGCCTTTGGAATATTGCCTACGGGTGTTTAGGTTTGGTAAAAGTTGTAAAATGATGAAAATTCCTGTTTGAATTCCCAGTTAACAGGTGCAATTACCGCAATTGTGATCAAGGGTTCACAATTGAAGTATTGCTATCTTAGCATTTGCGAAGGAAATGCCCTAACTACGATGTAAGGGCCTTCGCATTTTCCAGCCTTGAGGTTGAATTTGCGATGAGGGCCTACCCAGGCTTGGTTCGCAATTGTGACACTTTGGTCGCATTTCCCAAGCCTGACCACTTCGCAATTGCAAAGCCTGATCTCGCAATTGCGAGATCAGAGGCCTGTGCAATATACCAGATGCACAGCTGCATTTTCCTAAGTCCAAATGACCCTGTGCCTATCCAAAACTTGCACTAGCCCTCGGGGATCTAAACCAAACATGCACGCAAGTCTAAAAATATAATACAGACTTGCTTGTGCGATCAAATCATAAAAATAACATCAACAACTACGAATTTAGCCTCAAATTCATGAAATTCTTATTGAAATTTCCATTTTCTCAACTAAAGGTCCGATTTATACCAAGTCAACTCCGCTTCTTACCAAATTCTACAGATTTGACTTAATTATTATTTTAAACCTGTACCAGGCTCTAAAACAAAGATATGGGCCTGATACCATCAAGAACACACATCATTTCATTTCAAAAAGTCTTTATATTTTCCAACAAATAATTTCCTTTAAATATTCTTTTCTCGGGCTTGGGACCTCGAAATTAGATTTTGGGCTTACGCCCAAGTCCCAATTTTACTACGGAACTGCAAGACCGTCAAATCATGGGTCCTGATCCATTTATCAAGAATATTTGCCAAAGTCAATTTTAATCAGTTTTAATGGTAAAAATCAATATTTTTATTAAATTTCACATAAAAGCTTTTTGGAAATACGCCCGTACTGCACCCACAAATCGAGGTGCGGGAAAAGAGGTTTCTGTGGCCTCATAACACATTTTTGACTTCTAAATGAGGGATGACCTTTAGGATCATCACATTCTCCACCTTTAAAACAATCGGTCATCCTCGAACGAACATAGAAAAGTACCTGAGTCGCTGAAATGATGAAGATATCGGCTCAACATATCGGACTTGGTTTTCCAAGTCGCTGCCTCAATAGGCTGACCTCTCCTCTGCTGACAAACTGAAGGGAAATTATTCGATCTCAACTGGCGAACCTGCCGATCTAGAATAGCTACCGGCTCCTCCTCAAAGGTCAAGTCCTTGTCCAACTGGACAGTGTTGAATTCTAACATGTAGGATGGATCACCGTGATACTTCCGAGGAATGGACACATGAACATTGGGTTCACAACTGATAAACTCGATAGAAATGCAAGTCTTTAAGCCATCTCTCCTACTCGATCAAGAATCTCAATAGGACCGATGAATCTTGGGCTTAGCATACCCTTTTTCCTAAATCTCATCACGCCCTTCATGGGTGACACCTGAAGCAATACTCGCTCCCCGACCATGAATGGCACATCGCGAAGCTTATGGTCAGTGTAACTATTTTGCCTGGACTGAGATGTACGAAGCCTATCCTAAATGATCTTAACCTTATTCAAGGCATCCTATACTAGATCTGTACCCAACAACCAAGCCTCTGCCGGCTCAACCATCCAACTGGCGACCAATACCGCCTACCATATAATGCCTCATAGGTAGCCATCTGGATGCTCGACTGGTAACTGTTATTGTAGGCAAACTCAGCTAATGGAAAAAACTAATATCACGAACCTCCAAAGTCAATAGTACACTTAGATTGTCTATCTGTTTGAGGATGAAATGTGTTGCTCAACTCGACCCAAGTACCTAAATCACGCTGAACTGCCCTCCAGAAATGCTAGGTAAACTATGTACCTTTGTCAGAAATAATAGACACATGCACACCATGAAGACGAACAATCTCCTAGATATAGATCTCTTCCAACTGCTCAGAAGAATACGAAACTGCCACAGGATTGAAATGTGCTGGCTTAATCACCCTATCTACAATAACCTACACAACATCGAACTTCCTCTAAGTCCGTGAAAGTCTAACAATGAATCCCATAGTGATACGATCCCATTTCCACTCAGGAATCTCAATCTTCTGGAACAAACCACCAGGTCTCTGATGCTTGTACTTTACCTGCTGACCATTCAAACACCGGACTACATACGCTACAATATCCTTCTTCATCCTACTTTACCAATAATATTGTCGCAAGTCCCGATACATCTTAGCGATGCCCGAATGAATGGAATATCGTGAACTATAGACCTCATCTAGAATTAACTCAAACCGTCTTTCCACATTAGGAACACAATACGACCATGCATCCTCAAAAGCCCATCATCTCCAACTATAACCATCTTGGCACCTCCATGCTGCACTGTGTCTCTAAGGACAAGCAAATGAGGATCATCATACTGCCAATCTTGGATACGCTCAAATAATAAAGAATGAGAGATTGTACAAGCATAAACATGGGTGGGCTCAGAAACATCAAACCTCAACTGATTGGCCAAAACATGAACATCCAAAGCAAGAAGTCTCCCACCGACTGGAATATACGCAAGACTACTCATACTGACTGACTTCCTACTCAAAGCATCAATCACTACATTTTCCTTCCCCAAATGATGCAGATGGTGATATCATAGTCTTTCAATAGCTCCAACCACCTCCTTTGTCTTAAATTTAGCTCATTCTTCTTGAACAAGTATTGCAAACTCTTGTGATCCGTGAACACCACACATGACACGTCATATAAATAATGCCTTCAAATCTTCAACGCGTGAACAATGGCTGCTAGCTCCAAACCATGAACTGGACAATTCTTCTCATGGATCTTCAACTATCGTGAAACATATGCAATAAGCTTCACATTTATAATCAACACAACACCAAGTACGGCATCAAAATACACTGTGTATGACCCTAAACCAGTATGCAATACCAATGCTGGAACCATAGTCAAAGCTATCTTGAGCTTCTGAAAGCTCGTCTCACATTCGTCCGTCCACCTGAACTAGGCACCCTTCTTGGTCAACCTGGTCATCGGAGTTGCAATAGATGAAAATCCCTCCACAAACAATGGTAACAGCCTACCAATCTTAAGAAACTCTAGATCTCAGTAGCTGATGTGGATCTAGGCCACTCCTTGACTGCTGCAATCTTCTTAGGATCCACCTGGATACCCTCTGCTGATACAACGTGTCCCAATAATGCAACCGAGCTAAACCAAAACTCACATTTCAAAAACTTAGCATATAACTGACTATCCTTCAGAGTCTAGAGAACGACTCAAAGATGATGCTCATGCTCCTCCCGACTGGGGGAATAGATCAAAATATCATCAATGAAGATAATTATGAAGAATCCAAGTAAGGCTTGAACACTACGTTCATCAAATCAAAAAATGTTGCTGGGGCATTTATAAACCCAAATGACATCACTAAGAACGCATAATGCTCGTACCGAGTGAGAAAAGATGTCTTAGTGACATCGGATGCCCAAATCCTTATATAATGGTATCCAAATCTAATATCAATCTTTGCAAACACTTTGGCACCCTGAAGCTGATCAAACAAATCATCAATCCTCGAAAATAGATATTTATTCCTTATTGGGTCCTTGTTCAACTGGAGATAGTTTATGCACATCCTCATCGATCCATCCTTATTCTTAACAAACAAGACTGGTGCACCTCAAGGCGATACATTAGGTCTAATAAAGCCTTTATCCAGCAGGTCTTGCAATTTTTCTTTCAATTCTTTCAACTATGTAGGGGACATACGATACGGCGAGATGAAATGAGCTGAGTTCTTGGAGCCAAACTAATGAAAAAGTCAATATCCCTATCGGGTGGCATCCTTGGAAAGTTTGAAGGAAATACCTCTAGATACTCACGAACAACATGAACAGAATCCATAGAAGGAGTATCAACACTAGAATCGCGAACATACGCCAAATAGGCCAAACATCCCTTATCAACCATATCCCGAGCCATCATATATGAGCTAGTAGAATGATCAAGAGTCCCTATACACTCCAAACAAGGCAACTACGGCAATGATAAGGTTATAGTCTTGGCATGACAGTCCAATAAAACATGATAAAAGCATAACCATTCCATCACTAAAATGACATCAAAGTCTACCATATCGAGAAGTAGGAGATCCAAACTGGTCTCAAGACCCCCAATAATAGAGTGATAGACTCGATCTACAATAATAGAATCACCCACCAGTTTAGACACTTATACAGATGCATTCAAAGAATTATAAGGCACAACCATATAAAGGGCAAAATAAGATGACATAAAGGAATATGTAGACCTCAAATCAAATAGAATTGAAGCATCTCTACTACAAACCGAAACTGTACCTGTAATAGCTGAATTAGAGGCCTAAGCCTCAGGTCTAGTTGGAATAACATAACATCGGGTCTGGGCCATACCACTCTGAAGTATATCCCGAGGACGTCCTCCTAGTGGTTGGCCTCCACCTCTAGCTGCATAACCTTCATCTCTAACGGCTTGACCTCCACCTCAACACCTCGACCCTTACCTCTAGCTGGCTGAGCGGGTGGTGGAATACTCGATGCTTGAACTATGGTACGGGAACCTGATGTAGGGAGCTGCTCGGTGCTCGAAGGCAAAATCTAACAATATGTCTCGTATCACCACAAGTATAACAAGCTCTCGACTGCTGGGATTGTTGTCCTAAAACTGACCCTGACGGCCTCAGTAAGAACCCTGAAACCTCTAGAGTGGAGGTGAACTGATAGGAGCTGGTGAAGCACTGTAAGGTAGCTGGTCTGAATACTCCAAATAAGAACCATGACCACTTGGAGCACGTCCTGAAGTGATGAATGAATGGCCATGGGAGGATGGCCCTTACCAAAAGAATCCCTGCCTATAAACATGACACTACTGAACCTGCCAGAATGACTAGGCCTTTTGTTAGACCACTCTCCTATAATAGTACCATCTCAACTCCTCTAGCCACATTGGCTGTATCCTGGAAAGAAATCTCACTCCCCGTCTCCTTAGCCATTTGAAATGATAGACTGAGCTAGTCCCTCAATAAAAATCTTCACCGTCTCTCGGTAGGAAGTATAATAAGAGAATGACGGGCCAAGGCAATAAATCTGGTCTCGTACTAAGTGACGGTTATAGAACCTTACTGGAGATGCTCAAACTACCTCTGATAGTCCTCCCTCTGAGTGATAGGAAGAAGCTTCTCCAGAAATAACTGAGATAACTGATCCCAAGTTAAAGCTGGTGACCCTACTGGTCTAGCGAAAAATAATTCCTCTACCAAGTCTTTGCAGAACCTGACAGATGGAAAGCAGCAAAGTCGACCCCATTGGTGTCTAATATCCCCATGTTCCGTAGAATCTCATAATAGATGTCCAAACAGTCATGGGGATCCTCTGAAGATGTATCTCCATAAGTAGTAGTGAAGAGCTTGGTCAACCTATCCAACCTCTAGAAAGCATCAGCAAACACGGGTGCTTCATCACCGATCTAAGCTGCCACACCTTACATTACTACTACAACTAGCTGAGCTGCTGAAGCTTGAATTTTAGGAGCCATATGCTCTGGAGTTCAAATAGCGGGAGTCTGTGCTCCTCCCTTAGCCTGAGAGACGACTGATGCTGCAGAAAGTAAGCCTACCTGGGCGACACTCTCCATAATACCTACTAGACAAACCAGAGCATCCTAGAGTACCAGGTAGCAATGAACCCCTCTAGGACCAGAGTTGGGCTTCCTGGAACTGTCTATGTTGGAACCTCTTTCTCAAACTCTACCTGAGGCTCTGCCGCTGGTGCTGCTGCTCTGGGCTGAGCCCTGCTTCTACCTCGGCCTCGTCCTCTACCCCTTGTAGGAGCTACCACTGGGGGCTCGGTCTATTGATCAACGCATGAAGAAGCACGTGTTCTTGCCATCTGCAAAGAATGGAGTAGAAGTTCAATTAGTATTGAGAAGTCAAATTGCACTACAAAGAATAATAGATGTGAAGTTATTCCTAAACTCTATAGCCTCTAAGGATAAGAATAGAAGTCTCCGTACCAATCCCATAGACTCTACCTAGCTTGTTCATGAATTGTGAGACCTAAGCAACCTACACCTCCAATACAAACTTGTCACGACCCGGATTTACCACCCTCGAAAGTCGTGATAGCGCCTACTCGTGAAAGCTAAACAAGCCAACTATTAAGGTTTCAACCCATTAGCAATCAACCCAAATAGATATAAACAATATTTAAGGATACACAGATGAAAAGTGAGAAAGATTTATAACAAATTAAAATAGTTCGATACATGTCTACCCATGAATCTGGTGTCACAATTTTACTAACTACTAAAATTTTTGCTACAAACTTAAGTCTGGAAAGAAAAGTACAACTGTTTTCGGAATAAAAAGAGACATTAGAAAGCGAAAATGGGGAAGGAGGACTTTAGGCTCTACAGATTCCAGCAAATCTACCTTGGACTTCTTGGAACGAAGGAAGCTACCTCAGCTACTCGCCGGTTCTACTATTGAACTCTGCATAACAAAATAGAAAATGTAGCATCAGTACAACCGATCCCATGTACTGAGTATGTGTCGAGCCTAACCTCGATGAAGTGGTGATGAGGCTAGGTCACGACAATCATATATACATGTGAAGTTAAATCATATACAACGAGAATCATAATAACATAAATCCACAGAATAAGGTGGGAAGGGACATGCTACGGGAAATATCAGATTCTAACAATAAGCCAGCAAAGAAGTATAATGAACATCATATCTATATCAACAAGAATAATAAAACGGCAACACGTGCACGATATCACCCTTCGTGCTTTCACTCTTGTCCTTATCGTATGAAATAACAAAAATGGCATGACATTACCCTTCATGCATTACCTCTCATAATCATGGGACAATATCACCCTTCGTGCATAATTCCCACAATATCGGCACGGCATCACCTTTCGTGCATTAACTCTTAAATCATGGAATGGCATCACCCTTTGTGCATTAACACTTATAAAATCGGCACGGCATCACCCTTCGTGCATTACACTCACCCCCAATATCATGCATGGAATCACTGTTCGTGCTTTACACTCTTCCTCACCCAAACAATAGAAACAACACGTCCCGGTAAGGGAATCAACTATATCAACAATAACATCCTGACAAGGGATTTAACTATAACCAATTTCATTTTCAACAATTACTTTACAAAATGAAACTCAACTTGAGCCAATACTCAATAATAGCCAATTACCATGAAACTTTCATAAGCTTTGTTCAACATTAATAATCATCAATTTTAGCATGATAAATACATAATAGAGTCACAACAATCATGATATAAGACTGATAAATATGGATTATGATGCATTTTATACTCCTTCTTACTTTATTTTTGATAATAAATGTGTACAAAATAGTCCCAAAGGCTTACATGCTATACTTGTTTGCAAGGTTTGGTCAACAAGGTGAAAATTTGTCAAAACTGGCTCAAAAAGTAGTGAAACATGCATAAGTACCAAGAACAAGTCAAAGAACAGTGCAATTGGTCCACTGCGGCCGCACTCCATTTAGTGCGATCTGCAGTGAGGAGGTTAAGAGTGGTGCCTATCCCAGGATATCAAGCATTGCACCCACAAAGCATTTCATGCAAACCCCAATGGACTCACTACGGCCGCATTCAATATTGTGCGGTCCACAAAGAGGAAGTTCAGAGAGTTGCCAATTTGGGGAATCATTGCCAATGCGGTCCGTAGTCTTTTTTGTGTGGACCGCAATAGAGGCCACCGTGGCCGCGAAGCATTTTTGCGGTCCGTGGTGGCCAAGTTCAGAGACCAGAGTTTTAAACCAAGCCTCAATGTGGCCACATTTATTTTGTGCGGACCGCACAACCCTCATAGGGATATTTTTGTCCAGAAAATTTGGCCTAGTATAAATAGTTTCTTTTCCCATTTTTAGGTCATCAGTTGTATTTTAATGTTGGGTTGCTCTCGTGAACAGTGTTTCTTAACAATTTTGAGTAATTTAGAATACTTTTATCATTGAATCTTCAAGTATTAACTGTAGCAAAATATTATGGGATTTTCTTCATCTATTTATCAGTTTTCTTTTATTATCATAAGTTGCTAGACTCATTAGCTAGGGTTGTGGTTCAACCCTAATATGGGTAATTGATAGGTCTTGTCTTTTAAAGCCTGAATGCCTATGAGTGTTTGATACTTAGACTAATTTATGGTTTCAATATTGAATTAGTGGTTGCAAACACTAATTTGTGCCTATTTGTCTGGGGTTCTTCTTGAGAAAGAGAACTTAAGTGTAGGAAAATTAGTACTACAAGGAATTGGAGCGTATTCAAGAGATTGATAGGCCCAATTAAATGGTTAAACCTAGAGATAGTAATACCAGACTTGAACCTAAATTGCTTGCACAAATTATCTTAGCCAGTTGGTATTGAGAAAGTCAATTAGGGAAAAATCACTCAAACTACCGAGAGGTATAGAATGAGAAGTATCGTGCATTGGTTATATCGTAATCGCAAACATGACAACCTAGCCTTAGACTCAGAACCCGTCAAGTATCCACCTAGGAGAAAGTCACTTCCCTAGTGCCTCCTTATTTATTTAGACAACCTCAAGTATTTCCCTCTTAGCTTACTTTTAGTTCAATTTAGCATCATAATAGTATAATTATTAGAGGTAACAAAAAGACCAACTTTTACTAGAAGTGCAATTATAAGCTATTACACATCTATAATTTTGATAGAAACTCAATCCCCATTTCAATCTCCCTGTGGAAATCGATCCTGACCCTCTGGGGTAAAATATGCTTCGCCCATGATCACTTTCTGGCGCCGTTGTTGGGTAGCTTATAGTTTTGGCTATCTATCTAATTATTTTGTGTATTCTTCTTCTTTCCTTCTGCATTAATTTTTGTGTGTCACAACTTTAGTACAGAATGGTAGCAAACAATAATGACCCTCTTGCAAAAGTGATTGCGGGGGAGGAGGTAGATGATAACAGAGATGATGAGGTGCCTCTTGTACCTCAAGGACAATAGAGAGGCCGCCAAGCCTATACCAATGATTATATTCTAGACCCTTCTCCGCCACCTCCAAGAGCTTCTCCTCAGTGCTTCCCAACCAAGGCTATGCTAGTGCAATCGTCCTACCCCGTATTTGGGCAGACAATTTTCAAATTACTAATGTGATACTAACATTGTTGGAGCACCGAGGGTATTTCATGGGTGCTCCCACTCATAATGCTTACAAACATCAAGGGTTTCATGGACTCCTGTTGGGGAAGCAAGCAAACTAATATATCAGAGGAAGCACTTTGTTGAGACTATTCCCTTTCTCACTTAGAGGGAAGGCATTGGATTGGCTTGAGTGACTTTTTAACTATTCCATCACTACTTGGGATGAGTTGGTAAATAAGTTAATTGCAAAGGTTTTATCACCGGGACACATGGAAGCATTAAGAGATGAGATCTTAGCTTTTAAGAAGGAGCCACTCAAACACTATACGAAATTTGGGAGAGATATAAAACCACGGTAAAGGAATGCCCCAACGATATGACTGAGGCAATGATACAATAGACTTTCTATAGGGGCATAAACATAATAAATCAATGCATAGTGAACCAACTTGCTAGGGGTAATTTTATGAAGCTATCTTATGATGAGGCTTGTGACATTCTTGACTAGATGGCTGACACGTCCTCCGATTGGAAAAGTAGAGCCAATGTGCCACAGGGAGACCCGCGAACACTCGCACAAATAGCTACACGATCATGGACAGGTTATAGCAGGGCTGACAACAATAATGAACCAGCTAGCAAAGGCACATTTGCAGTAGGTTCAAAATCCACGCCAAGTAAATGACATGGATGGTGTCAACACGCTAGTGAAAAAAAGAAGATAAAGAGGTTAACATAATCAAGGGAGTTTGGATCAATTTGACAATGATTATGGTGGATTCCAAGATGATAGTTACGATGTGCAGAATGAAAAAGTGCAATACGTGAACAATTATCAGGACCAAAGGGGAAAATTCTTCTAACCAATAAAAATGGAGACCCAAGATAATTGAGGTGATAAGAAACAACAAGGGAATAGTAATTGGGGAAACAACAACCAAAATTCCAATTGGGACAATCAGAACAATAATCAGAATAATCAGGGTAATTGAAATGGCAACAACAACAACTAGGTGATAACAACAATCAGGGAGGTTGGAACATGGCAATCAAAGAAACCAGACGTAAGGCTTCCAAAGGCCCCCAATGTAACATAACCCCATTTCCATCCCAAGGTCCTAGTTTGTACAACAATGAAATAGGGTGAATTGAAATGATGTTTGAACAGATGATGAAAAAGAGTGCAAACTCTGATGCTCATTTGGCTTCCAACAATACTTCAATCAGAAACTTGGAGGTTCAATTAGGCCAAATCTCACAGTCATTGAACACTCATCCTAAGGGGGCTCCGCCAAGTGATACAGTAGTTAAGCCAAAGGGTGGGAATAATCATGTTATGGTGGTAACTACAAGAAATGGACGAGGCGGTGATGTGAATGCCTCCAATCGAAAAGAATTTTTTAGTGATGAAGTTGAGTTGCAAGAAGATGAGATTCCTTTGAAAATGTGATTGATGAGTGATAATAGGCTAAATCTAGGCAATTTAGCGATTGTTTATGCTCCCACTTGATTATGTTCCAATGTCATAATATGGTTAATTGATGAAAATGGGCTCTAATTGTGAATTGTGCGCATTGTAGGACGAGGAGCCTACGTGATGCCTTAAAATGACGATTGGAACTATTTTGGAGCAAGAAAGACCCCTCAGAGCTGAGTATGCATGAAAACGAGAAAAATAATGAAGGAAATAAAGACATAGAACTAGCATGCCTAGAAGCACGATCGCATTAGTTTTAGCACGGCCAATAAAGAATATCATACAACTAGCGCGGCCATTAGCACGTTCAGTAGCGCGACCGCGCTAGTCCCAGTTTAGGAAAAGAATTATCAGGAGCAGAATTAGAAATATGGAGGAAATTTCACTTAACCTATATAAAATCAAGCTCGTCGAAGGATTGTTTATCAAGGTATTCATAGTCTAGAACAAGAAAAAAGGAGGCATGAGGCAAGGAGGAGATTTAACCATCAAGTTATTCTTTTCTTCTCTTTGTTTTCACTCTTTGTGATGAAATTGAATCCTATTGTGATGAACGCTAGTATGAGTGGCTAAAATCTATTGTTCTAGGGTCATGGGTAAAACATAAATATTATTGTTCGAAGTTTAATTTGATGAATTTGGTATTATCATATTGGGTTATTTATTTAATTTCGTTTTTAATTATTTTGCTGAGTAGCTAACAGTGAAATACTATCTACGAATATAGAGTTGAACTCGAAAGTGGGAACTTTAGATTGCATATAGAATTAAATAGAGCAAGTTCTTGAACCCGGGCATCAGAGAACAGATTCGCAATTAGGATAGACATATACCTAATTTCCATGCTTGGTTGAAATACAGGAATTATAAATACATTCTTGTTAACCTTAATTCCATTGACATATAGGCATTGAGTGAATTTGAATAGGCGAGTAAGGACTCGACAGATTTTTATGTGTAATATCAACCCTGTCAATCAACAATCCAGATAAATCAATTAGTCATTATAAGCCAAGAACACAACACAATTGTTAGCTAGCCCGTGACCCTGGAATATTCTCTCCTACTAATTGTTAGTCGAAATTGTTATTTCTTTGGTTGATTGTTATAGTTAAATTATTGCCGGATAGTTTTAGGTAGTAAATTAGTTACATCTTGATTTTGTGAAACTCTCTTAGATTGATATGTTAATTGAGTTTGAATCAATCAATAGTTAATCACTACGCTTCGTGAGAATGATACTCTACTCACTATATTACTACTTGACGATCACGTGCACTTGCATGAGTGTTTTGGTCGCAACAAGTTTTTGGTGCCGTTGCCGGGGACTTAGAAATTAGCTACTTGACTGAATTGAGCTCATACTATTTATTTATTCAAGTTTTGATATTCATTTCACCTTATTTGTGTTAACACATGCTTTTCTCTTGAATGCAGAGGAGTCGAAATGCAAACAATCTCCTTCATCTTGATCATAAATTTGAACGAACACTTCACAGAGTGAGGAGGGATGTGGATGCTCGAACTAGAACTGAAAGAGATTTGGACATAGTAGTTCAACCACAGCCAATTGAGATGGAAGGAAATGAAGAGCGCACGCTGATTGAAGCCGCAAGGCCCAATGTTGCTAATATGACTCTGGCTATTGTGAAGCCTGATATCACAGGGTAATTTTAACTCAAATAATACATGGTGCAGCTGATCCAGTCCACAAGGCTATATGTGGGTCTATATCATGAAGACCCATAGAGGCACATTCAGAACTTCCTGGAAATTACGGATGCTTACAATTATCCGAACGTTTCCAAGGACTATGTCAGGCTAACACTTTTCCCCTTTCACTGCTTGGGGAAACTTAGGAATGGATCCGCACCTGGGATGATATGGCACATAAATTCTTTATCGCGTATTTCCCTACTAAGAAAATAAAGATATTGAGGAGTCAAATTTTAGGGTTTGAAAAACGAGATGGAAAGACACTTCGTCAAGCATGGGAAAGGTATAAGAAAAATGCTCAAAGACTCTCCACATCATTGTCAAATGGACGAGGTATTGGGTCACACTTTTGTGGATGGGTTAGATGATACATCAAAGATGAATCTTGATTCAGCCTGTGGGGGTAGTTGCATGGCCAGACCGTACAGGGAAATCCAAATCTTGCTGAATAACTTCACTGCTAATAATCATAATTGCCAAGGTGAGGGTGATTCACTAAAGGCGATTAAGAAAAAATCAGCTGTAGTACTTGAGCTCGACGACTCGTCAGCCATGAGAGACAATATTGCAAAGTTGGACAACCAAATGACTAGGATGAAAATGTAACAACCACAAACAATGCAACATGTACAACAAATGGCTAGTTGCTGCTAATTATGTAGGGACAATCATATGAGTGACATGTGTCCCACGAATCCATAATCCATCTATTTTGTGGGGCAACAGAATAGAGGTCCACCAAATAAGCAAGCAAAATATGGAAATTCTTACAATCCAAATTGGAGGAATCATCCCAACTTCTCATAGGGTGGAAATCAACAGAATTAGAATCAGCATAGACCCCAAGGGAATTTCAATCATCCTCAGAAGCCAACCCAGCAAATTTTAGAGACTACCAATGATTTGCTGAAGAAGTTGTTGATTTACAATCACCAGCCCAAGACCAACTTCAGGAACCTTGAAAGGAGAATGAGGCAGTTAGCAACGAACCAAAACACTAGACCTGCAGGCGCTTTCCCAAGTGACACAGAAAAGAATCCTTAATGAATGCAGTTGCACTCATAAAAAGAAAGACAAGCTCATACTCGAAGGGGAGTTAATTCCTAAAGAGATGCACGAGCCAAAGAATGTTGCTGAAATTCCAGAGCCAGTGGAGGCTCCGAGGCCCCCACCACCTTTTCCCCAGAGATTGCAGAAGAAGAATGATGATCACATGTTCAACAAATTTCTCTCCATGTTGAGCTAGGTTCAATTAAATATTCCTCTCGTTGATGTGCTGCGTGAAATTATAAAGTATGCAAAGTACATAAAAGATATAGTGGCTCACAAGAGAAGATTAACTAAATTTGAGACAGTTGTACTTACTGAAGAGTGCACTTCAAGGCTCCAAAATAAGCTTCCTCAAAAGCTTACGGATCCTGGAAGCTTCACTATTCCTGTGCGCATTGGTAATATTGACGTGGGTCGTGCTCTTTGCGATTTGGAGGCGAGCATAAATTTTATGCCCTTATCTTTTTTCAAGAAATTGGGCCTGGGAGCTCCAAGGCCAACTAGTGATGTTGCAGCTGGCGGATAGGTTGATAGCACACCCAAATCGGGTGATTGAAGATGTGTTGCTGCAAACTGGGAAATTTATCTTTCCCGCTGAATTCATTATCCTAGATTATGAGGCTGATGAATTGGTCGCAATTATATTAGTGCGACCTCTCTTGGCTACTGGTCATGCAATTATTAAAGTGAGAGAAGGAAAAATAATTCTGAGGTTAGATGACGAGGAAGCAATTTGTAATGTCTATAGGGCAATCCAACTTCCTCGCCACTATGAGGAGCTCTCAATGATATCTGTTGTTGAGGTTGATGAAAAATTCGTGACCCGAGTGTATATCTATATGATTCTCTTGAGAAAGAACTTATGTTGTTTGATAGCCTAGGGAGTGATGATGAGGTTGAGGAGCTGATGCACATCATAGATACCTCTTGTGCGTACATGCAACGAATATACCCCTTTGAGCCTTTGAATAGGCTAGATGAGCCCCCTCCAAAGCTGTCAATCGAGGAAAACCCAAAATTGGAGCTTAAACCTCTCCCACCTCACCTTCAATATGCTTATTTTGGTGACTCTGACACTTTACCTATTATTGATTCTTCTGACTTGTCTAAATTGCAGGAAGAGAAGCTATTGAGAGTGCTACGTGAACACAAGCGAGCACCTGGGTGGACAATGTATGACATTAAGGGCATTAGTCTAGATATTTTCATGCATAAAATCCTTATGGAGGACGGACACAAACCCAATGTAGAGCAACAACGCCGACTAAATCCAATCATGAAAGAGGTTGTAAGAAAAGAAGTGATTAAGTGGCTTGTTGCAAATATTGTATTTCCAATCTCAGACAGCAAATGGGTAACTCCCGGTCAATGTGTACCAAAGAAAGGGGGGATGGCTGTAGTGCTTAATGAAAATAATGACTTAATTTCGACAAGGACAATCACTTTGTGAAGGATTTGCATAGATTATAGAAAACTGAACAATGCCACCCGAAAGGACCACTTCCCCCTCCCTTTTATTGCCCAAATGCTTGATACATTAGCTGGCGAGGAGTACTACTGTTTCTTAGATGGTTACTCGGGTTATAATCAGATTACTATAGCCCCAGAGGACCAAGGGAAGACCAGATTTGCGTGTCCTTATGGCACATATGCGTTCAAGAGAATGCCCTTTGGTCTTTGTAATGCACCCGCAACTTTTCGGAGGTGTATGATGGCTATTTTTACTGACATGGTTGACAGATTTGTGGAAGTTTTCATGGATGATTTTTCTGTGTTTGGATGTTCTTTTGATTACTGCTCGATGAATCTTGATAAAGTGCTTGTGAGGTTTGAAGAAACAAACTTAGTACTAAACTGGGAAAAGTGCCATTTCATGGTACGTGAAGGCATTGTTTTGGGACACAAGGTTTCCAAAACTGGTTTGCAGAGTGGACAAGGCAAAGGTGGAAACAATTGAAAAATTTCCCCCACGACGTCCGTCAAAGGCATTCGCAGTTTCTTGGGACATGCAGGTTTTAATTGTCGTTTCATTAAAGATTTTTCAAAAATTTCCTCTCCCTTGTGCAGGTTGCTTGAGAAAGATGTCTCCTTTAAATTTGATGATCTGTCTGAAGGCATTCGAGGAGCTGAAGGGACGGTTAGTTACTGCACCAATTATCATTGCGCCAGATTTGGAGCAGCCATTTAAGTTGATATGTGATGTGAGTGACTTAGCTATTGGAGCTGTATTAGAGAAAAGGAGGAATAAAATCTTTCACACTATCTACTATGCAAGAAAGACTCTGAATCCTGCCCAGATGAACTACACAATTACTGTAAAAGAGTTGCTTGCAGTGGTGTGGGCATTTGACAAGTTTAGATCATATCTTGTGGGGACTAAAGTCATCGTCTCCACAGATCATTCAACTATCAGATACTTGTTTTAGAACAAAGACACCAAGCTAAGGCTGATTCGTTGGGTCCTCCTCTTGCAAGAATTTGACTTAGATGTCCGAGATCGCAAAGGAACAGATAATCAAGTGGCTGATCGCTTGTTTAGATTAGAGAATCGGGCCATGTAGCTGAATGGGGGTCAATCAAAGAAACATTTCCTGATGAGCAGTTATTAGCAATTACCTCAAGCGAAGCCTCGTGGTATGCAGATTATGTGAATTTTATTGCAAGTGGGGTGACACCACCAGAATTACACCCGATAATAGAATACGGTTCCTGCATGAAGTGAGGCTCTACATGTGAGATGGGCCATTCTTATACAGGCTATGTGCAGATCAGTTCGTACGAAGATGTGTTCCTAAGGAGGAGATTAGTGCCATAATGCATGTTTTTCACGCTTCGCCATTCGGAGGTCATCATGGTGGAGATAGAACCGCCTAGAAAGTTCTACAATAATGTTTTTATTGGCCAAAATTTTGTATGGATGCACATGTCTTTGTTAAAATGTGTGACAGATGCCAAAGAACGGGAACAATCACAAAGAAGCACGAGATGCCATTCCAAAACATTCTGGTAGTGAAACTTTTTGATGTGTGGAGGATTGATTTCATGGGACCATTTCCATACTCTAATGGTCATAGGTACATCTTGGTGGAGGTCGACTATGTTTCCAAGTGGGTGGAGGCCATTGCTCTTTTCTCTAATGATGCAAAGGTTGTGGTAAGCTTTGTCAAGAAGCACATCTTCACACGCTTTGGAACTCTAAGAGTGTTGATAAGTGATGGAGGAATGCACGTCTGCAACAAATTGCTGAGTAATGTTCTTGCAAAGTATGGAGTCAAACACAAAGTTTCCACTTCCTATCACCCCCAGACACGTGGTCAAGTGGAAGTGTCAAATAGAGAGGTAAAGCAGATTCTTGAGAAAATAGTGAATGGAAACAGAAACGATTGGGCTGGGAAGCTAGACGGCGCATTGTGGGTATATCGAACTGCATACGAAACTCCCATATATGCTTCTCTATTTAATCTATTTTATAGGAAGGCATGTCACTTGCCCGTCGAACTTGAACACAAGTCCTATTGGGCAATTAAAAAGCTGAATATAGATGTGGATTTAGCAGGCGAGAAGAGGCTGCTGCAACTCAACGAGCTTGACGAGTTTCGACTGCACGCATAAGAAAATGCCAAATTATATAACGAAAAGACTAAGAGATGGCATGACAAGCACATCCAACATCGAGAGTTCGATCCCGAGAAAGAAGTTCTTTTATTCAATTCGAGGTTGAAGCTTTTTCCCGAAAAGCTTAAGTCTCATTGGTCAGGCCCTTTCGTTGTGGCAAATGTAAAGCCTTCATGGAGCTGTGGAGTTGCGGGATATGAGTTCAACTGGTACGTTCTTGGTAAATGGCTAGAGAATAAAACATTATTGGGGTGTTGACATTGCACATCACAAGACCTTGGTGGACTTGATGGATGCTTGAGAACGTGTTGAGTCATGTCGCGACGTTAAATCAGGCTCTGGATGGGAGGCAACCCATTGAATTGTTGTAACCGTCGTGCCACGATGTTAAATAAGGCACTGGTTGGGAGGCAACCGAACAATGGTAGTAGTTGTTAGTTAGGTGTTTTAGGAAGTTCTAAGCAATGCAGGTGACAATAGGCAGGTGCTAAGGTCATCAAACATGGTATGAACAGGTGAAAGCTTGAGAAAAATAATTCGCCCAGGTACGCGCCCGCGCTACTAGGCGCACTGCTAGGCCAACGTTTTGCTTGGGACACACTACTGGGCGCGCTAATTGGCCAACGTTCTATCTTGGCCACGCTACTGGGCTCTCTACTGGTCGTGCTACTAGCGCGATCACGCTAGTGACTGCGCTAATCCCGTCAAAAAGTTGTCGGTTTGTGTATTTTTTAGTTTTTATTTTATTTTACCCTTTAGTCTAAATTACCCTCCCCCCATCCAATAAATCCTCTCCCCATCGTATACCCCAAAATAAAAACACCCCTCATCTAAAATACTCTCATCCCCTTCCCCCAAACGTCACAAATTCCCTTCCTCTCCCAAGCTCACCCATATTTTTCTTCACTATCCTTCTCTACTCACCACCATTTACCACTACAGGTATGAATCCTAGTTTCTCTTTCTCATTTCTTTGTTTTTTTCTTTTTTTTTATTTTTCAAATTTTCTTTTGTTGTGTTCATATGCCCTTGTGTAGTGGTTGTTCTTTGATTTTGTGTAGAGAATTTGGTGAAATATGTTGTGGTGTTGGGGGATGGTAAGTTTAGGGTGGGGATACACTTGATTTGTGATATAGTTGAGACTATGTGGTGGTGGATTCTTGTTCTAATAAGCTTAAAAAGGGTTGTGAAGGCCTAACACCCACAAGGTGTTTGTGGAAAGGCCCCAATGAACGTGATTATGTAGTTTGTGACCACTTATGCGTGTGAAGTCTGAGAAACCGCATTGTGTCACAAATTTCTTTGTGGGCTGTGCTAATATGTTCCCGTTTTGCAGGTATCATGGCTCCATCTAGGAAACGACAGGCCACAGGGTCCTTTTCGAGCAGCCAGGATGGTCCGACTAGGCCACGAGGGGCTGCACCTGCTCGGTCCTTTGATGGTACCAAATTTGTTTCGGCTAGAGCTCAAGATTTCTTTGGAGAAAAAGCTTCTTAAAAGACAATTCCGGAAAGGGTATCGATATCCTATCACTCTAGCAATTCTGCCCTCATATGTACGATGAGTTGGTATGGCGAGCACGCATTCATTAATGAGCCAGGTGAGGGCAATTTATGGGTTGTGAGGGAGTACTCTGCAGATATACCAGAGCATAATAATGGAGTAGTCACGGTACCCCGAAGGGGTGGTGAATGCTTCTGTTGAGGCAATATAGCTGGTATACTAGGTCCCCCTTCCTCTAGTTGATTACAATGACTTCTATGAGTATGGCCGAAATCCAACAAATGAAAAATGGGCGCGATTCTTTGAGACAATTTGTGTACCGGGTAAAGAGGTGGTATGGATGAAATATGGGGAGAAGTTTCACTCCTCAGTACTAACCATTGAAGGAAAGTGTTGGTGGTATATCATCAACAACCGTTTGATTTCGTCTCACAATACTACAGAGATAAATGGGCCCCAAGCAGCCTTGGTTTGGTGATTTGTCAATGGTCACGACTTTTATGTGGCTAAAGTGATATATGAAGAGATGTTCGTCTGCGGCCAAGTCAGAAGGTATGGGTTCGTTTTCCCTTCTTTAGTTACTCAGCTATGCATGATGCTCAGGTGCCCGAAAATGTAGCTGTGGATGGGTTGGTAAGAAGGGAACGCAAGTTCCATGTTGATAAGGTGACCACGGGTAAGGAGCCGACAGTAGCAGAGGAGGCGTAGAGAAGTAGCTCTGATGATCCGGAGGATGATGAGGATGATGCGGAGAATGTGGGGGCCGCACCACAGGCTCATGAGCAAAGTGTAGCATTTGCAGGGCCATCTGGGACTGCGACATCTTCAGGAGTTGCTCGGGTGTCCCGTTTCACTGCTTTGGAGAAGGAGATTGCGGGTTTGTGAACTTCCATGACTTATTTAGGTACCCGCATCGACGTGGTAGCTGATCGACAAGCAAAGTCAGAGAAGAAATTCATGAGTTGGCTGCAAGTTCTGTGTCGTGCGTGCAACGTAAACCGTGACACCGTCTCTGACCACGAGTGAGCCATCAGGGAAGTCCCTTTACCTCACTGCTCTTTCAATTTTTAAGAAATGGGGACATGTCTTCATTTTTAAGAATGGGCTGGGGGATACTTCATTGCATGTATGTAGTTGTATAACTTGAATTTTAGTATTGTTTTATTTTATTTGGCTTGGATAGTTTTGGCGTTGAGTATGAGTTATTAGTTTAATGTAGCGCTTGTCTAGACGACGGATCCCTTTCGGCGGGGTTCTTGAGGGACTAAGTCGGAAAAAAAAGATTTGGAAATATGTGGATTCTTCCTGATGACGGATCATTTAGACAATTTTCTTGAGGGAATTTAGTCTAGAGAAAATACCAAAAAGTCCTTTTTATTTTGTATTCTTTTTGACTTGTAGATTAGGTTTAAATGGGCTACGAGCTAGAGAATCAAAAGAGAACCCATAGCGTTGACACACCTGAACACAACAGACACTAGAGTGTAACGTTTAGTCTTTGTTATTAACCCTCACTAAAGTGCCTTAATCTGTATGTTTATTACTGGCTTGAATTCTCATAATGGAGTGTCTTGATTAGCTAATCTGGAATGAGTCATATGCCATGTGTGGTGAGGTTTTATATAATCTATGTATTGTGCTTGTGTCAAGAACTTGCCCGGTATGTGAGTTGAAGCAAAATTTTAGGTAATTTTCGGTTCGAAAGATGATTTTAGGCTTTCTTTAGTCTTTTTGAGCTTAACTGCTTACCACATATAAAATTTTTCCCTACTTAACCCTTTTGAGCCTATAGACTTTTGTTTGGAACCCACATTACAAGTCTATACCCTTTTTATGCCTAATTGATATTGTTTTGATCCCTTTTACCTTTTATTGCACTTTAATTGTGAGGTGAGCCTTAAAAGAAGTAACAAGGAACTAAGTGTGGGGTGGCTTTTGAGTGGAACCAATAAAAGGAAGAAAGGTTCACTTGATTTGTAAAATAATACACCATGAGCAGTAATTGAAAGAAAAAAATAACAAAATAGAGATGGATGCATTGATGTCTTGTTCCTGCTAGTGGGTATGAATTAATGTAGTGCTTAAAGAAGAAGGGAGCATTTTGGGTTAATATTATTTGTGAAAGTGAATGGGATTAAAGAATTTTCGCTTAAAGTTGATTATGTGATGTGTTAACGTGCTTAGGAGGGTTAGTCACTATTCCTAAAATATATCCTACCCGTCCCTTAGTCCACATTACAACCATATAAAAGACCTAATTGATTTTTGATCGAGTGAGCCTACATTAGTAGATATTTACATTAAGAGCAAGCCTATGGTACCAATTACATGCATGTGATTTCTTTTGTGAGGGTAAGCGATTTTCTTTGAGATGTGAGCATAAGATTCAAATGTATGGATTGATTCTATTTTCTTTGATGTAATTGTGAGGGCATGTGATTCATGAAGGAAAAGAAAGTCTTGACTTCTGTGTAGAGCACTTTGAGGAAGTATGGATATTGCATGGCACTTGGGAGTAAATTTTTGAGTCTAGGATTGTTCACTACTAGGCGTAAAGTATGTAAAATGTTTTAGGTGTAATGTGTTAGGGGAAATGGTTGAGTGAAGGAACCTCTAGAAAATATTGTTCGATTGCTCGAGGACTAGCAATGAATTAAGTGTGGGGTGTTGATAATAGGCTAAATCTAGGTAATTTGGAAATTGTTTATGCTCCCGCTTGATTATGTTCCAATGTCATAATATGGTTAATTGATGAAAAATAGGCTATAATTGTGAATTGTACACATTGCAGGACAAGGAGCCTATGTGATGCCTTAAAATGGTAATTGGAACTTATTTAGAGCAAGAAAGACCCCTCGGAGTTGAGTATACACGAAGATGAGAAAAAGAATTGAGGAAATAAAGACCTAGAACTAGTGCGCCCAGAAACGTGATCGCACTATTTTTAGCGCGGCCAACACATAATGTTATCCAACTAGTACGACCATTAGCGCGTTGTGTAGCGCGGCCGTGCTAGTCCTAGTTCCGGAAAAGAATAGTCAAGGGCATAATTGGAAATCTAGAGGAAATTTCACTTAACCTATATAAAATCAAGTTCGTCCAAGGATTGTTTATCAAGGTTTTTATAGTCTAGAACAAGAAAAAAGGAGGCAAGAGGCAAGGAGGAGATTTAACCATCATGTTCTTCTTCTCTTCTCTTTGTTTTCACTCTTTGTGATGAAATTGAATCTTATTGTGATGAACACTAGTATGAGTGGCTAAAACCTATTGTTCTAGTGTCATGGGTGAAACGTGAATGTTGTTGTTCGAAGTTTAATTTGACGAATTTGGTTTTATCATATTGGGTTGTTTATTTAATTCTGTTTTTAATTATTTTGATAAGTAGCTAACAGTGAAATACGATCTACGAATCTAGAGTTGAACTCGGAAGTGGGAAATTTCGATTGCATAAAGAATTAAATAAAGCAAGTTCTTGAACCTGGGCATCGGGGAACGGATCCGCAATTAGGATAGACATATACCTAATTGCCTTGCTTGGTTGAAATACAGGAATTGTAAATGCCTTCTTGTTAATCTTAATTCCATAGACATATAAGCATTGAGTTAATTTGAATAGGCGAATAAAGACTTGGCAGATTCTTATGAGTAATATCAACCATGTCAATCAACAATCTGGATAAATCAATTATTTATTATAAGCCAAGAACGCAATACGATTGTTAGCTAGCCCGTGACCTTGGAATATCCTCTCATACTGATTTTTAGTCGAAATTGTTATTAGTTTGGTTGATCGTTCTAGTTATTGCTTGATAGTTTTAGGTAGTAATTAGTTACATCTTGATTTTGTGAAACTCTCTTGGATCGATAAGTTAATTGAGTTTGAGTCAGTCAATAGTTAATCACAAGTCTTCGTGGGAAGGATACTCTACTCACTACTTTACTACTTGATGATCACGTGCACTTGCATGAGTGTTTTGGTCTCAATAATGAGAACGTGAATGAGGAAGTGAGGATTGATATTCAAGATGCTGAGGTGGAGATTCAGAATGACATGAACATATGTAGGGAACACGTAATAGACATGCTAGAAATAGTGGTGCCTAAAGCCAAGGCTTCTTTGCCAAAGCCACCTCTACCTTATCCTCAAAGGCTCGCGAAGAAGAAAAATGAGAATCGATTTAAAAAGATTATTGACATGATGAAGAGCTTATCCATTAATGTGCCTTTGGTGGAAGCTCTAGAACAAATGTTGGGCGATGCTAAATTCATGAAGGACTTGGTAACAAAGAAAAAATCCATGGATTGAGAAACTATCAAGATGACCCACCAAGTTAGTGCAATAGTGCACTCAATGGCCCCGAAGCTAGAAGATCCCGGTGCTTTCACCATTCCTTGCACCATTGGGAATGCAGACTTTGCTAAAGCTCTATGTGATTTGGGGGAAAGTATCAACTTGATGCCCATTTAGTATTCAAGACTTTAGGTATTGGGCAACTGAGGCCGACTTCCATGAGATTGCAAATGATGGATAGAACTATGAAGAGACCATTGGGTATTATTGATAATGTTCTTGTCTGGGTGGACAAATTTATCTTGCTAGTTGATTTTGTGATCTTGGATTATGAGGTAGATTATGAGGTTCCAATCATATCAGAAAGACCATTCCTTGCTACTGGGAATGCCTTAGTTGATGTGGAAGCAGGGGAACTTACCTTCTGGGTAGGTGATGAGAATGTGGTCTTTCATGTGTGCAAGTCAATGAAGCAGCCCAACAGTTTTGTGGTGTGCTCGTTTGTGGACCTTGTCACGACAATAATAGTTGATGATACCAGTGCAATGATAAATCTGGAGGACCCTCTAGAGGCCGTATTGTTGAATCTTGATGTCAATGATGATGAATGCCGAGTAGAGTGCGTGAATGCTTTACATGGAATGTGATCTTATTCTTATGAGCCTAGGAAACACTCTTTGGATCTTAAAAATAGGAAGACTACTCCAACAAAGCCTTCAGTCAAGGAACCTCCAGCGTCGGAGTTGAAGCCGTCCCCTCCACATCTCAGGTATGAGTTCTTAGGCCCTAGTTCAACTTTTCCCATTTTTCTTTCCTATTGTCTTACTAGCATGAAGATTGATGCCATATTGGTGGTGCTTTAAAAGTGGAAGAAGGTAATTGGATGGACCTTAGGTGATATTCGGTGGATAAGCCCCATATTCTGTATGCACAAGATTATTATGGAAGATGATGCAAAGCCCTCCTTGGAACACCAAAAGACGTTGAATAAGGCAATGCAAGAAGTTTATAAAAAGGAGTTGATCAAGTGGTTGGATGCCGAGGTTGTGTACCCCAGACACTCTTGGATTTTTCCAAAGCATTGTGTGCCAAAAGAAGAGTGCCATGATCGTGGTTGCAAATTTGCAAAAAGAGTTGGTTCCTACCAGGACTATCACCGGGTGAAGGGTATGCATGGACTATCGCAAGTTGAATAAAGTGACCTGCAAGGATCACTTTCCTTTGCCTTTTCTTGATCAGATGCTAAATCTACTTGCTGGGTGTGCCTTCTATTGTTTCTTGGATGGGCATTTTGGATACAACCAAATCTTAGTTTCTTCGGAAGATCAGGAGAAGAGCACATTCACTTGTTCATATGGCACCTTTGCTTTTTCTAGGATGCCTTTTGAGTTGTGTAATGCACCGGCTACATTCCAGCGGTGTATGATTGCCATTTTCACCGATATGGTGGAAGATATTTTCGAGATATTCATGGACGACTTTAGTGTAGTGGGTGATTCATTTGATGAATGTTTGAAAATCTTGATAGAGTGTTGGCTCGGTGTGAAGAAACCAATCTTCTTCTTAATGGGGAGAAATGCCACTTCATGGTTGAAGAGGGCATAGTTCTTGGACATAAAATTTCAAAGTATGGTATAGAGGTGGACAAAGAAAAAATTGATGTGATTTCAAGGCTCCCTCCCATATCTCTGTCAAGGGAGTTAGAAGTTTTCTTGCATGCGGGGTTCTACCGACGATTAATCAAAGACTTTTCGAAGGTAGTGAATCCCCTATGCAAGCTATTGGAAAAAGATGCAAAGTTCGTGTTCTATGAGAGATGTATGCAAGCCTTTGAACTTCTCGAGCACAAGTTGACCACCAGTCCTATTATCACCGCACCTAATTGGAGCTTGCCTTTTGAGCTCATGTGTGATTCAGGCAATGTTTCGGTTGGGGCAATTTTTGGTCAAAAGTGAATAAAATATTTCCTCCGATGTACTACGCGAGCAAGACAATGAATGATGCTCAAGTTAGCTACACGGTGACTAAAAAAGAGCTTGTGTCTATTATTTTCGCAATGGAGAAATTTCAGTGTACCTCATAGGTGCCAAGGACATGTTCACACCAATAATGCTGCACTCTGGTACTTGATGATGAAGAGGGATTCCAAAGCTAAACTGATGTGATAGGTTTTGTTACTTCAAGAGTGATTTGGAGATTGTGGACAGGAAGGGTAGTGAAATCCAAGTTGCTGACCTCTTGTCCCGCTTGGAGGATGAGGGGAGGCTTCGTGATGTCCTAGATATCAATAATTCATTTCCCAATGAACAACTCCTTTCTGTGTCAATGAATGGTATGCCATGGTTTGTGGATGTTAATTTTCTTGTGACTGGTGTAATCCTGTGTGAGCTCTCTTCTAACCAAAGGAAGAAGCTCAAATGGATTGTTTGGCATTCTATTGGAATGAGCCGTAATTATTCAAGATTTGCATGGATGGTATGATTTGAAGGTGTTTCATGGAGGAGGAACAATTGAGTATCTTAGAGGCTTGTCATTCCTCTCTCTTTGGTGGCCATCATGGCAGGGCAAGGATGGCTTCCAAAGTTCTAAGTTGTGGGTTTTTTTGTAAACTTTGTATAAAGATGCAAGTGAACTTGTGAAAAGGTGCGACGAATATCAAAGAGCGGGTCGAGTTTCGAAGAAAGATGAGATGCCTCTCAATACCATTCTTGAAGTTGATATTTTTGATGTATGGGGCATTTATTTTATGGGCCCATTTGTTTGCTTGTGTGGGAACACATACATTCTTGTGGCGGTTGACTATGTTTCAATGTGTGTTAGCTTGTGTGGGAACACATACATTCCTCGTGCAATCATAAGTGATGTGGGGTCTCATTTTTTGTAATAGAGCTTTTGACACTTTTCTTGGGAAGGATGGCGTCAATCACAAAGTTTCTACTCCTTATCATCCTCAGGTGAGTGCCCAAGTTGAAGTCTCAAATAGAGAAATCAAGAGTATATTGTCAAAGATGGTCAATGCAAATAGGACTGATCGGTCGAAGAAGTTGGATAATGCCATATGGGCTTATAGGACTGCATACAAGACTCTGATTGGTATGTCTCCGTACCAGTTGGCATTTGAGAAAGTTTTCCATATACCTGTAGAGTTAGAGCACAACGCCATGTGGGCTTTGAGGAAGTTAAATCTTAATGGGATGTGGCAGCAAATCTTCGTGTGGAGCAGCTCAATGAACTTGATGTATTCTGATTCCTACTCCAGTTCATCCTTGTATAAGGACAAGATGAAGTACCTTTATGATAAATATGCTTTGGCAAGGAGTTCAAAGTGGGTAATTTGATTTTCTTGTTCAATTCTCGGTTACGTCTGTTTTTGGGAAAGCTTAAGTTGAAACAGAGTGGACCTTTTAAAGTGGTGTTTGTGATTCCGTTTGGGGCACTCGACCCGAAGAACAAAAATAGGGAGGTTTTCAGAGTTAATGGGCACAGGGTCAAGCACTATTTGGGCAAGATTGATGAGAACCACGCGGTGGCACTACTCCATTTAAAGTGATTTGATGGTGACCTGCGTCGTACCGCGACGTTAAATCCGACGATTCTTGGGAGGCAACTCATGTGCCTTTCTTTTGTTTTTATTTGATTCTCTTCTTTGTCTAGGATTTATTTTTGGACTAATATGTTGTGAGATGTTGTAGGATTGTTTTGATGCAGTGCAGAACTAGGTTTTGAAAAATGATGACTCTCTGAAGTTTGCCATGCGGACTGTGCTTCATTTTGTGCGGCCGCAAAAGCCTTGGTGCAGGAGCAAGAATTCAATGTGGACCGCAAAGTTGATTTGTCAAAGCGAGGATTCTGAGAAGTTTTCTACCACAGGCGCATTGCTTTTTGTGCGGTCCACGGTGGACCACTGTGGCCGTATTGCATTTCTTGCGGTCGCCAGTGGCCACCCTCTCAGTACTTTATGTTTCTGAGGGCTGCGGCCATAATGCATTTTGTGTGGTCTGTAGTGCCTCAATGTGGACCACAATCAATTTTGTGCGGTCCACGATGGGTATGTGAGATGGGCCCTAGGACCTTTTTCTATAAATAGGACGCGAGGCCCTCTTTTTCAACTTTTTGACCTTTTACTCTCAAAAGATTAAAAATTACTGTTCATCACTCATTCTTGTGTGAATTTAACTGCTAAGGTCGTTAATCAAGTTTTAAGCTCACATCTGGTAACTTTCATTCTTTATTAGTTGTGTAATTTTTTTAATTTATTTTAAATTTTATTTTTCTTAGCTTTTCTTCCTTTTCTTCTCATTTTTCTTTCAATTCTGTAGGATAGGTTTGTTTAATCTTTTTTAAATTAGGCCTAGTTAGTTCAAAATGGTGATTCAACACTTAAAGGATCAAGAATAGATAAAAAATTGGACTAAAAATGTGAAAAATTTGAACCCTATGTTGGTATTGCTGCTGGGTACTCATCACGAACCACAGTAGATTTTGTGCAGTTTTTGGTGCTTCTGTGCGGTCCGCAATGCTATTTTGTGCGGACTCGCGGTGATAAAAGTTTTGAAAGCTGACAATTGAGGACCGAAACCACAATGGATGTTGTGCGGTTTGCTGTGCCTCAATATGGACCGCAATGCATTTTATGCGGTCCACGGTGCATTGATTCAGAGAGTGGGTGGTCCGAACCCCACCTCAGTGCAGACCGTAGTGCATTTTGTGCGGTCTACGGTAGCATCTTTGGGACCACACTTCATTCTGTGCAGTCCACGATCTAAAAGTTTTTAATGTCTTCAAATTTTTCTACGACGCTTCATTGACTCTACTAATACTTGTGAGCACGTGATTTTTGGCCTACATGAAAATAACTCCTAAAAATAGATCAAAATAAATTTTAATTAATTTTAGGAATTTTTCTTTATTAAGTTGTATTTCATGCATTTTTACTATTTCCAAATCATAGAAAAACCATAAAAATGTCACATTTTAATTTCATGCCACCTTAGGTTCAATTTTAATCTAGGAATTAATTACATTGAATTAATTGTTTTTTTCAAAAGAAAAGAATCATAAAATGGTTAATTTTGTACTTTTAATTTTAGTCTTTGAATTTCGGTAGTTTTCCGTTTAATTTGGTTTTAATTAGTTGCAATAAGTATTAGTTGTAGTAATTAGTTTAATTTGGAATAATTTGACTAGGAATTAATTTAGGTGTTATTTTTTAGTTTTGATTTAAAAGAAATTAGAAAATATGAAAACAATATAGAGGAATTATATTTTTGGACTGATCTTTACTTCCATTGTTTAAGCCCAATACAATTCTTCATTTAAACCCAACACAAATTAGCCCCAACCCAACCCAAATCGGGTCGACCCAACCCAACCCAAGACCAAAATTAATTTCCTAACCTAAAAACCTATACAGATTACAATATACACGATAGAGAAGACACACTAAGAAAAAGGCTGGCGGCTGCTTCACAAAAAAGGACACGCTACAATACACAGCTATACACACGCCTATACATACAAGAGGACGCTTGGAAAATTGAAGACGCATGCGCAACTTTGGCTGCTTCTTCACAAAAAACACATACACACGATAATATACAGAAGGGAGGGTAGCTGCGTAGAGGAGACCCCAAAAACCCCTCCCAGTGTTCTGCCTCTTCAACCACACAATCCCTCGCTGGAAATCAATCCCACAGCAACAAACACAAACCCCTTCTCACGTCTTCATCTTCCTCCTTCAGAGGTTCTACACATACGAGAACCCACCCCTTGGTCAACTTCTCCAATATTCAACGACCATGTAACCTACAAAACTCTCAACCAGGAAACGACCCCTGTTCTCCAACGTCTTCAGCAGTCCCTCCCCGTCACAGTTCTGGCAGGTTTTTTGAGGTTTGGGTCGAGGTCGTGGGTCGTCATTGTTCGGAATGGCGGTTCACAGCTTCAAGCAATTTTTATCATTGTTTTGGATGGGTTGCGGTTTATTGACGCCTTTGTAACCATTGGAATTCTCATTAATTAAAGACAACATTTCAATTCGTGGCAGTTTCAGCTCGAATCGGGTATGTTTTCGTATGTTTGTAATCTCCATATCTGGTTCAATGTGAAATTCCGGTTGCTACACCTTATTAGTTGCTATTGTTTGGATCCTCATTTGACGCGGATGTTGTGGCGTCTATTATAATTTCTATGTTGAAATGTTTCTCTAGGTAGATTATTTTAGTTATAATTGTTGAGTTACTAATTTTTGTAAGAGGCAACTGAATGCGTTGCTATTTACTTTGCATATTCTATTCTAATATCTTTGTTCTTCTTCTTTGAAAATTAATACATATTTCCGAGAAATTAGGACCCTTTGGATTAAGTACAAATCAGAATGTATACTCTATTTAGCTCATGGGTACGGTCACGACAATGAAGGAGATTAAGGGTAGTTGTATTTGAGCTATTCCTTCTTAGTGATAATTGAGTGAAGGAACATTATTTATACTTGTTCATGTGTTTATTCGGATTGGAAATAGCTGGACATGATGGTGTCACGATATAGATATTGAGTTGCTATTCATCAATTGAATTACGTGATTAGATTAAAGGAGGTAGTGAGTGCATTTCATGTGGCCCGGCTCTAATTCCAAACAAGGTTAAATAATGCGGGATATGAACCACGGGCGCATTTCATGTGACCTAGCTTGCGATATACTTTAAATAACCTTGATTTTTCTTTTAATAAAATAAAACAGTTTGAAAGTTTACGGTCCTCTAAATGTAGTTCTCTTTTAAATAATAAACGGGGCGCGCCGCGTTAAAAAAACCATAAATTGCGCGGCCCCTCGTGAATTGATTATATATTAAATATCTAGAAATTTGGGACACACTGTTTAGCAAATTTCATGGCTTCCCACAAAGATAATAACGCGGTAGTCAATTATAGGACATGTCTTTAATAATATTACTTTCCTAAATTCGGGTGCACATTTATGTGACCCAAATTAAATCTCAACGAAGTTGGAATGTGTCGAAAACTATGAGTGCATTTATGTGACGTGGTTCGAGACATGTTTCAACAACGTTGCAATTCTCTTTTAAAATAATAATAAAAGTTGTTTAAAGTTAAAAGCACATAAGTTAGAACATGTTCTAAAATAAGATAATTTAAGCCAAATATAACAGTTGAGCGAGCGTCCTAGAACCACGGAACCCAGGAATGCCTAACACATTCTCCTGGGTTAACAAAATTCCTTACTTGGAGTTTTGGTTCGCAGACTATAAAACACAGTCATTATTTCCTCGATTCAGGAGTCTAACCGGTGACTTGGGACACTATAAATCTCCCAAGTGGCGACTCTGTAATTCTCTCAAAATTGAATCCCATCTCGATTGTCCTTTAATTGGAAAAACTCCCTTATCTACGCCCTTCGCCGGGTCGTAGTAGCCAAAAGGAGGTGTAACAATACTGACAAGCATAGACTATATTCTCTTGTAGATAATGGTGAAATCATGAGGTAGAAGTTATAAACAAAAAGGCAAAGGAGAGTCCTCCCGGGGTAGGGGATGAGGCATGATAAGATTGACCCCGCAAGCCTAACAAAACATCAAAAACATCAGCAGGCTCATAAAGGCTGCTGATAGAGCTATTGATAGATCCGAGAGTGAATATGCACCTTCCTAGGAATTATCTGAATAAGACTCCGTGCCAGAGTACGTTCCTGACTGGCCGGAGAGGAACCAATTAAGGGATGCGCCTCCGGTCTCTCCCACCGCCCAAGCATTAATGTGCATATCTTCTTAGTCATATGAGGGCTTAGCTGCAGTTAGTGAACATGAATATTCCACCTCACCTAAAACTTCACTATCTGGGGAGGCCTATGGAAGAAAAGGGAGAAGAAGTACAAGGGTGAGCCCCAAGTGGGAGGAGTAGACAGAACTAAGAACCTAAAGGCATGAAAAGATAGACCTGTAAGTGAGGTGGCCTACCACAAATTCAGAGAATGGTGGCCTGAGAGGAAGTTGATACCCGAGCGGAAGTTCATTATAGAAGACCTCTTGCCTTACAACCCCAATATGTTGAGACAGTTTAGAGAGAGAGCAGGCTGGGACTATTTCATAGGTCATGTGAAGGATGACAATGAGCACTTGGTGAAGGAGTTTTATAAGAATGTTGCCCACATAAAAAAGGCACCACAATGGCCAAAGTGCGGAACTTGAAGGTAATATTTGATGGCAAAAAATAAATGATTATTTGGGCTTTTTGGAGGAGGATGAGGCACTGTACTTAGAAAAGGTGGCATTAGGTGAGGCTACTCGACCTTGGTTGGCAGAGTACTTAGCAATCCGAGGTACCTCCCCAAATTGGTTGACAATAGGAGTAAAAATACAGAGGAGGACACTGAACTTCGAAGCTAAATGGTGGGAAACATTTGGTGGCATCAATCATGGTGGGGGTACTAGAATCAACATCGGGAATGTGATGTGCCGGGTAATTACACAGGTGGTGAACGAAGGTGACAGATCTATCCCTTCCCCAACTTCCTGACCATGTACTGTGAGGACTTATATGTGAAGAAGCAAAAATTTTATTTGAAAGTGAAAGCTAAAGCACCGTTCTCCAAGTATAGCACCCAGGGTCGCAACCCCAAGGAACCTAAGGGCAAAGCTACAACTTCAACTGGCTAGTTTGAAGAGCCAGTAGTAGTAATGGCTCCTACTCAGCCTCCTTCCACCACAACAGACATGGCCCCAGGACCCTCTACTTCTATAGCTCCTGAGATTCCCTCATCAGATGCATACCCCTTGACTACCCACCACCTGAGCTAGACCCTCGCTAGCACCAACAACTAGATGTAGGCAGCCACTTCGAAACTGTCTGTACTATCTACTCAGTGGCAGCCCAGTCAGTACCTCCTCTACCATAGGTCTCTCAGTCCGTTGAGGACACTCTCAAGGAGATTCTTGACAACCATAAGAAGTTTCTAGAGAACCAAAAAGTGATCATGGACGTTGTTGATTCACATGGAAAATCATTAAAGAATCTTACGAGAGAAGCAAAGAAAAAGAGAAAGACTCGTGCTTCCAAAGAGTAGGTGAAGGAGCTAAGGGTGGAAGTAGAGAGGTTAAAGGCGAATCACTTGCCTATGGATTTCTTATTGCATGACCGGTCGCCAGGAGCCCATCCCCAGCTAGAGCAGGAGTCATAGAGGCCACCCAAGAGGAAGAGGGTGATTCCCCATACTGACGATGCTGTCATAGAGTTGGAGGACCCGCAGGGAGGCTCCTCTAGCCAGCCCAGATTCTAGTACAGCCGTACAGGCCCAACTCAGTCCAGGCCAGTTCCTAGTGGAGTCATAGATCACTGGTTCTTGAGCAGAGAGAGGACCCAGGGACCTAGACTCGGGATCCTATGTAGACAGAGGGCTAATAGGGAGTTTTTGTTTCCTCTCTACCGTATTTTGTGCTGATTTTGATTAGTTAGAATTGAGGAAAATGCTGGCTTTCATTTGAGGGGGTAGCCCTATTTGGATGATTGTATCTATGATAATATGTTTTTTCTATATGCTTTCTTTTAACCTTTGGTATGCATATAATTTTATCATTTTATTGCACTTTTCGTACTTTTTACTTTTGGTCTATGTAAAGTTACCTTCTTATATATTTATTTATTCTCCCTATTGTATATTTGACTAATTTCCCTCTTGTGTATATTCATTTTATTTTCTGCATTTTTCCTTTCATAGCTTCTTATTTTATTTTCATAGCTTTTTGTTTTGAGTTTTTGCATGCAATAAGCCTTCGATTTTTGTAATGCCACGGTTCTTTCCAATGGTGAAATTGGTTTGAACCGGGTGGCTCTTCCTGATGATGGATGGCATGACAACCTTCCTGATGGTAAGGGTGCCTCAAGCTAAGCTTCACTTGGGCCTAACACATTTTCTTTTGATCCTATGGTCAAAAACAAATTGATATGTATAGGATGGTGAAAGTTGTGACCTTGAGACTCTTGTTTTGGCCGATAATCATCAAGTGGTTTTTCGGGACCATTGTGTTGCTCAAATCTTTGCTAAGGTTGTTGTAGGCCCCTGAATCTGTTGCTTTAGCAATCCCATAGCTTGTGTTGTGAGAATTTGAATTACGAGTCCAAGTTCTAAGCCATTAGTCTAGAACTTTCCCTGAATGTTTGTCTAAGCGAAATCCTAAGTGTAATTTGACTTCATATATGATAATAGGCTCTCCTTGATCCAAATGATACCTTGAACACTTCCATAGCCTACCATTGATAATATCCCTAGTCAACATTTTTGAGCCTTAGACCTTTTTTCTTTTAGAAACCACTATACAAGCCTTTACTAGTTGTAAAAATACCCTCTCTTGGCACCCGATCTTTCCTTAGCATAAGGCAAAAGCATATGTTTGGAGGGAGAGCCGAGGAATGAAATAAAGTGGTAAAAGGTACAAAATGAAGAAAAGGAAAGGCAATGAAAAAGAAAGAAATTCAAAAAGAGAAAAATAATGATCATGTAGAAAAGAATGAAGATTTGAAATGAACAAGAAAGAGTGACAATTTGTCTCTTTAATCCCTTATAAAAAAGTTTAATGACTTAAAAGGTCAAGAGAATATGTGCCTAAATGAAGCAAAATCAGTGCTAAATGGAAGATGGAACCTACTTAGACCAAACATTTCCTACCTTGAACCAAAAGCTTTTACTCTATCTCCATAAAAGCTCTATATGATCTTGAGTTGAATGAAGTTTACATTAGTGGTGACTTACATAAGGGAAATCTTATGGTACTTAGAGACGAACTTGTGACCCTTCATTAAGAGATATGAGCATGTTTCCACTATCCTTGTTCTGAGCGCTACAATCTTAAAGGTGATGTTTTCTTAGAGAGAGTTGAGGATGTATGAGTTTGGCTTCCACAATGATCAAGGTAGTAGAAAGAGTTTCTTTGATGTGTTGAGTCAACTCTTGATACTCTTGTATCGCGCTAAATCCATGGTGCCTAAAAGGTCGAATGTTTTTAATGATTCATTTGAATTGAGGGAAATTGTTAGTCCCAATTGAGTCAAGATAAGGTCACTTTAGGTCAACTAAATTTTATTGAAATTACACTTAAGGAGTGGGTCTTATTTTTTTTGCTTGAGGACAAACACAAGCTTAAGTTTGGGAAGTTGATAAGTAGGGATTATGATGCATTTTACAATCCTTCTTACTTTAGTTTTGATTATAAATGTGTACAAAATAGTCTCAAAGGCTTACATGTTGTACTTGTTTGAAAGGTTTGGTCAACAAGGTGAAAAATTTTCAAAACCAGCTCAAAAATGAGTGAAGCATACACAAGTACCAAGAACAAGTCCAAGCACAGTGCAATAGGTCCACTCGGGCCACACTGCATTTGGTGCGATCCGCAGTGAGAAAGTTTAGAGAGGTGCCAATCTCAGGAAATCAAGCATTGCAGCCACAAAGCATTTCATGCGAACTGTAATGGGCTCACCACGGCCGCATTCGATATTGTGCGGTCTGCAAAGAGAAAGTTCAGAGAGCTGCCAATTTTGGGAATCATTGACAATGCGGTCCGCGATCCTTTTGGTGCAGACCGCAATAGAAGCCACTGCGACCGCGGAGCATTTTGTTCAGTCCGGGGTGGCCAAGTTCATAGAGCAGAGTTTTAAGCCAAGAAGACTCAATGCAGTCGCACTCGATATTGTGCGACCGCACTACCACCGCAGGGGTACTTTTGTCCAGAAAATTCAGCCTAGTATAAATAGTTTCTTTTCCTATTTTTAGGTCATTAGTTGTATTTTAACGTTGGTTTGCGCTCGTGAACATTGTTTCTTAACCATTTTGAGTAATTTTATCATTGAATCTTCAAGTATTAGCTTGTAATAAAATATTATGCAATTTTCTTCATCTATTTATCAGTTTTATTATATTATCATGAGTAGCAAGACCCATTTGCTAGGGTTGTGGCTCAACCCTAGTGTGGGTAATTGATGAGTCTTGTGTTCTAAAGCTTGAATGTCTATGGGTGTTTGATATTTTGACTAATTATGGTTTCAATGTTGAATTAGTGGTTGCAAACACTAATTTTTGCCTATTTACTTGGGTTCTTCTTTAGAAAGAGAACTTGAGTCTAGGAAAATTAGTCCTACAAGGAATTGAGGCGTATTCAAGAGATTGATAGCCCCTATTAAATAGTTAAACATAAAGATAGTAATAACCGACTCGAATCTAAATTGCTTGCACAAATTATCATACCCAACTGGCCTTGAAAAATTCAATTGGGGCAAGATCACTCAAACTACCGAGAGGTATAGGTTGAGAAGTATCGTGCATTGGTTATATCGTAATTCCCAAGATGACAACCTAGCCTTAGACTCGAGAACCCGTCAAGTATCCACCTTGGAGAAAGTCACTTCCCCAGTACCTCCTTAACTATTTAGACAATCTTCAAGTATTTAACTCTTAGCTTACTCTTAGTTTGATTTAGCATCTTAATAGTATAATATTAGAAGAAACCAAAAGACCAACTATGACTAGAAGTGCAATTAAGAGCAATTACGCATTTCTAATTTAGATAGAAATTCCTCTTTCTAGCTCCCTGTGGAAATCGATCCCGACTTTCTCGAGTAAAAGCTTTTTTGACCACTCTCGCTACTTTGTAGTAGTGCAGCGTTGGCCATGATAAAAAACTCACAAGCATGCTTGAAACCAATGTATATATACTTGTCACCACACCTAGACATCATATTCGATTCAAGTACATAGAAAATAAGACCACAACTCTATTTCCTCAAGCTGAGGTAAGGCCAAACACGTACTTCAATTCCACAGAAAAGATTAAGCATCAATTACCGCTTTAACTCTTGGTTTCACTTATGATTCGCTTGTATCTAGTCATAAATTACTTAATAATATTAATAAATACTAAATAAACCAATTCTAATTCATAAAAATAGGTTTTCCATTATTTTTCCCAAAAAGTAAAAAATCGACCCTGGCCTGCTTATTCAAAACCCGAAGTTTTAACCAAAACCCGATCACCCAATAACTCACGAACTCAAATATGCAATTAGTTTTGAAATCGGACCTCAAATTAAGGTCCAAATCTCCAAAATTTGAAAATCCTAATTTCTACCAAAAACACCCAATTTACCATGAAAAACACTAGATTTTTAAGTGAAATTATGTAAAAAGATGGATTAGATTGAAGAAGATGAGTTAGAAATCACTTACTTATGATTTGGAGAAGTTTGAGCCTTTGACAAATGGGCTAAAGGTGTTTAGTTTTGAGAAAGTTGAAAAATAATTTAAAATCCCATCTGGAATCACACTTAACAGGTGCAGCTATCGCAATTGCGATCAAGGGGTCGCAATTGCGAACCCTTTGAAGTCCTGCTATCTTCGCATATGTCAAGAAATGTCGCAATTTCGATGTAAGGGCCTTCACATTTTCTAGCCGTGAGGTCGCATTTGCGATGACGGCCTGCCCAGGCTTGATTCACAATTGCAACACTTTGGTCACATTTCCCAAGCTTGACCACTTTACAATTGTGAAGCCTGGTCTCGCAATTACGAGATTAGTGGACTGTGCAAAATACCAGATGCGCAAATGCATTTTTCTAAGTCAAAATCACCCCGTGGTCTATCCAAAACCCACCTGAGCCCTCAGGACTCCAAACCAAATATGCATGTAAGTCTAAAAATATCATATAAATTTGCTCGTGCAATTAAATCATCAAAATAACATCAACAACTACGAATTTAGCCTCAAATTCATGAAATTCTATAAGAACATTGAAATTTCTATTTTCTCAACTAAAGGTCCGATTTATACCAAATCAACTCTTATTCTTACCAAATTCTGCAGATTCTACTTAATAATTATTTTAAACATGTAATGGGCTGCGGAACCAAGATACAGGCCCGTTACCATCAAGAACACACATCATTTCTTTTCAAGTCTTTATATTTTCCGAAAGATAATTTTATTTAAAAATTCTTTTCTCGGACTATGGACCTCGGAATTTGATTCTGGGTATACCCCTAAGTCCCATATATTACTACGGACCTACGGGTCCATCTGGATCCGTTTACCAAGAATGTTGACCAAAGTCAACTTTAATCAATTTTAAAGGTCAAAATAAATTTTTTCTTACTTTTCACATAAACACTTTCCAGAAATGCGTCCAGACTGCGCACATAAATTGAGGTGAGGTAAAAAGAGGGTTTTAAGGCCTCAAAACATAGTTTTGACTTAAAAAATAAGAGATGACCATTAGTGTCATCTTAGCTTGTAAACCGGCTAAGTACTCATACTGCACATGTAATCTCAAATCACGTGTAATCAGTCACATATGCTCAAGCTTCCAATTAAGCTAGAATATTCTTTTTGGTTTATCACATCATTGTCACTTACATCAAAAGGGATACCATATACTTGCAATCAATAAGATTATATTTTTTTCAAAATTTTTCGCAACATAATGTGAATGGTCAAGAAAAATCCCGTCACATGTTCTAGTAATTTTCATTCCAAGAATGAAATTTGCCTCACCCAAATCTTTCATATCAAAATAGTTACTACGCATTCCTTTAGTTTCACCAATAACATCCATGTTAAAGCCAAATTTTAATTAATCATCAAATAGAGGCAAATAATTACATGTGAAGTATTCCAAGACTTATGATAGATGCACTCATCACACTTCTTGATTTAGTCAACTTTCACTCATGCATGAATATTCAATTTTTTCACGCGAGAATTTCTTATTTCTTTTACCCCCATTATTTCATATAAAAAATTATTTTTCAAGAAAAAATATATCACAAATTCATGAAATATATAAGGTAAAAAATTTATACCTTTTCTCTGCTTGAATTAAGCGAGTAGAAAAATACTTTACCCTTCTATCTCTAAAAGAGAGTGAATTTCTACCTTGATATCCACTATTATTTCAACTGCATAAAAATTGAATTTCTTTAAAATTGTTGGTTAAATTATAAGTAATTGCAGCTGAAACATAACATGAATAAAAAATGTTCTTCAGGATGAGGCACAGATATCTCGCCCTCTTTGAGGAAATTCAATTCCACTGCGGCAGTATTCACCAGTCTAGCAGTAATACTCTTTACTTTTCTCCTCCAGGATACAAGTGTCCGACAATATCGTATGACTTGAACAAACTCTAGACAAGTTGTTCAGTCCAAAGCTCCACCAATACTTAACACCTTCCTTCAACAAAAATAATATTCATTTTTGTTGAGAATAAATTGGAGACTTTAATTTTCTCCTTCTCATGACTCTTTTCACTACACAAAGTTTACTTTTTCTATACACATTACCATATTTTTTCATCTACAACACAAGGAAGAAACACCACAATTTATTGGTGTAGAATTTCTTCCATGAAATACATAACAAAGTAGTGGTTACAACATTTAATATTTAGTGGATAATTTGTAACGATCCAACCAGTCATTTTGAGTTTTTACACTTTTCTCGCTAGTTCTCAAGCATGACTTGCCCGTGCGATATATTATAACTTATGTAAATTGTTGATTTTGGTTTTCAGGGCAGTCAGAATGAATTTGGAATGACAGTTCTCAGTTTGAAGCTTAAAATTTGAAAAGTTTGACCAAGTTTTGACTTGCTAGTGTATGATCTCGTATTTGAATTTTTATGATTTGATTAGCTCCGCTAGATTATTAGGGACTTGGGAGCATGATCGGAACGTATTTTAGAGGTCAGTGGAAGGTTTAGGCTTGAATTAGCGAAATTGGAATATTTGGCGTTTTCCGATTGATAGGTGAGATTTTGGTATAGGGGTTGGAATGAAATTTTGGAAGTTAGTAGTTCCTTTGGGTCATTTGTGACGTGTGTGCAAAATTTTCATTCGGACGACGTTTGATATACTTTTGATCAAAAGCAAAATTTGGAAATTTTTGGAATTCTTTGGGTTGAATTAAAGGGTGATTTGGTGTTTTGATGTTGTTTTGGGTGTCACGAAGGTTGGAACATGTTTGAATGGTGATATCTGACTTGTTTGTATTTATCTTTAAGTTTCGAGGGCCTCAGAATGATTTCGGATAGTTTTCAAAAAGGTTGAACTTGAGAAATAGCAGGTGATGTTCCTGCTTCTATCATATCCGTACCTGCGGATTAGGGACCGTAGGTGCGAGCTCCGCAAGAGCGGAAGAGAGGTGCATGTGCGTGTGGGGCTGCATGTGCAGCTTGATAAACACATCTTCTATACTGCAGGAGCATGAGGCGATCGAAGATGCGAGGCCTGGTGAGATAAGTGAAATTCGCAGAAGCGGAAGCGCATGTGCGCTTATGGGATCGCATCTGCGAAAGTGCTGGGCAGAATGTATAAAAAGGCCCCTTCGTGATTTTCATTCATTTGTTCATAATTTTTGTGTTATTTTGGAGCTCCAAGTTGTTATTTCAAGAGGGAATCAAATGTTGATAGATAGGTAAGCTACTTAGGCTATGTATCTTGTGTTTATGGTGATTATTTCATTGTTAAATCATGACATTAGTGGGAAAATTAGAGAAGGAGTGGGGGAAATTATGGCTTGAAATTGGAGAATTAAATTGGGGATTTGAGGGGCCATTAGAGACCCGATTTTGATGATCTTGATATGTATAGACTCATGGGAGGATGATGATTCTATTGATGTGATTTTTATTGGATTCCGAGACGTGGGCCTGAGCGTCGGGATAGACCAATTTCGGGATTTTAAATTTTGATTTGATTATTTTCACGCGGGCTTTGTTCCTTTGGCATGTATTAATGATATGATTATGATTCTGGATAGATTCAGGGTGATTTGAGGCTGAGTCGAGAGGCAAGTGCATCGTGGCGTAGATTTTTGTCAGATTTGAGGTAAGTAATGATTGTAATTGCTGCCTTGAGGGTTTGAGCCCCCCGACTTCACATCGTTGTGCTACTTTGAGGTGACACACATGCTAGATGATGTGCGTGAGTCATGCACCATTGGGGATTGTGACTTTGTCCCACTCGTATGACTATTAAGTCGCGTATTTGATTTGAAATCTTAAGATATTCCATGTCTAGAGATTGATATTATATTTTGGATTGTATGCCGTGTTTGGGGGTCTTGTGCCGGCCTGTTGAGACCCTTGGGGGAATTTTCACTATTTTTCCTCACTTCATTTGTTTTGAAAGCATATCCTCAGTCATGTTTTTACCTATTTATTGTTTAAATCTTATTTTATCACTTTACTTTTTAATATGTGAAAACTGTTTGGGCTAAGTTTCCTATTTTACTGATTGTCCGAGTGATTGTGAGGTTGATGATTGAAATAGACCGAGAGTCTGATTGTGAGGTTGATGACTGAGATAGACCGAGGGTCTGATTGTGAGGTTAACGACTGAGAGAGGCCGAGGGTCTTGTTGTGAGGATTATATATTTATAGATCAGGCTACACACCACAACTATATATTGTATCGGGGCTGCATACTGCATCGATACATAGATCGGGCTGCACACCACAGTGATATGTTATATCGGGTTACACGTCGCAGCGATATATCGCTTGGGCTATAGGGGCCCCTCCGGAGTCTGTACACCCTCAGTTGGCGTGATCGACTATATATATGGATCGAGCTGCACGTGACATCGGTATATGGATCAGGTTGCATGCCGCAGCGGTTACTATATGGTACTTATTGAGTGTGAGTGCTGATAGATAAGAGTTGAGTCATGAGTGATCGAGAGCCTTCCTAAAGGGATATATATACATGTATATGAGTGATGCTTTGCCTGAGGGGGCTGTTTATGAACTTGCTAGTTTTGCTCTTATTTAAAGTGAGTTTCTCTTAAATATGGTTATTTAATTACTGCTTTCACTCATTTTTAGACTGAGCCTCTATTGAAAACTGTTTAACAAATGCTTTGAACAACTTTCATTTAAACGGAAGTATTAATTTATGAAACGGTTATGATTTTTTGTTTTGCCAAGGGGCTGTATACGAACTATATGTTGCCTGAAGGGCCGATTATTTTCATCACTTTCACTATATATATATATTTCAGTAAACCTCTATTGAAAAGGTTAGAAATATATTTTTCCAAAGGATTTTACTAAAGTTGGAAGTTTAACAAACTGATTTGACTGGTATCCTGTTTTATTGAAAACATGTGGTATCCTCAATGGTGCCATGATGTGGTTTATGTGACTTCTTACTGCTCAGACTTTATTTACTTTTATTACTTACTGAGTTAGAGTACTCACATTACTCCTTGCACCTAGTGTACAGATTTAGGTATTTCGAACTCAATAGTGGGTGTTGATTGCTTAGAGTACGAGTCTTCGAAGTTAGCAAGGTGACTACACGACGTTCACAGCACTGCTTTTCCTTCCTCTCATTTTCATTACTGTATTAGTACACCATTAGACTCTTGTTGTAGTCAGACCTTCGTAGATGCTTATGACTAGTGACACCCCGATGTCAGGCTTCTATATTATTTCTGCACTGTTCATTTAGACATATATTATGAAACAATTGTTTAAATTAAAGTCTTAAACATGATTCTTATTCATAAATGATTAATATAGGAGTTGTGTCGGCTGTCCTAGTTTTACGATAGGCGCTATCATGTGCAGGTCGGTATTAGGGGTATGACAAGTTGGTATCAGAGCCTGGGTTACATAGGTCTCAAAAGTTATAAGCCGGTTTAGTAGAGTCTCACATATTGGTATGGAGACGTTTGTACTTATCCTCGGGAGGCTGCAAAACCTTTCGAAAAAACTTCACATTCTTGAATTCTTATGCGCGTCCTTGATTCAGATTTGAGTGTAGATCTTTGAATTCCTTCCACGCATTCGTATATGCGTATGAGCGCATAGTATCATATGTGTGTCGATGGCTTGAGATTCCCCAACCAAGGGGCAATATGTTATTTCTATGCGTTGATGTTGGGCCAGTCTATAGGACTTGAGATCAGGTTTTGCCTACAACTTGAGCACCGAGGTGCTGATTGTGTGAACACGTGTTTTTTGTTTATATGTCTGATAGTGTCCCTATTAGTGGGAGTGATGACTGGATAGCTATGTGATGAGTAGGATGTGACTACGAGATGTGTGCATATAATTTGAACGAGATAAGAAGGGTCTACTTACAGGTAGTAAGAATCTTGATATCTATCGTGACTTGATGTATGGATGGAGTTGTAGGCGGGTTGAAGGACCTTTTCATGTTGCCTAGTTGTGGAGTGAAGTAAATTTCACGTTTTGATATGAGTTCATACTCAGAAAGACTAAGTGACTTTGTAATGTCTATGTCGGTGGAAGGGTATGTAGAGATGTTAGTATAAGGCAAAGCAAGTAGGTTATCTCCTAAGGATTGTTCTGAAGTTTGCATGATCCTTAAGTTATTTATTAGAAGATATCTATTACCAGCGAAAGATTGTGTCACAATTTGAATTTGGATTGCTTACGAGAGTGGGTTTGACTACTACAAGGGCGAATGTGAAATTCATAGAAGATCTGATGGCCTGTGTTTCACGAGCTTATGAAGGATTGAGGTTAATCTCAGTACGGTATTATGGCCATAATAGAGTATATGCATTATGACTTATTGTGTGTGTTTGATCTATGGCTTTGAGCCAAGTGGGGGAACAAGCTATTGATTAGTTGATTACACGATTATGTGCGATGCTGGTTCAAGTTTGAGCGTACAGGTGAATCAGTATGGCTTATGGAGATTGAGACCGAGGACGATTCAAGTAAAGGAAAAATTTGACAAAGGTTATATTATGCTTCATCGGTGTATGAGAATCTCGGAATGTCTTGAGTGGTTACCGGTAACGAATGTGCGGTGCATAGAGCAGGAAGTTGTGTAGTTGCATTAAGATGATTTTACATTGTGCGGTGTCGGAGTGCCATTGGAGCATAGGTCGTCCGGCCCGTTTGATCGGACTAATTGTAGTTTGAGTAGATGGTTGAATCTCAAGACTGGTTCTAATGAGTTCAAGATGTTACATGTAATAATTAGATATTTTCAAGTTATAGATTTAGCTAGATCTGAGGTTTGCATTGGAGGGTGTCAAGACTCGTGGTATTTCTATATTATTATGGATTCTACATTTCAGTATCAGGAAAGTAAGATGAATAACTTGAAATTCACAGAAGTTCTCTTCTCAGAGTGTATCTCTATTATGGTACCTTTGGGTTGCTTATTTGAGCCTTAGTGGCTTATGAGCCTTAGGGCAGTGGGTTTATGCTTGGGTCTCGTGTGGGGAGTCTGAGTTGACGGATTGTGGTGTTATAGCTAGTAAAAGTATCAAGTCGAAGGTAAATCGGAAGGAACTCAGATAGATGGGATAGCTTGGTAGGAGGCCAGATCGGCATGGTAAGTATACGATTAGTTCTTTTGGGGTGCCTAAGAGGTAATAAGTTTCTACAGGTGTTTCGTTGAAATGCTTTTAGATTTTTGATGGTTTTCGTAGCTTGATTGAGTTAGAAGGAGTCAGTTCTGATGGTTTGGTCTTGTGCAAATGGAATTCGGAGAGTTCTTCATGATTTCTACCATGTTTAGACATGTATATTTCCTCTTGATCATGGGATGTATAATGATCTTCTTCTAGATGGGATCAAATGGAAAAGTTCTTGGCTGGTTGAATACGTAGTTGCTCATAGATCAAAGTGGATTGCGAAGTTCTCATAATTATCATTGAATTGTATGGTAGATGTGGTATATTATGGGAGGTCGATATTTGCATGTCTAAGGTCACGGTTCGGTTTTGAAAGGAAGATCATCAATTCTTAGGCAGCAGGGACAGCTTCAAATGAATAGATTAATGAGATCACTGATTAGTGTGGCTTGATGAGGGTATACATTTTAGAAAGGGTGATGTGTTTGAGTTATGGATGCTTTATTGGTTTTATGGCACTATCTTGTCTGATCGACTGATGATATTTGAGTTTTCTTGGTGGAACAGAAGAATTATAGGAGTACCTCTCGTGGGACAATTGAGTATTAGAGGTGTTTTGTATATTCAGGTAGTGAAATTGGGATGAGATATGGTAGTTCCTGTACTTTATGGATTTGGATACTGAAAGTTTTCATAAATAGGTCAGCTTATGGTTGTGGACGGTAAAGATATGGGTACGTTAGTCAAATCATAGTATGTGCTGTGATTTAGTCATTGTGAACCTTCGAAGAGTTATTTATCTGTTGTGGGTGACTAGAATTGATGTGTGGTTCATTGGTAGGCCCAATATGGATGTGTGTTCTACACTAGGTCGGAATTGTTGACTTTGCACTATTATTGTTGAGGGATGTGCTATTCGATCGTTATTGAGCTTATCTGTGTTCTGGAGTGATAAAACGAGTTACTTTTCTATGTTACGAGGATTTGTGATTTGTGGGTTATATGCACATATGGTGCGACCCCCTTTGAGCTTTATAGCGAAATTTCAGCGGGAAGGGTAGTTGGACATTACATGATTTGTTGCATATTGGGTATGTTCTTTCGGAAAGATATGGCATTTTATAATTTTCTTATCCATGGATATGGTAATTCACTTTTAGGTGCTAGGCATCTAATTGCACTTGGTTGATGATTTTTAGCATGGTGATTTGAGGCATCTCATGCGAACCAACGTTTGGATAAGGTCACACATTACGGAAAAGTAATGTTAAGGTATGGTCCTTCGGGTTAGAATCATGTGTTCTATTTCTACGATGTGTGGTGGGTCCCGAGCATTGTGTTGTGGTGGTAATGGCGAGCTTACAGTACAGCTCTCTCATTTGAGTCATTTTCGTGATTTGAGCATGTTCGGATTATTGCTTATCTGTGCGCTGATTGCATGAGTTGTGGCATTAGTTTTGGATTGACGTGTCATGTTACTAGAGTAGTTGTGTTAGATTAGATGAGATTTTTGGGGACTATAATGAATACAAACAGATTCGGTTTCAGCATGTTGGAAGGATAATATCGAGGTTCGGCTTAAGAATTTACTATGGTTCTTGGGGAAGGAGATTGAACTTCTTAAATTGTTGATCTGAGTAATGATCACAAATCTCCGTGTTTCTTTTATCATTGACGACATTATACAGAATTATTGTAATGAGGCTTTATTTGATAAGAGGCTTATGATCAAAATTTGGATGTTCTGAGAAACGACTGTGATCAGAAGTTATCGCTATGAGAGTTTGAGCTATGTGGTATATCATGTAATTGCATCTGAGGTTGTAGGTATGGCTTGTCACAGCTTGTTCGGGATTATTCAAAGTATAGATGAGAGATTCTGATCTTGTGGATGATTTCAGGAGTATAAATGTGGTTTTAAAGTTTATGAGCTAGGTTAGATTGTGAAATTTCAGTTACATTGTGTATCAGACTTATAAGAGATAGGGTGACGTGGGATCACCCCCGGGTATCTACATGGTGAGGTTATTCAGTGATTCGATGGTTTTAGAATAACTCTAGGCACGTTTGAGGACGAGCGTATGTTTAAGTGAGGGAGGATGTAATGATCCAACTGGTCATTTTGAGTTTTTTGCACTTCGCTCGCTACTTCTCGGCCAAGACTAGCCCTATGTGATGTATTATGACTTATGTAAATAGTTTATTTTAGTTTTCAGGGCAATTAGAATGAATTTGGAAGGGCAGTTCTCAGTTTGTAGCTTAAAATTTGAAAGGTTTGACCAAGTATTAACTTACTAGTATATGATCTCATATTTGAAATTTTATGATTTGGTTAGCTCCATTAGGTTATATGGGTCTTGAGAGCGTGATCGGAACATATTTTGGAGGTCCGTGGAAGGATTAGACTTGACTTGGTGAAATTGGAATTTTATAGGTGAGATTTTGGTATTGGGGTCGGAATGAAACTCTGGAAGTTGGAGTAGGTCCGTTGTGTCATCTGTGACGTATGTGCAAAATTTCAGGTCATTCGAACGAGGTTTGATAGAATTTTGATAAAAAGCGGAATGTGGAAGTTTTTTGAATTCTTAGGCTTGAATTAGTGGATGATTAGATGTTTTGATGTTGTTTCGGATGTTTCGAAGGTTGGAATATGTTTGTAGGGTGATATATGACTTGTTTGTATACTTGGTTGAGGTCTCGAGGGTCTCAGAATCATTTTGGATAGTTTTCGAGAAGGTTGAATTGAGAAATTGCATAGGTGGTAGCTCCGCAGGGGCAAAAGAAAGGCGCATGTGCGTAAAGGACCGCATGTGCGGCTTGGTAATCACATCTGCAATATCGCATGAGCGGTGATGCGATCGCAGATGCAGGGCCTAGTGAGATAGGTGAAATCCGCAGAAGCAGACGTTTTTCCACTGTAGCGGAAGCGTAGGTGCGCTTATGGGATCGCAGATGCGAAAGTGCTGGGTAGGATGTTTAAAAAGTCCCCTTCACAATTTTCAGCCATTTGTTCATGATTTTTGTGCGATTTTAGAGCTCCAAGCTGTGATTTCAAGAGGGAATCAAGTGTTGATAGATAGGTAAGCTACTTGGGCTTTGTGTCTTGTGTTTATAATGATTATTTCATTGTTTAATCATGAAATTAGTAGGAACAATTAGAGAAAGAGTTGAAGATATTAGGTCTTGAACTTGGAGAGTTAAATTAGTGATTTGATGGGAAATTTGAGGCCCGATTTTGATGGTCTTGATATGTATAGACTCGAGGGAGGACAAGGATTCTATTGATGTGATTTTTATTGCATTTCGAGATGTGGGCCCAGTGGTCGAGTTGGACCAATTTTGAGTTTGATTTGATTATTTTCGCGTGGGCTTTGTCCTTTGACATGTATTAATGATATGATTCTCATTTTTGATAGATTCGGGGTGATTTGAGGCAATGTCAAAAGGAAAGGGCATGGCACAAAGATTTACATCCGGTTTAAGGTAGGTAATGATTGTAAATGCTGTCATGAGGGTATTAAACCCTGGACTTCACATCGTTCTGCTACTTTGAGGAGACGCACATGCTATATGACGAAGCGTGGAGTCGTGCACCAATGGAGATTGTTACTTGGTCCGTCTTGTACGACTGCTAAGTTTCTTATTTGATTTGAAATCTTATGATATTCATTTTTCTAGAGATTGATATTATATTTTGGGTTGTATGCCATGTTTGGGGCCTTCTGCCGACTTGTTGAGACCCTTGGGGGCATTTTCACTATTTTTCCTCACTCTACTTGTTTGGAAAGTATATCCTCAGTCATGTTTTACATGTTTATTGATTAAATCTTGTTTTATCACTTTACTTTTTAAAATGTGAAAACTGTTTGGGCTAAGTTCCCTGCTTTACTGATGGTCTGAGTGATTGTGAGGTTGATGACAGAGATAGCCGAATGTCTAATTGTGAGGTTGATAATAGAGATAGACCGAGGATATGAATGTGAGGTTAATGACTGAGAGAGGCCGAGGGCCTGGTTTTGAGGATTACATATGTATGGATCGGGCTGCACGCTGCAATAATATATGTATTATGGATTGTCGTGGTAGTCAGACGTTCATAGATGCTCATGACTAGTGACACCCCAATGTCGGCCTGGTAGTCAGATGTCCATAGATGCTCATAACTAGTGACACCCTGATGTCAGGCTTGTATATTATTTCCGCACTATTCATTTAGTCTTATATTATGAAACTTTTTTTTAAATTAAAGGGTTAAACATTATTCTTATTGACAAATTGTTAATATAGGATTTGTGTCGGCTGACCTAGTTTCATGATAGGCACCATCACAACCGGGTTGGTATTAGGGTCGTGACATTATTAGTGGTAAATCATGGCATTAGTGGTTTCAAGAGTTTCACAAAAATATTGACCACTTTCTTGCCAATTTATAATCAGAATCTCACAAGAAATAATGCACTTTAACATTATAATTTTAATATTATAATGCACTAACACCAACATATTATTTCATAGACAAAAACAAAAATATAGTCTAACTTCTTAGCAGAGGCGAACCCAGAATTTGAAGGTCGGGTTGTACTATTGGAGTCAACCAAAATCTGCTTTGTATATAGGGTGCCTACTATTAACATATCACTATTTTCTAAGGACACACACACACACACACACACACACACACACACACACACACACACACACATATATATATATATATATATATATATATATATATATATATACATGGAGTTTTTATCGAACTTTACGGGTGTAGTAACCCCTCTCGGTATAACACAGGTCCACCACTATTTCATAGGTGTCTAAAAATCTTTAATTGTTTTGAAGCGTCTTTGGCCTATATAACCTACATATTAGTTTTTCCTTTAAAAATCATATTGGAACATAAGCCAAGTTCAAGATAATAATTGAATCTCAAATTTAGAATATATATATTCAATAAACTTCACAATATAAATATGTTTTTTTGAACAAAAATAACTAGAGTTGGCCGAACTAGTATGGGGCTTCCATCTTGAGTCTGGAACCTAAATGTTGTTATCTTTGACTCAAAATATGTTTTTAAGTGTAAAAAGAAAGTTATATTTCTATGGGACCGCATTGTACCTTAACGACCGTTTGGACCGTTAAGGTAAAATACGGTTCATAACTGTGTTTTACATAAAACACTTTAGAATACCGCATTTTACCTATAGATGAAAAACTGCTATATAACACACAGTACAGTACATCGTTTTATATAAAGCGCGGCAATGAACCGTGTTTTACATGTTAAGTGTGCTTTACCATAATTCTTTTGTGCTTAATTGACATAACATAAATTCAAATATGTAAAACGCTTTTTAAAACCACATTTTACTTCCAAAATTTTGACCCCATGGACTGGGCATTGCCTTATGTAAATCCATTAAGGGTTTTGAGAATTATCATTCAAAAATACTCCAACTTCGTGATATATTTTTCTTGTTGTTAAATTCTCAATCTTTGAATGTCTGAAGAGTGAAAAGTAAGGGTTTCATTATATTGGGGGGAGGGAGGGGGTGAGATTGTGGTGGCGAATAACTCAGTGAGCTATAGTTTATCTCCAATAATTTATATTAAGTTGTCACTTACAATGGAGTATGATAGACTGGTAGAGGTGTTCATAAAAACCTGAAAACCGAATCAACCGAAAACCAAACCAAACCGACCAAAAAATCAATGCGTTTTCGTTTGGTTTGGTTTTGGTTTTGAATTTAAAAAATTGATCAAATTTGGTTTAGTTTTGGTTTTAATAAAAAAAACCAAAAAACTCGAACCAAACCGATTATAGGAGTACCTATTTCAAATTTATTACTACACTTATAGTATCCATTTTTACACAACGTTTCAAAATTTTATGGTATATGTTAATAGTTTGCAATTTTAGTACAGTTTTATACCTTTATATTCTAGTTGTATTGGTTGTTTTTTTGTTAAGTGTAAGAATCCATTTCATATTTAAAAAAATATATTTTTAATTGAGTCCTTAAATTATTCATCACTATTTGATTTAATTATCATCAATATATTTTACTAAATAATAAATTTCTCAAAGGGCAGTTGATTTGATAGTGTTACGCTGAAAATATGATCGGCAGAATATGTTTTTGGTAGTGTATGTCTAATATTTATGAAATAACCGAAAATAACCAAAAATCCAAAAATATAAACCGAATCGAGAAAAAATCGACTTAATTGGTTTAGCTTGGTTCTAATATTTGATAAATCAACTTACTTGGTTTGGTTTCTTCTTCAGAGAAAAACCAATCCAACCCGAACCATGAATATCCCTATAGACCGGTAACGTTGTTATGCAATAAAATGAGATTGAACAAACGTTTGGTGAATCTTAAATAATCGGAAGATATCAGTACTCTGTCACTCCGTAGGGTTTGCTTGTTATTTTGAGTTTAACATCGAAGACGATGAAACTATGAGAGAATTTTTGGGTATTCTAAATGAATACAGGGAATTATTTGTGATAAAATTATTGGAAATGTACGTCAAGGCTGAAGATGTTAGTAACAATGAGATTGCGCAAAGCAGGGATAACCCTCAATCATTGAGTTGTTATTCTGGGGCAGTTTTAGCTTAATAGGTTCCGGCTGAAAGAGTTTGGTCGGGTCTTAACTTATCTCCGTGGGCAAACGAGGAGCAAGGAAATAATTTTTCTCCTACTTTACATAATCTACAAGACGACTAGTAAACTTCAATTTTGCTTTTTGTTACGATGATAATTTTTTGTTGAATTGAATTTGTATTAACATTCATATATTCCACTGAGGGTACTGTCCGAATATAACTTTTACAAGCTATGACCCCACACCCAGTTGGAATATGCGTGGTTTTGGCATGTTAATCTCGGTGGTCCATTCGGGAGTCATCACCAACAAGAAAATGTTCATCATGGAATGCCAACATAGTACTACTTGTAAGTAAAGTGGTTATATGTAAAGTGTTTATCAATTTGAGTATCTTATTATTTTGTTGTTTGTGTAGTGAAAATGAGCAACTTGATGGTCATCACCTCACTCAGTTGCCCGTAGGCAACGTATTTACTCGGGATTTGGCAGATGTGTAGAGTCAGGAAGATAACCGTGATTTTGAATACAATGTCAATGAGTCTGGAGATGATACACCCTTCCCTGACGATGGTGATGATAAGGAGGAAGTGAATGTTGAACATGAGCTGACGAGGGAGCATGGTCCTCCCCTCCCATTAGACCAAGAATATACGAGTCCCATTTACATTTTAATTCAAGGCATATTCCTTACCTTGATAATTTGCCAAGTATGCTGGATGTGGATGCCTTCACAAGGGATGTTGAAAAAATTCAATCAGCAATGTGGGATGAGACTACACTAATGGTGTTGGCAAAGGGAATGTTATTTCCCGATAAATCTCGCCTAACCAGGGCTGTAGAAATATATATCATTAGAGAGTGCCGTGAGATAACGGTATGAGATTCAACTCCGGAGATGTTCAAGGTTGTATGTCGTAGATACTTTGTGGGTTCTAACTAGATGCTGCTTTGAGGAAGAAAGAAACAAGGTTGTTGAAAGTGGGCAGAAATATTAGCACCCACGTTTGTGAAATGGACATATTCAATTAGAATCACTTCTACTTGGATGTTGACTTGATTTCTCTTGTTTCAATTCCACACTTGGAAGTGTCCATTAAATACAGGATCAAAGAGTGTATTATATCCGTCCACCAGGAATATGGGTGTACTACTACTAAAAGAAAGGCATATCTCGGGCGCAAACATCCATTTGAAATTATTTATGGTGATTGGGAGTCATTTTCTTCTCTACCTAGGTATATGGCTGCACTGAAACAATTTAACCTCGGGATAGTTGTTGATTGGAGGCATGAGTGGAGTCCGAGAATATTTGAATATCTATCCAGGTACATGTTCTGGGCATTTAAACCAGCAATTGATGGTTTTGTGCATTGTCATCCTATTATTTTCATAGACGGTACTTATGTCTATAGAAAGTATTATATTAAGCTATTGATCGCCATTGAGCAGATACCAAGTGACAAATATTTCCACTAGATTTTTCCATGTATGCCAATGAAAGCGAAGATACGTGGACACTATTTTTGAACCTTTTGAAGTAGCACGTTCTCTAACATCGTTTAGGTATTTGTCTAATATCTGATCAGCATAGTGTTATTTTAAGTTATGCACAGGATTATCCAGAATGGCAAGAATCCTATACATAATATTGTTACTGTGTGAAGCACCTAAAGTCTAATTTCCAGAAGAAATATCCCAACAAGGACTTGCATGATTTAATGTGGATAATTTCCAGAAGAAATATACCAACAGTGCAAATTCAGGAGGCACATAGAATCGATCCGGTAGTTAGACGAAAGAGCCTCTAATTTCTTCATACGACATGAGCTTTACAAGTGGATATTGCATGCTGATAGTGGCAGATAATGGGGAGCCCTGACTATAAATGTATCGGAGCCATTCAATGGGTTATTGAAGTTTGCATGTGGATTGCCTGTCACTCCCATGGTCTGGATGACATTGAAACGGATGGCAGAGAGGTTTGTTGAAAGGCATAGAGGTGCATCGAAATTAATGGACAGGGGTGTTGAATTAATGCCAATACTGATGAGAATATTTGAGAAATACAGGAGGCGAGTATATTGGCGTTCATATTTATGGTATGATCACGACTGAGGTGTTTTTGAAGTTCGTACTGCTATCCATAGACCTTGGGGGAATAATGTACATATAGTAAATGAAGCCAGCAGGTTGTGTTCATGTGGTAAATGGACCATCTACCACATTTCGTGCTCACATGCCATGAATTTCTTTCAACAAGTTGGTTTAGGGGCAAGCAACTATGCTGATAAGCCATAAAATGTTCTTGCATATGATGTTTAACTTAAAGTATATATATTTCGATGCATATTACCTCATACATTAATCTTGTTTCATGAATTTGGGATGCTGAATGCTATGATTTATATTAATTTGAAGTGTTATTTCTTGTAGGAATAATTCGGGAGCAAGTGGGGGAGAAACATGCAAGATTTGAGCTAAAACGAACAGAACTGGGAAAGGAGGTCATTTGGGCGTCACAGGTAGCACCTGGCGCCACCTGTGGCACTGAAAATAGTGTTGAAAATATGGGGTTACTATAGAGGGCGCCTTAAACCGAGCTGGACATCGGTAACGCGAATTTTTGTCCTATTTTTTCCCAGAACACGGTTTATTCGGCCCTAGACCTATCTAACATGTATAAAAGGAAGACTAAGCGTAATTTTTGGGTGAGAGACACACATGGGAGAAAATATACACAAAATAAATATTGAGGAGCAAGAATATCTCGGAATTCTTCATCTTTTCTAATATTTTCAATTGATCAAAATTTATGCAATTGTTAGACTACATCATGAATGGCTAAATCCCCATTCTCCTGGGGTTGTGATTTAGCCATGAATATTGTTGTTTGGATTGGCTTGACCTCAATTATAATTCACCAATATATTGTTGTTTCTTCAATTTTGTTTCAAATTGCTTAATTGTCTAGCCAGCAGTTAGGTTTTATTTACTATCTATTATATTCTTTGGAAAGCCGTGTTTAGATTAGAGAAGAATTGAAGAGAGCACGATCTTAACCCTTAAAGGAAGCGAATTTGTGGTTGGGATAGGAATATGCCTAGTCACTGTGCTCTTAATGCGTTCTTAATAGATTAATTTCACAGGAACATAGGCGTTAATCTATTGAGAATAGGTAAGTAGTACTTCGGGAGAAGGCTATGAGAGCATTTATCGATTAATTAGTAACCATGAGTGAATTATATGAAAATGGAGATTTAATGAGAAAACAATATGAATGGTAAATCTATCACAACCCTGGAATACTTTTCTCTACTGAATATACAACAATCAACCGTTACTTGATAATTTAGTTATTATTTAGAATCGTAGTATAATATAATCATATTATTGGACTTTGAATTTTAGTTGGATTGAATAACAATTGTAGTGATTTAGTGAGTAGATTACACACGTCTCTGTGGGTTCGACATTCAACTTATCATTATATGAATTGTCAACTATGTATACTTGCGTGCGCGTTTGGGATTAACAAGTTTTTGGCGTCATTGACGGGGACTTGAATATTAGCTACTTGCTAGTTTTTGCTTTAATTGTTTATTTTGTCGAGTCTAACATTACTTTATTGTTGCTCGTATCTCAAGAACTTTGATTGTATATGTAGGGTCAGAAGCCAGGACCAACTTCAAGGCTTTGGTCCTGAACCTGAGAGAACATTTCTCAAGAGTTTGAGGGAAGCAAGGGACACGAATAATATTCAGGCACTTGTTCAATTTCATGTGGACATGGCATAGGAGCAACCTATGGCTATTCAGGAGGTGCCAATGGCCAGCATTGCTAATGTCACCTCCAGTATAGTTAAGCCCCGGATCACTGGTCACTTTGAGATGAAACAGAGCATGATCCAACTACTTCATACAAACGGGCAATTTATGGATCTTCCGCACGAGGATCCACATCAGCATATTCTGAACTTCTTGGTGATTAGTGATACTTATATTACTAACGGGGTCACTCTAGATTATGTGAGGATCACACCTTTTCCATTCTCTCTGTTGGGCGAGGATATGTGATAGCTAAAGGAAGAACCAGCTAATTCCATTACAACATGGAATGATTTGGTGAGAAAATTTCTGGCACGGTTCTTTCCTTCAGGCAAATTTGCAAATATCAGAAGTCAGATAGTTGCCTTCAAACAGAAAGCGGGAGAATCTTTATACTCAACTTGGGAAAGGTTCAAAGGGCTACTCAAAGACTGTCCTCATCACAATCAAACGAATAAAGTGTTAGCTCATACATTCATAGAAGGGCTACATTCTAAAACAAAGATTGTGGTAGATGTTGTAGCCGGGGGTCAAGTGTTGGAGAAAAGCTTTGACAAGATATGTGCACTATTGAACAAATTCTCCAAGAGCAATCCGGATTGGGAATGAGAGATGGGCAAACACATAGTGCAAAGGTTTGTAGGGGTTCGTGAGTTAAATGTCATCTTAGCATTATCAGCATATATTTCTACACTGACCAATCAAGTCAACTAGATGAACTTGAGTATCAACAAGCAACAAGTAAAACCGGTATTAAAGGTTCAAGATTTTTGTGAAATATGTGGAGAGGGTCACATGAGCGATATATGCCTCTCGAACCCAGAGTTTGTCTGCTTTGTGGGTAATTCAAATAGGGGCCAAACAAACAAATATGGGAACACTTGGAATCCCAACTGGAGGAACCACCCGAACTTCTCTTGTGGAGGAAACCAAGGTACTCACAATCAATACAGGCCTCGAGCACCTCAGCAGCAATATAGCCACCTCACGTTGAACAACAAGCGAGTCTTACAGGTTACCTTGAAGACATGTTTGAAAAAAGTGATGGCTGAACAACAAGCCCTCTCTCAGAAAGTAATGGATGAATAGCAACACTGAGAAATTTGGAGCGTCAAATGGGACAGCTTGACAGTGCTCAAAACACTAGACTAGTTGGAGCTCTACCAAGGGACACTATAGCAAATGCTGACCCTGAATGTTGTGTCATTGAGGAATGGGAGAGAACTAGAAGAAGTTTAGTCTAAAAAAGGAAAAAGGTGACTTTTTATGAGAGGCCAGCCACTATAGAATCAACATTAGAAAAAGCTAAGGAGCCAGAGAAGCCAGCTGGAGAGACGGTAGTTGAGCAACCCCCACAATTGGTTGCAAGTCCACCACCTCCATTCCCTCAAAGATTTCAGAAATTGAGAGATAATGCCTCATATAAAAAGTTTGTTAATATCTTGAAGCAAGTACAAATTAATATTCCATTGGTTAACATCTTAAAGAAGTACCCAAATATGCAAAAGTACATCAAGGAAATTTCGGCAAATAAAAGGAGGCTAACTGAGTTCAAGATTGTGGCACTCACTTAGGAGTGCAGTGCTAGAGTTTAGAGTGAACTTCCTCCTAAGTTGAAGAATCGTAGGACTTTCGCAATTTCTTTGTCTGTTGGAAAACAAGGAGTTGGTAGAAACTTGTGTGATTTAGGGGCTACTATAAATTTGATGACATCCTTTTTGTTCAAGAAACTCACATTGGAGGAGCTTTGACCTACTAGAATCACTTTACAGTTTGCAGATAGGTCACTAGTCATGCCAGAAGGGATTGTTGAGGATGCATTAGTTCGAGTGGGAAAGTTTATTCTTCCTGCTAATTTTATTGTTCTTGATTACGAGGCAGATGAGGAAGTGCCCATTATTTTGGGGCGACCATTCTTAGCACTGGCGGAGCAATTATTGATGTGCGGGCAGGGAAGTTAAAAATGATAGTTGACGATGAGGAGGTCACTTTTAATGTGTACAAGGTACTTAAGCTGCCTAATCAATATGATGACTTTTGCATGATTATTGTGGTCGAAAAGAATGGAATAGAGCAGAGTCAATATGTGAATTATTGTGATCCAGATGGTATAACTGAGTTAGAGGAGGTGGTGTTTCCAGCTGAGCGTGTAAAGATGATTGAGAAAAGAGCCAGAGATGAAAGAGGAGACCTTCCGAAAGCATGCAAAAAGGCTAGACTTTATGGGACAAAGAAGAAGAGAAAGCGCCTAGTTTGAGCAGAGTAGTAGAGTCGTGACACGACTATAAATAAGGTGCTTGTTGGGAGGGGAAAACGTGCAAAAAGGCTAGACTTTATGGGAGAAAGAAGAAGAGAAAACGCCTAGTTTGAGCAGAGTAGTAGAGTCGTGACACGACTATAAATAAGGTGCTTGTTGGGAGGCAACCCAACCTGCATATCTTTCATTTATTGATTATTTTTTTGTGCCAAGTTTTGTGTTGTTTTTATTTTGCAGAGTCGGGAAAGTCTGAGTAACCAAAGTTGAAGCTGAGGAGCATATATTAACTTAAGTGTGGCGGGACGAAAGCTGAGGAGCATATTTGTATTTTAATGTGGGGTCGTCCCGACCCTTAATATTGAGGATCGTGTCCGAGCTAGGCCTGAGAGGGTCTCAGGGAGTATTTCTCACCCTTTTTTTAATATTTCTCTATGACCATGCATCGAGGATTATGCATAATATAAGTGTGGGGTGAAGAAACTACTTTCTGAAGTGTAATTGTATAAACAAAATTCTACTTTTTCTTATAGTACTCGTAGTAGACATAGTCTAGGTTAAAAATAAAATAAATAAAAATGAAAATTAAATAAAATTAGAAAAAGTTAAGATTTTTCCCAACGATGGATCTTTTGGACGATTTTCTTGAGGGATAAAAGTCAGATTTAAAAACACCAAAAAGTTTTTTGTTTTTTTTATTTTTTTATATTATTTTTTGAATGTCTAAGTGGTATTCCTTGATTTTTCTTTGTACATCGGTTCTTTTCCAAGGATGTAACTCGAACAAGGCACTTTATGGTCATGGTGGCACATTAGGTTATGACATACATTTTATTTTTCGTGTATTTGTTTTGAATTGTGAAGCCTAAGTAATGTAAATAGCCTATTTTGTGATGCCTTTTCTCAGTTGTTTCACTTGTATACCTCATAGTGCAAAGTTGCTTAAATTTCTCATTTAATTGTGCTTGCTTGGGTTGAGAGTTGAGCAGACCCATCTTGATTGAGTCATGTGCAACGTGTGTGTAAGGATTCATGATTTTCTATGCTATCCTGTGTAATCTAGAACTTGTCCCGTATTTTAATTGAAGCGAAATTATAAGTTGTGCTAATCTAGGACATGACAGACATTTTCTTGCTTGATCATGGATGTGCTTGTCACATACAAATAAAAATTTTTGTTGCTAGCCTCTTTGAGACTGTAAACCTTTCTTTTGGCACCCACATTACAAGCTATTCCCCATTTTATTCTAATTTGATATTGATTGAACCTTTACCTCCTAAGGCACTTAGGCGCTAAAAGAAGCAAGGTTAGAAATTGGGGAGCATGGAAGGGCCTGTTGGTGCACTAAGGTTGAAACTAAAGGTCACTAGCGGAATATTATGGACTGTATGAAAAAGAAAAAAAGAGAGAAAAATTTAAAGAAAAAGAAAAAAAATGATAGTGAAAGTATGTAGAAAAATAAACACCTCCAATTCTTATTGATTTGTGCTAGTGAAAAGTAGAGAAGTGCTTAATTAAAAAGAGGGCTATGTTATATATGGCAAGTTATTTGGTTGAGAAGAGTATGTGCTTGAATTATAAATGTAGTGTATTAAATTTCTTAGGAGAGTTAGCCACAATTTCAAAATGTATCATACCCGTCCCTTAGCCTGCATTACAACCCAAAACTCCTAATTGATCCTAGATTTGGCTAGCTTAAATTAGTAGAGATATACACTAGAGGCAAGCTTATGGTACGACCATGGGATGCATATGAATTTTTTGTGAGAGTGAAGAATTTTGTTCAATTATGTGATGTCCTTAATCTATATTCAAAAGCATATAATAATGTGTGGACCAATTTATATTCACTCTTTTGTTTGTTGGTGAGGGCACACGATCTCATGAATGATTGGCAATGTTGTAACTTTCTTGTTGGATAAGTGCATAAATTGAGCGTTCTTAGTGGTTGCAAGTTGACTTTTGAGGTTAGGTGGTGACAAATAGGTTATTGAAAATTATTGAATCGAAATATTATATTGGGCATGCTTAACGACAAGAATGTGAATTTTTCTGTGTTCATGCTTGTGTGTCGATATTGATCATAGTCAAGGGTATATTGTGTGGTTATAGATAAGGTGCTCCTCTATGATTGAACTATGTACGTAGTTGAGGGTTTATTAGATTGTCCCATCGCTCGAGGACGAGCAAGAGTCTAAGTGTGAGCTATTCATATTTAGCTTAAATTATATATATATATATATATATATATATATATATATATATATATATATATATGTGTGTGTGTGTGTGTGTGTGTTTCTATGTATATCGCCTCATACATTACTCTTGTTTCATGAATTTGGGATGTTAAATACTTTGATTTATATTAATTAGAAGTGTTTTTCCTTGTAAGAATTATTCGAGAGCAAGTGGGGGCGAAACATGCAAGAATTGAGCTAAAACGAACAAAACCGGGAAAGGAGGCCATTTAGGCGCCGCATGCAACACCTTGTGCCACATGTGGCACTGAAAATAGTGTTGAAAACATGGGGCTCTATGCAGGGCACCTGGCGCCGGGCTAGGCGCCGGTGACACGAATTTTGTCCTATTTTGCCTGAGACACGGTTTATTCGGCCCTAGACCTATCCAACACATATAAAAGGAAGACTAAGCCTAATTTTAGGGTGAGACATGCACTTGAGAGAAAAAATACACACAAGAAACATTGAGGAGCAAGAACATATCGGAATTCTTCATCTTATTCAATATTTTTATTTAATCAAAACATATGCAATCATTTGATTACATCATGGGTGGCTAGACACCCACTTTTTTGAGGTTGTGATTTAGCCAAGAAGATTATTGTTTGATATTAGCTTTACCTTAATTATAGTTCACCAATATATTGTTATTTCTTCAATTCTGTGTTTAATTGCTTAATTGTCTGGCTAGCAGTTAGGTTGTATTTACTATCTATTCTATGCTTTGGAAAGTCGTGTTTAGATTAGAGAAGAATTGAAGAGAGCACGATCTTAACCCTTAGGGGGAGTGGATTTGTGGTTAGAATAGGAATATACCTAGTTACCGTGCTTATTTAAATATCATGATCTTAATGCATTCTTAATAGATTTATTTCATAGGAATATAGGCGTTAATATATTAAGAATAGGTGAGTAGTACTTTAGGAGAAGGATATGAGAGAATTTATCGATTAATTAGCAACCATGAGTGAATTATATGAAAGAGAGAGTTAAGAAGAACACAATATGAATGGTGAATCGATCACAGCACTAGAATACTTGTATCTACTGAGTACAGAACAATCAACTCGTTACTTGATAATTTAGTTATTATTTAGAATTGTAGTATAATACAATCATATTATTGGACTTTGATTTTTAGCTGGATTGAATAATAATTTTAGCGATTTAGTGAGTAGTTTACACAAGTCTCTGTGGGCTGGACACTCATCTTATCATTACATTACTCGTCGACCATATATACTTGCGTGTGTATTTGGGAATAGTAGCATACATAAACACATATAGTGGGCAGTTAAATCCATTGGGTGCTAAGCTTTATTGGCTGTTGGAACCATTTAAAAAGATGTGTAATAATGACTATTTGCGCAAGCTGAAAGCGCAAAAAAGAATGCATATACAGAACCAAATAGATGTTGGTGACACCCTTTATGGTCGTAAAATATGGCATATGCTCGCAAATAGGACACGATCGTTGTAAATGTCCTTCAGTTGGTTTGGGTGGCAATTGCAATCCAGCTCCTGGTGCAGGTTCGTCTAATGTACCCAACTATCAAGGATACACCTTGTGTTTTATTTTCGTAATGTTTTTTTGTAATAAGTGTATGTACTTATTTATGTTTCAAGATGTATCAAGTAAAATTTTGTTCCACAACCTTGTTACATCTTATTTTCAAAAATTATTGAAAAATTACACTGTCAGAGGAGGAATATGTTGGGATGATGACCTTTTGAATTGGGATGATGATATGATAGTTCAAACATTCAACTCATTAGTGTTGATAAAGAAGACCAATATGAATATTGAAATTTCATAACATAATACTTCAAAAGAAAAAAGCACAAAAACCATAAGTAAGGCACCATATATGAAAATAAAAGATAACAAAAGGATAAATGAAGACAAACACATCGTAGTAGAAAGTAAAAAATGGAATAGTACAAACAGGATATCTGTCTCCCTTCACTTGAACATTGAAGATAGCATGTAGTGGTGAAATATCAACCAGCGTAAATTTGACAATGAAACCTCAACAGATATAATTCTCCAACACAAAAAGTCTCCAGCCTACCTTGAACTTTCTTTTATTACCAACGCTCATATATACATACCGCTCTTTGCCAAGATGGTGATGAAATGTGTGTTCTAATATTGGAGGAAGATGCTTGCAGGTTTTTCTTGGAATATACTATAAAAAAAGCATTACTATTGAGTTTCGGAAAATATGAAACTAAATAAAGATATACAATACTGATGTATATATATTTTCTGGAGTTAAGTTATAAGAAATAAAAGTATTTTATGTTAAACAAATAAATTTTAATAGACATAATAATTTACCACATCATTTTCGTCTACGCATGAATAAGTCATAACCACATCAAATATTGGAGGATTCTTTTCTTCGTTATCATTGTTAGTAGAAGAGTAAGATAGCGCATCACTACTAATAGAAGAATAACATAGGGCTCGTTTGGTAGAGGAAGAGGCATCCATAATTTAGGACTTGAGTGTGTGAGTGTGTTTTATGTCTTTAGCGTGAGTATGTGAGTGTGTTTTATGTTTTGAGTATGTAACTATATATAGGGACAGAAATAGCATATCGCGGTTAAATACTATATTTTGTATCAATATGTATGATGCGGTTAAATACTACATTTTATGTGTTGTCTTGTCGTTTTGAAAAGCTGATTGACTGCGAAAAAACTGTTTTATTTCATAAAAAGTCATTATGTATAGCGCGGTTAAATACAATGCTTTGTATGTTGTCTTGTCACTCTAAAAGGCTAACCGAATGCAAAAAAGTTACTTTGTATCGGAAAGAATCCTTAACATGCCAATCATATCGCAGTTAAATACTACATTTTGCATGAATATATATAGCGTGGTTAAGTACTACGTTTTCTGTGTTGCCTTGCCTATAAATAACGGGCGCATTCTAGTTATTTTTTGCGCTTAACTATAACCAATAACAAATATTTACATAAAAGAAAGGTTTCTTTTTTTACGCTTTAACAAATGTCTGAATTTCTTTACGTACCAAGGTGTGAGTGCGGAAAAAAATGCATGATGAAAGATTGTTAGGATGATGGTGAAGTTGGACACCACTACTGGATGTGTATGAACAAGTTTTACAGGGTTCCCGATGAACCTATTTTCAATTTTGAGGTATGGATTGATGAACCCTGTCAGTAGGAATACAACAAAGATTTTTTGTAGCATCTTCATAATTTGACCAAAAAATAGCGGTAATATGAATAGCAATACAAACGATATTGCAGAGCTTAAGGAGAAGCTCAAAGAGGTGGAAGACGAAAAAAATAAGTCGGAACACAAATTTAAGTGGTTGGAGCGGGAAATACTAGGTGGTGGTGACTAATCAACGACATGTATGTGTTGAGTGTAGTAGTATATCTTTAATTTTCCCGTGTCATGTATTTTCATTAGTTGTACTTAATTTAAGTTATGTTAAGTTTCTATGTTTGTGTTTGTATTGTAGTGCTAAAATAAAGAAGAAACTGGGTAATAAAAACTTAATGCGCTTACTAAGTAAGCATAAAAAAATTGTTGTTATTATTTACGTAAAATACAAAAAAAATAAAAATCAATGTGTCCCACAACCTGTGTGTTTCAAGGCAGCCGCTGGCCTGAGGTGCATCTCGTCCCGCCCGGATACACTATCAGGATCATCCTCATCACGTCACCTCTTTAAATGAGGATGCGCTGTAACATGATCTTCAATAGGGCTGGCAGGATCAGTAGAATGGGCAGTCAATCCATTGGCAACCTACAAAGCAATAAGTCAAGTAAATATACAAAAATATATATTAGTAATGTATGTATTAAGTCAAAAATACTTTCTTACCATGGTCTCGTCGCGCTCCTAAATATAATCATCCATGGTGTCCTGCTTAACATCGTACAAAGTAGCCTCCGTGACAGGCAGGGATGAAGCCTTAAAAACAAAATTATAAAGTTATTTATGGTGAATCAATGAGATAAAAATAAATTAAAATTTAATAGTACTACAAACATATATGCTCCTGTGATAGATCCACAACACCCGTCAACAATGAGCCAAAACCCAATTGGCGCCCACCATCCTAACTGGTGAACTAAATATAGACCACTAGCCTACACAACATGTCAAAATATAAATTACAAAATGATATATCATAGTTATAACTATGAATACCAAATAATATACCAATTCCTCGATCCTTACCACGTATGGAATGTACTGATCGCCTGCTCGATGAACAGGGTTCCCGACTGTTACGCCCCCGCAATATTTTGTCAATTTTATGCTCGATAGTAATATATTATGAAGATTTTATGCCTTGCAGTACTACATTATGATGAAGTGATGCTTCGCAGTATAAAGCTACGACAGTATTGCACCCGTCATTATTAACTTACGGTGATGTTACGCTTCTTAGTATTAAGTTGCGATTATGTTGGACGCTGAAGTATAGTACGTTAAATTTGTCATAAGGTAATTGACATCATTCCAAGTTAAAAACTATATGGAGATTATAAGGATTATGCTATTTCATTGGAGATTAGTAAGTTCAAGAAGGTAAAAGGGGGAGCAAGTCAACGAAAAGGAGTTTTGTCCAAGTTATGCATTTTGGGGTAAAATACGGCCCAAGCTAAAACATCTGATATTTATGGACTAGGATCATATAAGGTACTATATGACCATGCTAGTAAAGTGTATAACGTACGTAAAAAAAAGTAATATTTTAAGTAAGTGGGAATAATTCTCAATTTTGCGGGTAATTGATTAATTGCTGGCCAACGGTACATTACCTAATTAATTGGGAATATATTTGGATAAGATCAATCACTCCCCCTAAAATCGTGGCTGCATTTAGCTAATGTGATGACCCAAAGGTAATTACTTGATTTACGAGTAAATTATGTGTTTCAAAACTCTAGAAGCATCCTTTTTCCTCACCTCAATTTTTGTGCGCGGTCCATACGTATATCCAGAATGCTTTTATGTGGAAATGTGATAAAAATATTAGTTTCGACTTTAAAAAATGAATTTAAGTTGATTTCGGTTAATATTTTAGGTAAACGAACCCGGACCTATGTGTTGTTTGTCTCGGAGGGTCTGTGAAAAAATATGGGACTTAGCGGCATGCTCGAAATCGAATTTCGAGGTCCCAAGCCCAAGAAATGAATTTTTGAAAGAAATTATTTTACTGAAAATATAAGAGTTTTTGGAAGTTTAAATTATATTTGGAAATTTATGGTATCGGACCCGTATTTTAGTTCCGGAGCCTGTTACATGTACAATGTGACATTTAGTATGCGTCTGTGAAATTTGGTAAGAAACATAAGCCGTTTGACGTGATTCGGACGCGTAGTTGTGAAATTGGACAGTTTGACAGTTTTGAGATTTTTTTTTGATGTTAAATTCATAGTTAATGATGTTATTTTCCCAATTTGATTGCACGAGCAAGTTCGATATTTTTAGGTTGGTGTGCATGTTTGGTTTGGAGACCCGAGGAGTTGGGTGAGTTTTGGATAGGCCACAAAGTGAAATTTGGACTTAGGAAGTTGCAGGCTTTTAGCTAGTATGTTGCAAGCCTGCAGGCATCGCATTTGTGAAGCCTGGCTCGCAAATGCGAGAAAAGGCCTGGGCAGGGCTGATCTCAAATGTGATCATTTCTTTGTAAATGCGAAGTGGCCTAGAAGTTCCCTTTGTCACAAATGCGACTCCCTTATCGCAAATGCAAGTTCACAATTGCGAACTGTTGTCGTAAATGCGAGAATAGCAGACTTGTGAAGGGTTTACAATTGTGAACCCTAGTCGTAATTGCGACACCTGAAACCTGCAAAATCATAACTTAGACGCATTTCAACTAGTTTTTAAACTCTTTCAAAATCAAAACACTCTTGGAAAATTTTTCAAAGACGAGTACTCTTCAAAATCGATTGTTAGTCATTTCTAACTTATTTTTATTAATCTTTAGCATCTTTTCTCATGATTTCAACTGAAACTCTAAGGTTTCCATAGGGGAAATTGGGTGTTTTGGGTAGAACCTAGGTTTTTAAAATTTTGGGGATTTGGACCTTGATTTAAGGTCCAATTTCAAAACAAATTATATATTTGGGTTTTGGGGGGAATGGGTAATCGGATTTTTATTCGCACCTCGGGTTTTGATCATGTGGGTCGTGGGTCAATTTTTGATTTTATGAGAATAACTTTTGAAAACTTATTTTCATTAGACTCGATTTATTTAGCATTTATTAATATAACTAAGTAACTTATGGATAGATACGAGCGAATTAGTGGTGAAATGAAGAAGTAAAGAGGTAGTTCAGGATTGAATTGTTTTCATGGAATCGGGGTAAGTGTTGGGTCTAATCTTAGCTTGAGGCATTAAGAGTTTTTTCCTATTTGCTATGTGGTTATTTGTTGGGTACAACGTATAGGCATGGTGACGAGTATTTATACGTTGGATTTAAGCATTCCCGTGAGTATTAATCTATGATATATGTAACTGTGTTTGTATTATTCATGCCTTATATGATTGTTTCTATTGTTGAGCAAAGCTTATGGAAGAAATAGTGTTATTTGAACATTGAAAAGTGTTGGCTTAGGTTGTATAATGAGTTGTGGAAGTATAGTTGGCAATTGAACCTTATATGGCATTGGCTCAAGTTGCGAAGTAAACGTGAAAAAGAGAAGAGAATTATTATATTGTCTCCCTTGCCGAGATGTTGATGCTTTTGATATTGTTCCCTTGTCGGTATTTTATTTTGATTTTGTTTATTTCATTTCTCTTATTGCGTGTGATTGTTGTTTGGGTGAGGAAGAGTGTTAAAGCATGAATGGTGATGTCCTATATTGTTTTTGTGAGGAAGAGTGTAAAGCAGGAAGGGTGATGTCGTGTATGATTTTGTGAGGAAGAGTGTAAAGCACGAAGGGTGATGTCGTACAACACGATGTATAAGTCTATGCTGATTATATTGATTATATGGTGAGGACGAGAGCAAAATCACGAAGGGTGATGCCGTGCAGGTTATATTGATTCGTTTGGTTAGGATGAGAGTTAAATCACGAAGGGTGATGACGTGCACTCTTTTGATTTCAGATCCTTGTTAATAGTTGAGTTTTGGTGATCCTTGTATTTACATGTTGTCCTTGTATTATCATTTGATGTTTCCCCATAGCATGTTTCCCCCTCCCATTCTTAATTGTACATTCTTGCTTTTATTTTCTGATGTATATGATTTAACTACATAGGTTATTCGGTAGTATGGTCCCAGCATCGTCACTACTTTGTCGATGTTAGGCTAGGCACTTACCAGCACATGGGGTCCGTTGTGCTGATACTACACTCTGCACTATGTACAGATCCTGATCTGGAGCATACGGAACATAGCTTTGGGTAGCTGCTTTTAGTCCATTCAGAGATCCAAAGTAGTCCTACCAGCGTCCGCTGTCCATGGGGTCTCCCCTATCCTTTCATCCTATTTCATTTACGTAGTTCAGATACAATATTTTATTTATTTTTCAGAGCTTGTTTGTAGTATTCTTTGACCGTCTGTGAAGTTGTGACACCAGTTATGGGTATTATTTATTCAAGAAATTGTATTGGAAATATTTAAATTGTTTTATTCGTTTCTCTTGCTTGTTTAAATTTCGATGCTTTTAAACGGTTGGTTCATAATTGTAAAAGGATTAAAATTGGAAAAAGGTAAACTATTCAAAAGGTTGGCTTGCCTAGCTTTAACTAATAGACACCATCACGACTCACGAGGGTAAGAAACCTAGGACGTGGCAAGTTGACATCAGAGCTCTAGGCTACATAGGTCTCACAATTCACAGGCAAGCTTTGTAGAGTTTGAGAGATCAGTACGGAGACCTTTGTATTTATCCTCCAAAGGCTACAGAGTTGGGAAAAACTTCAAATATATTCTTTCTCGTCGTGTGGTTTGGTTTCTCAATGCTAACTGAATTTCTACTCTATTCTTTCGCAGATGGCTAGAACACGCGCTTCCCCATCTACTGATCAGCAGCTGGAGCCCCCAGCAGTAGCTCCCACGAGAGCAGAGGGCAAGGCCGAGTTCGTGCTAGAGGCCGAGGTAGGGGCAAAGCAGCCCAGAGCAGCAGCACCAGCGGCGGAACCTCAAGTTAAGTTTGATGATGAGGTTATAGCCCAGGCAATTCCGGTAGGCCCAGCTCAGGTCCAAGATGGGTTCATTGCTAACCCAGTACTTGAGGATGCTCTAATCCTTCTAGTGGGCCTTATGGAGAGTGTCGCCCAGGCAGGCTTTCTTCCTGTAGCACCAGCCATTTCCTAGGCTGGAGGAGGAGCCCAGGCTCCTGCTACTCACACTCCGGAGTAGATGGTTCCCCAGTTTCAGGCTCCAGTAGTAGCTCGAACTGGTAATAGAGCAGCTATGTCTGCGGATTCCTTGTTGAGATTGGATAGGATTACCAAGCTCTTCACCACCACTTTCAGCGGTGAATCTTCTGAGGATCCCTATGATTATTTAGACTGTTGTCATGAGGTTCTCATGAACATGGGGATAATGGAGATTAATAGGGTCGACTTTGCTACTTTTTGCTTATCTGGATCCACAAAGGCTTGGTGGAGAGATTATTGTTTGGCTAGACCAGTTAGGTCACTAGCTTTGACTTGGGATTAGTTTTCTCAGCAATTTCTGGAGAATCTTCTCTCTACCACCTAGAGAGAGATCTATCGGAGGGAGTTTGAGCTTCTCCAGCAGGGTTCTATAGTGGTTACTCAGTACGAGACAAGGTTTACTGATTTAGCCTGGCATGCTCTTCTTATACTTCCCATTGAGAGGGAGAGAGTGAGAAGGTTCTTTGAGGGACTTATTTAGCCTATGCGACTTCAGATAACTGAGGAGATGGGGAGTGAGATTTCTTTTCAGGAGGCGACAATATTGCCAGGAGAGTTGAGACGATGCAATCGCAGGGAGGTGGTAGAGGCCATCCTCCTAGGCCTTTTCAGTCAGCACTTTAGGTTTCTCACGGTGCTTCAGGTGGTCGTGGTTCTCATATGTAGTATTCTGATCAGCAGTCCTACAGTGCACCACCAGCTCCTATCTGTGCACCGCCGCTCCAGAATTTTGGGGATAGTCATTCAGGTCGTTAGGGTTAGTAGTCTCAGTAGCCGAGGGCTTATTATACTTCTATAGATATGGGTCACACTGCTAGATTATTCCCTCGAGCATCGAGCAGTTCTCAGCATGAAGGTTCCCATGCCATGGTTCAGGAGCCGACTGTTCCACAACCTGCTCAGCCAATTATTGGTGGAAGTAGAGGTTCTAGAGGTGGAGGTAGAGATATTAGAGGTGGAGCTCAGGATGCTAGATGTGGAGGCAAGAAAGCAACAAGTCGTCCTAGAGATGTATTTCAGGGTAGTGGGGCCCTACCCCGATGCTATGTTGTTCCAGCCAAGCCAGCGGCTGAAGCTTCCGATGTAGTTATCACAAGTATTGTTCTGGTTTTTATTATAGATGTCTCAATCTATGATCTACATAATCCTATATGTTATTTTATTTTGCACCATATCTGGTCATGCCTAGTGATTCTTTGAGTGCTCATGTATATGTATCTACATCGGTAGGTGATTCTATTATGGTAGATCGTGTCCATCATTCGTGTATATTTATGATTGGAGGTCTTGAGACTTGTTACTTTTGGACATGGTTGATTTTGATGTCATATTCGGATGGATTGGATATCACCTTACCGCACTATCTTGGACTGTCATGCCAAGTTTGTGACCTTAGACTTGTCGGGTTTACCTTGTTTAGAGTAGAGAAGGACTCTTGGTCATTCTACCTGTAGCATTATCTCATATATGAAGGCTCGGCATATGGTCGAGATGGGTTTTTTTTACTATATGGCATATGTTCATGATTCTAATTTTGAGGTTCCTTCTAATTATTTGTGCATGTTGTTCGTGAGTTTTCTGACGTATTTCTATTAGATCTGCCGGATATTCCACTAGATAGGGATATTGATTTATGTATTGATTTAACTCCGGGCACTCAGCCCATTCCCATTCTGCCGTATCGTATGGCCCCGCCTGAGTCGAAAGAGTTGAAGGAGAAGTTACAAGACTTGCTTGAAAAAGGCTTCATCAGACCTAGTGTCTCGCCTTGGGGTGCACCGTTGGTGTTTCTTAAGAAGAAGGCCGGATCGATGAGAATGTGTATAGATTATCGGCAGTTGAACAAGGTTACAATTAAGAATAAGTATCCTTTGTCTTGGATTGATGATTTTTTTTATCAACTTCAGGGTGCCAAGGTATGTTCAATGATTGACTTGAGATATAGCTATCATCAGTTGAGGTTTAGGGCATCCGTTGTCCATAAGACACCTTTCCGTATTCAGTACGGCCATTATAAGTTCTTGGTGATATCATTTGAGTTGATAAATGCCCAAGAATATTTTATGGATTCGATGAACTGAGTGTTCAGACCTTACTTGGATTCATTCGTGATAGTCTTCATTGATGATATTTTGATCTATTCCTGTAGCCGAGATGAGTACGAGCAACATCTTAGAGTGGTTCTTCAGACTTTGAGAGACAGACAGTTATCTGCCAAGTTCTCAAAGTGTGAGTTCCGGTTTGGGTCAGTTGCGCTTTTAGGTCGTGCTGTGTCAGCAGATGGTATTCAGGTAGATCTGAAGAAGATAGAGGCAGACGAGAACTGGCCTAGACCAGCATCAGCTATAGAGGTCTGGAGCTTTTGGAACTCGCATGCTATTGTCATTTGCTTGGGGAGGGGTTTTCATCAATTGCACCCTCGTTGACAAGGTTAACCTTGAAGATTGTCCAGTTCAGGTGATCAGACAAGTGTGAGGCGATCTTTCAATACCTCAAGACAGCTTTGACTATGACGCCATTGTTGGTTTTACCCACAGGTTGAGGGCCATATACAGTTTATTGTGATGCATCTCGTATTGGACTTGGTGCAGTGTTGATGCAAAATTGCAAGGTCATTGCTTATGCTTTGTGTTAGTTGAAGATTCATGTGAAGAACTATCTAGTCCATGATTTGGAGTTAGCAGCCATTAATCGCGTGTTAAAGATTATGAGGCATTATCTATATGGCGTGCCATGTGAGGTGTTCACGGATCACAAGAGTCTGTAGTATTTGTTCAAGCATAAAGAGCTAAATATGAGGCATACGAGGTGGTTGGACCTATTGAAAGACTATGATATCACCACCATATATCATCTGGGAAAGGCCAATGTGGTGGTCGATGCTATTAGTAGGAAGTCAGCCAGTATGTGTAGTCTTGCGTATATTCCAGTCGGTGAGAGACCAATTGCTTTATATGTTCAGGCTTTGGTCAATCAGTTCGTGAGGTTGGATGCTTCTGAGCCCGTTCATATGTTAACTTGCACTATCACTCATTCTTCTTTATTGGAGCATATCCGAGATTGGCAGTGATAATCTTCATTTGTGTGTCCTTAGAGACACAGTGCAGCACGGGGGTGCTAAGTAGGTTACCTTAGGAGATGATGGAGTTTTGATGCTGCAGGGACGAGTTTGTGTGCTTAACGTGGATGGGCTTCAAGAGATGATTCTAGAGGAGGCCCATAGTTTCCAAAATTCTATTCATACGGGTGTTGCTAAGATGTATCAGGATTTGTAGCAGCATTATTAGGGGAGGAGGAAGAAGAAGGATATTTTTGCATATGTGGCTCGATGTTTGAATTATGAGTAGGTAAAGAATGAGCATCAGAGATCTGGTGGTTTGTTTTAGAGGATTGAGCTTCCCAAGTGGAAGTGGGAGTGTGTTATAATGGACTTTGTTGTTGGACTTCCACGGACTTAGAGGAAGTTCGGCGCAGTATGGGTTATTGTTGATAGATTGACCAAGTCAGCGTGTTTCATTCTTGTGGCAGTCTCATATTCTTATGAGAGGTTAGCTGAGATCTATATCTAGGAGATTGTTTGGAGGGAGAAGAAGGATATTTTTGCATATGTGGCTCGATGTTTGAATTATGAGTAGGTAAAGAATGAGCATCAGAGATCTGGTGGTTTGTTTTAGAGGATTGAGCTTCCCAAGTGGAAGTGGGAGTGTGTTATAATGGACTTTGTTGTTGGACTTCCACGGACTTAGAGGAAGTTCGGCGCAGTATGGGTTATTGTTGATAGATTGACCAAGTCAGCGTGTTTCATTCTTGTGGCAGTCTCATATTCTTATGAGAGGTTAGCTGAGATCTATATCTAGGAGATTGTTTGTCTTCATGGTATGCTCGTGTCTATCACTTTTGATCGAGGTATGCAGTTTATCTCACCTTTTTGGAGAGCAGTTCAGCTGGATTTGGGCACACAGTTGAGTTGAGCACAATGTTTCACCCTCCGACAGACGGGCACTCCGAACTGACTATTCATATTTGGGAGGATATGCTCCGGGCTTGTGTCATTGACTTTGCATGCTCGTGGAATTAGTTTTTGCCTTTAGTGTAGTTTACCTACTATAACAACTACTGGTCGAATATCCACATAGCTCCTTTTGAGGCTTTGTATGGTAGGCGTTGTTGATTGCCAGTTAAATGGTTTGAGCTGGGAGAGTCTCGGTTGTTGGGTACGGATCTAGTACAGGTTTCCTCGTACAAGGTCTAGATTATTCACGATAGGTTTTGTACAACTCAGCCCAGGAAAAAGTGTTATGCCAACCTTAAGGTATGTGATTTGGCATTCATGGTCGGTGAGTGGGTGTTGTTTCAGGTGTCTTCTATGAAGGGCATGATGATATTTGGAAAGAAGTGCAAGCTTATCCCTGGGTTCGTTGGCCCGTTTGAGATTCTTGATTGAGTGGGAGAGGTGGCATACAGACTTACGTAACCACCAAGTTTGTCAGTCATGCATCCAGTGTTTTATGTGTCCATGCTTCGAAAATATCGCGTCGTTCTATCCCACGTGCTAGACTTCATCACTGTCCAATTGGACAAGGACTTGTCATATGAGGAGGAGCTATTCAAGACCAGTAGGCTCATCAGTTGAGATTGAAGAGTTTCCCTCCTGTTCGTGTTTAGTGGAGAGGTCAGCCTGCTGAGGCATCGACATGGGAGTCCGAGTCTGATATGCGAAGCCGTTATCCCATCTTTTCCCAAACTTAGGTACTTTCTTCTTATGTCCGTTCGAGGATGAATAATTATTTTAGAGGTGGGGGATATGATGACTCAAAAGGTCATCACTTTATTTACGAGTAAATTCTGTATTTTAAGGCCTTAGAAGCCTCATTTCTCCTCACCTCGATTTGTGTGCACGCTCTGGGTGTATATTGGGAACACTTTTATGCGGAAATGTGATAAACATGTTAATTTGGACTTTAAAAATTGAATTTAAGTTTACTTCGGTCAATATTTCGGGTAAACGGGCCTAGACGTGTGAGTTGGCGGTCTAGAAGGGTCCGTAGGAAAATATGGGACTTGGGCATATGTTCGAAATCGAGCCCGAGAAATAAATTTTTGAAAGAAATTATTTCACTAAAAATATAAGAGTTTTTGGAAATTTGATTATATTTGAAAATTTATGATATGGGACCTGTATTTTGGTTCCTAAGCCCGGTAAAGGTACAAAGTGACATTTAAGATGCGTCTGTGAAATTTGGTAAGAAGCAGATTTCGTTTGAGGTGACTCGGACCCATAGTTGTGAAAATGGATACTTTGAAAGTTTTCAGATTTTTCTTTAATTTTGATGCTCAATTCATAGTTGTTGATGTTATTTTGGCGATTTGATAGCACGAGCATGTCTGTATGATTTTTTTAAGTTTGTGTGCATGTTTGGTCGGGAGCCCCGAGGGCTCGGGTGAGTTTTGGATAGGCCATAGAGTGAAATTTAGACTTAGGAAGTTGCATGTTTTTAACTAGTATGTTGCATACCTACAAGCTTGGCTCGCAAATGCGTCAAACCTATTTCAAATGCAAGAGAAGGCCCGGGCAGCGCTGATCGCAAATGCGATCCTTTCTTCGCAAATGCGAAATGGCCCAGAAGTTCCCTTTGTCTGTTATGTACTTAGTTATGCGCCTTACATTCTCGGTATATTTTTTGTACTGGCGTCCCTTTTGCCTAGGACGTTGTGTTTCATGCTCGTAGGTCCCGATAGATAGGTTGAGAACCCCCTAAGTATGCTATTAGCTCAATGTAAGATGTTGGTACGCTCCATTTGTTGTGGAGTTGCTTGTTTGGTTAGTATTATTTAGGCATGTATTGTTTTGTATGGCGAAACTCTGTCCCAACCTTTATGACATTTATGTACTGTTAGAGGCTTGTAGATATATGTCGTGTACGTCAAAGATTGTATGGCCTTTTCAGTCTATATTTTGAGTTTATACATGATCATGTTGGCCTACTAGGCCTATATGTCAATTGTATATGATGATGTAATAAGAAATATACGCCACGTTGGTACTCGGTTGAGTAAGTTACTGAGTGCCCATCGCGGCCTATCGGGTTGGATCGTGACACTGACAAAAAGTCGGGTGACGATGCAGTACCAGGGCAGATAATCATGCTCAGCATCCTCCAGAGTTGGTTGGGGGGTGGAATCAGCGCTAAATGATGGTCCCTTGTAAATATCTGATCCTATATGTCACGACCCAGTTCGCCCTTCATGAACTTTCGTGATGGCACCTAGTCTTAAAACTAGGTAAGCCAATCAAATGCGAAAATTAAATCGAAAACTGCGAAAATATATAAATCTAAAAATAAGAATAACTAAAAGAAATGGTGTATAGTATGTTGCTCGGCATATACATCATAATATCTCAAAACTTCTACATCACTATCCTGAAACCAGAAACTCAAGGGAAGACAAGGTATAAGGAATACAATAAAGTGTTCTAATCTCCAGAATGTCTACATCAACAGTATGATGGAAGAGCTAACACTACAAGATAGAAAAATTATGGAGACTCTTCGGTCTGCGGACACGGCACAAGTACCTCAAAGTCTCCAAAAGCTCTCGAACCTCAAAGATGATATGCCTATGTGGAAGTACCTGAATCCTCACATGAAAAAAAATGCGCAGAAAGGGCATGAGTACACCTCAGCGGTACTCAGTAAGTGCCAAGTCTAATCTCGATTGGGAAGTGACGAGGAAGGTCAGCGCCCTACTGAGATCAAATAAAATATAAGATTTAACAGATTAGAGTAAATAATATAATGAGTACAGCGATGGAATAAGACAAGTTATACAAGGTAACAACAAATATACAACGAATTGAGTAACCACGGAAAATAAGAGCAGCCCAGCACCAATAGTAACAACGAGGATCTCCCAGGATACCATCCTATAATCCCCTTCATCAATTGTCCGGTGGATCTCTCGGAATACCATCCCGTAGTCCAATTTTTAATGCGCGGGGATCTACCGGAAATCTCGATCCATAAACCCTAAATATAAATACCCAGTTTTGGGGGAATCTATCGGGTGCATTCTCGTAGTTCCACATAAATTTGCAGGAGGATCTATCAGGAATCTAACATGCAATCCCAAAGTAAAAGTGCATGGAGGATCTATTGAGAATCTAACCCGCATTCCCAAAGTAAATTTACAGAGAGATCTATCGGGAATCTAACTCGCAGTCCCAAATAAACAGGTAAGGGTGAGCTGCCAGAATCCCACATCCGTAGTCCCAATGTAAATAACACAACAACAGTAAGAAAATATCCAGAGAAGGAAAATTTCATAATAAGGCAGCAAATAATTCTAGCCTAGCATGCTGCACAGAGTTCAGGTAAAAGAATTGAACAATTAAGGCAATTAAATGACTTAGACATGTTTTCCTAAGCTAACACAAGCTTAAATAGTACAAGTAATAAAAGCAGTATAAGGAACATACTAATAAGCACAAAGAAAACTGGATTTTCAACAATTTGCACAAGTATGCACTCGTCACCTCACGTACAGGGCATTACAATTACCAAATATATCCATCCTAAGGGGAAGGTACCCCACACAAGGTTAGACAAGCCATTTACCGCAAACTGTCTCAATAATTAACTCGAGCACACTTTTACAATAAGTATCCCACTCCAAATGACCCAAATCTATTCAATTCAATTGCATATTGTAAACAACACTTCAAAAAATTGATTCTACAATTAAAATCTAAGCTAATACGCGAAATTATGTAAAATAACCAAAACGCCCCTCAGGACAACGTCTCAAAATCCGGTGAAATTTACATTTTCAAAAACTTCGTACTCTCACGGGTCTAATAATACAAAAATCTTCCAAATCGGATGTCAAAAACCCAATCAAAACTCAATTTCTAAGTCTAATAACTTTTTCCCAATTTGCATTCGAAATCCAAAATTAAAGGAGGAATTCATGTTTAGATTAATGGGTTACAAGCAAAAAGGAGCTAAGAATCGTTACCAGCAAACTTCCTACGAAAATCTCTCCAAAATTTATCTCCTACCGAGCTCCTAATTAAATTTTGTGATATGAACTGAAAACCCTCGATTTAAACTTAAACATTCTGCCCACTTATTCCTTAATCTCAATGGCGGCACTAGCCTCGTGATTGCGAAGCATTAAATGGACTGCCCCTCGATTTACTCTACGCGATCGTGACATGCTCTACGCGATCGCGAAGCTATAACACTCAAACTCACGCGATCGCAACAATGACCATGCGATCACGAATCTATACCACATAGACAACCGCCATCCTACTCACGCGGTCATGTAGAAAAACTCTGCCCTTCTCCCAATAAGCCTAGGCGATCGCAGCCGCTTATAGGCGATCCCGAAGAACAAAATGTCTACAACAGACTTGCAGCAAAATCTGTAACTTTTTCCAACTTGAAATGATTCGTTTAACCAACCGAAACACACCCGGGGCCCCTCGGGACCCCAACCAAATGCACCAACATATCCTAAAACCTTATTCAAACTTGTACCAATCCCTAAACCACGTAAATAACGTCAGAAACTCTAATTAATCAATGAATTTAGCCTAAAACTCCAATTTTCCTCAAAATACGCTTTCGACCAAAAATCCAACAAAACCACGTTTGAATGACCTGAAACTTTGTATGTACATCCCAACTGACATAACGGAACTACTGCAACTCTCATAATTCTATTCTGATCCTTGGATCAAAATCTCACTATTGAATCGGAATCTTCCAAAAATTCAACCTTTGGAATTTCAAACCTAAATTAGCTATGGACCTCTAAAGAACAATCTGAACCTATTCCTAACTCCAAAATCACTTAAAGAAACTAACGGAACAATCAAATTTCCATTCTGAGGTTGTCATCACACTGTTCTTACTATGGTCAATATTTCTAGCATTTAAGATGTCATTTAGGGACTAAGTGTCCCAAAACTTTTTAAACTTAAACCAAACATCTTGGAAAATCAAATTATCATAAATAAACTTAGGTAAAGCAGTAAATAGGGGATCTGGGCGTCAATTATTAAGACGACCAGCCAGATCGTCACATCCTCCTACACTTAAATATTCGTTTGTCCTCGAACGAGCATAGAGACATACCTGAAGTAGTGAAAAGATGACGGTAACGGTTGCGCATGTCCTGCTCGGTCTCCTGGGTCGCCTCCTCGACCGGCTAACCCCGCCACTGAACCTTTACTGAAGCTATGTTCTTTGACCTTAACTTTTTGACCTACCTATCCAGTATAGTAACTGGCTCCTCAACATAAGATAGATCCTTGTCCAACTGGACTGAGCTGAAATCCAACACGTGCGACGGATCATCGTGATACCTTTGGAGCATCGAAATATGAAATACCGGGTGCACTACTGCCAGGCTTGGAGGTAAGGCAAGCTCATAAGCAACCTCCCCAACTCTCATCAATATCTCAAAAGGGCCAATAAACCTTGGACTCAGCTTCCCTTTCTTTCCAAATCTGATAACGCCTTTTATAGGAGAAACCTGAAGCAGAACACGCTCTCCAGCCATATAGGAAACATCACGAACCTTCCGGTCCGCATAGCTCTTCTGTCTGGATTGGGTTGTATGGATCATATCGTGAATCACCTTAACCTTCTCTAAAGAATCCTAAACCAAATCTATGCCCAATAACCTAGCATCACCTGGCTTGAACCAACCCACCGGAGATCTACACCGTCTACCATACAAAGCCTCATATGGTGCCATTTGAATGCTGAACTGATAAGTGTTGTTGTAAGAAAACTCCACCAACGGCAAGAAATGATCCCAAGAACCCCCAAACTCCATCACACATGAACGGAGCATATCCTCTAGTATCTGAATAGTGCGCTCAGGTTGCCCATCCGTCTAAGGGTGAAATGCCATGCTCAACTCCACCCAAGTGCCTAACTCTTACTGCATGGCTCTCCAGAATCGTGATGTGCACTGAGTACCTCTATCTAAAGTGATAGAAACTGGGATACTATGCAGACAGACAATATCCCCGATGTAAATCTCTACCAACCGCTCCGAAGAATAAGTGGTACACACAAGAATAAAATGAGCGGACTTGGTCAGCCGATCCACGATAAGCCAAATGGCATCGAACTTCTTCAAAGTCTGTGGAAGTCCAAATAAAAAGTCCATGGTAATACGCTCCCACTTCTACTCCGGAATTTCTATCTGCTGAAGCAATCCACCCACACTCTAGTCCTCATACTTCACCTACTTACAGTTAAGGCACCGAGCTACAAACATAACTATATATTTCTTCATCCACCTCCACCAATCAAGTCCTGATACATCTTTGCGGCACCCAGATTAATGGAATACTGCAAACTGTGGGCCTCCTCTAGAATCAAAACTCGAAGCTCATCAACATTGGGTACACAAACCCGACCCTGCATCCTCAATATTTCGTCTTTACCAATGGTCATATCTCTGGCATCACCATGATGACCCGTGTCCTTAAGGAAAAGAAAATGAGGTTCATCATACTGCCACTCCCTGATACGATCAAATAATGAAAACCAAGAAACCACGCAAGCTAGAACCTAGATGGGCTCGAAAGATCCATTCACACAAACTGGCTGGCTAAGGCCTGAACATCCATCACCATAGGCCTCTCCGATGCTGGTAAATATGCCAAACACCCCAAACTCTCAGCCCGGCGACTCAAAGCGTCAGCTACTACATTGGCCTTGCCCAGATGACATAAAATAGTGATGTGATAGTCCTTCAACAACTCTAACCACCTCCTCTGACACAAAGTTAGATCCCTTTGGTTGAACAAATGCTGCAAGCTCCGATGCTCAGTATAAATCTCACAAGGAACACCATATAGATAATGTTGCCAAATCATTAGGGCATGAAGAATGGTAGCTAGCTCAAAATCATGGATAGGATAATTCTTCTCATGTACCTTCAACTGTCTAGACGCGTAGGCAATCACCCTACCGTTCTGCATCAATACTGCTCCAAGGCCAACTCTCGGGGCATCACAATAGACAGTATAAGACCCCAAACCAATAGGCAATATCAAAAGTGGAGCTGTAGTCAAAGCTGTCTTGAGCTTCTGAAAGCTCGCTTCACACTCCTTTTTCCACTGAAATGGAGCACCCTTCTGGGTCAATCTATTCATGGGGGCTGAAATCGATGAAAACCCCTCTACAAAACGACGGTAGTAGCCCGCCAAGCCAAGAAAACTACGAATCTCGGTAGCAAAAGACAGTCTGGGCCAACTCTACACTGCATATACCTTCTTCGGATCCACTAGAATACCCTCACTCGGTACTACATGGCCTAAGAAGGCCACGGAATCCAACCAAAACTCACATTTTGAAAACTTTGCATATAATTTCTTTTCCCTCAAACTCTGAAACTGTCCTCAGATGTTGCTCATAATCTTCCCGACTCTAGGAATGCATCAGAATGTCATAAATAAAGACAATGACAAAAAAGTCAATATATAGCCAGAATACACTGTGCATCAAATGCATGAAGGTTACTGGGGCATTGGTCAGCCTAAATCACATAACGAGAAACTCGTAATGACCCTATCGAGTCCTGAAAACAGTCTTTGGGATATCTGGCTCCCCAATCTTCAACTGATGGTAACATGAGCGCAAATCAATCTTAGAAAACACCCGTGCACCCTGAAGTTGGTCAAACAAATCATCAATACAAGGCAAAGGATAACAGTTCTTCATTGTAACCTTGTTCAACTGGCAATAATCAATACACATACGCATAGAACCATCCTTTTTCTTTAGAAACAAGACAGGAGCACCCCAAGGTGAAACGTGGGGCCGAATAAAACCCTTATCAAGCAATTCCTGCAATTGATCCTTCAATTCTTTCAACTTAGAAGGAGCCATACAATACGGAGGAACAGAAATGGGCTAGGTGCCCGGCAACAAATTAATGCCAAAATCAATATCTTTATCAAGCAGCATGCCCGGATGGTCAGCTGGAAACACATCGGAGAAATCTCGAACTACAAGAACGGAATCAATATATGGGGTCTCAATACTGACATCTCTCACATAAGCTAGATACGGGTCACACCCCTTCTCAACCATATGCTGAGCCTGGAGGAAATAAATAACTCTACTGGGGGTATTATCTATGGTATCCCTCTACTCAACACGCGGTACACCTAGCATAGCCAGTGTCACGGTTTTGGTGTGACAATCAAGAATGGAAAAATGGAGCGACAACCATTCCATGCCCAAGATAATATTGAAATCAACCATGTTGAGTAACAACACATCGACTCTGGTCTCAAAACCACAAAGAGCAACCAAGCATGATCGACAAATGTGGTCCATAATAAGTAAATCTCCCACACGAGTAGAAACATAAACATGCAAACTCATAGAATCTCGAGGTACACCTAAATACGGAGCAAAATAAGAAGACACATAAGATTAAGTAAATCCTGGATCAAATAGAATCAATGCATCTCTGTGGTAAAACAATATAATACCTATGATGATAGAATTGGAGGCAACAACCTTGGTACAGGCAGACATGGCATAGTATCTAGCCTGTCCTCCCCTTCTAGGCGACCTTTACCTCCCCTACCTCTACCTCTAGCTGGTTGAGCAGGTGGGATAGAGACTGGAGCTAAAACCATGGCCTGAGAACTCTGTGGGCCACGTTGTGGCTGAGAGGTTTGTGGAGGTGCACCCCTCCAAAGTCTAGGGCAATTCCTGACCATATGGCATATGTCACCACACTCAAAACAAGTTATGGGAGGACGTGGTGTCTGTGACTGGCTAGGGCCAAATCTGCAAAACTAACCTCTGAAAACACCCTGCGCAAGAGGTGCGCTAGAAACCGGAGGTGCATAATAAGGTTCCTGAGCCATACGAGGAGCTGGAGCACTACTGGCTGCTAGAAGAGCTGAATGAATAGGACTAGTCATGTAACCCCTACCATGATGACTTGCGGATGGGGAACAGGCACTAGAATAATGGCCCGACTCTCGAGGCCTCTTGGACTCTCTCTATTCCCTCTCCTTAGCACATATACCTTCAATCCTCCTAGAAATGCTCACCACTATCTGATAAGAAATATCCATCTCCAACTCACGATCCATGCTAGATCTGATGCTGGGAGTAAGCTTCTCAATAAACCGGCGAACCCTCTCGTGAACAGTAGCAACCACGGCTAGTGCATGCCTAGCCAAACTGGTGTAATGGACATCACACTCTATAATAGTTATAATACCCTGGCGCAAATGCTCAAACTTTGCACGCCATGCGTCCCTGGGGCTCTGAGGAACATACTCTCTCAGGAGTAGATACGAAAACTGAGCCCAAGTCAGTGAAGCAGCCTCATCTGGACTGTCTAACTCATAGGTGTGCCACCACTTATAGGCGGCCCCTCGAAGCTGAAAGATAGTGGAAGAACCCTGCTGGATCCTGAAATACTCATGGTGTGAAGAATGCAGTAAAACTTATCAAGATATCCTAGAGCATGCTCTTATGCTAGACCACTGAATACAGAAGTATTGTAGTTCTTGAACCTCTCAAGCCTTAGCTGCTCATCCTATGAAGCCTCTATTCTATCCTCGGGCTGAACATGCGGCATTGTAGGCGGTACTGGAATAATCAAGGGGACCTGATCAACAGGCACTCGCTGCTCAGAGTGCGTGCGACGGGATTCAATGCTTCTCCCCTGGCCTGGGATGTCGCTACAACAAGGGGAGCAACCCTGCTTGAGCCAAAGTGGTGTACATGCTCATGAACTGTGCGAGAGTCTCCTGAAGAGCTGGAGTAGTGGTAGCAGTAGTAGTTGGCATCTTATGAGCCTGGACTCTGACTGGATCTACTTGTGGTACCTCAGCGGCAGCTCGCGCAGGTGTTTTGGCTGCACCACGTGTACGTCTTCGGCCTCTACCCTGGCCCTGACCTCTGGCAGCTGCAGTAGGGAGCGCGGGTGCCTGATCCTCTCGGGTAGCACGTGTCCTCCCCAAATGTGAGAGAACAGAAAGACAGGAGTTTAGTTGTGATATCAAAATCTCGCACGACAGGAAATGAAATGAAGTCGAGTTTTCCTAACAGTTACATAGCCTCTCATAGATAAGTATAGACGTCTCCGTACCGATCAGCGAGACTCTAATAAACCGACCTGTGTTCCATGACTCCTATGAACCTAAAACTCTGATACCAACTTGTCAGACCCCAGTTTTCCCTCAATGAAGTGTCGTGACGTCACCTAGTCTTACGACTAGTTATTCGTAATAAGTGCGAAAATAAAATCGAAACTTGCGGAAATGTATAAATCTACAATTAAGAATAACTAAAAGGCATGGTGTATAGTATTTTTATCGGCATATACAGCACAATATCTCAAAACTTCTATATCACTATCCCAAAACCCGAAAACTCACAGGAACATAAGCTAGAAGGAATACAGTAAAGTGCTCTAATCTCCAGAATATCTACATCAATAGTACGATAGAAGATCTATCACTACAAGATAAAATAAAGATGGAGACTCTTCGGTCCGCGGACGTAGCAGAAGTACCTCGAAGTCTCCAAAAGCTCTCTCTAACTCAAGGATGATAAGCCTGTGCGGAAGTACCTGAATCTGCATATGAAAAACATGCGCAGAAAGGGCATGAGTACACCACATCGGTACTCAGTAAGTGCCAAGCCTAACCTCGGTCGGGTAGTGACAAGGAATTTCAGGGCCCTACTGAGATCAAATAAAATATAAAATTTAACATGTAGAATAAACAATATAATGAGTAAACAATATAATGAGTACAACAATGGAATAAGACAAGTTATATAAGGTAACAAAAAAATATACAACAACCAGACTAACCACGGATAATAAGAGCATCCCAGCACCAATAGTAACAACGAGGATCTCCCAGGATACCGTCTTGTACTCCCTTTCATCAACTGTCCAGTGGATCTCCCGGGATACCGTCCCTTAGTCCAATTATCAATGCGCGGGTATCTACCAGAAATCTCGATCCATAGTCACTAAATATAAATACTAGTACTGGAGAAATCTACCGAGTGCATTCCTATAGTTCCATATAATTGTGTAAAGGGATATATCAGGAATCTAACCCGTAGTTCCAAAGTAAAAGTGCATAGGGGTCTATCGGGAATCTAACCACCAATCATAAAGTAAATGTGTAGGGGGATCTATCAGGAATGTAATCCGCAGTCCCAAAGTATACAGACAATGGGGAGCTACCAGAACCCCACATCTGTAGTCCCAATGTAAATATACAACATCAGCAAGAAAATAATCAGAGAAGGGAAATTTCATTTAAGGCAGCAAATAATTCTAGCCTAGCATGTTGCAGAGAGTCCAGGTAAATAGATTGAACAATTAAGGCAACTAAATGACTTAGACATGTTTTCCTAAGCTAACACAAGCTTAAATAGTACAAGTAATAAAAGCAGGATAAGGAACATACTAATAAGTACTTAAAGAAAAAAAAAATTTAGCAATTTGCACAAGTATGCACTCGTCACCTCATGTACAGGGCATTACAATTACCAAATATGTCAATCCTAAGGGGATGGTACCCCACACAAGGTTAGACAAGCCATTTACCTCGAATCGTCCCAAAAATCAACTCGAAACCACACTTTTGCCACTAGTATCCAACTCCAAATGGCCCAAATCTATTCAATTCAATTGCATTTATAAATAATACTTTAAGAAACTGATTCTACCATTAAATTCTAAGCTAATACGTGAATCATATAAAATGACCAAAATGCCTCAGGCCAATATCTCGTAATCGGGTGAAATTAATATTTAACCTCGTACTCTCACAAGTGTAATCATACAAAAATCTCCCAAATCGGATGTCAAAAACCCAATCAAAACTAAATTTCTAGGTCTAAGAAATTTTCGTCAATTTTCATTCAAAATAAGAAATTAAAGGAGTTATTCATGCTTAGATTAATGGGTTACAAGTAAAAAAGAGTTAGGAATCGTTGCAAGCAAACTTTCTCCGAAAATCTCTCTAAAATTCGTCTCTTATCGAGCTCCCAATTAAATTTTGTGATATGAACTCAAAACCCTCGATTTGAACTTAAACATTCTGCCTAGTTATTCCTTAATCGCGATGGAAGCATTAGCTCGTGATTGCGAAGCATAAAATAGACTGCCCCTCGATTGACCCTACGCGATCGGGACACGCTCCACGCAATCGCAACACTATAACACTCAAACTCACGCGATCGCAACAATGACTTCGCGATCGCGAATCTATACCACATAGATCACGCTATCATAATCCTACTCACGCGGTTGCGTAGAAAAATTGTGATCCTTCCCCCAATAAGCATGTGCGATCAAGGCCCCTTATATGTGATTGCAAAGAACAAAATGTCTGCAACAGATCTGAAGCAAAATATGTCTTTTTTTCCAATTTGAAATGATTCGTTTGACCACCCGAAACACACCTGGGGCCCACCGGGACCCCAGCTAAATGCACCAACATATCATAAAACCTTATTCAAACTTTTACCAATCCTTAAACCACCGAAAACAACGTCGAAAACTCTAATTAATCAAGGATTAAAGCCTAAGAACTCCAATTTTCCTCAAAATACACTTTCGATCAAAACTCCAACCAACCCACGTCCGAATGACCTGAAACTTTGCATGCACATCCTAAATGGCATAACAGAACTACTGTAACTCTCAAAATTCCACTCCGACCCTCGGATCAAAATCTCACTATTGAACCGGAAACTTCCAAAAATTCAACCCTCGGCATTTCAAACCTAAATAAGCTACGGACCTCCAAAATACAATTTGAACACGTTCCTAACCCTGAAATCACCTAACAAAGCTAACGGAACCATCGAATTTCAATTCTGAGGTCGTCTTCATACTTTTCTGGCTATGGTCGATTTTTCCAATAATTAAGCTCTTATTTAGGTATTAGTGTCCCAAAACTCCCCGAGCTCAAAACCGAACATCCCGGAAAATCAAAATTAGAATAAATAAACTTGGATAAAGTAGTAAATTGGGGATAAGGGCGTTAATTTTTAAGATGATCGGCCGGGTCGTCACATCATAGTCGTGCCAAATATGTACCGTCCACCCTGTTACGATCATCCCGCTGGTAATGTAGGCACTATCGATACGAGATGTGGCCTTCCAAACTGGTAAAGTACCCGTTTGGTGGCATGACGCTCCACAATATCAAGGCATAACAATAGGATAGAAGAGGCCCACATATCACGGCCTGCTGAGCAACAATCTGGAAAGCCAACTATCAGCACATCATTGTATGGCGTCCAAATAAACTATTAAGGAAAAACATAAAACATCAGTATACGCAACTTCAGTTTGAAGCAATGACAAGTATACTTAGATATATATTTACCTGTGCACCAGCCAACAAATCCAATATATCCCTGCATAAGCAGAGATTATGCCGAACCTCGTACTTTTGCGTAAGTCCCCGCCCGGGTACCCACCTCCTAGCTAGAGGGAGAAACTCCAAATCTAATGGTGGTAGAGGTAGTTGCAACTGTAGGAATCACTCCCACGCCCAAACCTAACATAAAATGTTGACATAAAAGTTAAGATATATTTTTACTAGGTATGTTAAAATGAATAGAATATTCGAATATGTTGTCACTTGTAGAAACGGCAAGAATCCAGCAGCCTCATGCTGGGTGCCGAAGCTCACTTGGCACATGCATCTATACAGCTAGGCAAGAACAATAGAGCCCCAGCTGTAGTGGGGTAAATCATCTACCGCTAAAGATGATAAAAAAATCTCAAGCTGATTAGGTTCCCCGAAGTGCTCGGGAACAAGACCCCTCCAAACAACAGGAGTAGCAGCAACCACGTATACCGGTCAACATGATCATCCGGTGTAGTGCCATCAATCTGAGCCTCTAACCACAGTCGAATAGTCGTCAACTGAAAACTATTGGTCCCATGCAGTACAGTCTTATCCTAAGGCTGGAAACTAATGAGCCGCTACAACATGTCCAGGTATTGCACATGCGTCATCTCTCTCATGTCATCTGGCAGAGAAACGGGTAGTCCATCTATGGGCAGTCCATATAACACCTCCACGTCCTGCAGTGTGATGGTGGCCTCGCCAATGAGCGGGTTAAATTTGTGCATTTTCGGTCGCCACCACTCTACCAGGACCGTGATCAAAGACCAATCAAGCTGCAGCCACCCGATCTCAATCATCCTATAGGAACCCGTGTCCCGCAGGCGCTCGACTTCACGATCATAGAATACTCTGTCATGTAGAAAGTCTCACATGTCATCCACTCTCCTGCCGCAGAGAGTCTGGTTCAATAACTCACCCTGCCATATATGGACGGACCTATGATCGCCCTGTAATGAGAGTAGCTCATCGTTGGAGGGTCTAGGATGAATAGGCGGCACATCCATATCGTCTACTATAAATTAAATAATATTAACTACTTGTTAGTTTTATAACTTTAACTATTTGTTTGTTAATTAAATAATTAAATTTTATAAGTTTATAATTATTTAATTATGATGTATTCACATAAGGGTTGTAGGCTAGATATTTGAAGCCTAGTAGCACAAAGATATCCTAAATTCATTCATGTATTAGTTTTATTATAATTTTATATATTAGTTTGTAAATTAAATATTCACATATGGGTTTCAGACTAGATATTTGAGGGCCAGTAGCACCAACATGTCCTAAATTTTTCCATGTGTTAGTTTTATTATAATTTTATATGTTAGTTTGTTACCTAGTAATTATTTTTTAAAATTAAATATTTACATATGGGTTTCGGGCTCGATATTTGGAGTCTAGTAGCGCCAATTTATTGTATGTATTGGTTATATTATTTTTTATATTAGTTTGTAAATTAAATATTTAATTTTTATAATTAAATATGTAAAAATGGGTACCAAGCTCCATATTTAGAGCCGAGTAGCACCAATTTATCCTGAATTCTTCTATGTGTTAGTTTTATTATTTTATGTGTTAGTTTTATAATTTTATGTGTTAGTTTTATAATTTTATATGTTTGTTTGTAAATTAAATAATTAAGTTTTATAATTATATAATATTTAATTATTAATAATTCATACATGGGTTTCAGGCTCGATATTCGCGGCCAGTAGCACCAAATATATGTTGATTATAATTAGACAAAGTTTGTGTTTAATCTATCGGTTATTTGACATATTTTTTAGTATAAGAGATACTTAAACCACAGAGAAACTACATTAAAAGGTACTACATTTCACTACGCTAAATGACACTACATTATACTGCCCTAAAGGCACTATATTTTACTACGCTAAAAGGCATTATATTTTACTACCTAAAAGGCACTATATTACTAGTCTTTAAGCAAAAATATAACTTGAACCACATAAAACACAACAAATAAATTGTAATCACAAATACATATAAAATATTAATAGTTATTTATTAATATTTTAATTAACAAATAATAACATTTCAAAATTATATTAGTTGTTTTTACAGCATTAATATCTTAGTCCGGATAAAACTAATATACCAATTTAATCGCAAAAAAAATATAAAACAACATACAACACATTCAAAACAACTAATATGCATTATATATAGGAGTTTGGACATAATCAGAATACCTCGTTTTATGTTTTTCGAAAAGTTGAAGATTTGAAAATTTGACTACGAAACAAGTGACCCATAGCAATAGAAGGCTTGGTTAGGATGTGGGACCAACAATATTTAGTTTTTACGAGGCAGGTAAGGTCCATACAAGCTTTTTTAGTTGTTAATGGAGGGGGACCCTTTTTAAAAAAAACGAAGAAGAAGACTGGGCAGAACGTAGGGGAAAGGGAAGAGATTATGATATATATATATATATATATATATATATATATATATATATATATATATATATATATATATATATATATAACGCGATTTATTATCGCGCTTTATATAAAATGCTCTAATAGACCGTATTTTGTATAATTATTTTTTCATCTTTATATAAATCGCCATATATTACCATGTTTTATGTATAATGCGGTTATGAATTGCATTTCACCTTAACGGTTCAAACGACCATTAAAATAAAATACGGTTCATAACCGTATTTTACATAAACATATATTTTTTATTTTTTATTTAAAACTTTATTTTGAGTCCAAAAGAGTAATATTTAGATTTCGGACTCTTTCCATCCAACCCTGTTTTGGGGTACATGGAAACATCACGTTGAGGATGGGTTGGCACCCAACTTTTGTCTCAGTATTGACTATACAAAACGGCCGAAAATGGACGAATAAGAGGGGAACATATTTATAACGTGATTAATTAGCATCCACTTCAATCAGAGGCAAGTTGACAAGGAAACGACAAGCTGAATACAATACGTGGCTGAAGATTGCGATGTCAAGGAGGGTGCACAATCATTGCCCACTTAAGATTCGGATGAGGGCGAAGTTTGATCGGACGAGGACGAAGTTTGATTCGGACGAGGCCGAAGTTCATCTGGATGAGGCCAAAGTTTGATCCGTACGAGGCCGAAGTTTGATCGGACGAGGCCGAAGGTTGATTCGGAAGAGGCCAAAGATTGATTGGGACGAGGCCGAAGTTGATTCGGATGAGGCCGAAAGTTTGATTCGGACGATGCCAAAAGTTTGATTCAGACGAGGCCGCAGGTATATTCGCACGAGGCTGAAGGTTTATTTGGATGAGGCAGAGGTTGATTTGGACGAGGCCGGAGATTGATTTGGATGAGGTTGGAGATTTATTTAGACAAGGCCAAAGCTGATTCAAACGAGGTCGAAGGAAAATTTGGACGAGGCCAAAGTTGATTTGGACGAGGTCGAAGTTTAATTGGGACGATGCTAGAAGTTGATTCAAACAAGGCCGAAGTTGATTCGGACGAGGCCGAAGTTTGATTCAAACGAGGTCGAAGGAATATTTGGACGTGGCCAAAGTTGATTCAGATGAGGTCGAAGTTTGATTAGGACGGGGCCGAAGGTTGATTCAAACGAGGCCAAAGTTGATTCGGACGAGGCTGAAGTTTTATTCGTACTAGGCTGAAGGCTGATTTGCATGAGGCCGAAGTTGATTTGTTGTAATTCGAGGGAGGTTGAATTCTTTTCCTATGCGATGACCCTTGGCCGTAGGGGTGTTATTTCGAGCAGACGTCGAAATGGCAACCCGTTGTAATTTGAGCGAGGTTAACGTTTTCTCTTTATGATGGCCCTTGGCCGTAGGGGTGTTATTTAGAGCTCACATCGAAATGTTAACCCGTTATAATTCGAAATAGGTAGGACTCCTCTCTTGGGAGATGGAACTTGGCCATAAGGGTGTTAATCCGAGTTGACGTAGAAATGTTAACCCATTGTAATTCAAGCTAGGTCGAACTCCCATCTTTGGTGATGGACCTTGGCGGTAGGAGTGTTATTTCGAGCTGACGTCGAAATGTTATCCCTTTGTGATTCGAGCAAGGTTGAACTTCTCTCTTTGGCAATGGCCCTTGGCCGTTGGGGTATTATTTCAAGTTGACGTCAAAATGTTAACCCGTTGTAGTTCTAGTGAGGTCGAACTCCTCTCTTTGGCGATGGCCCTTGGCCATAGGGGTATTATTTTGAGCTGACGTCGAAATATTAACCCGTTGTAATTCGAGCGAGGTACTCTCTTTGGCCATGGCCCTTGTCCGTAGGGGTGTTATATTGAGCTGACGTCGAAATGTTAACCCGTTGTAATTCGAGCGAGGCTGAACTCCTCTCTTTGGAGAATCATAGGCTACCATACTGTTTGTAGACATTGGAGCAGACTTGGCGTGCTCGATTTTGTTTCTCTATTTTTTAGAGTTCGGGTGTCCTTTTTGGGAGTCCCGGTTTTGCTTCGCCTATGCGTTTCCTATGTGACTCCCAGTTCACTTAATTCCTACTCTATTCCACTTAGAGAAATAGTTAGTTAAAACAAAATAAAAGTGTTTATGACCTCGATTTGATCGTTCAACTAGTGGAGAGGAGTGACCACGTTCCTTCTCCAGTTATGCTTGTGCTCGCTGCTACCAGTTTGAGAAGAAAGGGTTGTTCCGCCGAATAAAGAGGAATATATATGGAGAACACCATAAATCATAGAGAGAGAAGACAAGCCCTCGTCAAGTACAATCCCGACATTCATCTTTATGAGGATGTCTGAATCGACAAACTTTATGGCACCATCGTCTTAGCCGATTTCCTCATCAAGAACGTAGAGGCTCAATTTAATAGATAATAACAAGAAACCTTTGGTCCTTCGCTTTTAATTTTGTGATAACCCAAAAGGTCATCACTTGTTTTAGAAACTAATTCAGTGTTCCAAGCCTAAAAACCTCATTTTTACCTCACCTCAATTTACGTAGGCAGTTTGGGTGTGTAGCCGAAAAGCCATTGTGTGAAAATTTTTGAAAAATGATGAATTTTGACATTAAAATGAATTTTAGTTGACATCGGTCAAAAATTTAGGTAAACGGACCTGGACCCATGATTTAACTATCTCGTAGGGTCCGTAGAAAAATATAGGACTTGAGCATATGTCCGGAATCGAATTCCGAGGTCTCAAACCCGAGAAATAAATTTTTAAAGAATATTATTTTCTGGAATATTTATGAGTTTTTGAAAATGAAATGTGTTTAAAATTTGATGGCATAGGGCCTTTGGTTCCGAAGCCCGGTACTAATCTTATATGTGGCTTAAGTCGAGTCTATGAAAATTTGGTAACGAACGGACTTGAAATGACATGAATCGGACCGTATTTCAGAAAATTGGAAAAAATGAATTTCATAAGTGATTTCATGATTTTGATGCTAAACTCATAGTTTTTTATGTTGTTTTGGTGATTAGAACGCATGAGTAAGTTCTTAGGGTGTTTTTGAGGTAGTGTACATGTTTGGTTTGGAGCTCTGAGGGCTCCGGTGAGTTTCAGATAGGCCTCGGAGTGTTTTTGGACTTGGAAAATCTCGTTTTCTGTTGTTTGCTAGTGTCCAATTCTTTTGTACTATGCAATCGCATATGAAGGTTCACGATCACACAATGTAATTTCAGGGGGGCCTATTTTGTGATATGCGATCGCACAGCTTCTTCCGCTATCACAATAGGTTAAGCCAAGCCCGAGAAGGGAACATATTTTTCCTTTATATGATCACAATCCATGCTCTGCGATCGTAATGCCCAATCCCCCTTACCCTATACGATCTCATACCTTTGTTCGCGATCGCATAGACCAATTTTTCCCAGTTAATTTAACAGTAACAGAACACATACGGGACTTAACCCAAAAATCATAACCTCTCCTTCCAAACTCCAAGTTGGGCGATTATTGAAAGAGAACTTCACCACAAATTCATAGGTATGTAATCTTAGACTCATTTTCTTCAATTTCCATTAAACACCCATTAGATTTCTAGGCATATGTGTGATCGGATTTTGGTCTGAACCTCAGGGTTTGACCAAGCAGGCCCAGAGTAAATTTTTAACTTTTTGGGAAGAATGATAGGAAATCTATAATTAAGCATTTGAGTTGAAATGTTTAGCGTTTATTGATGTTATGAAGTCGATTATGTTTAGATACAGTTGATTTAGAGCCAAATTCTAAATGAAAAAGCAGTGTTTGAGGTTTGAGTTGGTCTTGAAAGTTTGAGGTAAGTGTTTGGTCTAACCTTAGCTTGAGGGATTAGGATTTGTGTCATATTTGCTACGTGTTACTTGTTTAGTACGATGTATTGGCATGGTGACGAGTATCTATACGTTGGTGTCAAGCATGACCGTGAATCTTAAATTGGAATTGTTGAGTTCTTAATAAATTCTATGAATGCCTATGTTGTTGATTCTCTATGTTGAGAAATGATTATTATTATTCTCATGGAAATTACTTATGATTGAGTATTGGTGCTAGTTGAGGAAATTAGTGTCACGCCCCATTTTTCTCGCAAAATTGGGTTTATGACATTTGGAAGGACAACTCGTTCCTTCTGGGAACTGGGTTTCGCATTTGAATAGTCGCCACCTAATGATTAAGGTGCATTTGGATACCAATAGAGATTTAACTCTAAGTTTGCATGAACAACCAGCGATTGGATAAGGGCTTAAAATTATTCTAAGGGGAATGTATTAGGTACCCCTCAGGATCCACTAGTGTGGTTCCCGACCAGATAGTTATTGTGAATTTGGGTGCAATTAACATAGAAATAGATAAGGCTAAGATAAGAGGGGATTTCAATACATAATGATTTGAAAGTAGACAAAGTTTGGAAGAATAATTAAGAGCTGATTTTTAAATAAGGAAATACAACGCTAAATGAGAATAAAGAATAAAGGGATGAGGTCCTAGGTTTATTAAAAATATGGATCACCCCGCACAATGTCCGGTAATCACTCTTCAATGAGTGGCTACGAATGACATTATCTCATGGTCATCATATCCATATCTACCCTTCCTACCCCGTCAAGGTATTAAAGCGCAGATTGATCTTAATTACATATTGCATTCTATTACCCATCCCAATCCTATCAGTCCCGGAGGTACTTAGGATTACTAATCCTAAAAGGGAAGGATTTTAGGATTATTTGAGGATTCAAAGGTACAAATTCTAAGGCGACATACAAAACACATACTACATGTTTGGGGAGAACATATAAACAAACAAAGGTTCAAGTATACCTCCTCAATACAAACACATAAAATAGCATGTCGTGCACATACTGCTTAGGTCTGATTAAAAATATTAAAGACGAGAGAGAGAGAGAGAGAGAGAGAGGGGAGGTTGTTAGAGGCAGACTATACATGTCTCAGATAGGAAGTCAGAATCAGACTTGCTTAATGATTGTGTCAGTTATTAGTTAACAGAGCGAAATCAGTTTTTATCAGTCGTTATCACCTAAGGCTTGCCTAAGCGTTTGAGCGAGATCCTATGAACATGATATCTATTACTGATTCATAAATATAGCAAAGCAACATTGTTTTAAGACAAATGATTCATAATTCTTATAGGCATGGTTTCTATGTGTTACTGATTTTAGGTCCTCATAGACATTATACCCAATGTTTCGTGTGAGCATAAACGAACAGAATTATATTTATGAAACCCTATAGGCATGATTTCTATATGTTACTGATTTTAACATGTGATCACGCCTAACTCTATTCCTAAAAAGGATAAGTCGTTAAAAGTATAATCTGAGTATTTATGCCAGAGTCAAACCCACAGAGAACTAAGGCTTAGCTGTATCTATTTAATATCACCAAGAAGAAAAGATTGAAAATAAATAAACAGCTGAAAACTAACTATGTTTGAATTTTAAACAACTGAAATAAAGGTCTAAGGTAATGGTTTCCCCCGTTGTTGATTTCATTAGTTGCATATTTCTTATAGCTTTGACTTAGTTGCCTCTATCAATCATGAACTCTCCAGCTATCATAAATCTATCTCAAGCAATTATGATAATTTACTAGACACACTCTCTCAAGCTACGCTAGCTAGATTCACATTACAGTACACTTAGATCGCACCCGATGTATCTTTATCTCTAATCCAACCTCTAAACCCTCGGTTATGACTCTCGCCTATACTCCGGGACTGATGTTGTTCAAACAACTACCTAAATATGCACTCTCTCTCAAGCAGATATATAATAAATAGGAACGGCTAATTGAGGATCCTTTCAATTAACAAAAATCAAAACGTAGTTGAGCAAATAGAGATTAACAACAACTCAAAAAATATATTAATATAACACTCAATTCATCCCCAACGGGTTTCACCAAAACCGTAGATAACAAATTAGCTATTCATAATAGTATGTAAAACTACAATATCAAAAGTCATAACAAAATATGAAAAATAAGAAGAGAAGGAAAAACTTGTTGAAGAATTCTCCGTCTTGCTCTTATTGTGTCTTTGCCTCTTTAGGTCAAATATGTGTAAAAAATATGTCCAACTCTCCAAAAATACTATTTTTCCATGTATATATACTAATTAGGGTCGGGACCTAACAATTATACCTTCTCCTATGTGAAAAGGGACAATAGTTTACGTCTGCACTGCCGCGGCCGCGGCGTGGACCGCGGAAGACACTGCCTCAAACCGCAACTGGGACCGCGGTGAATTTTTCACCATGTTCCATTCCGAATTTGGAAAAACATAAAACATAAATTTGTAGCCCTTTGAGTTAGCTTTCCAACCATATATTGTGGAGCCTAAATGGATTTCTAAACAAAACATTATATGTATTTTACTAGACAGTGCACAATATGCCTACTCGAGTCTCTGTTTTGTTGCTCTATCATCTGTTGATCCCCGAATACGATCCCGACTTAATTCTGCGGGATTTTACTCAGACTTCAAATCTCCAAATTACTTGAATTCATTCTGTTATATCTATATAGCTCGAAATCACTCCTATAAGGCATAAAACACACCGTTAGTGCAAGACACTAGCGATTAAAGCGCAAAATCAACTAAAGTTCAGTAAATTAGATTGTAATAATCGACTAAAATATGAAATTATAGCCTGTCATTAACATGCTACTGGGTTATATCCTTAAAACATGATATCTAATATGAAGAAAACTAAAATGAAGCCCTATAGACAGGTTATCTAGGTGTGATAATTCAATCTCTATGAGCATGATTTCTAGTTTGAATTATGCAGAATTGAAGTAATCTTATAGGCATGGTTTGGAAATGTGATTGAATATGCAGAATGAAAATAGTCCTATAGGCATGGTTCTAAATGTGATTGAATATGCAGAATCATAATAGTCCTATAGGCATGATTCTACCCTTTGCATACATAAATACCCAACCCTTTTTCACTAGTCAGCCCTAGTATTTATTACATGATTATTACATACCCAATAATGAATTACATAAAAAAATAAAGAAAGAAAATTACAATTAGAGGAAGCCAGATTCCTGACTTCCGTTCTGAGTTTTGGGCCAAACCACTTCAAATGCCATTTGTTTCAAAGCCTTTTTCAAACTTGAGTGTGTCAGAGTTCCCTAAGGACCTCGGGCAGTGCTCACACACCCAAGTTTTATAACCAGAAAAGAGACAAGTGCAGTGTAAAAAAGCCAGTCCTCATGTGTCCAAGTTCAGAAGGAGCTCATGAGTCCCAAGGCAAAGATCACAAGTCTAGGAAGATAGTGCAAGTGCAGAACCTCAAAGCTTTAAGCACTAAGGAAGTAAAGAAGAGGGGAAGAGGTGGTGGGAAACAGCCAGTAACACTTAAAACAAGTTGATAATTTTACTAAAAGGGGCAGGGGATTGGGAATCCATTCCAAGAGTCTATATACTTAGGCATAGGTCAATTCAGGGCATGCACAATAATAAGAGTGATGTCATGCTTGTAAATCAACCATAGCACACAACATGTAAATGTGGCATAGAGGTTGTGATCCTAGGAGGACCAAGTTTGAATGATGCTCAGCAATATTTGATGTTGTCATGCCCCAAACAACCATAATTATTAAGCACATTGGGATAGGGATTTAGGATTTATAACACATTGATTTAGAATAGGAGAAAGGAAATTACAACAAGTTCAAAGAAGCAAATGTAGTAAAGAAAGGTAGCAGGGCTTTTGAAATATAGCTTTAATTTTCAACTAGCTAAATAAGCCACAGTAAAAGCATTAGAGCAAGAGAGAGTGTTCTTTTTGTGTAAGTGAGAGTTCATAACTAAGAATGTTCATGAGTGATAATGAAAAAAAAAAGTAAGGTATTTATAGCTTGAAAACAGGTAGAAAATAAGGCAAAAAAATCATAGTTTAGCCGTAGTTATGGAACTATGTACCAATTAAAATCACATAAGTGTAAGGACTTCCTTTAATTAAAGAGTTACAATAAATGGTAATAATGCAAATATTAAATAAGGAAAGAAATCACATGAAGCTGAGTATAACCAATAAGGAAATATTTTCAGCATAGTACAAGTACTCAATATGCAATAAGGACTAGATTCATCCGATTCTAATCAAGGACGTATCCGTAAGAATCGAGTACCAATGGAACCAAGATAACGGAATCAATTAGATTAAGTAGAAAAGGTAGGGATCGAAGGTTCAAAGGAAAGTGTTCAAATTAGACCAAGAAACAAGAAAATCATTAAGGTGAAACAAGGAAAAAATCAATTACATAACACGAGTGCAATCAAAAACTCACAAGGAATGGTTTAAAATCTATCCAGAATTGGAGGTCATTCAAATGGGGAATTCGACATATAAATAGAGTACATAAACATGCGAGGCCAAGCTATATCAAAGAGAAGCAACATGCAATAACAATTCACATACTCAGTAGGCTGTCATCATGGAAACATGATAGTCACCTAGGTCAATTCCGTTAACTTAGTAATAGGGTATCAAAAGCATGCAAAGGGTAGTGTAAAGGCCCTTCTGAAAAAGATAGTCGAGTTTCAAGGATTGCAAGAAACCAAATAACATATAGAAATAGATGAAGCAGCTTAAGAAGCTCGAATAGGCCCTAAAGAAATTAGGGTTTTTGAAACCAATCGAATCAAAAGATGGTGAACAAGTAAATCACATAATAAATATTCTCAGAACTCGAAGGAACCCAAAATTAGGGTTTTTCAACCCCAATCGATTCTGGAGATGAAACGTAAGTAAATCAAACAACTAATAACGAAATAAATTAAGACCCTTAACATGCAAACTGAAGTATAAGAATGAGATAAATAAATACAGAAAACATGTCAAATAACTTAAAAAAACCTAATCGGAAAAGATAAGGGCTTTTGAAGATAGAGTTTTAAAAGAAACTAAAAAAATGTTCAGAAGTTTAGAGAAAGCATAGGTCTGAAACAAACATAAAAGAAATCGGAAGAACCTTAATGGTTAGGGTTTCAAATGAACCCCAAATGGTGAGAAAGACTTTGAAAATCATCGATCTAAGCAGGAGAGTCCAGAATCACACTCGAATAGCCATGGCTGGCCGGAGCAAGGTCAAAGATGACCGGAGAGATCCATAAAACTGATATCAACCAAGGCCTGAACCAAGATTTTCTAGGATTTAGCCCTGAAACCATGATAATCGAACACATAGAAGCCAGTGAGGTAGATACAAACATCTAATGACCTTGGACGCCATGGATTTCGGCAGTTTTAGGGTGGTAGTTGAGGGTGGCCGCTAAGGTTTGAGAGAGGATTGAGAGAGGCAGGGGATTCAGAGGCGGCCGGAATAAGGAAATGTGTAGGGTTTGGGGGGTCGTTAGAATTAAAAAAGCAAGGAATTATGAGGACCGTTAATCTTTTAGATCAATGACCAAGATTTAGTGGGTCTTGGGTCGGTAGGCTGATTTAGGATATGGGTTAGGAGTACTAATTTGATATTGGGCAGGGATTGGGGGTTTGATTTGGTTATAATTGGAATACAAATGGGGCTATCATTTAAATAGTCATTTTCCCCGTTTGATTTATGAAAAATAGCAAGATGATTTATGGAAATAAATTAAGGATACTAAAATGATTAATAGTACATAATTATCAAATTAAAATATTGGGCTTTACTTTTATATACATAAACGTAATTAAATCTAACAGAGGCTAATATTGCAATTATATGCAATTTAACTTTAAAAATGCTAAATAAATTTGTAAAAATATGTAAAAACTATCTTTTCTACATTTTAACATAAATATGAGAATCCAATAAATGAACCATCAAAAATAATAATTTTGGGAATAATTATTCAATTTTTCTAAATAAAATAAGGCATTAAATTAATTTAAATTTAAGGAAAAACGGTAAAATATTTTGACATACTTATTATGCATATATATGCTATTTTGAAAGTATTTTGCATTTTGGAAATATACAGGAAAAAATTGGGTATCAACAGCTGCCCCTCTTTACCCGGGAAGGATGAAAGAGTTGTTGGGTAAATATACAATCCAATTTTGATCGAGCGAAATTGTTTGAAGAAGATTTAGGTTGTACCCTATTTCTGAGCTGCCTACATATCCCTGGTTTTGCAGGAATAAGACCATATGTAGTTCAGGATTCGTCAGCGGAGTATGCCGATGGAGACTTTTAAAGAACGGACGCAATATCCAGGACGACATGAGTGGATGGCTTGCGGGAGTCATTAGGTTTGATAGGACTGTGGGAGCTGGAGCGAGATCGCTCCTACCAAGATGGTCGTTGCTCGTCGGTTTACCTGCAAATAAATAATAAAAGCATATATGGTGCGTAAACATGATGCAAATTTTCGTCGGACCATGAAAGTTGTCTTTGGACGGTTAGAATGACGTCCTTAAACTATGTTGTCATGGGCCATGAAGTGTATAATAAAGGATTTGCAAGGCATGAAATGATGCTCTGAGGCTATGGGGATGATGCCTCCGAACCATGACACCTTTGAAAAATTATATGCAAAAGATTAAAAGGGATTCTCGGACCATGGCATAGTGTTCTCGAGTTGTGCAAATGATGCCTCTGAAAAATGACGCCTTTGGATATTTGGCTATTTTTTATCCATGAGATGCAATATTTGGCGATCTTTAAGCCCATGAGATACAATAGGTGGCGATCTTTCAGGCATGCATATATAGATAAGGCGGCAATCTTTAGCCATGCAAATGTAAAAAAAGTGAACCATGCAAAATTAGATAAGAAGGTGATCTTTCAGCCATGAGAATATAAATAAGGTGGCGATCTTTCAACCATGCAAATATAGATAGGGTGGTGATATTTCAGCCATGCAGATGTAAATAAGGTAGCGATCTTTCAGCCATGCAAATGCAGATAGGTTGGCAATCTTTCAGCCATGCAAATGTTAATAAGGTAGCAATTTTTCAGCCATGCAAATATATATAGAGACAACATTTAGTCTCAAAAGGCAGAATGGTAGCCTTATGCAATGCAGAAAATGTAGATGGAGGTAGTGCTTAACCTCAGAAGGTAGAGTAGTAGCCTTATGCAATGCAGAAAATGCAGATGGAGGTAGAGCTTAACCTCGGAAGGCAGAATGATGGCTTTATGCAATGCAGAAAATGCTGATGGAGGTAGAGATAAACCTTGGAAGGCAGAATGGTAGCCTTATGCAATGCAAAAAACATAGATGGATGTAGAGCTTAACCTCGGAAGGCAGAATGATTGCCTTATGCAAGAAATAAAAGGGGAAAATGGCAATAGAGTTTTCTTAGCTAATAGCAGGTTGGGATATTGTGACTGCTGGGGACATTGTGATGTAGAGAACATCACCGGCGTGCGTAGATAACACATGCTGGTAAGTGCAATGATTCTGAGAGTTGTATTCATGAACAATGTTTGTCTCATGAGTGTATAGTTATCCAGAGGCTTTCGCAATCCAAGTGTCTGCATTCAAAGAAAAATTGAGAGTTTTGTATAGGGGAGGTTAGTTCACATTATTGATGGCTCTGCTTGGCCTGTTCGGCTTTGATCTGGTGATACGGTAGGTATCATTGGGGTAGAATTGGTAAACAAGGAAATTATAGCAATAAATATTCATGATTTAATAAAAATGTAACATAAACACATAATTAAAAATAGTTTTCTTTAGATGAACCAATGACTGCGACGTGGTTCAAAACATTGCAATCCTCTCTACTACAGAATTTTGAGGGTCCTCCTCAAAATTCTGCCCGGATTTACTGAGTTGATGCTTCTGACTCTTGCTAGTGATGATCTACTGAAATTGCTTTGGAATTTTGAGGACTTTTTAGGGTCCTCCTCAAAATTTTGCCCAGTTTCCAATTGCGCGGAGGAGGGGGGAAATGAAAATTTTATTGAATTATGACCGAAACCATAAGGATGTCTACGTATCCCCTCTTAAACGACAATCCGATCAGACGTAGTTCAATTTACATCATGTAGGGAAAACATAAAGATGACACATAATAGCGTTCAACTGTATCTGAATGAATTGGCTTCGGCCAAACTTCTCCGCCCAATATGGAAAGTATAAGGGCTCCTCCTATTAGAACCTGGTGAACCATGTATGGACCTTTCCAGTTGGGGAAAAACTTCCCTTTGGCTTTATCTTGATGCGGGAAAATTTTCTTTAACACCAGCTGCCCTGGTGTGAACTGCCTTCGCTTGAATCTTTTGTTGAAGTCTCTGAACATTCTATTCTGATAAAGCTGATCGTGAAAAACTGCATTCATTCTCTTTCCATCTAAAAGTGCTAGGTGCTCGTAACAATCTTCACCCATCTGCATCATCGCGCTCTACTTCCTGTATGATTCTTAAGGAAGGAATTTCCACCTCAACGGGAATGACGTCTTCTGTACCATAACCAGCATATAGGGGGTTTTTCCCAGTTGATGTGCGGACTATGATGCGATACCCCAATAAATCAAATGATAGCTTCTCGTGACATTGCTTATGCTTCTCTATCATTTTCCTTAGTATCTTCTTGATATTCTTATTGGCGGCTTCTACGGCTCCATTTAATTGAGGCCTGTAGGTTGTGGAGTTCTTGTGTTTGATCTTGAAAGTTTCATACATGGCTCTCATAAAGTCGTTGTTGGGGTTGGAGCCAATGTCGGTGATGATCAATTCTGGAATCCCAAATCGACAAACAATATGGTCGCGGACAATGTTTGTCACAACTTTCTTAGTTATTGCTCTATAAGATGCTGCTTCTACCCATTTGGTGAAATAGTCGATTGCTACCAAGATAAATTTGTGTCCGTTAGAAGTGGTGGGCTCGATATGTCCAATGACATCCATGCCCCAAGAGGCGAAAGGCCATGGTGAGCTTGTTGCATTTAGCTCATTAGGAGGCACCTTTATCATGTCTGCATGTATATGGCAGCTATGGCCTTTTGGACATACTGTATGCAGTCTGTCTCCATAGTCATTAAAAAGTAACCAGCTCGGAGGATCTTCTTTGCTAAATCAAAACCGTTCATATGTAGACCACAGGTCCCAGCATGGATTTTTTCTAGTAGTTTGGATGCTTCCTTTGAGTCGACACACCTTAGTAGTCCCAGAACAGGAGTTCTCCTACACAGGCTTCCTCTATTGTGGAAGAAATTATTGGACAGCCTCTGAAGTGTGCACTTTTAAGTAGGATTTGCAAGTCCTAGATATTCTCCTTTTGAAAAGTATTCGCTGATATCATGAAACCAATGCTTTCCATCTGCTTTTCTTCAACATGGGCACAATAAACTGGCTGATCGTGGATCTTTAATGGAATAGGATCAATGAAGTTTTTGTCTGGATGTTTTATCATGGATGACAGGGTATCCAATGCATCGGCGAGTTCATTCTGGATTCTGGGAACATGTCGGAATTCTGTCTTTGTGAACCTATTCCTCAACTCATGTACATGATGCAGATATGGGAGTATCCTCGAGTTCTTGGTTTCCCATTCTCCTCGGACATGAAGTATGAGTAAGTCTGAATCTCCAATTAATAGAAACTCTTAGATGTTCATGTCAATGGCTATCTTGAGCCCTAGGATGCGTGCTTCATATTCAGCCATGTTGTTGGTGCACGGGAACCTGAGCTTGGCTGACACTGAATAATGCTGAGTGTTTTCTGACACTAGGACTCTCCAATGCCAATTCCTATGAAGTTTGCTGCTCCATCAAAAAATATTCTCCAGCCATCAAAGGATTTTGCAATCTCTTCTCCTTTGAATGATATCTCCTCGTCAGGAAAATACATTTTCAAGGGTTCGTATTCTCCATTTACCGGATTTTCCGCAAGGTGATCTGCTAGTGCATGTCCCTTGATTGCCTTCTAATTCATGTAGACAATGTCAAATTCACTCAACAGGATTTGCCACTTGGCCAGCTTGCCAGTGGGCATAGGCTTCTGAAAGATGTACTTCAAAGGATCCATCCTTGATATGAGATATGTAGTATAGGCATAGAAGTAGTGCCTTAGCTTCTGGCCACCCAAGTCAAAGCACAACATGTGCACTCTAATAGGGAATATCGGGCTTTGTAGGGAGTTAACTTCTTGCTGAGATAGTAAATGGTATGTTCCTTTCTCCATGATTCATCATGCTTCCTCAGGATGCAACCGAAGGCACCATCTAGTACTGTAATGTAGAGTAGTAGAGGTCTACTTGTCTCGGGCCGGACCAAAAGGGGTGGTGTTGATAGGTACTCTTTGATTATATCGAAAGCTTTCAGGCAGTCATCAGTCTATTTGGTGGCGGCATCCTTCTTCAACATCTTGAAGATTGGCTCACAGATGATGGTGGACTGTGCTATGAACCGGCTGATATAGTTAAGTCTTCTCAAGAAACTTATCACATCCATCTTACTCCTTGGCAGCGAAAGTTCCTAAATGTCCTTGACCTTTGATGGATCCAATTCTATTCCTCAGCGGCTCACAATAGACCCAAGTAATTTCTAATCGGAACCCCAAGTGGACACTTTGCGGGATTCAGTTGTAGGTTGTACCTTCGCAGACTATTGAAGAATTTCCTCAAATCTTCCATGTGATCAATGACCGTCTTGGACTTGTTGATAACATCATCCACATATATCTCTATCTTCTTGTGTATAATATCATGAAAAATAGTAGTCATGGCCCTCATGTAGGTGGCCCCTGCATTCTTAAGGCCGAATGGTATCATCTTGTAGTAGTACATTCCCCACGGCATAATTTCAGCCATTTTCTCAGCATTTTCTTCATCTATCCAAATCTGATGATAACCAGCAAAATAATCCACAAATGATTGCAATTCATACTTAGCGCAATTGTCAATCAGGATGTGTATGTTTCATAAAGGAAATTCGTCTTTTGGACTGGCCCGGTTGAGATCCCAGCAGTCGACACAGACTATTACCTTCCCGTTATTCTTTGGTACTGTACAACGTTGGCTAACCATGTCGGATACTCAACTACCTTGAGAACTTTAGATTTGACCTACTTGGTGACTTCTTCCTTGATATTCAAACTCATATTAGGCTTGAACTTCCTACGCTTCTGCTTTACCAGAGGACACGTTGGATAAGCCGTCAGTTTGAGAGCCACAATAGATGTACTCAGGCCCGTCATGTTGTCTTACGACTAGGCAAAAATGTCCTCATATTCTCTTATAAATTCTGTGTATTCCTTATTTTCTAATGGAGATAAATAAATGTTGATTCGTGTTTCCTTGACATTCTCTTCATTCCCCAGATTAACAATTTCCATCTCATCCAGGTTGGACTTAGGTCGATTTTCGATGTTCTCAACTTCTTTAACAATCTCTTCAGGTATGTCATCTTCCTTTGAATCTGTGTCCGTTTGTTGTGTTGTCTCATTACATGTCACAGTCATTGGTTCATCAAGATAAGTAATAGTAATGCTGCATAACTAAAGTAATCAGAGAAAATAATAAGAGTGTCGATTTATAAGTACAATTGAAATGCTTTGATAAATTCCATAACTATTTTGAACATTGAAGATCTTATTGTAGAAATTTAAAGTGCGAAAGGGAAATTAACTAGTAAAAATAAAAGATAGTGTATGATACTTGTTCAGCCTTGCTACATGAGGCTCGCTGGCCTCTGGTAGTTCTGATGGTCCAGTTATGGAGGTGTGCTCCTCTGCTTGCAGCCTGCATGGAAGGGACTTCCTCCCCCTCCTTCTCGAGAATGACACAAGAATCCATATCATCGTCTTCTAGGAACAAATTCTTCACCGCTGCCAGTGCTTCCTCTTCTTCTGGCCTATAGATAACATCAGCCGATTGGAAAGTCTGCTCCAAGCGTGGTATTGGTTGCTCCAATGGATAGTAAGGACCGTGCCATGGTGGCGACTAGTGGTTGAATTCTTCCCAGGTATACTTATATCCCAGACCAAAGGTGGTTACATTTTTCTTGAGTTTTATAGGTTTAGCGATTCCTTGGAGGTTCTTGACAAGCCCCTTGCTAGGTTCGTACCAACTCCAGTTCAATATGCGCTCGATTTCATTGTCCCACCATTTGTCCTTGTCAACGGTGGTGACTCACTCGATATGGTGATAGGTATCCCCACCTAACTTTCTTCTGCCTCTAATTGTCGGAATGGTTATGTGACTGTATATAGGATTGCTACCGTCGCAGTGAATGATCACCTCCTGGTGATTCCACTCAAACTTCCCTGCCAGACGTAGTGTTGCTGCTACCGTCCCAGCATCATGAATCCATGGTCGTTCCAATAACAGATTGTATGATGTTGGCACCTCTATTACTTGAAAGTCAACATCAAACCAAGTAGGCCCCATTTTAAAACACATATAATTTTCCCAATAGTGAACCTTTGGGAGCCGTCAAAAGCTTTTACGTTAATGGCCCAGTCCTTTATTTCGTGTCTCCCGTACTAAACGTCTTGAGTGTTACCAACGGACAAATATTGAGGCTGGACCCTCTATCAATCAGGATTCTGGTTATAAAATAGTCTTCGCATTGCATGGTAATGTGCAATGCCTTGTTGTGATTCAACCCTTCTAGTGGCAGCTCATCTTCATGAAAAGTGATCTTCTGACTTTCCAATACCTCTGCTACCGTGTTAGCCATTTCTCCGCTGGTGATGCTGCTAGGCACATATGCTTCACTCAACACCCTTAATAAGGCATTCTTGTGTGCATCAGAATTTTGTAGCAAAGCAATGATAGAAATTTGCGCTGGTGTTTTGTTCAGCTGGTCGATGACCAAGTACTCCTTGACAGGTATCTTTATCCAAAGGTTATTTGGCCCGATCTTGATGATGGTCGGTTGGTTAGAGGTCTGCTTTCACAACTCGACCAGATATTTTGGGGTATAAACTCTACCAATTCTCGTCATACCCCATGCCGCAATAGCCTCTCCGAACATAACCTTGCCTTTCATTCTTGCCTCAGCTGTGTAGTCCTATGGTATAGCCTTTGCATGGAATGGTGTCATGGCCTACATCGCCACTAGACTCGGTGTGGCTATCTTTACTCCAAACAGAGCATGTACCTTGGGCGATAAAACTGCAACTTTGAATGGCGTGGGTGCATTTGCTGGAGACACGAATTCGACCTCAATTGGTGCCGGTGTCTTTTCAGATGATGTCGCATTAAAATCAAGTGGCACGGACATATTTACCTCGGCATCCTAGAGGGTTGTATCTAGACTATGATCGGATTAAGGGTGACTATTGGTTTCTTTGGTTCGTCACCTTCTGTGATCAAACCGATCGATTCCTTGGGATCCTAATCATCCTCTATTTTAATCATGTGAACGCCTTCACCCTTGTGGTCTAACAGAGGGTTATTGCGGATATTTGGAGCAGGCTCCGTTGCCATAATAATCTTGTTATTAATTAAAGTCTGGATCTTGTCTTTCAGGGAACGACATTCTTCAATGGTGTGTCCTTTCATGCCGGAATGGTATGCATACGATTTTCTTAGATTAACCCATTGAAAAGGGTTCTCAGGAGTTGCAGCAGGGATAGGGGTGACATAACCAGCAGCTTTGAGTCTTTCATAGAACAGGTCAATAGGTCCAGCAATGGCTATATATTGTTTCAGATGCCTTCGATCAAAGTTGTGTCGAGGTTTAGGGATGTTTTGGCATGCAAGAGGGGATTGATTGTAGGCTTGGTAAATACGTGCGAGTTGGAAATATCTTGGTAAAGTAGGCTGATATATGGGAGGTGGTGGTGATTGATAAGTGGGTGATGGAGTTTGGTAAGAGGGTGAGGGTTTTTGGCAGTTTAAAGTAGGTTGATATGTGAGTAGTGGCATTGGGTAGGTTTGGTACTTGACGGGAGATTTGTTTCTTTGTGCCACCATTAGGGTTCCTATATCTCTTTTCTTGGACACACCTCCTGACTTTAAGGCCTTATTTGTAGCTTATAATGCGTCGAAGTTCGTAACCATACCACTTTTGATGCCCTCTTCAATCCTTTCTCCCAGCTTGATAATGTCAGAGAATTTGTGTCTCTCGATCATCATCAGCCTTTCATAAAACAGCGAGTCTTGAGCCCGGATGAAGAATTTGTTCATTTGTTCTTCCTCCAAGGCAGGTCTAACCTTAGCAGCTTCAGACATCCAGCGAGCAGCATACTCGCAAAATGTTTCTGCAGGCTTCTTCTTTAGATTTTGAATATAGAACACAACCGGCGCATTCTCCATTTTGAACCTGAACCTGTCCATAAAGTGGGATACCATGCTTACCCAGTTCGACCACTTCTTTGGATATTGGCTAATGTACCATGACAGTGCATCTCCCTTCAAGCTCCTCATGAATAGCTACATGCAGATTCTTTCGTCTTTCCTTACTCCAACCAACTTGTCACAATACGTTCTCAAATGGACCCTTGGATCCCCTGTACCATCAAACATCTTGAACTTAGGAGGTTTGTACCCCTCGGGCAGTTCGACATCGGGCTGTATGCAAAGATCTTTGTAGTTCAGCCCTTCAATTCCCATACTTCCTTCAACGCCTTGATTTTGGCTCGTCAATTTCTTAAGTTCTTCGGCCACGTTTCATATGAGGAAGTCTTTATTATCAGACTCGGGGGTGCTTGAGATGGGTGGGATGGATTCTGGCATAGTCTCCACGAAGATGGGGGTATTATAGTGGGTGTAGCAGTGGTCATTTGCGGAGTTTAAGGGCTCTAGGATGAGTAATGGAGTATTGATTATGACATGTGATTTTTGACCCTCCCCAAGATTTTTTATATTTTAGCATGTAAATTTTTAATTTAGGCTTAATATAGCTATTTCAACTATTTTTGACTTCTTTTCTTTATTTTCGTCATAAAATGGAAAATTATAAAAAAAAAATTAGCTTAAGTATTTTTCATAAATTTTTAAAATATACAAAAGTAGTACCTTACTTTTATTTTTATATAATTTTAAAAACACAAAAATAGTTTCATGTCTTAATATAGTTAGTTTAATTATAAAATTAGTTTTTTATTTTTATATTGTAATTGTATATAATTTTAAAAAGAGAAATTCATGTTGGGTCGGTTCATCCCGTCTTTAAGATTTTTGTAGTTTTTTTAGTTTTAGAGCCCAATTCGAATTAGTCCATTAAGCCTAGAGACCCTTCTAGACTCCTCTTTGGTATAAAAATAAATAAAAAGACCCTAAAAATCTAATACATAAAAGATCGAGGAACTAATTGAAAAATACACAAAATTACACCTAAACCTAGACTCTAGATATAAAGGAATACAAAAAAACCTATCGCAAGAAAAAAAAGACACCAGGAAAAAAGAAGTTGCGCAGAGTAAGGACCCCACCCCCTGAACCATCATCTTCAACCTTTCCCCTCCATGTTTCTGATTTTGTTTCTTCAACATCAGTACAAAAAAATGACCTCAGCTTCTTAAGACATCTTCGCGATCCCAAACTCACAACCCTTTAGCACCTAAACAAAAAAGGGAGATACCATCTTCTTCCTCACAAAAAAAACCTAGCACCCTAAAACTCGATCTCCATACCAGCCGTCGTTCACATCACCAAACGACCATCCATGTGACCTACTGCCGCTGCTCACCTCCAAATGACCACACACGCACACAGTCGGCACTAGACAGAGAATCGACGAACACCATGGCCATTGTTTCTCCTGCTTCTTCCCGTTAACCAAAACTTGCCAAAACCTTGAACATCAGCTGCTGCTCTCTTCATCTTCCTCCTCCAGAAGTTCGCCTCTAGCTGGAAACTCGAACATACCATCAGCAGCTCCCAACGAGTCCATCTTTGAATCCTGTTTACTGCCCCTGCTTTGTTTCTTCATCCAAGATTGTGAGATCGACGTTCAGGTTTTATTTTGGCAAAGGTTCGAGGTTGCAGCAGATCTCCGTTTGAGGTTCTGTTTATGGTCATGTGGCGAAGTCAAGTTTCATTGAAATAATAGAGGTCGATTCTTTCCCTTTTTCTCGATTTTAGTTTATATTGTTCTTATATGATGTTTGAATGAAAAGATTGGAGCGGATCCTTGCTTGCTTGTAGTACCTTAAGGACAAAAATTTTGTGTTCCACTGGAATTTCATTACTTGATCTGCTTTCCCCGTTGATTAAATAACTCTCCAGTCTATTTGATTGCTTGATGTGTCACTTATGAATATCATCCCAATGCTTATAGAAAATGGACTCAATATGATATTGAATCTTTATTCTACTCTTGGTCTCATCTGATTTGGAAAATTTAGGACAGAGTTGTTGGTATTTTGGTATTGAGAATGGGCGAGTCCATCTATTGCTTTAACAATGCAGTTAGGAAGAATAATGGGTTGCATGATAGGTTATAATGATTGATTGTAATTGATGCCTTATCTTTGGATAATGATTTGCATATAAATGTTTATTAGCCAAAGTCCTATCTTTTCTCCGCAATAAGTCAATGATTGATTTTTACAATAATCTCAGAATTAGTTATAGAAAATGAATATCGCAGCTTGCTTGAAGCGTGCCATATTAGGTAAGACATAGTCTACGGCCCTCCAAAGTTTAGTTCAAGTCCTTTTCGAAAAAATGAGAATCGAGATATGTCATGTCAAATAAAATCTCAATGTACGGCCCTCGCTTAATTAATGTTGGATTCCTTAGAAATCGAGGCGTGCCATCTGGTTAAATTTTCCATGCCCCTCGCAAAGTTGCAAACGTGTAGTTGCTTTAGGCGCGTTATTTCAATAAATTACCTTCCTAAGCTCGGGTGCACATTTATGTGACCAAAATCCAAATATCAACAATGTTAGATAAAATGTGTTGCGGACTGCAGGTGCATTTATGTGACATGGGTAAAAACGTGTTTTATGTGACGTTGAATCTTCCTAAAAATATTAAATAAATGCGGTTAATAAGGTTAAAATGCACATAGGTTCAAAACAACAACAACCCAGTATATTCCCACTTAATGGGGCCTGGAGAGGGTAGTATGTACGCAGACCTTACCCATACCCTTGGGTAGAGAGGCTGTTTCCAAATGCACAGTATGTACGCACATAGGTTCAAAAGTGTTTTAAAATCAGATAATAGGCGAATTGTAACAGCTGAGCGACCGTGCTAAAACCACAAATACGGGAATGCCTAACACCTTCTCCCGGGTTAATAGAATTTCTTACCCGGATTTCTATGTTCGCGGACTATAATACAGAGTAAATCTTTTCCTCGATTTGGAATTTGAACCGGTGACTTGGGACCCCATAAAATTATCCAAAGTAGAGACTCTAAATCTTTAAATAAATAATCTCGTTTCGATTGTCACTTTAATTGAAAAAAGAACTCCCTTCTACGCCATTCGCGGGGTGCAATGTAAAAAGTAGGTGATAGCTCTGGAGACTCTACTTGGGAAACGAACCCAAAATCTCTAGTTCAGAGTTCAGGAATTTGAGCTTGGAATAATTATTGTATTTGGCTTTATTTATTATCTGATTTTGTTACATGTTTGGCCTAACATGCTAAATGTTTCTTTTACTGCTTTGATATTATCTGAACTGTCTATATAAACTGCTACGAAACCCCTTTCTTCTCTCTCATGAGGAGTGCACGTTGATCGTGACTTCTTTCTGTTTGTGTCGTACCCCGAATAGAACGAGGTTCAGACAAATTGCAAAGCCGGGTGACCTTTTGGTTGCCAGTACGTAGCCCCCTCCCCCGGCTCGAGTTGTCCGCTCGGGTAAACCCGGTTTAAAACAAATAAACTCAAGTTTTTAAACCTAGTATAACAAAAACTTCAAGCCGGATCCTTAGTAGGACACTTATTTGTATCATGTGCATTCGACTTAGGGGACTTAACACATGGGTAGGGTATGTCTAGGAAAGGTGTACCCGAAATGAAAAGATCATCCTGATGCATCTTATATGTTACCTATTGCAATTTTTAAGGGTAAAAGGGTCATTTAGTGGACCAATGATAGCTGAGGGTAAATGAAAAAAAACCATAAAGAAAGAAAAAAGAAAGAAAAAGAAAAGAAAAAGAGAGGATGAAGTGTGGAAATAAAGCAAGTAGGGCCCTCACATTTTCGAAAAAGAAAAACAAAAAAAATCAAAAAATCAAAAAGATTTTGTACTTTCCCGTTATTTTTCAAAAATCAAAAACAAAGAGGAAGAAGAAAATCAAAAAAAGATTTTGCATGTTTCATCATTTTTCAAAAAGAAAAGGCTAAAAAAATATTTTTCTCAAACTTAGTTGTTCTTTTAATTTTGCCCGTATCCAATCTACCTGAACTACGCAAACTTGATTCTCGTTTTTCAGGTCGTGATACGTAGGCAACCCGCATAGGGTCCTAGATTCCTAGTAAATCTTAGGCTCTTGGCTTACGGGTTCTTAGTCAAATTTTGCACTTTTCGCCACCTTTTGGCTAAATAAGTCATTTTGCAAAAATAATCGCAACCAGCATGTGTCTAATAGGAAATGCTATTGTCTCACATAGTTTTGGTTTAAACTTTCTCATATATGTGTAGATCCACTTACTGGAATTTGAGCACGACAAATACCCCAGGATCACTGCGTCCAGGAGTTGTTTAAGGAGATTTATTTATATTTTTATTCTTATTTAATTTTTTGAGTATGTTTTTTTATGTTGTCTTTTACTTTCTAGTTTTGTACAGTAATGTCAAATTTTAGTTATTGTACTTTTTATTTTGTATTTGAAATATGTGGTGTAACTCAAAAATCCAAAAAAGATATTTTGTGTTTTTATATTTCCGTTAGAATTTTCTTTAGAAATACTACTCCTAGAAATCAAGAGGGAAAAAAAAAGAAAAAAAGGTTTGATGTGATTTTATTTTAGGAAATTAGTATCTAGAAATAAAAAAAACTATACTTCCTTTAGTATATTAGGACTAAAAATTCGAAAAGAAGAGAATTTTATTTTAGCACCTCTTTAAAAGGTTTTCTTTTAAGGTATTAATTCCAAAATCCAAAAAGATTTCTTTTGAAGTGTTTCTTTGAGAAACTAGTAAAAAAAACTCTTTTTATTTTTATTAGAACTTTAGGATATTGTACAAAAAAAACATACATTATCTTTATTTATCATTATAATTTCTCCTTTAGGCAATCAAAATTAAAATCCAAAAATATTTTATTTTACTTGTTTATTGCTTGTTTTGAAATCTCGCTTCAGGATTTCAAATGAAAATTCAAATATTTTTCTGTGGTTTACTCTTTAGATTTTCTTCCTGCAAATTTTTTTTCTCTTCTAGGATTTTTTCCTTAATAATTTCTCATAGAGTGTTTGTTTAAAAAAGAAAAATAAGAGCAAAATATATGCTCGTTAAGCTTGAGTTTGGAATAGGTTATAGAACATTAATTCTAGAAAATTCAAATAAAGGGATTTCCTCTTTTATTTCTCTTTTATCATTAGAATAGTTGTTAAGGTAATAAAAAAAACAAAAAAAAATGAGAATGTTAGTATTCACGATCTTCCAGAACTACGCAAAGATCTGATTCATGCAGCGTCATAATACGTAGGCAACCTACATAGGGTTTGATCGAATAATTTTTTTTTTTAAAGAAAAAGAAAACAAGAACAAAAAGAAAAGAGTGATAAGTAGAAGGAAAAAGAGGAGGGTAAATGAGCAAGCAAGTGCTAGAAAATCAAATAAAAGAGAGGTTGAAATGAACAAATTGGGACAATGCCAACTGACATTTGTACCCTCGAAGACATTTTAGAACCGATAACTGTGGCTAGGTACATTGCACATAAAGTGAATTTATCTTATATTAAATACCCTAATGCTAACATGATAGGTTCATTTTGTTATATTCATAGCAGAAGGGTGGTTGGTTTGTGGTTTTTGAAGTAATAACTCTTCTCTATAACATAAAGTCAGAAGGCAATGGCGGACAATAACAAAATTAGATTGGTTGATACTAGTACCCGAAAGCAGTAGGTTGAACATGATACTGCTTTGACTGATGAGGTAAGGATATTAAGACAACACATCATGGAACTAGGGAAGATAGAGCATAAGGAAACCCTATTGAAATACATTATGCGACATCGGGTTGAAGCTAATGGCAAGTTTGTCCCAAATTGACAGGGGCGGTTCGTGGCAATGAGAATGAGGGGTATTGTCCAATGGTGATTTTAGTTAACACATATAAGAGGCAAATGTGTGGATATGACTATTAATTCCAATGCAATCAAAAGATATTATGTGTGATTTCTTTGGTTTGTTCAAGTTTGTTTGTTTGTACTTGCCATGTTTGGAAGATTGGAATGACGAAGGCATTTTGTTCTACTATCCAAAAAATTTATCCTTTGTTACCCCTTTTAGCCTTATTTATTTCTTTTCATATCCCTCTTTTGTAATCAGTAGCAAAGATTAGAAATGCAAGCGCGAAGATAAGTGAAGGAAAAGAAAAAAAAAGAGGGAAAAGTAAGTAAAGAAAAAAGAGAACAACAATATGACAAAAAGAGGAAAAGGAAGAAATTAAAAAAAGGAAAATAAGAAAAAAAAGAATAAAAAAAACAAAACAACAAAAAAGAAAAAAAACAAAGGAAGAAGAAAATAAGAGAAAGAAAAGAAAGAGAAAAGAGAAAATCGCAACAAAACAAAGTAAGTCCTATGATATGAACTACGTTCGACCTGATTCCTTTTAAGTATACGAAGGCAGCTTCACGATTCAGTCCAATAAAAATAAAAGCCAAAGGTCCCCAATCAAAGAAACTGGGGCCCAAGGTTGCGGTTGTTGTAATAAACATGATTCTGAAAGTTTTAAGAACACATTCAAGTGTTTTGAGCCTTTTGATATCATTTCTTTCTAACCTTATCCAAAAGCCTACGTTACGGTCCAAAGAAAGAACTTTTGATCAGTCGTTGAAAAATGCCAAGTCAAGTAAGTGGAGGTGATTCATTCTAGGGGCAACACTCCGGTCCAAGTAGGAAAAATAATAAATATGAGAGTGTCTTATTGGTGAAAAACCTCACGGGCACCGTAGGGCGACGAGAGCTGAGAGAAATAAAAAATGAGAGAGTCTTATTGGTGAAAACCTTCACAGACACCATAAGGTGATGGTGAGTTGAGGAAAAGAACAAACTGGGAGAGGCTTGATGGTGAAAAACCCTTCGGGCACCACAAGTCGAATAAGGATTGTGAATCAGATTGGATAATCGGAGCATTGAAGCCCAGTTTCATGGTTTAGGGGATATAACAAGAGTTGAACATCAGACTTGCTTGACAGAATAGGCCATAGGTGCAGTCATGGCCATTATAGTTGGTATCCATATCTAATAGGTTTTTACTTTGTAATTTTCTTGTTAGGATTCATCTATTTCCCTTGTCCTTTACTATGTTCATTTTGTCTTGTTTGTTTTCTCTCCCTAAGTCTGTTTGGTCAAAACAAGTGAGAAATGACTTCAAAATTTTTCACCAGCTTTCCAATTGCACAAAATGAGATCTGGCTAGCACATCCAAGTGTCATAAGTTAGGAAAGAACAACAAGCGCACTGAGTTGGTAATAATCAACATGCTTTGGGATCCATGTGAAATGCAAAGGTTTGGTACATATTAATTCATGAGCAATGCAATAGATAGCGGGAGTCAGGTGAACGGATCAAAGGTATTTTTGGTGAAATACAAAGGTTTGGTAAATGTCAGGTCACGAGCAATGCAACAGATATGGTGTACTGGGTCTGAACGGAGAAAAGGTATCCTCTGTGATAAGGATGACAGAAAAGTGGTTAGTCAAAAAACTAGCAATGTCTTCGAGTGGAAATCATAGCGATCATGGGAAGTGAAGGAGCAGTCATCCTCAAAGTCAAGGCCGCAAACCAACCACCATATTTTAAACTGACAATTTGTTTTTCTTTGATTGAAATAGGGGCAGAAAGTTTCGGTTGTTTCGAGGAAACCCTCCATAGAGGGAAAGCAAGCACCAGACAGGAATGACCGTAAAATTCCAGCACCCTCCTGGAAAATGCGACCTAGTTTAAAATTGAAAAGAATCACGAGTAGCATAATCTATCATAAATGTACCCCAAAGGAATATAAGTTGGCTTCAAAGTTTTCATGTTTGAGATAGAATCCGATTAGAAGATTTCAGGACCCTCCTAAAAAAGGCACCTATTTTGAAATTCAAAATAATCATGAGTAGCATAAGTTAGCATAAATGTACCCCAAAGGAATACAAGTTGACTTCAAAGTTTGCATATTTAAGATAGGATTAAATTAGGAGTTTTCAGGACTCTCCTGAACAATGGGACCTAGCTTTAAGATTTTCATTAGATAATAATTTTTAGGGTAACTTTTGCTGTAGGAAAGTATAATTTAGCCGTAAAGAATGGTCACTCTTAGGATGAAATTTGATTTGGATTTTCAGGACCCTCCTGGATAATAGGATGTATCTTTAATAGTTTCTTAAATAACAAGATATAGTGGAAGTAATACCTTTAGAAGATATAACTTAGTTTTAAAACGATTGTTTAATTAAGAGTTTTGAAGACCCTATTGGATAAATGGGATCTAGCTTTAAAATCTTAGTAATATTTGGTAACATGATTCAGATAACACTCACAGATGCGCCAGCACCAAATTGGGCCAGGAAAATTTCTTTTGTTTGCGTTGTTGTAATTAGGTTCAAAGGAAGCAGTTTCGGGGAATACAATTCAAGTTTTTGGCAGTCAGGCGCCCACCTAGAGAACAAGGGAATACAGTTCAAGTTGTTGGCAATCAGGAGCTCACCTGGAGAACAAGGGAATACAGTTCAAGTTTTTGGCAGTCAGGCACCCACCTAGAGAACAAGGGAATACAATTGAAGTCGTTGGAAATCAGGCGCCCACCTGGAGAACAAGGGAATACAGTTCAAGTTGTTGGAAATCAGGAGCCCACCTAGAGAACAAGGAATACAGTTCAAGTTGTTGGAAGTTAGGAGCCCACCTGGAGAACAAGGGAATACAGTTCAAGTTTTGGCAGTCAGGCGCCCACCTGGAGAACAAGGAAATACAGTTGAAGTTGTTGGCAATCAGGAGCCAACCTAGAGAACAAGGGAATACAACTCATGTTATGGCAGTCAGCCGTCCACCTGGAGAATAAGGGAATACAGTTCAAGTCATTGGCAATCAGGCGCCCCACCTGTAGAACAAAGGGATACAACTCAAGTTGTTGGCAGTCAGGAGCCCACTTGGAGAACAAGGGAATACAGTTCAAGTTTTGGCAGTCACGCGCCCACTTGGAGAATAAGGGTATGCAGTTCAAGTTTTGGCAATCAGGAGCCCACCTGAAGAACAAAGGGAATACAACTAAAGTTTTGTAATCAGGCGCCTACCTGGAGAACAAAGGGAAGGTAGCAATGTTTAATGGAAGATGGCTCAAGTTCAGCAAGCAGGCACCCACTTGGAAAGTAAAGGAAAACAATTCAAGTTTCAAATGAAGATAGCAAGATTTTAAGGAAGGTAGTCCAAGTCCCGAAGGAAGACAGTTCAAGTATTGGAAATTGCAAGCCTACCTGGAGAATAAGGGAATTCACTTCAGAACGCAATTCAAGTCTGCAACAAAAGAAGCTCGCAATGAGAAAGGGAGCCAACAATCCAAGGTGATTAGTCACGATCCAAAAAAAAGAGAAAGGCAAAAAGTGAATCCAAATGCAGAAGTTGATGAAAGATGTGAACTTCTCAAGACATGGTTGAGGTCTCAAGCACTACATGTCTGGTCTTAATTCGAAAAGAAGAAGTAAAAAGAGCTGGCGCCTGCAGTTAACAAGCGTCGAGGTTGAAATCTAAAGTCTACATGGAGAACCACTCAAGACTCAAGATAAAGCTTCAGAAGACTTATAGATATGAATCTTCTAACTCGTAGGTTACAAGCTTAGCTAGTCTTTTTCATTTCTTTTGATTTTGATGTAATAATAGGACCGCGGAACGAAACCTCGGTTGGCTCTCCATCTCGGCATGATCTATCATCTCACTCACCTCCGAACTACACGTGGCCTGCTTCCTTTATAGCCAAGGATATGTAAGATTATAGGTAAACGGATTCAGACCCATAATTTGGAGGTCCTTGAGGGTCCGTAGGAAAATATATGACTTGGCATATGCTCGGAATCGAATTCCAAGGTCCCAAGCCCGAAAAATAAATTTTAAAAGAAAATTGGTTTTTGAAGTATTTATGAATTTTTGAAATTGAAATGTGTTTAAAATTTAATGGTATCGGGACAGTATTCTGGTTCCGGAGCTCGGTACAGGTCTTATATGTGGTTTATGTCGATTCTATAAAAATTTGGTAAGAAACATACTTGAAATAACGTGAATTAGACCGTATTTGAGAAAATTGGAAAATATGAAGTTCTTAAGTAATTTCATAATTTTGATACTAAATTTATAGTTGTTGATGTTATTTTGGCGATTAGATCGCACGAATGAGTTCGTAGGGTATTTTTGAAGTAGTGTACATGTTTGGTATGGAGCCTCAAAGACTCGGGTGAGTTTCAGATAAGCGTCAGACTATTTTTGGACTTAGAAAATATGGTTTTCTGCTGTTTGCTAGTATCCAGTTCTTTTGTACTATGCGATCTCACATGAAGGTTTGCGATCGCATAATGTAATTTCAGGGGGGGGGGGGGTATTTTGTGCTATGCGATCGCACAGCTTCTTCTGCTATCACAATGGGTTAAACCAAGTATGGGAAGGGAACCTATTTTCCTCTATGCGATCGAAATCCCTGCTTCTCGATCACAATGCCCGATCCCCCTTATCCTATGCGGTCGCATACCCTTGTTCGCGATCGCATAGATCAACTTTGCCCAATCATTTAAACAATAACATAATACATACAAGATTTAACCCAAAATTCATAACTTCTTCTTCCAAACTCGAAATTGGGCGATTTTTGAAAGAGAACTTCACCACAAATTCATAAGTATGTAATCTTAGACTCATTTTCTTCAATTTCCATTAACACCCATTAGATTTTTAGGCTTAAATCATGTTCTTAAAGATAGAAAATTAGGGAATTGGGTAGAGTTAGGGCTTTTTGTATAAATAAAATTTAGACCTTGTTTTGGGGTCAAATTTTTGAACTAATTGCATATGCAGGCTCGTGCGTTGGTGATGGAGTTTTGGACTGAACCTCGAGTTTTGACCAAGCAGGGCCGAAGTCGATTTTTGACTTTTTGGGAAGAATGATAGAAAATATATAATTAAGCATTGAAATTGAAGTTTTTAGCATTTGTTGATGTTGTTAAGTCGATTATGTCTAGATACAATTGATTTTGAGCCAAATTATAACGGAAAAACGGTGTTTGAGTTTTGAATTGATCGTGGAAGTTCGAAGTAAATGTTTGATCTAACCTTAGCTTGAAGATTAGGATTTGTGTCCTATTTGCTACGTTTTACTTGTTTAGTACGACGTATAGGCACGGTGACGAGTATCTATACGTTGATGTCAAGCATGACCATGAGTCTTAAGATGGAATTGTTCAGTTATTAATAAATACTACGAATGCTATGTTGTTGATTCTCTGTGTAGAGTAAGGATTATGATTATTCTTGTGGGAATTACGTGTGATTGGGCATTGGTGCTAGTTGAGGATGTTAGATGTTGGAACAAGTTTGGTTATAGCTGGTGTTTTCCTTGCCGGGACGTATTTACTTATACTATCGATTTTCTTATCGGGATAGTGTTGTTTCTTTATTGATCCCTTACCGGAACTCTCTTTGGAATTTTGTATTGAACAATATTATATTTGGATCAGGTTGCATGTCGTATCAATAATATAATTGGGTCGGGTTGCACGCCGCAACAATGATAAATGATATGACTTGGATTGCATAATGTAACAGCGTTATTATGATTTGGATCATGTTGTGCGGTGCAACAATAGATAATAAAAGTTCCTATTGATTGGTTACGAGTTCTTTATTCTTTTTCTGTGAATTCTAAATTGTCCTTATGCTTTTCTCTTGAATTCTCGCAGCATGTCCCCCTACTATCTTTTACTTGTTTATTTCTATTTTATATTACGATGTACATTATATAACTATGCATGTTCATTTAGTAGTCCGGTCCTAGCCTCGTCACTATTTTGCCGTGGTTAGGCTAGGCACTTACCAGCACATGGGGTCGGTTGTGCTGATACTACACTCTGCATTGTATGCAGATCCGGGAACAGCAGCATTCGGACCTTAGTTTAGGTGGCTGCCTTCAGTCTAGTCGGAGATTCCGAGGTAGTCCTGCAGGCGTCCGCAAGCCTTGGCGTCTCCCTCTATCTATTATTCTTGTTTCTTTTATGTAATCCCAAAGACAATATTTTGTTATTTCATTCAGACCTTTATTAGTAGTAGTCTTAGACTGTCTCTGTAGTTGTGACAACAGTTCTGAATAGTAGTTATTCAAACAATTGTATGAGATATATTCACATAGCTTTACTGTTTATAAGTTATTATTCCTAATTGTTAAAGAATTAAAAATGAAAAGAGATAATTGGTCCAAATAGTTGGCTTACCTAGCTTTTGTTAGTAGGCATTATCACGACTCCCGAAGATTAAAAAATTTATGTCGTGACAAATTTACCTTGATGCTTCTTCCCACAGAAAATGGTATTCATAAGCCAACATCCAAGCAAGATAGACAGCAAGTGAATACATTCTTAAAAGCAAGCAATCAAGGATCTGGCACTTTGGGGTTCTTTCTATTCTGTAAAGATAGTATGTTGCCGCTAATTTTTTGTTGTGATTTATTACTTTGTACATATTACCAAAGCAATGAGGTAACTGAGTGCCTTTTCATTTCAATTCCTGAAAAGCACTGGCTTTCCCATCTTTCTAGCTATACTAAAAAAGTAAAGGCTGCCATTTCATCACTGTCTTCTTTAATTCTTTTGCTTTTCCTAATCAGCTCATTGTTTTCCTTCTATATTTTTTGTAGGTAATCATAGAGTTCAACCAAAAGTAATGATGGGAGCAGTAAGTAAATTCACTTTACCTTCCCAAAATAATATCTACGTCAATAAATATACGGTTAAGGGTCGGATTTGCCCTTGTACTATTCAAAATAAGCTATATTTATCCTCCGTTTGAATTCTTTAACAAATATACCCCCGCCGTTACACATTCGGGCCACATATACCCTTCCACCGTTAAAACTTGTTTCCTCAATATTTTTAAATACGTGGCAGTCTTACATTGGTCCAAAATTAACCCACCCAGTCAATGTAAACCCGCCCGACCCAAACGGTTAACCCGCCCCGATCCCCAGAGTCTTCTCCAAACTCTTCCCCAGTTATTGGAAACTGGAAACACTCCTCCCCACCCCACCCCCTCTAAAACTCCATCCTTCAAGAATCTCCTAATTTCAGTCTCTCTCCACTTAATTCCTTTTTTATTTTCATTCAAGATAAAAACAAAAAGTAGTACTACATGTCTTAACTCAATACAGTAGTATTTATTTGCCACAGCCCTCATGGAGTTAAAATTAAAACTCTAAAAATAGGCGCACAACACAACCCATTCTTGTACATTTTATATTACCTCATGCCTGGGAGTTGCTGTTAGTCAGAGAAGACTCAGAATTAGAAGGAGGAAAGAGAAGAAGGGAATTAATTCCATTCTATTTTTAAAATTTTTGTTTTAGAGTTTTGAGAATTCTGGGAAATGGTGAAAGAGTGATGAACATGTACTAGGCCTTTGGTTTTCTTGAATTCTAGTTCTTGTGCTGGAAATTATGGATTTGCTGGAACTAAATAATTGGTGTTTTCTTCATGATTACACAAGAAGACAATGCCAATATTGTACACAACAAATACAGACAGATTTAAAGGAAGAATTACAAGAAGAAGAAACAAGAAATTGTTCCAATTCCACAAGAGTTGTTATGGCTTCTAGCTGTTCCAAAATTTCACCAATCATTTCCATTTTTGTTTTCTTTCTCTTCTTTATCTTCTGTGTTTGTCCTGTTTTGTCACTAGAAATAGAAAACTTCAACTTAGCCAACCAAACATTTAAGCCAGGTGATGAACTTCAGAAGATGAAAATGATTAAATTTTTGTTTGGGTCGGGCGGGTTAACCGTTTGGGTCGAGCGGGTTTACATTGACTGGGTGGGTTAATTTTGGACCAATGTAAGACTGCCACCTGTTTAAAAATATTGAGGAAACAAGTTTTAACGGTGGAAGGGTATATGTGGCCCGAATGTGTAACGGCGGGGGTATATTTGTTAAAGAATTCAAACGGAGGATAAATGTAGCTTATTTTGAATAGTACAAGGGCAAATCCGACCCTTAACCGATAAATATATGTATTGGTGAGGTGATAATAGAAATGAAGCAAATTGGTGAGGTGATTATTCGATTTGAGTGGTATTGATGAGATATTTATTAAGGAAAGTGAAACTAGAATTGAATTTCGATAGAGGAAACTAAAATTTTAACTACAAAATTTTTATAGGTGGCACCAAATTATTTGAGAAAAAAAAAAGTATGAGACCTTTATTATTAAACTAATTAAATAAGAGGATGGAGGGTAAATTCTAGTTAATGATCATTAATTCTAGATCCAAGAAGAACAATATGAATAGAAAAATATAGCTGAATATAAATGTCGGTAGTGAGTATGGCCATATTTAATAGCATAAAGAAAGATGCATTAAGTAATATTAAATGGCAATAAAATATAAATAAATGAAAAGATTTACCCAATCTTGAGTGAGGCGGATCCTTTTTATTTGATAAAGATGAATGATAGACAAATACAAGAACCTTACGACCCTTTTTTGGATCTGATGAATATATGGGATCACAGATTCTCCAATATCTATAGAGAGGTGTGTTTACATATTTTCTAGAGAGAGGGAGAGGAAGAGAGCCCCCGCTCTTGGGAAGTTCTGTCTTCCTATTTACAAGGGGTATCCATAGAAAATCCTAAAAAAGCACAATTAGAGAGAATATTCAATAGAATATTCCCTCGAGGATTCCAAAGAAAACTAGTTGCTTCATCACTATCCGCCATCGGCCTTATTGATAAGTGTCCGATCTCGTCCTACCTCATCCTTAGTGATGATTGTCCAACCCCGGCTTACCCAACCTCGGCCTATTGTCTCCGCGTGCCGAATTTCTCTAATCTGATTTTGACACATACAGGGTCAAATTGTTGAGTTTATAATTTGGTAGGTCAATGACCCACCGAAAAGTTATTTGAGCTAAGATGTGTTAGGTGGGCTAAAATTTGGATCATAATCCAACCCACCCAACTCTTATTAAACTTTACTTAATATGTGATATTTTTTATGAATTGTATAATTACAAAATAAGATTTTTTTTCTCCTTTTGCTATGATCATATTTAATATATCAAAAAAAAAAATTTATTTGTATGATATTTTGATAAAGTTGCGTGGATTAATTTAGATTAAAAATCAGCTCAACTTTATATGGATTAGGTCAAAATAAGCTGAATTTAATAAATGTGTCAGTCAAACCAGTCCAACCTTGTGCTGATTAGACGAATCATTTGGACTTGGACCAAATTTGACAACCTAAATTTAAAGAAGATAAGTAGATATTATTTAAAAATAATATAAAGTAAAATATAATTCAGAATCAAGTAAAGCCTTAAAATAATATGACTTAAACTTAGCTAGCGTTTGGCTATAGGTTCCTAAAATTATTTTGAAAATCAGATTTTGGTGAAGTTTGGTTTGAGGGAAAAGGGCTAGATATATTCTTGTACTATTAAAATTTATCCACATATGTTCTTTATTATACTATCGGTCTAAATCTGTCCCTCCTGTTAGCAAAGGAATAAAAAATACCCTTATTTTTAGCGGTGCTCCACCATGGCAATCCAAATCCTACTTGGTCTCTGGCTTTTAGGTTAGGTGGATGCCATATGGCATATCACCTCGCCATCTTCTTTCTCTTCCATTTCTTTTTAGCAAACAAAAATATGGCCTATTTTATTTCCAAAAACAAAATCTGAGCAATATGTAGGTAATTCTTTGTCATTCTGGAAAAAAAATAAATCTTAAGCAAATAAAGATTAAAGCCTTCTCCGTGAGCTTATTTAATTAACCACTTCTCATTCTACTGGGCATAACTTTATTTCTTAAATCTTCATTATATATTTAAAAAAAAGGTATTCTTTACCACTATGAATTAGAAAGATAGGCAAGATAGCAAAAATGAATTCTCTTCTAACAATTGAAGTTGCTGGAAGTGAAGATGCAAATGTTTACTTCTATAATTTAACTCGGCCAAGGAATACATGTGTTAACAAACTTCAGGTATAAATAAGTATTAAGAAAATTTGGTTCTCCAAACTTGTATCAATTTCCTCTTAGAAGGAAATTTTTTAGATAATTTTGTCATTGGGTTTTGTGATTTGTTCTTTAAGTCTTTGGAAAATTATTTATTCGTGTTAGATTAGGAGATTAAGAGTAATTTTGTCCAAATTTATAAGAAAATAAATTTAGAACCTCCATTTTAAGGTATTAGGGGAAGACAATGAAGTGGTGTGACATGTGGCATCCATCTTACCCAAATGCCAAGCCATGCAAGATTTTGATTGCCATGGTAAAGCACTGTTGAAAATAAGGGTATTTTTGATTGCTTTGCTAATGGGAGGGATAGATTTAGACCGATACTATAACGGATGACATATGTGGATAATTTTAATAGTATCGAGATATATTTGACCATTTTCACTTGGTTTGAAGATGAAAGTGTGTTTGGACATAAGTTTTCAAAACATATTTTACTTTCTTTTTTGAAAAAATATGAAACATGACTCAGACCCACAAGTTTTAAAAACAAACACAAATACCCAACAATACCTTTATTAATAACATTTATTATATTATCACAAACCGTAATCCTAAACATAAATAAATTTGACACAAAATTATCACTTTTTTAATGAACTATATAATATGCTATGAGATAATCGAGAAGACGAAGTAACATTATTACAAAATAATAAATAATGGGCTCTTTTATAAAATATAAAAGTTTAGGACAATTTTTGAAAAACATAAATTATCACCACTTTTTTAATGAACTATATAATATGCCATGAGATAATCGAGAAGATGAAATAGTTTTATTACAAAATAATAAATAATGGGCTCTTTTATAAAATATAAAAGTTTAGGATAATTTTTGAAAAATATAATAGTAATATTTTGGAACAAAATAATTTTAAAAATTTGTCAAAATATAAATAAAATCAATAGCCAAATGGATCCTTAAAATCTACTTACAAGCTAAATTATGATAATATGTCTATTTGTTTTCACAAAATTTTATGTACTGTTATTGTGTGTTCCGAAATTCAGAGAATAATTTGTATAATAATATTTCACATCGATTATAATAATTCTAGATTCAAATGTGATCCCACCATCATCTATCAAAAGCTAATTCAATAGGTGTTCCTTTTTCTTCTATTTTGAATATATACGTGTTACTGTAGGTGTTTTTTGACCAATATCATAATCATCCACGTATTTTTCAACGCAAAAGGATCATATATAGTGTAAAATATGCGAATTAAGATAAATATATCTATCGTTAATAATTTAGCATAAATAAATACAATTTCGTTCAATATTTACTTATTTATATTCTTAATTTAACAAAACTACTATATGTCTTTCTTATATAATTAATAATCAGACCCAACCAAAATATGTTGACTTGATCCTTTAGGACCCGACCCACCCTTATTTTAAAGATAGTTTTGATATATTATTTTTGTTAATTTCTAATTGAAAAATTGTGTGTTAATCATATTTATTTATTTGAATAATTTAATAATCACTTTTTTTATTATACATTATTTCCGAAAGTAATCCTACTGAAAGTAATAGTTTATATTTATTTATAATTTTAAAAATATAATATTTGAACTACTTTGTGCTTTCTTTAATCATTTTACCATTTATCTAAATGAAAAATAAGCATCACTATTTTAACAGTGGTGCTTGTTATGAAATAATATTTGTTATGAAATAATTAATTAATAAAAAAATAAGCACCATTATTTTAATAATTTATTAATTATTTCATAATAAATTTATAATGCAAAAAATAATTCAATAAACTAATAATCAATCATGTAACGATCACTTGTCTAAGAAAAAAATGGATCTATCAGGTTGAGTTATATTGAACATGGTGTTATATGTATTTATATTGGCGAAAAAGTAAATTTTGAGAATAATAAAAATAAATCGTAAAATAATTAAAGATAGCACAAACTAGTTCGAATATTATATTATTGAAATAACAAATAAATATCAATTATTACTTTTAGTAGGATTATTTCCCGAACTGATATATAACAAAAAATAACCGATTATCAAGTTACCCAAATAAATAAATATGATCAACACATAATTTTTCAATCAAACAAAAATAATATATCAAAAAATATTTTTGAAAGTGGGTCAAATCCTAACGAATCGGATCAATAGATTTTGGTTGAATTCGATTATTAATTATTTAAAAAAAATAAAATTATAGTTCCGTAAAACTAAAGGTATGAATGATTAGATATTAAATGGATTGAGCATATTTGTACTAAATTATTATCAAAAGGTATATCTATTCTAATTCGCCGGTATAAAATGATCCTTTTCCGATTTTTCAATCATGCGTTCATTAGAGATCGTACAGTTCCTATTTTCCACACAAAAGAAAATAAAAAAGTTAATGTCTTAGTACGTACGTAATCTAATCAGTATTATTCTGTAATCATCTCCTTTCCCAAGAATAAAGCATTTGCATAATAAATGTAGTAATGTTATGAAATAATATAAAAGATAAGAACAATAACTCAAGAACAAGAGCAAATAGAGAGAAGAGTAGAGAGAGTTCTTCTTATTGATACTTAGAGATTGTTAGGGATGTTTTACAATGGTAGAAGACCCCTTTATTTATAGGGAGGGGGATGATTTATCTACCAAGAATAGAACTCTAGAATCTCTCTAATTATAGACATTCACCTTAAATAGGAGATTTCATAACACTCCCCCTTGAATGTCTATTCAACAATGTGCCTCGTTAAAACCTTAAAACCAAAACCCAATGGGAAAAATTAAAGAAAGGAAAAAGAGTACACATGTTTGAATATGCGCCTATTGGTTGCCTCGTTAAAAACCTTGCAAGGAAAACCCGGTGGGACAAAACCTTGTAAGGGAAAAAGAGTGCAACGCGCATTAACTCCCCCTGATGAGTACATCAATTTATATCCTTGAGCATTTGCATTCCAATCTTGTGCATCATCTTCAAAACGATTTTTGATAGAGATTTGATAAATAAATCAACCATATTGACTTAAATAAATATTCTGCACCTTGAAATCATCATTCTTGATAGATATGAACATCTTCATATAATGTCGTGGAATAACTCTTCAATATCTCCATAGATGCATTCTTAATGCCATCATGCTTATAGTTATAGCAAGATTCATATGTACACAAATTGTACTTGGGATGTGGTACTTCAAGACCAAGAATTGCATATGCTTCAAGCAACTTAAATCTTTCAAGTTAAGTCATGTAAGTCACATAATAGACTTTAGCTGCATATCAAGTTTTCACGTCATGCTAAACAAATAAGATATCGAAAACTGACTATACATACCTTTGACTTTTACTATCAAGCATTTGAACTATAGGTTCAAAACTACATGTCTTTCATATGGAATCAATTCTTCTTGAATTGAATCTCTTCCATTTAGTTACTTTCTTTGGGTCAGCAAATGCGTATAGCATGCTTTGCAATATGTTGCAATTGAACTATCCCTTTTATGAACTTCAGGTTCATATCATGATATTCGGGGATATACATATACAAATGATAATTCATCCCATGTAACCTTTTCTCAAGTGTTTATCATGTCTCCCCCTCATGTTAGTAAAGCTAACTTGTTTCCTCAACTTTGGGAAATCATCTTTGTGCATTATTATGTCAATATACACAGCACATTAATAATAAGATGAAATTATTTGGTTCCTGACCCTGAACCACTTGTGAGGGGAGAATATACTCTCGTATACAATGTATATCAAACTGATATATATAACTTTGTTCTCATAAGAAACAGTTTAGCTATTAAGTGGAAGCACTCAATAATTATCTTGCTAAACCAACTTTGATATAAACCAACTTATCAAGATGAACTATCTTGAGTAGAGAATCTAGAAATTATGCTCGAAGTTAGATTACTGAGCAATTTACCTCGCAAGCACCGGCCAGGCTGCGGGTTAATAACAATTGCGCATGTAACCATATCGTAGATGCATCATATGTGGTATACATGGCAGGTGAATGGGCCCATATTCACCTTTGATATTTCCAGAATTTATGGGCTTCAACCCGAACTCTTTAGTTGGTCAGTTCATTAATAAGAACAAGTGATACAAGAGTATTCGTAAAGAACTTTCTAGTTCTTTAATATTCACCTATGTGAATTTGCACATCATACTTAAAATGAGATGGCTAACACGAATGCCAACTGAATAAATTATCAATATTGGTAAACTTCAAATTTACACCATGACATGTGCACTTATCAATAAACTTCAGGTTTATTATGACATGGATTTTTATACCAATAGATATCCACTTTATTGTGGCATTCTTTCGTTTGTGTAGTACAAACTGGAGAACAAAGCGGATAGCTTTTCATATGCAAATTACCCCGCTACAAGTTGTAGTAATAGGAGATATCAAAGCCTTCCTTTATTTATAGTCTCAATATAATCAATCGCTTTCGCGTGTACTTTGGAAACTGAATAAGTTTCTTTGAGACTTACTACAGCACAATACTCAATTGTGTTTCTCCAACATAGTAATAGTTGGCTCTTCTAGAGCTCTCAATTAATTTTGTACTACCACAGATTCATCAACATCCATGTGGTGAATATCTTTCTTAAAGAGAAAGTTATACCATTATGGTCATGTCAAACTTATATGCAAGATATGTTTCTTGCATTATCGTTGTCCTTTAATAGTCATATTTCCAAAATACTTTGGCGTACAATAGGACAGTGACCAACGATCATTCATGCCATATATCATCTCAAACCTCCTTCTAGGGGTGAGTGTGGTATCATCTCAAACCTCCTTCTAGGGGTGAGTGTGGTATATTTAATACCAATTTCATGTTCATATTCTTCCAATAATGAATATGTATTTGTGAATCAGATGTTGTCACATTCACTTCGGGGATATGTGATTTTGTTATCCTTTTCAAATCTATAAATGCGTCAGGCATTTGATTTGCTATTCTTTGCAAATGGATAATCTTTTGTGCCTCTTTCACAAATAGAGGTATGTGGATCAAGATGAGATAATGATGCATTTTTCCACAAAATTTCCCGTTTGGTTTCACCAACTTCTCCCCCTAATTTTGGGAAAAGTGTCTCATCAAATTGACAGTCTGCAAATCGTGCAGTGAACAAATCTCCTGTCAATGTTTCGAGGTAGCGAATAATGGAGGGCGATTCAACCTCAACATATATTCCTAACCTTCTTTGCAGACCCATTTTGGTGCGGGATGGCGGTGCTACAGGAACATATACTGCGCATCCAAAGATTCTTAAATGGGATATATTGGGTACATGACCCAAACCAATTGCAACGGGGAATATTTGTGTCAATTTGTTAGTCAGAGACGAACTAGCATTGCTGTATGCAAAATGGCGTGACCCCAAACCGAAGTGGGCAGCCGACGAACTAGTATTGCTGCATGCCAAATGGCGTGAACCCAAACCAAAGTGGGCAGCCGACGAACTAGCATTGCTGCATGCAAAATGGCGTGAACCCAAACCGAAATGGGCAGCCTCGTTTTCATGAAGAATTCAAGATTATTCTCATCTATTGTCTCAATATGATATCCATTTTGAATGATATCTTTAAAACTCAACAAGTTCTTTTTAGACTTGGAGGAGAATATTGCATTCTCTAAGATAAACGCCGTGCCTTTGGGCAGAGTTACAGTTGCTCTTCCGGAGCCTTCAATCAATTTACTTCCCATGGTTTGACATATAAAAGAAAATATACGAACATGAGAATAAACAACTTCAATTCGTTCGTGTCACATAATATTTTCAAAATCTGCTGCTAACAGTTGACTAACAAAATCAGATATGTTATCCATAATTGATTACTTTGCAGTTTGAAAATTTCAGTTTAAGCATTTTCTTCAAACAATCGATTGTTAAACACAAACAATCGATTGTTGAACATTGACAATCGATTGTTAAACACACACAATCGATTATTTGCTATTTTGAAAAACTTCAGAGCACACTGTTTTAAGACAATCGATTGTTAAGTATAGACAATCGATTGTTGGCTATTTTGAAAAATTCCAGAGCACACTGTTTTAAGACAATCGATTGTTAAGTATAGACAATCGATTGTTGGCTATTTTGAAAAATTCCAGATTACACTGTCTAATGACAATCGATTGTTAGACATAGACAATCGATTGTGGATGATTTTTGAAAAATTCCAGATTACACTGTCTAACGACAATCGATTGTTAAACATTGACAATCGATTGTTGACTGTTTTTGAAAAATTCCAGAACACACTGTTTTAAAGACAATCGATTGTTAATCATAGACAATCGATTGTTGACTGTTTTTGTAAAATTCCAGATCACACTGTTTTAAAGACAATCGATTGTTAATCATAGACAATCGATTGTTGACTGTTTTTGTAAAATTCCAGATCACACTGTTTTAAAGATAATCGATTGTTAATCATAGACAATCGATTGTTGACTGTTTTTGTAAAATTCCAGATCACACTGTTTTAAAGACAATCGATTGTTGATCATTGACAATCGATTGTTTTGCAGTTTTTATGCGAAATATGAGATAACCGACTAGTTTTTCAGGTTAGTCGATTACCTCTACTGGAAAGTAAAAATATTATTGATATTTGAGCATATTGATATATTCTAAAGAACTAATACTAACATTATATCATGAACTAACTACTACGAGCTAATACTAATGGCTATTAGTTTATTCATTCACTAATACAAACAAGTAAAATAAAATCAAATAGCTCCATCTTCTTTCATCACGGATCCATCACCGATTAGGTGGTCTATCTTCCCCTCGGGTTGCTCAAAGAAGTCTGCCACATCCAAGTGGGTGATGTCAAAGTTGTCGTCAGAGGCAAAATTCGTTTCAGGGCGTTTACTCTTTCGAGATGCTTGATAAAGGTCAACCAAAAGTCATGGTATACGGCAAGCCTTTGACCAGTGCCCGTTTTCACCGCAACGATAATATATAGTTTATAAACTATTTGCTTTTGGGTTCTTATCGTATCGTGCTTGTGGCAGAGTGACCAACTTCAGGTTGTCATATCTCTTCTTTAAGCCATTCCACAAGATAGGTGGATCCTTGACGGTGAGATATTCAATCTTCAAACCTTCATCAAGGTGATGGCGCAAGAAAATCAAGGCCTTCGCACATTCTTGGGTGGATGCTTTTTCTCTATCTTTGATGGTGTCTCCGAGACCCATAGCATCTAAGTGGATTTCAGCATCCAACACCCATGTCATATAGTTCTTGCCCGAAATTTCAAGGGCAACGAACTTTCTTTTCATAATATCAGACATAAAACAGATTTACATCAAGAGCGTGTTCATACTTACGGGCTCTATTACAATTATCACATTCAAGTATAGCCTTAAATAAGGAATATGATAAAATATAATTCAGTATGTTGGCAAAAGGATTATGTATTTGGAGTTGTGGTCCAGGTAACGTTAATAGATTAAAGAAATAACATCAACTACATATACTAAAAGGCAAAATCAATTCCATCTCAGAATGTAGGTCAAACTTTCAGTGTTATTAAACTGATGAAACCCATCACCATGCGCCGCTATTATGTGATATATTAATTGGGGACTAAATTTCTTTCCTTACCCTTTTGTAAAACCAGTAGTGTTGGAAACCAGTATACTGCTGCATCCATTAATTATTAAAAGCAATACAATAACATAGTAGTTCCATTAACAGTGTCATTAATGGTAGATGTCGAATCAAGTTTCTCACCGCCGTATCAAATATGAAGCAGTAGTTTCATATAGCCATTCTTTGTTGATTTACACAAGATTACTAACGATCTTAATCTCTAACTACGATGGCTCTAATACCAATTGTAAGATAATTAAATCGTAGCCATAACACAGATTAAGACACAATCATACATATATCAAATTATAATCTTGGGTTAGAGTCTAAGGAAGTGTACCGTTAAACTCCATTTATTCAGCAGCAACAACAAACAACGATTAAGTCTGAGATCAACTTCCACGATCCACTAGCTACGCGCTCTCACAGCCATAATATCAGACATAATTAAAACCAAATTAGGAAGAGAGAAGTACCTTAATTTTCTCAAGAAGATTCTTGAGACGGTAGAGTCTCGTGCTGATAACGTGTTATGAAATAATATAAAAAATAAGAACAATAACTCAAGAACAAGAGCAAATAGAGAGAAGAGTAGAGAGAGTTCTTCTTATTGATACTTAGAGATTGTTAGGGATGTTTTACAATGGTAGAAGACCCCTTTATTTATAGGGAGGGGGATGATTTATCTACCAAGAATAGAACTCTAGAATCTCTCTAATTATAGACATTCACCTTAAATAGGAGATTTCATAACAAGTACTATATTTTAGTGGGCGTTTGGTCAACATTTGGTTGAAGTTAAAAAATAGGGAAAATACATATGATTACATCTTATACTTATTCCGATAAGTCAATTTCATACTCAACCTTTACGATCGTTCTATTATCACGTATTCTTATCTATACAAATACCCATCCCACCATTGTAAAAGAGCCATCACCAAAAAGCTTGTTTATTGACCTAATTGAGCTCTCACTAAAAAATTATCTTCAATGATTTGGTGCTTCATTAGAATAAACCATTTGTTCTGGTAATGAACAACTACATAAAATATTTTTTTCAGTTACGAAGAAAAGAAACCTTCCTAAAATCAATTCATTAAATTTTTTGAGTTTCTCTATGGTTTATTATTGTTAGTAAATTGTGTTTGTCAAAAAATTCTGAAAAATATAAAATAACGTATAAACAAAAATGAAAAGAAATAGAATTTAATTCTAGCCCACTGAATTCACAGTGTTTTCTTAAGTAACTTAATCCCCTCATAGTACCCAAGGTTGTGGATTATTTTCTCCCAAGATAGAACAAATTATACACTAGTGTAGCGGTACTTCAAACTCTAGTGTTTCAGCGAACACAATGATCAGAGCAAATCACACTTATTGTTGCTTTCATTGTAGATAAAACCATACAGAAGAAATGAGGAGAATTTAGAAATTCATATGGAAATATGAGAGAATGACATGTTATGTATAGCCAATATATTGAGCTTAAATTGAAGAGGTGCAACTCTTGATAAGGATTTTTTACGTAAAACGGTCATAACGTAAATGAATATTTACGCAACAATAAAACGGGACTTCATAATGTAGAGGAAACTTAATTTCTGTTACAAAAATGGAAAAAAAGGGGACACTTAATTTTTTGTTAAATTTAATATTAATTTTCGGTTTACAAAAAATGGATATTTAATAATATTACGTTAATATTTACTATTAACAAATAATTTTGTCCAAAAAACTAATCAATCGATTGACCAAATCTGAATCCGAAGCCGAAGCCGAGCCGAGCGAGCGACGACGACGACGTCGCGAGGTTTTCCTTCTTCTTAACTCTTTAAGAGCTAGAAGAAGAGCAATTGTATATATACTCATCAAAAACCTTTTCCTCTTCCAATATGGGACGATGTCTCTTTGTCAAGGAGGAAAACTTAAATATTTCATTTTTCCTCCATTTCCCACTCACTCTCTTTTAAACTACATTAAGCTTAAAACCCCCAACAGTCCCCAACAAGAATGGGGAATGACTATATCACAGAAATATGCATGAAAAACTGTGTGATTCTCAAGAAAGAATTAATTGCATCTAGATAAGTATGTTTTCTTTGAAGTTTTTGTAATGAACTTATGTCGGATATACTCGGTAAATCGATAGATTTGATATCTTTGAACCGTCGAACTTTGTTTGATACGTAGACAACCATAAGTCAAACAATCAACCCTTAACCGTCTTTGGTTCTCATTGTTATGTTTGCTTCATCCATAAAAACTGCTTGATTTCTTAAGTACATAAAGAACTGTCCTTACAAAATTCTCCTTCAAGCGGCTAACACTTCACACTTATATAGGTAATTCCTAAATGTGACATCCCATAGATACACTATTTAATATACCTCGTATCAAATTCAGAAATTATTAAAAAGCCTTAATGTTTTATCCTTAGTACTGAACATTGTCTCTTTACGAGAATGGACAAAAATTTTAGTTGACAATGTTAAACCTCATTAATGACTTTGTTTGATCTCCTTGAACCTAGATCTTGGGATCTCCAGTCTTTTAGGTAGAGTTACCGCCACACTAACTTGTTCTCGGTTATAGTCACATTCCTCTCAATGATTTCCCAACAACCTCTCTAGTCAGGCCTTCTGTAAGTGGATCTGTATCACTTGACTTTACGTAGTCAATCGTAATAATTCCTCTAGAGAGTAGTTGACTAACAGTTTTATGTCTTCGTCGTATATGACGATATTCACCGTTATACATAACATTCCTAACCCCTCCAATTGCTGCTTGACTATCGCTATGTATGCATATTGGTGCCAACAATTTGGGCCAAAATGTAATGTCTTCCAAGAAATTCCGAAGCCATTTAGCTTTTTCATTGACTTTATCTAAGGCTATGAACTCAGCCTCCATTGTAGAGCGGGAAATACAATATTATTTGGAGGACTTCCAAGATACCGTTCCTCCACCTATAGTGAATATATATCCACTTGTGGACTTAAAATTAGTTAAATCGGTGATCCAATTTTCATCGCAGTATCCCTCAATCACAACCAGATATTTACTGTAGTACAAAGCAAAATCCCTCAAAACTCGTTTCATTGCCCTCCAATGAGATTTACCTGGAGTGCTCGTGTATCGACTCAATTTACTTATACCAAAAGTTATATCAGGCCGTGTACAATTCATGATATACATTATGCATCCCTGCACACGAGCATAATCCAATTGTGATATGCTTTGGCCTTTGTTCTTTACTAATGCAAGATTCACGACAATTGGAGTCTTTACAACTTTAAATCCTAAGTGCTTAAATTTTACAAGTATTGACTTAATATAATGAGATTGTGAAACTTCAAGACCTTGAGGAGTCTTATGGATCTTAATCCCTAGAATTAAATTCAACAACTCCCAAGTCCTTCATATCAAACTTGCTAGTTAGCATACGCTTAGTCGCATTTATGCTGGCAATATCATTACTTATTATCAGCATATCATCTGAATATAAACAAACAATGACTATTTGATTTAGAATATTTTTAATGTACACACATTTATCACATTCATTTATTTTAAAAACCATTTAACAATATTATTTGGTGAAATTTTGCATGCCAATTTTTGGGTGCTTGTTTTAATTCGTAAAGGGACTTAACAAGTCTACCACAAAACCTTCAGGTTGTTCCATGTAGATTGATTCCTCCAAATCTCCATTTAAGAAGGCTGTCGTAACATCCATTTATTGAATTTCAACACCATAAACTGCAGCTAATGCTACTAACATTTGTATGGACGTAATTCATGTAACTAGAGAGTATGTATCAAAATAGTCAAGACCTTCTTGTTGTCTATACCCTTTGACTATAAGTCTTGCCTTATATTTATCAATTGTGCCATCATTCGTTTTCCTCTTAAAAATCCATTTAGAACCCAAAGGTTTATTTCCAGGAGGAAGATCAACCAATTCCCATGTATGGTTATTCAATACGGATTCTATTTCACTATTGGCTACCTCTTTTCAAAATCCTAAGAATACATAGCTTATCTAAATGTCTGAGCCTTATTTTCCAATAAGAAAGTCACAACATGACCCAGGAATGCAACTGAACTCAACCAAAACTCACACTTCCAAAGCTTGGCATACAACCAACTGTCCCTCAAAGTCTAAAGAACCACTCTAAGATGTTGCTGGTGCTTCTCCCGGCTGTGGAAATATATCAAATTATTATCAATGAAGATTATCACGAACGAATCCAAATAAGGCCTGAACACTCTGTTTATCAAATCCATTAAAGATGTTGGGGCATTTGTCAACCTGAATGACATCACCAAGAACTTATAATGCAGTACCGAGTGCGGAAAGCTATCTTAGGGACATCGGATGCCCTAATCCTAAACTGATGGTAGCCAGATCTCAATTCAATCTTTGAAAATACCTTGGCATCCTGTAGCTAATCAAACAAATCATCTATCCTCAACAGTGGATACTAATACTTGAGTGTAACCTTGTTCAACTACTGTTAATCAATACACATTTGCATCGACCCATCCTTTTTTTAATAAACAACACCGGCGCACCTCAAGGCAAAACATTGGGTCTAATGAAATCCTTCTCAAGCAAGTCTTGCAAATTCTCTTTCAACTCTTTCAATTCAAGCGGGCCCATATGATACGGCGGGATAAAAATGGGCTGAGTGCCGGAGCCAAATCAATGAAAAAGTCAATATCACAGTCGCGTGGCATACCCGACAGGTCTGAAGGGAATACCTCAGGAAACTCACGAACAATGGGCACAAAATAAATAGAAGGAACCTCAACACTAAAATCACGAACATTGGCCAAATAGGCCAAACACCCCTATGGTCGAGCCTCCACATAAGAGATAACACTACAGGTAGAATGACCAGGAGTTCCTCTCTACTCTAAATGAGGTACACCCAGTAAGGTTAAGGTCACAGTCTTGGCATGATAGTCCAAGATAGCGTGATAAGGTGATGACCAGTATATCCCCAATATGACGTCAAAATCAACCATGTCTAGAATAAGCAAAGCTATACGAGTCTCAAGACCTCTAATAACAACTATACATGAACGATGGACTCGATCTACGATGATAGAATCACCCACCTGTGTAGACACATACACAGGAGCAATCAAAGAATCATTAGGCATGACCAAATACGGTGCAAAATAAGATGACACATATGAGTATGTAGATCCTAGATCAAATAACACTGAAGAATCTCTATCACAAACCAGAACCGCACCTATGATAACAATATCGGAAATCTCAGCCTCGGGCCTGGATGGAAGAGCATAACATTAGGGCTAGGCCTTACTACGCTGAACTACATCTCTGGGATGGCCTGTTGCTGGCTGGCCTCCACCTCTTGCGACCTCAGTTCCATCTCTAATACCTCTACATCCACCTCTAGCACATCTACCCTCACCTCTAGCTGTCTGGGTGGGTTGTGGAACACCTGGTACCTGAACCATGGCACGGGAACTCTAATGCTAAGAGCTACTGGTTGCTCGAGGGAAAAACCAAGCAATGTGGCCCATATCACCACAAGCGTAGCAAGCCCTCTGCTGCGAAGACTGCTGGCCCTGATGACCTGAATGAACACCTCAAAAACTCTGAAGCAATGGTGTACTGATAAGAGCAAGTGGTGCACTGTAGAACTTCTTATCAGAATGCTGCACCTGTGGACCACGGGCACTTGAAGCACCGTGAGAAACTTGAAGAGCGGACTAAAAATCGTAAAAGGATGGTCTTTACCACACGAATCCCTACCTTCACACAAGGTACCACTAAATCTGCGTGAATGACGAGGCCTTTTGTCGCCCCATGACCACCTTCTTGTGACAGAGCCATCTCCACTCTCCTGGCCACATTGGCCATATCCTGGAAAGATATCTCACCCCTAGCCTCCCTAGACATCTGAAGACGAATCGGCTGTATAATTCCATTAATGAACCTTCTCACCCTCTCTCTCTCGGTGGGAAGTATGATTAGAGAATGGCGAGCCAAATCGATGAATCTGGTCTCATACTGGGTGAGCGTCATGGAGTCCAGCTGGAGACGCTCAAACTGCCTCCGATAGTCCTCTCTCTGAGTGATGGGGAGAAACTTCTCCAAAAATAGCTGAGTGAACAGATCCCAAGTCAAAGCTAGCGATCCGGCTGGTCTAGTCAAATAATAATCTCTCAACCAAGTCTTGGTGGATCCAGACAAGTGAAAATTAGCAAAATCGACCCCATTAGTCTCAACTATCCCCGTGTTCCTAAGAACCTCGTGGCGCTGTCTAGATAATACTTGGGATTCTCAGTAGATGCACCGCTAAAAGTAGTAGTGAAGAGCTTGGTGGACCTATCCAATCTCTACAAAGCATCAACAGACATAGATGCTCTATCACCGACTTGGGATACCATACTCGGCTGGACTGCTCCAACTGGCTGAACTGCTGGAGTCTGAAATTTGGGAGCTACCTGCTCTAGAGTGCAAGTAGCAGGAGTCTGGGCTCCTCCTCCAGAGTGAGAGACGGCAGGTGCTACAATGAGCAATCCTGCCTGGGTGAAACTCTCCATAAGGCCAACTAGACGGACCAGAGCATCCTGGAGTACTAGGAAAGTAATAAACCTCTCTGGGATCTGAGTTGGGCCCACCGAAAATTTTTGGGGCCGGGACCTCATCATCTAAGTCAACCTGAGGCTCCGCTGCTGGTGCTGCTGCTCGCGGCTGAGCTGTGCCCCTACCTCGCCCTCGCCATCTAACCCTCGTAAGAGCTGATGCTTGGGGCTCGGGTTGCTGGTTAGTGGATGAGGAAGCGCATGTTCTGGTCATCTGCGAAGGAATAGAGTAGTATTTCAATCAACATTGAGAAACCAACTCGCACTACTGGAAATAATAAATGTGAAGTTTTTCCTAACTCTATAGCCTCTAGGGACCGATCCCTCAGACTATACTAAGATTGTCTTTGAACTATGATACCCATGTACCTAGAGCTTTGATACCAACTTGTCACGACTCGGAATTCCCATCCTCGGTATTCGTGATGGCGCCTACTAAGGTGAGATAGGCAAGCCAATCCTTTAATTACATACTTAATTATCCAATTATTTATTTTTAACAAATATAAGGTGTAAGATAATAACAGCTGAAAAAAATCAAAGATTAAGCGAAAGACAACAATAACATATAAGAAATCTGAATATATTACAAATACTTAAGCCCTAACCACCCAAACCTGGTGTCAAAGTGTCAGACAATCTAAGAGTGCTAAATACGAAGTCTGAAAATAAAAGATACAATGTCTCAGAATCAAAGAGATGAAACAGGAAATAAAGGATAAAGGAGATGCCAGGTTCTGCGGACACCTGCAAGTCTACCTTAGATCTCCGCGTTGATTAAAGGTAGCCACCCAATCTACGGTCCAAAGGTTGCTCCAGGATCTGCACATCGTGCAGAGAGTAGTATCAGCATAACCGACCATATGTGCTGGTAAGTACTTAGCATAACCTCGACGAAGTAATGATGAAGCTAGGACCAGACTACCAAATAAACCTGTGCAGTTCAAATATATACATCAAAAAAGAAATACAGAAATAACCAGTCAAAATAGGAGGGAGAGTATGATGTGAGGGAGATAACAATTCTGAATAGAAAGACATCAAATAAACTAAAGAAACAACATAACTCGGGTATCAGCAAAGAATCAGAAATCAGTAAGTGTACGACATTATCCTTCCTACTTTTACTCCCGTCCTCACCAAAGCAATCATATAATAAAAATGTGTACGGTATCACCCTTCGTGCTTTTACTCTCTTTCCTCACAATATAATCAATAAAATCGGCATGGAATGGTACATTGTACGGCACGACATCATCCTTCGTGCTTTACACTCTTTCCTTGCAATAGTACATGCCATCACTCTTCGTGCTTTACACTCTGTCTTCACAAAACAAACAGTACATAGCATCACTCTTCGTGCTTTACACTCTCTCTTCACAAAATAAACAATGTACGACATCACCCTTCGTGTTTTAACTCTCGTCCTCACCCAAGAAACAATCACAAACCATAGGGCAAGGGAATAAGGAAATTAAAGTAAAAAACCCTGGTAAAGGAACAACAACTCAACAATTAAATCCCCACAAGGGAACAATATAAATAACATCAACATCCCGGCAATGGATATACCAAATAAAACAACAATAACTCAACAAGGGGGCAACATTATTATTATCTTCTCTTTCTCACCTTTACTTAACAATTCACATCGTAACTCGAGCCAATGCTCTAGAGGTTCAATTATCACTTATAATTTCACAATTCGTTACACAACTTGAGCCAACGCTCCTCAATGTTCATAGATCACAATTCTTTCCACAAACTTTACACTACAAATAGAAATCTTCACCAAGGCATGAGTAACGCAATGATGTCATGAAAATCACAACATATGACTCACGGGCATGCTAGACACCAACGTATAGATGTATGTCACCATGCCTATACGTCGTACTCCACCAATTATCACATAGAAAATAGGACTCGACTCCTAATCCCTCAAGCTTAGATTAGACCAAACACTTACCTCGATGCCACGAACACAATTCACATTTCAATTATAGCTTTATCTCTTAATTTCCCCCGCAAATTCGCTCGTATCTAGTCACAAGTTGCTTAATTATATCAATAAACGCTAAATGAATCAATTCTAATGCAAAAAATGAGTTTTCTAAAGTTTACCCAAAAATTTAAAAATGCCCCCAGCTCCATATGGTCAAAACCCGATTACCCATTCCCCCACGAACCCAACTATATCATTTGTTTTGAGACCGGACCTCAAATCGAGGTCCGAATCCTCTTTTTTGAAAACCCTAGGTTCTACCTAAAACACCCAATTTCCCCCATGAAAATAATTTATTTTGGGTTTAAATTATGTTAAAATATGTTAATGGTTGAAGGAAACTAGTAAAAATTTACTTATAATCGATTTATAGAAGAGTTGTTCTTAGAAATTCGCCCTAGGGAGTTTTTTTTTTGAGAGGATATGAAAAATTGGTCAAAAATCATCTAAGTATAAGAGTTGTAGGTCTTAGATGTGGGAATTGCGACAGGGGTTCGCAATTGCGAAGCCTGACCTTTGCTGGCTTGGGAATTGCGAAGGGAGGTTGGGAAATGCAAACTTGGGAATTGTGAAGGGAGGTTGGGAGGAGCACGAGCATCATCTTAGAGTGGTTCTTCAAACTGTGAGGGATAGTTAGTAATACGCCAAGTTTTTGAAGTGTGAGTTTTGGTTGGGGTCAGATTTCTTCCTGGGTCATGTTGTCTCTGTAGAGGGTATTCAGGTAGATTCAAAGAAGATAGAGGCAGTCAAGAACTGGCATAAACCAGCATTATTTACAACATCAACATCAGCCTCCCAATCCTAAGAAACTCCGAATCTCTGTAGTTGATGCTGGCCTAGGCCAGTTCTTGACTGCTCAATCTTCTTCGGGTAAAACTAAATACCCTCTGTTGATACAACATGACCTAGAAATACAACTGAACTCAACCAGAACCCACACTTTGAGAATTTAACATATAACTGACTATCCCTCAAGGTCTGAAGAACTACTCTAAGATGCTACTCGTGCTCCTCCTGACTACAGGATTGTATCGATATATCATCAATGAAGACTGTCACAAACAAATCCAAATAAGGCTTGAACACTCGATTCATCAAATCCATAAAAGTTGTGGGGTAATTTGTCAACCCGAATGAGATCACGAAGAACTCATAATGCACGTACCGAGTGCGAAAAGCTGTCTTTGGGACATCAGATGCCCTAATCCTCAACTGATGGTAGCCAGATCTCAAGTTAATCTTTGAAAATACCTTGGCACCCTGAAGCTGATCGAACAAATCATCAATCCTCAACAGTGGATACTTATTCTTGATTTTAACCTTGTATAATTACTGGTAATCAATACACATTCTCATTGACCCATCCTTCTTATTAACAAACAAAACAGGTGTACCCCAAGGCGAAACACTGGTTCGAATGAAACCCTTCTCAAGCAAGTCTCGCAATTGCTCCTTTAACTCTTTCAACTCAGGCGGGACCATACGATATGACGGGATAGAAATGGGATGAGTGCCCGGAGCCAGTCCAATGCAAAAGTCAATATCTCTATCAGGTGCATGCTCAGGAGGTCTGAAGAAAATACCTTAGCAAACTCCCGAACAATGGGCACCGAATAAATAGAAGGGACCTTATCACTAGAATCGCGAACATACGCAAAATAGGCGAAACACCCCTTCTCGACCATACGTTGAGCCTTAACATAAAAGATAACACTACATGTAGAATGACCAGGAGTCCCTCTCCACCCTAAATGAGGCAAACCGAGTAAGGCTAAGATCACAGTCTTGGCATGGAAGTCCAAGAAAGCGTGGTAAGGCTATAACCAGTCCATCCCCAAATAACATCGAAATCGACCATGTCCAAAAGCAACAAATGTACACGAGTCTCAAGACCTCCAATCATGACAATGAAAGAATGATGGACTCGATCTACCATAATACAATTATCCTTCGGTGTAGACATATATACAGGGACACTCAAAGAATTACTAGGCATGACCAAATACGCTGCAAAATAAGAGGACACATAGGAGTATGTAGACCATGGTTTAAATAACATTGAAGCATATCTATCACAAACCAAAACAGTACCTGTGATAAGTGCATCGGAAGCCTCAGTCTTAGGCCTGGCTAGAAGAGCATAACATTAGGTCTGGGTCCCACCACCCTGGACTACCTCTCTAGGACGGCCTACAGCTGGCTGGCCTCTACCTCTAGCGGTCTAAGCTCCACCTCTAGCAATTCTAACCCTACCTTTAGCTGGTTGGGCGGGCTGTGGAACACCTGGTGCCTGAACCATAGCACGGGAAACCTGATGCTTCAACTAAGTACCTACCAATCTCGGACAAGCCCTCTTGATATGACCATACTCACCACACTTGTAGCATCCACCCGAGTGCTGCAGTTGAGGAAACTGAGACTGACCCTGGCGACCTGAATTACCTCCCCAAAAACACTAGACCGGAGGTGCACTGATAGAAGCTGGTGGTGCACTGTAGGGATGCTGATCAAAATACTGCATATGAGAACCACAGCCACATGAAGCACCATGAGAAACCTGAAGTGCTGACTGAAAGGGCCTAGGAGGATGGCCTCTACGGTATGATTGAGGCACCACTACATCTGCCTGGATGAGGGGGTCTCTTGTCTGCCCCAATACTACCCCCTTATGATAGAACCATCTCGACTCTCCGGGCCATATTGGTCGCATCCTGGAAAGATATATCACTCCTAGTCTCTTTAGCCATCTGAAGAAAAATCGGGTGAATGAGTTCATTAATAAACCTCCTCTCTCTCTCTCTCTCTCTCTCTCTCTCGTGGGAGGCATGATAAGAGCATAGCGAGTCAAATCAATGAATCTAGTCTCATACTAGGTAACAATCATGGAACCTTTCTAGAGGTGCTCAAACTGCCTCCGATAGGCCTGTCTTTGTGTGCTAGGGAGAAACTTCTCTAGAAATAGCTGCATGAACAGCTCCCAGGTCAAGGCTGGCGATCCGGCTGGTCTAGCCAAGCAATAATCTCTCCACCAAGTCTTGGAATATCCAGACAAGTGAAATGTGGCAAAATCGAACCCGTTGGTCTCAACTATCCCCCATGTCCTAAGAACCTCATGAGAGCTGTCTAGATAATCCTTGGGATCCTCAGTAGATGCACCGCTGAAAGTAGCAGTGAAGAGCTTGGTGAACCTGTCCAATCTCCTCAAAGCATCGGCAGACATAGCTTCACCATCGCCGGTTTGAGCTGCCATACCCGGCTGAACTAATCTAACTGGTTGAGCCGCTGGAATCTGAAACTGGGGAACTACCTACTCCGGAGTTCGAGTAGTAGGAGTCCAGGCTCCTTCTCCAGCCGGAGAGACGGCTGGTGCTACAACAGGTAAACCAGCCCGGGTGATGCTCTCCATTAGGCCCACTAGACGGACCAGAGTATCATGAAAAACTAGGGTAGAAATAAACCCCTCTGGGACCTGAGCTGGGCCCACCGAAACCTCATCATCAAAGTCAACTTGAGGCTCCGCTACAGGTGTTGCTGCCCTAGGCTGAGCTCTTCCCCTGCCTCGGCCTTTGCCTCGCCCTCTGCCCCTCGTGGAGCTACTGCTGGGGGCTTGGGCTGCTGATCGGTGGATGAGGAAGCGCATGTTCTCGCCATCTGCGAAAGATAGGGCTGTATTGTGGTCCGAGCCTGGCCCGCGACCGTACCAAAACCGTGGTCCTAATGGGCCTAACGGGTCAGTTCTGGTGGGCCTGAGCTCTAGTGGTGCAAAAGCCTGTGGTGGGCCGGTTCAGCAAAAATAGCCCGTGAGCCCGGGAACTGCAGGCGGGCCTGGGCGGGTTCAACCAGGCCTAACGGGCTCCAATGGTAATGTTTTTTTTAAAAAAAAATTATTTCAAAAATGGCCAAGGTCAGATTTTTAAAATCTAGCCGTTGGCCTTCAAAGTTGGTCTGTTGGGCACTTTAAAAATAGCCATTTGGCCCCCAAACTTTATTTTAACTCCAAAATTTTTATAATTACAATTTTCCCAATTCTCAACTATAAATACCCCCTCATTCTTTCATTTTTACTCACAAATTTATCAATCTATATCTAATTTCTCTTCTATAATTGCGTACTTTATTGTTGTAATTTCGTGAAAAATTGTGAAGTTGGTGAATTAAAGTATTCAACTCTTCAACGATTTTCAGTATTCAAGAAGTTATTCGGCAATTCGTTAAACTCGTTCAACTCTTAAATTTTAAGAATATATTTTTGTGTGTTTTAGTTTATATAATTGTAATTAATATGGCATTTTCTTTGAAAAAAATGCTTGGTGGTAAGGGAAAAGCTAAAATTGGTGAAAGTAGTCGCCAACTTACTACCCTTCCCCCGGCTTCCCGACCTAGACCTATTACCCATCCTGCTGCTCCTATTATTCTTGATAGTGATAACCCTTGTTTTCAATTTTTCGATAGTCAATTTTGCCATAATGTTGCACCAGGTCAACAATTAAATGAAGAAGTTATGAATGCTCTTTATCCTAATGAAACTATCTTAGAAAATGATGAGGAAAATGAGGATGTAGATGAAACCCAACCGGATTTAGATGATACACCTACTAGTCTTGTTAATAACCCAACTGATGCCCTGCCCGACCCACCTGTAGAAACCCCTACTTTTAATAGACAACCTTCTAAACGCCCCGAAACATCAATTGTTTGGAATTTTTTTCTTCAAGTAAGAGAACAAAATAAGGTTAAGAGTAAAACTTGTGGGAAATTTCTACCGAATAAATATACTGGAGACCGTAGCGGTACGGGTAGTTTGGCTAGGCACATAAAAATATACCCTAGCGATAAATTTAAATATTTATAAATGAAAGCGCAACAAGAGGGACAAGTGTAGATATTGCGGTTAACCCTAGTACTGGATCAAATCTAGTTCAACCAGGAATTAACATTGTGACCGGTGGTATTTTATATTACGATCCTAATAAAGATCGTGAAGAGTTAGCAAAGATGGTCACCGTTATGTGCTTACTTACCCGTTAGTTTTCCTTCTAACCCTCATTTTGTGCATTATCTTAGAAGAATTTTTAATCCTACTTACAAAGGTTAGACTCGCGCAACAGTTAAGAGCAATATTTACAAATATAAATATGAATATGAACAATATTTGCATTATTTATTTACTCATATAACTAATCAGATTTCTATTACTACTGATATTGGTATAAGTAATAATGACTGTGATTATCTAACTGTTACAAGTAAGTGGATAGATGAGGAGTGAATAATGCAAAAATTCATTATTGCTTATAGAATAATTAATTCACGTCACGCAGGTAACTTTATTGCTAACATCGTTACAGATATTTGTAGATATTTTGGCATTAGAGATAAAATAATGGTAATTTCTGTGGATAATGCTTCTAGTAACACTAGTGCTATAGGCATACTTACAACAACACTGAATCCTGCATTTAGTAATTGTTTCCATGTGAGATGTATTTGTCATATTTACCTTTTATATGTCGGTGATGGCATGAGAATTTTAAATTTAGAAATTGAAAAGGTTAGAATGACTCTTAATTGGATTTTCTATTCAAACCGTATAAGTAGACTTAGAGAGTATTTTAAAAAATGTGATGAATATGGACTTAGAGAAAGAAATGTTCCTAAACCTTGTCCGACTAGATGGAATTATATGTACGAAAATTTATTCATTGCATATGAATATAGAAACCCAATTAATGCAATGTTTAATGCTCGTGTTGGTGGTGAGGATGATGATAAAATCCTTACAAATCACGATTGGACGAATGTTAAAATTCTTATAGATTTTTAGAACATTTTCAAATTGCTACTAATGCATTTTCTGGGCAATATTATCCTACTATTTCAAACTTTTTAGCTATATTGCAGCACTATGTGATTTGTTTGTCGAATTTTCAGAGGGTGGGGAAATTTATTAACTTGCTATAAATGCAATGAAAGAAAAATTTCAAAAATATTTTTCCCTATCCCCTATTTATGGTGTTGCTGCAATGTTAAATCCTACAATAAAATTATGAGGTCCTCACTTTTGGTACTCAAATATTTATAAGAGTTCAGATCTTTCAGAGGAGGAATTTGCTACACTTGGAGATTCAAAAGCCTCAATTAAAATAAATGCTCAAACAATTTATAATGCTTATCAACTTGCCTTAGATCATGCTAGGCCAATTGTTCCAACCACTACTTCGTCTAGTTCACAATCGTCTAAAAGGGCTGGGTGTCTAAAATCACTTAAGTCTTGGATGGAGTCTAGGGTATCTCAAGGTGATAATTTTGATGAGACTTCACATCTAAATGAACTTCAAGTTTATTTGTCGCAGGGACTTGAAAAGGAGAATCCAGACGGCACCTTTGATCTTTTGGAATGGTGGAAGGCAAGGGAAAAATATTTTCCGGTTCTTGCAAGGATGGCTCGGGATACTTTATCTCTTCAAGCTTCAACAGTTGCAATCATAGATCCCTTTCGGTCAAGCCAGACTTCAAATAGGTGATCATAGAGTGTCTATGATGGAGAGCTTGGAAAAATTAGTACTATTCAGAGATTGGATTCGCGCAGAAAGAAGAAACTTTGGACTTGCAGAATCAAAACCGGAGATAGACTAAGCTTATGAGGAAATGATAGCGGAACTTGCGGAGGATGCTGCTTCGCCTGGAAGCGGGGATGAATAAGCTTCTTTTCCGCCATCACCAACGGAACCTCCTCCGAACCTTGAAAGATTTATGAGATTTGTTAGAGATACAATGTAGATTATGGTGTAACTTGTAATTTGGCACATCTTCTTTAGTTTTTTTTCCTTTTAATAGTGGTATTAGCACCTTATTGTGCTCATTACATTGGGGAGAAGAAGACTAAGAAAGATATGCCATTTTTGGTAATAAAAATTGTAAGACATTCCCTTGAATATCTCTTTGCAATATTTTTTTTGTCTTTAACTTGCAATTATTTATAAGCTATAATATATACACATAACATACTATATATACTATATATACATAACATACTATATATACTATATATTAAACTATATATACTCGTGTAAGTTAATATATATATATATATATATATATATATATATATATATATATATATATATATATATATATATATATATATATATATATATATATATACATAACATACTATATATACCATATACTATATAAACACACTATATATACTATATAAATACTATATATATACACACACACACACACACAAACATACTATATATACTATATACTAAACTATATATACTATATAAACAATATATACTATCACACACACACACACACACACACACACACACACATATATATATATATATATATGTAGTATATATAGTGTGTATATATATATATACACTCTATGTACGATATATATATATATATATATATATATATATATATATATATATATATATATATATATATATATATATATATATATATATACACAGCTATATATAAGCAATTTATACTAGTATATATATACTTTACAAGAAAGTGTCTTAGATAAAAAAATTTTAAAAAATAGCCCGGAACGAAAAAAGCCTGTTAGGCCCGTTTAGGCCGACAAGCCCGGCCCATTTAGCCCGGGACCATGTGGGCTTAGGACCACCATGGGTCGGTTCCACCCATTGGGACCGTGAAGACCGGGACCGTTTGGCCCGGGACCGCCAAGCCCGGCCCGCCTAAAGCCTGGGACCGCCAGGACCGACCCGTTTAGGCCCGTTTGGCCCAAGCCCGTCCCAGAATGCAACTTTAGCTAAAGAATAGAGTAGATGTTCAATTAGCATTGAGATACCAAACTGCACAACAAGAAAGAAAATACAGATGTCTCCGTATCGATCCCTCAGACTCTACTAAGCTTGTCCGTAAATTGTGAGACTTATGTAACCTAGTGCTCTAATACCAACTTGTCACGATCTAGATTTTCGACCCTCGGGAGTCGTGATGGATCCTACTCATAGAAGTTAGGCAAGCCGCGAAATATAAAAATTCTACCTCTTTCATTTAATTCTTTTTTAACAACTTGAATTAACAGGTGATCACTTTTAAATAATAGCGAAAGATAAAATCAAGCGGAAGACTTAGTCTAATTTAATACTAATAATCAGTACGAGAATGCCAACATGCGCCTCTATCCAGAAACCGGTGTCACAATATCACGAAATGTCTATAATTACTACATACAAATGTTTGAAAAATGAAATACAGTCTGTCTCGGAAACAAGTGAAAACAAAACATATAATAGAAAGGAGAGATCATCAGGCCTGCGGACGCCTGCAAGATTACCTTGGGATCTCAGGATGGACTGAAGGCTGGCTCACCAAGTGCTACTGCACAAATGCTGCTCCGGATGCTGCACATAGTGCAGAGTGTAGAATCAGCACAACTGACACCACATGCTGGTAAGTTCCTAGCTTAATCCCGACGAGGTAGTGACGAGGCTAGGACTAGACTCCATATAAACATGTAGAGTTATATAACATACATGGGGAAAATAATAGGAATAAAAAATTTAAATGGGAGGGGGTACATGCTATAGGTAAAATTCCAAATCCAACATAAACATAAGAGGAATAAGAGAGAACAAATCAGAATCTACAACAAACCCATAATAATACTGTTGCGACGCGCAACTCGATCCAATATAACATTTGTTGCGTCGTGCAACCGAATCCAATATAACATTTGTTGCAGCGTGCAAACCCGATCCAATAAACATTGTTGAGTCATGCAACCTGATCCAATATAACATTTGTTGCGGCGTGCAACCCGATCCATATTTAGTATTGTTGCGGCATGCAACCTGATCCATATTTAATATTGTTGCGGCATGCAACCCGATCCATATTTAATATTGTTATGGTGTGCAACCCGATTCATATGTTTATATACCTTTAGCAACAACCATACCAAGTGTCCCGACAAGGGATCAACAGTAAACTACACTATCTCAGCAAAGGATTCGACAGTAAGAGTAAATATGTGCCGGCAAGGGAGAATCGGCTATAACCAATCTTAACATAACTTCTTTTCATCTCGTCTAACACCAATACTCAATCACAAGTAATTTTCACGAAAACAAACTTAATTCTTGACCAATATCTAGAATCCTAAATTACAGCATTCACAGTATTATTTAAGTACACAACAAATTTCAGTTTAAGACCCACGATTATGATCGACACCAACGTATAGATACTCGTCACCATGCCTATACGTCGTAATCAACAAGAAGTAAATATAAAATAGGACACAACTCATAATCCCTCAAGCTAAGGTTAGACCGAACACTTACCTCGAACTTCCATGGCCAACTCAAGCCTCAAACATCAATATATGCTAAATAATCCAATCCCAATGCTTAATTATAGCTTTCTAATCATTCTTCCCAAAAATTAAAAAATTGACCTCGGGCTCGCTTGGTCGAAACACGAGGTTCAGACCAAAACCCAAACGCACATTCACCTACGAGCTCGAATATATAATTTGTTTTGAAATTCGACCCCAAAACGAGATCAAATTCCTAAATAATCAAAAAGCCCTTACTTTACCCAAATCCCTAATTTTCTACCCTTTATCTCATGTTGTAGGCCTAGAAATCTAGTGGGTGTTGATAAAAATGAAAGAAAACAAGTCAAAGATTACTTACCAAAGAGGTTATGATCAAGGAGTTCTTCAAAAATCGTCCAAGAGGTGTGGAGAAGATGAAGTTTGTGAAACATAATAAAAATCCCGTAATGTGTTCTATTTTTGAAAAGTAAAATAACTGGGTGAAATTGGTTATCGCGTTCTCGATAGGTTCATCGCGTTCACGATGGATTAGGCCTGCTAGGCCTTCACGTTCGCGGAAGATGGCTCACGTTTACGGAAAAGTGACCCGTCGAGCCTTCGTGTTCGTGTCTATATGGTCGCGTTCTCGTAGGTATAATACCCCTCTTCTACCTAGGATCATCTAGCCTTCGCGTTCGCGTTACCAGGCCCGTGTTTGTAAAGGGAAGACCCCCAAAGCTTTGTCTTCGCGACCTGGGTTACACGTTCGTGCAGAAGGAACTTTTCCTTCAGCATAAATAACACATTGCGTTCGCGAGGGTCCTCCCGCGAACGCGGAGAAGAAAGTATTAGCACACTAGAAACTGGAAAAACCTGCAACTTTTGAATTCCAAAAAACTTTTGAAACTCACCTGATCCCTCGGCGCTCCAAACCAAACATACGTACTAACTCAAAAACACCATATGAACTTATCTGTGCGATTAAATTGCCAAATTAACATCATTAACATCAAACTAAACCTAAAAATTAATGAATTATTTCAAACTTCTTAAAATAATAAATTTTGCTATTTAGGTCCGAATCATGTCAAATGGATTCCGTTTCTTTCCAAACTTCACAAAATTATCTTAAACCATATATAAGACATGTACTGGGGGCCAAAACTAAAATACGGTCTTACCAAACTAAAATCTGATAAAAAATTCATTTCCAAATCCTTTAAATAATTTCAGAAAACAAGTTTTTCTAAAATTTATTTCTCGGGCTTGGGACCTCGGAATTCAATTCTGAGCATAGGTCCAAGTTCTATATTTTCCTACGGACCCTCCGAGATTGTAACATCACAGGCCTAGGTCCGTTTATCCGAAAAGTTGACCGAAGTCAAATTAATTCATTTTATTGTCAAATTTATCATTTTCCATAGTTTTTCTCAATTAAGCTTTTTAACTACGCGCTCGGACTACACACACAAATCGAGATGAGGATAGAAGAGGTTTTTAAGACCTCGGAACATAGAATTCAATTTAAAAGCAAGTGATGACCTTTTGGGTCATCAGATTCCCCATCTCTTAAAGTATTGTTTGTCCTCAAACGGATAGAAGAAGAAAGTACCTGAGTCGGGGAAAAGATGGGGATAACGGCTCCGCACATCGGACTCGTACTCCCAGGTTGATGCCTCAAGAGGCTGACCTTTCCACTGAACTCGAGCAGAAAGAAAACTCTTCGACCTCATAAGACAAGTCCTTATCCAATTGGAAAGTGCTGAAATCTACCATGTGGGAAGGATCGCCGTGATACTTCTGAAGCATGGACACATAAAACACTAGATGCACGGCTGATAAGCTCGGTGGCAGTGCAAGTCTATAAGCCACCTTTCCCACTCGATCAAGAATCTCAAACAGACCAATGAACCTAGGGCTAATCTTGCCCTTCTTCCCAAATCTCATCACGCCCTTCATAGGTGATACTCAAAGCAATACCCGGTCACCGACCATGAAAGACGAATCTCGAACTTTGCGCTAATTCTTTTGCCTGGACTGGGCTGTACGAAGCCTATCCTGAATGATCCTGACCTTATCCAAGGCATCCTGAACTAGGTCCGTACCTAACAAACGAGCCTCTCTCAGCTCAAACCATCCAACCGGAGATCGACACCACCTACCATATAAAGCCTCATAAGGAGCCATCTTGATACTCGATTGGTAGTTGTTGTTGTAGGAAAACTCCACTAAAGGCAAAAACTGATCCCACAATCCTCCAAAGTCAATGACACAAGCTCGAAGCATATCCTCCAAAATTTGAATAGTCCACTCGGACTGCCCATCCGTCTGGGGATGAAACTTCGTGCTCAACTCAACCCACGTGCCCAACTCTCGCTGAACTGCCTCCAGAAACGTGAGTTAAACTGCATACCTCAGTCCAAAATGATAGACATGGTCACATCATGATGGCGAACAATCTCTTAGATATAGATCTCAGCTAACCTCTCAAAAGAATATGAGACTGCCACATGAATGAAATGCACTGACTTGTTCATCCTATCAACAATGACCCATATTGTGTCGAACTTTTTTTGAAAGTCTAACAACAAAATCCATAGTGATCCGCTACCACTTCCACTCGGGATGCTCAATCCTTTGAAATGAACCACCAAACCTCTAATGCTCTTACTTAACTTGCTGACAATTCAAACACCGAGCCATATAAGCAACGATATCCTTCTTCATTCTCTACCACCAATAATGTTGTCGTAAATTCTAATACATCTTCGCGGTGCTTAGATGAATAGAGTACCTAGAGATATGAGCCTCCTCTAAAATCAACTCTATAGTCCATCCACATTAGGCACACAAACTCGACCCTGCAATTTCAAAACTCCATCCTTACCTAAGGTAACCTGCTTGGCACCTCCGTGCTGCACTGTGTCTCTAAGGACACACAAATGGGGATCATCATAGTTCTGATCACGGATACGCTCTAATAAAGAAGAACGTGAGACCGTGCAAGCTAACACGCGACTAGGGTAAAAAATATCTATCCTTACGAACTGATTGGACAAAGCCCAAACATCCAAATCCAGAGGTCTCTCACCGATCAGAATATAAGCGAGACCGCCCGTACTGGATGACTTCCTACCCAAAGCATCGGCCACCGCATTGGCCTTTCCCCGATGATATAAAATGGTGATATCATAGTCTTTCAACAACTCCAACCACCTCATCTGCCTTAAATTCAACTCCTTTTGCTCGAACAAATACTGAAGACTCTTATGATCCATGAACATTTCACGTACCACGCCATACAGATAGTGCCTCCAAATATTCAATGCATAAACAATGGTTTCCAAATCCAAATCATGAACTGGATAGTTCTTTTCATGAGTCTTCAACTGCCGTAAAGCAAAGGCAATGACCATGCACTTCTGCATCAATTCTATGTCAAGCCCAATACGAGATGCATCATAATATACTGAGTAAGGCCCTGAACTTGTGGGAAATACCAACACTGATGTCGTCATCAGAGCTGTCTTGAACTTCTGAAAGCTCGCTTCACACTTATACGACCATTTGAACTAGTCACCCTTATGGGTCAACCTGGTCATCGAGGCTGCAATAGATGAAAACCCCTCCATGAACTGACGATAGTAGCCTGCCAATCCCAAGAAACTCCGAATCTCTATAGCTGATGCTGGCCTAGGCCAGTTATAGATTGCCTCAATCTTCTTCGGGTCAAACTGAATACCCTCTACTGATAAAAAATGACCTAGAAATACAACTGAACTCAACTAGAACCCATACTTTTAGAATTTAGCATATAACTGACTATCCTTCAAGGTTTGAAGAACCACTCTAAGATGTTACTCCTGCTCCTCCTGACTGCAGGAATATATCGGTTTATCATCAATGAAGACTATCACGAATGAATCCAAATAAGGCTTGAACACTCAGTTCATCAAATCCATAAAAGTTGTGGGGGCGTTTGTCAACCTGAAAGATATCACCAAGAACAAATAATGCATGTACCGAGTGTGGAAAGTTGTCTAGGGACATCGGATGACTTAATCCTCAGCTGGTGGTAGCTAGATCTCAAGTCAATCTTTGAAAATACCTTGGCACTCTGAAGCTTATCGAACAAATCATCAATCCTCGACGGCGGAGAGTTATTCTTGATTGTACCCTTGTTCAGTTGCCGGTAATCAATACACATTCTCATTGACCCATACTTCTTCTTAACAAATAATACTGACACACTCCAAGGCAAAATATTGGGTCTAATTAAAACCTTCTCAAGCAAGTCTTGCAACTGCTCCTTTTACTCTTTCAACTCAGGCGGGGCCATATGATACGCCGGGATAGAAATAGGCTGAGTGCCCGGAGCCAAATTAATGCAAAAGTCAATATCCCTATCGGGTGGCATACCTAGCAGCTCTGAAGGAAACACCTTAGGAAACTCTCGAACACTGGGCATAGAATCAATAGAAGGGACTATGAGCATATGATTTTTGCCCTGTTAAGACGACGCTTATAGGACTCTCAGGTGTAAGATTTTTCCTTTTTAATATTCATTTTTAGAATTTAATTGTGTGTGTTAGTGTGTTTTCAGTAACGTATGTATAAATTCATAAAATATACAAATTACATAAGCATTTAGGATTTAACTTCATATTTTTGCTAGTTTAATTGGTGATTAGGGTTATTTTTGCAAATACAAAAATCAAAAAATTTGAGTAGTATTGCTGGCATTTTAGTTGTTTTGTTTAATTTTAATTTGTTGCATTTTATTGTTTGTGTTGCATAAATAGACAATTATTAGGTTGATTTAAGTTAATTAGGATTTTTAAAATATAATTAGGAATTAAATAAAAAAAGAGAGAGAAAAGAAAACAACAAAACAAAACAAAATATGTAACCACCCAGGCTGTACACAATTGGGCCAGACCTGGGTGGACCAAACCCTTTTACCATGTAAAAACACCCATGCCCAACTCGATAAGAGGGTCCCCGACCCAGTCCGCGCACAGCCCTTCAAAACTACACCGCTTTAAAGGCCACTCAGCTCAGCCATTGATCTCAGGCCATCCAACGGCCCTAGATCATTCCCAAAACCCCCATATACATGTCCAAACGTCTCCGCATATGCAGAGACCAACATTGCCTTCCGCGTACAAACACCCTCGATTGTAACACCTCCCCTTCACCGCCATGAGACCGCCGTTGACCACCCATCAACCACCCTAACGCCGCCGCCGGAAATTGCCTCACGACGTCGTCCGGTCACTAAACCGCCCCAAATTTACAGCATCAGACCACCACGACCCCCTCTTTCCTGTCCTGTGGTTGGCTTACTTCGAACAAGTCCCCATCTTTTCGAATATTCAAAAGAAGGATCACCGGAACCACTGTCTCCGGCGACCCAACCCCAAACAAACCTAAAACTACACCCCTCAACCACCTCCCCTTCCCCTTTCCAACCATCCAAGCCATATCCTTCAAATCCCAGCAGACCGGCTCAAATATTAAATCTAAGTTTACCCTAAATCCCACCGGAACTTGTTCAAACTAGCCTCAGATGACCCGCCTCTATCCCTTTCCCCAACCATAATACCCACAACCCTCGAACCCAACTAATTACAAAGAAAAATCAAATCTGAGACCTTACTTGGTCTCACAATCAATGAACCCCATTCTGAGCCTTTTTTCCTCTTCGATACTCAAGGCAAAAAGCCTTAAGGGAGAGCAAGACCTCTCAATAGAGGTCATAGACTCGTGAAATTGGAAAATTTTGAGTTAGAACTGCATGCACAAAAACTAAGTTCTCTATGCCCTAATTATTGTCAATGCTTGTATCTTGTGTATATTTCTTGCCTCAATTACTTTGTTTTTCTTTGAATTTTATTTGTTTTCTGTATTATTCATCTTAAAGTGGTCATTCCTGCTTGTTATCCTTCTAGTTACCTTTAGTGTTACTGATTTGTTGGTCTCATGCTCATCCTTATCTCCTGACTTGTGTTTGTTCATCCCTGAAAACTCTGAATGATTGGTCAAACACTTATCCTTGGTGTCCTTATTTGAAACTCTGGGTGGGTCTCCTTTTAAGATCTTATACCTATCATGGCTCTTGTTTAGTTTACGTTTGTCAGGATAAGTTTTTGGTGAATATTTTAGCTTATGATTTTAGTCTTATTCTCGTATAGCCTGAGTATTTAATCCCCCTTCTTGCTTCTAAGTTTTACTGAGTGTTGTAACTTGGCCATTTTTATAAGTCCTGCATTAGTTGATTGGTTTCCTTTTCTGATTGTTTTGGTCCATTTTGACATATTCATATAATCCTGAAGTTGTGATATTTGTTTACTTGAATCAATGAGGTGCATTGTTTAATCCTTAAACTCTTTGAGTTGCCACTTCTACATAATTGAGTTTGTAGTTTAGATTCAGATTTTGACCAATAACCTGAATACAATTAACTAGGGTTAGATTTGACCAAAGGGCATTTGAATACAAGGAATCCTGTAACCACTCCTAGAACATTCTAGTGAGGGGTTTAGGCATAATTTCTGTCTCAAACTTGATGCACAAGTCAGAAAACAAAGGACTATTTGGTAAAAACTGAAAATTGGTTAAGGGACTAAAAGGAAAACAAAGGAATTGGTGTTGCCCTAAGGTTTCAATTATAAAAGGGGGCAATCTGAAAATTTAAAAGTGCTGGAACTTTGAGATTTTCGGGCAAATTTTTGTTTTTGAAGCTTCTAGTGAACTAAGATATAGATAAATATATATTAGTCTCTCCAACCTTCTTCAGAAATCCTTTGGTGCTGTTCTATTTCGACTGAATCTTCCTTGATAACAAGTTTTAGCATATTAAGCTGTTTTAAGGGTCAACTATTATTACTTGTTTTTTCTCAAAAATCTTCCTGAATCTCTAGGTGATAATTGGCTGATAGGCTTTGCTTGCCTGCTACTTGCTGTATTAATTATAGGCTTTCTTTCCTTTTGGCATTCCAGGTACCATTCCTCACTCCGATTCTGAAACTACAGCCATGTACATTCAAGTTTGTAGCTGATCATGAAGTTAATACATTTTGTTTCCCAGTTCATACGATGAATGTCATTTATTTTCTATTAGTACTTTTGGCTTTGTATTAAACATGAACATGTACTAATTGGGGACTGATGCCAGGACTGTGCCTTTAATTTATTTAAATTCCAGTACCTTTAGAGATACTCTAGTCAGATCTATTTAGTATTTACAAACTTGAATTATAGTAGAGGTTTGATAACTAAATATATGTGTACTTTGAATGATGAATAGTTCGAGTAGTTTCTTCAAATATCAAGATGGAAATCTGATTTGTAACTGGTTAACGAGAAATATCCGCATCAAAATTTTAATTTATTCAAATACCTGCAACACACTTTATGACAACCAGGTGTATAGTTTTAATGAATGTGATACAATTGAAAGAATGGCTGATATCACGCCCCAAACTAGGGGAGGCACGACTGGCCCTTGATACTGTATTTCATTGAGTTAGTCACTAAACATACTAGCTAACTAAACTGGGGGCCTAACAGATCGGGCAGCATACAATCTGAAATACTAAGCCTGGACCATTAAGGTCATGACCTGAATAACAATAAGGCATATAACTAAAAGTAGACGAGCCAAAATAATAAGGTACTAGTTGTCCAACGAGGCCGCGATTGGAGACATACATGCTTACACATACATATATATACATGCCAAGCCTATGGGCTGGAGAGTGAAAGCTACAAAAAAGAAACCCAGAATACTATGTCCACAATAGCCTCTAAGAGTCTCATAAGCATTGTCGAGACAAGGCCCCGACTATACCCAAACTGTACAACAAAAGTAACCATCCTATGAAAGGTCCATGAAGAGGTGGAGCTTACCAACTCACAGCTGAACCTCGAAATCCTAGCAGAGGGGTCGATCAGAGTCCCTACCTGGACCTGTACACACGAACAAAATGCAGTGTCCCCATGCAATGGGACATCAGTACGAATAAAAATATACTGGTATATAAGGCAGAAAGTAGAATCACACATAGCTGATAAAAAAAATAATAATAGAGATACCACCTGACACTGAAACTCTGATAGCCTCCATGGATGACATCCGACCTCATATTAAACAAATAGGCATGGTATGCTAGTGTAGTCGTATATCTTAGACTGCCCATGGACTTCCGGCTGAAGGCATCATCAACAATATTAGCTTTGTCGGGATGATATAAAATATCAACATCATAGTCCATTAGTAATTCTAACCATCTTCTTTGTCGTAGGTTTAGCTCCCTCTGTTTAAATAAATACTAAAGGCTCTGGTGGTCAGTGAAAACATCATTATGAACCCCATATAGATAATGCCGCCAAATCTTTAGGGCGAAGACAACTGCGGCTAACTCAAGATCGTGTGTAAGATAGTTTTGTTCATGTTTCCGCAACTGTCTGGAAGCGTACGCGATAACCTTACCATATTACATAAGAACACACCCTAGGCCAATTCTCGAGGCATCACAATACATAACATAATCCTTGGTGCCATCCGGAAGAGTCAAGACAGGTATTATCGTAAGCCTTTTCTTTAGCTCCTGAAAACTTTGTTCACATGCCTCTGTCCACTGAAAATTAGCTCCCTTATGTGTAAGTTTTGTCAATGGTGCAGAGATAGAGGAAAATCCCTCCACAAATCATCGGTAATATATTGCCAAGCCTAAAAAGCTACGAATCTCTGTCGGATTCAAGGGCCTCGACCAAGTCATCACAGCTTCAATCTTTTGTCTATCAACCTTGATACCATCACCGGTAATAACATGACCAAGAAAAGCTATGGAAGTTAGCCAAAATTCACATTTAGAGAATTTAGCATATAACATGTAGTCCTGGAGAGTCTGCAATACAGCTCGCAAGTGGTCTGCATGCTCCGCTTTCGATCGTGAATATATCAGGATGTCGTCAATAAACACAATCACAAATTCATCCAAAAATGGTTTGAATACCCGGTTCATAAGATCCATAAAGGCTGTTGGGGCATTTGTAAGACCAAAAGGCATGACAAAGAATTCAAAATGGCCATACCTCGTCCTAAATGCTATTTTTAGGGTATCAATATCCCTGACTCGTAGTTGATGATAACTGGATCGCAAGTCGATCTTTGAAAAGCATTTGGCACCTTGTAATTGGTCGAAGAAGTCATCAATCCTTGGAATAGGATACTTATTCTTGATAATGACTTTATTTAGTTGCATGTAGTCAACACACATCCGCAAGAAGCCATCTTTCTTTCGAACAAAGAGCACCGGAGCACCCCATGGGGATTTACTTGGCCTAATAAAGCCTTTATTGAGCAAGTCCATTAGTTGTTCCTTCAATTCCCTTAGTTCTGCAGGAGCCATTCTATAGGGAGGGATGGATATAGGCTGCGTATCAGGAAGCAAATCTATAGAGAAATCGATTTCCCTTTCCGGGGGAATTCCTGGAAGCTCGTCAGGGAATACCGTCGGAAATTCTTTCACAATAGGAACTGATTGAAGTGTTGTTGGTTCCTTATCTATATCAATGACATGAACCAGATGGTATATACATCCTTTAGCAATAAACTTCCAAGCCCTAAGGTATGAAATAAACTTAGCCTTGGGCGTGGCTACATTACCTTTCCATTCAAGGACATGCTCACCAGGAAATCAATATTGGACCAACTTTGCATGACAATCAATATTAGCATAACAAGATGCCAACCAATCCATACCCATAATGACATCAAAGTCTAGCATAACTAATTCAACTATATCAACAGAGGTTGGATGGTCATTAATTAATGCTGTACAACCTTGATTGATATGATTAGCTATAATAGAGTCGCCAACTGTCGTGGACACCTCAATTGACTGTGGCAACAACTCAGATATCATGTGAAGCTTAGCAACAGTAAATGGAGTAGTATATGAAAATGTAGAGCCGAGATCTATCAATGCGTAAATGGCATGAAATGTATTGTCAATATACCTGTGACAACATCTGGGGATGCCTCTAAATCCTGTCGGCCTGTGAGTGCATAAAAGCGGTTCTGGCCACCACAAGAACCTGAGGTGTCTCCTCCACCTCTCCCCCTACCACTGCCTTGAGTAATTTGTGGACCTGTTGGGGGGGGGGGACGGAGTGAGGGTGAAGAGGTTGCTGTGGATCCTGAAGGCGGAGCTGGTACACATCTGCCTAATCTCGGGCATCAACTAACAAAATGTCTTGTCTGCCCACAATGATAACATGCACTCGAACCCTGTCTACACTGCCTAGTGTGCATCTTACCGCACTGAGTACATGGAGGAGTAGGTTGTCTCGTTTGTAAGGAACGCTCCTATCGACGGCCCTTAGGTTGGCCTGAGCTCTGTCCCAGTCCTGACTGAATATATCGATCAAACCGCTAGCCCTATTTTTGTGGTGGGAAACTACCTGCTGATCGAGGTGGGTATCGATGGAGTGGGGGCCTAATATCACCCCGTGGCTCCCTATAATATCCCATAGTACGAGCCCTCTTACTATGCTCCCTATCCCTATGAGTATCACGAATCCGACCAAAAAGGTCCTCTTTAGTCTGAGAAAAAGCCTGTATCTGGGAAATATCTACATTATCCGATAGGGATGCTACCCTACAGTCTCTAATTAGATGATCCGCCAAACCATCCACATAATGATGAACTCTAGCCCTCATGGTGCGTACCATATCTGCTGCATACCTTGCCAAAGAATTAAACTTATGGCTATTATACTTCACACTCATATCCCCATGCTTCAGGTTACGAAATTTGTCAAGACGGGCCTCCCGAACCTCCTGTGGCAAATAATGGGCTAAAAAAGCCTCAGAGAAGTCCTCCCACTCTGCTGGTGGAGCATAAGGTCCTCAAGATCTCTCCCATGCCTCATACCATAGGACGGCTACATCACGTAGTCGAAAAGAAGCCAACTCCACAACCTCAGTGATGGAGGCGTGCATCACCCTCAATACTCTACACATGTGGTCTATAAAGTCCTTGAGATCTTCAGTGGAATTGGATCCTGTAAATAATGGAGGGGCCAAGTGAAGAAACTCTCGTACTGTTGAGCTTCTTGTCTGATCTCCCCGGGTATTTGCTCCCAAATCTAGTTGTCGCTCATGAATAGAAACCATCCTATTCAGCAACTGAACTTCCTCCCTCATCCCCTGCTCCCCAATCTCTGATGGGGGAACAACAAGTATTGGAGGTCCTGTGTCTCTAGTTTCCTCAAGTACTAATGGAACTGGTGAGGCTGGGGATACTCCATCTCCCTGGACTCCAAAAAGTGTTGGGGAAGCTTAAACTAGTGGTATTGGAGACTCACTGTGTGCCTCTAAGGGAAATCTATCCCTTTGACCCGGTGGGGAACGACTGGTACCTTCCCCCGGATCCGCAGCTATCTCTCTTTAGTCCATCTCCTGAGCGTAGGTAGCCTATTAGATAAAAAAGAAAAGCACAATTTAGATTTCATATGTTCTTATAACTACGCTCTATAGCACGATCTATTAATTGAAAGAAGCATAACCATTCTTAAATGCCTCATAGCCTCCTGATTATAAATGTGGTGCACAACACACCTATAAGCAAGACTATACTAGACACGACTTGTGGACTCTCTGGGATACAACCTGCTCTGATACCAAGTTTGTCACGTCCCTAACTAGGGGAGGCAAGACTGGCCCTCGATACTGTATTTGACCGACTTAGCCACTAAACATACTAGCTAACTAAACTGGGGGCCCAACAGATCAGGCAGCATAACATCTGAAATACTAAGCTTGGACCGTTAAGGTCATGACCTGAATAACAATAAGGCATATAACAAAAAGTAGACGAGCCAAAATAATAAGGTACTAGCTGGCCAACGAGGCCGCGATTGGAGACATACATGCCTACACACACATATATATACATGCTAAGCCTATGGGATGGAGAGTGAAAGCTACAAAAAGAAACCCAGAATACTATGTCGACAATAGCCTCTAAGAGTGTCATATGCATTGTCGAGACAAGGCCCTGACTATACCAAAACATTACAACAAAAGTAATCATCCTATGAAAGCTCCAGGAAGAGGTGGAGCTTACCAACTCACAGCTGAACCTCGAAATCTTAGCAGAGGGGTCGATCAGAGTCCCTACATGGACCTGCACGCAGGAACAAAATGCAGTGTCCCCAGGCAACGGGACATCAATACGAATAAAAATGTACTGGTATGTAAGGCACAAAAATGTAGAATCATACAAAGCTGATAAAAAAATAATAGAGATACCACCTGACACTGAAACTCTGATAGCCTCCATAGACGACATCCGACCTCATAGTAAACAAATATGCATGGTATGCTCGTGTAGTCATATGTCGTGAATATATATATATATATATATATATATACATACATATATACATATATATATATATATATGTATATATATATTGATGCAAATTCATGACATACCCAACCAAATGCTAGCAGTGGTGGTCTCTTCCGGTAGCTAACCGGTATCATATTGCCAACCTGTGGCCATCTGTACAATATATAGTTTTTCGGGAAAATAGGCCCCTTACCATATATTATAGCTTGAGTTCCATACATAATATGCCATGTATGATATGAACTTTGAATGCACATAATATGCCATAACAGGAGCTTAGCCAATCTTTGCTCATAGGTAATCTTATTCTCATTATCGCATAATTACCTTTGTATTGCATACAATTGACTCGTGGAACCTTACACAACTCAAAGATGAATAATTCATATATATAGACATATAGTTAAGAAAGCCGACAAAATGACATATATAGATGTCGAATACCCTATTTAACCGAATGAGTGGAACATTAACCTAATAGCGTTATGAAAATACTTCAGCTATGATCCCAATGCCTTCCATAGAAGGTCTTTCTAGCAATATACTTGTAAAATATCACATTTGACGTCTTAGGAATTTTCCAGAATTCGTTCCAAAAGAAAGGACGGAGTTTAGCCTTAACATACCTTTCTAACGAACGTCCGAATGCTTGTAATTCCTTCACGAAAGTTGTTCCTTACGTCCTAATCGCAAACACTATATATATGTAGCATATATGCACCTATAAAAAATTCATAATTGCGTTTAAATCGGCAAATTTTCCATATGACCCTAACTTGACGAAACATCCGTAGAACTTTGTAAAAACGCTCATAAAAGAGTCCCCAGATGATTACCTTGGCAAACCAAATATAAATCCTGAAGAACCAGCAAGAACAACAGATTCCTATCTTCCAAGAATAGCTCCAAACTCCGCTAATAGAAGGGGTAAACGATTGCAAAGCGTAGAGATAGATGTTTCTAGGCACAGGGGCAAATTTTAACGGTAGAAATCGATAAAAACGCACCTTAATCGCTCAAGAACACCATGTAACCCTATCTTCAGCTTTCTAACTGTTTTGGAACTGAAATGAAATGTATTGGGGGTTTCAAAGTCGAGTTCACCGACTTATACCACTTGTTTGACCCGACCCGGTTCGTGACCCGGTTTCAGCCTGAATAGTCTAAGGTAAAATAGTCATAATGTTTTACTCCAATTTCTGTTTTATGTGAGGTGTTTTTGGTTGAAAACTAGACTCGTAGACCTTTGATTTGATAGGTCGTGGGTCTCATAACTCTTTATACGTTAGGAGAAATGATCTAATACATTTGACCCAAAATTTAGAAAATTTATTAGAGAAATTTAGGATAACTATTGCCGACCCTTATTTCGCAACTTGCTTGACTCCAAAACATAACAAGTGACCGGTGTGATGTTATACCCAATCATATATAACTAATATAACCATATCACATTTACGTATATTAGGTAAGAGAAGAGGAAAAAGAAAAACATTGGGTCTCACAGCTGACTATTAGTCCCTTATCATGGACTCATTGGTCCAAAGCTTCTGGGCCCAATTGGAAGGCCCAGTGGCTGCTAGTTGTGGTATAAACAATGCATATCCATGGGCTAACCAAAATAAAGCCCAATATATATTTAGCCACGAATGAGGCAAATGTCGAATAATTTCAAGTGCGTTATTCGTGTATAAATTATTAGAACACCTCTAGATATAAGAATAATAGAACATTTAGTGTGCTTTAGGTCGCCTTTATAAGAAAGTGAGCCGCGCTAATTTAATCAACACCATGCGAGGCTCCCTTAACTTATTAAAATACACAGAAAAAATAGGAAGTGTCATTTAGCGAATTTCCTGGCCTTCCACGAATCTTTAAAGACGTAGATGCTATAGGCGCGAATTTATTAATAAAATTAGCGTCCTAAACTCGGGTGCGCATTTATGTGACCCAAATCCAAATTTCAACGAAGTCGAAATGTGTCAAAATCCACGGTGCATTTATGTGACGTGGTTCGAGGCATGTTTTAACGACGTTGCAATTTTTTCTCTAAAAATAATGATAAAATCGGTTTAATGTTAAAAAGCACATAAGTTTAAACATGTTCTAAAATCAGATAATTAAAGCCAAAATATAGCAGTTGAGCGACCGTGCTAGAACCACAAAACTCGGGAATGCCTAGCACCTTCTCCCGGGTTAACAAAATTTCTTACTCGGATTTCTGGTTCGCAGACTGTAAACAGAGTTATTCTTTTCCTCGATACGGGATTCTAATCGGTGACTCGGGACACCATAAATCTCCCAAGTGGCGACTCTGAAACTCTCTTAAAAATTGAATCTCGTTTCGAATGTCCTTTAATAGGAAAAACTCCCTTATCTACGCCCTTTGCTGGGTTGTAGTAGCCAAAAGGAGGTGTGACAGCTCTGGCGACTCTGCTGGGGATCGAACCCAGAATCTCTGGTTCAGGGTTCAGAAATTCAAGCTTAGAATAATTGTTGTATTTGGATTTGTTTATTATTTGATGTTACATGTTGACTTAATGTGCAAAATGATGCTTTTACCGGTTTGATATTATTTGAATTGTATATAAACTGTTACGAAAACCTTCTCTCTTTATCTTCAGGGATGTGCTCGTTGGTCGAGAATCCCTATTCTATTAATGTCATACCTTAAAATAAGAAAGAGTCTTGGACAAGTTACAAAGCCGGACGATCTTGCGGGTCCTCGGTACGTAGCCCCCTCCTCGACTCGAGTTGTCCGCTCGAGTATAGAGTCTAGAAAAAATACTCAGGTGCTGAACTTAGTATAACAAAACCTCATGCCGGATCCCTAGTTGGAACTCTTATCTGCATCATGCGTTTGACTTAGGGACTCAACACAGGGGTTGGGTCTATCTAGGACAGGTGACCCAAAAATGTGAAGACCATCCTGATGCATATTACGTGCTACTTTTTTGCTTAGTTGTTTTGGATTTGCATGTTGGTCGGTTTGCGAAAAACAATAAACAAAAAAAAAACAACAACAACAACAAAAAATTTTAAAATCTAGAAAATAAGTGGTACTAGGGCTGACTAAGATCAATCATTTGTAAAACCAATGCTCAAGTAGCGCCGAAATGTTGCCGGATTTTTGAAAAAAAAAAGAGAAAAAGGAGTAAACAAAAAAAAGAAAAATAGGCTTTTCAACAAAGTTTTTGGTTTTCAACAAATTGTTTTACCCGAACTACGCCGGTTTGATTCTCACCGAGGGCGGGATACGGCCTATCGGGTCCAACCTCCCTTGTGCAAAAGTGCCCTAAATAATTTTCAATTTTTCACTTGCCATCCTGAGTAAATCGAGTGGCGCTGTTATTGTCAAAATATTTTCTTTTTTTCAAGAGTCAAACAGGAATAAATTTACATGTCACTAGTTCACCTTAATAAATGTGCAGGATGAGCACAATCCAAACCAGACCTTTTTCATTTGTGAGCCGAATCCCTTTGAAGTTGCGGTTGCGGTGGAATGATTTGGGAAGGGAAGGACAAGATGAGATAAAGAAGTATTTGGGGGGCCTCTCGGGGTTATTAGAGATTGTGCCCCGAGGAAACATCATAAGAGCACTAGTTACATGCTGGGACCCGGCACACAATGTGTTTCGCTTCTCAGACTTTGAACTCACTCCAACGTTGGAAGAAATAGCGGGATATATTGGAAATGGGGAACTTCCTTAGAGACACAGGTATCTGGTTGCTCCAAGAGTTATAACGGTGCATAAATTCTTAGATACCTTAAAGATAAGCAGAGTAGTACATGATGCGAACTTGGCAGCAGGATTCTGCACCTTTCATTCCTGTATTCCAGATACGGTCACATAGGGGGATTCAACAATCCAGAGACCAAAGTCTGCAGTAACGGAAACCGTGTCAAATGGGAAGAACACAAATGCTTCGCTTTAATGGTAGCTTTTCTAGGGCTTCTGATATTTCCAAGAAAGGATGGGAACATTGACATGTAGATAGCAGGGGTTTCTAGCACCCTACGCACGCAGGCCAAGTGCACACTCGCGCCCATGGTAGTAGCCAATATCTTTCGCGCTCTCACAGCTTGCAAGGCCGGAAGCGATTTCTTTGAAGGGTGTAATCTATTATTGCACATGTGAATGATGGAGCATCTATGCCACCATTCTCGATTCATAAGTTATGGGTCCACCGAGAAAACCTGATAGAGGAATTTCACGTGAGGATTGAAAAGCTCAACCTACCCGAAGGTGCAACAAAATGGACTTCTTACCTCCAGTCCCTCACTGCCAGTCAAATAGAATGGACACTGGGATGGTTGTCTGTTGATGAGATCATGTACATGCCGGCAACAGAACCACATCTTCTATTAATGGGTCTTAGGAGCATCCAGCCTTATGCCTCACATCGGGTCTTGAGACAACTCGGAAGATACCAGATAGTTCCGAAAGACGAAGATCTCAGCATCCGGGTATTTGAGATTGGACCTGATGGTCAGTTCCCCGAAGCAATGGTTCGCAAGATCTGGAATGAATGCCAATACCCAGCTGCCTACACTTCCATACAGGATCGGACCAGAGGCAAAGTGTCACCGGGATACCTCACCTGGTACAAAAGAGAAATTGAGTTTGAGAGACCGCCCAAAAGGCCTCAACTTCAGGAGTTCATTGAAACGTCACATGAATAGTAGGACTGGCTAGCCAAGGAAAATGAGTACAAGGCCACCGTAGGAAGATTGGAAAGGAAAGTCTAAGAATTGCAATTCGAAAACAATTTGCAAGTCGCATCAGACGAGGGGGAAAAGAAAAGATTAACCAAAGAAAATGAGACGCTGCGAGCCCAAATCCAAAATATGAAAGCAGCCACAAAAAGTCATGCCAGGAGCACAAAAGATGAAAAGCTCATAGACAGTTTGAGACAAAAGGTAACCGAATATAGGTTCGACCTGAATAAGCTGAAGGTGAGCTGTCTAGGGTCCGGAGACAGTTAGCTAAAAATGCAGAGGAACAGGCTCGCATCATTGAGAAACTGAAGGAAAAGCATGATGATGAGATGTCTGGGATAAAGCAGAGAGTTATCCAAAGCAAGTTGTGGACCCCAAAGTCGAAAGAGAACATTATTATGCAACAATAGCAAAGTTGGAGATGGATTTGAGGCGATTCCAGGAACTGAACCAGGTGCCGAGCGAACTCTAGAGGCGATGGCTGAACAAATTGGGCGCCTATTGCAAGAAATGGGTGTTATAAGGGAAAGAGTACAGGCAATCGCATACTACATCACCACAAAGTGCGGCCATTGCGAGGATATGAAAAAATCCATGTTCTTTGACACCGCCATGATTTTTATCCGACAAGTGATGGAATATCTCCACCACCTCCAAGGGAGTTTGGCACGCAAGTCAGCGGCAAGGCCGAACGATGCCCCGCGAGGCCCAGGAGAACTTGAGGCATTAATGTACTCATAAAAGATTGCACTATCAATTTATTAGTTTTTAAAGTCTGTTAGTTTAACTAAGCCTGTATTTACTTTATGCATAGTTGGTTGTTTTTCGAGTCTGTAGTTTGTTTGTCAGCATTTGTTTAATTTTTTACCTTTCGATTCATTGTAATTACAGTCTGTTGTTATAAAAAACAATTTCCCAAATATGTTTTGTTCCGCTTTTGTATGCAAGAACTACGCTTGGTCGGATTCATACGGGGTCATGATACGTAGGCAATCTACATAGGGTTCGACCATAATTGAATAAAATTGGAAATTGAATAAGCATAGGAAGGGGGGAGAATAGGGCCAAAACAAAAGAGAGTTTCGCAAACAAAAGTCGGGATGACACAAGCAACCAACGCATGTAGGAACCAATTACCATTTATGTGCATACATACCCAATGTGTGGCCACTTGTGTGTCAAGAACCTAACCACTAAAGAGTCTTCGATGTTGTTATTCCAGTTCCGAATTAGACAGGTGACTGGTACTCGCAGGCATTCTGGCAACTCACTCCTACAACACATGGTCAAAAAGCAACAAGTCATGGCCAACCAAGAAGCTGATGTCAGCATTATTGACTCTTCGAAGGAGGCAGAGGAAATGGACGTTAACGCTATGAAGGAGGAAATGTATAAGCTTAAACACCAAATGGCCGAGATGTACCAGGAATGGGAAAGAGGACAACCACCCCCGGCCTATCCTGCAAACCCAACCTTCATCCCGCCACTCGCCAAAGCACCTGACCAGTCTGTCACTGATCCGCCCCCAAGTTTTCCTATATACTCATAGCATCAGGGTGCTACCTCTCAGCCACCAGCCCCATTACCCAAAGTCACTCTTCACCCTCCCCCGCCAATCGCTCCTATCTATGTGGCACCTCCGCCTCCTGCGTTGCATAGGTCATCCAGTGAACCACTGCTTCAAGACTATAACCCTCAATACTATCCCCCATAACTTGCCTACAAAGCCCAAGAGCCTCACTCTTATGCTGCTCTTCCTGAAATCCCAACGAGAGTTGAAAATCCGATCAAAGATTTCGAACAGGAAGAAATGCTCGGAAAGGTCCGAAGTCTGGAATAATCATTCAGGGACATGCGGGGATTAGGTGGCCAGGTGAGCGTGGCCTTCAAAGATCTTTGCTTATTCCCGAACGTACAGTTGCCTCCAGGTTTCAAAATGCCCAAATTTGGCTTATACAATGGTCACGATGATCCAGTCGCACATTTGAGAGGGTTTTGCAGTAAAATGAGGGGAGCAGGTGGAAAAGACGAACTTCTAATGGCGTACTTTAGCCAGAGTTTGAGTGAATCGGTATTAGAGTGGTATACTCGACAGGACCCCAATCGGTGGTACACCTGGGACGATTTGGCCCAAGCATTTGCAGGCCACTTTCAATATTATCTCGAGATTGACCTGTATCGTCTATATCTGACAAAGCGGGAGAAGAAACAAAACAAGAGTTTCAGGGAGTACAGTTTCTGGTAGAGGGAACAAGCAGCCAGAGTTAATCCTCCCATGAAGGAGAGTGAGATGGTTGACTATTTTCTGCAAACTCTGGAACCTACCTACTTTGGGCATTTGGTATCAGCGATAGGGAAGTCTTTCAACGAAGTGGTCAAGATAGGAAGTATGGTTGAGGAAGGTCTCAAATCCAATAAAATCATGAGCCACTCCGCAATTAAGGCAACTACTCAAGCCATCTGGGGTGGAGCTGGGGGAGCTTTCGAGAAAAGAAGAAAGAGGAAGTAGCGATAGTGGAGTCGCGAACCTGGGTCAGACCTCGGGCACCATCTCATTACGGTCAGCCCCGTCCTCACCACTAGACATACCCACACCCTCCATATGGCCCACTGCAACATTACTATCCACCACCATAACCTCGTTTATCAGTCCATCATGCACGGGCATATACCTAACCACCCACACAATGGCATGCGCTACCCCCTCAAAACACTTACCCAAATCTACAAAATCAATACCTGCCTCTAAGAGCTTACCACCAAACCCTGAGGCCCGCCTTCCGGGGCAATCCGACCATGAGAAATCAAAGGGCGCAGAAAAAGAATAATTTCACTCCGCTGGGAGAATCTTACACTAGCATGTTCCACTGACTGCGATATGTTGAGACCAATTGAGGCGAAGCTGCCAAATCCTCTCCCAAAGAATTTAGATTATTCGGTTAGCTGTGAGTACTTTTCTGCTGCACCAGGGCATAACACCGAAAAATGTTGGCATTTAAAGAACTCCATTCAAGAACTTATCGACTCTCACAAGATCAAGGTGCAGACTCCGGAGGTACCCAATATTAACCAGAACCCACTACCAACTCATCAGGAAACCAACATGATTGAAATTGAGGAGAGAAGGGGAGGTCCAGAAGGCCTTGAGAAACAGTAATGATGATCAAAGCCAATGAGCCCACCAAGGTTGCAAACAGCAAGAAAATGGCAACTAGGGCAAAAGAAGGAAGCAAAACTGTCGTAGTACAGGGAAGCTCAGCATGTGCGGTCGCGCCAAAGAAAGAAAAGGCAAAGGTAACAGTACAGGGGGCAACTAGAGAACCCGTCGTGGTTGTGGAAGGTGTCCGCATAGAGCTAGTTATTGTGAATCCAGTAATCCATCCACCAATCATCAAAAACAGAGCCATTCCTTGGAGATATGAACAAGCCATAGTGATGTACAAAGGAAAGAAGTTAGGGAGGAAATATGTGAGGCATGAGGCTTAACTCGATCAGGAAGGTACTTTGCCCCAGAAGAGTTGAGAAATGTCAGAATCTCTAAAGATAACTCAAAACTAGTGAAGAAAGCTGTATCAGAAGAAGAGGCAGAAGAATTCTTGAAGAAAATGAAAATGCAAGACTACTCCATCATAGAACAGTTGAGGAAAACACTAGCCCAGATCGCTTTGTTATCCTTACTAATTCACTCAGATGAGCACCGCCAGACGCTGATGAAGATTTTGAATGAAGCTCATGTCCCAGATAAGATAACGGTCAACCACTTGGAAAAGATTGCAAACAAGATATTCTAGGTAAACCGGGTCACATTCTCTGATGATGAATTTCCTATGGAGGGCCCAGAGCACAACCGGGCTCTTTATCTCACGTTGAAGTGAGAAGATACCATGGTCACCCGAGTTTCGGTCGACTACGGATCTAATGCAAAAATTTGTCCACTATCCACATTGACCAAGCTGGAGGTGGAAAATGAAAGGGTCCGCAAGAATAACATCTGTGTTCAAGGTTTTGACGGCGGATGTAAAGACACCGTAGGGGATATAGTGCTGGAAGTAACTATAGGGCCTGTCGATTTTATTATGGAATTCCAAGATTTGGATGTATCAGTCTCCGATAATCTGTTATTGGGCAGGCCCTGGATTCATGCAGCCAAAGCAATACCATATACACTGCACGAGATGGTCAAATTTGAGTGGGATAGGAAAGAGATTATCGTGCATGGAGAGGATAATCCGTGTACCCGCGGTGATGCGATCACGCCTTTAATTGAATCACAGGACAATGAAGGGCCATGGGTTTACCAGGTTTTTGATACGGTGTCAGTTCAGAAGATCCCAGAAGGTGATATTGTTGTAACCCCAAAGATAACAACTGCATTCGTCATGGTAGCTTCCAAAATGTTGAGAAATGGCTTTATACCCGGCAAGGGTTGGGAGCTTCTCTGCAAGGCTTTGCAAAACTAGTGTCCCTTCTTAATAATATAGACACTTTTGGTCTAGGGTTCAAACCCACAGCCGCAGACATAAAGCGAGCCAGGAAGCTGAGCCAGAAAGCCTAGGTTCTCCCGAAGCCTATCCTAAGTTTGTCCAAATCATTTGTCGAACCTATCAATGGCCCCAGACCCAAGATTTTCGGCCCCATGATCGACGCAGATGAATATCTTGATAAGGGGTTAGAAAGACTGTTCGATGAGGTGAATATGGTAGAGGTAGGAGTAGGATCAAGCAAGGCAGATGTGCAGTTCGGCGGAGCACGCCAAAAAATCAATAATTGGGAAGCCACTTCTCTTCCCACTCGGAAGGAGTCATGGTAATCGGCTTTGATTTTCCTTTCACTCTAGTTTGTATTAACGTCACTCAGTTGTTATTTCTTTCCATTTGGATGTGCAAACTCTATTATCTTTGATTCTAATAAAAGGCAATTTCCCTTTCGGCAATGCTGGTAGTTTCCATTTTTTCTTTACTTTACTTTATTTTCCCTTTTGTACAGTTATTTTTTTGCTGGTTCCAGTGATCTGACATGCATAAGGACTTCTTGGCCCAATATTTTCAATAAACCTAGTCCAGAAATGATAATTCTGGAAATAGAACACGAGGATGAACCAGGGTACGATGAGGAAGGGGCATGGGATGAGATTAGTAAAGAGATGACCCAATTCGAATAGAAACCCAAAACAAACCTGAATAATACAATGGCAATCAATCTAGGAAGCCCGGATAATATCAGAGAAACAAAAATAAGTGTCCATCTGGAGCCCCAACTTAGGGAGGAAATAATTGAAGTATTGCTGGAGTACAAGGATGTCTTTGCATGGTCCTACGACGACATGCCCCGATTGAGCACTAACTTGGTAGTCCACAAATTACCTACTGAACCAGCCTGCATTCCCGTCAAACAAAAGTTGAGAAAGTTTAAAATTGATGTGAGCGTGAAAATCAAATAAGAGGTGACCAAGCAGTTTGAGGCAAAAGTTATCCGAGTCACACGATATCCCACTTGGTTAGCGAACATCGTGCCTGTACGAAAGAAGGATGGTAAAACCAGAGTGTGTGTTGATTACCGTGACCTCAACAAAGCAAGTCCAAAAGACAACTTCCCCCTGCCGAACATCCATATATTGATTGACAATTGTGCGAAGCATGAGATCGGGTCATTCGTGGATTGTTATGCAGGCTACCACCAGATCTTATTGGATGAAGAAGACGCGGAGAAAACATCATTTATCACACCGTGGGGGGACATACTGCTATAGGGTCATGCCTTTTGGTTTGAAAAACGTTGGGGCAACATACATGAGGGCAATGACAACCATGTTCAGGGATATGATGCATAAAGAAATCAAGGTCTATGTGGAAGATGTGATTGTGAAGTCCAAAAAGCAATCCGATCATGCCAAAGATATGAGGAAATTCTTCCAGAGGCTCTGCAGGTATTATCTCAAACTCAACCCGGCAAAATGTGCAATTAGGGTTCCCTCGGGAAAGTTGTTAGGGTTCATAGTCAGCCGCCGAGGCATCGAGATTGACCCATTAAAAATCAAAGCTATATAGGAGTTGCCGCCACCCAGAAACAAAACATAAGTAATGAGTCTATTGGGAAGGCTGAATTACATCAGTTGATTCATCTTCCAGCTCACAACCGTCTGCGATGCCATCTTTAAGCTGCTAAAGAAGGATGCTGCGGTGAAATGGACAGGAGAGTGCCAGGAAGCTTTTGATAAGATAAAGGGATATTTTTAAAACTCACCAGTACTGGTCCTGCCGGAACAAGGAAGGCCTCTGATCTTATATTGGACAGTCGTGGACAATTCATTTGGGTGCGTGTTGGGTCAACACGATGTTACTGGGAGAAAAGAGAAATCCATATACTACCTCAGCAATAAATTTACGGCCTATGAAGTTAAGTACAATCATCTTGAAAGGACATGTTGCGCTTTGACATGGGTAGCCTAGAACTTGAAGCGTTACTTGTCATCATACACCACTTATCTCATCTCGCGACTGGACCCATTGAAATACATTTTCCAGAAGCCCATGCCTACAGGGAGGCTCGCGAAGTGGCAAATATTCCTCACTGAATTCGACATCATCAACATATCTAGCACTGCTACGAAGGCGCAGGGATTGGCAGACCATTTAGTAGAGAATCCCATAGATGAAAAATATGAACCCTTGAACACATATTTTACGGACGAGGAAGTGATGCACGTCAATGAAGTGGAACGAGATGAGAAGTCGGGACGGAAATTGTCCTTCAATGGGGCTGCCAACATGAAAGGCGTCGGGATAGGAGCGATACTCATTTCTGAAGAAAGGCATTATTATCGGGTCACAAACTCCATTTCTATTGCACCAACAACATGGTTGAGTATGAGGAATGCATTTTGGGTTTGAGATTAGCAGTGGACATGGGTGTCCTGGAAGTCTTGGTCTTGGGGGACTCGGACCTTCTGGTACACAAGATCCAAGGGGAATGGGAGACGAGAGACGTAAAACTCATACCTTACCGGCAATACTTGTATGATCTTTGTCAGCGATTCCGGTCAGTAGAGTTCAGGCACATTCCCTGAATTCACAACGAGGTTTCCGATGCCCTGGCTACTTTGGCATCAATGTTACATCACCCGGACAAGGCTTATGTTGACCAGATACATATCCGGGTCCATGATCAACATGCTTATTGAAACATGGTGTAAGAAGAGCTCGACGACGAGCCTTAGTTCCACGACATCGAGGAATATATCAGGAAAGGTGTGTACCTGACGCAAGCCACGAGTGACCAGAAGAGAACAATCCGTCTTTTTTCAAGTGGGTTCTTCCTCAGTTGAGGGGTATTATACAAGAGAACGCCAGATCTGGGTTTGTTAAGATGCGTACATGCTTGGAAGGCGACGGTCATCATGAATGAGGTGCATGCTGGCATCTGCGCGCCGTACATGAGCGGATATGTTTTGGTAAAGAAGATTTTCTGGGCAGGGTATTATTGGCTCACCATGGAACGAGATTGTATCAGCTTTGTGCGCAAATTCCACCAGTGTCAGGTACACGGAGACTTAATTCACTCTCCTCCATCTGAACTGCACATAATCTCAGCACTTTCGCCTTTCGTTGCTTGGGGCATGGATGTCATTGGACCCATCTAGCTTGTAGCTTCCAATTGACACAAATTTATCCTGGTCGCTATTGACTATTTCACCAAGTTGGTTGAATCCAAAACTTTCAAGGCAGTGACCAAGAAGGCCGTGGTCAATTTCGTGCACACAAACATTATTTGTCGGTTCGGGATCCCCAAGACGCTCATCTCTGATAATGGGGAAAATCTCACCAGTCACCTAATGAGAGAGGTATGTCAGCAGTTCAAGATCACACATCGAAACTCTACCCCATACCGCCTCAAGGTGAATGGAGCGGTTGAGGCAACAAATAAGAACATAAAGAAGATACTTCGTAAAATGGTGGAAGGATCCAGACAGTGGCATGAGAAGCTGGCTTTTGCATTGTTAGGCTATCGCACCACTGTTCGCACTTTAGTGGGGGATACTCCATACTTATTGGTATATGGTATATAGGCGGTGATCCTGGCCGAGGTTGTAATCCCCTCTCTTCGGGTCATGGCCGAACCAGGAATCGACGACAAAGAATGGGTCAAAGCTCGTTTGGAACAATTAAGTCTGATTGACGAGAAAAGATTAGCGGCGGTCTGTCATGGCCAATTGTATCAACAAAGAATGGCCAGGGCATATAATAAGAAGGTGCGCCCCAGAAAGTTTGAAGTAGGTCAACTGGTACTAAAGTGCATTCATCCTCACCAGGCAGAGGCGAAAGGCAAGTTCGCTCCAAACTGGCAAGGGCCATTCATCGTATCAAGAGTGTTGTCCAATGGAGCCTTGTATCTGACGGACGTGGAAGGTAAATGTGCGGAAATAGCTATCAACGCGAACGTTGTCAAAAGATATTATGTATGATTTTCATTAGAACATGTTTTATACTTGACATCTGTTTGTACTTGGCACATTGGAAGATTTAAATGACGAAGGCATTTTGTTCTGCTACCTAAAAACTTTATCCTTTGCTAACCCCTTTTGAGCTTTAATTATTTTCTTTCATACCCCTCTTTCAGAATCAGCAACAAGTCAGAAGGGCAACTGTGAAAAGGTAGTGAAAGGAAACGAAAGGAAAAAATGAAAAAAAAGAAAGGGAAAGAGGAAAGAGAAATAAAACAAGGAAAAGAAAGAAAGAAAACAAAACAAAACAAACAAAACAAAAACAAAAAAAAAAAAGAAAAACATAAAGAACAAAAAGAAGAAAAGAACAACAAAAATAAGGATACGTAGACAACCTCTCGGTTCGATCTCAAAATAAAAATCCAAAAGTCCCCAAGCAAGAAACTGGGGCAGAAGTTGTGTTTGTTATAAGAATATGATTCCGAAAGTTGTAATCGAACCCATTTGAGTTATTTTGAGCCTACGATACCCTTTCTTTCTAACCCTATCCAAAAGCATACGTTACGGTCCAAAGAAAGACCTTCCGATTAGTCTTCAAAAATGCCGAGTCGAGCAGGTAGAGGGTATTCATGTCAGGGACAGCACTCTGAGCCAAGCATAAGAGATAATAAAATGAGAGAGTCTTATCTAGGAAAACCCTCACGGGACCATAAGGTGACGAGAGTTTGAGAGAAAGTAAAATCAGAGAGTCTTATCGGTGAAAACCTTCACAGGCACCGTAAGGCGAAGGTAAGGCAAAAGCAAAGCTCAGAAAGGAGATATTGATGGATGAAAATCGTAGAACAGGTAGAGCTAAGGTTTTGGTTGAAAGAAGTGGGTTAGAAGGGTCACGACAACAAAATCACGGCAACGGAAGGTCGGTCATCGAAACATATTGGGTCGATCAAGCTGAAGTGCATGTCATGATCATGAAAACCACTTGTTCCTCTTCAGATAAGTTTTCTTTCTGTTCTTTTCAATAGTCAGCGAGTCTGGAATTCTTTACCCTAAATACCACTTGGAGTCTTTGCATTTCATCTTTCTCTCGAATCGATAGAGCTTTTGTTTAAGCAAGCGGGGGGAATTTCAAAGCTGATTAACAACTCCCAAATGAACAAAGCGCACGGCGCCAAACGGGAAAGGTCACAAGGTCACAGGGTTTGATCGAGCGTAACACGTCACTCGTCAGGGAAAGACATAAAGAATTTCGGTGAAGGATTGAGAGTGCAACATAGGGTAAGAAGCAAAAGTGAGGGCATAAAGGGATAAGGATTTCTGGCAGGGGTTCGAAAATAAACACCAGGATGAGAAACAAAACAAAGCAACAAGGGTTAAAGCATAACACCCTAACTCAGCAATCGTCAGAGAGGGGCATAAGGCTTCTTGAAAAGAGGCAAAAGCGCATTACAAAGGTGGAAATGGCCGTGAGAGTTGACCCAGCATTGATATATCAACTCGCCAATCATCGGGAAGGGGCATAAAATTTTTTGGTAAACGGTCGGAAGTGCAACACAGAGTAGGGAGGGATATAAAGGAACAAAAGGCGAAGGCCAACAAAACACCATAGACGGATTGGGTGATTTCAAGAAAGAGGGCAGGGATTTTGGCAAAGGAATGGAAAGGTAACACGGAGACAAAGAACAAGATAAAGCCGCAAGGTTTAGAGGATCAGCCAAGAATAATACATTGACTTGGCAATCTCGAGAAAGGTGCAAAGATTCTGGCAAAAGGGCTAGAAATGTAATACAGTTATGGAGAGCAAAGTAAAGCCGTAAAGGTTCGAGGGGTCAGCCAACCAACTCAGGCAACACATCATCAACATGGAAATTTGAACACAACGGAACATGAAAACGAGGAGGCCACTTCCAACAAGAATGCTGCGAGCCAACCACCACTTTTCAAACTGACAAGTTTTCTTTGATTTACACAGGGGCAGAAAAATTCTAGAAGAGCCTAAGGGAGGCCACCCGCAGGGGAAAGCAAGCACACGGAAGGTATGATCAAAATCTCGGAACCCACCTGGAAATGGAACTCAGTTAAAATTCCAAAGGGGCATAGTCCATTATAAACACCCTCCCTAGCAAAGAGCACAATGGTACAAAACTTTAACTAGAAAACCCCAACAGAAACAACTGAAGGTCAAAAGAGGCATGGAAGTTGAGATGGAATGCAGCTTAAAACTCAAAAAGGTGTGGGTAACATGGGAAACATCAACACCTTCCCTGGGAAGAGTCGCAGAAACCCTCTTGGACAATAATCACTAGCAGAAACAACTTGCATGTTGAAGTCAAAATTGGTATTTAAATGGGAGACTTCAGGACCCTCCTGGAAAATAGGACTCATTTTAAGGATAGGAGTAATCATAAATAACAAAGGGCATAAAACGACTTGCATGTTGAAGTAGGACGCAGTTAACAGTTTCTAGGACCCTCCTGGAAAATGGGACTTAGCTTAGAACACAAACAGTTGGGTGGAATGGTCAAACCCAAATACTTCCCCAACCAGAGTCAATAGGAGTCATCGGGACCTTCCTGAAAAATGAGACTTAGATTAGATACTTCCCCAGCAAGGGTCATCAGGACCCTCCTGAAAAATAGGATTTAGAAGGAAAATTTCAAATTTCCCTAGCCGAGTCAGCAAGAGTCATCAGGACCCACTTGAAAAATGGGACTTAGAGCCAAAATCTCCCAGCCAGAGTCAACAAGAGTCATCAGGACCCTCCTGAAAAATGGGACTTATAGCCAAAATCTCCCTAGCCAGAGTCAACAAGAGTCGATAAGAGTCATCAGGACCCTCCTGAAAAATGGGACTTAGAGCAAATATTCCCCCCCAGCTAAAGTCAATAAGAGTCAATAAAAGTCATCACGACCCTCCTGAAAAATGGGATTTAGAAGGAAAATTTCAAATTTCCCCAGCTGAGTCAGCAAGAGTCATCAAGACCCTCCTAAAATGGGACTTAGATTAGCTATTTCCCCAGCAAGAGTCAACAATAGTCGTCAGGACCCCCCTTCCCCCGTGGATAGTGGGATGTAGCCCTAAATACTAACCCTCAACTGTCACCTTTTGCCATCAGATTAAGAGTTTTCAGGACCCGCCTTGATAAAGGGAAGTACTTTTAATCATTAGTCACCAGCATATTCCCAGCAGATATAACTCGTAGCAATACATAGTGGAAAATAATACCTTTTTAGAAACACAACATAATCTTGAAATTGTCAGTAGTTGAGAATGGTCAGGACCAGTTTTAAAAATCAGGTGTCCACCAGTAAAACAAGGGAATATTTTTCAAATTTTTAAGTATTTGCAATCACGCACCCACCTAGAGAACAAGGGAACATTTTTTAAAATTTCAAATTTTCGAAATCAGGCGCCCACCTTTAAAATAAAGGAATATTTTCAAGATTTTAAGTTTTGACAGTCAGGCAGCCACCTGTAAAATAAGGGAATAATTTTTGAAATTTTAACAATCAGTCTCCCACCTGTAGAATAAGGGAATATTTTCAAGATTTTAAAGTTCCAAATCATGCGCCTACCGGTAGAACAAGGGAATATTTCTCAAATTTCGAAATCAGGTGCCCACCTATAAAATAAGGGAATATTTTCAACATTTTAAGTTTTGGCAGTCAGGCGCCCACCTGTAGAACAAGGGAATATTACTCAAAATTTAAGTTTTTGTAATCAGGCGCCCACCTGTAGAACAAGGGAATATTTTTCAAATTTCAAGTTTTAGTAATCAGGTGTCCACCTGTTGAACAAGGGAATATTTTTCAAATGTCAAGTATTGATAATCGGACACCCACCTGGAGAACAAGGGAACAGAGTTCGTCTTCAGCAATCAGGAACCCACCTGGAGAATAAGGGGATATTTATTGGAATCAAGTTTTGATCAGGTGCCCACCTGCAGGACAAGGGAGGATCTTCCAAAATTGAGAGTTCAGGCAATCAGGCGCCCACCTGTAGAACAAGGGAATGCTTTCGACAGAGTACATCTTAAGACCAACAATTCGGCATCAAACATAGAGGAAGAGAAATACCAGACAACAAGATGACAAGAAGTTCCACAGCAAGAAATGCGAAACAACAAGGCAATAAGGACGTAGAGCAAGTCGGAAGATATAGATAGGTTTCTTGTAATCCATAGTTCATGTTTTAGGCTAGCTTATTTACTTTTCACAATGGTGTAATAAGGGGGTCTAGCAGCAGTAACATCGGCAGCAACAGTAAACTCACAGCCTCGGTAGTCCCAGCTACCAAACACTCCAGAACTACATTAACCTGATTCTTTTATCGCAAGGATATGTAGGAAACCTTTGAAGTAAAATTCGGTCAGGAGTTTTCAAAGTGCATAACACGGAGTATTCAGTCGGATGAAAATCGTTCATGTTTGCTCACTTATCTTTGCGCGAAAACTCTTCATTTTTCCGCGCAAAAATGGGCAGCTGTGAGCATATGATTTTTACCTTGTTAAGACGACTCCTACAGGACTCTCAGGTTTAAAGATTTTTCCTTTTTAATATTTATTTTTAGGATTTAATTGTGTGTGTTAGTGTGTTTTCAGTAACATATGTATAAATTCATAAAATATACAAATGCATAACCATTTAGGATTTAACTTCATATTTTTGCTAGTTTAGTTGGTGATTAGGGTTATTTTTGCAAATACAAAAATCAAAAACTTTAAGTAGTATTTCTGGCATTTTAATTGTTTTGTTTAATTTTAGTTTGTTGCATTTTATTGTTTGTGATGCATAAATAGACAATTATTAGGTTGAAGAAAACAACAAAACAAAACAAATTATATAACTACCCAGGCTGGCCACAATTGGGCTAAGACCTGGGTGGCCCAAACCCTTTTGCCCTGTAAAAACACCCATGCCCAGCCCAAAAAGAGGGTCCCCGAACCAGTCCACACACAGTCCTTCAAAACAACACTGTTTTGAAGGTCACTCATCTCAGCCATTGATCTCAGCCCATCCAATGGTCCTGGATCATTCCCAAAACCCCTATATATATATTTCAAAACGTATCTGCATATGCAGAGACCAACACTGCCTTCCTCGTACAAATAGTGCCGATTGTAACACCACCCCTTCACCGCCATGAGCCGTTGACCACCCATCAACCACCCTAACGCCGCCGCCGGAAATCGCCTCTCGGCGGCGGCCAGTCACAAAACCGCCCCAAATTTAAAGCACCGGACCACCACGGCCCCCTCTTTCCCGTCCTGTGGTTGGATTCCTTCGAACAAGTCCCCATCTTTTTGAATATTCAAAAAAAGGATCGACGGAACCACCATCTCCGGCGACCCAACCCCAAACTAACCTGAAACTACACCTCTCAACCACCTCCCCTTCCCCTTTTCCAACCATCCAAGCCATATCCTTCAAATCCCAACAGACCGGCTCAAATATTAAATCTAAGTACATCCTATATCCTAAAACCCACCGGACCTTGTTAAAACTGGCCTCAGATGACCCCCTTCTATCCCTTTCCCCAACCGTAACACCTACAACCCTCGAACCCAACTAATTACAAAGAAAAATCAAATCTGAGACCTTACTTGGTCTCAGAATCAATGAACCCCATTCTTAGCCTTTTTCCCTCTTTGATACTCAAGGAAAAAAGCCTTAGTGGAGTGCAAGACCTCTAAAAGGGGTCCTAGACTCGTGGAATTGGAAAATTTCGAGTTAGAACTCCATGCACAAATGCTAAGTTCCCTATTCCCTAATTATTTTCAATGCTTGTATCTTGTGTATATTTCCTGCCTCAATTACTTTGTTTTTCTTTAAATTTTATTTGTTTTATGTATTTTTCATCATAAATTGGTCATTCTTGCTTGTTATCCTTCTAGTTACCTTTAGTGTTACTGATTTGTTGGTCTCATGCTCATCCTTATCTCCTGACTTGTGTTTGTTCATCCCTGAAAACTCTGAATGATTGATAAAACACTTATCCTTGGTGTCCTTATTTGAAACTCTGGGCGGGTCTCCTTTTAAGATCTTATACCTATCATGGCTCTTGTTTCGTTTACGTTTGTCAGGTTAAGTTTTGGGTGAATATTTTAGCTTATCATATTAGTCTTGTTCTCGTATAGCCTGAGTACTTAATCTCCCTTCTTGCTTCTAAGTTTTACTGAGTGTTGTAACTTGGTCATTTTTATAAGTCCTGCATTTGTTGATTTGTTTCCTTTCCTGATTGTTTTGGTCCATTTTGAAATATTCATATAATCCTGAAGTTTTGATAATTGTTTTCTTGAATCCATGAGTTGCATTGTTTAATCCTTAAACTCTTTGAGTAGCCACTTCTACATAATTGAGTCTGTAGTTTAGATTCAGATTTTGACCCATAACCTGAATGCAATTAACTAGGGTCCGATTTGACCAAATAATTGAAAACCAAGGTTAAAACTTAGGTCAGTAATTTGGAAAAGGAACAGGGGTACAAAGGGTATTTGAATACAATGAATCCTGTAACCACTCCTAGAACATTCTAGTGAGGGGTTTAGGCATAATTTCTGCCTCAAACTTGAGGCACAAGTCAGAAAACTAAGGACTATTTGGGTAAAACTGAAAATTGGTTAAGGGACTAAAAGGAAAACAAAGGAATTGGTGTTGCCCTAAGGCTTCAATTATAAAAGGGGGCAATCTGAACATTTGAAAGTGCTGGAACTTTGAGATTTTCCGGCAGATTTTTCTTTTTGAAGCTTTTAGTGAACTAAGATATATATAAATATATATTAGTCTCTCCAACCTTCTTCGGAAATCTTTTGGTGTTGTTCTATTTCCACTGAATCTTCCTTGATAACAAGTTTGAGCATATTAAGTTGTTTTAAGGATCAACTAGTATTACATGTTTTTTCTCAAAAACCTTCCTGAATCTCTGGGTGATTATTGGCTGATTGGCTTTGCTTGCCTGCTACTTGTTGCATTACTCATATGCTTTCTTTCATTTTGGCATTCCATGTACCATTCCTTGCTCGGGTTCTGAAACTACAGCCATGTATATTCAAGCTTGTAGCTGATCATGAAGTTAATACATTTTGTTTCTCAGTTCATACGATGACTGTCATTTATTTTCTACTAGTATTATTGACTTTGTATTAAACATGAACATGTATTGTATTAAACATGAACATGTACTAATTGGGGACTAATGTCAGGACTGTGCCTTTAATTCGTTTAACTTCTAGTACCTTTAGAGATAGTCTATTCAAATCTATTTAGTATTTACAAACTTGAATTATAGTAGATGTTTGATAACAAAATATATGTGTACTCTGAATGATGAATAGTTCGAGTAGTTTCTTCAAATATCAAGATGGAAATCTGATTTGTAACTGGATAACGAGAAATCATCTGCATCAAATTTTTTATTTATTTAAATACCTGCAGTACACTTTATGACAACCAGGTGTATTGTTTTAATGAATGTGATACGATTGAAAAAAGGGTTGACTATTAGTCTTTTATAATGGACTCATTGGTCCAACGCTTCTGGGCCCAATTGGAAGGCCCAGTGGCTGCCAGTTGTGGTATAAACAATACATATCCCTAGGCTAATCAAAATAAAGCCCAATATATAATTAGCCACGAATGAGGCTAAAATACAAATGTCGAATTCTTCCAAGTGCATTATTCGTGTATAAATTATTAGAACACCTACAAGAATAATAGAACACTTAGTGTGCTTTAGGTCTCCTTATTAGAATAAAGTGAGCCGCGCTAATTTAATCAAACACCACGCGAGGCTCCCTTAACTAATTAAAACACACAAAAAAATCGAAAGTTCCGTTTAGCGAATTTCACGGTCTTCCACGAATCTTTGAAGACATAATGTTATAGGCGCGAATTTATTAATAAAATTACCTTCCTAAACTTCGGTGCGCATTTATGTGACCCGAATCCAAATATCAACGAAGTTGAAATGTGTCAAAATCCACGAATGCATTTATGTGACGTGGTTCGATGCATGTTTTAGCAACGTTGCAATTTTCTCTAAAAATAGTGATAAAATTGGTTTAAAGTTTAAAGGCACATAAGTTAAAATATGTTCTAAAATCAGATAATTTAAGCCAAAATATAATAGTTGAACGACCGTGCTAGAACCACGGAACTCGAGAATGCATAATACCTTCTCCCGAGTTAACAGAATTCCTTGCTCGGATTTCTAGTTCGCTGACTGTAAACAGAGTCATTATTTTCCTCGATTCGGGATTCTAACTGGTGACTTGGGACACCATAAATCTCCCAATTGGCGACTCTGAAACTCTCTTAAAAATTGAATCTTGTTTCGATTGTCCTTTAATTGGAAAAACTCATTTATCTACGCCCTTCGCCGAGTTGTAGTAGCCAAAAGGAGGTGTGAGAGGGACCTCAGCACTAGAATCACGAACATAAGCCAAATAGGCCAAACACCCCTTCTCGACCATACGCCGAGCCTTCACATAAGAGATAACAATATGGGTATAATGACCAGGAGTCCCTTTCCACTCTCAACGAGGCAAACCCGGTAAGGCTAAGGTCTCAGTCTTGGCATGACAGTCCAAGATAGCATGGTAAGGTGATAACCAGTCCATCCCCAATATAACATCGAATCGACCATGTCTAGAAACAACAAATATACACGAGTCTCAAGACCTCCAATCACCATAATACAAGAACGATGGACTCAATCTACCATAATATAATGACCCACTGGTGTGTAGAAACATATACAAGGATACTCAAAGAATCACTAGGCGTGACCAAATACGATGCAAAATATGAGGACACATAGGAGTATGTAGACCCTTGATCAAATAACACTGAAGCATCTCTATCACAAACCAGAACAGAACCTGTGATAACTGCATCGGAAGCCTCAACCTCAGGCCTGGCTGGAAGAGCACAACATGGGGTTTGAGCTCCACCACCCTAGACTACCTCTCTGGGACAGCCTGCAGCTGGCTGGCCTCCACCTCTAGCGGTCTGAGCTCCACCTCTAGTACCTCTACCTCTACCTCTACCTCTAGCACATCTACCCCTACCTCTTGCTAGCTGGGTAGGTTGTGGAACACCCGGTGCCTGAACCATAGCATGGGAACCCTGCTGCTGCGACTGATTACCCACCAATCTCAGGCCAGCCCTCCTGATATGACCATACTCACCACACTCGTAGCATCTACCCGAGTGTTGCGGCTGAGGAAACTGAGATTGACTTTGATGACCTCCTTGAGAACTCTAGACTGGCGGTGCACTGATAGGAGCTGGTGGTGCACTATAGGGCTGTCTATCAGAATATTGCATGTGAGAACCATAACCACCTAAAGCACCGTGAGAAACATGAAGTGCTGACTGAAAGGACCTAGGAGAATGGCCTCTACCGTGTGAATCCTTGCCCTATGACCACCCTCCCTGTGATAGAACCATCTTAACTTTCGGGTCCATATTGGCTGCCTCCTGGAAAGATATCTCACTCCCAGTCTCTCTAGCCATCTGATGATGAATTGGTTGAATGACTCCATAACCTCATCACTCTCTATCTCTCTCAGTGGGAAGTATGATTAGAGCACGGCGAGCCAAATCGATGAATCTAGTCTCGTACTGGGTGACAGTCATGGAACCCTTTTGGAGGCGCTTAAATTGCCTCCAATAGGACTCCCTCTGTGTAATTGGGAGAAACTTCTCCAGAATAACTGCATGAATTGCTCTAGGTCAAGGTTGGTGATCCGTCTGGTCTAGCCAAGCAATAATCTCTCCACCAAGTCTTGGTAGGTCTGGAAAAGTGATATATGGAAAAATCGACCCCGTTGGTCTCAACTATCCGCATGTTACTAAGAATCTCATGAAATCTATCTAAATAATCTTGGAGATCCTCAATAGATGCACCGTTGAAAGTAGTAATGAAGATCTTATGAACCTGTCCAATCTCCACAAAGGATCGACAGACATAGCTACACAATCGCTGTTTGAGCTACCACACCTGGCTGAACTGCTCTAACAGGCTGAGCCGCTGGAGTTTAAAATTGGGGAGTTGCCTACTCCTGAGTGCGAGTAGCAGGAGTCTGGGTTCCTCCTCTAGCCTGAGAGACGGCTGGTGACGCACTCTAAAAGCCCCACTAGTCTGACCAAAGAATCTTGAAGAATTAGGGTAGCAATAAATCCTCTAGGACCTGAGTTAGGCCTACCGGAATTGATGGGGACGGAACCTTATCATCAAAGTTAACTCTAGGCTCCACTGCATGTGCTGCTACCCTGGGCTAAGATCTAGCCATGTCTCGCCCTCTAGAACTGCCTCGGCCTCGACCTTTACCCCTCGTGGGAGCTGCTGTTATGGGCTCGGACTGCTAATCGGTGGATGAGGAAATGCATGTTCTCACCATCTGCGAAAGAACAGAGTAGAAATTCAACTCTCATTGAGAAATCAAACCGCACGACAAGAAAGAACAAATGAAAAGTTTTTCCTAATTCTGTACCCTCTGACAGATAAATACAGATGTCTCTGTACTGATCCTTCAAACTTTACTAGGCTTGTCCGTGAATTTTGAGACCTATGTAACCTAGAGCACTCAAACTAACTTGTCATGAGCCAGATTTTTCACCCTTTGGGGTCGTGATGGTGCATACTCGTAGAAGCAAGGCAAGCCACAAAATATAGAAATTCTAACTCTTTCATTTTAATCCTTCTTAACAACTTGAACTAAAAAGTGATCAACATTTAAATAATAGCGAAAGATGAAATCAAGTGGAAGACTTAGTCTAATTTAATATTAATAATTAGTACAAGAATGCCAACATGCACCTCTACCCAGAAACTGGTGTCATATCACAAACTGTCTATTGGTACTACATACAAGTGTTTGAAAAAGGAAATGCAGTATGCCTCGGAAACAAGTGAAAACCGATCATATAATAGGTAGGAGAGAACGTTGGGCCTGTAGACGCCTGATAGACTACCTCGGGATCTCTGGATGGACTAAAGGCTGGCTCCCCAAGTGCTACTACCTAAATTATGCTCCGATACCAGCACATAGTGCACAGTATAGGAGCAATACAACTGACCCCATGTTGTGATAAGTGCCTGGCCTAACCCCAGCAAAAGTAGTGACGAGGCTAGGACCATACTCCAGATAAACCTATACAGTTATATAATATACTGCGGAAAAATAACAGGAATAAACAATTTAAATGGGAGGGGGTACATACTACGGGGAAAATGCCAAATCTAGCAGAAACTTAAGAGGAATAAGAGAGAACAGCTCAAAATCTACAACAAAACCATAGTAATACTGTTGCGGCGCGCAACCCGATCCAATATAACATTTGTTGCGGCGTGCAATCTGATCCATATTTAGTATTATTGCGAAGTACAACCCGATCATTATTTAATATTGTTGCGGCGTACAACCCAATTCATATATTTATATACCTTTAGCAAAAAGCATACCAAGTGTCCTGGCAAGGGATCAACAATAAACTACACTATCCCAATAAGGGATTCGACAGTAAGAGTACATACGTCCCGGCAAGGGAGAATTAGCTATAACCAATCTTAACTCAACTTCTACTCATCTCACCTAACACCAATACTCAATCACAAGTAATTTCCAAGAAAAAAAATTTAATTCTTGCCCAATATCAAGAATCCTCAATTAAAGCATTCATAGTATCATTTAAGTATGCAATAAATTTCAACTTAAGACCCACGGTCATGCTTGACACCAACGTATAGATACTAGTCACCACGCATATACGTCATACTCAACAAGAAGAAAATAGCAAATAGTACATAACTCCTAATACCTCAAGCTAAGGTTAGACCGAACACTTACCTCGAACTTCCATGGCCAACTCAAGCCTCAAACATCGCTTTCCCTGTCGAATTTGGCTCCAACTCAATCGTATCTATACATAATTGATTAATAACATCAATATATGCTAAAATCCAATCCCAATGCTTAATTATAGCTTCCTAATTATTCTTCCCAAAAATTCAAAAAATAACTCCTGACTCGCTTAGTCAAAACACGAGGTTCAAACCAAAACGGATCACTTATTCACCCACAAGCCCGAATATATAATTTGTATTAAAATACGACCCCAAAACGAGGTCGAATTCCCAAATAATCAAAATCCCTAACTTTACCCAAATTCCTAATTTTATACCCTTAATCTCATGATTTAGGCCTAGAAATCTAGTGGGTGTTGATAAAAATGAAGAAAACAAATCAAAGATTACATACCCAAGAGGTTATGGTGAAGGAGTTCTTCAAAAATCTCCCTAAGAGGTGTGGAGAAGATGAAGTTTGTGAAAAATAATGAAAATCCCGTAATGCGTTCTATTTTTGAACTTAAAATAACTGGGCGAAATTGGTCAACGTGTTCGCGATAGGTTCATCGCATTTGTGATGGGCTACGCCTTCACGTTCGCGGAAGACGGTTCGCGTTCACGAAGAAATGACCCCTCGAGCCTTCACGTTCGTGTCCATGTGGTCGCGTTCGCGTAGGTATAATACCCCTCCCCTGCCTAGGCTCAATTAGCCTTTGCGTTCGCGTTACCAAGACTGGATTCGCGAAGGGAAGACTCCCCAAAGCTTCGTGTTCGTGACCTGGGTTACACGTTCGTGTAGAAGGAATTTTCCTTCAGTATAAATAACCCATCGCATTTACGAGGGTCCTTCCGAGAACGCGAAGAAGAAATTATCAGCACACCAGAAACTAGAAAAACCTGCAACTTTTGAGTTCCATTAACCTTCCGAAATTCACCTGAGCCCTCGGGGCTCCAAAACCAAACATACAAATTCAAAGACACCACATGAACTTATCCATGCGATCAAATCATCAAATTAACATCATTAGCATCGTATTAAACCTCAAAATCAATGAATTATTTCAAACTTCTTAAAACATCAAATTTTGCAATTTAGGTCCGAATCACATGAAACAGATTTCGTTTCTTACCAAACTTTGCAGAATTATCTTAAACCACATATAAGACATGTACCGAGCGTCGTAACCAAAATACGGGTCCGATACTAACATGTTCTGATCAAAATTCATTTCCAAATCCTTTAAACAAATTCATAAAATAATTTTCTTTAAAAATTTATTTCTCGGGCTTGGGACCTCGGAATTCGATTCTGGGCATACGCCCAAGTCGATATTTTCCAATGGACCCTCCGGGACCGTCACTTTATGGGTCCAGATTTTTTTTACCCAAAACGTTAATTGAAGTCAAATTAATATTTTTTTGTAGTCAAAATTTATCATTTTTTTACAATTTTTCTCATTTAAGCTTTCCGGCAATGCGCCCAGACTGTGCACACAAATCGAGGCGATGCTAAAAGAGGTTTTTAAGGCCTCAGAACACAAAATTCAATTTAAAATCAAGTTATCACACATAGCTTGAGAGATTACGAGTTGTGTCTTATTTGCTACGTGTTACTTGTTGAGTATGACGTATAGGCATGGTGACGGGTATCTATATGTTGGTGTCAAGCATGACCTTGAGTTTTAAAGTGAAATTGTTGAGTTCTTAATAAATACTATGAATGACAAAGTTGTTGATTCTATGTGTTGAGCAAGGATTATGATTATTCTCGTGGAAATTACATATGATTGAGTATTGGTGCTAGTTGAGGAAGTTAGATGTTGGAACGAGTTTGGTTATAGTTGCTTTTCCTTTACCGGGATGCATTTATGTATATTATCAATTCCCTCACCGGGATAGTACTTTCTTTATTGATCCCTTGTCGGGACTCTCTTGGTGATTTGATGTTGAATTGTATATATGTGGATCGGGTCGCACGCTGCAATAATATTACATTTGGATCAGGTTGCACGCTGCAACAATATTATGTTTGGATCGGGTTGCATGCCGCAACAATAATGTAATTGGATCAGGTTTCATGCCGTAACAATGATAAATGATATGGACCAAGTTGCACGCTGCAACAGCATTATTATGATTTGGATCGGGTTTCGCGCTACAATAATAGATAATAAAAAGTGCTTATTGACTAGTTACGAGTTCCTTTTTCTTTTGCTGTGAATCCTAGATTGTCCTTATTCTTTTCTCTAAAATTACTATTGATAAATGGTATTCCCCCACAGCATGTCGCTCCTCCCATCTTTACATGTTTATTTCGATTTTATTTTCCGATGTATAGTATATAACTGCATGAGTTTAATTGGTAGTCTGGTCCTAGCCTCATCACTACTTCACCGGGGTTAGGCCAGGCACTTACCAGGGCATGGGATCAGTTCTGTTGATGCTAAACTCTGCATTGTGTGCAAATCCAGAAGCGTCAACTTTTGGACCATAGATTTGGGTGGCTATCTTCAGTCCTGTCAGAGATCCCGCGGTAGTCCTGCAGGCGTCCGCAGGCCCCGGCATTCTCTTCTATATTTATATTCTGTTTTCATCTACTTCAGAGACAGATTGTATCTTTCTTTCCAGAACAATTGTTTTTAGTATTCATAAATGGTCCGTGATATTGTGACACCAGTTCCGAGAAGAGATTTACTTGATATTGTGGTACTTTTTTTTGGCTAAGTTATCATATTATGTCTTCTGTGTGTATTTAATTGTTGCTAATATTTCACTGTTGATCGCATGATGATTTAAACTATTAGTTAGTGAATTTATAACACTCGATTTCCTAGCTTTCACGAGTAGGCGCCATCACAACTCCCGAGGATGGGAAATCCGGATCCTGACATGTTGTTGTTGTTGTGGAGATTTTGGTATTGAAATTTTAGTTTATGAATTGAACTATATTGTTATTTAGGGATTTTGGAACGCTTGCAGGCGGTGTAGCTGCCAAAACAGTAATTTTATTCCAAAATTATTACCCTAAAAAGCGACCAAAGTTGGTCGCTTACCTATTAAAAAAATTCTGCCAATTAGCGACCAAGGTTGGTCACTTATATCTAAAAAAATTAAAAAATTAAAAATTCACAGTTTTATTAAAAAACATATCATGGAAATTTGCGACCAAGGTTGGTCGCTTATATACAAAAAAAAAAGTAAAAAATTAAAAATAAGCGACCAAAGTTGGTTGCGTACGAACCCAGATTGTTAACTATATATTTTTATAAAAATAATATATAGTTTAATTTACAGTCCGACGTTGGTCGCTAACTTTTGAATTATAATAATTAAAAAGATATTATAATTTAAATATACAGACCAACATTGGTCGCTAAATTTATATTATTAATATATTGTACCAACTAAAGTTGGTCTGTATTTTGTTTACACTGAGTATTTGGTCATTGTACCTTAGCGGCCAACTTTGGTCTCTAAGGTAAAAGGACCACCAGTACAGCTACCAAGCCTGTTTGGACGCGTTTTGCTCGGTATATTGAGATAATAGATCAACGTTGGTCGCTATATGTGGTCGTTTTTTTTTCGAATTTCTAGTAGTGTCTCCTTACTAGAGCATCTGGGCTTCTCCTCTAAACATACCCGAACAAACTGAGCCTCGCTTCCCGCATATTATCATCAATGGGTGCCACGCACACATTCTCCCGAGTATCAGCATTCCAAATCTCATCCTAAATTTTACTAAAAGTTAGATTCATTTAAATAGCTAGTAATTTATTTATACAAACTTCATAATTGTGACGAACCGATCAGTTGTCTCATGAATTACCGCTCCATTTTCCCATTTCTACTCTTTATTGCTTTGGTTACCAATTTTATATGTGATTGGTTGGCTCTGGTTCAGAAAGGTTTTGAGAAGAATTGAGACACTTAGACTCTTTAAGAAAGCTTAAGTTGGAAAAGTCAACCGGATATTAACTAATGGGTTATAGGGATCGGATGTAAGTTTCGATGGTTCGGTTAGCTCCGGGAGGTTACCTGGGACTTAGGAGCGTGATCGGAACGAAATTTGGAGGTTCAGAGTAGATTTAGGCTTGAATTGGCGAAGTTGATATTTTGGTGATTTTCAGTTAGTAGGCGAGATTTTGAAATAGGGGTCGGAGTGGAATTTCGAGAGTTGTAGTAGTTCTGTTATGTCATTTGGAATGTGTGTGCAAAATTTCAGGTCATTTGGACGTGATTTGGTTGGATTTTTTTATTAAAAATGAAATTCGAAAGATTTTGAAAACTTAGGCTTAAATCTGATGTGTCTTGATTTATTTGATATTGTTTGAGGTGTTTTGAAGATTGGTACAAGTTTCAATAAGGTTATGGGATATGTTTGTGCTTTTGATTGAGGTCCCGGGGGCCTCGAGGTGAGTTCGGATGGTTGACGGGAGAGTTTGAGACTTTGTGAAGTTGCAAAAATTTTTGCTGCTTCTGGAATTTTCGCACCTACGGATTGCGGACCACAGGTGCCATGCCGCATATGTGGGAAAAAAGGTCACAGAAGCGGAAGCTGAATAGTAGATAGGAAACCGCAGAAGTGGTTAGGAGGACTGCATCTGCGATGTCGCAGATGCGTGTATAGGACAACTGAAGCGAATAATGGGAAGTAAGTGAAAAACCGCAGAAGCTTGGTTGACCGCAAATGTTGTACCACAAATGCGAAATATTGGCCGCAGATGCAAAAATACTTGGGCCAGAAAGTATAAACTGTGTCCTTCGTGATTTTTGTGCTATTTCACCATTTTTGAGTCGTCTTTGAAGCTTTTTGGAGGATTTTGAAGAGGGATTTCCAGGGAACTTCACTGAGATAAGGAATTTGGACCTAAAACGTGTTTTTATGCTAGTATTTCACGGATTAGAGCTATAATTATGGGAATTTCGGGGTTAAAATTGGAAAAACTAGGGCTTGGTATTAGAGACCTAGACTTGAGGATTTGAAGGACTACTTAAGGTCGAATTTCAGATTTTTTGATACGTCTGAACTCGTGGAGAGATAAGGAACCTATTGATGTGAATATTATCGAATTCTGAGACGTGAGCCGGGGGTCGAGTTTTGATAATTTCGGAATTTGTGTCGTATATTGATTATTATTGCTTGAGCTTCTTTCCCTTAGCATATTGTAACGCCGTGATTCTAATTTTGGATAGATTCGATGAGAGTGGAGGCAGATTCGAGGGGCAAAGGCATCACGAGCTAAATATTTGACCAGTTTGAGGTGAGTAATGATTGTAAATGATGTTCTGAGGTAAAAAATCATGCATTGTACATCAGTGTGCTATGTTGAGGTGACGTACACGCTTGATGACGAGCATGTGGTCATGCACTATTGGGGATTGTGACTTAGTCTGTCCTGAATGACTATTTTATCGCGTATTTGACTGAAATCTATTCGTTATCATCATTATTTAGGCTAATGCAATATTTGGGCCTCATGCCAACTATTTGAATCCTTCGGGGATTTTTATTGATATTTCCTTACTGTGTGACTTTATAAGTAAACTTAGAAATGATATATTTCACTGTTTTCATACTTAGCCATGTTTACTATGTTTTAACACTTATATGATCTTTTAAATGATAATCGGGCTGAGAAATACTCTTTTACTACTACCGAGTGGCTTGTGAGGATTTTTGACTAAGTAAGGCCGATGGCCTGAGATATGTACGTCATGAGGTGGCTTGATTGATATGAGACTGAGGTCCTAGTGATGATGCCACGAGATGGCTTGATATTGAGCTTGGGATGTAAGGGGCCCCTCCAGGAGTCTGCACAACCTCAGTGAGCGCGGGTACCAATGTGATGTGAGATGTAGCCCGAGGAGCTCGTATTGTTCTGAGATATTGCCCGAGGGACAAATTTATTGATATTGTGCCCGAGGGGTAAACCTTTATATGTTTATCTTTCTTAATTGTCTGTCATTATCTATTTAATTGTTGGAAAGGCTTTTTATGAAGTTTAAGTTGAGTAAAATGACCTTTTCTCATATTTTTACTGAGTTACTGTTTTTACTCGTTTTACTACAACATTATAGCCGGTAATGTTCCTTGCGTGTTTTCCTACTTTCGGTCTTTATTTATGTTTATTACTCACTGAGTTGGAGTACTCACTTTACTCCCTGCATCACGTGTGCAGATTGAAGTACATTTGGTCCCGCTCCCGAGTGTTGATCCTTTCCAGCTTAGGCGGATCCGAGGAGTCTCTAGGTAGTTGTTGGCATTCGCAGCCCGGAGCTTCTTACCTATCTTATTTTCCATGTTCTTAGTTTATGTATTAAACTATGTAGACTTCTTTGAGTATTCCGAATTGTTTAGATGCTCATTACTAGCGACACCCCGATGTCAGGCTGTGTTGGTATTTAATTCTGCAACTATAATGTTATTTTGGGATTATATTTCTGGTAAAGACTAGGTATTTATTATTCTAACTGCTTAAGGTGAATTGGAAGTGTGTCGATTGGCCTTATATTTACGAGAGATGTCATTACGATAGAGTTTGAGTGTAGGATTGTGACAATAACTTCTTTTATTATAAAAAGGAGTTAATGACATTTTGCACAATATAATATAATACTAAAAAAATTGTAGTAAAATAGTCGTTAAAGTTTTTGCATTTAGAAAGTCTCATTTTTTATCTATTTAGAATTAAAAATATGAGGAACAGATGTGTATTGCCGCTAGGGTTGTGCATATATCGGGGAATAATGATAGTCCGAACGATTCGTTAATGATTCGTTAACGATTTAGTTTTATTTTTTTACTATTGAATTATCAGTTCGGGCCTCACTTTACCAAATTTTATTAACATTTTAACCAATAATTCAATATAATTTAATAAAATTACAATTTTTATCGTTAAGTATATAAATACATCCAGGGCTTCGGCCTTCCGTTCATTCTCCTTTTTTTCGGAGCTTTTCTCAGCCGCAAGTCTTCACTTCATTCCATCAATGGTAGATGTAAGATGTGCTCTTGAAAATTAATTTAAGCTTCTTGAATAATTTGAGGTAGGATATAACATCCTTAACATTCACTATTGTTCTTTTACTCACTGGCCAAATTAACTACAAAATACCATTTGTGACGTCTAGACTTTAGTGAATTGTTCTTTTTTTTTGGCTTAACTACATGTCAACTTTATGTAAAATTATTCTTTACTAGATTACTTCCTTTTCGCTCCCTGTAATATGAAAAATCGAAGGAACTTGCAACTGGTATCATGTGGTCAAGTAAGCAACTTGCAATTAGTAAAACAAAAATATGTATTTTACATGAAAAATAGAACGGCGAAATAACTATACTTGGAATCTGATTATGCAAACTCTAATGATTGAAGCACAGTCCATATGTATTATACATTATACTTCTTATTATTTTATAAATCAATAACTTAACAGAAAATTTGATAACCGATATTTTATCAGTTCAACTACCGGTTTAATATATTTATAAAACAATAACCTATATGTTAAACTAATAATATTCACAACCGAATCAAATCTATTGACACTACAAAAAAATGCCTAATTTGCGGGGGGGGGGGGGGGGGGGTTGCGGCGGTTGCTATAACCTCCATAATTTATATCAAATTATAGGGGCGTAAATATATTATATTTACGGCAGTCATTGACCTCCGCAAATCTTACAACATATAGCGCCCCAAATATTTCCCTCTTTTTTTAATCCTTTCCCTCCTAAACCTTTTCAGCTCTCGTAAAAACCCCTCTTTTAATATTGTTCCCAAACTTTACAAAATTATTTCACCTCTTCACTAAATTTCAACCACTGATTCTCTGATTGTTCCCAATTGTTTCTCCGACTTTTTCACTTACAAAATTTTAAATTCCTCTTTTGATTTTGTTCTCTCCTTTGATTTTGCAAAATTCCAAAGCTATCAACCCAGAAAATAGATGTAAGTTCGTATCAGTTCTTAGATCTGAAGCTCTCAATCGTGTAACATTAATATTATGATTAGAGCAAAATCATCTCTATCAGTCCTTTGATTTTACTTTTTTGTCTTTCTTTCTCATGCATGTGGGTTTTAAGTTTATTTTCTCTGTTAATTTTTGTTTTCCTTTACTTATTTTCTCTGTTAAGGCTCGGAAAAATTTGTGTCTTTCTTTCTCTGTATTTTCTCTGTTAATATGTGTAGTGTTGATGTTTTTCGATTCTCAACAGAAAGGAGCAAAAATTTGGTAGAGCCAGTGTATTTTGAAGAAGGGTATAACACTCTTTGTGGAAATTGAGATGTAAGTCCTCTTTCTCCTTTTGCATTAGGTATTATAGGTTCTAAAATTTAGGTTTTTGTATATTTTATAGGTTAATTTCTGTGATTTGGGTATTAATTGAAATATTTCCTTTTGCATGTGTAGTTTAGAACTCCTGGGGACCTTCAGAGAAGAAGCAATTGTCTCAAGATACTATTTTAGTACTGTTCAAAGAGCACAACTAAAGTATAAATAGGTTTTTAGTTTTCTTCATATTGTTGAATATTAATTTTTTTTCCTTTCCCGCACAACTACATTTTAGTACTTTGACTCTGTAGTATAATTCCTTACACAAAATATGATTAAACAATCTTGGATTTTCTTGTAGTTTGGAGCTGTTGAACTTGAATCTGGAGCTCTAATTAACAAGTAGAGCTTCTTCACATTTGACTGGACACGGAGTATCTTCTCGATGAAAACTACATTAATATGTAACAAATAAAACACTAGAAATTTTATCTATGTTATCATCTCCTCAAGAAGCACAGTTAGTGCAACCGATATATAGGAGGGAGAAAGAGAGAGAGAGAGACAGAGAGAGAGAGAGAGAGAGAGAGAGAGAAAGTACTCTTTTCTAGGTAGCCAGATGCACCGCTGATGAAAATGTTCTTGCCCTCGAGAATCTGTTTAATGCAGCACGATTCCATTGATGAAGAATGTTTGCAGAAGTGAGCTAGAGATAAGGAAATTTATTGGGGTTAAATTCATATTATAAATACTACTAGTACATATGATATTATCAGGCATAAGAAGTACTGGAAAACTATGTGTTTCAAGGAAATTATACTAGAGAACTAATTAAGTAAAGTATTTGCACATGTACAAAATCACCTGGATTTCTTGAATGATTTTACTTATGCAGATGGAGTCCAGTACCTACTATACATGCCGATGTTTTCTAAAGACTATGAGAGTACCAATATTATGTGGTATGTGACTAGTTAAGTACCAATATTCAAAGAGAAATGAATGTTATCCATCTCTGCAGTTGCAACTGTAGAGCTATCCAAATATTTATAATGAATTACCAAAGTCTATCTTGTCATAGGCTATACAGTTGCAACTCAAAGAGATCCCCATAACCGGATTTGTGATCTTTTACTATGCACATATATGTCATCCGGATGTTTATTGTATTTGGACATTCATCTTAATAATTTAACAACTAAAAGCATAAGCACTATATAGATTGTTGTGATCTAATTTAGCAATCTTTTTCTTTCTTTGTCAAGATTTTGGTAAAAATATTCAAGGTATTACAGCTCTTATAGCATAGTCTGAAGCTTGGCTCTATTATTATTCTTTTGCTCTACCAAATTCCTCAGTTTAACAAGTTTCATTTGATTGCATTGCTTTCAGGTTTTCTTCCTAAATATCACACCAAAACAGAAACTGGTATTTGACAGAATGGAAAGCATTTTGCTAGAAATACCTCCTAAGTATTGTTCTCTGTTCTAGTTAAATCAGGAAATGGTGTTTGCCATAAATGAGGAATTGTGTTTTTGTCATCGTCAAAAGCATATCTTTATGTTAAAGCTACATACATAAGTTAAATTCCAACGGGATAAAAAAAGGATAGCAGATAATTATCCAAAGTTTTAGGAAATAAGTATACTTCCATTGTAAGGATTTTGGCAGCAATTCAGGATTTTGTTTTCAGCAGTCATATGAGTATTATCGTCTCTGGAAGGGATTTATAGCTAAGTAAGAACAACTTTTCTATTTGTAGGAACTTGATAATAGTACAAGGTTCAATTGATGGCTTTCTCGGCTCAACAATACAAAATTATTTCCTCATGGAATGTTGTTTCAGTTTTTAGATGAAGTTTGCGCTCTCTAGAGTTCTATAAATACACTGGTTATATTGATACTAGTGATGAGCTTATTAGTCATGGACTGGGCAGACTAATAACATATTTAGATTCTCGTTTGACTGTTTCTTCTTGCCATTTTCTTGAAGCTGGAGCCGATGGGATTACCAGAAAGTTGCTTGCTTTTCTGGTAGTACCACTAGTTTTGCCTCGTTGTAAATAGTTTATGTGACTAGGCAAAATGCTATTGTTAGCAGTTTGTTGACTTCAGATTTCCAGTTTGCTAATTGAATAAACACACAGTTTTATCTTTACATCATTCATGGTCTGGAAACCTTTCAACTTTTTTAATCAATATCCAAGTCTTGCGCTACAACTTTTGACTCTGCCTAAATAAGAATCATTGTGGTGTCAATACAATTCTAAATTACCTTATTAAGTAGACAAGTTCGTTCAATTGGCAATGTGATGTTTTTCCTTCTTTTGACGACTGAATATTTTTATCGAGGTTTATATTCACTTGGTTCCCAAGGATATAGAGATGACAAAAGCATGCCAAGAATTTGCTTCTGTAGTATCTTTTTAATATTTAGAAATAACTTACCTTTAAACTTCTTATTTCAATTTCAATTTTAAAAAAGAAAACTTAAATTCCCTTAGCATTGGTCCATCTGTTGAATAATAATGGATAAAGCCAAGAAATACATTGATATTTCTTATAGTACTCTTAGTTTAGTAGTATATATTCATCTGAATATGTTCTCGTTGTTGTTCATGCTAGATAACTAGATAACTTTACATTTCCTTTTATTTAGCTTATAAAATTTTAAAGTATGTATCTGATCTTATAAAATTGATAAGTTACTAAATTATTTTTCCTCGTGAAAATCTTGTAGATAATATCAAACTCTCCTGATTAGAAGAGTCCTTACTAGTGGCATACTAACCTGATTTTTGGTCATTAGCTATACTTCTCAAAGGTTTCAGATCTTTTCAAATACTTTTTCACTTGATAAATCTTGGATTCGATTGCCAAGGAACACAAATGAATATTTGTTTGGTTTGAATCAATTATTAGATTTTGCATTTAAAAATGGAGCTATAGTGGATAGAATTAAATGTCCATGTCCTAAATGTGGTTTTGTGAAGTGGTTGACTAGAGAGATAGTATTCGATCATTTAATCTGCAAGTCATTCCCTCAATATTATGTCACTTGGGTCTTTCATGGAGAAATAAATGTGTTACAGAGCTTTAATAACATAGAAGTCACTCAAGATACACTACTTGCTGAAAATTCAATGGACTTATTGATTAATGAAGCATTTCGGGGCTCAAGACATGACGGTATTGATGTAGGTTCATCACAAGCAGGGAGAGAAGAAGAAATGATAAATGATATGCCTGCTTCAAATAGTAAAGACTTTTTTGAGTTGCTTAGAGATGGAAGTCAAGAATTATAAGAAGGTTCCAAGTACTCAAAGCTAGAGTTTTTATTAAAGTTGTATCATATAAGAGTTTGTTTGGGCTAAGTGACAAGGGAATGACTATGATACTAGATCTATTGAGAGATGCATTTAATTTTGCAAGTATACCTAACTGTTTTTATGAGGCCAAGAAAACTATTAAAAAGCTTTGTCTTAATTATATAAAGATTTATCCAAATGACTGCATATTGTACTGGGAGATGATGCTAATGAAGAAACATGAAAATATTGTCACATATCTAGATGGAATCCTAATGAAAGGGAAACAATCATTGCGTGCCTGCTACAAGTAAGAAGAAGAAAAAAAAAGCCTGCAAAAATTTTGCGTTACTTCCCACTAAAACCAAGATTGCAGAGATTATTCATGTGTTCTAAGACTACAGAGCATATGAGATGGCATACAGAGAATAGTAACAAAGATGGAATAATGAGGCATCCTAAAGATGGTGAGGCATAGAAGAAGTTTGATACAATCTTTCCTGAATTTGCTTCTGATCCCTGAAATGTTCGATTAGGCCTAGCAAGTGATGGTATCAATCCTTTTGGAACGATGAGTACTAATTATAGTATTTGGCCTGTGGTTTTGGTTCCATACAATCTTCCACCTTGGTTGTGCATGAAGCAACCAAATTTCATCCTCTAAATGATCATTCCAGGTCCACGTGCGGTGGGTAATAATGTAGATGTATACTTACAACCCCTTATCAAGGAGTTGAATGAGTTGTGGTATGAAGGTGTAGAAACTTGTGATTCATCGAAGAATGAAATGTCCAAAATGCGAGCAGCTCTTATGTGGACAGTCAGTGATTTTCCTGGACTTGATATCTTATCTGGTTGGAACATACATACTGGTTTGGCATGCCCTTCTTGTAATTTTGGCGCAGAACCATGTCGACTTCCTCATAGTAGAAAATGGTGCTTTATTGGTCATCGCTGATTTTTGGCAACAAATCACAAATTTAGATTGATGAAGCATCATTTTTTTGGAGATGTGGAGGAGAGGAAACCGCCGAGGAAGTTATCGGGGTCAGACATTTTGCAACAAGTAAAAGAAATCAATGTTACATTTGGAAGGCCAGTAGAGTTGAATGCTAGAAAGAAAAGAAATAGACAAAGAAAAGATGGGGAAGGTGCAACCCAGCAGTGCAGAAAAAAAAGTATATTCTTCAATCTTCCATATTGGGAATTCAACTCGTTGCACCATAATTTGGACGTCATACACATCGAGAAGAATTTGTTTGACAATATTATATCCACCTTGCTAATGGATAAAGACAAATCAAAAGATCATGTTAAGGCTCGAAGAGATCTACAACATATGGGTATAAGGCGTTATCTTTGGCCAGATGAGAAGGAGAACTGTCGCCTTGCTGCATTTGCAATCCCAAGAGAGAAGAGAGTCGCCTTCCTTAAAACATTAAAGAATATTTTGATGCTGGATGGTTACTCAAGTAATATCTTTTATTATATTGATCTTGATCAGAAGAGGATCTCCAGATTAAAAAGTCATGATTGTCACATCATCATGGAACAATTGTTGCCTGTTGCAATTCGAAATGTGCTTCCCAATGAGGTTGTTGCAGTCTTGGTAGAGCTTTCTTCCTTTATTAGAAATCTCTGTTTGAAAAGTTTGAGCCTATCTGGCCTAGAGAAGCTACAAAATTGGATTATACTCACACTTTCTCACTTAGAGATTTTGTTCCATCCATCTTTTTTTACTGTCATCGTTCATTTAACTATCCATCTAGTAGATGAAGTGATACAAGGTGGTCCAGTACATTATCGATGGATGTATTTTGTTGAAAGGTAAAAATTTATTATTTCATAACATTCTTTAGATCAGACTTTTAATATTAATGCAAATTGAATGCTTGTTCTAATAATAATTCATTTTTCATTATAGATTGTTAGGTCATTTGAAGTCTCTTGTAAGGAACAAAGCACAACCAGAAGGTTCTATTGCTGAAGGTTATATTGTTGAAGAAGCTCTTACTCTCTGTTCTCGTTATTTTGAGGGTATTGAGTCAAGGATAAATAGGCCTAAACGTGTACTTCAAAAGTTCCTAATTGCAAATCTCATTTCTTCTGTAGAGCAACTAGCAAGGTGATTGTATGACTTTTGTACAGGAAAATTTGTAATTAGATTGTTCAATCTTTCACCATTCTAGTATATAGTTTCATGCAATTTATTTTATTGATTCCAGATATGTCAAGGGCCAAGCGTTACCAGAACTTGCAAAAGTCAGTGCAGCCAGCATCTACTTCACAAGATGTAGCACAACCTTTATCAACATCTGAATCAACACCTTCACATCTTGATGATACGCCGCAGTTGGTATCATTTTTTCAACCAACACCTTCAGTCCAGGCCGCAGCACTGCATCAATTAGGACAACATCACAGCCGGCCCCGTCAGTTTGGGCTGCAGCACAACCAACTCATTCAGTTCAGGCCACATCATAGTCGGTCCCGTCAGCTCGGGCTGCAGCACAGCCGGCTCATTCAGTTCAGGCCACATCACAATTTGATATATTAGTACATGCAGCATTACATCCGACACTATCCAAAAAGCGTCATTGACTTGAGTATCCGCAACATTCTTATCTTAACTTATTCAAGTGTCACTATTCAATATTGCCTTTGTCTCTGTTTCTTGATCTTTTGCAGCTTCATCTTTATAATCACTATTTCTTCAACTCTTGCATATTGGTACTGCTGATATTCTGCCACAAGATCATTCATATTGCTCCATCCTTCATGCTTATGTTCTTAAAAAAATCCTACTCGAAGCACTAGAACTTTTCTACTGCTATAAGAATACTTCTGTAACTGATTTTAAATATTTATTTGAACTTATTAGACTGAAGCAACTTAATTGAGACAAACGATGATTGAAGCATGCTACCAATGCAATAATCAATTAATACCAATGCAAGAAATCCTTTCTCCTAAACATAGAAGTAAATTTCTCACTCACTCTCCTAAACATTTCTTGAATTGAAGTTGCAAGGTGTGATCTAGACTGCAAGTAATTAGATTATTTGATTTTTTCATCGTAGCACTAATTCTACATGATTCTGTTAATTAGGTATTTTGTAGAGCAACTAACATACTGATTGTATGACTCTTGTACAGGAAGTTTTGTAATTAAATTGTTCAATATTTCACCATTATGGTATATAGTTTCATGCAATTTATTTTATTGATTCTGGATATTCCAAGGGCCAAGCGTAACCAGAACTTGCAAAAGTCAGTTCAGCCAGCATCTACTTCACAAGATGTAGCACAACCTTTATCAACAATTGAATCACACCTTCACATCTTGAGGATACGCCACATTTGGTATCATTTTTTCAACTGACACCTTCAGTCCAGGCTGAAGCACATCAAACTGAATCAATTAGGACAACATTATAGTCGGCCCCGTCAGTTCAGCCTGTAGCACAGCCGGCTCATTCGGTCCAGGCCACATCACAGTCGGTCCTGTCAATTCGGGCTGCAACACAACCGACTCATTGAGTTTAGGCCACATCACAGCCGGCCCCATCAGTTCGGGTTGCAGCAGATCAGACTGCATCAGTTAGGACAACATCACAGCTGGCCCCATCGGTTTGGACTGCAGCACAACCGGCTCATTCAATTTAAGCCACATCACAACCGGCCCCATCAGTTTGGGCTGCAACTCAGCTGGCTCATTCAGTTTAGACCACATCACAGCTTGCCCAGTCAGTTCAGGCAGCCTCACAACCGACATAATCCAAAAAGCGTCCTGGACGTGAGTGTCCTCAATATTGGACAGTTAATGCAAAAGGTAATTCTTTTCTTAATTTATTCAAGCGTCACTATTTATTCAAGGTATGTTTTTATTTTCATTCTTCTTCTTCTTCTTCTTCTTCTTCTTCTTTTTGTTTTTCTTTTTCTTTCTAAACAACCAAAAAGCGTCGAAATGCTGGCAAATTTTTTTTAGAAAAATTCTGCCCTATTTTTACCCATATTCTACCCAAAGTCATGGTAGTAACTGAAATAGTACCCCTCCAAGTGCAAGGTATAATCAATATATATGGATTTCTCTCTTATGTTGGTTGGAGTGCAATATAGATTAGCAGATCATCTTATGTTTTTCTATTTCCTCTTGGCGTGTAGAGAAAGCTAGGAATTTTAGAGTTCTGCATTTTGACCTAGATTATGCAGCTGCTAACCTTCTGTTCTCTGTTGTTGCTATATATCTTCAGTTGTGGATCTTTTCGGTGTCTACTGACCTTGACAGATCATACAAGTGTTGTTATGTTTGTTTTGTGGTGGGAGTCAGTTTCTTTGATTGGACAAAATATAGTTTTATGTTTGTTCTTTTTCTTAAAATTCTGCTCTCTTTATCTATATTTCCGAGTGATTTCTCTCTTCTTCATACTTTCATCTGTAAAAAGCAAAGATGAAAACTTTCACTCTTTAAGAGTATCGAAATAGCACTAAATTATGTAGTTGAACCAGAATGTAAATATATAGAAACTCAACAACATGTTATTTCTGGTCAATTTATTGAGATCTGAAATCTCTGAGGAAACAGGACGAGAAGGAATTGATGTTTGATCCTACTCATGTATTTTTAGTAGCCCATGCATGTTGTCACAGTCTTTGGCTATGCATTCACTCAAAAACTGCAAAAATAAACTATTTTTTTTTCATGTTCGTGTAAATCATATCTCCAACTTGTTTAGGATTGAAGATCAACACTTATTATTGTTATCGTACAAATCTAAACAAGACAAAAATTGTAATGAGAAGTTATATTGAAATTATATCTCCTTAAACTTAAATTGTAATGAGAAGTTAATTCAAGAAGAACAGAAGTTTGAAAATCGTTGATTGTATTTGCTACTTATTTAAAAAGGAAGAACGCTTATACTTAATGGACTTATGACTCAGAATCATTATCAAAGAGCTCAACGGAAACTAGACCATAATGTTGTCAATGACACTAGTCTTACTTTAGGATAGAGTATCTTTATGTTGTCATATACATTATCCTTATGTTGTCAATTACTAATTGAATTGTGACAATGAATTTTGTATATCTTATATTCAGGAAAAAAATGAGCTAGTTGTAAGTCAAAGTGCCACAGATGAGTCCAAAGTTTCACCAAATGATGTTGTTAGTAAGGTGTTAGGAAAAGAGCATTATGGAAAGATAAAGTGCTTGGGGTTATGAGCTCCCGAGTAAAGTTTTTAGACAAACAAGACGTCGTTTCGGAGGTATAAATTCTTCCAGTTGTGATAATGGTTCATGTTCGTCCAAATGCGAAGAGAAGTAGAATTAGATTTTAAATGCTCACAATCAAAGCCAAGAGAAGTACAATCAAATTGTAAATGCTCACAATCAAAGCCAAGAGAACTATGCTCAAATGATGATTGTGCACCTCCAAATGATGAATGCTTTCAAGACATATATGATTATTAAACAAGGGACAATACCTGGACAGTTTGTTGGAATTTTCGTTTCTCCTCCTCCGACAGCGGTAAATAAAATCTAATTATATGTAGTTTTTTAATCTGAAAAACTAAAGAAAAAAAACTTTAAATATTTTTTATTTCTTTGCAGCCAAGTGATGCAACTAGCGGATCTATTTCACCTATGGGCGTAAGAGGATCATCTAGTGATAGTAATCTTAATGAAAATCATTGAATTTTTTTGCAAATGTAATAGATGATTAAGTATGATACTGTACTTAAATGGTTGAACTAGATATTTTGTATTTAAGTTTAGTTTGTGAGATTAGTGACAATACTATATGCTTATGATTCTATAATATATGGATGTTACTTAACATTTATGCATATATGGATATAAAACTCTAAATATTATAATGAAGTATATAAATATTGTATTAGAAAAACAGGTAAGGTCTAAGTGGAATAGGATGTTATAACTGCCATTAAATAAACAAATTGAGGGGGTTAAAGCTGCCGCAAAAATAGATTTCACATATTTCGAAAATATATTGCGGAGGTTGAAATCGGCACAAAATAATCATCTTGCGGTGGTTTCAACCTCCACAATATATTTTTTACAAGTGGCGTATTCATTAATATTATAATTGTGGGGGTTAAACTGCACAAAAATAACCTCCGTTAAATGGTTACGGTGGGCTTTAAGAAACTGTCACAAAATTATTGTGGCAAATCTTACAAATGGGGTTTTGAAGACTATCGTGATATCAAATAATGGGGGTCGCTGACCGCCGCAAAATGTGAAAATAACCTCCGTAGATGGGCTATTTTTTTGTAGTGTGATGCCCATCCTAATTGTTGCTCTATAATGTCAAGAGTCAATTTCTTGGTTGGTCACCCAAGTTATTGAGATATTCTACCAAAGTTACTTTTGTATTGCTTAGGACAAAAAACTTACCCAACAATTGTCTTTAGACTCAAAAAATTAAAAACACATATGTAAGATACCATGTCATATTAAAATCTTATTTTTTTAATAATACTGACCCAAGTAGACGCTACCCCACCCAACAAGAATATGGTTTTACTATCAATATATTAATGTAAAGAACTCTTTATTTTCAAACTACAGACAAATCTAACACGATTATGACTATTATTTCTTAACTTTTGGCCAATGGTCCATGTTAAGCGGTTAATATAATATCAATATATTCAATGTTATCTTACACTGTAGAGTTTAGGAAAAGTAATGTATATATATACCTTATACTTTTGTGAAAGTAGAGAAGCTAAAGCTGTATCCTGTCTTGCCTAATCATGCACCTCTCTCTATTAATTCTTCGGCCTATCTCTAACTTTCCGTAGGCCCTCCAGCGTCAACATCTCACGCCTCCTCACTGAGACATCTATGCTCTTCCTCCCACATATCCAAACCACCTAAGTCTCGCTTCCTCCATTTTGTTCTTAATAGGAGTCACACCCACCTTATCATAAATAATCTCATTCCTAATTCTATCTAATTTAGTGTGTTTGCACGTCCATCTCAGCAGCAATGAGGATGTTGATATATTAATCAATATATTAATGTTAACTTTTGGCCAATTGTCCATTTGGATACTCCTAAACCAGACAGATGATATTGACATTCCTGCTTCACCAAAAACATATTTGACATTACTTTTGCATATCATTACGTTAAATGCCACCACACAGCTTAGTAATAAAAGGAACTTCGAAGCCATTTTCAAGTAAGGATGTATCCGGTTCCGGTTCTGGGTCTATTTGGGTAAACGGTTTCGGTTCTGGCGGTTCCCGGTTCTGGCGGTTCCCGGTTCTGGCGGTTCCGGTTCTGGCGGTTCCGAAGCCGGAACCGGAACCATACGGTTTCGGAACCACCCGGTTCCGGTTCTGGCGGTTCCGGAACCGCGGGTCTGGCGGTTCCAGGCGGTTCCCGGCGGTTCCGACCTTTTTTTTTTAATTAAATATCTTGTATAGTAGTGATTAGTATATTGTAGAATATATTTTTATATGGTGTACTATGTTCTTACTATAGCATATATTGTGTTTGGAAATTAGTATATATTCATAATAAGTAGTGTATATTTTGTATATAAGTAGTATATGTTGTAGTAAAGTAGTATATATTGTATATAAATAATGTATATTATGTAGTAGTTAGTATTAATAGTATTATGTGTTGTATGTTATATATTATATGTTATATAAATATTTTATATTCAAGGATTGATATAGAAGTAAAGACAAAGAAATATTGAGACAAATATATTCAAGTATATGATAAAAAGCATATTTATTGACCAAAATGGCATATCTTTCTTAGTCTTCCTTCCCCCAATGGAATGAGCACAACATGGTACTAATACCACCATTAAAAGGAAAAAAAACTAAAAGAAGACATGCCAATGTACAAGTTACATCATAATTTATGTATTATTTCTAACAAATCTCATAAAACCTTCAAGGTTTGGAGGTGGTTGTGTTGGCGGTGGTGGAAATGAAGCTTGTTCATCACCACTTCCGGGTGAAGATGATTCTTGAGCAAGTTCTGCTAGCATTTCTTCATAGCACTCATCTATTTCGGGTTGAGATTCAGCTAGCCCATGGAAATTGACATTATTCTATCACCAAAACGAAAATATCTACAAACATCAGAAACAGTGCTAGCAATAAACTTACCTGTGTGCCGTGAATTAATTATTCTATATGCTATAATGCGTTTTTGCATGGTCCAGTCTTCGTCAATCCAATGACTAGTCACGGTTAGATAATCACAATCATTTCCACTTCTACCAATATCAGTTGTAATAGACATACGATTACTTATATGAGTAAATAAATAGTGCAAGTACTGTTCATATTCATGCTTATATTTATAAATGTCGGCCTTAACTGTGGCGCGAGGCCAACCTTTATATGTAGGATTAAATACTCGTCTAATATATTGAATACAAGCAGGATTAGAAGCAAAAGAATAAGGTAAACACATAACAATAATCATTTTAGCTAATTCTTCACGATCCTTATTAGGATCGCAGTACAATATACCTCCGGTGACAGTGTTTATTCCTGGTTGAACCATGTTAGAACCAGTACTTTGGTTAATTGTAGTATCAGGACTTGACTTCCCCTCTTGTTCCGCTTTCATTTGAAAATATCTAGCCTTATCGCTAGGATGTATATATATATGTTTAACTAAACTACCTGTTCCGCTACGATCACCCGTATACCTATGAACAAGTTCTTTACCACAAGTTTTACATTTAGCCCTATCTTTATCTCTTAGTTGAATAAAAAAATGCCAAACTAATGAAGTTTCTGTACGTTTCCGAGGTTGTCTACTAAAAGTGGGAGTTTGTACGGGTGGGTGTTCTGGGTCATTAGGAGCAGGACTAGTAGGTGTATCATCTAAATCTACCGGAGGTTGGGTTTCGTCATCATCATCACCCTCATTTCCCTCTGATATTGGTGCATTAGGATAAAGCAAATTCATAATATCATCATCTATTCTATCACCGACTGCTATATCATGTAGAAAATTAACATCGCTAAATTGAAAACACGGGTGATCACTATCAAGTATTCCTAAGATTTCATTAGTATTTCTAGGTTGGCTACTAGTTTGAACTTGTTTATCTTTTCTAGGTCGGGGAGCCGGGGGAGGGGTAGGATTTTGGCGACTACTTTCACCGGATTTAGATGTACCTTTTCCGAATATTTTTTTCAATGAAAATGCCATACTAATTATAATTAAGGAAAATAACAACACACAACAAATATTCTTAGCACGTAAGAGTTGAAACGAGTTTACCGGATTGACGAACAACTTCTTGAAAATTGAAAATCGTTGTAATTGAACACTTGAAAACTTCAATTCAACAACTTCACAATGTTTCACGAGTTTGCAACAAAAATTAAGCACTTGCACAGAAAGATTGAAAGAGAGCTTGAGAGAGATTGAGTAAGATTGATGAATTGGTGAATTAAAATGAAAGAATGAGGGGGTATTTATAGTTGAGAAATGGGAAATTGTGTAATTATATAAAGTTTGGGGTTAAATTAAATTTGAGGGGTAAAATAGCTAAATTTTAAAAATGTCAAACGGCTATTTCTGCAATACCAACGTTCTGATTTTCAGAATTTAAAAAAAAAAAATTTAAAAATATGGCCGTTGGGAACCGGATAGAACCGGAACGGTTCCGGCGGTTCTAAACGGTTCAAACGGTTCCGCCAACGGTCCGAATTTAAAAAAAAATTTCTTTTAAATATCGGAACCGTTTGAAACCGTTTAGAACCGCCGGAACCGGTCCGGTTCCGATTCCGGTTCCGGTTCTGGCGGTTCCGGTTCCACGGTTCTAAAGGGTGGAATCGGACCGGAACCGCGGAACCGGAACCGCGGAACCGGAACCGTATAACCGGAACCGTTTAGAACCGCGGAAGCGCCAGAACCGCAATTCCGATTACGGTTCCGGTTCGGAACCGTTACTCAACACAGCCTTATTTTCAAGGCCCAAAACACCTACACATGCTGCGCAAGCACGTGTGAGTAATTGCTCAATCAGTGGGCCCACCTTAATTTACTGCATTTGATGGTAAAAAGTGTAGTTGCTGTCTTTTTGAAGAAGGGTGTCATACAATTACCAACAGGCCCCACCAAAATTTATCATTTCAAAAATCGAGCTCTTCGATTTGAATAGATTTGCCAAACAGTAAAATTGATCAAAATAATTATACTTAAAACAAGAGAAAGGAAATGAATTTCCATTCACTGCATGGGTTTCTCCAAGGTCATTGTTAATTATAGACATAGAATAGGTCTGTTACTAATGCATGGAGAAATAGGTTTAAACAACATTTGCGTGTGTTGCTCCGGAATAATCAATCGCTAATATGGAGAATTTAGTTTGCATTTCTTGAAATTTGTTGAATAATTAATAAGACAGGTGTTAAAACATAATTTAAAGTTTTGAAATTTGATTTTCTTCAACTTTTAAATTATATTGTGTATTAAAAAATCTCTTTCTTCTTTAATAATAACGGTACTTTTAGAACTTGGATCATATACGTGCTATTGTTATGAAATAATATAAAAGACAAGAACAATAATGCAAGAACAAGAGCAATAGAGAGAAGAGTAGAGAGAGTTCTTCTTATTGATACTTAGAGAATGTTAGAAGTGATTTACAATGGTAGAGGGCACCTCTATTTATAGGGAGGGGGATGATTTAGCTACCAAGAATAGAACTCTAGAATCTCTCTAATTATAGACATTCACCTTAAATAGGAGCTTTCATAACACCCCCCCTTGAATGTCTATTCAATAATGTGCCTCGTTAAAACCTTAAAACCAAAACCCAATGGGAAAAATTAAAGAAAGGAAAAAGAGTACACATGTTTGAATATGCGCCTATTGGTTGCCTCGTTAAAAACCTTGCAAGGAAAACCCGGTGGGACAAAACCTTGTAAGGGAAAAAGAGTGCAACGCGCATTAACTCCCCCTAATGAGTACATCAATTTATATCCTTGAGCATTTGCATTCCAATCTTGTGCATCATCTTCAAAACGATCTTTGACAAATCAACCATATTGACTTGAATAAATATTCTGCACCTTGAAATTATCATTCTTGATAGATATGAACATCTTCATATAATGTCGTGGAATAACTCTTCAATATCTCCATAGATGCATTCTCAATGCCATCATGCTTATAGTTATAGCAAGATACATATGTACACAAATTGTACTAAGGATGTGGTACTTCAGGACCAAGAATTGCATATGCTTCAAGCAACTTAAATCTTTCAAGTTAAGTCATATAAGCCATATAATAGACTTTAGATGCATATCAAGTTTTCCATGTCATTCTAGACAAATAAGATATCGAAAACTGATTATACATACCTTTGACTTTATACTTTCAAGCATTTGAACTATAGGTTCAAAACTGCATGTCTTTCATATGGAATCAATTCTTCTTGAATTGTATCTCTTCCATTTAGTTACTTTCTTTGGGTCAGCAAATGCGTATAGCATGCTTTGCAATATGTTGCAATTGAATTATCCCTTTTATGAACTTCAGGTTCATATCATGATATTCGGGGATATACATATACAAATGATAATTCATCCCATGTAACCTTTTCTCAAGCGTTTACCATGTCTCCCCCTCATGTTAGTAAAGCTAACTTGTTTCCTCAACTTTGGGAAATCATCTTTGTGCATTATCATGTCAATATACACAACACATTAATAATAAGATGAAATTATTTGGTTCCTGACCTTGAACCACTTGTGAGGGGAGAATATACTCTCGTATACAACTTATATCAAACTGATATATATAACTTTGTTCTCACAAGAAACAGTTTAGCTATTAAGTGGAAGCACTCAATAATTATCTTGCTAAACTTACTTTGATATAAACCAACTTATCAAGATGAACTATCTTGAGTAGAAAATCTGGAAATTATGCTCGAAGTTAGATTACTGAGCAATTTACCTCGCAAGCACCGGCCAGGCTGCGGGTCAATAACAATTGCGCATGTAACCATATCATAGATGCATCATATGTGGTATACATGGCAGGTGAATGGGCCCATATTCACCTTTGATATTTCCAGAATTTATGGGCTTCAACCCGAACTCTTTAGTTGGTCAGTTCATTAATGAGAACAAGTGATACAAGAGAATTCGTAAAGAACCTTCTAGTTCTTTATTATTCACCTATGTGAATTTGCACATCATACATAAATGAGATGGCTAACACGAATGTCAACTGAATAAATTATCAATATTGGTAAACTTCAAATTTACACCATGACATGTGTACTTATCAATAAACTTCGGGTTTATTATGACATGGGTTTTTATACCAATAGATATCCACTTTATTGTGGCATTATTTCGTTTGTGTAGTACAAACTGGAGAACAAAGCGGGTAGCTTTTCATATACAAATTACCCCGCTACAAGTTGTAGTAGTAGGAGATATCAAAGCCTTCCTTTATTTATAGTCTCAATATAATCAATCGCTTTCGCGTGTACTTTGGAAACTGAATAAGTTTCTTTGAGGCTTACTACAGCACAATACTCAATTGTGTTTCTCCAACATAGTAATAATTGGCTCTTCTAGAGCTCTCAATTAATTTTGTACTACCACAGATTCATCAACATCCATGTGGTGAATATCTTTCTTAAAGAGAAAATTATACCATTATGGTCATGTCAAACTTATATGCAAGATATGTTTCTTGCATTATCGTTGTCCTTTAATAGTCATATTTCCAAAATACTTTGGCGTACAATAGGTACGTGACCAACGATCATTCATGCCATATATCATCTCAAACCTCCTTCTAGGGGTGAGTGTGGTATATTTAATACCAATTTCATGTTCATATTCTTCCAATAATGAATATGTATTCGTGAATCAGATGTTGTCACATTCACTTCGGGGATATGTGATTTTGTTATCCTTTTCAAATCTATAAATGCGTCAGGCATTTGATTTGATATTCTTTGCAAATGGATAATCTTTTGTGCCTCTTTCTCACAAATAGAGGTGTGTGGATCAAGATGAGATAATGATGCATTTTTCCATAAAATTTCCCGTTTGGTTTCACCAACTTCTCCCCCTAATTTTGGGAAAAGTGTCTCATCAAATTGACAGTCTGCAAATCGTGTAGTGAACAAATCTCCTGTCAATGTTTCGAGGTAGCGAATAATGGAGGGCGATTCAACCTCAACATATATTCCTAACCTTCTTTGCAGACCCATTTTGGTGCGGGATGGCGGTGCTAAAGGCACATATACTGCGCATCCAAAAATTCTTAAATGGGATATATTGGGTCCATGACCCAAAACCAATTGCAACGGGGAATATTTGTGTCAATTCGTCAGTCAGAGACGAACTAGCATTGCTGTATGTAAAATGGCGTGTCCCCAAACCGAATTGGGCAGCCGACAAACTAAAATGCTGCATGCAAAATGGCATGAACCCAAACCAAAGTGGGCAGCCGACGAACTAGCATTGCTGCATGCAAAATGGCGTGAACCCAAACCGAAATGGGCAGCCTCGTTTTCATGAAGAATTCAAGATTATTCTCATCTATTGTCTCAATATGATATCCATTTTGAATGATATCTTTAAAACTCAACAAGTTCCTCTTAGACTTGGAGGAGAATATTGCATTCTCTAAGATAAACGTCATGCCTTTGGGCAGAGTTACAGTTGCTCTTCCGGAGCCTTCAATCAATTTAATTCCCATGGTTTGATATACAAAAGAAATACACGAACATAAGAATAAACAAGTTCAATTCTTTTGTGTCACATAATATTTTCAAAATCTGCTGCTAACAGTTGACTAACAAAAACAGATATGTTATCCATTACTTTGCAGTTTGAAAATTTCAGTTTAAACATTTTCTTCAAACAATCGATTGTTAAACACAAACAATCGATTGTTGAACATTGACAATCGATTGTTAAACATAGACAATCGATTGTTGACAATTTTTGAAAAATTCCAGATCACACTATTTTAGGACAATCGATTGTTAAATATAGACAATCGATTTTTGGCTATTTTGAAAAATTCCAGAGCACACTGTCTTAAGACAATCGATTGTTAAGCATAGACAATTGATTGTTGACTATTTTAAAAAATTCCAGATTACACTGTCTAACGACAATCGATTGTTAAATATTGACAATCGATTGTTGACTGTTTTTGAAAAATTCCAGAACACACTGTTTTAAAGACAATCGATTGTTAATCATAGACAATCGATTGTTGACTGTTTTTGAAAAATTCCAGAACACACTGTTTTAAAGACAATCGATTGTTAATCATAGACAATCGATTGTTGACTGTTTTTGTAAAATTCCAGATCACACTGTTTTAAAGACAATCGATTGTTGATCATTGACAATCGATTGTTTTGCAGTTTTTATGCGAAATATGAGATAACCGACTAATTTTTCAGGTTAGTCGATTACCTCTACTGGAAAGTAAAAATATTATTGATATTTGAGCATATTGATACATTCTAAAGAACTAATACTAACATTATATCATGAACTAACTAATACGAGCTAATACTAATGGCTATTAGTTTATTCATTCACTAATACAAACAAGTAAAATAAAATCAAATAGCTCCATCTTCTTTCATCACGGATCCATCACCGATTAGGTGGTCTATCTTCCCCTCGGGTTGCTCAAAGAAGTCTGCCACATCCAAGTGGGTGATGTCAAAGTTGTCGTCAGAGACAAAATTCGTTTCAGGGCGTTTACTCTTTCGAGATGCTTGATAAAGGTCAACCAAAAGTCATGGTATACGGCAAGCCTTTGACCAATGCCCGTTTTCACCGTAACGATAATATATAGTTTATAAACTATTTGCTTTTGGGTTCTTATCGTATCGTGCTTGTGGCAGAGTGACCAACTTCAGGTTGTCATATCTCTTCTTTAAGCCATTCCACAAGATAGGTGGATCTTTGACGGTGAGATATTCAATCTTCAAACCTTCATCAAGGTGATGGCGCAAGAAAATCAAGGCCTTAGCATAGTTTCAAACCTTCATCAAGGTGATGGTGCAAGAAAATCAAGGCCTTAGCATAGTTTCAAACCTTGATCAAGGTGATGGCGCAAGAAAATCAAGGCCTTAGCATAGTTTTGGGTGGATGCATTATTTCTGTCTATAATGGCGTCTCCAAGACCCATAGCATCCAAAATGGATTTAAGTATCCAACACCCATATCATATAGTTCTTGCCCGAAATTTCAAGGGAAACGAACTTTCTTTTCATAATGTCAGACATAAACCAAAATTACATCAAGAGCGTGTTCATACTTACGGGCTCTATTACAATTATCACATTCACTTCAGGGAATGGATCAAAATCATGTGCTTTACACAATCTCATGTCAAATATTACTTTCATAAAGTGAAAGATTATTTTGAGAATCCTTATTGTTCTCATTACCACAATAATGACGATTATAACTTCGTCTATTGCCATGTCCACATCCATTGATACCTTTACGGTAATTAGTCTTCTTTCAGACTTATTACATAATGCTACCACATTCTCTAAAGGGAATGGAGCAAATTCAATTGGACGGAATTCTTTGCCACGTCCACATTCATTGATACCTTCATGGTAATATTTTAGTCTTCTTTCAGACTTATCATATACTGCTTCCACATTCTCTAAAGGGGATGGAGCAAATTCAATGGGACGGATTTTCAATTATTTTACCACAATCATACATGAATTTAATCATGGCAGGACATAGAGATTTTACCACTTCATGTGGTTATAATTTCTTACAAACTCCATTAGAGTTATAATCAAACTTTGTTGTCTATGCTTTGTATATAAAATCAAATTATAGAATTCCAAGAATTTGAAAGGGAAAAGTAAATTACTTACCTTTAAGGTATACCAATTATATTTTCAATGTTTTCTTCCTTTTCTCTTTTGCTTTCCTTCTTTTGCTTTCTGTTTCGTTCCTCCCTTTTTTTTTTCTTTTTCTTTTCCTTCTTTTGCTTTCTGTTTCGTTCCTCCTTTTTTTTCTTTCTTTCTTCATTCTTTCTTTGAAGCAAAACCCTACACAAACAAAAGTTAAGACAATCGAAAATTTCAATTGGTTAGAGACTCGTGCTGATAACGTGTTATGAAATAATATAAAAGACAAGAACAATAATGCAAGAACAAGAGCAATAGAGAGAAGAGTAGAGAGAGTTCTTCTTATTGATACTTAGAGAATGTTAGAAGTGATTTACAATGGTAGAGGGCACCTCTATTTATAGGGAGGGGGATGATTTAGCTACCAAGAATAGAACTCTAGAATCTCTCTAATTATAGACATTCACCTTAAATAGGAGATTTCATAACAACTATGATATTTTTATGATTATAAGATCATGTCATTAATAGTTGTTTGGATCATTGTTCCCTGTCGTTTTATAATGTATTGTATTGTATTGTATTGTATTGTATTGTACCGTATCATTTTATGAATACAGTGTTTGTATATATTATATTGTTTGTCATTGTTAAATAATATTTTGATGTTTGGTTTGACAGTATCGTACTATACTGTAACTGATAAGTTTACTAAAATACCTCAATTATTTAAATACTGAATTTATCAAAAATTATGCATAATTAAAAAATAAAACATAAGAAGGCAAAAAACCTTAAGAAAGCATAACAGAAGAAGGCAAAACAAACGAGCACAACTAATTAGAATTGAGTTAAAAGCAAATTAGGAGAAAAAGTAAAATAGAAGGCGGCAAAACACCTTTAACGTTGGCGGTAGAAGTACTGGAAAAAAATAAAGTAGGCTAGAAGTTGGAGATTTGGAGTTAAAACGGAAAAAAAGGTAAAAGGTAAAATAGAATTGTGGAGTAATAAGTTAGGGCATAATAGGAAAGAAAAATAGGAAACGATCCCACCACACTAAATCGATTGTTTCAAAAAAGGAGACTTTTTATTGTTTCGGAATAATAAATTTAATAATATAACTTTAATGACACATCAAAATATTATTTTAGAATAACAATACAATACGATACAACGAGAAACAACTATCCAAACAAGCTGTAAGAGTAAACCAAAAAGGTTTAGAATTAAAGATTTTTAAATATAAAAAAGTTGCCACTTTTGTTTCTAAAAGAGAAATGAAAGAATGCCATATATAATAAAACAAAGGTAATGGAAATATTCAATCATTTTGTTCCTTTATAAACATGCCAAAATAGTAATGAAAATGTGTCTCTTTTTGGGAAAGATTAAGAAAAGGAATTTTACGTAAATTGAAACAAATGAGATTAAGTAATATTCTACTGTTTTTTTTCCCGGTACAGGAACAAGTTGCTATAATAATTTCTTTAAAAGACATTAACTCTATGTAGTTTATGGAACACCAATCTTGGCTTGATCCAATAGTTAAGTTTACTTAAATTACATTGCATTTGATATTTCATACAATATCTACCCTAATAAACTACAATCTAATCCAAATTGTTGGGCCCGTGCTCAAGCACGGGCAAACATACTCTAGTATACATATAAGTATGAAATCCGAGACGAAAATCACATGTATCGGCCTTCTTATTTTGAATTTTTCAGAAAAATTACATCTTATTTTGAGTAGTCTTGTAAGCCAAAAAAAATCTAAGAAGGTACTCCAAGAAAAAGGTATTCTCGAGAACTTTTCTTCTATGAAGTTTGTCCTGAAATTTCTTTGAATAAAAGTTAAAACAATAAAGTATTTCGTTTGCGAAAACACATGTAAGAAAATATCCTTAAAACACATATACAAACCATAGACAATAGAAAAGTACGATTCAAACACAAACAAGCAGAAAACCCCTAACTTTTAAGAAAACTACTTTAATATGTCTTAAGTATTTGAAATAATTTCATCTTCTACACTTAAAAGATAGAAAAACTAAAAAAACCCTTGGATTTTACATCGTGGTAGTTCCTTTTGTCAACATCAAAGTTATGTAGCGGTTAATGAGCTATGAACTAAGAAAAGTAAGAGTACATGTCGATAATTGGATGATTCTAGAAGAACAAGTGAGAGAGAGATGAAGGCAAAGTGGAGCCATTTCCTTATATCTACAAAGAAGAAAATGTACAGATCTATCTAACTGAAGAGGCTAACATCTATATATATTGATAACTAACTTACTAGCTAATGGAGGTTAAGTTGCAAGGTTCTATTTGTACACTTTAACTCCTAAACTAATGTATTGTCTACATTGGTTCAATACTTCCCCTCAAGCTAGAGGGGAGAAAAAGATTCTTCACTCCTTGCTTTACAAGTAGATGATTATGTTGAGTTCTGCCCAGTCCTTTTGTTAAAATATCTGCAACCTGCTCCTTAGTGTTGACATGTACAGTTTTGATAGATCCAGCTTTCACCTTTTCCCTAATAAAATGACAATCGATGTCTATGTGCTTTGTACGATCATGGAATATAAGATTGGCTGCAATTTGTATTGCTGCCTTACTATCACACATCAAGGTGACTGGTCTCTTAATCTCAAAGCCCAGTTCATTGAACAAGTCTGTCAGTCATACTATCTCTGCCACTGCTGAAGCCATGCTTTGAAATTCTTCTTTTGCTGAGCTTCTTGCAACAGTTTCTTGTTTCTTAGACTTCTAAGAAATAAAGACATCAACATAGAATACTAGATAGCCTGTAAAAGACCTTCTTGTGTGCAACCATGCATCACAATATGCTAATAGTTGTCCATCTCCTTCTGCTGGTAATAATAGACCTTGGCCTGGAGCAGTATAAATATACCTCACCACTCTGGTGGCAGCATCTAGATGTGATTTTTTAGGAGCATGCATGAACTGACTAAGTGTTTGTACATCATAAGAGATATCTGGTCAAGTCATTGTCAGGTACAACAGTCTGCCAACAAGCCTTTGATACGCACTTACGTATCTTAAAACAGGATTATTATTAGCAGCATGTGTTGTTGCTTTGTCAAACTACATAGTAGTTAACTTCTGAATGACTTCTAGAGGAGTACTAGCTGGTTTTGATCCCGCTAGGCCAAGTTCATCTATCAACTCCAAAGCATATTTTCTTTAGCTCATATATATACCTTTATAGGATCTTGCAAATTCAATCCCAAGGAAGAACTTCAGCTCCCCCAGGTCTTTCATTTTGAATAATTTTTGTAAATCTTCTCTAATTTTGTCAATCAACTTAACATCACTACGTGACTCACAAGTCATCTACATAGATGAGAATTAGCACTTGACTATAACCTTCTCTTTTACTGAAAAGAGAGCAATCATGGTGACTTTGTGTGAATCCCTATTTATGCAAGGCATCTGTGAGCTTACGATTTCATTTCCTGGAAGCTTGTTTGAGTCCATATAAAGACTTTTGAAGTTTGCAAACAGAAGATGAATAATCCCCCTGCCTTGCAGTGATATGAGAAAAGCCATGAGGAATGGTTATGTACACTTCTTCCAAGAGATCACCCTGAAGAAAGGCATTATGAATATCCATTTAGTAGATAAGCCAACCATGATGAATAGCTAGGGCAATGATGGTCCTGACTGTAACCATTTTTGCTATAGGTGAAAAAATACCTGTATAATCTAGTCCCTCTTGTTGTATGTACCCCTTAGCCACAAGTAGGGCCTAATATCTTTCAACCTCTCCATTAGATTTGTGTTTGATCTTGAACACCCATTTACATCCAATGGGTTCCTTTCTAGGAGGTTAAGTAACTATACTTCAAGTGTCATTTTCTTCCAAGGCTTGAAGTTCTTGATGCATTGCTGACACTCATTTAGGATCCTTAGTTGCTTTTGAGAATAAACTTGGTTCGATCTCTGCTGAATAAGCTGCAAGACATTGACTATAGGCAGGCTTCAAAGCTTGATAACTAATAGAATTAGCAATAGGATAATTGCAAGGCTTGATCTTTCCAACATTTTAACCAACTACATAGTCATTCATCCATATAGGAGGCCTATAAGGCCTAGTGGATTTTCTGATCCCAGCAGCTGTTAAGTCACCAGCAACAAATGAAGGAAGAACACCAGGAAGTGGAACTGCAGTAGTGTGATGGGCAGGACTGCTTGGAAAATCATCTGGAAATGGAAGATCATCAGGACTTATAAAACTGCCTTAAAGATCTTCAGTGAGTGGAGTATGTGGTAAAGTAATAGCAAGAGAATCATCTTGGTCTGCCAAATCAATTGATGAAGTGTCTTGTGATGTGATGGAATGCTGAGGTAGAGGCAACACAAGATCATCGGAGTCAGAATCATAGGTTGGAGTTATAATAGTAAGTTATTGATCCTTCATGGGGTTGTTCATGTGTTGGAGAAAAGGAAACACATCTTCCTTGAAGACAACATACCTACTCATAAAAGGGTAGTTATTGTGCAAGTTATAGAGTTTGTAACCCTTTTGCACCAATGAGTACCCTAAAAATATAGCTTGTACTGCTCTAGGTGAGAATTTGTGTTGTCTTTAAGATTTGCAGCACAGGCCAGGCAGCCAAACACCCTGAGATGATCTAAGGTAACATTCTTGTGAAATACCAGCTCAAAAGGTGATTTACCAGATAAAATTCTAGAAGGAAACCTATTGATCAAATAAACAACTGTTAAAACACACTCACCCCCGAATTTTAAAGGCAATCCAGCTTGGAATATCATGGCTCATGCAGTATCCAAAATGTATCTATGCCTTCGTTCAACAACTCCATTTTGTTGAGGAGTGTATGGGCAGGAGCTTTGATATACTATCCCTTCAGACTGCAGTAGGGTTTTCAACTGCTTATTAAAAAACTCTCCTCCATTATCTGTTCTTAGTGTTTTAAGGGTAGTGGCGAACTTATTTCTTAGTAGTGAAATAAAGTGTCTCAAAACCACAACTAATTCATCTTTTGTGTTCATGAGACAGATCCATATATACCTACTAAAATCATCAACAAGAGTTAGGAAATATCTCTTTCCATCAAAAGTTGGAACCTTAAAGGGTCCCCGTACATCCGCATGAATAAGGTCACCAAAGACATAATATCTATTGTTGCTAATAGGAAAAGGTAATCTTGTTTGCTTTTCTAAAGGACACACTGGATAGTGTTCATTACAATCAACAAATGTCTTATTGTGAAAGCTGGTAATCTCTTCAAAGAATCTAAAGGAATGTGACATAACCTTTTATGCCACAAAGAGCCACTTATTCTATTTATTACTAAAGCAGAAGTAATAACAATAATTGGCAACTTGAGATCTGATTTTAGCTCGAGATCCAACACATAAAGCCCTTCCTCCAGCTTACCAATATCCTTCACCTTCCCATTGCAAATGTCCTGGAAGACACACCATGCAGGAAAGAAGGCATTGAAGCATCCAATGTCTCTTGTAAGTTGTGAAACAGATAGTAAATTGTACCTAAATTGTGGCACATACAAGACATTTTTAATTGGTAAACCATTGAGAATACTAGAGGATCCTAGGTGTGTAATCCTACTAGTTTCACCAGCTGGAATATGTAATTTCCTACCTTCTCCTTTAGGTATCTCCATAAAATGATTAAAGAAATCTAAACTAGATACCATATGGTCAGTGGCACCTGAGTCTATGATCCATCTATCCTTCTTAGCTTTGCTTAGGAGTGATAATGGTATACATGTGACCTTGGCATGAGATGTTGTTTCAACAGGTGTTGTATTCTGGTTTAAGTAGTTGTTTATACTGCTCCTCTGTGAAGAAGTTTCCTGCATTTGCTATCCAGAACTTCCTTGGTCTGTTGGTCCTTTTGAATAGTCAATCTGTGCATTATGTATTGCTGCCAGATTTCTTCCAAAGGTTTTCTTCTTTTGCTTGTAGTCATATGGATAACCTACCAACTGTAACAAACATTTTTAGTGTGTCCTTTTAATTTGCAAAAATCACGGAATACCTGAGCTTTCTACTTGTAGCCACCATGAAAACCTTGTCTTGAGTTGTGTGCTATAGTTGCTGCTCCTATCTCCAAGCCATTAATATTCACTGTCTTTGCTTGTTGACTCTCATCCTTAAATACCATCCCATAGGCCCTCACTGATAGTAGGTATAGGAATCATAAGCATGATTTGGCGTTTTGCTTCGACAAATGACTCGTTCAGTCCACTCAGAAATTACACCAAACGTTGTTGTTGAATGTGCTCTAGAAACACCTTCAACTCTAGACATGGACTGATGAAGTAGGGGCTATAGAATCATACTCAGCCCATAGATCCTTGAGCATATAATAGTAGGTTGATACATGTGATAATCTTTGCTTAATTTAATGCACCAATTTCGTGAAGGAAATTGTAAATGCGCGATATATTCCTTTTATCAAATCTGCCCTTCAAATCCTTCCACATATTGTGTGCAGAGGATCCATAAACCACACTGCTATACAACTCTTTTGTTACTGCATTCATAATCCACGACAAAACAAAGGCATTACACCTCTCCCATTGATCATGAAGATTTGTCCCAAAATTCTCCTTGCAACAAGTACCGTCAATAAATCCGATTTTGTTCTTCGTAAATAGTCCAATTCTCATGGATCAACACCACAAATTGTAATTTTTCAAGGCCTAAGAGTTTGAATTCAATCAGATGTTCACCTAGCGAATCAGAGGATGGTTGTGACTTAGCACTGTGTCACCACTCATTGCTTCTTCAATCGCCATTATACTCTGAGTTAAGGAAAAAAGAACCCTAGCTCTGAAATTTAGTGTGTCAATGGATAAGACTGAATCGGAGATCGAAACCAGTCACCGAAGCTCAATCGGAAAGCTCTGATACCATAATGAGCAGTCAACTTAGACGAGTAATAGTACATGTAGGTAATTGGATGATTCTAGAAGAACAAGTGAGAGAGATGAGCTCAAAGTGGAGCCATTTCCATATATCTGCAAAGAAGAAAACGTACAAATCTATCTAACTGAAGAGGCTGACATCTATATATACCGATAACTAACTAACTGACTAATGAAGATTAAGTTACAAAATTCTGTTTGTACACTTTAACCCTTAAACTAATATATTATCTATGTTGGTTCCATAGTGGTTGGGGGAATTAACAATTCTCTCTACAAATTTATTAAATCACTCCTAGAATAACTGAAGAAATGCATTTATTTGAGAAGTTCATATATGAATTCTACTTTAGATCCCTAGAATTATATGTTTTATCTCGTTTGTTTTCATGAACGAATATAATATGAAAATATAAGTAGGCGAGAAACTTTTAAGATCATGTGTTAAATAAGTTTTATTATTAAAAACTAGAATTTAATATGACGTGGTATATGAAATATGTGTTTTTTATTTTTGAGTCAAAGGCAGTTGTTGAGTGATTTTTTGTCCTCAACAAAATGAAAGTGGTTTTGATAGGATATTCCTATAACATGGGTGATCATCCAAGAAATTATGTTGTGCTTGCGAGGAAATGTCAACAAGAGGCTGGAGGTTTGGAGGCAGACCCTTGAGTCGAAAGATTTTAAGTTGAGCAGGACTAAAACGGACTACCTAGAGTGCAAATTCAGCATCGAGCCAACGGAAGCAGAATTGTGCTTGAGGCTTGACTCTGAAGTCATACCCAAGAGGGATAATTTCAAGTACTTTGGGTCGGTTATTCAGGAAAATGGAAAGATCAACGAGGATGTCACACACCGCATAGGGAGGGGTGGATGAAGTGGAGGTTAGCATCGGGAGTCCTGTATGACACGAAAGTGCCACTAATGCTAAAAAGGTAAGTTTTATAGAGCAGTGGTTAGACCCACCATGTTATAGAGGACTAAGTGTTGGCCGGTTAGAGACTCACATATATAGAAGATGAAAGCATCAGAGATGAGGATATTGAGTTGGATGTACAGGCATACTAAGATGGATACGATTAGAAATGAAGATATTCGGGAGAAGGTGGGTGTGGACCCCATGGATAATAAGATGAAGGAAGTACGACTTAGATGGTTCGGACACGTTCAGAGGAGAGCCACTTATGCCCTCGTGAGGAGGTCTGAGTAGCTGACTTTTATGGGTACGAGAAGAGGTAGAGGGCAACCCAAGACGTATTGGGGAGAAGTGATCAGGCAGGACATGGCGCGCTTTCGGATTACTGATGACATGAACCTTGACAGGGATTTGTGGAAGTAGATGTGAATATTTCTACAGTGCACCAGAGTGAGGCTAGTCAGATTTAGTCTTAGAATGCTAGTAGTATCTACTGGTGTTGGGCTTTATCTAATGGTTATTATTGTGCTTTCCATTTATTTCGTGTTTCTTATGATGCTGTTATTTTTTCTATGGGTTTATTGTTGGTACTAATATATTGTTTCTTTTCGCCTTCATGAGCTGAGGTACTCCCGAAAATAGCCTCTTTTCTCCTTGGGGTAGGGATATGGTCTTCATACATATTACCCACCCTAGATCCCACTATTGGTATTACACTGGGCCTTTGTTGTTGTTGTTGTTGTTGTTGTTGTTATAGATGTTGACATTGATATGAGAGGCTCATCCAAGATTTCAGTTTGATGAATTCAATCTTTAGGTTATTACAATCAAACTTATTATATTTTTGAAATTATAATTTTAAATCTAAATTGCTAAAATTTTAATTTTATATATATATATATATATATATATATATATATATATATATATATATATATTGATATTGTACATGTGTCGGAAACACTATATTCAGGTGAAGTTAATACTTGTGCTCTACAATCACTACTGATTGATATATCTTAGTTAACTAGAGCAGAGATCGATTGTCATGTCCAGATGTGTTCATAAAAACTCGAAAAATCAAATTAAATTAAATCGGTAAAAAAATTAATATATTTTGATTTGGTTTGGTTTTAATTTTTAAATTTAAAATCGATCAAATTTGGTTTGATTCTAGCTTTAATCAGAAAAAAATCGGAAAAAATCCTGAACCAAACCAACTATAGGAGTAACTATTTCAATTTTATTATTACACCTACATATACGTATATTTTATACAAAGTTTCAAAAGTTTATGGTAAATGTTAATAGTTTGCACTTATAGTATAGTCCTTTACCTTTACATTTTAGTTTGATTAGTAGTTTCCTTTTGTTAAGTGTAAGAATCTATTTTGTGTTAAAAATAATATATTTTTAGTTGAGTCCTTAAATTATTCAGCACTATTTGATTCAATTATCATCAATATATCTTGGTAAATAATAGATTTCTCAAAGACAATTGATTTGATAATGTTCGTTAAAAATGTGGTCGCCGGAATATGAGTTTGATAGAATATGTCTTATATTTAAGAAAAAATCGACAAATAACCGAAAAAATTGAAAATCGACAAAATCCACATAAACTGAATTTGAGAAAAAATTCAGCTTAAATTGTTTGGTTAGTTCTAATATTTGTAAAAACAACTTGCTTGATTTGATTTCTTTTTTAGGAAAAATCCTATCTAAATCCAACCATAAACCCCTGGTCACGCCCCAAACTGAGGTGAACCTAAGTGGCACCTAACCTGAATTAACTCGTCGGGTTAACCCCGTTCTAACTAACCAAAGCTTTGAACCATACGCCATACTCAAATAATTAAAACAAGATCTTTAGATAATAGTAGCTAGAAAGGTGAATACGAAATCAATTGTAGCTTGTAGCTAAAACTCATTATCATGTCACGAGCCTCTAATTTATGTTTGAATACATAAATTTATGGGGCATTTTTTCGGGAATAATAAAAATGTATGTAAAGAATTGCTATCGTTGGGATAAAATTAACGTAGCCTGTAACAAAATTTAAAATGTCTATCCCTGGCCGTGTGCTTTGCTACGTGCACATTCAACATCTGTCTCTTGGTGTGACATGTCCAAACATGATAAGTACCACTAAAAGATATCAAGAAAGTCCAATTAACAACCCCATAAACGAAGAACAAGACTAGTCCGAAGTACGCAATGACTTCGGCGAGAAAAAACTTCAGGTTACCGTATGTGGATATATCCTTAACAAAAACACACACGCATACATATTTTCACCACACAAAAGAATCGAAAAACCAATGAATGAATATGTTGAAGTAAATAAAAAAGCACACATAAAAACATAAAAAAGGATTACAAAAACTAAATATAAAAACCAACTAACTGTATTAAATCAGTACTGAATAGAAGTACAAAGCAAATACCAAAAAGAATAATACAACAGAAAGCTAAGAAGAATGAGGATGAGAACTAGATTGATACAAAAAGATATGAGTACAACACACAAAAGAAACACATGTATAAACAAAAACTTCAGCCGTCTCTGGGCTGAAGTTATAGAAAATGAACTTAATAACTTTAGCATATTCTCTAATGAATATGCTGAAGTAAACAAAAAAGCACAACATTAAAACATTAAAAAAGGATTACAAACACTAAGCATCATCACCATCATCAGAATAGTAGTCCTCAATTTCTTAAATATCTCATTTTAAAAAATCATCAGTATCAGAGATAATTATAGGGTAGTCAAGCAAAAGACCATAGAGTCCAAGGAGATCAATCTTCAACTTGTTGAATTCATCACGCAACTGACTTTAATCAACTATTACTCTGTCCATAAGAGAAAGAAGATTCTTCAGGTTGTTTTGCAGCTTGAAATGTCGTCCCAGCTGGAAAACTTAAAACTATCAAACTGTTGCACAACCTTATCGAACGATGTTGAATAACTTCCACAACTAAGTTCCAAGTTAAGCTTGATATGGAATGATTCATTGGCGAAAACTATTCTGATTCTCTCCCAACCAACCTTTATTTGATCACACAAAAGCATAAGATTAGATATCGGGTTGTTATTGTACCACTCACACTTTAAACTCTCCCACTTTTGCATAATTTACCATAGTAGGCTTCCTAATTCCGCTTGCACCAGACATTCTTTCTTTAACAAAATCTTAAGACTAAGGACGAATATAAATTTAAAGAAATATGATGGAAGTCTATGAATAACTATGAAATTTTCAAGTGAAGAGATCAGCCAAAGAGTACATCTAATCAATTTAATATCTATAAATGTAAAAGTAGCTTTTTAGGTGTTTTTACTATTTTCATTTAGAGAATTTAAATGAAACAAGATAAGTAGGTGGTAAATGCAAAAAGAAATATAACTTCAGCCCTAATCAGGCTACAATTTTTTATAGTAAAAAAATAACTTCAGCCTAAAAAAATTTCACATAAACAATGTAAGTGCAAAAGTAACTTTTCGATTCATTTACTATATGGTCAAACAAAATTAAAGATGAAGCACGTGATAAAAGATAAAAAGTTGTTAGTAAATGCAAAAAAAAAGATAATTATCAAGTTGAAAAAGATATCTAAAGATGCTGAAGTTTTTGTCATAATAAGCTTAAGTTATTTAGTGCATTTATAAAAACTTCAACACTTGATAAGATGGAGTTTTTATCCTTGACTCAATAATTTTTATCGTAAAGCTTTTTAAAAAAACTTCAGCAGAAACTATTGAAGTTATTTAGTCCATTCCTAAAATCTTAAGCACTTGATAAGCTGAAGCTTTTGTCTTGGACTCAATAGTTTTTGCCATAAAGCTTTTAAAAGAAAATTCAACAGAAACTGCTGAAGTTATTTAGTGCATTTCTAAAGACTTCAACACTTGGTATGCTGAAGTTTTTTCCTGGTTTGTCGTAAAGCTTTTTCAAAAACTTCGCATAAACTGCTGAAGTTATTCAGTGCATTTCTTAAAACATCAGCACTTGATAAGCGGAAGTTATTTTTCTGAACTCAATAGGTTTTGCAGTAAAGCTTTTTAAAAGACTTCAGCACAAACTGCTGAAGTCATTTAGTGCATTTCTAAAAACATCAACACTTGATATTTAATTCATGCTGAAGTTTAGCATGCTGAATTTCAACAAAAATATAATTAAAATTCACGAAAAAAGACAAAAACATATTTGATTCAATCCAAGTCAATTAAAAAACTAATTAGTAAATTTAAAGACAAACATCACATAATTCACACAAAATAATGTATATTCACAAAATCCGATTTTGTTTTCACTTACATCCTTGAAAAAAAAAAGAAAAAATTAGTTTTTTGTTTACGAGTTATTCTCTATTAAAAGCTTCACAGAGTGTCTTCATATTCTCCATAGCCATGTCCTAGTTGCTCTTTTGGGGTTTCTTAACAGCTATCTTGTTTCCACTTTCCATGAGTCCAAAGATGATACCTAGACACTAACAATACATCCCCCTTACATTACCTCATTGTATGGGCCTATGAATTACATTTTCTATATTCTTGCATTTCCGACACACGTGCAAAGGCATTCATGCAAATTCGCTGCAGCACCATGAGCTATAAGACAATCACACTCTATTTCACCAAATTTAATTCCACCGAAGCTTTTTCTGTCAGCCACAGGTTGGCGAAGTTTACACCTATGATTTTTCTAGGAACTCCCGTCTTCTTTCATAAGAAAAAAATAAGAAAAATATTGGCAAAGACATGCTTACTAGTGTTCAGCTGAGAATTCATGGGAAGCAAAGATAATGAAGAAGTCCAAAATACTTCATATGTGATGGAGAGTGGCCAAATCAAAAACTCGAGCTCTAGGACAATTTTATTAAAAGTTAGATTTATCAACTAGTAAAAAGAGCAAATTTTCATGGAGCTCGAGTTTTTGATTTGGCCACTCTCCCTCACATATGAAGTATTTCGATTTTTCCTTCATTATCTTTGCTTCCCATGAACTCCCTGTTATACCCAATAAGCATGTCTTTGTCGACATTTTCTTGTTTTTCATTGAATATAAATTAAAAGAAATATGATAGAAGTCTATGGATGACTATGAAATTTTGAAGTGAAGAGATTGTTAATATAGCCAAAAGAGTGCACCTAATCAATTTAATATCTATAAATGTAAAAGTATCTTTTCAGGTCTGTTAACTATTTTATGTTCAGAGAATTAAATGTAACAAGATAAGTAGGTGGTAAAATAAGTAAGTGGTAAATGCTAGTTCTTGGTAAATGCAATAAAACAATATAAAAAAAATAAAGCCACAGTTTTTCTATAGTAAAAAATAGCTTCATTTAGTATATGATCAGTGAAATTCAAATGAAAGATGAAGTAGGCGATAGGTGGTAAATGATAAAAAGTAGCTAGTAAATGAAAAAAAGATAAGTATCAAATTAAAAAAAATATCAAAACATGCTGAAGTTTTTGTTATAAAGCTTTTTCAAAAAACTTCAGCACTTGATAAGTTGAAGTTATTTAGTGTATTTCTAAAAACATCAGCACTTGATAAGCTAAAGTTTTTGTCCTAGATTCAATAGTTGTCTTAAAGCTTTTTCAAAAAACTTCAGCAGAAACTGTTGAAGTTATTTAGTGTATTTCTAAAAACTTCAGCACTTGATAAGCTGAAGTTTTTGTCTTGGATTCAATAGTTTTTGTCGTAAAGTTTTTTGGATTTCTAAAAGCTGCATCACTTGATAAGCTGAAGTTTTTGTTCTGGACTCAATAGTTTTTGTCATAAGCTGAAGTTATTTAGTGGATTTCTAAAAAGTTCAGTACTTGATAAGCTGGAATTTTTGTCTTACAGTCAATACTTTTGTTATGACTTTTAACCAAAACTTCAACTTAAAAAACAGAAGTCATTTACTTCATCAGCTAGAATATCTCATCTAGTTTTTTCAAAAAAAGAAATGTACTTAAAATTTATAATAAAATACATTAATATATTTGTTTGAACACAAATCAATTTAAAAACTAATTAATATATATTTACAAAATTCAAATTTTATGAAGGCATTCCTCTAATCATAAAATTCACGTAGAATTTCTTCAAAATCTTCATAATTATATTTTAATTATTCTTTTGAAGTTTTATAGCCGCTATCTTAAAGTAGAAAATAACATGAATGGGGCTTTGTCTAGGCGCAACGTGAAGAAAATTTATATCGTTTGGTTATACAGTGAACAAGTTAGCTATTCTGACGGTAATCTTCATTGAAGAATTGTGTTAGTACTGTCTTTTAGTAACTTAATTGCGGCCTAAAAATGTCCTACTCTATTTAATGATGAGAGAAATCGACTTCATTCAACTAAACCGTATAAACATCAAAATGCGCACAATTTATAGCATAACACGCCGCTAAAGTTATATGTTATGAGGAATCATGATCGACAACACTAAAATTTATATTTGAATTCGCCGTCACTTATATTGTTGGCTTCCATTAGTTGAAGATATAGCAGAATTGTCGTTGACAGGTGTCAGTAGTGGTTCCCAATTGAGTGGAAAATAGTTGCATGTCAAAAGAACCTGCATAAATGATCAGTATACACATCAAATGGGAAAACACTCATGTTTGGCGGTTACCAAAATAAAAACTTCAATTTTAAAATTAAAGTTTATGTTATGAAATAATATAAAAACAAGTAGAATAATGCAAGAACAAGAATAATATAGAGAGAATAGGGAGAGGAGTATTCTTATTGATACTTTGGGATTGTTAGGGATGATTTACAATGGTAGAAGACCCCTTTATTTATAGGGAGAAGTAAACCCTAGAATCTCTCTAATTATGGACATTCACTTTAAATAGAAGTCTATTTATAACACTCCCCCTTGAATGTCTATTCAATAATGTGTCTCGTTAAAACCTTAAAACCAAAACCCAATGGGAAAAATTAAAGAGAAGGAAAAAGAGTACACATGTTTGAATATGCGCCTATTGGTTGCCTCGTTAAAAACCCCGCAAGGAAAACCCAGTGGGACAAAACCTTGTAAGGGAAAAAGAGTGCAACGCGCATTAACTCCCCCTAATAAGAACATCAATTTATATCCTTGAACATTTGCATTCCAATCTTATGCATCGTCTTCAAAACGATCTTTGGTAGAGATTTGATAAATAAATCAACCATATTGACTTGAACAAATATTCCGCACCTTAAAATCATCATTCTTGATAGATATGAATATCTTCATATAATGTCGCGGAATGACTCTTCAATATCTTCAAAGATGTATTCTCAATGCCATCATGCTTATAGTTATAGCAAGATTCATATGTACACAAATTGTACTTGGGATGTGGTACTTCAGGACCAAGAATTGCATATGCTTTGACTTTTATACTTTCAAGTATTTGAACTACATGTCCAAACCTACATGTCTTTCACGTGGAATCAAGTATTTGTCTATACGCTTCAAGCGTATCCAAGACTTTGTCCTTCAGGGACTTTTGTAGTGAGAATATAGTTACATTCTTTGGGTCAGCAAATGCGTATAGCATGCTTTGCAATATGTTGCAATTGAATTATCCCTTTTATGAACTTCAGGTTCATATCATGATATTCGGTGATCTACATATACAAATGATAATTCATCCCATGTAACCTTTTCTCAAGTGTTTATCATGTCTCCCCCTCATGTTAGAAAAGCTAACTTGTTTCCTCAACTTTGGGAAATCATCATTGTGCATTATTATGTCAATATACACAGCACATTAATAATAAGATGAAATTATTTGGTTCCTGACCCTGAACCACTTGTGAGGGGAGAATATAATATACTCTCGTATACAACGTATATCAAACTGATATATATAACTTTGTTCTCATAATAAACAGTTTAGCTATTAAGTGGAAGCACTCAATAATTATCTTGCTAAACCAACTTTGATATAAACCAACTTATCAAGATGAACTATCTTGAGTAGGAAATCTGGAAATTATGCTCGAAGTTAGATTACTGAGCAATTTACCTCGCAAGCACCGGCCAGGCTGCGGGTTAATAACAATTGCGCATGTACCCATTTCATAGATGCATCATATGTGGTATACATGGCAGGCGAATGGGCCCATATTCACCTTTGGTATTTCCAGAATTTATGGGCTTCAACCCGAACTCTTTAGTTGGTCAGTTCATTAATGAGAACAAGTGATACAAGAGAATTTGTAAAGAACTTTCTAGTTCTTTGATATTCACCTGTGTGAATTTGCACATCATACTTAAAATGAGATGGCTAACACGAATGCCAACTGAATAAATTATCAATATTGGTAATCTTCAAATTTACACCATGACATGTGCACTTATCAATAAACTTCAGGTTTATTATGACATGGGTTTTATACCAATAGATATCCACTTTATTGTGTCATTCTTTCGTTTGTGTAGTACAAACTGGAGAACAAAGCGGGTAGCTTTTCATATACAAATTACCCCGCTACAAGTTGTAGTAATAGGAGATATCAAATCCTTCCTTTATTTATAGTTTCAATATAATCAATCGCTTTCGCGTGTACTTTAGAAACTGAATAAGTTTCTTTGAGACTTACTACAGCACAATACTCAATTGTGTTTCTCTAACATAGTAATAATTGGCTCTTCTAGAGCTCTCAATTAATTTTGTACTACCACAGATTCATCAACATCCATGTGGTGAATATCTTTCTTAAAGAGAAAGTTATACCATTATGGTCATGTCAAACTTATATGCAAGATATGTTTCTTGCATTATCGTTGTCCTTTAATAGTCATATTTCCAAAATACTTTGGCGTACAATAGGTACGTGACCAACGATCATTCATGCCATATATATAGCCAACAGGCTTGACACCATTAGGTGTTTCAACTATAGGGCCAAAAACTTCACGTTTTGCCAGCGAATTCAATTCTGATTGAATTGCTTCTTGCCACTTTGGCCAATCATGTCTTTTTCGACATTCTTCAACAGATTGAGGTTCGAGATCCTCACATTCTTGCATAATGCTAGATGCGACATTATAAGCAAAGACATTATCCATCACTATATCCACTCGATTAATATTTGCCTCAATATTGATTGGATTTATGGATAGTTCCGTATTTTCCAGAGCCTCGGGCTCAATGGATTCTTCATGAAGCTCAGAATTTGTTAAATCATGAATTTCCTCATGAGATTCTTTCGTAGTATCATTTTGATCATTTGCTTTCCTCTTTCTAGGATTTCGATCTTTGGAACCTAATGGTCTGCCACGCTTCAGGCGTGTATTTGACTCATTGGATATGACACTAGATGATTGTCCAACAGGGACATCAATATGGATTGGAACATTTTCCGCGGGATGTGGGATTTCGTTATCCTTTTCAAGTCCGTAAATGCGTCAGGCATTTGATTTTCTATTCTTTGCAAATGGATAATTTTTTGTACCTCTCTTTCACAAATAGAGGTATGTGGATCAAGATGAGATAATGATGCATTTTTCCACAAAATTTCCCTTTTGGTTTCACCAACTTCTCCCCCTAATTTTGGGAAAAGTGTCTCATCAAATTGACAGTCTGCAAATCGTGCAAATCTCCTGTCAATGTTTCGAGGTAGCGAATAATGGAGGGCGATTCAAACTCAACATATATTCCTAACCTTCTTTGCGGACCCATTTTGGTGCGGGATGACGGTGCTATAGGCACATATACTGCGCATCCAAAGATTCTTAAATGGGATATATTAGGTTCATGACCCAAAACCAATTGCAACGGGGAATATTTGTGTCAATTCGTCAGTCAGAGACGAACTAGCATTGCTGTATGCAAAATGGCGTGACCCCAAACCGAAGTGGGCAGCCTCGTTTTCATGAGTAAATGAGGTATTCAAGATTATACTCATGTATTGTCTCAATCTAATATCCATTTTGAATGATATCTTAAAAACTCAACAAGTTCCTTTTAGACTTGGAGGAGAACATTTTGACTGATATCATTAAAACTCAACAAGTTCCTCTTTAGACTTGGAGGAGAACATTGCATTCTCTATGATAAACATCGTGCCTTTGGGCAGAGTTACAGTTGCTCTTCAGGAGCCTTCAATCAATTTAATTCCCATGGTTTGACATACAAAAGAAATACACGAACATAAGAATAAACAAGTTCAATTCGTTTGTGTCACATAATATTTTCAAAATCTGCTGATGTCAGTTGACTAAATAAATCAGATAGTCGATTATATGTTTTCCATAATCGTTTACTTTGCAGTTTGAAAATTTCAGTTTAAGCATTTTCTTAAAACAATCGATTGTTAAACACACACAATCGATTGTTGAACATTGACAATCGATTATTTGCTATTTTGAAAAATTCCAGATCACACTGTCTTAAGACAATCGATTGTTAAACATAGACAACCGATTGTTGCCTATTTTGAAAAAATTCCAGATCACACTGTCTCACGACATTCGATTGTTAGACATAGACAATCGATTGTTGGACATTGACAATCGATTGTTGAACATTGACAATCGATTGTTTTGCAGTTTTAATGCGAAATATTAGATAATCGACTAACTGTTAGGTTAGTCGATTACCTCTACTTGAAATAAAAATATTATTGAAATTTGAGCATGTAGAAACATTCTAACGAACTAATACTGGCATTATATCATGAACTAACTAATACGAGCTGATACTAATGAATATTAGTCTATTCACTAACTATTACAAATAAGTGAAATAAAATCAAACAATTCCATCTTCCTTCATCAAGGTGATGGTGCAAGAGAATCAAGGCCATTGGCACAGTTTCAAACCTTCATTAAGGTGATGACGCAAGAAAAACGAGGCCTTAGCATAGTTTCAAACCTTCATCAAGGTGATGGCGCAAGAAAATCAAGGCCTTAGCATAGTTTCAAACCTTCATCAAGGTGATGGCGCAAGAAAATCAAGGCCTTAGCATAGTCTTGGGTGGATGCATTATTTCTGTCTTTGATGGCGTCTCTAGGACCCATTGCATCCAAATGGATTTCAGCATTCAACACCCATGTCATATAGTTCTTGCCCGAAATTTCTAAGGCAACGAACTTTCCTTTTATAATGTCAGACATGAAACAAAATTACATCAAGAGCGTGTTCATACTTACGGGCTCTATTACAATTATCACATTCACTTCAGGGAATGGATCATAATCATCTGTATGTGCTATACACAATCTCATGTCAAATATTACTTTCATAAAGTGAAAGATTATTTTGAGGATTCTTATTGTTCTCATTACAATAATGACGATTATAATTTCGTCTATTGCCACGTCCACATCCATTGATGCCTTCATGGTAATAATTTTTTTGTCTTCTTTCAGACTTATCACATACTGCTACCACATTCTCTAAAGGGAATGGAGCAAATTCAATTGGACGGATTTTGTCTTCTTTCAGACTTATCACATACTGCTACCACATTCTCTAAAGGGAATGGAGCAAATTCAATTGGACGGATTTTGTCTTTGTTTGTATATGAAATCAAATCGTAGAATTTCAAGAATTTGAAAGGGAAAAATAAATTACTTACCTTTAAGGTATACCAATAAATGTTGTGATATCGAATATACCTCTTGAGTTTCCATCCCGTTGCATTACTTTATGATGATACCATCTCTTCTAGTTTCCGCATAGAAATTCTACCGCGTTATCCCGCGAAATAAGGAGATGATTTTACAGCACATGAGAAAAAAAATCAACTTGTTTCCTGTACGCAAAATTACTAAGTCCTACAAACCCATATTTCTAATGCTTGCTCCCAGAGTTTAATGACCCCAATTATGAACAAGTTGTGTGTCTTTGATGGAAAGCTGCAGACAAGGAAACAACACATATTATATATTTTAATCGAACATAAAATCGATACTTATCTCTTGAAGCGTGACCCGGATAATGCCCGGAATTAGCGAAATTCGTGGGGGCGAATTTCTCCTTAATCTTCTCAAAGTGTTTCTTGAGACGGTAGAGTCTCGTGCTGATAACGTGTTATGAAATAATATAAGAACAAGTAGAATAATGCAAGAACAAGAACAATATAGAGAGAATAGGGAGAGGAGTATTCTTATTGATACTTTGGGATTGTTAGGGATGGTTTACAATGGTAGAAGACCCCTTTATTTATAGGGAGAAGTAAACCCTAGAATCTCTCTAATTATGGACATTCACTTTAAATAGAAGTCTATTTATAACAGTTTACTAATTATAAAATTAAAAATTTCAGTTCTTAAAGGTAAAGTTCACCAATTATAAAATAAAATATTTAGCAAAAAATATACTGTAACTTTTACAAAAAAATAAAATACAAAATTTAAATCTAAAAATATTGCTAAAGTTCATAAAAATATAACAAAAACAATACAAAACATGAAAAAAAATCCAGTTCGTCTCTAAGGAATCAATGAAATATTATAAACTTCACACTTTAATAGTACCATCTGTTTAACTCTCAAAATTTGTAAAAATTTCAACATCTAATCATAAAACTTTATAGAATTTTCATCAACAATACAAACACACATTAAAAAAAATTTATCTAAAAACACGATCGTAAAAGTAAAACTATATACTTATCAAACTAAACCCTAAGAAACTATATTATCAGAAATACATGACTATTAAAATCAAAATCAGAAATGAAATGCAGAAATTAAATCGTAAAAATTAATACTAAAATAAAATTCAAAACATTTATGCAATGTACGTGTGATCAAATTATAATGTTTTTGGAGAACAATAACAACGACGACTAACAATTGAAAAATGAAAAATAATGACAAAACTATTTGATTTTAGAGAAGAAGAAATCGAAAATACGAAAAAGAGACAAAAACAGTAAAAAAATAATCTTTCAATAAAGAAGGACAAAATAATTTTTTAAAAGACTTTTAAGAAAAAAACGAATACAGATGAAAACAGAAAAAAAGAAGTGACTATATGTTAAAAAGAGCGCCCCTAACAATTTTTACAGCTCTAACTCCTTCCAGTCCAGCCCATCTTTATCTTCAATGGTTGGGCATTCCAGTCGGTAAATCTTCTTTGTTCGGTCCATTATCAGACTACCGGCGTAACGGAGCTTGTAAACTGCAAAAGGAAGGTTACGACATCAACGTCTCCAGGAATGAATGCAGGTGAATTTACTTTTCTTTAGTGGTTTATGCTCTCAATTTTATAAATATAAGTCACGGTAATAGATTCTTTAACTTAAAATAAATCTTAAAGAAGCATAACTTTTTTTTCTTTAGATAATTTAGATTATGGTTCTGTCCATGTAACTTTTTAAGGTTAGAATATGAAGAAATACATACAGATAACTATTAACTGATATATTACTCTGGAGGAATTTGATTATAGATATTCAGTGTTTACTTTATTTGAAATGGAATAATTGTATATAGGGTTGTACAGGAGCTGTTATTTTAACTTTGTACTTTAAAACTCATACTTTGACCTCATGAAACAATTTGAGCAAGGTACAATTAGGAAATTGATCAACCATCTATTAGATGATCAGTAAACTTTTACCCACAAAGGCAGCCAGGATTTAATGTTTATGGGTTATGAATTTGCCTCGGAAATTATAGCTCGTCTTAGTACTAGGTTCACAATAAAATGTTTATACAGATTTAATAAATTTCCTAATATAAATACAGTGTTTAAGCAAAAGTGACTGAGTTCGGCCAAACCCGCACCTAATAGGCTAGCTCCGCCTCTTCACAAAGGCTACTTTTTGTGTCTCTCCCATTCCATTAGAATATAGCTTGGAACTTGGCAATTAATGGCTTGAGTTCATGGGTATCAGCATTGTGTATTCTGATTTATACTTCGTTGATTTGATATTGTTTCCGCGCTCAGTGTTTGTTTTTATGTAATTGGGGGATCTTTGTACTTTGTGGCAGTGTGAAATGGCTGTACTCGCATATGGTATTTACAGAATCATGGATAATTAAATTATCCTTGATAAAACGAATAGTTAATTTGCTTTCATCCTTTTCTGCGTCCTCTGTCTAAATTATCTTCTCTTTTTCTGGGTTACCTATTTCCATTACTCTGATTCTGCGGCTGTTTGTTTGAAGGGGGAGCATTGGTGGAAATAGAGGACTGAGACCAGTGCCGCCTGAAAAAGGAATTTTTCTGTTGGACCATATGCATTTATGTGACCTGGTATAATCCTTTCACATATCTCATAGTTTGTTGGTTTTGGTGTTTCCTTTTTCTCCTCTTCTTCTTTTAAGATAAAACTATAACGGATGGTTGTTGATGGAGCATATTTATCCTTTGCAAGGTTCATTCTTTCTTCTTACTTACTATTCTTTTTGGTCTATTTAAGGAGAAGAAAGAGTACCTCAATTGTCTTAAATCCTCCGGGCATAAATCTGACAACTGTCGACACCTCTCTAAGAAGTACCTGGAGTGCCGTATGGAGAAGTAAGTCCATTGGTGTGATTTGGACAACACGTTCACTCTTTAGTTTATAGCATGTGAACTATATTTAAGATGTAGCTTCCTATAGTCACCAAAGTACTATTTTTTTTGCCACTGAAGTGTTGAGCGGCTTACTCTCCATATTAGTGAGGGTAAACACAACAGTTACCTTTTTCATGAGTATCATTTTTGCCAACTTTTGGTATATTCTGGATGGTAATAAATGTAACCAGCATCAATTGTTCCTAGAAAAGCCTAAAACTTCCTAGTATTTAGAAAGAAATGCAGAAAGTAAAAGCAAAGGGTTTATGAAGACAATCCAGAATATTGATGGGAAGGAACGCTAGAATTTTTGAAGACAAGAACGACAATATACTTAAGCTCAAACAGAATGGTATATTCTTGCTTAGTTTCTGGCGCAACCTGGCTGAGGCAAATGTGTTAGAGCTTGAATCCATGCTTGATTTTCTTTGTCGCATTACATCTTTGTAATGTTTTGCAGCTTTTGCTTGTATTTCTCTTCCAGCATTTTCTTGGCACACTACAATATACATTACCTTACAAAAAAAAGTAGAAACAAAGGGTTTAACTTTCTCTTCTTTGACTAGGGAAATACAGAAACAAAAAGGATTATTCTTTTGATCTAGATCAATTAGTTATATAGTGAACCTACGGAACTATCTAGGATTAGGAACAGGAACAAAAGCGTGCCGTATCCTCAAACCAATTTAATTCTCTTCCTCACTGAATTTCACCTCTGTGTGGTGGACCCAAACAACGTGCTCAAGAGTAATAGAATAATTTCCCAAGCATAATGAAAAGAGATCGCATAAAGACAAACTTATTTCCTGCACTTACGAAGCTAGGAAAAGAAACTTTTGTTCTTTCTCATTTTTTCTTTTTCCTGTATGCTATGTTTCTTTCAGACCTCTTATCTCAGCAGAGCTTCACATCTTTTCTTCGAAGGGAAATTCACACACTTGCCTAAATGCCTAAATAGAATTTCAGTTCCTACAATATATTGGCATTCATAGTAAGTAAATGCACAGTGATGCCTTCTGGTGAAATTGTTTCATCAAATGTGTGTTTGTTATTTCCTTATAAGCATTAGTTATCTTTCCTTGTGGGAAAAAGAAATTTATCTTTTCTTCTATGTTTACAGCTATTATCATCCTGCATATCAATTCAGTCAGTAAGAGAATATTTATTTTATGAGCATCTTGCAGGAACCTGATGGCAAAGCAAGACATGTCAGAACTTGGCTTTGGCAAGAACTATGATGCAGAAGCTTCTTCAGATGAAATGACAAATGGAACAATAGAAAAATGAAGAATGAAGAAAATAATGCTTAAACATGTTAAGTATTTTCTGGGATTTTTTCATAAGCCCGGGTATAGAAGCTTTACTATTGTCACTTTGACAACTTTCACAGTTGTGTACAGGAGGTCATCTTTTTCCATATGTGTTCTTTTCTAGCCCAAATCATTGCTCATTATCTGTTACCTCCATTTCTGTTACCTCCTTTCCCTTTCTTCTTGCGATTATGTGTACCTGAAGGCAAAAATTTATAGCAGGAGAGGAGGAAAAGGAAAACGATAAAGACGAGGAAACACATTCAGGCTAATGATCATTATCTTTCTTCCTAATCTCTTTTACATCTGCGATGCCTTCCATTCTTTCCTTCTCTTTATCAACCTGAAATATTAGGAAGTCCCAACACCACCAGTGCAAGCAGCTGCAAGTTTGTAACACAGATTCCTGCTAAGCTTTCGAGAGAACTTTGAACTTGATTAAGTGAATTTACTCGTGCACAATTTTCATTTTGATCATTGATGTTTAACTCAAGTGAAGTGGAGCTTTGGCGTAACTGGTAAAATTGCTGCCATGTGATTAGGAGATTATGGATTCAAGTCGTGGAAACAACTCTTGTAGAAATGTAGGGCAAGGATGCGTACAATAGATCCTTGTGATCGGATTCTGCACATAACATAAGCTTAGTGTATCAGGCTGACTTTTAATGTTTAAGTATGTTTCAGTTAGGCATTATTTAGATCAAAGAAGTATTGGTCATGGACTTATTATTTACAAGGTTGAATAAAATCACCGATTCAGCTACCAAAATTTCAACTGTATCTCAAATTAACCAAGACTAAGTTCTTTTATGGTCCTAGAAGAGCAGGGTGAGCAAATTAGGTGAGTGGAGCAAAAGTTTTATAGAAATTGAACTCATGACCACAAATTTTCTACTTTCAATAATCGGGAGCTAAGATGTGCGACAAGTCAATTGACTGTAATTAATCTGTTGGAAATTTTAATTTTTGTGATTTATTGTGAATTGAGCTCGTGGAAGTCACAGTACCACTCTCTGTAAAAGACCATTTTCAGTAAGAAGGTTAAGTTTCATCAAACAAGAACAAATTATTGAAAGTAGAAAATTTGTGCATGTATACAACAACAACAACTACCCAGTATACTCCCACCAGGTGGGGTCTGGGGAGGGTAATATGTAGACGAGCCTTACCCCTACCCGAAAGGGCAGAGAGGCTGTTCCCAATCGACCCTCGACTCATAGGATAAAAGGAAAAACAGCAGTAAAACAAAAACAAAGACAAAAACAAAAACAATAGAGCATTAGTAACTCCCGCAGAAATAGCGTAAATAATTATCTAAACATAAGAAACATAAATACAATCGCATGCAATAATATCATACAGTAACTACCATAACTAACAACCATTGGGGGGACATAAGCTAAAACACAAATCATCTATGGGTAACCCTGCTGACCCACACCCAACCCCGGATGAGGCGTACGAAAAACTCTAGGAGCCCCTAATCTACAACCCTGATTCTAGACCTCCAGGCTCTCCTATCAAGGGTCATGTCCTCGGAAACCTGCATTCTAGTCATGTCCTGCCTAATCACCTCTCCCAAATGCTTCTTAGGTCTCCCTCTGCCTCGCCGACCGCCAACAATCTCTAGCCGCTCGCAGCTCCTCACCGGGGCATCGGGACCCCTCCTCCGTACATGCCCGAACCACCTTAGCCTCGCTTCTCGCATCTTCTCATCCACCGGGGCCATCCCTACCTTCTCTCGAATAACTTCATTCTTAATCTTATCTAGCCTGGTGTGCCCGCACATCCACCTAAGCATCCTCATCTCCGCAACCTTCATTCTCTGAACATGAGAGTTCTTCACGGGCCAGCACTCCGCCCCATACAATATCGCAGGTCTAACCACGGCTCTATAGAATTTCCCCTTGAGTTTGTGTGGAACTTTCTTGTCACACAGGACCCCTGATGCAAGCCTCCACTTTGACCACCCCGCTCCTATACGATGGGTGACGTCTTCGTCAATCTCTCCGTCCCCCTGAATCACAGACCCAAGATATCGGACACTGTCCCTCTTGGTGATGGCTTGAGAACCAATCATCACGTCCCTGCCTACCTCGCTCGGCTCGGCGCCAAACTTGCACTCCAGGTATTCTGTCTTAGATCTGCTTATTTTGAAACCTTTAGACACGAGAGTCTGTCTCCATACCTCTAACCTTTCAATAACACCGACCCTCGTCTCATCTATCAATACTATATCATCAGCAATTAGCATACACCAAGGCACATCCCCTTGAATATGTCGGGTTAGAGCATCTATCACTAAGGCAAACAAGAGGGGGCTCAGCGCCGATCCTTGATGGAGCCCCATAACCACTGGAAAATGGTCTGATTCGCCACCCAGCGTCCTAACCCTAGACTTAGCTCCATTGTACATGTCATTGATTACTCTGATGTAGGCTTCCGGCACGCTCTTCGCCTCCAAGCACCTCCATAGCACCTCCCCCGGGACCTTGTCATACGCCTTCTCCAAGTCGATAAGCACCATGTGAAGGTCCTTCTTCTTATCCCTGAATTGCTCCGCCAGCCGCCTGACAAGGTGGATAGCCTCTGTGGTGGAGCGGCCTGGCATGAAACCGAACTGGTTCCCAGATATAGATGTCACCTCCCTCACCCGCGCCTCAATCACCCTCTCCCATACCTTCATTGTGTGACTTATTAATTTGATACCCCTATAGTTGTTGCAGCACTGGATGTCCCCTTTGTTCTTGTACAAGGGCACCACTGTACTCCACCTCCACTCATCCGGCATCCTTTTGGTCCTGAAGATCGCATTGAACAACCTAGAGAGCCACTCCCCTCCTGACTTACCCATGCACTTCCAGAACTCCACCGGGATCTCGTCAGGCCCGGTTGCTCGACCCCTACTCATCCTACGCAAAGCCCTATGACCTCCTCCACCCTAATGCGCCTGCAGTACCCAAGGTCTCTATGTTGCTCTGAATGCCCCAACTCCCCTAGCTCTATGTTACGATCCCCCTCCTCGTTAAGTAGGTCCCGAAAGTACGCCTGCCACCTCTGTTTGATTTGAGATTCCCCCATCAGAACTCTACCATCCTCGCCCTTGATACACCTAACTTTGTCTAGATCACGTTCCTTCCTTTCCCTTGCTTTAGCTAACCGGAATAGCTTCTTATCCTCGCCTCTCTCCCCTAGTTCCTCATACATGCGACCGAACGCCGCATTTTTAGCTTCCGTGACTGCCATCTTTGCTTCTCTCCTTGCTTCCTTGTAGATCACCCTGTTCGCTCTCCGTTCTTCCTCGCTTGTGCGCCAACTTAGCAAACGCCGCCTTCTTCACTCCACTTTTCCTTTGACTACATCGTTCCACCACCAATCACCCTGATGTCTGCCTGAATATCCCTTGGCTACCCCGAGCACGTCCCGTGCTACCCCCCTAACCAAGTTCGCCGTCACTGTCCACATAGCGTCCGCTTCCCCAAAACTTCTCCAAGCTCCGCCCTCAACTAACCTCCTTTCCAACTCCTGTGCTTTCTCCTTAGTCAAAGCACCCCATCTAATCCGCGGTTGACCCCGAGCGCCCCTCCTCTTCCTCTTCACCCAGAGACCGACATCCATCACTAGGAGTCTATGAAGAGTTGAAAGAGACTCTCCCGGAATAACCTTGCAGTCCTTGCAAATACCCCTATCGCTCCTTCTGATGAGAATGTAATCAATCTGAGTCCTTGTGCATGTATGTTTCATCAAATACTGGAATTTTAGGGTATCTTTGGCTGAAGTGAGTGAGGATGACACGATATGGTCCAGCAGCGTCCCCTGCATCAACAGCTTCCCCCATTGTGCTGTGATTTACCGCTATAGCTTCTTCCACCATACCAACTTCAAAGGTAGCCTGCAGCAAATGGCCCAGAATAATCAAAAGCTGTAAATTAATTTTAGGATAGAATAGTTGTTAACGAAAAAATATTGTCATCATTTAGTAACATGCCCCATGTATGAAAACTGTTGCTCCACGAAAGGCTTCAACCAGTTCTGGACAAGGCCTAGTGTCACCAGAATAAACAATCTTCCAACCTGGTATCATCTTCCCAATAACATTAGTCCTATCAGCAGATTTCATGACGATCCCATAAGCTTGCGGACAATGAATAACGGGAACACTATTCAATGTCATCAATCCTGCTTTCCTGAGTATGTTCTTTAGCCTGCTTGCACTCCCATTAGCATCGTTGTCTTCGTTCAACTTTAAAGCCTCCCATGAGACTGATGGTAAGCTCTTCAACTGCTCAAGGGACAAAAGACCAGGAGCAGGAAAGAATTGAGGGCATAGGTAGTTGAGAGAACACTATGCTTGTGAACCATGGCAGCATTAGGGACGAACGATTTGATTGCTTCAACCAACTGGTCGAGACCTGGAGAACCCCATACATTGACCTGCAAACAGATGCTGTAATTTGTATCAAGTTTTCAAACACCATTTATAGTTCCAGAAATATTGTGATAAATACACAGCAAGCAAAATAAGCTAATGTGACACTCACAAACATCCCTTTTTTCCCCATCCCAGCCAAAGTCAATAAGAGACCTGCAAGTAAAACGATTGAACTTCTTTGGTGGTTCTTAATCAACTGCAATAAATAAACCAGAATCTTCTCGAGGGTTAATTGAATCCAGGCACTTATAAAGTTAGCAATGTTCATATTGTGCTCAATAATAACAAATCTGGGAGTCCACCAGCTGTTTCTGAGCAGACACGTGATAAAAGTATGTCATCAATCTGATAAAAAAAAGACTTTTATGTATATTCCCCTAGATCAACAAAACAGTAACATACACAATAGACTAGGTTTAGAACAGTAAGATTGTATATCTCTGATACCTTTGACAAAGTCATTTGACAAAGTCATGTTGCAGTCCCTGGAAGCAGAAGAGCACAACATGATTGTTGCATGCACAACATGATTGTTGCATACCTAGTCCGCGAACAAAATGACCCTACATGTGTTATTTACATCTGGAAACTTGAGAAATACTTACTTCTCCAACATTAAATAAAAATCTCCGGTTTTCAAAAAAGAGGACAGAGGGTGATGTATCTTGAGTATCCATGCCATTTCCCAGGATCTGTGAGAAATTAAAAGAATCAAAACAAGCTAATTTTTCTGAGGTGTGAAAAAGCAAGGGATTCAAATAACAAATTCCATTAGATAGGTTTACCACTTTTTTTTTAGAGTAAAAACAAAAATACTAACCACCACTTTTTATTGTAAACTAATCCTACTATATTAAAATTTTTTAATTAATTAAATTAAATTGTGATCAGCTTTGTTTGAATAAATTAGCTCGTATTGCTTTAAGAAATTTCAATTATCATCTTATTTATCAATGTGATTTAAAATCGCGAATAAATTAAAGGGACTTATATAGTCATTAAATAAATTCTTTTTCTTGTTGTCAATAACATTATCTGAATTTTAATAAATTAAGAGACTTATATAATCATCAAATAGGTTTTTTTGTTATGTATTCTTTGCTTATAATATTTAATATAATTACATTGCTAATATAAATTTTTATTAGCATATTAATAAAATAAATTTATATAAAATATAAGTGAAAATAGTTAGCAACTCAAAATATTTAAAAAATATTTGTAATATATGGTATAAGTAATAAGGTCACATACGGAGAAACAGAGAAAGTAGTATATTAATTCACCAAAGTGAGTAATAGAGGTGCGAGTACAAAAGCCATTATGATTAAGCTACAGATATTTATGTATTGATAAATGTCATATACTTTTGTTGATTTAGCGTACATATTAGATGTACGTAAGTTCTTTATTGGCCAAAATTAATTTATTTATAGAATCACAAACATATACTACTGTTAATCAGGCACAAAAAGTTTTTCTAGTAAAAGAATATACTATATTAATTAACTGAAAACAAGTACTGAAGTTGAAGGAAAATTATCCGAAGATGAGATCTCAAAAATATAAATAAAATAGAACTGGTGCATTCCCACAAGAATCTGGAATAGCTCAGTTGGTTAGAGCGTGTTGCTGTTAACCACAAGGTTGGAGGTCCAACCCCTCCTTCTAGCGTTGTTATTTTTATTTGGTTAAATGCTTAAACTTTATTTAATCAAGTCGATTATTTATATTCGATAATTCTTTTTTGACTCTAGAATTATATTCTAACTCTCATCTATAACTTTCTATATACACAGCTAACCTTCAATTACTTTAATTTTTTTTATATTATACTAGAATAATTCTTTAGTTTGCTAGTTTTGTTCCTTTCTGTCCAAACATGATACACCATGGCTGTAAACGGGAACACGAGCCCTTCTTCATGAGCTTTTCTTGGTATTTATGCTTTTCAGCCATCTAATCTCATCATCCCAATTACCAATCTAATTTCATTTAGCAAATATAACAGTTTAGGCCATATTGTTTTGGCATATCTGCATCCAAACCATTAATGCTCTATTGACTTTTCCTCATTTGTATCGCATAATACACATTCATTACCAACTATACTGCCCCATTTTCTTAGCCTGTCCACTGTGGCTAATCTCATGTGAAGTGCTAACCAAAGAATAAATCTATACTTTGGTATTGCTTTTGATCCTGTTGTAAATTCTTCCATCAAACCTTCTTGAATTGAGGTCTCATAACAATGTATAACTTTTTGATGTTAAACTTGCCATTTCTATGGTGTTGCTCCAACTCATTTCTTGAATATTTTTCTAGAAACCATTGCCTAGTATCAAAGATTTTCTTTACAATCTAACATGCTTGTTTAGGAATGTCCATTATCATAACATCTTTCTCTTTGACATAATAACTGTGGACCCATTGAATTCATAGTGTATCTTTCTTTGCACTAATGGCCCATAACAGTTTGCACAATGAAGCTTTGTTCCATGAGTAAATATCCATAATATTTAACCCCCTGTTGATAATGATATACATATTGTGTCCCATGCTACCAATGTTCTCCTTGATAAATCACTTTTTTCTGTCCATAAAAAGGTTATACACATAACAACTATCATCTTGAGTATCTTCTTTGAAAACACTTGTCCCAATAAGTTCGCATCTCGGATATTACACTTTTTGTAATTGGAGTCTTCCACTATATGATAACAACTTAGTTTTCTAGCAATTTATCTTAGCTGTTATCTTTTAATTAAGGGCATACACTGCTGCACTGACAACTTCTTTGAAAAAAGTGGAACACCAAGATATCAAAACGGTAATTTCCCTACTATGAACTACATTTCTTTCAGTATCATCTCCTTGAATTCCTTTGCAACTCCTGCATTGTATAGACCACTTTTCTCCAGATTGTCCTTCAACCCTGATACCTCTGAGAAGTGATTGAACTTTTAAGCAGCAATTTGATAGACACCCCATCTGCTCTGAAACAAAGAATTAAATTGTCTACAAAGAAAATATGAGTAATATTATTTCTAGAATATCTTGGATGATGATTGAAGTCTGGGTTGTCTTTTAACTTCTTTAGAGCTCTATTAGATATTCCATCACAAGCACAAAAAAGTAAGGAAACATTGGGTCTCCTTGCCTTAGCCCTTTCTTCCATTGGAATCTTTTTGTTAACCCTTCATTAAGGATCAGAGAATAGCTAACAGTAGATACACATACCATAATCAGCCCCACAAACTTCACAAGCATACGATACTCTATCAATATCATTCTAAGAAAAGGTCATTCGACTGAGTATAGGCTTTCCTTATATCTATTTTGATACAACATCTTAGTGACACTCTCTTTTATTGTACCTTTTTACTAACTCATGTGCTATGATCACATTGTCCAGTATGTTCATTTCTTCAATAAAAGATGACTGGGATTCTCTCACAATTGAGTCCACTACCAATTTCAATTTTGCTATGAGGATTCTTGATATGATCTTGTATATAGTTGAGCAGCATGCAATAGGTCTAAACTCTTTGATTGAATTTAGGCCGGCCTCCTTTGGAATCAGTGTTAAAGCTGTACAGTTAACACTCTTCAACAGCTTCTCATTGCTAAAGAATTCTAATAAGTTGTTCTGACCTCATCACCAATTGTAGACCAGTATTTCTCAAAATATTCTACAGGAAAACCATCTATCCCTGGTGCTTTGATTTGGTTACTCCTTCATTGCTTTATCTACATCTTCTCTAGTTCCTTTGCAACTGAGTATCAGTTTTTGCTCCTTTGTGAGACAGTGTCCATTCCTAGCTATGTCTAGATAAATGCATGATAATTCATTTGCTGCATTGCCCAATAAGTTCTTAAATAAGCTTTTGAATTCATTTGCAATCTACTTTGGCTCTGTTACTTTCCTCCATGCTCATTACAAATGGAAGCAATTTTGTTTCTAGCCTGCCTATTTGTTAATTGAGCATGAAATAATTTTGAATTTCTGGCACCTGCTTTAATCTACATTGCTCTAGACTTTTGTCTTAAAACTTGTTCGTTTAGTTCTTCCCATTTCTCTGTCTGCACTAACATTTCCTTTTCATGTTCAATTAGTTGTTGATTCAGAGGATCATTATCAATATTTCGTTAGACATTCTGTAACTCCATTCTGATTTTCCCAATCTTCTTTTCTAATGAGTTCATTTCTTTATTGTTCTATCATGTATTCTTTGCAGTTTGGTCCGTATGGAGTACATAGTATGCCCTTTAATTCTTTAGTTCCATATCTCTTGCACACTCTCTTGAAATTCCTTTAGTGCATCAATACATTACACAACCTAAAAGGTTTTTCAAGTGACTTCTTACCACCTTAGCATCTACCACAATAGGAGAGTGATAAAAAATACATGGTAACTCATACACTGCTTTTAAGCTACTATCTTTAGTAAACCAAGAGGCATTCCCAAACACCCGATTAATATTACTATATATTCTTTCTCCAGCATCTCTTTTGTTGCACAGTGACCACTGATACCCTTTTCTATTCAATTTCCCCACTCCAATATCCTTTATACAATTTTGAAAGTCTACTATCTCAGTTGATGAATAAGTTGACCATTTATTCTATCATTGACAGATAGAACACTGTTAAATTCTCCTATCACCAACCAAGGCTCCTGCATTATGCTATGAATCATCCTTAGTTGTTCCCATAACTCTTTCCTTTCATGTAACTTGTTTTTGCCATACACAAAGAAATACAACATTCAAATTGGTACCCATTATCCTTCACTTGACAATGAATCACTTGAATAGTAACCATCAGGATGTTGGATTGCACCACACTGTCTTTACAGAATACCCATAGTCTACCAATTGGATTTATCTTCTCATATGAAAATATCTGCCAGTCATTTCCAAATTTTCTTTTAACTTTACTATCACTCTTCGGCTTTATCTTTGTCTCAAGACAACCTAGTAGAGTAATTTTATTTTAAAGCAGATAGGCCTTGAGTTCTCTCTACTTATAAGGTTATTCAACCCTCTTATATTCCAGGAGCTTATTATTATGGGAGATTTTCCTCATTGTGGTCAATCCATTAAGTCATTCTTACAATGCTGCTATCTTCTTATATTCTCAATGTGTTGTATCTGTTGGTCATTAATAGTTTTTCTATCTCATTTCCACTTAGTACTTTTTTGTTATTAACTTTGATCTTTTGTTTTTCTTTAGATCTTTGATGTGACTGAAAATTTTCCTCTTGTGTTTCATTGTTCTGATCTTCTTTTTGTTCTTGCCCTTGATCTTTCATCACCTTATCTTGTGATATTGTTGTTTCCTGCACTACTGCTATTCCTCCTTATTCCACAGTAGCTTTTGCTTTCCATTGCAACTTATTTTGTTGCTTTATTCCAGATTGTCTCTCCTGTTTCTCCCCTATGTATTTTTGCTTCTCTATTGGAGATTTCTCACAATTGGCTTCATGTTTGGCTATTTGGAAGCAAACTTCACAAAAATCTGGTCTCAATTCCTACTCTAGTTATAGCTCCCTGTATGTACCCTCTGCCTCTTCAATTAACATTACATTTAGCAACTCATGCGTTATATCCATTTAAGAAATTCTTTCACCTTCCGCAGTTAACCTATCAAAGCATATAGGTTTCCCAATATAGCTTGCTATTCGCCCTAAATTCTCTTTTGTCCAATACCCCACTGGTAGACCTAGGAATATCACCCAAATTGAAATATTTCTTGTTTTCTCCTTACTCATTTGAAGTTTAGGTTCCCATTGCTTCAATATCAATGGTCGATTATTAAAGGTATATGGTCCTTTCTGTATAACTAGCTTCTTATCATCTTTAGATTCAAATTTGAAAATAAAGTATCTATTATCATGACGAAATACATGTGGAGTTGTAACAAAACTTCTCACACCATACACAAACTTATGCATGTCTTTAAACGATGGATTTCCACCCAATACATACCCAATTAGCGATGCCAGCCATTTCTGAGTTTGCCCGGTGACTTCAATTTGATTCTGACGAACCACCTTTACTCCTTCTTTGATAATTGGGGGATAATACTCCAATTGCATCCCCTATTGTTGATATCTGTTTCCTTTAACCACCTCCACTAAGTTTATCTCTGTTCCCCCAGAATTTTGCCGGTGATTTGAGAACATAAGTTTCCTTGCTGTTGTGTTATTTTTCACTTCCACTGGCTTAGTTTCTCTATTTCCTCGTATTTTGAATTTTGCATGACAGTTGGTGCATTCCCCATTCCATCATCCAATGAACTAGCTGCATTTGATTCATTGTCTGCGGAATCCCTGACTTCAGTGTTACCATTCTCTCTTCTTCTACTATCTTCGGTCTCCTCGTCGGTACGCTGCATGGGATTTCCGTCTAGCCATCATTGAAAGCGTATGTATAGCTATCCTTGCTTAACGTGCGCCTGTTGAGAGAGCATAATGGAAGCTGTTTGAAATCCATTAAAGTTTTGTCTTTTTGGTCGCACGTTACCTTACATTAGTGGTCCTACCTGTCAATATTAAGGAAATATTAATTAAATCAAATTGTGATCGGGCTTCTTTGAACATATTAGATCATATTTCTTTAATAAATTTTAATTGATGACTTATTTGTCAATATAATATATCCAATACTAAAATTTCTATTAAATTAAAAGGATTTATATAGTCATTGAATAATTATTTTGTTCTATATTTTTTATATATTGTATTATCCAATGTTTAGGATTTTTGCATTGTTAATAAAATTTTTTATTAGCATATTACTTTGTTCAATATTTTTATATGCTCACTTTGATAATAATATAAGAAAAGATACATATTTTATTAATTATTTTTATTCTACATTTTATTTCGTTGTTGCCAATAATATTATCTAAATTATAAGGAATAAAATCACTATTAAATTAAATGGACTTATAGAGTCATCAAATAACTTTTTTGTAAATATATTTTTCTTTATTATATTAACTAATATTTAATATAATTTCTTTGCTTTTATTAGCATATTACTTTGTTTAATATTTTTGTCCATTACTTTATCTTTTGTAATATAATAGAAGATATATATTTTATTACTATTAAAATATTTTTTTATTTTGAATTTTATTCTATTTTCTCAATAATATTATATGAATTTAAATGAATAAAATCTCTATTAAATTAAAGAGACTTGCATAGTCATCGAATAATCTTTTTGTTCTATATTAATCTTTATTATACTTATTCAATATTTAGTGTTATTAGATTATTAATAGAAATCTTTATTAGCATATTACTTTATTTAATATTTTTACCTACTATTTTCTGGTAATATAATATAAAATCTCTATTTTATTACTCTTAAAATATTTTTTATTTTAAATTTTATTTTATTGCTCTCAATAATAGTATCTGAATATTAATGAATAAAATCTCAATTAAATAAAAGAGAGTCGTATAGTCATTGAATAACTTTTTTGTTATATTTTATATTATATTATCCAATTTTTACTATTATTATATTGTTAATAGAAATTTTTATTAGCACATGACTTTGTTTAATATTTTAACTACTATATTTTATAATGATATAATAGAATATATATATATATATATATATATATATATATATATATATATATATATATATATATTATTACTATTAATATATATGTTATTGTAAATTATCTCCTATTATTCTAAATAATATTATCTTAATTTAATGAACAAAATATATATTAAATTAATAAAACATATATAGGCATCAAATAATATGTTTGTTCTATATTTTTCAATATCATATTATCAAATATTTAGTATGATTGCATTGTTAACAGAAATTTTTATTATAGTATTACTTTATTACAAATATTGTATGCTACTTTTTTTTTATAATATGCATATAATTTATTATTTTGTTATGAATAAATTTTTTTGATTAAATAAATTTTTTATTTTAAAAAGAAAAAGAAAAATTGTTTTTTTTAAAAAAAAACGAAGAAGTATTGAATTGGCAGTTTTTTTATTTTTTGTAATTTTTGTTTTTACAATTTGTAGTTTATTAAAAATTAAATATTGTAATATTTTTTTCCTAAATTATTGTTTTGAATTCAGCAAAAGTGTGTATATACATATATATACATACATACATATATATACATACATACATATATATATATATATATATATATATATATATATATATATATATATATATATATATATATATATATATATATATATATATATATATATATATATATATATATATATATATATATATATATAAAATATCCTAATAGTATCTTTATATTTTTGTATTTTTCATTTGGATTGAAAGTTTCTATATTGTTTTATTTTAAAACTCCAACTTGAAACTACTTCCCAATTTGAATGAGTATTCTTTTATTTATATATTTTATTTTTTATTATAGCTAATTTTAGTTTTTCACTTTTTTTTTATTTTAAAATATTTTTTAGAAATTTAAACTTGAAACTACTCCTAAATTTGAATGGGTAATGTTTTTTTCTTTTTTATTATTATAGACGATTAAATTCTATTGGATTTACATCTATAAAATTTATTGGACTATATATTAAATTAAATATATTTCGGTCCAAATAAAAATATGGGATTTATAATTGAATTAATTATACATGTCCAGTATATACATATTAAATAAGTAAGCCTTAATCCATAGGGCTATCCCATGTAATTGGGCTAAAGTGATGAACCCACTTCATTAAGCACAAGATGTCATCTTCCTAGAGGCCCAGTTTGGTGCCACGCATCAAATGACGTGGCGCGCCAAGTCAAACGGAAAAGCCAATAGGATTGTGCCATGTGTCAAAATGACAAGGCATGCCAAGTCACATTTAAAAGGCCAATGAAATCGCGCCACATGTGCATGTTCTGGCCAATCAAATACAGCCATGTCACACTTCAATTTAATTGGTCGGAAAGAGTTTGTTCTTTTTGTAATTCCTCCATTCCACAACTATAAATAAGGGTCTTCATAACTCAGAAAATGGACCATAAGTTATAACAAGAAGTAGGAAAGAGTTCATAGATGAAACACTGCAAATTCCTCCACAACTTTCAAGCTTCAAGCAATCAAGTATGAATCTTTAAGCAATCAAGTTCAAGCTCAAGACGAAGAAAAAATCAAGTTCAAGCTCAAGAATGAAGAACGAATAAAGGTCTTAAGTTCAAGCAATCAAGATAAAGCTCAAGAACAAGATCATCATTCGTGGCGATAACTACATATAAGATTAGGCTCAAAGGACCTTGAAATTATTTGCTATTGAAAAGAAGAATCAGAGGATTCATAGAGATCGTAACACTCAAATATTTGAAATAAAATACTGTGATTGTTGCAATATGTTCGGTCTTGATTTTATTTTCTCGACGCAAATTTATTGTCTACAAATTCTAGCACGTCCAGTTGGACACTCTACCTCTCATCTCAACTTTTCAATCACCAAAGTCCAAGAACATTGAAATAGCTTCAAAGAAAGTCAACTCCGGTTCAATTTCTATCAAGGCTGCCAACTCCAGATTCTACGCTGATGTGGAAAGCATCCTCGATGTCACATTCGGAAGCTTCAGACAAGTTACGAGGAGAAAAGAAAGCTCTTTAGGACAACAAGCACCCCAAGTGTCATCCGCATCAATCCCTATTTTTAGATATTCATCCTCAAAAGGAGCAAAATCTTCCACAAATGCATCTAAGGGGGGGAACCAATGTTGCTCAAAAGATCAAGAAAACTCTTGCTCTGCTTGGCCTCTCCAGATCCAAGCACTCTGCTGTGAAGGAAGATGATGATGCTTCAAGTGATGGATGCTCCCAACTTACACCACATAGCGTGAGCCAATCAAGGATCGATCTTTGTGAAAATCCATGCTACTCCCTTTAATACTTGAGCAGGATGATGACACCAAATGAGCTGAATTATTCGCCAATTGAAAAGTTATGTCTGGCACTAGTCTTCTCAACCAAAAGTTGAAGCACTACTTTCAAGCTCATGTCGTTCGTTTGGTTTCTAGAGCAAATACTATCAAGTTTGTAATGTCAAAACCTATCCTTAATGATCGACTAGCAAAGTGGTACCTCTAGTTTCAACAATTTGAAATTGTATACATCCCACAAATGGCAATATAATGACAAGTGTTAGCGGACTTCTCAGAAGATCACCCTATACCTGGTTGGGAGCTAACCGAGAACTACCTGATGAGGATGCCATAGTCATTAAAGTTCAGTCTCCATGGAAGATGTACTTTGATGGTGCTACAAATCGGGGAGGAGCTGGTGCTGGTATAGTATTTGTCACTTCTCAAGGTGAAGTTCTTCCTTACTCTTTTACGTTGGCACAAATCTGCTCTAAAAACGTTTTTGAGTATCAAACACTAATACTTAGGCTCGAAATGGCTGTCGAAATGAAGCGGTTGCAATTGCAAGTCTTTGGTAACTCTCAGTTAGTGGTCAATCAACTTTTAAGTAGTTATGCGGTAAAAAAGCCTGAACTACACCCATATCATGATTATGCTAAAACATTAATAGGATGGCTCGGTGATATGACTATTCAGCATGTGCCAAGGAAAGAAAGAAGGCATATGCTTTACCTGCCATGGCTTCATCTTATACCCTGCCTGATCAAGCGCAATTTACTGTATGCCAAAAATGGGTAGTACCGCTGCCAAATGAGGCTGAAGATGAAAAAAATGAACTCAAGCATCTTTTCGTTGTTTCTGAAGTCAAGAAAGAAGAATGAAGACAACCCATTATTGACTACTTGTGCTATGGGATACTCCCAGAAAATCCGCAGAGATCATTCTAGGGAGTACTATTACGATGCTTAGGGGAAGATAAAGCAATCCAAACTTTGCAAGAATCTTATTCTGGGTAATGTGGGTCACACCAGTCTGGGCCAAAGCTCCACTTCCATATAAAAAGGATTGGATACTATTGGCCAATATTGGTAAAATATTGCTTGGACTATGCTCGAAGATGCAAGGCTTGTCAATTCCATGCGAATTTTGTTCATCAACCTCCTGAAGTGTTGCACCCGACTGTTGTATCTTGAATGTTTGATACTTGGGGATTGGATGTTGTTGGACCACTACCAAATTCCTATAGTGGACACCTATACATCTTGGCTGCAACTAACTACTTCTCAAAATGGACCAAAGCGGTTGCTCTTAAGGAAGTAAATAAAGAAAATATTGCAAGTTTCATCCGATTAAACATTATCTTTAACTTTGGAATTCCTCGTTACATAATAACGGATAATGGAAAGCCATACGAAAATAGGCTGATGAACAAGATTTGTGATCTCTTTGGTGTCAAGAAACGTAACTCTTCGATGTACAACGTTATTGCAAATAGTCTAGCTGAGGCATTCAACAAAATTCTATGCAACTTGTTAAAGAAAGTCATCTCCAAATCCAAACGAAATTGGAATGACCGGGAAGAAGCTCTATGGGCATATAGGACGACTCACCGCACGCTGATGCAAGCAATTCCTTATTCACTTTTTTATGGAGTCAAAGCCGTATTACCACTTGAGCGTCAAATACCTTCGTTACGAATGGCAATTTCAAGAAGAAATCACTAATGAAGAAAATGCTTGACTTCGATTAGCAGATTCGGAGGCTCTTGATGAGAAGAGGTTTGAAGCTCAATAGAGTCTTGAATGTTATCAAACTCGATTATCTTGCCCCTTCAACAAAAGAGTTCTCCCGAGATCCTTCAAGTAGGAGATCAAGTCCTCGTTATAGGAAGAGCCATAATTACTTCATATAAACCTGTAGGGAAGTTCACTTCAAAATGGAATTGGCCATAGGTCGTACAAGAATCATACTCAAGTGGGTCTTACAAGATGGTTGATGTAGATGGCATGAGAATCACCCCTATCAAGGGTAAGTTTCTGAAGAAGTATTATTCTTGAAGTCCCACACTCCTTGACATACGAGCCTAAACTGCATGTTTCTATACTCCTGGCCTGCAAGAGTGAACTCTGTATATCCCAAAAAAAAGAGCCCGCTAGGTTGAAAATATCGAAAGATGCGGTCTAGGCAAAAGCTATGACGTAAAAAAAGAAGGAAAAAATCTACCCATTCTAAACTACGGTATGACCTGATCCTCTTCACCGAGGTACGTAGGCAGCTTAGAGTTTCATTCTAAATTTAGTCACATAAGTTCAAAAGATACATATTGCTCCAATTGTCGTTCGAGTGAAGTTTAGAGGAATGTAAAATCACGCTGAAACGCCATCCTCCTGTTGAATTTTGATCTCATTTGATGTAAAGGGGGAAATCCGTCATGGTAAATTGATATCTTCAGTGGGCCGATTTTAGGAGGATGTCAAGTATTTGCATTGAATTCCAGGGATTCTTTACGTCTTCAGGTTCGCCAAACTTTCAAGCTTATTGGTCTCCAAGTCCGCACTATGCCTTAAAAAAGGGAAAAGAAGAGAGGCATCAAAAGGAAACACAAGTATAAGGAAAAGATTGTTTGACACAATGTTTCAAATTTAGTGAGACTTCAACCCAAGATATTTTTGAGAATATATCTCTTAAATTTAAATTGATGGAAAGTAAGACATCTTTCGATCTCAAGGCTTCCATACCAAGATACAAAAGTTTTGGTTAAGTCGCGCAATCTTAAATCCTCAACGTGTCAGAATTTTACGTTGAATTTGGAATATTATCTGAAACTATCCGTAAGGTATTAAAATTTTCATTCTGGATATGATTTAAATTTTGAAGTTTGGTTTTCGAAAAATTAAATGGTTCATTCAACGTTCCAACACCAAGATATGAATTTTTTGGTGAGACTGCGCAAATGTGGAATTGATAGCGTGGTGCAATATAAAGTTGATTTCAAAATATTATCTGGGACGATTCTAAAGTTGTTTGGTTGATAGATTTTGATATGTTTTAGATTTTGAAGTTTACTTTTTTTGAAATCAAATGGTTTGCCATTTCTATATTTCTACATCAAGATATGTTTTTTTTGTGAGACTGCACAAATATGGAATTGATAGCATGGTGCAATATAATGTTGATTTCAAAATGTTATCTGGGACAATTCTGAAGTTCCTTAATTGAGAATTTTGGATATGTTCTATATTTTGAAATCTAGTTTTCAAGAAATCAAACGGTTTGCAATTTCAAAATTTCTACACCAAGATATGAATTTGGTGAGACCTGTAAATCTGAAGTTTTCAACGTAGTGAAATCTAGAGTTGGTTTCAAAATATTATCCGGGGTGATTCTAAAGGTGTTTGATTCGAAATTTTAGCTATATATATATATATTTTATATATTTAAGTTTAATTTTCGTGAAATCAAATGGTTCATTATTTGGACTCTCCCATGACAAGATATGAATCTTTTGTTACAAGCGCGCAAAGATGAAAATTTTGCAACTAAGATAAATGTCGGACAATGTAAAGCAAAAGAGAAACTGAAATATTTAAGCCCTCAAAGTTTCCAAGTTGAAGTCTTCAAGTCAGTCGGTATTAAAGTTGAAGTCTCCAAGTTGAAATCTTCAACTCCGTCGGTCTTCAAGTTGAAGTCTTCAAATTCGCCAATCTTCAAGTTGAAATATTTAAGCCCTCCAACTCTCAAATTTGAAGTCTTCAAGTTTGCCAGTTTTCAAGTTTCAATCTTTAAATTCTCCGGTCTTAAAGTTGAAAGATCTAAGCCTTCCAAGTTGAAGTCTTCAAGTCCTTCGATCTTCAAGTTTCAGTCTTCAAATTTGCCGATCTTAAAGTTGAATTGTTTAAGCCCTCTAAATCTTCAAGTTGAAATCTGCAAAGTCTGCCAAATGTTTAATGTTTTCCACGTATTCAAGTCGATGTCGTCTTTGAGTTGAAGCTTTATAGCTTTCCAATCTTAAGGTGGACATATAAGTCCATTTGCACCTTAAGTTGACCTCTTCGCTGGTTTGTCCTTAAAAGGAACTATTAGTTTCCAATCTTAAGATGTACATATGAGTCTCTTTGCACCTTAAGTTTGCCTCGCCAATAGTTGAGCTATTTTGAGAGTAATCTCTTCGGTAGGCGGGCCACATTGAGAGTAATTGTCACGTCGCAGCCTAGTTTAGTTCCATTTTTCTTTCTTAATTGAATACTAGTTTGCTATCTTATATATTAGTCCCCTTAGTTTATTCCATAGAAATTAAGACCTATGTTAGTATTTAGTTATTAAATTAGGTACGAGGACAACTGTATTGGGAAAGGGTGTCTATAATTACTGGATCCATATAAATCAAACTAAGCCTTGTATTATTTTATCTATCAATGAATTAAAACTCTAATTTCTGTTCCTGTTCTCTTCTCTCTCTCTATCTCTCTCCCCTTTATTCTTCAGTCATTGTTGAATATTATGACAACTAGTATCAGAGCCATTCTAGGCTCCTTCCATTTGCAAAGTCCACTAAAACACAAAGGTTCGCGGACGTAAAGGATAACATGAAGGAAATCAAAGTGCAACTGTAATCCTTCATGACTAACATTGCGAAAAGGTTTGAGAAGCTTGAGAATACCCAGTCTGGTTTCAGCTCTCAGCAACATGAGTCACAAGAGACCAATTGCAAACTCTACCTAATTTTTGACCAACTCGTCACTGAAAAGAAAAAAGATGAACAACCTCCAGCTTGCTCGCTTCCCTCTGTTGCGCAAACATTTCCTCTATCGCTGGACATAGCACATACTTCTGGAAGTTAAAATAGTTCGAATCCCTCCACTCCATCTACTTACCCTATCAAGAGAGGTTTACATTTCCCCCAGCCTTAGCATCCCAAAACTCCCCTCTAATACACAGCCTTGCCGCTGTATCACTAAGCCCACCATTACTGCCAACCCCAGCCTCCACAAACCAAAACCCTCCTCTAATAACCTTGCCTCCTCAACCCATGAACCAGTTAGCTCTTGTCTCTGACTCCGCTTCTCAGAGCCCTAAAATCCCCAAAGCGAAAATTAAATTCCCAAAATTTGATGGCAACAATCCTCGAGGTTGGCTTCGATAGTGTGAGAAATTCTTTGAAATTTACTCCATTCCTGAGTCTAATAAGTTGGGATATGCATCTGTGTATCTGAAAGATGTTGTAGATGTATAGTTCGATAGTTATCTGGCCCACAACAAGGTAATATTACTTGGTCTATCTTTATGATTTGAGGTTGTAGGAGATTTGGTAACGTTAGATCATTGGATATTGTTGATGACTTCAATAATATACAACAACTGGTTACTATGGACCATTATCAGTAGAACTTTGAAGAACTCACTAGTTATATGATTATTATTAATTCTACACTTAACGAAGCCCATTTCGTGGCAAGCTTTGTGAGTGGTTTAAAACCTGAACTTAATCCCTTAGTTAGATTAACCAACCCTGTTACCCTCATGGATGCCTATGAAGCTGCAAGGCTTTATGAGGAGTCCTTTCAGGCACTAAAGTGACTTTCACCTCACAATAGACCTTCAAATTCCACCAACAAACCTTACAACCCGAGCCAGATTAATTATCAGAGAACCCTTGCTATCAAACCTGCCCCTTCAACCCAAAATACACCACTAAGAATCACTTACCCTACTCAAAGGCAGTCTGCTCAAGCTACCTTCAAACCAAACAACATGGCAGAATTAAGAGAATAGGGTCTTTGTTACAATCGTAAAGAGATATACTACCCTGGTCATCAGTGCAAAACCAAGAATCTTAATGCAATAGAAGGGCAAGAGGCTGAAGAGGAGCATTTCCATGATGCTGGTGATAAGTTGGAGGAACCAGAAGCTGAAGTAAAAGGTGATCAGGCTGAGGTGTCTCTCAATATGATGATGGGAATAACTAATATCATTCAATTTCTTCCACTATCAAAATTACTGGTTTGGTCAAGAGAACTCCAATCACAATTCTTGTGGACTGTGGATCAACACACATCTTTATTGATTCTTGGGTCATTAAAAGAATGATATTACAAATGGTATCCCTTCTAGTCGCAATGAAGGTAGTGGTGGCCAATGGTAAAGTAATGTATTAAGATACTAATTGTCCCAACTTTCAATGGACAATGCAAGGAGAATTGTTTTCATTTCACATGAGGTTTCTCAAAGTGGGAGGCTGTGATTTATTCCTGGGGATGGACTAGATTGACCAAGTAGATCCAATTCTGATCAATACCAAACCTAACAGAGTATCCTTAAAAAAGAATGGCAAAGACTGCAACCTTGATTGGATCATCTTCAATTCCTTCACTAAGGCACTTGGAAGATGAGGAGCAACTGGGAAGATTGTTAGAAGATGGGGACTATGATATTTAGCTGAAGTATGCTTGGTGAAGAATAGCCTTGCAACAAACAACAAACTTGAATAACACCCTGAGATCTCTACCTTGCTTTAGCAGTACTCAAAGGTGTTTCAGGAACCCACTGAAATGACCCCACAAAGGGACTGTGATCATACGATTAACCTTGTTCATGGAGCTCAACCTTTTAACCTTAGGCATTATGGATATTCCCATGATCAAAAGGATGCCGTTGAAGCTATTATTAGTGACATGTTACAAGACAAAACTGTGGTGCCAAGAAAGTCCGATTTTGCTTCTCCGGCTTTACTTGTCAAGAAGTAAGACTCAACTTGGAGGCTTTGTGTTGATTACAGAAAGTTAAACTCACTGACTGTAAAAAATAAGTATCCAATTCCTATAGTAGAAAATTTGTTGGATGAGCTATATGGGGCCATATTATTTTCTAAGGTAGATTTGAGGGTAGGATATCAAGTCAGAATGAGGGATCAAGATGAGCACACAACTGCTTTCAGAACTCATAGGGTCATGCCCTTTGGGCTTACTAATGCCCCAACCACTTTTCAGTCACAAATGAATCAAGTATTTGGAGCTCAATTGAGGAAATTTATACTAGTATTCTTTGATGACATACTAGTACATAGCAAGGGCATAGAAGAAAATTTGGAACATTTGGAAATTGTTTTGCAGTTACTGAAGGAAAATTAACTGTTTGCTAAATAAAGTAAATGTGACTTTGCCTGGCCTGAAGTTGAATATCTTGGGCACATAATCACTGGCCACGGGGTTACTACTGATCCTAAGAAAGTTTCTGTTATGCTTAAGTGGTCACAACCAGGCACATTGAAGGAATTGAGGGATTCCTTGGCTTAACTTGTTACTATAGGAAATTTATCAAAAACTATGCACTATTGAGCAGACAGTTAACCCTTTTACTCAAAAAAGGAGGATTCCACTGGGGAGATGAAGCCACTGAAGCATTTGAGAAACTGAAGCTGGGTATGTCTACTGCCCTGTTTTGGCCCTCCCTGATTTCAACCAACCCTTTGTCATAGAAGTGGATGCATGCAAGGTTGGAGTGGGTGCAGTACTCATGTAGAATAAGAGACCCATAGGCTATATGAGTCAAGAACTTAGTGTGAAACATCAGGGCCTTTCCACTTATGAAAAGGAACTACTAGCTCTTCTGATGGCAGTTGACAGATGGAGGTATTATCTGCACCGAAATCATTTCATCATCAAGACTGATAACTTCAGTTTTAAGTTTTGGAAAGAACAGAAAATAAGAACCACACTACAACGCAAGGGTTTATCCAAACTCATGGGTTTGAGCTGTGAAATCCATCAAAGAAAGAAGTGGAAAATGTAGCAGCAGATGCTCTCTCAAGAAGGCAAGAACAAGCTTCTTATTGTAACGTAATCTCCCAGGTGAAACCTAAGTAGATTGAAAAGGTCTTACCCAGTTATAAGGGTGATACTAAAGTAGCTCAGATTCTTAATACTTTAATATATAATGATGTTGTAGTATAGGACATTGAACGGAACCAAGGGTAACTTAGATATAAAGGCAAGGTTTGGATAGGAAAAGCAGGAAATATGAAGAAGCGATTTATCAATATCATACATATTTCTGGATTAGGTGGACACTCTGGGATCATGGATACTTACCAAAGACTTAAATCTATATTTTATTGGCCATCAATGCTTGAGGATATCAAGAAGGCAGTGCAGGAATGTAACACATGTCAAAAGTGCAAAAATGAACAAGTGGCTCACCCGGGGTTATTACAAGCACTGCCCATACCATAAAGTTTGGGAACACGTGTCAATGGATTTTGTTAAAGGGTTTCCAAATTCGGAAGGTTGTGATACTATAATGGTAGTGGTAAATTGGTATAGTAAGTATGATCTTCATTCCACTATCACACCCTTTTTCTGCTTCTACAGTGGCTAGAGTATTTCTCGACAACATTTACAAGTTGCATGGGTTGCCTAGCAACATTGTTTCAGACATGGACAAGGTCTTTGTCAGCCATTTTTGGAAAGAATTGTTTAAGGGATTGAAGGTTAAGCTGCTATATAGTTATGCCTATCATCCATAAACAGATGGGCAAACCGAAAGACTGAAATACTGTTTGGAAAACTACTTAAGATGTATGGCTAGTCATAGACCAAAAGAGTGGAAACAATGGCTATCTCTAGCGGAATTCTGGTATAATAGCAACTATCACACTTCTCAGAAGATGGCCTCTTTTAAGGTTATCTATGGATATGAACCACCACAATTGTCATTTGAACTCGTTGCGCAATCTCATGTAGCACCAGCTGATCACTATCTCAAGGAAAGACACATTGTAGCTAAAATGCTCAAGAAAAAATCTGGTAAGGGCTCAGAATAGAATGAAGATTTATGCTGATAAGAATAGAAATGAACGAGAGTTTAAAGAAGGAGATTGGGTCTTTCTGAAGTTACAACCTTATGACAAACTTCAGTCGATGTGTGAAGGAGCTTAAAGCTTGCATCCAAATTCTACGGACCATATCAGATTAAAAGAAAGATTGGAGTTGTAGCATATGAGTTAGAACTGTCCGGCACTGCTAAAATTTCATCCCGTTTTTCACATTTCTCAGTTGAAGAAGAAGGTGGGGAACCATGTAGTGCCTTCAATTGATCCTCCTATCTGCAATGCCGATGGATTGCCTTTGATTGAACCAGTAGCTATTCTAGATAGGAGAATGATCAAGAAAAGAAACACAGTTGTGGCTCAAATCCTAGTTCAATGGGCTAATCTACTTCCAGAAGAGGCAACTTGGGAGGATTATCACTTCATCAAATCACAGTTTCCAGCCTTTGATCCTTGAGGACAAGGATCTTATGGGGGATGGATTGTCATGTAGCAGCCCAGTCTAATTCCCTTTTTCTTTCTTATTTGAATACAAATTTGCTATCTTGTAGATTAGTACCCTCAGTTTATTCCATAGCAATTAAGGCCCATATCAGTATTTAATTGTTAAATTAGGTACGAGGATAGCTGTATTGGGAAAGGTTGTCTACAATTACTAGATCCGTATAAATCCAGCTAAGTCTTGTATTGTTTTTATCTATCAATGAATTGAAACCCTAATTTCCCTTCCTCTCTCTTCTCACTCTCTCTTCTCTATTCTTCGGTCATTGTTCAGTATTGAGACAGTAATCTCTCCGGTAGTCGAGCCATTTTGAGAGTAATCTCTCCAGTAGTCGAGCCACATTGAGAGTAATCTCTCCGGTAGTCAGGCTATTAGAGTAATCTCTCCGATATACGGGGAAGGATGAGTACTCATCCCCTCACACCCTAAGACCGCCTTCTTCATGCGTGGATCATCTTGTTGAACAAGAACATATTTTTCTCGCTTGATCTATAAATAAAAGAAAAAAGACAACAAAATAAGAAAAGCATAAGAAAAGAAGAAGAAATTACCTTTGCGTTAATGCTTCCGAGTCTACAATCTAGAATCAAGTGGCTTGCGAAAACAGCAAATTGATGCTCAACTATTACGAGCACGTGAGTTTATATAGGTTTATAAAAGATGGCATGGAAGATTTATTCCCGATGTGGGACACGGTTACTACTCTGTTTGAAGTAGATTACAGTGGTGAATGCAAAATCTCTAAAGCCTACCTGAATTAGAAAAGGCCGTAAGTTGCTAGGGAACTACTAGTCAGGCAAGGTTTGGCTCTTTAGAAAAGGCCGTAATTATGTCTATGGAGCAACTGAGATAATTCAGAATTGACATTAAAGTGGTAAGGAGCTTTGATTTTGAAAGAGAAGAAGAAAAATTCTAGCAATCACGTCGGTCAATGAAGATAAAAGTTTCAGACTTGATATATCTCAAGGCTACATAATCGGAAGTGTACGAAGAATATAAACACATCTACTTCAAGTCTAGTCTTTCAAGCTTGATAAATTTACGCTCCGTCAAATGTTAAGTAAGGGTATTATAGACGATTAAATTTAAATTCATAAAATTTATTGGACTACATTTTAAATTAAATATATTTCGGTCCAAATAAATATATGGATAATATAATTGAACTAATTATACAAGTCCACTGTATACAGATTAAATAAATAAGTCTTAATCCATTGGGTCACCCCATGTAATTGAGCTAAAGTGATGAGCCCACTTCATTAAGCCCAACATGTCATCTTCCTAGAGGCCCAGTTTGGTGCCACGTGTCGAATGACGTGGCGCGCTAAGTCAAATGGAAGATACAATAGGATCGGGCCACATGTCAAATGACAAGGCATGCCAAGTCACATTAAAATGCCAATAAAATCGCGCCAGGTGTGCAAGTGACATTTTCTAGCCAATTAAACATGGTCATGTCACACTTCAATTTGATTGGTCGGAAAGAGTTCAATCTTGTCATAACTCCTCCCTTCCACAACTATAAATAAGAGTCTTCATAACTCAGAAAAGCGACCAGAAGTTATAATAAGAAGCAGGAAAGAGCTCGTAGATCAACCACTGCAAATTCCTCCACAAGTTTCAAGCTTCAAGCAATCAAGTTTCAATCTTCAAGCAATCAAGTTCAAGCTCAAGAATGAAGAACAAATCAAGTTCAAGCTCAAGAACGAAGAACATATCAAGGTAAAGTTCAAGCAATCAAGCTAAACCTCAAGAACAAGATCATCGTTCGTGGCGATAGCTACAAATTCAAGATCAAGCTCAAAAGCCCTTGAATTTATTTACTATTGAAAAGAAGCGTCATAGGATTCATAGTGATTGTAACACTCAAATATTTGAAATAAAATACTACGATTGTTACGATATTTTCAGTCTTGATTTTATTTTTTCGATGCAAGTTTGTTGTCTACCATTATAGCTAATTATAAGATATCTATATTTATTAATTGATATAGAGTAACCAATTAATTCAAAATTCAAAACTAAAAAGATTTTTTAGTTACAAAGGTAGTTTATTTTGTCTTAAAACATCAATTTGAAACCACTCCCAAATTTGCATTGGCAATTTTTTACCTTTTCTTATTTCATTTTTTATGTAAAATAATTTTAAAATACTAATTATATTAGAGCTTTGTCCTAAATATCTATGCTTGACGTCTTATGGTTATACCACTGAGGGGCGGAGGTAGAATGCGGGATGCGGGTCCCGCCGAACTCAGTATCTTTTGTTCAACCCATGTATTTTTCTTTAGAAATTTATTGAATATATACAACTTGTTAATATAGAACCTAGTAACTTAAAATGTTTACAATTCTGAGCCCATAAGGTTCAAATTCTGGCTCCGCCTTTAAGACCACTTAGCATCATTTGTGTGTGTATAAAGACTACTATATTAGAAAGAAATCACTCACCAATTTTTTATTTTTTTTTAATTTTTTTTATTTTAAGATAATTTTGGAACTCCAAATTGAAATCACACCCCAATTTGAATAGGCAATTTTTTTATTCCTTTATTTTTATTTTTTATTTTAAAATAATTTTAAAACTCCAACTTGAAACTATTTCCCAACTTGAATTGGTAGTTTTTTTAATTAATATTTTCGTTTTTATTGTAGCTAATTTAATATTTTTCTTATTTTTGTTCTTTTATTTTAAAATAATTTTGCAACTCCAACTTGAAACTATTCCTCAACTTGAATAAATATTTATATTTTTTAATATGTTTTAATGTTGCTAATTATAAGATATTTATATTTATTAATTAGGATAGAGTAATCAATTAATTCAAAATTTAAATAGGGTTTTATTAGTTAAAAGGGTAGTTTATTTTGTCTTGACATGTCACGATCCGGCATTCCCAACGCCGTGGGCACCAAACATTTTACTTGCTAGACGAGCCAACGTTAGAATAATTTATCCATTTTAACAATTGGATTAAACAACGAAAGATAACTAGAATAACTGAAATAATGAATGCGGAAGATAAAACTGCCAAACGTCTATTACAATTTCCTAAACTTGGTATCACAAGTGCACGGACTTCTAAAGTAATACTTATAAAGGTTTGAAATAAGTACAAAGCTATCTGAATAAAGTTGTACGGTAAAAGAAAAGAGAATGGGAACTCCAGGAGTTGCGGACACTGAACAATCGTACCTCAATTCTCCACAATTGTCCAATTTGAGCTTGCTAATAACCGTCGCTGGGACCATCTCCAAAATCAACATAGTGTACAACGTATTGTATCAGTACAACCGACCCCATGTACTAGTAATTGCCGAGCCTAACCTCGATGAAGTATTGTCAAGCCTAAGGCGGGTCACCTATACTATAACATGGATGCAATATATAATAATAACATAAATAATAGAAATACCAAACATAATTTAAACAATCAACAAAGAATGAGAATTACAGCCCAAAAATGAACCAATGTCGCTAGAGTTACTAATATTTACTAGTTCAAACAAAGTATATGTGATGACCTTTCATCACTTGTTTTACAAATAAATTGTGTCCTGAGGCCTTAAAACCTCCTTTTTATCTTACCTAGATTTGCATATGGGGTACGAATGTGTATACGGATAGCCATTATGTGAAAATTTATGAACAATGGTAAATTTTGATTATAAAATAAATTTAAGTTAACTTCGGTCAATATTTTGGGTAACAGACCAGAAGCTGTGATGCGACGGTCCCGGAGGGTCCGTAAGAAAATATAGGACTTGGGCATATGCCCTGAATCAAATTCCGAGGTCCCAAGCCCGAGAAATGAATTTTTAAAGAAAATTATTTTATGGAATATATTGAGTTTTTGGAAATGAAATATGTTTGAATTTGTTGGTATCGGGCCCGTATTTTGGTTTCAGAGCCCTGGATAAGTTTGATATAATAATTTGGGTGAATCTATAGAACTTGAAAAGAACGGGATTGGTTTGGTATAAAATGGTCTTAAAGTTGATAAATTGGAATTTTGGGTGTTCTTGGACGATTTCATGAATTTGCGGACTCAATTCATAGTGTTGATATTATTTTGATGATTTGATTGCACAAGCAAATCCATATGATGATTTTAGGTTGGTGTACATGTTTGGAGCCTCGAGAGCTCGGGTGAGTTTTGGTTAGGGCATACAGTGAAATTTGAACTTATGAATTGCTGATATATTGTAGGTCTGCAGACTTAATGAGAATAATGCATCGCAAATGCAAGAGAAGGCCTAGGCAAGCCTGATCGCAAATGCGATCATTTGGTCGCAAATGCGAAGGACTCAAGTCGCAAATGCGACGTTAGCCTCGCAAATGCGAACCTTTCAGATATATGGCGTGGTCGCAAATGCGACAAAAATCTTTGCAAATTCGAAGAGAATAGTCTTCTGAAGAGTTCTCCATTACAAACCTTGGTTGCAATTGCGAACCCTAGTCGCAATTGCGACTTCTGCAATCTGCAAATTCATAACTTAGCCAAAAATCTTTCATTTTTCAAACCCTTTCAAAAGTTAAACACCTTTGGGTGATTTATCAAAGACAAGTACTTTTCCAAATCGATTGTAAGTAATTTATGACTCGTTTTCATTAATCTTTGACATCTTTTCTTATTATTTCAACCCAAAATCAAAGGTTTTCATGGAAAAAATTGGGTGAACCTATGTTTTTTTAAAATTTAAGGATTTGGAAATCGATTTGCGATTCAATTTCAAAATAAATTATATATTTGGGTTCATGGGTGAATGGGTAGTCGAGTTTTTGTTCGAACCTCAGGTTTTGACCATGTGGGCCCGGGGTCAATTTTTGACTTTTGGGAAAAACTTTAGAAAACCTATTTCATGCATTAGAATTGATTCATTTAGCATTTATTGATATAGTTAAATAACTTGTGGCTAGATACGAGCGAATTGGTGGTGGAATCAAGAGGTAAAGCGGTAGTTGAGGCTTGAATTATGTTCATGGAATCGAGGTAAGTGTTAGGTCTAACCTTAGCTTGAGGGATTAGGAGTTGTATCTTATTTGCTAGGTGTTAATTGTGGAGTATGACTTATAGGCATGGTGGCGAGTATCTATACATCGGTGTCAAGCATGCCCGTGAGTCTCGTATTGTAATTGTTGTGACTCCATTGTGATTTATTTTAGCCTAATATGTTGATTACCATTTTTGTTTATCCCTTGTCGGGATGTTATTGTTATGACATTGTCTCCCTTGCAGGGATGTTATTGTCCACGATATTGTTTCCCTTGGTGGGATTGTTGTTGTTATACACTTGTTCCCTTGCCGAGATTTCTTTGTGATTGATGTTGATTTGTAAATGGGATCGGGTGACGCGCTGCCACAAAATATATGAAATAGGAGCGGGTTGCACGCCTGGAACAAGATTTATAAAATGGAAAGGGTTGCACGCCTGGAACGAGATACATGAAATGGGAGCGAGTTACGCTCCTGCAACGATATATATACATATACATATATATACATATACATATATATATATATGTATGTATATACATACATATATATATATACACATATATACATACATATATATATATATATATATATATATATATATACACACACACACACATACATATATATATATATATATACATATATCTACATATACAATATATACATACACACACACACACACACACACACATATATATATATATATATATATGTGTGTGTGTGTGTGTGTGTGTGTGTGTGTGTGTGTGTGTGTGTGGGAGAAAAATGCACACCTGTGACGAGGTACATGAAATGAGAGCGAGTTGCACGTCTGCAATGAGATATATGAAAGTAAATAATGTGGTTGTTTTCCTTGTCCTTGTTAGTAATTGAATCTTGATTTCTTTACATTCCTCATTTATATTCGATTGAGCATGTTTTCCCCCTAATATGCTTTTATTTTTTTTGCTGTATATGATTTAACTGCACAAGTTTATTTGGCAGTCTAGTCCTAGCCTCGTCACTACTTCGCCGAGGTTAGGTTAGGAACTTACCAGCACATGGTATCGGTTGTGCTGATACTACACTCTGTGCTATGTGCAGATACTGATACCGGAGTGTTTGGACCACAGTGAGGTTGCTGCCTTCAGTCAAACACGCAACTCGAGGTAGTCCTATAAACGTCTGTGGGTCTTGGCATCTCCTTCTATCATTTCCTTCTGTTTTTACTTATTCAGAGATATAATTGTGTATTTCTATTCAGACTTTATTAGTAGTACTTGTAGGTGGTCCGTGACTTGTGACACTAAATTTTGGTAGTAGAAATATTTGGTTAAACTATTAAGTTTTCATCTTCCATATTTTTAGATAATTAATTTATTCCGCTGTTTAATCACTTATTACGTTGAACTGTTGAACATGCTTAATAAAAAGGGTAATTTATTTATAATACTCGGCTTGCATAGCTTTCTCGAGTAGGCACCATCACAACTCCCGAGGGTGTGAAATTCGGGTTGTGATAAGTTGGTATCAGAGCTCTAGGTTACTCATGTCTCACAATTCACGGACAAGCTAAGTAGAGTCTGAAGTATCAGTACGGAGACGTTTGTATTTATTCCCAGAGGCTACAGAGTTAGGAATAAATTCATATCTATTCTTTCCTATCGAACTTCTACTCAGTTCTTTTGCAGATGGAAAGAAAACACTCTTCTTCATCTACTAATCAGCCGCTCGAGCCCCAGCAGAAGCTCTTACGAGGGGCAAAGGGCGAGGCTGAGGTCGTGCTAGAGGCCGAGCTCAAAGAAACAACACTAGCAGCGTAGCCTCAATTTGAGTTTGATGGTGAGGTTCCGGCCCAGTAAGTTTTGGTGGGCCCAACCTAGGTTCAGAGGGGTTCCTTGCTACCCCAATACTCTAGGATGCTCTAATACGTCTAGTGGGCCTTATGGAGAGTATCACCCGAGAAGGCTTGCCTCTTGTAGCACCAGCCGTCTCTTAGGCTGGAGGAGGCGCCTAGACTCCTGATAATCGCACCCCAGAGCAGATGGCTCCCCAGTTTTAGACTCCAGAAACTCAGCCAATTGGAGCAATTCAGCAGGATATGGTAGCTCTGACTGGTGATGGAGTAGCTATGTCTGCTGATGCCTTGTAGATCTTCTGAGGATCCCCAGAATTATTTAGACAACTGTTATGAAGTTCGTAGGAACATGGAGATAGTGGAGACCAATGGGGTCGGCTTAGCTACTTTTCACTTATTTGGATCCACATAGACTTTATGGAGAGATTTTTGTTTGGCTAGACCAGTTGGGTCACCAACTTTGACTTGGGATCAGTTTTCTCAACTATTCATAGAGAAGTTTCTTCCTATTACTCACAGATAGATCTATCGAAGGCAGTTTGAGCGTCTCCAGTAAGGTTCTATGACTATTACTCTGTACGAGACCAGATTTATTGACTTGGCCCGTCATGCTCTTCTTATTCTTCCCACTGAGAGAGAGAGAGTGAGGAGGTTCATTAAGGGACTCATTCATCCTATTTTATTGCAGATGACTAAGGAGACGGGGAGTGAGATTTCTTTTCAGGAGGCGACCATTGTCGCAAGGAGAGTCGAGATGGTTCTTTCACATGGAGGTGGTCATGGGTCTAACAAGAGGCCTCATGATTCAGGCAGATTCGGTGGTGCCTCATCTGGAGGCAGGGATTCTTTTGGTAGAGGCCATCCTCCTAGGCCTTTTTAGTCAGCACTTTAGACTTCTCATGGTGCCCCAGGTGACCATAGTTCTCATATTAAGTATTCTGATCAGCAGTCCTATAGTGCATCACCAGCTCCTATCAGTTCACCCACGCTCCAGAGCTTTCAGGGTCGTTAGTTCCAGCAGCAGAAGGCTTGTTTTACTTGTGGCAACAAGAGGCATATTGCGAGATTTTTCCCTCGAGCCCCTAGCAGTTCTCAACACTAGGGTTCCCGTGCCATGTTTCATGCACAGAGTGTTCTACCACCCGCCCAGCCATCTAGAGGTTATAGAGGTGGAGGTAGAGGTATTAGAGATGGAGCTCAGATGGCTAGAGGTGGAGAACAGCCAGCAGCAAGCCATTCCTGATATGTAGTTCAGAGTGGTTGGGCCCAACCCCGATGTTATGCTCTTCTAGCCAGTTCTGAGACTGAGGCTTTCGATGCAGTTATCATAGGTACTATTCTAGTTTGTAGTAGAGATGCTTCATTTCTTTATGATTCAGGATCTACATACTCCTATGTGTCATCTTATTTTGCACCGTATCTGGTCATGCCTAGTGATTCCTTGAGTGATACTATATGTATGTCTACCCTATTAGGTTATTCTACTATGGTAGATCGAGTCCATTGTTCATGTATAATTGTGATTGGGAGTCTTGAGATTCATGTAGATTTGTTGCTGTTGGACATGATTAATTTTGATGTCATATTGGGGACGGATTGGTTATCACCTAACCACACTATCTTGGACAGTCATGCCAAGAATGTGACCCTAGCCTTGCCGGGTTTACCTCGTATAGAGTGGAGAGGGACTCTTAGTCATTCTACCTGTAGTGTTATCTCATATATGAAGGCTTGGCGTATGGTCGAGAAGAGGTGTTTGGACTATCTGGCATATATTTGTGATTCTAATGCTGAGGTTACTTCTATGGACTATGTGCCTATTGTTCGTTAGTTTCTTTAGGTTTTTCCTTCAAACTTGCCAGGTATACCACCCGATAGGGATATTTATTTCTTCATTGATTTTGCTCTGGGTACTCAGCCCATTACCATTCCGCCGTATCATATGGCCCCTCCTGAGTTGAAAGAATTAAAGGAGCAGTTGCGAGACTTGCTTGATAAGGGATTTATTAGACCTACTGTCTTGCCCTGGGGTGTGCCGATGTTGTTTCTTTTGAAGAAGGACGGATCATGAGAATGTGTATAGATTACCGGCAGTTGAACAAGGTTATAATATAAAAAATGAGTATCCATTGTCAAGGATTAATGATTTGTTTGACCAGTTTTAGGGTGCCAAGGTATTTTTGAAAGTCGACTTGAGATCGGACTACCATCAGTTAAGGATTAGGGCATCCGACGTCCCTAAGATAGCCTTTCGCACTTGGTACGGGCAATATGAGTTCTTGGTGATGTCATTCGGGTTAAAAAATTCCCAAGTAGATTTTATGGATTTGATGAACCGAATGTTCAAGCCTTACTTGGATTCATTCGTGATAGTCTTCATTGATGATATTTTGATCTATTTCCGCAGCCGGGATGAGCGTGAGTAACATCTGAGAGTGGTTCTTCAGACTTTGAGAGATAGTCAGCAGTATGCTAAGTTTTTTGAAGTGCGAGTTTTGAGATCAGTTGCTTTATTGGGTCATGTTGTGTTAGCAAAAGGTATTCAGGTAGATCCGAAGAAGATAGAGGAAGTTAAGAACTGGCCTAGACCTACATCAGCTACAGAGATATAGAGTTTCTTAGGTTTAGCAGGCTACTACCGTCAGTTTGTGGAGAGGTTTTCATCTATAACATCCCCTATGACAAGGTAGACCCAGAAGGGTGCCTAGTTCAGGTGGTCGAACGAGTGTGAGGCAACCTTTTAGAAGCTCAAAACAGCTTTGACTATGGCGCCAGTGTTGGTTTTGCCCACACGTTCTGGGCCATATACAGTTTATTGTGATGCATCTCATATTAGACTTGGTTCGTTGTGGATGCAGGATGGAAAGGCCATTGCTTATGCTTCACTCAGTTGAATATTCATGAGAAGAACTATCCAGTTCATGATTTGGAGTTAGCACCCATTGTTCACGCGTTAAAGATTTGGAGCCATTGACTGTATGGCATGGCATGTGAGGTGTTCACGGATCAGAAGAGTCTTTGGTATTTTTTCAAGAAAAAGGAACTAAATTTGAGGTAGAGAAGGTGGTTGCAGCTTTGAAAGACTATGATATCACCATCTTATACCATTCAGGGAAGGCCAATGTAGTGGCTGATGCTTTGAGTAGGAAGTTACCCAGTATGGCCAGTCTTGCATATATTTAGGTCCACGAGAGACCGCTTACATTGGATGTACATGCTTTGGCCAATCAATTCGTGAGGTTGGATGTTTCTGAGCCCAACCGTGTATTATCTTTCACAGTTGCTCATTCTTTATTATTGGAGCGTATTCAAGATCGGCAGTATGATGATCCTCATTTGTGTGTCCTTAGGGACACGGTATAGCACAATGGTGCCAAGCATGTTACAGTTGGAGATGATGGAGTTTTGAGGTTGTATGGTCGAGTTTGTGTGCCTAATAAGGATTTGCTCTGAGAGTTGATTTTATAGGAAGCCCATAGTTCCTGGTACTCTATTCATCTGGGTGCCGCTAAGATGTATCAAGATTTGAGACAATATTATTAGAGGAGGAGGATAAAGAAGGACAGTGTTGTGCATGCTCGGATTGTCAGCAGGTAAAGTACGAACATTAGAGACCTGGTGGTTTGCTTCAGAGGACCGAGCTTCCCGAGTGGAAGTGGAGCATAGTAGTCTCCTATTCTTCTAAGAGGTTAGCTAAGATCCATATCCGGGAGATGGTTCATCTTCATGATGTGTCCGTATCTATCATTTCTAATCGAGTTATGCAGTTTACATTTTTGGAGAGCAGTTCAGCGAGAGCTAGGTACACGGGTTGAGTTGAGCACAACGTTTCATCATCAGACGGACGGGCGGTCCGAGCAGACTATTCAAATTTTGGAGGATATTCTGAGCTTGTGGTATTGACTTTTGAGGCTCGTAGGATCAATTTTTGTCTTTAGCGGAGTTTGCCTACAACAATTGTTACCAGTTGAGCATTCAGATGGCTCCTTATGTGGCTTTATATGGTAGGCGAAGTCGGTCGCTAATTGGATGGTTTGAGCTGAGAAAGGCTCGGTTGTTGGGTACAGATCTAGTATAGGATGCCTTAGACAAGGTCAGGATAATTCAGGATAGGCTTCTTCCAGCTCAGTCTAGGCAAAAGAGTTATGTCGACCGTAAGATTCGAGATTAGGCATTCATGGTCAGCGAGCGTGTGTTACTTCGGGCGTCGCCTATGAAGGGCGTGATGAGAGTTGGAAGGAAGGGCAAGCTTAGCCCTAGGTTCATTGGCTCATTTGAGATTATTGATCGAGTGAGAGAGGTGGCATACAAACTTGCGGCCGCCGAGTTTATCATCCATGCATCCAGTGTTTCATGTGTCCATGCTTCGAAAGTATCACGATGATCCATCTCACATGTTAGACTTCAGCACTATCCAGTTGGACAAGGATCTGTCCTATGAGGAAGAGCCGGTAGCTATTCTAGACCGGTAGGTTTGTTAGTTGAGATCGAAGAGTTTCCCTTCTGTTCATGTTCAGTGGAGAGGTCAGCTTGCCGAGGCATCGACCTAGGAGTCCGAGTCCAATATGCGGAGCCATTATCCCCATCTTTTCTCCGACTCAGGTACTTGCATCTTATGTCCGTTCGAGGACGAATGATTGTTTTAAAGGTGGAGAATGTGATGACCCGAAAGGTCATCACTTGTTTTAGAAATAAGTCATGTGTCCTGAGGACTTAAAACCTCTTTTTCTCATCCTGATTTGCGTGCGTAGTACGGGTGTGTATCCGGAAAGCCATTATGTGAAAATCTGTGAACAATTGTAATTTTTCTTTTAATATGAATTTGAGTTAACTTTGGTAAATATTTTGGGCAAAACAGACACGGACGCATAATTCGACGGTCCCGAGGGGTCCGTAGAAAAATATGGGACTTTGGTGTATGCCTAGAATCGAATCTTGAGGTTACAATCTCGAGAAATAATTTTTTTTAAAAATTATTTTCTGGAATATATATGAGTTTTGGAAAAGATCGGGATTGGTTTGGTATAAACCGCACTTAAAGTTGAGAAATTGAAATTTTGGGTGTTCTTGGATGATTTCATGAGTTTAGGGTTCAAATTCATAGTTTTTGATGTTATTTTGATGATTTGATTGCACGAGCAAATCCGTATGATATTTTTAGGTTGTTGTGTGTTTGGTTTGGAGCTCCGAGGGCTCGGGTGAGTTTGAGATAGGCCACGGAGTGAAATTTACATTTAGAAATTGCTTGTATGTTTCATTTCTGCAAGCTTCGCAGCCTGGCTCGCAAATGCGAGATCGAAAATGCGAGAGAAGGCGTGGGCAGGCCAGATCGCAAATGCAATCATTTGGTCGCAAATACGGAGGACTCTAGCCAAATATGCAACATCTGTGTCGCAAATGCGAACCTCTCAGACTTATGGGTTGGTCGGAAATGCGATAAAATTCTTCACAAATGCGATGAGAACAGTCTTCTGAAGGGTTCACAATTGCGAACCCTGGTCGCAATTGCGACATCTACGACCTGCAAATTCTTAACTTTGCGAAAATCTTTCATTTTTTAAACCCTTTCAAAACCTAAACACATTTGGGCGATTTTTCAAAGACAAGTACTCTTCCAAATCTATTGTAAGGCATTTCTAATTCATTTTTATTAATCTTTGACATCTTTTCTTATGATTTCAACCCAAAATCAAAGGTTTTTCATGTGGGAAATTGGGTGTTTTGGGTAGAACCTAGGTTTTTTTAAATTTTGGGCATTTGGACCTCGATTTGAGGTCCAATTTAAAAATATATTATATATTTGGGTTCGTGGGTGAATGTGTAATCGGGTTTTTGTTCGAAACTCGGGTTGACCATGTGGGCCTGGGGCCGATTTTTGAGTTTTTGGAAAAATTTAGCAAACCTATTTTCATGCATTATAATTGATTCATCTATAGTTAAGTTACTAGTGGCTAGATACGAGAGAATTGGTAGTGGAATGAAGAGGTAAAGTGGTAGTTGAGGCTTGAATTGTGTTCATGGCATCGAGGTAAGTGTTTGTTTTAACCTTAGCTTGAGGTATTAGGAGTTGTATCTTATTTTATATGTGTTTATTGTGGAGTACGACATATATGCATGGTGACGAGTATCTATGCGTCAGTGTCAAGCATGCCCGTGAGTCTCGTATTGTAGTTGTTGACACTCCGTTGTGATTTGTTCATGCCTAATATGTTGATTACCACTGTTGGTTCTCCCTTGCCGGGATATTATTGTTATGACATTGTCTATGATATTGTTTCCCTTGCCGGGATTGTTGTTGTTATACTCTTGTTCAATTACTGGGATTCCATTGTGATTGGTGTTGATTTGTAAATGGGATCGGGTGGCATTCCACCATGAAAATATATGAAATGGGAGCGGGTTGCATGCCTGCAACGAGATATATGAAATGGAGCAGATTGCACGCCTGCAACGAGATACATAAAATGGGAGCGGGTTGCACACCTGCAACGATATATATATATATATATATATATATATATATATATTAATATATAAATATATATATATATATATATATATATATATATATATACATATATACATATATATATATATATGTATGTATGTATATATGTTATATGAATGAGAGCGGGTTGAGCGCAAGTAACGAGATATATGAAATGGGAGCGAGTTGCACGCCTGCAACGAGGTACATGAAATGGGAGCGGGTTGCACACCTGCAACGAGATATATGAAAGTGAATGTTGCGGTTTTTTTCTTTTTCCTTGTTAGTAATTTAATCTTGATTTATTTACATTCCTCTTTTGATATTTGGTTGTTACTTGATATTCCCCGCAACATATTTCCCCCTTCCATTGTTAGCTGTGAAAATCTGCTTTTATTTTTCTGATGTATATAATTTAACTGCACATGTTTATTTGGTAGTCTTACCCTAGTCTCGTTACTACTTCGCCAAGGTTAGGCTAGGCACTTACCAACACATAGGGTCGATTATGCTGATACTACACTCTGCACTATGTGCAAATACTGATATCAGAGCGTTTGGACCGTAGTGAGGTTATTGCCTTCACTCCAATAGGTGACCCAAGGTAATCTTGCAGACGTCCGCGGGCCTTGGCATCTCCTTCGATTATTTCCTTCTGTTTTTACTTATTCAGAGATATAACAATCTATTCCTATTCAGAATTTATTTGTATTATTCGTAGGTGGTCCGTGACTTGTGACGCCAAATTCTTAGTATTGTACATAAGATTCTGCAGCAATATTTGGTTAAACTATTAAGTTTTCATCTTCCGCATTTCTGGTTATTTAATTTATTCTGATGTTAGATCGTTTATGACATTGAAATGTTGAACATGCTTAATAAAAAGGGTAATGAATTTATAATACTCAGCTTGCCTAGCTTTCACGAGTAGGCTCCATCATGGAAAATCCAAGTCGTGATAGTACATCTGAAAAACATCGCAGCTTAGGAAATAGAAATTTGTATATTGTTGCGGCGTGCAACCCAGTCCCACCAGACAACATATAATCCTTCCTTGTTCCACCACATCAATAACAATATTAGTAAATAACACATATTAGTTATGGCATACAACCCGATCTCACTGTACATCAATATCACATCATAATTCACCCTTATTTTACCTATCCACATGTATTCCTCCTGTCTGTTGGAAATTATGTATACCTTTGATATGTGCGCTTTGGTTGTATGAGCATGATTTTCAGGTATAGGTTTTGATGAATGACAAACAATGAAGTCAAGTGTATAATCAAATGGCGAGAAGCATACTGATGACGGAATTGCATGAACAAGCTAAAGAAGTTCAAGACCGAAGACCCAAGACGTAGGTCGTTTGGTAGAACCAATGTAAGGACAACGTTTAAGTTATCTTATCCTTTGGCTCAACATTAGATCATCATAAAATTGCATAAAATCACTTTATTAAATTATATATATCATAAATATTTTTAATATATACTTCAAACAAAATGATTTTAACGTTTTCATTTCAACCAAAATGGGTTTTGAAGTAAGTTTTCAATTCTGGTATACTCTGGTATACACTATGTATATCAAGTGTATATAATCTACCGTTGCCAAAGTTTTGAACACTGGAACAACATAATAGATTGTATACTTTAACAATCGATTGTTGACAATCGATTGTCTACTTTAACAGTCGATTATTTTGAGACAGTGTGCAACCGGTTTTTAAATATCAAAACAATCGATTGTCTTGTCCACAATCGATTATCAACAATCGATTATCCCTTCATACAATCGATTATATTTTGACCGTTCCCACAGAATCCTAAATTGATTTTTGAACGTTGAAGACAATCGATTATTCAGGTTTAACAATCGATTGTTTAGCCTAAAATCAGGAATCTGTTTTTGAACGTTGGTTAGACAATCGATTGTCACCTCCAAACAATTGATTGTTTGAGCACAGAATCAGGGATTTGATTTGTCAATTAAGCAACGGTCAGCACTACTTTTTCACCTATAAAAAGAGGTCTTTTGAGCTGATTTTAAACACACAACTCCTACATATATTGATATACATATTGATCATTTTCAAGCATCATTTTAGAGCTTTTGTTGAGCCATTTGATAGACAACTTTGTGTTGTTCATAGAGCTTATTTTGTTTCTCTTTATCCACTCTATTGAAAGAGTATTTGTTGTAAAAGAGAGTTGTTTGAGAAGAACATATCTTCTCATTTGTCGGGTTTGCTAAGTACCCAAAGTCTTAGTGGTTGAAGTCTTGGGGTGAGGTATCCTCAAGCAAGTGAAGTCTTAAGGTGTGGTATCCTTGAGCAACTGTAACGGTTTGTTAAGCACCCATAAGCTTGACGAAGATAGTGGAATCTCGAGAGAGTCTCTCGGGGACTGGACTAGCCACGGGTTGTGGTGAACCAGGATAAAATACGGTGTGTTCTTTCTTGATTATTTCAATTACCGTATTTACTTATTCCTGCAATTTTAAATTCCGCAATATTTCAATATTCTCGTGCCTCACTATTCACCCCCTCTAGTGAACGGCATAAATACTAACACTGTCGTGGCGTGCAACTCGATCCCATCGAATATACATACTTACCCTTATTGCACCATGGCAATACTCCTTTATTACAATTGTTGTAGCGTACAACCCGATACCATCATATGATCAGTACAAACACTCAAAGTGCACAGACAAATCAACAATCTAAATCACAAGGCCTTTATGATAACTAAATACAAAATTGAACCAAGAAGAGAAAACCTTGTTCTATATAGAATATAAAATAATAATACTACACAGCGAGACCAACTCACCAATTTATAGTTTGAAGGTGCAAATGAGTCAAATTTAGCAAATAGCAGGAATTGGGGAACTATGAAGAGAGCTAACATGGTTAATAAAGGGAGATAGTGATTAACACGTATCAGTTAAGCATGGAAAAAATTTAGAGCATAAAACAATTTAGACAGGGAGGGAGACGTTAAAGTAAAATAGTAAATTATGGAAAACAGATAACTCAGCGGCGTATAAGAAATCGTAACCTTGCATATACGCCGCTCACATGAATTTCATGTAGCAAATAAGACAAGGGTTCCTAATCCCTCGAGTCAAAGTTAGATACAACACTTTCCTTGCTCCACAGAGCACTCAATGGTCAATTACAATTTTCCTCTAGTATCCACCTCTAAACCACTCGTATATAGTCACATTTAACTCAATAACATCAATTATTGCTAAAGGAATCAACTACAATGATAAAATTTAGATTTTCCAAACATCATCCTGAAAAGTCAAAAACCGACCCCGGGGCCACTTGGTCAAAATCTGAGGTTCGGACCAAAATCAATTTACCCATTCACCCCAAGTCCAGAAATATAATTGGTTTTGGAATTCAACCACAAGTCGATGTATAAATCCCCAATTTTCCAAATCCCTAATATCTACCCAAAAATCCCGAATTCTAGCATAGAAATCTGAGATTTTAGGTTGGAAATTCATGAAATGTGATGGGAAATTGAAAGAAAGGCTTTTAGGTTCACTTACCAAAGTTCGAGGGAAGAATTGGTCTTGGAAGAATCCCTTCTAGGGTGTTAGGATTTGAAAATTTAAAGAATGAGAGAAAAATCTCATATAAGTCTCTTTTCATTTGTTGCAGATGTTGCATTTGCCACCTCGGCATCGCAAATGCGAGAAAAGCTTTGCAAATGCTAATTTCTCACATCTCTGCTGCCTTCGCAAATGCGAACTATTGTTCGAAAATTGCCGCAATTGCGATCCTAAGCTTCATAATTGGGAAGGTCCCCTTCTAGCCCCACTGCTCGAAATGTGATTCTTCTTCACAAATACGAGTTTGCAGATCTAAAGCACACCAGCTATGATTTTCTAAGTTCAATTCACTTTGTAGCCCATCCGAAACTCACCCGAGCCCTCAAGGTTCCAAATCAAACATGCACAAAAGTCTTAATATATTATACAAACTTGCTTGTGCGATCAAATCACCAAAATATTACTTAAAACCACGAATTTAGCACAACATCAAGTAAATTCTCAATAACACTTTGAAATTCATATTTTCACAACCGGACCTCCGAATCATGTCAAACTAACTCTGTTTCTCACCAAATTTCATGTACAAGTCTTAAATATTTTAATGAACATATACCGTACTCCAAAACCAAAATATGGACCCCATACCAACAATATCAAACATTAATAATTTCTAAAAAACCATTAAATTTTCAAACTTCCAATTTTCATACAAAATTTATAATTCGAGCTTGGGACCTTCGAATGCGATTCCCTGCATACTCCCAAGTCTCATATTTCGATACAAAGGGACTGTTAGAATACGAATCTAGGCCTGTTTATCAAAAATATTGACCGAAGTAAACTCATATAGAGTTTTTAAGTAAAAATCCTTATTGTTATCAACTTTCAACACAAAAGCATTCCGTACACGCTGGAATGCGCATGCAAATCAAGGAGGAATAAAATGAGGTTTTAAGGGACTCAGAACACAGGATTTGGTTTTAAATACTAAGATGACTTACCGGGTCATCACATTCTCGACTTATAAAACAACCATTTGTCCTCGAACAAACCTAGAAAAGTACTTGAGCTAGTGAAAAGGTGAAGATATCTGCTCTGCGTATCGAACTCGGACTGCTACGTAGCTGCCTCAACAAGCTTACCTCTCCATTGCACCTGCATTGAAGGATAACTGTTCAACCTCAACTGACAAACTTGCCGGTCTAGAATAGCTACTGGATCTTCCTCGTAGGTCAAATTCTTGTCCAACTGGATAGTGCTGATATCTAACGGGTGGGATGGATCACCGTGATACTTCTGAAGCATGAACACGTGAAACACTGGATGTACCGCTGATAAACTTGGTGGCAACGCAAGTTTATAGGCCACCTCTCCCACTCTCTCGAGGATTTCAAATTGCTGAAGCAATTTTCTCTCTCAATAGACCTAGGGCTTAACTTGCCCATCTTTCCAGATCTCGTTACACCTTTCATGAGCACTCAAAACAACACTCTCTCTCAGACCATGAATGCCACATCATGAACCCTATGAATTGCATAACTCTTTTTCCTAGATTGAGCTGTGCAAAGTCTATCCTGAATGATCTTAACCTTATCCAAGCCATCTTGTACTCAATAATCGAGCCTCCGCCGGCTCATTCCATCCAAATGGCGATCGACACCGTCTACCATATAATTTCCCATATGGAGCAATCTAGATGCTCGACGGATAGGTGTTGTTGTAGGAAAACTCTTCTAATGGCAAGAGCTGATCCCACGATCCTCCAAAGTCATAACACATGTGCGGAGCATATCCACCAAGATATGAATAGTACACTCGGATTGTCCGTCTATCTGAGGATGAAATATTGTGCTCAACTCAACCCGTGTACCCAACTCACGTTGTACTGCCCTCCAGAAGTGTGAGGTAAACTTTGCACCTCGATCATAAATGATAGACACGAGCATAGCGTGAAGACGAACGATCTCGCAGATATAAATCTCTGCCAACCGCTCTGAAGAATAGGTAACTGCCACATGAATGAAATGCGCTGACTTGGTCAGTCTATCCACAATAACCTAACTACATCAAACTTCTTCCGAGTCCATAGGAGTCCAAAAACAAAAGCCATAGTAGACTACCATGTATCTGATGCTCGTACTTTACTTACTGACAATTTAGACATCAAGCTACATATGCAACTATATCCTTATTCATCCTCCTCCACTAATAATGATGCCGCAAGTCCTGATACATCTTGGCAGTGCCCGAATAAATAGAATACCGAAAACTGTGGGCCTCATATAGAATCAACTCACAAAGTCCACCCATATTAGGCACACAAACACGACCCTGCATCCTTTAAAGTCCATCATCTCCAACCGTAACCTACCTTGCATCACCGAGCCGCACTGTGTCCCTAAGGACAAGCAAATGAGAGACATCATAATGCCGCGCCCTGATGTGCTCAAACAAAGAAGATCGAGTGATTATGCAAGCTAAAGTACGATTGGGCTCAGAAACATTCAACCTCACGAACTGATTGGCTAAGTCCTGAACATCTAATGCAAGCAGTCTCTCATCGACTGTAATGTACGCAAGGCTGCCCATACTAGCTGACTTCCTATTCAAAGCATTGGCCACCACATTTCCCTTCCCAAGATGATACAAGATAGTGATATCATAGTTTTTCAATAGCTTTAACCACCTTCTCTACCTCAAATTGATCTCTTTTTGCTCTAACAAATACTGCAAACTCCGATGATCCGCAAACACCTCACACGGTATTCCATGAAGATAGTGTCCCTAAATCTTCAGCGCATAAACAATGGCTACCAGCTCCAAGTCATGAATTGAATAATTCTTTTTGTGAAGCTTCTACTGCTGTGAAGCATATTCAATGAACTTTCCACCCTGCATCAATATCGTTCCAAGTCCAATACGAGATACGTCAAAATACACTATATAAGACCCTAAACCTATTGGCAACACCAACACCGGCATTGTAGTCAATACTATCTTGAGCTTCTAAAAGCTCGCCTCACACTCGTCTGACCATCTGAACGACGCACCCTTCTAGGTCAACCTTGTCCATGGGGCTGCTGTAGATGAAAACCCTCCTCAAACCGACATAATAACCTGCCCATCCCAAGAAACTACGGATCTCTATGGCTGAAGTATGCTTTGGCCAATTCTTAATGTCCTCAATTATCTTAGGATCCATCTGAATATCCTCTGTTGATACAACATTCCCAAGAAAGTGACCGAGTCCAACCAAAACTCTTTTGAGAATTTAGCATACAACTGGCTCTCTCAGCATATGAAGTACGATCAGAAGATGCTGCTCATGTACCTCTCGGCTGCGGGAGTATCTCAAGATATCATCAATAAACATAATCACAAAGGAATCCAGGTAAGTCTTGAACACCCGGTTCATCAAATCCATAAATGCTGCAGGGGCATTTGTCAAGCCAAATGACATCACCGGGAACTTATAATGCCATATCGAATCGGAAAAGCTATCTTAGGGATATCAGACGCCTTAGTCCTCAACTGATGGTAGCTAGATCTCAAATCGATCTTTGAAAACACTTTGGCACCATAAAGTTGATCAAATAAGTCATCAATCCTCTGCAATGGATACTTATTCTTGATAGTGACTTTGATTAACTACCGGTAATCAATGCACATGCTCATCACCCCATCTTTCGTCATCACAAATAACGTGGGCGCAACCAAAAGCGAGACACTAGGTCTAGTGAAACCCTCAAGTGAATATTTCAACTGCTACTTCAACACTTTAAGTCTGGTGGGCCGTATGGTAAGTCAGAATAGAAATAGGCAGAATGGACGAAACCAGATTAATACAAAAGCCAATATTCCTGTCGGATGGGATTCCCCGACAGGTCTGCAGGAAATACCTCTGGAAACTCTCGAACAATTGGTACAAAATCCATGGAAGGGACCTCCGCACAAGAATCACGGACATAAGCCAAATAAGACAGATACCCTTTCTGGACTATATGCCGAACCTTCATATAAGAGATAACCCTGCTGGTAGAATGACCAGAAGTCCTTCTCCAATCTAATCGAGGCAACCTCGACAAGACTAAGGTAACTATCTTCGCGTGATAGTCCAACATAGCATGATTAAGGTGACAACCAATCCATCCTCAAAATGACATCAAAATCAACCATATCGAGAAGTAGAAGATCTACGCTAGTCTCAAGTACTCCAATAATAACCACACATGAATAATAGACAATCTACTAATAGAATCCCCCACAAATGTGGACACATAGACATGGGCACTCAAGGAATCAAGGGGCACAACCAAATATGAAGCAAAATAATATGACACATAGGAGTAGCTAGGCCCTGGATTAAATAGAGCTGAAGCATCTCTACTACTAACTGAAACAATACTTGTGATAATAACATCGGATGACTCAACCTCAGACCTAGATGGAAATGCATAAAATCGGGGCTAGGACCCACTACTCTAAACCATTATTGTCATGCCCCAAAAAACGAGGAGCACGACTGGCACTCAACCGAGTAAATTTGACTGAGCAAGACTTTTAGGATTCATTCTACCCAAACTAATTAATGAGCAAATAGAAGATGCACTCCATTAACCATACTTAGTAAGTATTTCATTAACAACTTCGATTTTGTTTCCATTAGTAGCTTATAACATAGTTATCATATTATAAAAAGTTTTATAAATCTATGCGAAGAATCAATATTTCTAACTGAATTCCCCATTGTCAGACACCAGCCACAACCTGTCTACGGAGCCTCTAGATATAACTAAAGAATAATGTAATATGGAAATACCGATAACAAGGCTACTGTTGTACCTTGAAATACAAATTACATGATAAATAGATGAAACAGGACCCTGAAACAAAGTGGGCTCACCAAGTCAGTTGAAAGGATGATGCGGCACTAGCTGCGACCAACACTGCCAACTATAGAAACACCTACATCCATTTAAAAACATAGCTCCCCCAGCAAAAGGGACGTTAGTGCTATCGAATAGCACTAGTATATATAACTAAACACCATCTAGTTAGAAAGAACTTTCACACAAAGATAAGGAAACAACAAGTATAACTCAAAAGCTTTAAACGATCACAACATTATCAATGTAAAAGAATCATACAATTTTCACCTCATGTTTCCATAGCCTTTTGTTTGCGGTATTTCATACTGTTAATCATGTTCGCTATACCACCGCTAGTTTGAGTGGAGTCCGATCACGACTCGATTGGCTAGTTTGCCTCAATTGAGACATATACTTCAATCATCATTCCTTTTCCCTTTTTTGAAATTCAATATTAGCATATTTCTACCATGTCTGCATCATTATGTCTGATCATGGCCCGATCGATTAGGCCGCCTTACCAAGGTGTTTCCCTTTTCCATCAGTCATCTCAATTCAATATTTGTCTCGCATATATCATTTCATAGGCACTTAGGTCCACATCTATCACGTTATATATTTGGCACTAGGCTACATTTCACATTATTACCAATTTTATTGTTATATTTGTAATTTAGGATAACATGTGCACAGAAAAGTAAATAAATTGTAAGCATAGATGAGATTTAATATAGATGGCATGAAATATGTAGCTTCAATCTCAAATTAAGATCTAAGCATTTCAATACATGATTCATATTCCTTGTACCCTTTTCAAGTTATCAAGAATAGCGCATTGATCATATTGAGATATATCTTTCACGCATGTAAGAATGAAATCCCAAACTTCATGTGAAACAACAATCAATACAACAATTCAACTTTAATCTTACTATATTTACACAAACGATGATGGAGCTCAATTTCTAAAAGATGCGGTTATAGCCATACATACCTCAATGGAGCTTTCATTAAATCTCTAGAATACACCAACAACTCTAGCAATAACAATATATAAGGAGATAGAGGAAATAAATTAATAATTAGGAAGATTATCCATGGTGTTACTCTCTTAGGAATTTCATCAAACACCTAACATGTAAAGTAGACTACAAGGTTTAGAAATGGCAATTCCTTCCTTCCTCAACCAATTTTAACAAGAAATACCCATATTAGTTCTTTAACATAACTTACTACAACTTAGTACCACATTCATAGCCTATTTCTAACCCCCAAAACATGTTTGAACCATTAACCTTTTGCATGACATTTTGGAAGTAGGACTTACCCGGATGGAAGACAATCTATGGTTATCTTCCTTCATTCTTGAAGACTTGAGCAAGATTTGGATGATTATGAAGTTGGGCCCCTCCTTTCTCTCTCTCTATATGCTATCATCTCTCTCAAAAATTAGTAGAAAATGACGCCAAATGATGCACCAAAGACTATATATTAAAATGGGGTCGAGTTATAAAATAGGAAAAGCAAACCTCCGAATTCGGGTCTGCGATTGCAGAATGAATCGCAAACCAAGAACGCGGGCTGCATAATGCATCGCAAAATAGGTGCCCAACTGGGCAACACTGGCCCAATTTGTGACAGATCTGCGATCGCAACGTTAAAAATGCGACAGATTTGCGATCGCAGATTCGACACATGATCATATTTTTTCAGACTTTGGTAATTTGATCATAACTTTGTGTAGGTATGTCCAATTGATGAACTGTTTGAAGTGTTAGAAACTAGACTCAAAGAAAATTCATTTGATAGGTTATTCATCATATAAAACTTATAGATATTTATATATGCTTGTTCAAAGTATGGATTAGTGCAAGTACCTTTGGAATCTTAGACTATTACGAAAATTTTCCCATTTGGCTTACACTTAAGCCTCTCCTTTGACCCCACCTTACTTAATATATGACTCATGCACTTGTTTACCAAATCCATTAGATTCCCACCATGTTAATAGCACATAAAATATTATAATTAGCCTAAGTGTCATCACGAAATCCTAGATTACTTAGCAAAATTTTTCAGGACCATACATTCTCCCCCTAGGATCATTCGTCCTCAAATGAGGAGTAGAGTCCAAATTAAACGCTTAATACAACAAATGTCTTTTCTCGCCCACCTCAAGTCCCTAAATTTTGACTAAATCCTAAACTTTTCAGAAACTCCTTTGTAACTAGGCCTATCCATTTTCCAGAGAACCACCAAAACCATTGTAAAAACACATCCACAACTCGAAAAAAACACCACAATGCATATATCAATAACATGAACCTTAGCATTAGAAGCACTACATTATCAGGATGATACCTGGATATGGACTCTGCATTTTTAAAGCATAACACCTAGAAAGTACTTTTCAAATCAAAACCAACTGCTATACAATCAAGAGAAAATACCTTATTTCCATAATACTCTCGGCCTTCAATGTGGTCGCTTATACTTATAGTCTTTTTCATAACACATTCACGGAAACAACCTCAACCTCTAAACTTATCTAACAGGGATGACAACTAGATACCTCGCATAAGCTAACTATCCATTAACATTCACCTTCAATAATTTATACCGGTATGATATACAAATAATATCCACCTACCTCATTAGACATAGACATATGAAAACACAAATTCATGAGGAACAACTATGGGGAATCATCATACTCCTAGTGCGATCTAATGGAATGCGCTTACATACCCTTCATCATTAATTCACCTAACATCTACAAGGGAAAATTTCGATAATAATCGGTGCACCCTTCTAAACTCTAAATCTCTAGGAAAACCCTCACACTAAACCCTTGATGACTTTCGACAGTTTATCTAAGATGTGCTATCATAAATCGACTATAAAATTACCTATCGAATATATATATGATCCACGGGGATGCTCCCTTTTTGTCATGTTCCAACTTTATTATCCAATAGATCTAACACAATGAGGAGCAACAGAGTTTAAAATTGGGCTAGAATTGTTCAGGAACCTAATGTGCTGAGTAGAGTATTTCACGAGGTTATATGGAAAGATACACAAAGATTACTACTAACAATACTGACATGGTTAATCATTGTGAAGACATAAATCATAAGACAAATGAGACATAGGGGTAACTCGTACATTGGCAATAGGAATCATTAAAGGGGAATATTCAAGTACGTGACCTGGTCATCTCCTGGAGTGTAGGGAAAATTAGACTATCAAGAATGAGAATGCTCTTGCACCTTGAATGTGATATGGGTTTCAAAATACATGAAGTTGAATTACACCTTAACATTAACTAACACAAGGAATCTATGCCACAAGCCTATGAGGAGGAAAGGAGGTTGAGCACTTATGGGATTATCATAATTCAAACAACAGCTTACCCCTCCCTGACAATTGACCCTATATGAGAGAACTAAAGATATGACAACTTGTCTTCCAAATCAATATGCTTATGATATGTGCAAAACTCTGAAGGTATCTAATCTAAACCTTTCACGAGTAAAACCACATAGCTAGTATATCTAACTGTTGGGACAAAATCATGTATTGGTTAGAGGCATTCTAATGGTTAATATCATGCTCCGAGGAGAAAGACAAATGGAACTCCTATCCACCCAAGAAGGTGGAATACCAAGGGTAGCAAAACTTCCATCACATGGTAATGACATAGTCAATTATTCTAGAAACGAGTGAGCAGAAGGCCACGTAACCTATCCAATCCGGCCCATTTAATACATTTTGAAAGGGGACGCACTTTACTTTGAAATCATGGCAATATACGCTTTAACTTAGGGGAAATCATTACTTTTGGAACCCACCCATGAGATAAGCCCACGTAGCCTGGGAAAATTCTCAACAATGGCAAGAAGGTACTTGAGACGATTACGAGTTGGTATAAAACAAGGGCCACAAAGTGCCCACACGGATAAGTTTGAAATAATAAGATGTATTAGTGCATTTATCAGGGAAAAGTAACCTAGGTTATCTAGTCACATGGACAAGTAGAGCAGGTAGATGATTTTTTACGAGAACATCTCATAAGGAGTGCGAGCAATATGTTTTTATTCTAACTAAAGGGACATACCCTGACCCTTTACGCCATAAGGCATAAAATTAGATTCACGAGGAGAGGTACCGGATGAAAATAGATAGTAAGACATCACAACTAAGAGCACCGCTTGGAATCGACAAGCTTAAACAGGGTTGAAAACATTAGAAGTATGTAGAAAAGGAGAAATTTGCCCACTCTCAGGGCGCTTGTAGAGTACATAAAAATAAGGTTAATTAAATCAAATCATATAGTTGGATAACTAGTTGAGACATTGAGATAATATCGCATTGAAGATTACCGATAAATAACACACGATGCAAGACAAATGAAAAGAAAGTGAGAGAGCCTTATAAAAAAAACCTTTACATTGTAACCACTAGGAATTGTGGTAATATAAAGCAATTACGAGAAGCTACAATTTTGAAAGAAGATCTCTCTATGTAGTCACGTGATGTATAGCTCTAGTATTCAAAAATCCAATTATGGTTAGCAACTAAACATACTTCTACAAAACCAACTATTACCAATCAAATTAAGAGACACTATAATACTTGATTGAGAGAAAAATTTTGGCAAACGGATGTGTTACTAGGTGTAATTCTCCTTGGTCAACCCAAAACCAAAAGGTGAGAGTTAGATTGATAAGCAGATCGTTGGACTAGCACATGTGTAGATTGTCACACCTCCTTTTTAACACTACAACCCCGCGAAGGGTGTAGATAAAGGGAGTTTTTCCAATTTAAGTGACAATCGAAACAAGATTCATTTTAATTAAATCAGAGTCGCCACTTAGCAGATTTATGGTGTCCCAAGTCACCAGTTTAAATTTCGAATCGAGGAAAAGAATGACTCTGTTATTACAGCCTACGAATAAAAAATCCAGGTAAGGAATTCTGTTAACCCGTAAGAAGGTGTTAGGCACTCCCGAGTTCCGTGGTTCTAGCACGGTCGCTTTGATCCTACTTGGATTGACTAAGTTGTTTAATTACTGATTTTTGAGCCTATGTGCTTATGCCTTTTACCGCTTTTAATTTAAGAAAATTATCTCAAAACGGGTTACGCGTACGTATACCCATTTGTTTGACGTATCCAAAAATCATGTCACGCAAACGTGTCCACAATTAATAAAGGTTTATCATTATTAAGAGAGTTTGAACAATGTTGCGCGAACGCATACGCCGTTTTATTTTTTTTAAAATCGCAATTGTATTACGTGAACGTATACACAATCACAATTGTATATTAAACGGCCCTTAAGGCTTATCTATGAATATTAGTTTTTTTTTAAAGTCATAAGAAATGAATATGAGGGTCATGCATTTGTTTTATTTGTTTGGCGTGGCACACCTCAATTCTATTTTAACGGGTGTTTTAAGTAAGCTCGGAGGGCCATAGACTATTTGTTATCTATTATGGCTCACCTCAACCTACCAAAGACTAATCAACTCAGCATTAAATGAGCTTGGGAATATACTCAAACTAACCAAGGGGGTTTACATAAAGAGGGATTAGTTATTTATGAACAAGTAACAAACAGGCGAGGATCAACAAAATGAGGTGAGTCCAATACAAGGCTCGAGGCCTTCCATATACTCCATTCCAAGTCAGGCCCAAAAGAATCTAAGCGGAAGTTGGATAGCCTTAAAGCCAATTTAAGTCGTTCAAATCGTCTGCCTTTTAATTGAACCCAAGAAGCAAATCCCAAACTTAAATTGGCATTTTCCAAAAGGGACAAACATTAACCCTCTTTCTGTTGCCCTTACGAGATTTAGCATAACAAAAAACATCGTCCAAGGCCCTGAGTGTTACATCAATTCCACAACCGTTTCTAACATTAATAGAAAAAAGTCTAATTCATGCTTCAAATTTATTATGCTGACATGATGTCTAATGAACAGAAGTATCGGTACGTATGAAGCACAGAACCAACCAATGAAGCAGTGTTAACATAAACAACATCGCGGAATCACAACCAAGAGGGATTAGCAGGCATGAGCCACCACTTTCTTTACATTTTTTAACTATAATTTCTTTATTTTCGACATAATTTTTTATCTCACACATGCTCAATCAAAAGAAGGAATCACTGATTCAAAAATAGAAAATGAGATAGAATAAACACATAACATAACAGGACTCCTCATTGTTCTTCTTCGAAACAACAAATAGCTCATCCTTTTACATTTTTGAGATCAATCACGGGTACTTGGAAATTGGAATAGGCAAAGAAAATGTGAAAGGTCAATAGAGTGACAGCGGAGATAGATCATCAACAAGACAACCCTGAAACGATCCCGAAAAAACCAAATTGAATCAAATTTGAAATCACACAATGTCAATAGAACCCAGCAATCAAACTCCAGCACCAAGTTGAACCAAATACTTCAAAACCAAACAGACTCAAACCATTTTAAACTTCTATAATTCAGGGATTATTTTAACATGGAGACCTCAAGAATTTCAGGACTTTTTTTGACAATGGAGGAAAACTTTCAAGTTTAGAACATGAAACAATGTAACAATACTATTTTTGTATTTTGTTTGATTTTTTTCCGCTCAAAATTTGATGAAACAGTAATTTTCACAACTCTTTGCTTCTGGATTTTTCCACTCTCCCCCTTTTTTGCAAGGCAATCACACAGCGTCTTTATAGGCAAGAATTAGGACAAGCTTTAGCAATTCATTTTTCCCTTTAGTCCCTCATTTTTGACTTGTTAACCAAGTCATAGAATGAAATTTTTGTAGCACACCCCTGCTAGAAGCTTCCTTATTTTGTTGTGAAATGTTCTCTAATATTAAACTACCCAAATGCCCCCTTATCCTCTCAATTTCTAAACAAACACTGGGCCAATGACGAGTCCAAATAGACTAAGGCTAACCCTTTGTTGGGGCCTTCTAATTTTTGATCCCCAAATAAATTCAATGGCTAGGTAGGCTTGACTAAGAGAGAGATTCCAAACCCTTTTCTTTCAGAATAACCAAAAAGATAAAACAATGCTAACATCTCAATAGATTATTTAACCTATTCAGTACTAACTCAAACAAAATCAAAATGAATGAACCAAACTAAAGACTATTGATACACAAAACTAACTACTGAATGACAGAAAAAAAAAGAATCAGGATGGAAGAGGAAGAAAGGAAAAGCAATTAAGTCAGGAACAAACAGAGAAGGCGGAGAAGCATAAGGAGAACACAAGAAAGGAGGAAAGACTTACCATATATTGAATTTGAAACCTATCGGAGACCCAACTTTGCCTCCCTTGCACACGATTGTCTATCCCTCCACTTAGCCTTTACTTGCATGCGAATCGGGCGAAAACTTGATTTGGGTGGAGCTCAAAAGAAGCAAGATAAGGTGAGCTGTGGTGCTACCCGTGACCCACGATTTAGAGAGAATGAGCAATTTGAGGGAGGAGACAAAGATGGTTTAGCATGGGAGTGTAACAGTGTTCACATGGTCCAGTTTTGAGGTTAATTCGAAGGAGGCGCCGCTGTACACAGTGGGGCGGCTGTTAGGTTTGAATTATTTGAGCAATCCGGGTGGGATTTGAGGGAAACAGGGGTCTGATATGGGAAAAGGAGGGTGAGATGCTCGAGTGGTGTAAGTTTGGGAGGATTTGGACGCTGGTCGCCGCCGTGGGCGATTTCCGGTGGGTGGCCGGTGGTGGCTTAGGGCGGAGGATACAGTTCTAAGATTGGAGGGTGAATGAACAAGGTACTAGGTTTTTCGAACATTTTAATTGATTTGGGAGATAGCTTTAGAGCCGTTTGATGATATGCGATGAAGGGCTGGGATTTGATTTAGGATTAAAGACTCTGAACGCTGTCGTTTGGATGTCACAATGAACGACTGGGTTGGACCCGGGTATTGGTTGTGTTTGGGGTGAAATTTTGGGCTGCATTTTATTTTAACAATTGCCCAATTTGTGTCCTATTTTACTTAATTAATTTTCAGATTTTCCTTTACCTTTTTCCCTTTTTCTTTTCATTTAAAAAATTATTTATAACCTAAAAATCCCTAATTAACCTATAAAAACCTAATTAGTCAAACAATAATTATTATCCTACATAATAAAAATAAGATTAAGAGAAAATATTACTTAAAATTAATCTTAAATTTAAAAGTGCTAATTAAGCTATTTTTGAATTTCCATTTTCATAAAATAGACCAATTACTAATTAATTCTTAAAATGCAAGATTGAATTCTAAGTGCTCATACCACATATTTTTGTTTTTTCCTTTAGTTAAGATAAAATAGATATGCACAAACAAATGCAAACCATTAACAGAAAATAAGAAAAAATAATCAAAAATTATAAATAAGCAAGGAAAATTATTTTGTTATGAATTTATGGGAGAGTAATTCATAGAGGGCAAAAATCAAATGCTCACATAGATAATCCATTATCGAAAGGAGATCATTCAATCTCAGCAATTGCGGCATACTATCAACCCTTAATGAACTTGAAGTGAGGTAGGAATCCAATGAGATAGTATAAAATAATTATGGAAGGTTTTTAGATGTTCATAATGAGTTCTCCAATAGATTTTGACTTGATAAATACCTAGATGCTAATGAAGGACAGAAAGGCAAGAGAAACAGACATTAGCTACGATAAGATAAACTCCAAAGGTGTGCTTGGTCTTTGCGGAGAGCCTAGTAAGGGTCCTTACTAGAAAGGAAGTGTTACAATGACACATAGAAGGATATGTTCTCTCATAGTTATCAAACAAGTGTTAGGAAACTAGCATAATGAATTAACTAACAAAAGAACACAATTAAAGCATGTGGTGGAGGTGTAAAGAGAAAATAAGCATTTGTTATACGCTGGACATGCTTATGCTATATTAACTCCCAACTTCAATATACGACCACGCCACGAGAAATCAAAATACTAGGAAAAAGTGAGCTACTTACTGTGGGATGTCCCAAGTGGACACAACAATTATGGCGGCACAAGATCTCCCTATGAAGGGGATGTGAGGATCTCAATATTAGGAGAGACCTTATGCATACAGTGACCATTTCGATTGACATGGTGTTAAGGTATGCTCCTATGTTACTAGATAGTGAGAAGCTTTCATGATGATAATTACAAGAGAGTAGATTGACTTGTTCAAACAATATAAGCCATATACACAACTGAGTAAAAGAGTGACTCGATAAGGATCGCAACATTGGGATGCTTTACTTGGAACTTGACATCACATAGCTAAACTTTACGATGGTGCATATATATGCACAAGTGGGCAGATGTTGTCCATTTCAATAAAATATTCTGATAGAAATTCATCAAGTATTGTCCCTTGTTAAAAATTCAGGAAAAGCAAGCCGGAAGTATTAATCCTAGAGTCATAACTCCATTCAAGGACATAATTATAGGACTTAATTCCATAAGAATGTAAATAAAAGGATTTGTAATAGAGTGGATTCACGAATAATGCGTCTAATTCAAAGAGTTGATACATGCAATGTTTTGTTATTCAATACCTTGTTAAGACCATGTTTATAAGAATTATTCAATATGGATGTACATATACAATGATTAAAATTTTTGATTTGACTCACTTAATAACTTTAGATTGGTAGGGCAATAGCTTAATCGATACTTTTCAACTCCACATACCTAACATACGTAGATAACATACTGATATAGTACATGATCTGGCGGTGCAGAGACATTAATAGGAACAAGGGTACTCCCCTTAGCAACAAGTTCTACAAATCCCTCCATGGCTCGATACATTCTCTTTACAAACGCTTGGGCAATCTCCCTCATATTCAATGGTGGGGGTATTCCCTTCTTTCTGCTTCAAAAATCATGAATTACTCATCTTGAGATCAAGACATAGAATGGAAATTAGCTCCCTATATTGAGCTCTATTGTACGATTTGGAGTATCAAAGAAGGGTGAAATGTCTAAATGTTCGAATAACCTCAAACTTACAGATGTGGTCGACTGCACACTAATAAGAAGGACTCTACTAGATACGGCTCCAATAAATCCTAGGACACTTTAAAACCTTAGGCTCTGATGACATGTTTGTCACGCCCCAAAAACTGAGGAGCACGACCGACACTCAACCGAGTAAACCCGACTGAGCAAGCCTGTTAGGTTTCATTCTTCCCAAACTAATTAATGAACAATAGAAGATGGAATCCATTTATAATACTTAGTAAGTATTTCATTAACAACTTCTATTTTATTTCCATTAGCAGCTTAAAACATAATTATCAAATTATTACAAGTTTTATTAATCAATGCCAAGCATCTAGATTTCTAACTCAATTCCCGATTATCAAACACCACTGCCAACCTGTCTACGGAGCCTCTAGATAAAACTGAAAAATAATGTTATGGAAATGATGGTAACAAGGCTCCGGTTGTACCTCAACATGGAAAGTACATGATAAATATATGAAACATGACCCATAAGCGAAGTGGGGCTCAACAAGTCAGCTGAAAGGATGATGCGGCACTAGCTGCGACCAACACTGCCTACTACAGGAACACCTACATCCATTTAAAGACGTAACACCCCCGGTATAAGGGACGTTAGTGCCATCGAATAGCAATAGTTTGTATAACTAAATACCATCTAGTTAGAAAGAAATTTCATAGATAGATAAGAAAACAACAAGTATAACTCAAAAGCATTAAACAATCACAACATTATCAATGTACAAGAATCATACAATTTTTGCCTCATGTTTCCATACCCTTTAGTTTGGGGCATTTCATACTATTCATCATTGTTCACTATACCACCGCTAGCTTGAGCGGAGTCCGATCACGACCCGATTGGATAGGTTGCCTCAATTTAGACATATACTTCAATCACCATTTCTTTTCCCATTTTTCAAAATTCAATATCAGCATATTACCACCATTTGTGTGTCATGGTGTATGATCATGGACCGATCGGTTAGGCCGCCTTACCAAGGCGTTTCCCCTTTCCATTAATCATCTCAATTCAATTTTTTCTTGCATAGGAACTTGGGGCCTCTTCTATCACGTTATATATTTGGCACTAGGCCACATTTCTCACCTTTCCAAATTTCATTGTTAGATTGGTAATTTAAGATAACAGGTACACACAAGAGCAAATAACTTGTAAGCGTAGATGAGACTTCACCTAGATAGCAAAAAATATGTAGCTTCAATCTCAATTTAAGGTCTAAGAATTTCAACACATGATTCATATTCCTTTTCCACTTTTCAAGTTATCAAGAAAAACTTGTTGATCATATTGAGACACATCTTTCACGCATGTAAGGTTGGAATCCCAAACTTCATGTGAAATAACAATCAATACAACAATTCAACCTTTAATCTTATCATATTTACACAAACAACGACGAAAACACAAGGTTATATCCAAACATACCTTAATGAAGATTTCATTAAATCTCTACTATACACCAACACCTCTAGCAATAATAATCTATAATGAGATAGCGGTAATCAATTAATAATTAGGAAGATTATCTATGGTGTAACTCTCTTAGGAATTTCACCAAACACCTAACATGTGAAGTAGACTATAAGGTTTAGAAATGGCAATTCCTTCCTCCCTCAACCAATTCTAACAAGAACTACCCATATTAGTTCTTTAACATAACATAGTACAACTTAGTCTCACATGCATGGCCTATTTCTAACCCCCACAACATATTTGAACCTTTAACCTCTTGCATGATTGTGATGACCTCTTATTTTATGTGTTTTTGAGGTTTTGAAAATCTCATTTAGAGCTACATCGATTTGGGTGCGCAGTCCGAGCGTGTAGCCGGAAAGCTTAAATATGAAAAGATGTGAAAAATGATAAGTTTTGACTATAAAATGAATAAATTCGACTTTGCTCAATATTTTGGAGAAACGGATGCAAACCCATAATTTGAAAGTCCTGGAGGATCCGTAGGAAAATATGGAACTTGGGCGTATGCCCGAAATCGAATTTCAAGGTCCAAAGCCCGAGAAATAAATTTTTCAAGAAAATTGTTTTCTAAAATTATTTATGTAAATTTGAAATGAAATCTTATTAGAAAATGATGGTATCAGGCTTGTATTTTGGTTCTGATGCCCGATAGGTCCTGTATATGAGTTAAGATGTTTCTGTGAAGTTTTGTGAAAAACAGATATCATTTGACGTGATTCAAACCTAAATAGCTAAAGTTGCTATTTTAAGAAGTTTGACGAAAAACTTTGATTTTAAAGTTTAATTCATTGTTATTGAAATAATTTTGGTGATTTGATCGCACGGATAAGTTCGTATGATGTTTTTTAGTTAGTACATATGTTTGATTAGGAGCACCGAGGGCTTGAGTGTGTTTCGAAAAGTTTTTGACTTGTGAAAAGTTGAAGATTTTCTGCAGTCAGTGCCTAGGGATTTTACCCTCCGTGTTCGCGTGGTCCCCCTTGCGAATGCGTGAGGAAAAAATTTCAGGTGCCTATTTTCTTCTTCGCGAACACGAAGGTTGAGACGCGAACACGAAGCTGAGGGGGGAGACCTTTCGCGAACGCGTCCCTCCACTCGCTAATGAGTAAGGTTAAGGGAAAGGTCACCAGCTTGTGCATCGCAAACACGACCACTAGTCAGTGAACGCGTAGGATTGAGGAGCCAGAGCTCCACGAACGCAATCCACATTCCATGAATGCAAAATCCTAGCAGGCCTAACCCATCGCAAACGCGAAGGGTATGTTGCTATCGCGGTGAACACTTTTGTCCAGTTATTTTAAAGTCTCAAAACAGAACCCTTTACGTGATTATTGCAAAATTTCATAAACCCCTTCTACTCCAAAGCTCTTAGGCTATTATTGAATCATTTCTTCACCATAATCTTTTAGTTAAGTAATCTATTACTTGTTTTCTTCATTTGCCGTCAATACCCATTAGATTTCTAGGCCAAAACATGTAACTAAAGTTATACACTAAGGGATTTGGGTAGAATTAGGACATTTTGATTAATTGTGATTTAGACCTCATTTTATGGTCGGATTTGAAAACGAATTATGTATTCGAGCTTGTGAGTGAATGGGTGATCGGTTTTGGTCCGAACCTCGTGTTTTGACCAAGCGGGCCATGGGTCGATTTATGGATTTTTGTGAAGAATGATTAGAGAGCTATAATTATCCATTGGAATTGGATCGTTTAGTATTTATTAATATTATTTAATCCATTATGCATAGATACAATTGAATTGGAGCTAAATTCAAAGGGGAAAGCGGTATTCGAGGCTTGAGTTGGCCATGAAAGTTTGAGGTAAGTGTTCGGTTTAACTTTTGCTTGAGGTATTAGGAGTTGTGTCCTATTTGATATTTGCTTCTTGTTGAGTACAACATATATGCATGGTAACGAGTATCTATATGTTGGTGTCAAGCATGACCGTGAGTCTTTTATTGTGATTTTCATGATTTTGTTGTATTATTCATGCCCTGGTGAAGATTTCCATTTGTTTTGTAAAGTTGTGGAGGGCATTGTGACTTATAAACATTGTAGAGCATTATATCCAGTTGTATAACAAATTGTGGAAGTATAAGTGATAATTGAAATTCTATAGTATTGGCTTGAGTCATGAAGTGAATTGTGAAGTAAAAGTGAGAAAGAGAAGAGATCATTATGTTGCCCCTTTGCCGGGCTGGTATTGAGTTGTGCTTCCCTTGCATTGGGTCCTTAATTGACATTACGGATTCTTAGGTTGATGATTCTTTGTGTTGGGTAGGGATTATGTTATAGCTTAGATAGTTGGGTGTCGGGAGCGAGTTTGTTATAGCAGAGGTAGTTAAGTGTTGCAACAAAAAATGAGTTATTGCTAAGGTAGTTAGATGTTGTAACAAGTTAAGTTATAGTTGATCTAGTTAGATGGATTTCGATTTAGTTATAGATGTTTCTCCCTTGCCGGGACGTGCTTATTTATGCTGTCGATTCCCTTGCCGGGATAGTGTGGTTCGTTAGTGATCCCTTGCCAGGACTGTTGTTATGATTATTGTTGACTGTGTAATAGGAACGGGTTGTGCACCAAAACATTTTTATTATATATGGATCGGGTTGCGGGCCGCAACAATATTATATATTGATCGGGTTGCATGCCGCAACAGGTATTATATTGGATCGAGTTGCACGTTGCAACAATATTATATATGGATCACGTTTCATGCCGCAACAGATATTATATTGGATCGGGTTACACGTCGCAACAATATTATATATGGATAGGGTTGCATGCCGTACTAGGCATTATATTGGATCGGGTTTCACGATGCAACAATATTATATATGGATCGAGTTGCATGCCACAACAGATATTATATTGGATCGGGTTGCACGCCGCAACAATATTATATATGGACGGGGTTGCATGCCACAACAAATATTATATTGGATCGCGTTGCATGCTGCAACAGATATTATATTGGATTGGGTTACACACCGCAACAAATATTATATTTGATTGGGTTGCATGCTGCAATAGATATTATAGTAGATCGGGTTGCACGCCTTTACAATGTCAAATGATAAGGGATCAGGTTGCACGCCACTATAGTATTGTTATTGTAGAAATTGAATTGTCCTTCCCTATTTTATTAAGTTTCTATTGGATTTGGTATGTTCCCTGAAGCATGTACCGCCTCCCATTTACACTGCTTATTCATGTTTATTTTCCATCATATATTATATAACTACACAGGTTTATCTAGAGTCTGGTCCTAGCCCCGTCACTACCTCGCCGGGGTTAGGCCAGACACTTACCAACATATGGGGTTGGTTGTGCTGATGCTACACTCAGCACTCTGTGCATATACCGACGCAGCATTTGGGCAGTAGCACTTGGAGGAGCTGGTCTTCAGTCCACAGAGATCCCGAGGTAGTCCTACAGGCATCCGCAAGCTCGACGTCCTCTTCTATCTAATATTATGTTTTGTTATCACTTGTATCTAAGACAAACCGTATCCCTTTTTCAGACCTTTGTATGTAGTATTCATAGACAGTCAGTGAATGTTGTGACATCGATTTCTAGGTAGAGACATATGTTGGCATTTTCGAACTATTTTGGCATTATATTAATTTAAGTCTTCAGCTTAATTTCACATTTCGCTATTATTTACCTATTGATCACTTGTTAATTCAATGAGTTAAAAAGGATTGAAAATGAAAAATATTGAATATCGTGTACTTCGTGGCTTGCCTCGCTTCTACGAGTAGGCACCATCACGACTCCCCATGGTGGGAAATTCGGGTCGTAACAAGTTGTTATCAGTCTCTAGCTTACATTGGTCTCGGAATTCACGGACAAGCTTAGTAGAGTCAGAAGGATCGGTGCGAAGACGTGTATTTATCCCCAGAGGCTACAGAGTTAGGAAAAACCTCACATTTATTCTTTCCTGTCGTGCAATTTTGATCTCTCAATGCTAAGTTAAAACCTCTACTTTTGTCTTTTGCGGATGGCGAGGTCATGTACCGCTTCTTTAGCCGAGCAACAACACAGACCGGTGATAGATCAGCTATGTCTTCGAAGTATTTGTGGGGGGTGGATAAGTTTCACCAAGCTCTTCACTACTACTTTCAACGATGCATCTTTGAGGATCCCTAAGATTTACTAGATAGTTGTCATGGGGTTCTTAGAAATATGGGGAAAGTTGAGACCAATGGCGTCGATTTTGCCACCTTTTGCTTATCTTGATCCGCTAAGACTTGGTGGAGAGATTATTACTTGGCTAGACTAGCCGGATCGCTAGCCTCGACTTGGGAGTAGTTCACGTAGCTATTTCTGGAGAAGTTTCTCCACATCACTCAGAGACAGGTATTAGAGGTGGAGGTAGAGAAACTAGAGGTAGAGGTAAAGGTATTAGAGGTGGAGGTGCATGTACTGTTATGGTTTGTGGTAGAGAAGCTTTGATTTTATTTTGTGATGTATCTAGTCATGCCTATTGATTCTTTGAGTGCCCCTGCTTATGTATCTATGCCGATGGGTGATTCTATTATGGTGGATCGCATCCATTATGTATGTATAGTGGTTATTGAATGTCTTGAGACTCGTTTAGATTTTCTTGTTTTGGACATGGATGATTTCGATCTTATATTAAGGATGGACTGGTATTATCTTACCTCGCTATCTTGGACTGTCATGCTAAGACTTTAACCTTAGCTTTATCGGATATGCCTCGTTTCGAGTAGAGAGGGACTCCTATTCATTCTACCCACAGTGTTATCTCGTATGCGAAGGCGTGGCATATGGTCAAAAATGGGTGTTTGTCCTATTTGGCATATGTTCTTGATTCTAGTGGTGAGGTCCCTTCTATTGATTCTATGCCTGTTGTTCGTGAGTTTCCAGATGTTTTCCTTTCAGACCTGTCGGGTATGCCACCCGAAAGGGATATTGAGCTTTGCATTGATGTGGCTCTGGGTACCCAGCCCATTTCTATACCGGCATATTGTATGGCTCCGCCTAAGTTGAAAGAGTTAAAAGATTAATTGCAAGACTTGCTTGAGAAGGGTTTTATTAGACCTAGTGTTTCGCCTTGGGGTGCACCAGTGTTGTTTGTTAGAAAGAAGGATGGGTCAATGGGAATATTTTTTGATTACCGGCAATTGAACTAGGTTGCAATCAAGAATAAGTATCTGCTACCGAGGATTTATGATTTGTTCGATCAGCTTCAGGGTGCCAGGGTATTTTCAAAGATTGACTTGAGATATGGCTACTATTAGTTGAGGATTAGGGCATCTGATGTCCCTAAGACAACTTTATGCACTTGATAAGGGCATTATGATTCTTGGTTATGTCATTCGGATTGACAAATACCCCCGCAACTTTTATGGATTTGACTAACTGAGCGTTCAGGCCTTATTTAGACTTGTTAATGATAGTCTTCATTGATGATATTTTGGTCTATTTCTATAGTCGGGAAGAGAAGGAGCAGCATCTTAGAGAGGTTCTTCAAACTTTGAGGGATAGTTAATTGTATGCTAAATTTTCAAAGTGTGAGTTATAGTTAAGTTCAGTCACATTTCTAGGTCATGTTGTGTCAGCATAGGGTATTCAAGTTGATCTGAAGAAGATTGAGGCGGTCAAGAACTAGCCTAGACCAGTATCAACTACAGAGATTTTGAGTTTCTTGGGGTTGGAAGGCTACTTCTCTATTCATGGAGGGGTTTTCATCTATTACAGCCTGGATGACTAGGTTGACCTAGAAGGGCGCCCAGTTCAAGTGGTCGGATAAGTGTGAGGCGAGCTTTTAGAAGCTCACGCAGCTCTGACTACGGCACCAGTGTTGGTGCCACCCCTTTTTAGCAAGAGTACATTCCCAGAATAGATGCTCATAAGTTTCTTCTACATTTCTTCACATGACATATTGTGTATCATTTACCATATCCCATTTTACTAACCTCTCAGTGGTTAGTAATTTGCCTTGTAATTGTAACCATAGAGTAAACTTTGCTTTAGATCGAGCTGCATTGTTAAACATCAAATCTTTACATGGTACTCTTGTATCCTCTCCTATCATCTGGACATATATCTGTTTTGTAATGCTCTTTTCTTTCTTGAATCTACAGCACATTCCTTCAAATATTGTACTAGCTTCAATGATCTTTCTTTTTATCCAGCATGCTTATTGTGGGATTGCCATTGTTTGTATTACTTGGACTTTAATGTAATATGCATGAATCCATTTTATCTACAGCTTGTCTTTTTTCTGAGAAAGATCCCAAAAGTTCTTTGCTATAGCAGCTTTATTCCATTTCAGTAAATTTTCCAAGCCCATACCTCCTATACTCTTTGGAGCACATATTTTTCCCATGATACTATTGCTTTCTTACTGATGTTCTTGCAACCAGACCATACAAAGCTGCAACAGTAAGAATCTATGATTTTTAACACTTTGGCAGGCAGAACAAAGAGTTGAGCCCAATATGCTTGGATTCCAAATAGGACATTTTGCACCAACTGAAATCTTCCTCCATAAGATAACTTCTTTGCAGTCCATGTTGAAATCCTTGCCACTATATTTTTAATAAGTGATTGCTATTGCACCAGAGATACTTCTTAGTTGATAATGGAACCCCTAGATATTTAAAATGTAGTTCACCTTCAAGCAATCCCAATTCATGCACCATGTTTTCTCTATCTCCTCTACTCACACCTCCAAAGTAGATTAAACTCTTACCCAGGTTTGCTTTGAGGCCTGAAGCTGTTGAGAACTAATTGAAACAGTGTTACATAGTGACTACTAATGATAAGTCCCCTTTAGAAAATAGTAATAGATCATCAACAAAGCATAAATGAGTGATTGCTATCTTTGAGCATCTGGGATAATACTGAAACTCTGCCTTCTTTTTTAGTTCCTTTAGACTCCTACTCAAGTACTCCATTGCTAAAGCAAATAGAAACGGAGACATAGGATCTCCTTGTCTAAGACCTTTAGCAGGATTGAAAGGTATTGAAGGCTCTCCATTTATCAGTATATCATAACTTACTATTTTCATACATTCTAGGATCAAATTGGTAAATTGATTAGGGAATCCCAATTGAACTAATACTTGTTCTAGATATATCCACTCCACTGAATCATAAGCTTTTGTAGGTCTATTTTGATCATTCACCTTGGTGACACATGTTTTCTTGTATAAGTGTTCACAAGTTCATGTGCTAAAATAATGTTGTCTATAATATTCCTCCATGGTATAAAGCCTATTTGTGACTCACTGATTATACATGCAATGACTGTTTGAATCTTTGCTGCTATAACCTTTAAGATCATCATATACATAATAGTGAAACAAGCTATTTGTCTATCTTCCTTCGTTGTTTTGGGTTTGTCATTTTTCGGAAGCAGTGTGATAGTTGTATAGTTGTTGGCATTGTACATCTTCCCTGTTCTGAAAAATTCGGTTACTGCTACACACACCTCTTCTTTAATGATTCCCCATGCTTTTCTGAAGTAGTTAGCATTATAGCCATCTATTCCAGGAGCTTTATCTTCACCAATAGACTCAAGGGCTTGTTGGATTTCCTTTTCAGTAACTAGAGCTATCAGGTCTAGTTTTTGCTGATTAGTTAGTGTTGGTCCTCACTTCATATTGAACTTGTTAATGGCGGGTAGCTCTTTTGCAGAAGATCCCATTAGGATTTATAGAATTTCACAATCTCCTCTTATATTTATTTTGGCTCTGTAAGGATTCAACTTTCTAGTGATGTGATCTCCTAAATGGTTTTTCACTAACTTCTCTCCTTAACCATGTCACAACCCAGCCTGTCGTTTTTGGAATTTACACCTCGATCCCCTATTAACTGCTTCCCCTAATTTTGTTTTTACTATTTTGTTTGCTGGGACATTGAGTATTGGGTTTCAGAGAGTTCTGGGACACTTAGTCCCTAAAAGAGAGCTTAAGTATTGGAAAGTGGTCTGTAGTCGAAGTAGTGTTAAGATGACTTTGGAATGGAAAACCGATGGTTTTTTAGATCCGTTAGGTGATTTCAGGGTTGGGATCTTGTTTAGAATGTATTTCGGAAGTTCGATGCTCATTTAGGCTTAAAATGCCGAAGTTTCAATTTTTGAAGTTCCCGATTCGATAGTGAGTTTTTGATCCAAGGTCAGAATGGGATTTTGGAAGTTGCATTAGCTTTGTCATGTCATTTTGGATGTGTATGCGAAATTTTGGTCATTTGGACGTGTTCTGTTTAGGATTTTGATCGAAAGCGTGTTTTGATGAAATTTGAAGTTCTAAGGTTTAAATCATTGATTAAATAAGATTTTCGGTGTTGTTTCAGGTGTTTAAGGGTTGGTACAAGTTTGAATGAGGTATTAGGTGTTTTAGGTGCTTTTGGTTGAGGTCCTAGGGCCCTCAAGATGATTTCGGGTGGTTAACGGGAAGATTGGAGATGTGTTGCAGCAGCTGAACCACTGCTGCTTCTGGTGTTTCGCATATGTTGCTTGGGAACCGCAGATGCAGCGTCGGAGAAGCGGCTGAATGTATGCAGAAGAAGCTTTGCTTCTCTCCCTCAGAAACGGCATAAGTGGTGTTATTCGCGCAAGAGCGGAGCCGCAGAAGCGGCTTAGGTGTCGCAAAAGCGGCTCAAGCATCGCAGATGCAAGGCTCTAGTATTTCCCTAGTTTCCGCAGAAGCGGCTCTTGTTCCGTAGAAGCGGGACCATAGATGTTTTCCCTTGTCCCCAGAAACGGAAATCCCTGTTCAGAAATAGAGATTTCGAGAGTTAGTTTTCAAAAGCTAGAAAAATTAGATTGAGCTCGGGAGAGGGAGATTTTGAGAAGGTTTTGAAGAGAAGATCATTGGGTAACATTTTCTTAATCCTTCTTAGTTATATTCCATGAATATATAGTTAAATCCTTCATTAAAGTTCCAATTGATGATAAAAAATTGGGAAAATTGGGTAAAGTATTATAGGCTAATTTATTGAGTTTTCAGTGGGTGTTTGACCTTTAATTTGGGAGATTTTTATATGGGTATACTCGAGAGAGTACGAGGGTTCTGAAAATGTATAATTTATCCGATTCCGAGACGTTGGCAAGAGGGGCATTCTTGTTATTTTACCTAATTTGCGTCTTATCTTTGAATTAAATGGTAGAATCTATTGCTTGAGATTTTATTTATGACATATAATTGAATTGAATAGTTTGGGCCATTTGAAATAAGATACTTGTGGCAAAAGTGTGATTTCAAGTTGAATTTGGAGCCGGTTTGAGCTAAGTGGCTTGTCTAACCTTGTGTGGAGGACCTTTCCCCTAGGATATATTACTTGGTAATTGATTTTCTTGTACGTGAGGTGACGAGCGCGTACTTGAGCTAATCACTGAAAATTCAATTTTACATAAGATATTGAGACTGAGTGTCACACCTCCGTTTGGCTACTACAACCCGACGAAGGGCGTAGATAAGGGAGTTTTTTCAATTAAAGGACAATCGAAACAGGATTCAACTTTTAAAGAGGATTTCGTAGTCGCCACTTGGGAGATTCATGGTGTCCCAAGTCACCGGTTAGAATCCCGAATCGAGGAAAGAATGACTCTATTTAAAGTCCACGAACCAGAAATTCGAGTAAGGAATTCTGTTAACCCGGGAGAAAGTGTTAGGCATTCCCGGATTCCGTGGTTCTAGCACGGTCACTCAACTGTTATATTTGGCTTAAATTATTTGATTTTAGAACATGTTTTAACTTATATGCTTTTTAAATTTAAACCGCTTTTATTATTTTTTAGAGACAATTGCAACGTCATTAAAACACGTTTCGAACCTAGTTACATAAATGCACCGGTAGTTTTTGACATATTTCAACATCGTTGGAATTTGGATTTGGGTCACATAAATGTGCACCCGAATTTAGGAAAGGTAAATTATTAAACTAACGCGCCTAAAGCAATTATGTGTTTGCAACTTTGCAAAGGCCACAGAAATTTTCACTAAATGGCCCCTCGGATTCTGAGAAAGCTAATTTAAAATTATGCACCTAAAGCAAACTACGGGGATTATTTTAAGTGATTCCCTAAAAACTGTTAAAATAGTGCATATAGACAATAGTTTTCTTTGCTTGGCTCTAAACAACAAAACAACAATTATTGGTCGAAGGAATTTCCTCATCTTATTTAGCAAACTAAATTTCATGCATATACTACCATGCTAATTCCATGTACGTTAACGTAAATCTGACTTACAATTCAATTAGCTCCTATTAATGATTTTTAAATTCATTCAGACAGGGCCTTACTAGGAAACAAGGCTCAACTGGAACGTAGCATAATACAAATGACACAAAATTGAGCCGAATTTCATAAACCCATAATGAAGCAATTCGAACAATGTATTAGCCAAATGATTCATCAAAGATGAAGAATAATACTTCTAAACACGACACAAAGGCAAAAGACCTACCAAAGGCGCATACCCTTCAAGTGACAAAACCAGCACCGGAGACTTCGACGCGACAACCACGAACGGGAACCTTTGGTCGAAGCTCCAAGCAACAAGCTTTAAATCGACAGGTCTCGACATGGTCTCAAGCGCAGATAATTTCCTATTACAATAGGTCGCTGGACTGGATTTGAGTCGAGAAAAGTCCGGATGTTTAAAGGGTGGAATAAAAATGAAGCAGTAGTGTCCAAGCGAGGCTTTGGTGGTGGTGTCCACTTGTTTTCCGGTGATCTAGTCAATGTTTTTGTTGGGTTACCAACGAGCTCTGGTGGTCTTGGTGGCTTTAGCTGATTGAGTTTTGGGAGGATATGAACCAATGGGAGGGGTTTCATTTGGTCGGAGAAGATGAGAGATCGTCGGGGAAGGGGTCTTGTAAAAGCTGCGCCGATCTCTTCCAAGTCTGTATATTGTGTATTATGTATATGCGTGTGTGTATCTTCGAGCTTCGTCAAGAAGCAAATCTGCGCAGCTTTTTGCTCCAAGCGTCTCCTCTCCTGTATACGTGTGTGTATTATATTTTGTGTATTAGGTCTAGATTTTGTTTTAGGTGGGAAATGGTTTGGGTATTGGGTTGGGTCGGGTCGACCCAGTTTGGGGTTGGGTAGGGGCTAATTTGGGTTGAGTTTTAAAAATGGGAATTGCATTGGGTTGGAATTTTAACAAGATTTTGGCCCAAAAATATGATTCACCTCTTTGTTTTCATATTTTTCTAATTTCTTTTAAATTAAAAATAAAAATAAAACCTAAATTAATTCCTAGTCAAATTATTTCAAATTAAAATAATTACTACAACTAATACTTATTGCAACTAATTAAAACCAAATAAACGGAAAACAACCGAAATTCAAAGACTAAAACTAAAAGTGCATAATTAACCATTTTTATGATTCTTTTCTTTTTTTTAACACAATTATTCAATGTAATTAATTCCTAAATGCAAATTCAACCGAAGGTGGCATAAAATTAAAATGTGACGTTTTTATTATTTTTCTATTATTTTTTTAAAAATATTAAAAATGCATGAAATGCAACTAAATAAAGAAAAATACCTAAAAATTAGTTCAAATTATTTTGGTCTATTTTTAGGAGTTATTTTCATGTAGGGCAAAAATCACGTGCTCACAGTTGCCCTTCTTTGAGCAAAAACACTAAGAGATTTCGTGCAAAGATAAGTGAGAAAATACGAGCGATTTTTCCCGTTTGAATACTCCGTGAGAAGCATCTTGAAAAATTTGACCGAACCCTGCTTCTGAGGTTGCCTACATATCCTTGGCTATAAAAGAATCAGGTCAGTGTAGTTCAGGAGTGAGTGAGATGAAGAAGTATGGTGAGGTGAAGATCCGGCCGAGGTGCCGTTCCGCCGAGGTTCTGTTCCGCGGTCCTGTTATTACATCAAAATCAAAAGAATGAAAAAGACTAGCTAAACCTGTCAACTGCGAGTTACAAGATTCCTATCTATAAGTCTTCTGAAGCTTGATCTTGAGTCTTGAGTGGTTCTTCATTCCAACTTTAGTTCAACCTTGACGCTTGTTATGTGCAGGTACTAGCTCGTTCTTCTATAGCTTTTCTTTTAAGACCGGACATGTATCGCCTACGACCTGAACCATGCCTTAAGAATTTCACATCTTTCATCTGCTTTTATTTGGATTAACTTCTTGCTTGCCTTCCTTTTTCTTGTTTTTTTCTTTCTTTGTTTTGACTAACTTTTGTTGATTACCTCGAACCGTTGACTTGCATTCTCGCCGTGAGCTTCTTTTGTCGCTGACTTGTAATCCTAGATGTTTTCCCCTTTCTCCAGGTGGATGTCTGATTGATGAACTCGAATTGTGTTCCATTGAACTCCAGGTGAGAGCCTGATTACCAAAGCTTGAACGAAACTGAAATGTATTCCCTTGTTCTTTTAGGTGGGTGCCTGATTACCAAAGCTTGAAATTTCGAAAAATATTCCCTTGTTCTACAGATGGGCGCCTGATTACTGAGACTTGAATTTTGAAAAATATACCCCTATTCTACAAGTGGGCGCCTGATTACCAAAACTTGAAATTTGTAAAAATATTCCCTTGTTCTAACAGGTGGGCGCCTCACTACAAAAACTTGAAATATTGAAAATATTCCATTGTTATAACAGGTGGGCGCCGGACTACCAAGACTTGAATTTTGAAAAATATTCCTTGTTCTACAGGTGGGCGCCTGATTGCCAAAACTTTAAATTTGAAAAATATTCCCTTGTTCTACAGGTGGGCGCCTGATTACCAAAACTTGAAATTTTGAAAAATATTTCCTTGTTCTATAGGTGGGCGCCTGATTGCCAAGACTAAAATTTTGAAAATTATTCCCTTGTTCTCTAGGTGGGTGCCTGATTTCTAAGACTTGAATTTTGAAAAATATTCCCTTGTTCTGCAGGTGGGCGCCTGATTGCTAAAACTTGAAATTTTGAAAAATATTCCCTTGTTCTACAGGTTGGCATCTGATTGCCAAAGCCTGAAATTTTGAAGAATATTCCCTTGTTCTCCAGGTGGGCGCCTAATTACCAAGACTTGAATTTTGAAAATAATTCCCCTGTTCTACAGCTGGGCGCCTAATTTCCAAAACTTGAATTTTGAAAAATATTCCCTTATTCTACAGGTGGGTGCCTGATTTCCAAGACTTGAATTTTGAAAAATATTCCCTTGTTCTACAGGTGGGCGCCTGATTGCCAAAACTTGATATTTTGAAAAATATTCTCTTGTTCTCCAGGTAGGCGCCTGATTACAAAAACTTTAATTTTGAAAAATATTCCCTTGTTCTACATGTGGATGCCTGATTACAAAAACTTAAATTTTGAGAAGTATTCCCTAAGACTGCTGCATGTGTACCTGATCAAAACAAAACAAACAAAACACAAGAAATTCTTTTTGCGCCACTTTGGTGTTGGGCGGATCTATGAGTGTATATTTCTAAATCTAAGCTAAGTCCAATTATCTAGGAGGGTCCTGACAATTTTTAACTGATGACAACTTTATGACTATGTTATGTTTCTCAAAAGGTATTATTTTCCACTATGTCTTGTTATTAGTTATATCTACTGGGAGTTTGCTAGTGACTGGTGATTAAAACTACTCCCATTATCTAGGCAGGTCCTGCCAACTCTTAATTTGATGACAAAATGCGTCTACTGGGGTTAGTATTTAGAGCTACGTTCCATTATCCAGGGGGATCCTGACAACTCCTACGATTAAATCCCATTATCCAGGCAGATCTTGATGACTCTTGTTGGGGGAAGTATTGTGTTCTAGGCTAAGTCCCATATTTAAGGAGGGTCTTGAAAACTCTTAACTGAATCATACTTTAACATGCAAGTCACTTTATGCTCTTTACTATCCATGATTACTTCTAACCTTAAAATAAGTCCCATTTCCAGGAGGGTCCTGATGGTTAAATGCCAATCCTAACTTCTGGTTGTTTCTGCTAGTGATTATTGTCCAGGAGGGTTTCTGCGACTCTTACTAGGGAAGGTGTTGGTGCCTTCCCATGTTACCCGCACCTGTCTGAGATTCAAACTACGTTCCATCTCAACTTCCATGCTTCTTTTAACCCTCAATTGTTCTTATTCAGGTTTGCTAGTTAAAGTTTGTCCCCTTGTGCTCTTTGCTGGGGAGGATATTTCGGACGAACTATGTCCCTTTTGAGTTTGAACTAGGTCCCATTTTCATATAGGCCCTGAGGTTTTGATCATACCTGCCATCTGCCTGATTTCCCATGTGGATGGCCTTTCTTAGGCTCTTTTAGAATTTTTCTACCCTTGTGTCAATCAAAGAAAACCAATCAGTTTGAAAAGTGGTGGTTAGTTTGCGGCATTCTTGTTGGAAGCGGCTTCCTCATTGTTGTGTTCCGTTGTGTTCGAATTTCCATATTGATGATGAGTTGCCTGAGTTGGTTGGCTGACCCCCAAACCTTTATGGCTTTAATTTCCTCCCCATTATTGTGTTACATTTCTAGCCCTTTTGCCAGAATCTTGCACCTTTCCCGAGATTACCAAGTCAATGTATTATTCTTGGCTGATCCTCTGACCCTTGTAGCTTTACTCTATTCCCCCATCCTTGTGTTGCACTTTCGACCCTCTTGCTAGAACTCATACATCCTCTCCTGAGGTTGCTAAGTCAACGTATTATGCTTGGTTAACCCTTGTGACATTTCCCATCTTTGTGTTGAGCTTCTAACTCTTTCGCCAGAAACCTTGCATCCTTTCTGAGATTACCTGGTCAGTGTATTATGCCCGGGTGACCCCTGAGCCTTATGGATTTACTTTGCTTCCCATCTTTGTGTTGCATTTCCGACCCTTTATCAGAACTCTTACATCTTTCCTAAGATTGATGAGTTAGTTTACTATGCTTTGTAACCTTTGTGGCCTTTCCCATGTTTTGGTTGCGCTCCTTCACTTGCCACGATAACTTTGATTTCACCTTGAAAGACATTGCTTGCTTATTGGCTAACCGATTTCTCTCACCCTTATCGCAGAAAATACCCTTTCTCCATTCAAACCCCATATCCTATATTCGTTGCATTGCATATGAATTGAAATCTTCCCATCCTTTGTGTTTCACATGACCCCCAAAGCACGTCCATCGCCCCCCCCCCACCCCACTTCGTGTGTATGTTGTTTTCATTGACTTAAACCACTGGCCTTAACCTTTGAGGTCTGTTGCTCATTCACTTGTCATGATGATTGATTTCATTTGAAGACCTTCTTTGCCCCTTGACTAACCGCTTCCTTTGAAAACCTTAACCCAGAAAATACCTCTTCTCCTTCGAACCCAATACCTTCCGACTGCTGCGTTGTTCCTGAACCTACACCTGCCAACCCTTGTATTTCACCTGATCCCCAAAGCATATTTACCAACAATATTGTATATGATGTTCTTTCCTGACCCAAATCACTAGCTCTAACCTTGAGGTCTACTGCTCCATCCATGATAACTTCGATTTCTTCTTGGAAGATCTTGCTTGTCACTAGTTTACCACCCTTCTTATCGCAGAAAAACACTTTTGATCCATTCACCCTAGCCCTTATTCTGCTGCGTTGTCCATGATTTGATATATACCGAGCCTTTGTATTTCAAATGAATCCCAAAGCATGTTGATTGTTACCAGTTCAGTGTGCCTGTTGTTCTTTTATGACTTATGCTTCTTTGATATGACAAACAGGCCCCTTTTGTGCAATTGGAAAGCTGGTGGCAGATTTTGAAGTCATTTCTCACCTTTTTTGACCCGACAGACTCAAGAGGAGGGAATAAACTAGCCAAAAGGAACAGAGTAGAGAACAAGGAAAGGAGATGATTCCTAACAAAAAATCTAAAAAGCAAAAACGTATAAAATGCGGGTACCGATTCTCAATCCTTATTTGACTTGTAGCACCCAAAGGGTTTTCACCATCAAGCCTCTCTTACTTTGTTCTTTCTCTCAACTTGCAGTAGCCTCAAGGTGACCGTGAGGGTATTCACCAATAATACTCTCTCATTTTTTCCTTTTTTTCCATCTCCCGCCGCCTTACGGTGCCTGTGAGGGTTTTCACCAATAAGACTCTCTCATTTTATTATCTTTCCTGCTTAGACCGGAGTGTTGCCCCTGGCATAAATCACATCTACTTGCTCAACTTGGCATCTCTTGAAGATTGATCAGAAGGTCTTCCTTTGGATCGTAACGTAGTCTTTCGGATAGGGTTAGAAAGAAAGGGTATCAAAGGCTTAAAACAATTTAAATGGGTTCAGAATTACAACTTTCGGAATCAAATCCTTACAACAACCACAACTCCTGCCCCAATTTCTTGCTTGGGAACTTTTGGATTTTTATTTCAATGAGACCGAACCGTGGGTCTGCCTACGTATCCTTATAAGGAATCATGTTAAACGTAGTTCATGCCGATTCCTTGCTTTTGTTGTTGTTTTTCTTCTCTCTTTTTTTCATTGTTCTGTTTTCTTTTTCTTTCTTTCTTTTTCCTTTTCTCTTTTCTGTTTTCTCTTTTCTTTTCTCATTTTTCCTTTTTTTCTCTTTTTTTCTCTTTTTTTTTTCTTTTTTCTTTTTTCTTTTTTTTCATTCTTTCCTTTCCTTTCCTTTTACTGCCTTCTCACACTTGCGTTTCTGACTTTTGTTAGTGATTCCGAAAGAGGGGTATGAAAGAAAATAATTAATGCTCAAAAGGGGTTTGCAAAGGATAAAGTATTTAGGTAGCAGAACAAAATGCCTTCATCATTTCAATCTTCAAAATATGCCAAGACAAGCAAGTACAATCAGACAAAGGAATCATACATAGTATCTCTTGACTGCATCAAAACTGATAGCCGTTTCTACACAATTTCCTTTCACCTCTTGTCAAATATAATGCACCATTGGACAAAACTCCAGCTACAATAAACGCTCCCTGCCAGTTTACTCTATCTGCCCGTGTTTCGCGTGGTTCGGGCTTCAAAAGATCTCAAAGGGTCCAAATCTATTATGCTTTCCCGCAAGTGTCTCTATTCCCTTATGAGTAATCTTTTAAGACCAGACCTGGGGTTATGCATGCATGTCATTTCATTAAAGCCAACAGGGAAAAGAATTGTAAAAAGAAAAGAAAACTAAACCAAATGACTACAAATAACAGAAAGTAGAAAATTGCATTAAACAGACGGTGAAAGAGCTTAGACAACAAAACAAGTAAAAGGATTGCGGTTAAGACCCTGGAACGAACCTAGACGACACTAAACAAAACTAGGAAAAATAAAAAGATAGTAGGGTTTGAATCACAAGACAATATCTGGATTACAACCCTGAAAATAACTCGGACAACAGAAAGGACAACAAAATAAACCACCAAAACTCCTCTCTAGCTGACTAAGAAATGGAGCGTCTTCCCAATTATCCATCACGATATATTAGCCACTCGGTTCCACATCAATAATATTAGGCACTTCAAAAACCTTCGTGACATTGTTCTTAACAGATTTATTTTGGGTTCCTTTCGCCGACTCGTTCTGAAGATCAACCTCCGATACCGATGAAAGCTTTACAGCACTCGTGCCTCCGAAGCTCCTAGATGAATTCTTATATTCCAACATATGCATCTCATTATGCAAGAGAGGTGGACTTTGGCTAGTGTCTGCTGCATCTGGATTTTGCACGACAATGTCACCTGTATCAATAACCTTATGAATTGCTTTCTTTAGACTCCAGCATTTCTCTGTGTCATGCCACTGGCCATTTGAGCAATATGCCCACCTTTGAGAAACATCAAACTTCTTTCACAGAGGGTTTGACATTTTTATCAAAATAGTCTTCAACATGTCCAACTTCAACCATTGGAACAAACTGGCATATGATACTCTGATAGAGTGAAAGCCTTTTCTTTTTCAGTAGCCTCTCATTCTTAGATGCTTGGATGGGCTGGAAACCTGATCTGGGAGGTTTTTGGTATATCCGTGGGGGTGGATAAGCATTATGTGGGGTTAGGTATGGGGAAAGTGATGTACGACTTTTTGAGTTCTGTGGGGAGAAGCAACGTTAGGGAGGATAATCTGGTACACAAAGATATCCACGAGGACAATGTCGAGGGTGGAAATGCTGATCATCTTTTCTAATTCTCTTTCTCCCACCGAAGCTTACTTGGATGTTCTGAATGACTTTCGAACTACTCATGATTTTTCCTGACTTAATTCCCTCTTCTAGTGGCTCCCCCATTTTTAACACATCATTGAAAGGTTTTCCCAAAGCCGGGATCAAATAACTGAAGCAGGTGGGCTCCTGGGCTTCTAGGAAAAGCTCAACCATTTCCTTTTCACCAATCGGGGTACTAATTCGAGCGGCTTGCTCCCTCCATCTAAGCCCAAACTCCCTAATGCTTTCCTCCGGCTTCTTTTCCATGTTAGATAGGGAAGAGCGATCTGGAATAACAAATGATTTGTATTGGAAGTATCGAACAAAAACTTCAGCCATGTCACCTAATGTAGGCCAATTACCGGCATCTTGACGAGTATACCAGTTCAAAGCTTCCCCAGTCAGGCTTTTGCTGAAATATGCTGTCAACATGTCATTTTATCTCCAACGCCTCTCATTTCACTACAATAAACCCTCAGGTGGGCTACCAGATCTCCCCACCCATCGTACAAGTTAAATTTTAGCACTTTGAACTCTGCGAGTAGGCGAACGTCAGGGGATACAAACAGTTCTTCGCAAGCCATATTACCCTGGTCTCACATTCATTGCTTGTTCTTCAAGGATTGTCTTATACCTTCCACGCCTCTGGGGTATTACATTCCGCCCTTCTTTTCCTGTGAACTTTTCATTCTCAACATGAGGCTCATCCTACAGGCTCTGCTTGTGCGAGTTGGAAACCTTGTGGGAGACCTATGAGGGGCTGTATTGGATATCATGAGCTTCGAGTAGGTATTCATTATTAGGGAGAATGGATGTTAGAGGAGGGCGCTTTTGGAAAATATAGTTGGAGGATGACTACTGGAGTTACTAGGGTGATTGGGAAAACTGTAATAAGTAGGGGCATCTGGAGAGTATGGAGGATCATTCGGAACCATGACCAGAGTTTGGAGAAGGGTAGCATCTACGAAGCTAGGTGGTGGCGGGGGTGGTGCTTTCCCAATCATCCAAGCTTGATACATTTCTACCATGTGTTGTCTCAATATTTTTACCTTTTCAATTAACCTATTGTCCTGGTCAACTGAGTTCTTTCGGGCCCCGGTATCGACCAACTCAGTTCTATCGTTGTCCGCCATTGCCTTTGACTTTGTGTTGTAGAGGAGAGTTACTAACCACAAATCAACCACCTTTCTACTATGAGTATAACAAAATGAAGCCATCATGTTAGTGTCAGGGCATTAAACATCTAAGATAACACATTACGTGCAATGCACCTAGTCACAGCTACCAGCTCTAACATGACTTCGAGGGTATGAAGGTCATATGGCATCATCCGAATTTGTTCATTTTAACCTCTCTCTTTTTTTTCTTTTTTTGGCACTTGCTCGATCATATTCCTTCCTCTTTTTCTATTTATCACTCTTTCTTTCCTCTAATTTTCATGTCCTGTAATTACACCCCTTTTTTTTCCTTTCCTTTCTATTCCTTTTTTTTTCGATTTTTTATCTTTATCCTTTTTTTAATAAAAAACAAAATGATTCGATTGAACCCAACGTAGGTTACCTAGGTATCATGACCCCGCATGAATCAGATCTTTGCGTAGTTCTGGAATATCCAAAATGGAGCGAATAAAACTAACTCCATTTTTTTGTTTATTTTTTACACAACTCAAACCATGAAATTCTCTAAGAAACAAAAAACATTTTTTCTTTCTCTTATTAAAATAAATAAATAAATAAATAAACAAAGAAAATAAACTTGAAACCATTTCAATACCACCAAAATCATCTCATACTAAGAAACAAATATACAAATCCAACCTTATCTTAATCTTAACCCTTTTTTAAAGATAAGCTACTAGCTGACGGCCAAATCATTTATAAAAGATGGTCACACATGCAAAAATTGATCAATTCTACAATTCTGGACAGCCTCAACTGACAAAGTTGCAGCCTCAATGCACTTGAAGGAATTTCCATAAACATTTGCAAATCTCAACAAATCACCTTAAAGTAGTAATCCTAAAAAAAACTTTTTCTTTTCATTCTCTATTTTCTGCTTTCTCTTCTTTTTTTCATTATTTTTTTAAATTTTTTTTAAGGACAATCCAAAATAAAAAAACTAAAAATTATATACTATTAATTTGAAATAGCAAAAATCAGGCGGAAAAATATAGTCACTATATTTTAAAAAAAAATTAACTACTACTATTACCAAGTATTTCCTAAAGCCTACAACTAACAAAAATCACTATACTAGATAAAACTATATTTTGAAAACTCTACTTTCTTTTTACATGAAAATAAAATTAATACTCCAAAACATATAATTCTTTTTGTAGTTTTTTTTTAGATTTTGCTTAATAAAGCAACTAATAAGTGAAATAAAGATTAAAAATAACGAGATTAAACTTAATAAATATATTTACATGCTAAAAAGTGAGTGAAAATTCAAATAACACGGTTGTAACTTGATTGCTAATTGAAATCCAGCAATTGTGCAGGATTAAACTCAAAATATAGTTAATACTTAGAACCAAGCAAAAAATTGTGCTACAGACAACTCTACAGATTCACATTTATAGCCTGCTGGACCAACTAACACCAAACTAAACTAGCAGCAATAAACAAAGTAACTTTAAGCAATATTTTTAGCTTGTAATTCCATGTTAACTGAATCACCAAAACATTTGTAATCAATTGAATTCAACTGTGCATAAAAATCAGTTTGCACTCACTAGGCAACTGGTGCAAAAAGTGCAAATTTTCAAGGTTGTTTCAAAACCCTTCAATAACAGTCCAAAATACTCTAATTTGAGTTCAAAATTCTTCAAATTAGTTCTAATGTCCAACCCAGTTTCAGGTTTACAAAATGTTGTAGATAAATACAAATAATGCTAGGAAACATGTATTACATCTACAAATTTCATTTAAATGTAAAATTCTGAGATTCAAACAAGCTGGCAGGTTCACTGTTCAATTGCTTCTCAAAGCTCAAAACTACAGCAACACCTTGAGCACTAAATTTAGCAGTAGTAGGCACAGAAATTTTCAGCCCAGAATGACGACCTCAACTATAGAAACAAAGCATTTGAATCACAGCAATATTGAGTTAGAATAATCACAAAGTACAGTTGAATAGTGCGGGATCTGCTGTTTAAAAAAATAGCTCAAAACTTAAATTCAATAATGTATTGTTGGCATATAAACCGAAGCAAAGCAGTTGAGTTAACTGAAGCTAAAACTTTTGCGAAATTCCCTCAACTGTTAAGAAAAACTATAGTAATAAAAATCAATTAAAGAAATGTGGAAATCTCTATTATTGAGCGAAAAATGAACAATGCAGGTTTATGGACAGCAAGTATGAAATCCTTTTCAGCAACAAAAAATAAGCAGCAAATTATTTTCCAGCAAATATGCTACTTCTATCAGTAGATTCTGACCGACTAGGTTATAGTTTATGTAATAAGAGCACTCAATTCAACAAGGAGAACATTTTAGAAGTAAAAATCAAATTTCAAGCTATCACTGCTAAGTTCAAGCACAATCTCAACTGACACCAATTTTTGGCAGATTAAGCTTTCTGTATGCTCAATCAAATCACAATTCAAGCTGCGCAATCTCTAGTACAACTGAATCCCCTCTATTACTCAATGACAACAACAACTATTAGAAATCAATGGTAACAAGGTTCAAGCTAGGAGATATGCAGCTATCAATTTACTCTGGAAACGTTTCCATAAATAGTGCCAAAATTTCCAGAAAAAAGCTTCAGAACTTCACAGTCATAGCACAAAGATAACTGGTGTACGATGCATGATTTACTTTCAAACATGGCCTCACCAACAATTCATAGATTGAATTAAAATCACAAAATAATGCTCCAACAAACAAAGATTGATCTCAACCGAACTTTCATCAGCATAAAAGGAGTTTGACAAGAGAATTTCAACTTGAACTCTAAGAATTTCAATAGTAGAGTCCATTGACATAACTCAATTCACATAATTTCCAACAAACAAGTTCTGAATTCTAAAACTAACCTATGTGGCTAAAAGTGGCTAAAAGTGCAAAATTTGGCTATGAACCCGCAAATTCAAGAACCTAAGATTTACTAGGAAGGCCAGACCCTATGTGGGTTGCCTACGTATCACGTCCCAAAAGACGAGAATTAGGTTTGCGTAGTTCGGGCAAACTGGATACGGGCAAGAATTAAAAAATACCGCTAATTTTTAAAGAACACATTTTCTTTTGTCTCTTTTTGAAAAAAAAGAAGATGAAACATGTAAACTCTTTTTGGATTTTTTTTTTTGATTTCAGGAAATAATAAAAAGTGCGAAATATTTTTTGAATTTTTCACATATCCTTTGTCTATTTTTTTAAAATAAAAATATAGCTAAAACGCAACTAAATCCTACTTGCTTTATTTTCACACTTCACCCTCTATTTTTTTCATTGTTTTTCTTTTTTTCTCATTTTTTCATTTACCCTCAGTTATCATTGGTCCGCCAAATGGCCATTTCACCCTTGAAAAAATGCAACATACGGCATATAAAATGCATCAGGATGTTCTTCTATTTTTGGGTACACCTGTACTGGACGGACCCAACCCTTGTGTTGAGTCTCCTAAGTCAAATGCATGATGCAGATAAGCGTTCCTGCTAAGGATCCGGCATGGAGTCAAGTTATTCTAGCTTCAAAACCATAGTATGTGTTCTAGATAGTGTACCCGAGCGGACAACTAGAGTCGAGGAAGGGGCTACGTACCGAGCACCAAAAGATCATTTGGCTTAGTAACTTGTCCACCCTCTTTCATATTTCAGGGTATGACACTAACAAAATAGGGAGTCTCAACCAGTAAGCACATCCCCGGAGGTGAGAAGAGAAGGGTTTCGTAGTGGTTTATATGTATAGTACAGATAATATCAAAGCGGGAAAAAGCATTATTTCGCACATTAAGCCAACATGTAAAATCAGATAATAAACAAAGATAAATACAACAATTATTCTAAGCTCGAATTCTTGAACCTTGAACCAGAGATTCTGGGTTCCTTCCCCAGTAGAGTCGTCAGAGCTGTCACACCTCCTTTTGGCTACTACAACCCGGCGAAGGGCATAGATAAGGGAGTTTTCCAATTAAAGGACAATCGAAACGAGATTCAATTTTTAATGAGAATTTCAGAGTCGCCACTTGGGAGATTTATGGTGTCCCAAGTCACCGGTTAGAATCCTGAATCGAGGAAAGAATGACTCTGTTTACAGTCCACGAACCAGAAATTCGAGTAAGGAATTCTGTTAACTCGGGAGAAGGTGTTAGGCATTCCCGAGTTCTGTGGTTCTATCACGGTCACTCAACTGATATATTTGTCTCAAATTATCTGATTTCAGAACATGTTTTAACTTATGTGCTTTTTAACTTTAAACAGCTTTTATTATTATCTTAGAGAGAATTGCAACGTCATTAAAACACGTCACACAAATGCATCCGTAGTTTTTGACATATTTCAACATCGTTAGGATTTGGTTTTGGGTCACATAAAAGTGCACCCGAATTTAGAAAAGGTAAATTATAAAACTAATGCGCCTAAAGAAATTATGTGATTGCTACTTTGCAGGGCCATAGAAATTTCACTAAATGACCCTCGAACTCTGAGAAAGCTAATTTAAAATTATACACCTAAAGCAAACTATAAAGATTATTTTAAGTGATTCCCCTAAACACTATTAAAATAGTGCCTAAAGCAAACAATTTTCTCAGGTTGGCTCTGAACAACAAAACAACAATTATTGGTCGAAGGAATTTCCTCATCTTATTTAGCATACTAAATTTCATGCATATACTACCATGTTAATGCCATGTACGTTAAAGTAAAACTGACTGTTAATTCAATTAGCTCCTATATAATAATTTTTAAATTCATTCAAACATGGCCTTACTAGGAAACAAGGCACAACTGGAACGTAACATATACAAATGACACAAAATTGAGCAGAATTTTATATACCCATAACGAAGCAATTCGAACAATAGTATTAGCAAAATGATTCATCAAACATGAAGAATAATACTTCTGAACACGACACAAAGGCAAAAGACTTACCAAAGGCGCATAGCCTCCCGGCGACAGAACCAGCACCGGAGACTTCGACGCGACAACCCTGAACGGGAACCTCTAGTCGAAGCTCCAAGCAATGAGCTTTAAATTGACAGATCTCGACATGGTCTCAAGCACAAATAATTTCCCATTATGATAGGCCACTGAACTAGTTTTGAGTCGAGAAAAGTCCTGAGGTTTAAAGGGTGGAAGAAAGATGAAACAGTAGTGTCCAGGCGAGGCTTTGGTAATGGTGTCAACTCATTTTCCGGCTAGCTTGTCACTTTTTTTGCTGGGTTTCTGACGAGCTCTGGTGATCTTGGTGGCACTAGCTGATTGAGTTTTGGGAGGAGATGAACCAATGGGAGGGGGGTCGTTTGGTCAGAGAAGAAGAGAGATCGTCCGGGGATGGTCTTGTAAAAGCTGCACCGATATCATCCAGGCCTGTATATTATGTACTTTGCATATGCGTGTGTGTATCTTCAAGCTTTAACAAGAAGCAAAGTTGCGCAGCCTTTCGCTCCAGGCGTCTCCTCTCCTGTATACGTGTGTGTATTGTATTTTGTGTATTAGGTCTAGGTTTTGTTTTAGGTGGGAAATGGTTTGGGTATTGGGCGGGGTCGGATCGACCCGATTTGGGGTTGGATAGGGGATAATTTAGGTTGGATTTTAAAAAGGACAATTGCATTGGGTTGGAATTTTAGTTAGATTTTGGCCCAAAAATATAATTCACCTCTTTGTTTTCATATTTTTCTAATTTTTTTTAAATTAAAATTAAAAATAACACCTAAATTAATTCCTAGTCAAATTATTTCAAATTAAAGTAATTACTTCAACTAATACTTATTTCAACTAATTAAAACCAAATTAAACGAAAAACTACCGAAATTCAAAGACTAAAATTAAAAGTGCAAAATTAACCATTTCTATAATTCTTTTCTTTTTTTTTAACACAATTACTTCAATGTAAGAACCTAAGGTGGCATAAAAATAAAATGTGACATATTTATTGTTTTTCTATGATCTTTCTCAAAATATTAAAAATGCATGAAATGCAACTAAATAAAGAAAAACATCTAAAAATAAATTAAAATTATTTTGGTTTATTTTTAGGAGTTATTTTCATGTAAGGCAAAAATCACGTGCTCACACTGAGTTCCTTTCGTACTTACTTTATCTTACTTGCAGTTATAACCTGTGTTAGATTAGAAAGACATGTTTAGTTTATTTATCTTTCCCCAAGTTATAGAAATTTCCGCATTGTTAGGCTTACCTAATTGTAGGAACTAGGTGCCACCAGGACATGTTCATGGAGGGTGAACTGGGGTCATGACAAGTTGGTATCAAAGCTCTAGGTTCATAGGAGTCGCGGGACACAGGCCGGTTTATTAGAGTCTCATTGATCGGTACGGAGACGTCTGTACTTATCTACGAGAGGCTATATAGTTGTTTAGGAAAAAATCTTCACTTCGTTGATTTCCTTGTCGTGCGATATTTTTGATATCGGATCTAAACTTCTATCTTCTATTCTCTCACAGATTGTGAAGACACGTACTACTCGGGATGACCAAGCACCCGCACCCCCTACTGCAGCCGTCAGAGGCCGGGGCTGGGGCATAGGCCCAGGACGCGCATGTGGTGCAGCCAGAGCACCTACGCGAGCTACCACCGAGGCATCACCAGTAGATCCAGCCGGAGCCCAGGCACCTGGCATGCCTACTACTGCCACTACTACTCTAGCCCTTCAGGAGACGTTGGCTCAGTTCATGTCTATGTACACCACCTTGGCTCAAGAAGGGTTGCTTCCCCTTACAACAGCCATATCCCAGGCTGGAGGACGAGGACAGACTCCCGACGTCCGCACTCTTGAGCAGCAAGTGAAAGTTGAGCAGGTCCCAGAGATCATTCCTGTTTCGCCTGTAGTGTTAGTTCAGCATGTGGATGGGGCCTCTGCTTCTAAGGATGAGCAGCGAAGGTTGGAGAGGTTTAAGAAGTATGATCCTCCGGTTTTCAATGGATTAGCGATAAATGATGCCTTGGGATTTCTTGAGGAGTGCCATAGTATTCTTTGCACTATGAGCATAGTAGAGTCCAACGGCGTTTCCTTTGCTGCTTTTTAGCTTCAGGAGCCGCCTATGCTTGGTGGCGCACTTACGAGATAGATAGTTCAGTCGAGGCTGATTCGCTGACTTGGACCTAGTTCTCGGAGATGTTTATGAAAGAGTTTGTTCCCTAGAGTCTCAGGGACGCATGGCACGCAGAGTTTGAGCATTTGCGCTAGGGTGCTATGACCGTTTCGGAGTATGCTATCCGTTATACCAGATTGGGCAGGCATGCACCATCTTTGGTTGCTACAGTCTGCGAGAGAGTTTGTAGGTTCATTAAGGTTCTTATCCAACCTATCTAATCTAGCATGGTTCGAGAGTTGGAGATGGACATTCCTTATCAGTTGATAGTGAGCATTGCTAGGAGGATCAAGAGAATGCACGCTATGGGGCGAGAGGAGAGAGAGGCCAAAAGGTCTCGAGAGTCGGGCTTTTATGCTGGTGCCCATAACCCCGCAGCAGGTTGACATGGCAGGGGTTTTGTGGGTCTCCACGTTCATTCAGCTCTTCCAACATCCAATAGTGCTCAAGCTCCGCCTATACCTCAGGAGCCTTACTATGCAGCTCCAGTTTCTAGCACGCCTCCTGCGTGTACTTCTAGAGGTCAGTCTACTAGACCTGGCCCTAGTCAGTCACAGCCACTGTGCCCTCCTAGAGCTTGTTTCGAGTGTGGTGATACACGCCATATGGTTAGGGAGTACCCCAACCTTGGTATGGGTGCATCTTCACAGACTGCTCAGCCGCAACATACCCCGTATAGCTCTCAAACGATGGTTATAGCTCTAGTTGCCGCCCCACCCACTCAGCCAGCTAGAGGTGGAGGCCAGGGCGGTAGAGGTTGCCCTCGAGGGGGAGGTCAGGCCAGATATTATTCCCTTCTTGGTCGTGCCGAGGTTGTTGCCTCCGATTCTGTTATCACATGTATTATATTGGTCTGCCATATAGAGAGCATCGGTTCTATTCGATCCGGGCTCTACTTATTCTTATGTGTCTTCTTACTTTGCTCCACATTTGGGTGTGCCTCGGGATTCTTTTGGGATTTCTTCGTACATCACATTTATGCATTTACGATCATGTGACGGTATTGATACTCTTGAAAGGTGTTCTATTTGCTCGCAGTTCCCGTTTATGTCTCTACTCCTATGGGGGGTTCCCTTGTTGTGGACCGCATTTATCAGTCCTGTTTAGTCAGTATTCGTGGTTTTGAGACTAGGGTAGATTTATTGTTACTCAACATGGTTAATATTGATATTATCTTAGGCATGGACTGGTTGTCTCCCCAATATGCTATTCTTAATTATCACGCCAAGACCGTGACACTGGCTATACCAGATATTCCACGTATTGAGTAGAGTGGTACTTTAGATCACACTCCTATTAGAGTTATCTCTTTTCTTAAAGCTCAGCGTATGGTTGGGAAGGGGTGTGCCTTGTATTGAGCTTATGTGAGAGATGTTAGTGCTGATACCCCTTCTGTTGATCCAGTTCAAGCGGTACGGGATTATCCCGATGTGTTTCCAACTGATCTTCTGGGCATGCCGCCCAATAGAGACATTGATTTTAGCATTGATTCGTTGCCGGGCACTCATCCCATTTCCATTCCTCTGTATCGCATGGCTCCTCCTGAGTTGAAGGAGATGAAGGACCGGTTACAAGAATTACTTGATAAGGGTTTTATTCGACAGTGTTTCACTGTGGGGTGCTCCTTTTTTGTTCGCGAAGAAGAAAGATGGTTCTATGCATATTTGCATTGATTATCGCCAGTTGAACAAGGTTACCGTGAAGAACCATTATCTTTTGCCTTGTATTGATGATCTATTTGACAAGCTTTAGGGTGCACAGGTGTTTTCTAAGATCGACTTGCGCTCAGGTTACCATCAGTTGAAGATTCGGGAGCCAGATATTCCGAGGAATGCTTTCAGGACTCAGTATGGTCATTATGAGTTCCTTGTTGTGTCATTTGGGCTGACCAATTCCCCAGCAGTTTTTATACATTTGATGCACAATATATTAAGGCCATATCTCAACTAGTTTGTTATTGTTCTTATTAATGTTATTTTGGTATATTCCCGGAGTCGGGAAGACCATGAGCAGCACCCGAGGATCATGCTTCAGACCTTGAGGGAGAAGAAGTTACATGCGAAGTTCTCAAAATGTGAGTTTTGGTTGGATTCAGTGGCATTCTCAGGCCACGTGATTTCAAGCGAGGGCATTCGTGTAGATCCGAGGAAGATAGAGGTCGTGCAGAGTTGGCCCAGGACGTCCTCAGCCACAGAGATTCGTACTTTCCTTGATTTGGCGGGTTATTACCGTCGTTTTGTGGAGGGATTTTCATTGATTGCAGTCCCTATGACTATGTTGATCCACAAGGGTACTCCATTTATGTGGACAGAGGAGTGTGAGGCGAGCTTTCAGAAGCTCAAGACAGCTTTGACTAAAACCCCTATTCTGATATTGCTTACTGGTTCGGGGTCTTATACTGTCTATTGTGATGCATCGAGAGTTGGGCTTGGAGAGATGTTGATGCAGGACGGTTGGGTGATTGGCTACGCGTCTAGACAGTTGAAGATACATGAGAAGAATTTCCCTATCCACGACCTGTAGTTAGCTGCTATTGTTCATGCCTTGAAGATCTGGTGTCATTATTTGTACGGTGTGCATTTTGAGATTTATACTTACCATCGTAGTTTTCAGCACTTATTCAAGAAAAGGGATCTCAATTTGCGACAGATGAGGTGGTTAGAGTTGCTGAAAGATTATGATATTACTATTATGTATCACCCGGGCAAGGCTATTGTGGTAGCGAATGCCTTGAGTCGCCAGGCAAATAGTTTGGGGACTTTGGCATATTTACCAGCTTCAGAGAGACCTATGGCGATGGATGTTCATGCCTTAGCTAGTCATTTTGTGAGAATGGATCTTTCAGAGCCCAATCGGGTTCTAGCTAGTGTGGTTTCTCGGTCTTCATTGTTCAATAATATCAAGGAGCGGCAGTATGATGACCCTCATTTACTTTTGCGCAGAGACACGGTTCAGCACAGTGATGCCAGATAGGTGACGCTTGGAGATGATGGGGTATTGAGGATGCAGGGTCCGATTTGTGTGCCCAATATCGATGGGCATCAGGAGTTGATTTTAGCAGAGGCTCATAGTTCGCGGTATTCCATCCATCCGGGTGCTGCAAAGATGTATCAGGACTTGAGACAGCAGTATTAGTGGAGGCGGGTGAAGAGGGATATAGTTGGATATGTAGCTAGATGCCTCAACTTTCAGCAGGTGAAGTATGCGCACCAGAGACCAGGTGGGCTGCTTCAACAGATAGAGATTCCGTAGTGGAAATGGGAGAGGAATACAAATGGATTTTGTAGTTGGTCTACCTCGAACTGCGAAGAAGTTTGATGCCATTTGGGTGATTGTTATGTACTACTTATTCATCGGAGCGGTTGGCGGAGATTTATATCCTGTAGATTGTTCATCTGCAAGGTATTCCAGTTTCTATTATTTCGGATAGAGGTACTCAGTTCACATCACAGTTCTGGAGAGCTGATCAGCAGGAGTTGGGTACTCGGGTGGAGTTGAGCACAACATTTCACCCTCAGACGCACGGACAGTCTGAGCGCACTATACAGATTCTTGAGGATATGCTCCTTGCGTGTGTGATTGAGTTTGGAGGGTCTTGGGATCAGTTCTTTCCATTGGCGGAGTTTCCTTGCAACAACAGCTACCAGTCTAGCATTCAGATGGCCCTGTATGAGGCTTTCTATGGTAGTAGGTACAGGTCTCCGGTGGGTTGGTTTGAGCAGGGTGAGGCCAGGCTATTAAACACAGAGCTGGTTCAAGATGTATTGGAGAAGGCTAAGGTGATTCAGGATAGACTCCGTACAGCCCAGTCCAAACAGAAGAGCTACGCCGACAGGAAGGTTCATGATGTTTCATATATGGTCGGAAAGCGGGTTCAGCTTCGGGTCTCGCCTACGAAGGGCGTTATGAGATTTGGGAAGAAAAGGAAGTTGAGTCCGAGGTTTATTGGCCCTTTTGAGGTATTCATACGTGTTGGGGAGGTTGCTTATAAGCTTACCTTACCTCTCATTTTTGCCAGGGTTCATCCGGTATTTCATGTTTCGATGCTCTAGAGATATCACGGTAACGCGTCGCACGTGTTGGATTTCAGCTCAGTCTAGTTGGACAATGATCTATACTATGTTGAGGAGCCAGTGGCTATTTGGACAGGCAGGTCAGAAAGTTGAGGTCAAAGAACATTGCTTCATCAAAGGTTTAGTGGCTGGGTCAGCTGGCCGATGAGGCGACTTGGGAGACCGAGCAGGATATGTGCAGCCGACACTTTCATTTTTTCACTACTCCAGGTATGCTCTCTATGCTCGTTCGAGGAAGAACAAATGTTTAAGTGTAAGAGGATGTGATGACCCAGCCGTTCGTTTTTGGAATTTATACCCTGATCCCCTATTAACTGCTTCCCTAATTTTTTTTCTATTTTTGTTGGCCGGGACGTTCGGTATTGGGTTTTGGAGAGTTTTGGGAAACTTATTCCTAAAATAGAGTTTAAGTTTTGGAAAGTGGTTCGTACTTGGAGCTGTATGAAGACGACCTTGGAATGAAAAACTGATGGTTCTGTTAGCTCTGATAGGTGATTTTGGGGTTGGCAGCGTGTTCGGAATGTATTTTGGATGTCCGTAGCTCATTTAGGCTTGAAATGCCGAAGTTTGAATTTTTGAAGTTCCCGGTCCGATAGTGAGTTTTTTATTCGAGGGTCGGATTGGGATTCCGGAACTTGCAGTAGCTTCGTCATGTCATTTGGGATGTGTGCAAAATTTATGATCATTCGAGCGTGTTTTGGTTAGGTTTTTTATCGAAAGCGTGTTTTGATGAAATTTTAAGTTCTTAGGCCTAAATCATTGATTAAATTGGATTTCCGGTTTTGTTTTAGGTGTTTAAGGGTTGGTACAAGTTTGAATGAGGTATTAGGTTTTATTGGTGCTTTTGGCAAAGGTTTAGTGGGCCTGGGGATGATTTTGGGTGTTCACGGGAAGATAAGAGATGTGTTGCAGCAGCTGAACCACTACTGCTTCTAGTGTTTCGCATCTGCGGCTTAGGAATCGCAGATGTGGCGCTGCAGAAGGGACTAAATGTCCGCAGAAGCGGCTTTGCTCCTCTCCCTAAGAAACTACATAAGCGGTGCTATTCCCGCAGAAGCGGCTTAGGCATCACAGAAGAGGAGCCGTAGAAGCAGCTCAGGCATCGTAGGTGCCGGTTCCAGTGTTTCCCTAATTTCCACATAAGCGCTTCTTGTTTCACAGAAGCGGGATCCCAAATGTGGTCCCTTGTCCACAGAAGCGAGAATCCCTGTTCAGAAATAGAGATTTCGAGAGTTAGTTTTCAAAAGCTAGAAAAATCAAATTGAGCTCGGGAGAGGGAGATTTTGAGAGGGTTTTGAAGAGAAGATTATTGTGTAATGTTTTCTTAATCCTTCTTAGTGATATTCCATCAATATATAGTTAAAACCTTCATTAAAATTCGAATTGAGGATCAAAAATTGGAAAAATTGGGTAAAGTTTCATAGGCTAAACTATTGAGTTTTGAGTGGGTGTTTGACCTCCAATTTGAGAGATTTTTATATGGTTAGACTTGTGGTAGTACGAGGTTTCTTAAAATGTTAAATTTATCCGATTGTGAGATGTTAGCCTAAGGGGCATTTTTGTTATTTTACCTAATTTCGCATCTTATCTTTGAATTAAATAGTAGAATCTATTTCTTGAGATGTTATTTATGATATTTAATTGAATTGAATATATTTGGGCCATTTGGAATCGGATACTCGTGGCAAAAGTGTGATTTCAAGTTGAATTTGGAGCCGGTTTGAGGTAAGTGGCTTGTTTAACCTTGTGTGGGTGACCTTTCCCCTAGGATATGTTATTTGGTAATTGAGTGCCTTGTATGTGAGGTGACGAGCGCGTTGTATGTGAGGTGACGAGCGCGTACTTGAGCTAATCATTGAGAATCTGGTTTTACTTAAGATAGTGAGTCTGAGTTTCTTTCATACTTACTTTATCTTACTTGCAGTTATAACTTGTGTTAGATCACAAAGACATGTTTAGTTGATTTAACTTGCCTACTTGCTTAAATTTCCTTAACTGCACTATGTGAGACATGTTAAACTAGAACTATCTGTTGTTTGTATTATTGTACTTCATTTCTGAATATTCTCTGATTGTGGTTGCGCATTTACATTGGGACTACAGACGTGGGATTCTGGTAGCTCCCCCCTCCCCTGTTTATTTAATTTGGGACTACAGGTTAGATTCCTAGGAGATCCCCCTGCATATTGATATTTGGGACTACAGGTTCGATTCCCCGGAGATCCCATTGCATATTTACTTTGGAACTACGGGTTAGGTTCCTGGGAGATTCCCCTGCACATTTATAAAATGGACTACAGGACGGTATCCTGGGAGATCCTCGTTATTGGTATTGACATGGAAATGGACTACAGGACAGTATCCTGGAGATCCTCGTTGTTGGTATTGACATGGAAATGGACAACATGACAGTATCTTGGGATATTATCGTAATTGGTATTAATATTGAGCTGTCTTACTCTGTGTTATCTTATCCTCGGTGTGTTGGTTGTTGTTTATGTAAATTAACTTAATTCATAGGTGTAAACCATTATTTCTGCTTATTTCATACTGTTGACAGCAATTTTATTATATTGCTTAGTCTCAGTAGGGTCTTGACCTTCCTCGTCACTACCCGATCGAGGTTAGGCTTGGCACGTACTGAGTACCATTGTGGTGTACTCATGCCTCTTCTGCGCATGTTGTTCATGTGCAAACCCAGTTACTTCATCTCAGGCGCACTATCCTTGAGGCCAGGAGAGTTACGGAGACTTTGAGGTATTTCTGCAGCGTCCGCAGACCCAAGAATCTCCTTCTTTACTCTATCTGTAGTATTTGGGCTTCTTCCATACTTTTGCTTTAGATATTCTAGAGTTAGAGCTATGTTTTACTTTTCGTTAGCTTGTGTTCCCGTCAGTTTCCAGGTTTTGGGGTGTTATTGTAGACTTCCGTATTTTGAGTTGTATATGCCAAGTGGCACTTATATACCGTTTTCTTCCAGTTTTGCTTAATTTAATTAAATGTTTCCGCAAGTAATATAAATTTCCGCATTGTAAGGCTTACCTAGTTGTAGGAACTAGGTTCCATCATGACATTTCATGGAGGGTGAACTGGGGTCGTAACAAACCACTACTGAGAAATATTTTGTAATTGAATCCCCTAATTGGATCCATTTGGCTCTTGACCTTTGTTTCATGATGTTCTCTTCTATCATAGACCACTTTTCCAGGTTTTGCATTGTGTTCCTTTCCTGTTCCACTAAATCATCTGTATATTTTGATGTTAGTTGTGTCTGAATCATCACTAACATACTTCTTGCTGTGTCTATCCTCTATGTTATGTTTCTAATCTCCTCATTATTCAGATGTTTGAATAATAGTTTTAGTGCCTTCAACTTCATCCATATATCTATCAGTTTTCAATTTGAAAACTTTTGCTGCCATATTTGCTTCACTATATCATGAAACTTGTCATGATCAGCCTAAGTGTTGAAGAACCTGAATGGAACTTTGATGTCCCTCTTATTTTCCTGTAAACCAAGTACCACTGGATTATGATATAAGATTAGTGGTACATCTTATTCCATCACAATATGCCCCATTCCATCATCCATTCATGATTACCAAAAGCCCTATCCAGTCTGCTACAAATTCTTTCATTACTTGGTTGTTTATTAGTCCATGTATATTAATCCCATGTCCATCTCACTTTATTGAGCAGTAGATCATGGATACAATTATTGAAAGCTTTGATCTCCCCATATTGTACAAGATTCCCATACAATCTATCTTGCGGATATAACATTGCATTAAAATCTCCAACAACTAGCCATGGCATATTCATTCCTTGAGCCAATGTTTTAAGTGTTTCCCGCATACTTTTCCTTTCCTCACATTTGTTACCTATAGATTACAATTATAACACATGTCTTATTTGATGCTATTGTAGTAACTTGACAACGTAGTAATTTGAGCCTTTTCTTTCAACTTATCTACTGTATATATTCTGTTATTCCATAGTATCCATATTCTTCCATTTATTGCACTCCTATATCTATTCAGAAACTCCTAGTTGGGTGCCACATTAGCTTCCACAGTTGTTGCATTGTGCTCTTTGACTTTGGTTTCTATTATTTCTACTAGAGTAATATGTTTTGCCTTTATATACTTCCTCAGTTTCTTCTGCTTATGCTTTTTATTTACATCCTTTATATTCCAAAAGAGCCAATTTATTTATTAATAACCGGTTCCTCACCTTTGTCAGGAGGAGCTGACTTGGATCCCCTATGGGCTCTGCTTAACACAACAAACACATTCTTTGTAGGCATTGAACATAGTATTCGGAACTCTTGTAGATTGAGTTCTGGTAACTTGTCTATTTCTTTTCCCTTGTCAGGGGTACTGATACAATTACCCTGACTTTGTTTCTGATCCTGCACCAACTCAGTTTTTTGTCTCTCTACAACTTGTATGTGTTTACTATCTGCTTCTGTGTTTCTAGCTTCTGCTCCATCATCCTGGCTTTCTCCTTTGTTGGTGTTGTCATGCTGCACTTTTGGTTGTTCTTTTGTCACCCATTTCTGCACCATTTTCTTGTTTCCACCTTGCTTAGTTGGTTGCTCTTCATTCTTTCTCTGTACCTTCTAACACACATGCCCAATAACATGATATTTCTCACAGAACATTAGCTTCCAGTCATATGATATAGCCTATTGAAACACTCTGTCATTAGGATCAGTCACCTTAATTTGGCCGGGTAATGGTTTTGTCACATTAACTTCTACAAGCATTAAAGCATATGGTTTTGTCACATTAACTTCTACAAGCATTAAAGCATATGACACACGCTTTTGCTTGGCATTGCACTCATCTGCATACATTGGTATCCCTATAGCACTTGTGATCCTACTCAGTGAATTGAACCCCAACAGTTCATTGGTAATTTTGGGAGTTTGATCCATATTAGTGTCTCAGTAGGGAACTCTTTATCAAAATCAAACTCAGCAGTCCAAGGTTTCAAAACGATGGGTCGATTATTAATAGTGTATGGTCCAGTATATAGTATTTCCTTCATATCATTAATGGATTGGAATTTGATGATGAAATACCCTTCCTTATGCATAAATAGATCTGGGCTTGCTATTTTGTTCCACTTAAGATCTACATATCTATGCATAGCAATATACCTAGGACAATCCCCAATTACATAAGCAATTAGTGATCCTTTCCAATTTTCATTTTTCAGTTTTTCGATCCACTTCCTCCTTTTCCAATTGAATAACATTTTGTCATCTACAAATTGAGTAGCAATATAAGATAGAGTCATACCATTCTCTACAGATATGTTATTCACAAACAACTCGCCCATTTTTGCATTGGTTGTTGTACTATAGCATGCAGTACTGTTCCATTGGGTTCCTTAGCTTTCTCTTCCTTGACTTGCTTCGATTTATCTCTGATTGTTCCTTCTGCTTCTTTCATCTTCAATTGTGCTGGATATATGCTTAATTAAAGTTTATTAGCAGTTGTTGATACATTAGACGACGATCATAGCTCCTTTTAGGTTAGCACACCCATTTGCACTGGTGTTACTTGATTTTGTTCAACTTCGGTAGTTTCCGATTGCATGCGTTCTCCAACAGAGCTTTCAAATGTGACTACTGATTGCTTCATAGGTTTGCCGCGTCCTTTTCCATGGTCACGACCACGCCCTCCTGCCATGGTTAACCACGCCGGCGTAAGTTACTAACATACGCCAAAAGCATGAGAAGAGAGCTCTATTGACACCACTCGTTGCGCTTTATATATGTAAAATTCTTGATTTTAATTTTCTTTACTTTAAGTTTTCACTTAAACTAAGTTTTGTAAAATCAATGACAAAAAAATAACAATGATAATCGAAAAGAAAGAGAAGAAAATTAAAAAAAAAAGAATGTAAAAGTAAAAAAGTGCAATCGCGAAGGAGTTAAAAACCTGTTTGTTTATGTTCTTCTTTCCTTTTTCATTTTCTTTTATTTATTTTTCTACGCTTAAAATTGATTTTGAAAAATTAAAATGGAATGTTATAATTATGTTAACTTGTCAAAATAAGGAAAGAAGCCACTCGCGTCCCCTCCTCTCTCTCTCTCTTTGACCACTGACAAACCCCACGTATTTGACTAGTAAACCCTCTCACGTCGACCACCACTGCCATCTCTAGCCATCCCGACCCGATGAACCAACAGTCCCAAACCTCCAGCTCGTCAACGTCACGAGCAACACTCACAACACACCTGTTCCGTCGTCTTCGACCACCCTGTCGCTGGCGAGCTAGCCCAGGTCCCCCCCCACTGTTTCTGTGATTTGGAGCCTGATGGAAAACATCTGCATCTGATATTTATTTTTTAGTTTTTCACTCTCCAACAACCGCGTTTAAAAATATAATAACCGCGGAGCTCTTTTTTTTTCTCTTTTTGGTAGCAAAGACAAAAAGAATTTTCGCTCCAAATAAATCCCAAAAATTTACCCCAAATTTCACGCCTAATATTCGGACAAAAATTTACCCCAAATTTCATGCTTTATATATAGACTATGCATTGTACAGTACTTTACTTAATTTTTAGCTCCATAAACCGGCGAAGCAGCTCAGGTACTTGCTAGGGTTACAACATTTTTGCAGTTTTTGTTTGCTCTGTAATTCTGAGGTTTCTTACTTACTGTTGTTGTCCGTAAACAACAGTAAATATTGATTTCTTGCTCGCTTTCTTTTTTACTTTCTGTTTTTCCTATTCTCTCTTCTGCTTTTTGTGGGTGTTTGTGGGTGTTTTCTGTTTTCTTGGACAGGTGCATTATTTTTCCGACGAGGATTTCCGGCAAGCTACAGTACTTCCGGCGGCTCCTGTTCAAATTTTTGGCAGCACGCAGAGGAACTACCCGCTCCGATAAGCTTCAGGAAAACTTGCCCCATGTACTAGTCGTGGCGGCGAGGCTAGTTTGCGCCGTTTGGGAGTGAAGAGCTAAGCAACACCGGCCAAGACGTGCAAGAGTTGGTAGCAGTCGACCTCGGGCGCATCAAAGCCTATTTTCAGGTTTTTCCACCGGGAGTTGGTACCTCCCGCTCTCTTGTTTACTCTGTACACCTTTTTAGGTATTCTAGCTGGCATTCCGTGTGAGGTTTACTCTGTTGCTATCTAGTTTGCATCTTTTTGTGTATTCCGCTGTAGTGCGTGTGTGCGTCACTACTCTCCATAGTCGGTTGGAGGGATAGTGGCTGCGGCGCAGGATGATAGTGTAAGGCTATGTCCTCGGGGGGTGGGGGTGGTGGCGGGGGTGAGTAGGGGGCAGGGAGTGGTCTGCGGGTAGGGCGGGAGGTAAAGGTGGGAAGAGGGGAGCGGGCGCTCATAGATTAAGGATTGGGTCGTGGAACATAGGCACTCTAACGGGTAATTCTATTGAGTTGGCGAAGGTTCTTCAGAAAAGGAGGGTTAACATAGCCTGTGTCCAGGAGACTAGGTGGAAAGGGTCGAAGGCGAGGAATGCACACGGGTTTAAGCTGTGGTATTCTGGAGTCGTGAGAGGTAAGAATGGAGTGGGCATCTTGGTAGATAGGGATCTAAGGGAGTCAGTGGTCGAGGTTAGGCAAGTGAATGATAGGTTAATGTCTATTAAGTTGGTTATTGGGGGTTGCGTTCTCAATGTCATCAGCGCTTACGCGCCGCAAGGGGGCTTAGACGAGGAGGTTAAGAGGCGCTTTTGGGAGGGCTTGGACAATCTGGTGAGTAGTATTCCCCAATCTGAGAAGTTAGTTATTGGAGGGGACTTTAATCGTCATGTTGGGGCTGATGCTGGTAGTTATGGTGAGGTGCACGGCGGCTTCGGCTTTGGGGTTTGGAACGGAGGAGGCACATCACTGCTTGATTTTGCCAGGGCTTCCGAGCTTCTGATTGCGAACTCATCATTTCAGAAGAGGGAGGAGCATTTGGTCACCTTCAAAAGTTTGGCGGCGAGGACTCAGATTGATTACCTCCTCCTCAGTAGGAGCGATAGGGGTATGGGCAAGGACTGCAAGGTTATTCCGGGAGAGTCCCTTTCGACTCTTCATAGACTCCTAGTGATGGATATCGGTCTCTGGGTGAAGAGGAAGAGGAGGGGTGCTCGGGGACAACCATGGATTAGATGGTGTGTTTTGACTAAGGAGAAAGCACAGTAGTTGGAGAGGAGGTTAGCTGAGGGCGGAGCTTGGAGAAGTTCTGGGGAAGCGGACGCTATGTGGTCAGACACGGTGAACTTGGTTAGGGAGGTAGCACGGGATGTGCTCGGGGTAGCCAAGGGCTATTCAGGCAGGCATCAGGGTGACTAGTGGTGGAACTATGTAGTCGAAGGAAAAGTGGAGGTTAAGAAGGCGGCTTTTGCTAAGTTGGCAGGGAGCACAAGCGAGGAAGAACGGAGAGCGAACAGGGAGATCTACAAGGTGGCAATGAAAGAAGAAAAGCTGGCGGTTGCGGAAGCTAAAAACGCGGTGTTTGGTCGCATGTACGAGGAATTAGGGGAGAAAGGCGGTGACAGGAAGTTATTCCGGTTAGCTAAAGCAAGGGAAAGGAAGGCGCGTGATCTTGACCAAGTTAGGTGCATCAATGGCAAGGATGGTAGAGTTCTGATGTGGGAGTCTCAAGTCAAGCAGAGGTGACAGGCGTACTTTCGAGACTTACTTAATGAGGAGGAGGATCATAACATAGAGCTGGGGGAGTTGGGGCATTCAGAGCAACATAGACACCTTGGGTACTGCATGCTCATTATGGAGGAGGAGTTCATGGGGGCTATGCGTAGGATGAGTAGGGCTCGAGCGACCGAGCCTGACGAGATCCCGGTGGAGTTCTGAAAATGCATGGGTAGGTCAGGAGTGGAGTGGCTCTCCAAGTTGTTCAATGTGATCTTCAAGACCAAAAGGATGCCAGAGGAGTGGAGGTGGAGTACAGTGGTGCCCTTGTACAAGAACAAAGGGGACATCCAGTGCTGCAACAACTATCGGGGTATCAAATTAATAAGTCACACCATGAAGGTCTGGGAGTGGGTGATCGAGGCGAGGGTGAGGGAGATGACATCTATATATGTAAACCAGTTCGGTTTCATGCCGGGTCGCTCCACTATAGAAGCTATCCACCTTTTCAGGAGGCTGGTGGAGCAGTTCAGGGATAAGAAAAAGGACCTGCACATGGTGCTTATCGACTTGGACAAAGAGTATGACAAGGTTCCAAGGGAGGTGCTATGGAGGTGCTTTGAGGCGAAGAGCGTGCCGTAAGCCTACATCAGAGTAATCAAGGACATATATGATGGAGCTAAGATTAGGGTTAGGACGGTGGGTGGCGCCTCAGACCATTTTCCAGTGGCTATGGGGCTCCATCAAGGATTGGCGCTTAGCCCTCTCTTATTTGCCTTGGTGATGGATGCTCTAACCCGGCATATTCAAGGGGATGTGCCTTGGTGTATGATATTTGCTGATAACATAGTCTTGATAGACGAGACGAGGGTCGGTGTTATTGAGAGGTTAGAGGTATGAAGACAAACTCTCGAGTCTAAGAGATTCAAAATAAGCAAATCTAAGACACAATACCGGAGTGCAAGTTCAGCGCCGAGCCGAGCGAAGTAGGCAGGTATGTGATGATTGGGTCTCAGGTCATCGCCAAGAGGGACAGTGTTAGATATCTTGGGTCGGTGATTCAGGGGGACGGATAGATTGACGGGGACGTCACTCATCGTATAGGAGCGGGGTGGTCAAAGTGGAGGCTTGCATCAGGAGTCCTGTGTGACAAGAAAGTTCCACAGAAACTCAAGGGGAAATTTAATAGAGTTGTGGTTAGACCTGCAATGTTGTATGGGGCGGAGTGCTGGCCAGTGAAGAACTCTCATGTTCAGAGAATGATAGTTGCGGAGATGAGGATGCTCAGGTGGATATGCGGGCTCACCGGGTTAGATAAGATTAAGAATGAAGTTATTCGAGAAAAGGTGGGGGTGGCCCCGGTGGATGAGAAGATGCGAGAAGTGAGGCTGAGGTGCTTCGGGCATGTGCGGAGGAGGAGTCCTGATGCCCCGGTGAGGAGTTGTGAGCGGTTGGCGATGGTCGGCGTAAGGCGAGGCAAAATAAGGTCTAAGAGGTATTGGGGAGAGGTGATTAGGCACGACATGGCTAGAATACGAGTTTCCGAGGACATGGCCCTTGATAGGAAAGTCTAGAGGTCTAGTATAAGGATTGTAGGATAGGGGCTCCTAGAGTTTTCGTACTCCTCATCCAGGGTTGGGTGAGGCTTGGCAGGGCTATCCATAGATGATTTGTGTAAGGGATTGTGTCTCCCTTATGGTAGCTATTTATAGTAGTTACTGTCTGATATTATTGCATCCTAATTTATTTATGGTTCTTATGTTTAGATAATTATTTACGCTATTGCTGCTGGAGTTACTAATGCTCTTTTGTTTTGGTTTTTGCTTTTCGTTTCCTTCACTGAGCCGAGGGTTGATTGGAAACGGCCTCTCTGCCCTTTCGGGTAGGGGTAAGGCCCGTCTACATATTACCCTCCCCAGACCCCACATTGTGGGATTATACTGGGTAGTTATTGTTGTTGTTGTCAAAAAAGGAAAGAGTTTATAAAAGTTTAGTTGATTTAGAATTCCTAAAAATTAGAGAAAAACTTAAATTATATTTTTGTTTAGTGCGAAAACTTAAAAAGGCGAACGATACTTGCTCTCAACATTAAGTAAAATACTTCAGTTTTTGTTGATCAAAATTCTTAATACTAACTAATACCAAATTATACATATATAATAGTGATTATACTTTTATTCAATAAATTCTATTTGCAAATGGTAAAGATTGAACTTTGTATTTTATTTTTGTTCAAGACGGATTTATTTGGAGGCATAAATTGAGAATGACCAATTTGGTTGAGAGATAATTATATAATGTTCTGACTATTAGTTTGGTGATATGCTAGAAAAATCTTCCTTGGAGGACACTTATATAAGGTAAAATCTTTATGATACTAAAATTCTGAATATTAAATAAGGAATGATATGATACCCAAACTATTAATTGATCTCAAACTTTTATATATTAGAAAAATAATTAAATAATTATTTTGTCTAATATGAAATATCTTTTTGAAAGGTATAAAAAGCGAACGACATTCGCTAAGGGCTTTCGTACTTTTAATATAGTACTAGTCTCTATGTACGTGCGTGACATGTAAATATTTAATCAATTAAAGGGTATCTTAATGCACAAGATATCCTGCATTCATGCAAGATCTAGAGAATGGTCGTACCGCAATGAATATGATGTAGACAATATGCCCTAATACAAGCATTATTTTTTATAAAAGATGTATATATGGCTTGTTGTAAAGCAATTAATGTGGCAAATTTTTTTTAACAAAAGTTAAATGCAAAAAATCATTGTCATTACATGAAAAAAAAATCAAACATCGTCTAAACGTGCATATATAATCAACATAATTATGTTAGATAATATTTATATTTATTGATAGTGTAGAAATATGCAATACGCTCATATCTTATTTAATATATTTCGCTAATTTAAAAAATGCAATGATAAGTAATATTAAATTTTAGATAGGACAAAATAATATAAAAAAATAAATTAATCTTGGATATTTAAAGGCAAACTCCGGAATATTTTTTTTTTAATAAAGTAGCATTTTTTCATGAAGGAATTAAATTGTGTTTAATGTAAGAAAATGCATTCCTAAAATTCCTAATCCAAACTGAATAAAAAGGTTTTAAAAGTATCCCTAAAAATTCTAACACAGATAAAAAAGAAAATATATTTTTAAGAAGGAATCAAATATTTTCACTTCCAAGAATCCGTAATCTATATTACATTAAAAACATGAAGGTTCTTAGTAAAATGTGGTTCGCCTTTTTTAGCCTTTTGAAATAGAATACAGACTAAACAAAATAGTTATTCCATTAACTGTTTAGGAGTATGAAATTAACAATAATTATAATTATTAAATATTTCTTATTTGATTTATGTAGAAAATCCTAACATTTAGGACTTTGAAGTCCATCACAATTTTACCTTATATATAAAACATTTTCTTATAAGAACTATGTTCATGTTAATTTTTTTTAATATTTATATTATGTTAGTCCTTCTAACACGAATAAAGAAATGACCATAACGAACAATCATTACCTTCTTGCTTGACTAACCCAAATCTGTATAAAAAAATAAAATACGGCAAAGTTCAGTTTTAAGATTCTTTTTCATTCATTGTCATATTATGTGTTGGGTTTGAACAATTCCTACGTGTTGTAGGGAACTGTCATTTAATACTTTTTTCAAATATTTATTACGATTACGTTTCCGTTTAATTAATATATATCAAGCATAAAATGATAAAATCTTAAATTAATAAAATATTAACTTAATATGAGTTACAATATCTAACCACTTTTGTTTTATGAATGCAACGACCCAAACAACACGTACAACATTTGTAAGTGAGTTTAAACCAATTATCATACATGAGACATAAATCAATGACAATATATGAGACATTATAAATATAAATCACAATTAAAACTATCGATTTAGAGTTGTTTATCAATTATCAAACAACAATTCTAACATCAAAACCGTAGTGCAAGATAGAAAATTACTGCAAATGACAAGTAAATTTGCTATGAGGACATATGTTTATGACAAAAAATGTACAAAATAGCTTCTTTTATACTTGTAAAATTCTAATTTCAAAACAAAGAAGATAGAACCTAATACGGTAAGTAAAGGAGAAATTGAATCCTTTGTAAAATTCTAGAAACCTATTCAAAACAAAGAAGAAAGAAATGGGAGAAGCCTAATAAGGTAAGTAAAGAAGAAGTACGTTAATGCATTTTGTTTGCTTAATGAAAGTTGCATCCCTCAAATCTAGAGTAAAGGCGCACGTTAAGCAAGATACGCTAACTTGCAGCGATGGAAATGGCGAGATAAAGGAAGAAGAACACTACTGTTAAGGAATCGAAAGTAGATGAGGATGATAAGACAGATGACGAAGATACCAAACTAGTTACACTAGAAAGGGGGATTCCCCAAGCCCTAGATTTAGTGCAACTATTCCATTGGATGAAGGGGATGGGAAGTGCTCCAACTGTTATGCATGGACAAGAGAGGAAGAAAATGGAGGAATCGGCAGCAACACAGGTAACTCCGATAGTGAAAACTCATGCAAATACAGCTCCAAATGAGACGGAAGTGGCGAAAGCAGCTAGGAAACTTATGTTCTCAAATCAGAAGCAAAATTATGAGGGAGCAGAGGTAAACCTAGCTGAAGTAGTTAAAGGAAACAAATCTCAACATCAAGGGATGCAATTGGAGTACTACCCCCAATTTTCAAGGATGGAGTGAAGATGGTTAGACTGAGCCAAATCGAAGTCAAGGAGCAAATTCAGAAGAGGAAGGCATCCCTAATTGGGTATGTATTGGGATCCATCATTTAAATACATGCTTAAATTTGTGTATGTTGTGTGGAATTTTGTAGCAACTCCACAAGTTTTTCTACATGATGATGGATATTTTGTGTTCAAATTTGAATCGGAAGATGATAGAAAGTTAGTTATACAGAAAAGACCATATATTTACAATAATCGACCAATGATATTGAAGCAATTGGAACCAAAATTCCAAATGTGTAAGGAGAAAACCACGAACATCCTAATTTGGTTGATGTTCCCAGGATTGGCAATAGAATATTGGACAAAGGAAAACTTAGGTCGAATTGCTAGCTGTATTGGAAAACTTATATGCTTTGATAGGCTAACTGAAGAATGTGAAAGAATTTTCTATTCTAGGATGTTGATTGAGATGGATATATCGCAAGATTTACCAAATGTTTTGGTCATTGAAGAGGAAGAGGGTATATACAGGGAATAGGCATTAGAGTATTAATGGAAACCAGGCTTCTGGTATGTTGCTTCCAATTAAAGAAACATGAAGTCAACTGTGAAAAGTCCTAGTGAGAAACAAAAATATAAAGATGAAAATCAGAATAGACAAGCTGGAATGAAGCAGCAAAAGAATATGCAATGGAAAGAGCAAGGAGGAATAGTAAAGGAGCAGTAGTAAGAAAATGCATGACAAAGTAATACCAAAAGACATGGAGATGAGTGAGTAGGGAAAGAATCAACAAGAAGATCAGAACAGTGAAACTCAAGAGGAGGTCTTTTAGCCACCACAAAGGTTTAAAGGGAAACAAAAGATGAAGGGAAGCAACAAAAAAATTCTGAATGACCATGATATAGAAACGATGATAATGACTAACAGATATAGTACATTGAGAATACAAGAGCCTAGTAGCACTGGTAGAAGGGCTGAAGGATTGACCTCAATGAGGAAATCTCCCATGATAATTAGTGCATGGAACATTAGAGGGTTGAAAAATCCCTATAAGCAGAGAGAACTCAAGGCTTATCTGCTGAAAAATAAAATCTCTACTAGGCTGCCTTGTGACTAAAATAAAGCCTAGAAATGTTAGTAAAATTAAAAGGAAATTTGAAAATGACTGGCAAATATTTTTAGATGAACAGATAAATCCTATTGGTAGACTATAGTTATTCTGGAAAATGCTAAGGTTCAAGTTAACATCTCGATGATCACTACTCAAGTGATCCATTGTCAAGTGAAGGATAAAGGATTCCCATTTTGAATGTTGTACCACATTTGTATATGGCAAGAACAAGCAGCAGGAGAGGAAAGAACTATGGGATCAACTAAGGATGATCTATAGTAGTATGCATGAAGCTTGGTTGGTAATAGGAGACTTTAACAGTGTTCTATCTGTTAATGATAGAATAAATGGCCAGCCTATACATCAAAATAAGATAGTAGATTTTCAAAATTGTATAAAGGATATTGGATTGGGGCAACTGAATAGGAAAGGGTGTGAGTGGTCGTGCTGCAACAAAAGAGATGCATGAGAAAGAATATATAGTAACATTAATTGGGTGTTTGGAAATGCATCATGGTTTACTAAGTATAGAATCCTTGAAGCATTTTACGAGGTACCAGGGGTATCAGACCATTCTCCCATTGAAATGAACATTGAGGTGACAAGAAGTTACTTGAAAAAACCTTTTAGACTTTATAATGTACTGAAACCAAAAGGAATTTCAAGAAAGTGTGCAGGAGGTATGGAAACAAAGAATTAAAGGGCATACTATGCATTCCATATAGACCAAACTACAAAGAATATAGGACAGAGCAAGGCTGATGAATAAAGAGATGAACTCATTAGAAAGGAATGTGGAGAAAATCAGAATGGAGTTGCAGAATATCCAAAAACTGATCGACAATGACCCTCTGAATCAGCAACTAATTGAACAGGAAAGGGAAATGATAATTCAAGTAGAGAAATGGGAAGGAATACATGAACAAGTGTTAAGACAGAAGTCTAGAGCAATATGGATAACAGTAGGTGACAGAAATTCCAAATTCTTTCATGCTCAGCTAAAGAACAGACAGGCTAGAAACAGAATTGCTTCCATTTGTAATGAACAAGGAGAAAGAGTAACAGAACCAAAGCAGATAGAAGATGAGTTCAAAAGATTTTTTCAGAACTTACTGGGCTGTGCAGTAACTAAACTACCATGCATTGACCTGGACATAGCTAGGAATGGTCACTGTCTCACAAATGAGCAACAGAAGATGCTGAATTGTAAAATAATAGGAGAAAATGTTGATAAAGCTGTAAAGGAGTTACAAAAAGACAAAGCACCAGGGATAGATGGTTTTAATGCATAATTTTTTAAGGAATACTGGTCTAAAATTGGAGAAGAGGTCAGAGCAACTGTACTAGACTTTTTAGCAATGCGAAACTACTGAAGAGTGTTAACTCTACAAAATTAACACTAATCCCTAAGGTACCTAGCCCAAACTCAGTCAAGGAGTTTAGGTCTATTGCATGTTGCACAACTATATACAAGATCATCTCAAGAATCATCACATCAAAGTTGAAATTAGTGGTAGAATCTATTATAGGAGAGTCACAGTCAACATTTATTGAATGGAGGAACATACTGGATAATGTGATCATAGCACATGAGATGGTAAAAGGGTATAATAAAAAGGGAGTGTCACCAAGATGTTGTATCAAGATAGATATCAGGAAAGCCTATGACTTAGTTGAATGACCTTTTCTTAAAATAATGTTGATAGAATATGGTATGCTTGTGAAGTTCATGGAGCTGATTATGGCTTGTGTAACTGCTGTTAGTTATTCTTTGATCCTAAATGGAGGGCTAACAAACAGATTCCAAGAGAAGAAAGGGCTAAGGCAACGAGACCCAATGTCTCAGTACCTTTTTGTGCTTGTGATGGAGTATCTGACCAGAGCTCTAAAGAAGTTAAAAGACAATCCAGACTTCAATTATCATCCAAGGTGCTCTAGAAATAATATTACTCATATTTGTTTTGCAGATGATTTGATCCTATGCTCAAGAGCATATGAGGTATCTATCATATTGATACTAGAAATGTTTAATGACTTTTCAGTGGTATCAGGGTTGAAGGCCAATCAAGAGAAAATTGCTCTATACATTGCAGGTGTTACAAGGGAATTCAAGGAGAGGATATTGAATGAGATGCAGTTCACTTTGGGAGAAATACCATTTAGATATTTTGGTGTTCCACTTTCCTCAAAAAAGCTGTCAGTGCAGCAGTGTATGCCCTTGATTGAAAAGATAACAGTAAGAATAAACTGCTGGACAACAAGGTGGTTATCATGTAGTGGAAGGCTCCAATTACTGAAAAGTGTGATATTTGAGATGCAAACATATTGGGCACAAGTGTTCATGTTTCCAAAGAAGATACTCAAAATGATAGTTAGTATCTGCAGAAACTTTTTGTGGACAGGGAAAAGTGATTTTTCAAGAAGAGCATTGATAGCATGGGAAAAATTAAGTATGCCAGTGTCAGCAGGAGGACTAAACATTCAGGATATCTATACACGGAACAAAGCTACATTGTGTAAATTGTTATGGGCCATTAGTGCAAAAAAAGATACATTATGGATCCAATGGGCCCATAGTTATTATGTAAAAGAGAAAGATGTGATGGTCCTGGAATCCCCCAAACAAGCCTGTTGGATAGTAAGAAATTTTTTTTATACTATGCGATGGTTTCTGGAAAAGCACTCAAGAAATGAGCTGGAGCAATACCAAAGAAACGATAAGGTTAACATCAAAAAACTATATATTGCAATGAGGCCCCAGTTCCAGAAGGTCTGGTGGAAAAAGATTACAGCAGGATTGAAAGCAATACCAAAGCATGGCTTCATACTTTGGTTAGCAATCCAAAGGACAGTGGCCTTTGTGGATAGATTAAGAAGATGGGGCAATATAGTAGACACTGCATGTGTACTATGTGATACAAAGGTGGAAGAAACAATGTAGCACATATGGTTTGGATGCAGATATGCCAAAACAATATGTCATACACTGGTCAACTGGCTCAATAAAAAACATCAGATTGGTACATGGAATAATGAGGTTAAATGGCTGAAAAGCATTAATCCAAGCAGAACCTGTGGAGAAATACGAGTGTTCTTATTCACAGCAATAGTGTATCATGTTTGGATAGAGAGGAACAACAAAAAATTTCAAAGGAAAGCGGTAGAAGCCAGGCAGCAGATAAAAGACATAGCTCTAGAATTGCACATGGCAGGACCAAAAGGAAAGGAAATTGCAGAAACAACTAGCAAGACTAAAAAACTACCCAAATATAGCATAGAATGAGTAAAACAATTGATGTAAAGATATATAAATAGGAAAGTGATAGCTGAGAAAGTTTCAGAAATGTAATAGATAGAATCCAGTTCTAGAGTCAAAAAAGAACTAGCGGATGCAAATATTATTTTTTTGGTTAAATAAAGTTTAAGCATTTAACCAAAAAAAGAAAAAAAGTGCGTGTTTTATCCCTTAAAATGAAGTTCAATTTTGGTCAAAATAGTCATTGTTATCTTATTATTTTTCTAATAATTTAGGATTTTAAATTTACTAAAATTTTAATAAATTCTGTAAGAACTACCAATATTTAGAAATTTAAATCTTTCCATAGCAAAATATTCTTAACATACTATGGAGGAAGGAAATTTAAATCGTTACCGCTTACACCTTGTAAAACTACAAGAGGAATGTAATTTATATAGTGGTTTAGTGGCGTGGTTTTTGTGGGTGTTCGCTAAACCTATGTAGGACACTTGATTGGTATTAGAATCCCATGCAAATTAATTTTTACTTGCCTTCAAAGACCATAATTATCAAGAAATCAATTAGCAATTGTTACTATTTTAACCCAGATGCAATGAAGCTTAATTTAATTTCTTAGAGTCAGATCAATATTTTAAAAATATTTTTATTACTCAATATTTAGCGCGTAATATTTATATTTTTATAATAATATAGATAGATAAATAGATTTAAGTGTTGTAAAATAATAACAAAGTATTTTTAACTCGTCAATGACTCGCGTCACTGTAAACTACATCTTCTTTCATCAAGATGAGGGACGATAAAGTTGTTTTAGGAAAAGGCATTGTTGGCAAGATAATCAATTATTAATCCATAAGTCAACAGTATTTTTTTCCCTCATTTTTTCCATTGTCTTTGGCAGTGGTTGGCTAGTTTAAAGAGGAGAGAAAAAAAAGAAAAAGGAGCCTTTGATGAAATTAATTGGTCTTACACTTTTTGATCTAAGGTCAATTGGAATTAGTACTTGGACTGACATCTTAATCTCTATAATGAATTAGTAAACAGTAGATGCACGTGAAACATACTTAGTGATAAATATGATAATACTAGACTACTAGCTAGTCTTAAATCCAAAGATATCTTTCAAAATGGGAGCATTTTATTCTTTTGTCGGCTTAATTTAATCATTAGTTTGGCTTTTCATTACCAAATCAAGGAGGAGGTGGTGATAATTTATTTTTTCATTTTGAGATGAGTGATAAAGCTAACGTTGGGATATAAGTTTGATTAAAACTTGAGAAAAATATGTTTCTAAAAATAAAATAAAAAATAATTTTTTAAAGTTAAAATTGTTTTAAGATACGCATTTTGAAGATTTGAAGATGTTTTTTCTTTAAAATTGACCAAAAATCAATACAACCTATAAACAAAAAAGATATTTGAAGTTTTTTTTTAAAAAAAAATCCTAAATTTTATGACCAAACGATAGCAAAGAAAACCACTATATCCACAAGAGCAAAAGGGGAACAATAATAGTTCAAAAAGATAAAAGCACGACAACATCAATGAGTGGTGGCCTTTCGATCTCAGCAAATCCGTAATCAATTAGACACCAAATAGATGGATGTGTACGGCTGCAAACCAAAAGCTACAAAGAAACCAAAAATCAAAACAAAAGGTACTAATACAAAAGAAAGAAAAGCAAAATATTGCTTTTTTCTTCCTTTTATTACAAAAAAAAATAAATGCAAAACACATTTTCAAACGCAATAACCAAATTCTAACAACGTAGAAATTAATTAAAACTTAAAATTCGGTGGATAGAGGGGCATGGTCATTGTTCATGAAAACATTACTGTAGATAAGACCAGCAAGGCCACCACCAACAAGGGGTCCAACCCAGTAAATCCAGTGACCAGCAAAGTTACCACTAGCCACTGCAGGTCCAAAGGACCGAGCTGGGTTCATTGAACCACCAGAGAATGGACCAGCAGCCAAGATGTTGGCACCAACAATGAAACCAATAGCAATGGGTGCAATTGTGCCCAATGAACCCTTCTTTGGGTCAGCTGCTGTGGCGTACACTGTGTACACCAATGCAAATGTGATGATAATTTCCATCACTACTCCTTCTGCAGCTCCTACTCCAGCTGCTACACTGTGGATTGGAACAGCCTAAGGAAAACAAAACAAAAGAAAAAAAGTTAGATGTCAAAATATGGCTAAAAATTGAAATTTTGATATACTTAACTAGAAGCAGTTCTAGAATGGGTTATATAGATTTAAGCGAACGTACTATTTTTAGCACAAACTATATAAACATATGCAAGAATATAAATTTAAATATATAAATATAATAAGATCACTCTAATTCTGAATCTTAAATCCTAGACTCACATGTAGTATAGTCATGAAAATTATATTGTGTTGTGTAGATTGAGATCGAATAATGAGAAGTCTAGGAAGGATGCTTCCACTTTCATAAATAGCTCAATAAAATTTAATGTATTAATGATGTAAAAAGTATTTATATTATCAGAATACTTAAAAATTCAATCATAAGTTACTGTCTACACGAATTATGAACATGGTTAATTAGGAAGACATATATGTAACAGCAAGTTAAATTATACTGACAAATACAAAAAAGGTTATAATGTCAATATATATATATATATATATATATATATGTATGTATATAACTTAAATATCGTTCAAGAGATGGAAGAACTTACTAATCCTCCGGTGACAACTTTGAGGAGGTAGGAGGCAGCAGTGGCGCCCAAAAGTTGAGCAATCCAGTAGAAGAGGCCAGTAAGAACTGTAATTTGGCCGCCAAGAGCCAATCCGAAAGTAACAGCAGGGTTAACGTGACCGCCGGAGATGTTAGCCCCCACGGCAACCGCCACGAACAGAGCGAACCCATGGCAAACGGCAACTGCTACAAGCCCAGCCGGATCAAGAGCAGCATCTGATGTCAACTTGTCTGCATATCCAATGCAATAGTAAGTTTAGATTCAAAATACAAAGAAAACTAAATAGATCACAATAAATCTATAATATTTTAGAGTCAACGAATTTAGAATAAATGTAATCTGTAGGAAATAGTTACATTTTCAAAATTCTATACCAACTGAAAGTGATGGATTTAGCTGAACCTGTTGAACACACTCTAGATCTGCTTAAGACGAGTTATTCACTTACTTGCATGGGCATGATTATTAGCCACGTAAATTAGGTAGCGGTTAACTTATTTATTATGAAACCTTAAGCACCAAATTCATTTTGTTACTAAGTATTTATGGTACATATATGTGAATAAAATTATAAGTGCATGCATATGTAATAATTATGTACTCCTATAAGGAAAAAGAGGAAGAGATTAACTGTAAGCAATGGCTGAACCAACTCCAGCGAAGACAAAGAGCAATGTAGAGATGAATTCAGCAATGTAGGCCTTAATAGACCCTAAGCTAAATGAATCATCGAAACGGCCAAAAGCTATGGAAGGCATTTTCGGAAAACTAATTAAATTGGTTCTTAGAATTAGAGGAAAATAGAAACAGAGACGATATGACAAGAAGACTCCTTTCTTTGTCACCTATATATAATATTTTAAAAAAATTAAGTTAATTAATGCACATCATGTGTTTTTCACTGTATGGGCATCTCCTCCTTACAAATTAAAGAAGATAAGGAGAATAAAAGTAAGTGTATATATGGCCATACACATCCAATCAATTCTTTTTCTTATAAATCCTAGCTGTCGATAACATGCCCTTTATGGAAATGTCTAGAAGATAGTCAATAATCTATCCATGTGAACCGACCGTTATTACGACATTGTGGTGGGTCATGCGAAGGACAACAGGGGTTGTTCTGATGGTAAGCAATTTCCATTTTTAATCGAGAGGTTGTGAGTTCGAGTCTCCCCAAGAGCAAGGTGGGATATTCTTGGAGGGAAGGATGCCGGGGGTCTATTTGGAAACAGCCTCTCTATCCAAGGGTAGGAGTAAGGTCTGCGTACACACTACCCTCCCCAGACCCCACTAAGTAAAATTATATTGGGTTGTTATTGTTGTTATTATTGTGGTGGGTCATGGGAGGTCCCCTGTGAATAAAAGAATGATTAGAAATGGAGTTGATTGGGGCAAACGGAGCTATAGTTCCGCTTACAAATTCGAATGAATTCAATAATTTTGATCCTAAATTCATATTTATATTGTAAAATCAATTTAATATGTATAAATCATTTACTCAAAGAGATTAGATCTTAACACAAACATCTGGTCAAATTATTGTTTACTTTGTCTAGCTACTAGTATACGTAGACTTAGAATGATTATACACGATTATATATATATTATATATAAATTATAAATATGTTATATTTTCAATGAATATTTTAAGTTTAAACGCTTGGATAAATAACTTATTAAATTAGTTCTTCTTATCCAAAATCTAATAAGTACTTTTTTTTAAAAAATCGAAAATCCATAAATTCAAAATCCTAATCTCGAATACCAGGGCAACACTAATGGGGTTTGGTCCACACAAAGTGCACTGACCGACCATGGACAAATAGAATGGGGTTGTTTGATCTGTTTTGTTGGATTTATTTAAAATGAGTGGATAAGAATTGAGGTGGACTTAATTAGAGTTCTGTTTATCTGCATAATATATTGGAAAATTAGGGTTTATAATAATGAGATATATGTGGCCTGCTGCATGGAGATAAGGAATAATCTTTAGTGAGCTCAGGTCGCGTGAGCTAGGTAGTTGCTTCCATTTTCCAAACTGATTTTTAACGATAGAATATTTTGGTTTTGTTCTGTATATATTTATATATAGTGATGATAATGGTATGAGTATTTATTATGGCTTACGTAAATGTATTGGAAAAAATTGAGTTTATATACATTAAAGTGATTGAAAGATGACATTTCATGACACGAAAGCTGGTCAAAGAACGATGATTAGCAAAGAGGCACGAATATTTAAAAGATTCGACGCTTGTACCTATTCAAATTCAAAAATCAAGGAGAATAAATATGACTACAGAAGAGAGTACAGATACAGTATTTAACAAATATTAAATACTAAAAACGTTAGAGAATTTGTATTAAATTATAATGATTATGTAATGTAGCATTTATACCTTTAATTGTCTATAATGACCCAATTATGATAAAGGCTAAACGTATATCTTAGAGACAACTATAAAAAAAAAAGAGTGGTCATTTGTAAGGACACGAAACACTATTGGAATATATACTGATTTACTTTACATTCTTCTATTTATCTTATTATTAGCAAAATGAATTTTCACTATTCATTTTTTGATTATCAGTAACCCGAGTTCTTTTAAAAATAAAGTTTTGACTGAAATTCCACGTTTTGATTAAACAAATTGGTTCTGTTACAAAAAACTTAATAATCTATTCTTTCTTAACCTTTTTTGTTGCATCAACTGTGTCAAACATTAATGACAACACCCAAAGAAACCAAGGAAACCATCAACTCTAGGGGGATAAATCTGATAATCACACCCCAATCCCTTCTCCACAAAGCTCCGCTCGGCGGTCTCGCGAATGCACTCCTGACGGGTCTCACTCAAATGCAAACGCTCAATTTGAAAACGATGAAGCCATCAATGTAGCTTCACAAAAGCTAATCGCTCAGCAAGTCAATAAAGCTCTTGAGGCATTTGCGAACCAGTTACCTGTTGCACCACCAACACCAACTCTGAATAACAACACTTTGGAGAACCCCCATTTTGGGTTTGCTAATTCAGGCAGTGGTGGAATACCTAGCGAGTCATGAGATGGAGAACTAGGTAACTTAGTTAATTCTTATTTACAAAATTTAGTATTAACATTACAGAAACAGCTCAAGGAGCAAAGTGACCGCATAGAGCAAATACGTGGAGTAATGCCAGTGATCAAAAGGATAAATATGGATAAATATTCACAACAACCTTGGATTCTAAGTGCTGCTCATCTCCCAATTTCAAAGAAGTTCAAAATGCCCCCAATATTCCAAAATATGATGGAACAACCAATACATGAGACCACGTGACTGCATTCACAACTGGTGTAAAAGGCAACAACTTGACAAAACAAGAAATTGAATCAGTATTGGTTAAAAAATTTTGTGAAACACTTACTAAGGGGGCATTAACATGGTATTCTCTTTTACCCAAAAATTTCATAAAATCTTATGCTGAGCTTGCAGATTCATTTATCAAAGCACATTCGGTAGCTCAAAAAGTCGAAAAAAGAATGGAAGATATTTTCAAAATCAAACAAGGGGACTCTTTGCTTAGAGAGTTCGTGGATAGGTTCCAGCGTGAAAGAATGACGTTACCGCGTGTACCGGACAATTGGGCAGCTATAGCCTTCACTAGTAATTTGAATGAAAAAACCTCAGAAGCCACGAGGTGACTCAAGGAAAGTTTTCTTGAATTCCAAGCGATAAGATGGAATGACGTTTACAATAGATATAACATGAAGCTAAGGATAGTAGAGGATATTATCTCACGGTCTCAAAAAGAAGAAAAGGCGAGTTTGAGACAGGCGAAAATGGAAGAAAGGTCTGATAAAAACATGTACGAATCATATATGAGCCCAGCGAAGAAAGATTCACAATCAAAACATGACAATTCAAGGTATGACAATAGATTGAGGAATAGAGATTCGGGTTCATCATCAAGGTTTGGTAATGATCGAAATGCGCGAGATGCGAGATGATGATAGAAGCTTGAAGGCAAGATTTGGCGGTTATAATTTTAATGTAAGCACTTCCGAGCTCGTAGCTGTTTTAAGAAGCATGAGTGATAAGGTACGGTGGCCAAAAGAAATGAGATCAAATCCAAACAGGCGCAATCCTGATGACTGGTGCAAATTTCATAAGCATCATGGTCACAAAATGGTAGATTGTAGTTTCTATAAGGTGAAGTTGATCATCTATTGAAGCAAGGGTATCTCACCAAACTATTCAGTGAGAAAGGTAAGAAAGCATACATGAAAAATAGGCAGAAGCCCCCTAAACCACCATATCCTAAAAGGACCATTACTGTTATAAGCGGAGGTGATGAAATCAATGTATGACGTCAATAACGACCAATAAAGCTTCCAAAGTCACAATTACCAAAGGGAATTAGGTGCGACATGTCTTAGAGGAAGAAAGTATTACGTTAGATGATGCAGATGCGGATGGCGTATTAACTCCACATAATGATGCATTGGTAATATCTCTACTTGTACATCATACTAATGTGAAATTAGTTTTGATTGATCCAGGTAGTTTCGTGAATATTATTCTGCTAAGAATACTACATAAAACTCAAGCGGAAGATAAATTAGTACCAAAGGCGCATACTTTATCAGGATTTGACAATTCCAGCATCGTGACCAAAGGGGAGGTAATACTTACTACATTCGCAGAAGGAGTGGTCAAAGATTCAAAGTTTCAGGTGGTAGATATGGAGATGGTGTACAATATGATTCTTGGGAGACCATGGATCCACGAGATGGATGTTGTTCCATTGACCTTACGTCAAGTTATTAAATTTCCATCACCATGGTGAATATGTCAAATCCGTGGGGATCAACAAACATCCAGGAGAATCAACTCCGTAGAAGATTCAAGTACGAGAAACGAAGAAAAATAGTAGTTATAGAATCCAATTGAGGATTTCACAGCACAAACCTCAACTGAACAAGGAAAAACAGATGTGGACTCAAGGCTCGATGTCATTCAAGAACTAGAGGAAAACGAAAATATAAAAACAACGATTGAAGAACTGGAGGCTATAGTATATTTTATTATGGAATGAAAGGAAAGTTTACGTAGGGGTCAATCTAAGCCAAGACATGAAAGGTAAGTTGATTGAATTTTTAAAAACTAATGTGGATTATTTTTCTTGGTCCCACTCTGATATGATAGGAATACCACCGGAGGTAATGACTCACAAGTTAAATGAAGACCCATCATATCCACATGTCAAACAAAAGAAATGAAAGCAAGGGACTTTCAAAAATTAGGTAATTCAAGATGATGTCCAAAAATTATCAAAAATTGGGTGTATCCGCGAGGTAAAGTATCCTAATTGGTTAGCCAATATTGTTGAGGTACCGGAAAAGAAGTGTAAATGGCGAGTTTGTGTAGATTACACAGACCTTAACAAAGCTTGTCCTAAAGATTCTATTCTATTACCACATATAGATCAACTAATTGATGCTACTGCAGGACATGAGTTGTTAAGCTTTTAGATGCATATTCAGGATACAACCAGATCAAATGTATCCTACAGATGAAGAAAAAACTTCATTTATAACAGACATGGGGACGTACTGTTATAAAGTAATGCCTTTTGGTCTAAAAAATGCTTGTGCAATATATCAAAGACTGGTGACTAAAATGTTCCAAGAACATTTGGGAAAAACTATGGAGGTATATATAGACGATATGCTCCTTAAAACTCAACATTTAGGGGATTATATATGGCACTTGTCAGATTATTTTCAGATCTTGCAAAAATTCAATATGAAACTAAATCCCGAGAAATGTGCATTCGGCAGTTCATCAGGTAAGTTTTTGGATTTTCTTGTTTCTAACCATGGAATTGAAGTGAATCCCATGCAGATTAAAGCCATTGAAGAATCCCTGGTATACTTACCAATAATAATGAAGTGCAAAGACTAACAGCGAGAATTGCAGCTTTTGAAAGATTCATTTCCAAATCATCAAAAATGTGCTTTAGATTCTTTTCAGCTCTTAAAAAGCAAGATCAGTTCGAATGGACTGAGGATTTTCAACAAACACTCAAAAATTTGAAGACATACCTATCAAATCCGCGGTTGCTTTCAAAACCAAAGGTTGGAGAAAAGTTTCTCATCTATCTAGCTGTATCAGAAGTAGCAATAAGTGTTGTTTTAGTTCGAGAAGACCAAGGTAAGCAATATCCAATTTATTATGTTAGCAAATTGTTATTAGATGTAGAGACACGATATCCTCAATTAGAAAAGCTTGCACTTGCACTAATCATGGCATCTAGAAAGCTAAGGCCTTATTTTCAATGTCATCCTATTCTCGTAGTAAATGCTTATCCATTACGCAATATATTACACAAGCATGAGTTGTCGAGTAGGTTAGCTAAATGGGCTATTGAACTAAGTGAATATGACATCACATACTAGCCTACAACCGCGATAAAATCTCGAGCATTAGCAGATGTTTTAGCTAATTTTAGCCAAGGAATGCAATTAGAAGTAGAAAAATTATTACATATGTTCAACGAGTCTAATACAGGAATTTGGACCTTATTTACTGATGGCTCATCTAACGTGAAGGGAGCAGGATTGGAGTTGTTTTGGTACCACCTACAGGTGAAACATTCATCAAGCCATATAATATCATTCTATAACTAACAATGAGGAAGAGCATGAAGTTGTGGTTGCGGGTTTGGAACTGGCACAAGAACTTGGTATTAATCAAATTGTAATAAAAAATAATTCGCAACTCATAGTTAACTAAATGACAGGGACCTATACTGCCAGGGAAGCACGCAGGAAAGTCACGCAGATGTCCTGGAAAGTTGCGTAGATACCAAGAGATAAAAATTTTAGAAGCAGATGCCCTAGCTAATCTCGCATCTGCGACAGACGTGGCGAGCCATGAAAATGCTTCTGTAATTTATTTGTTTCATTAGGTGCTCGATCCATAAAAAATGAGGTAAATTTCAATAACTTAACCTGGGATTGGAGACACGATATTATCGCTTTTTTGCAGTATGGTACTGTCCCTGAAGACAAGAAAAAAGCTCTCCTGCTTTGAATAAAGGCTGCTCAATATTGTTTAAAGCAAGGTAATCTTTATCGAACAATGTTCGGTAGCCCCTTAGCAAGGTGTCTCGGGCCTTGTCAAACAAGATGTGTAATAAGAGAAATACATGAGGGGCATTGTGGAAATCACATAGGAGGCAGGTCATTGGTAAGAACCAGGATTAGAGCAGGCTATTATTGGCTTGAAATGGAGAAAGAAGCAGAGAATTTTGTGACTAAATATGATAAGTTCAAAAAATATGGTAATAACATGCATAGACTCGCGGAACTGTTACATCTGGTCAATTCATCATGTCCTTTTATGAAATGGGGAATAGATATCGTGGGTCCACTACCACAAGCAAGAGGACAGGTAAAATTCATACTTGTACTCACTAACTACTTTACTAAATGGGTATAAGCAGGAGTATTCAAATAGGTACGAGAAAAGGAAGTCAGAGATTTCAATTGGCAAGATATCATATGTCGATTAGGTGTACCAAGGGAATCGTATGTGATAATGGCCCGCAATTCATAAGCGCACAAATCACAGACTTTTTTCAAAGTTGGCAAATCAAAAGGATTGCGTCTAAACCTTACCATTTGGTGGGTAATGGACAAGCTAAATCAACAAACAAAATCATTGTCAACAATTTGAAGAAACGATTTGAAGAATATAAAGGCAATTGACCAGAATTGCTACCTGGTATTTTATGGGCATATCGCACGACAGCAAAAACAAGCACAGTGAAACACCAGTCTCATTGGTGTATGGAGCTGAAGCCTTAATCCCAGTTGAGATAGGGGAACCAAGCACATGGTATACACAAGCATCAGAAGAATCTAATGAAGAAGAAATGCACATAAACCTTGACTTACTTGAAAGAAGAAGGGAAGCTGCATCAATAAGAATGACAGAACAAAAATAAGTCATGGAACGATATTACAATCGAAAGGAACATCTACGATACTTCAAAATTGGGGACTTCGTACTCAAGAAAGTTTTTCAATCCACGAAGGCAGCTAATGCGGGAAAATTGAGTCCAACTTGGGAAGAACCTTAAAGATTCATAGTACTGCGGGAAATGGAGCATATGAATTAAAAACAATGGATGGCAAGATATTACCTCACATTGGAATGATGTTCACCTAAATAGATACTATTTGTAAGGAGTACCCACGGACATGTATCCTTATTTTAAAATTTTGTTTTTGAATTGATAAAATTTTACTAACGATATTAGATGATAGGCAAAAAGCTAACCCGTACTAAATGATGAGTCACAACCTACAAGGAACGTGGAAATAATTAAAATTCCTAGTCTAGCGTTACAATTATTCTGATAAAAATTGAAACGGGTTAAGTAATCTTCATCTATAATCGTACATTCGAGTCCCGTATATTTTATTCCTCTACAGGAAAAGGACCAAATAAGAGGAATAGACAAATTCTCGGGACTTCATACGTCAAAGCTCAAACACTTGGGGGACTATATGATATATATATATATATATATATATATATATATATATATATATATATAGACAAATGTATAAAGAAGGCGAAGATTGAGAAATAATCAAAAGTTCAAGCCTGAAAAGTCAACTCATTAAAAGAGTCAAGAGCAGAGCATAGAGTCAAGTACAGAGCAAAGTTACGATCCAAAGACAAAAACCTTATCTTAGTTAGGATAAAAGGAATATTCAAGTGAAACGAGGTTATGAATAAAAACCTTGTGTATTATTCAAAACTGAAACAGGTTACAAGTAAAAACCTTGTATTTTGTTTCCTTTTTGAAATCTGTTGTAAGAAAAACAGTTACGAAAAAGTTATAGAAGTTACTCAAATACATGTGAGATGTTATTTAAAGCTTGACAAAGTTCAAATAAGACTTGTCGAAGTTATACCAAAAAACATGTGTATTTCTATTTCATTTATCGTACATTAACACCATTATGAAGTTGAGATGTCTTCTTTATTAAGTGTTGAAATATAAAAGGGTCATCTTTTACAAAATTAATGATTAATTCAATGACTCTTGAAGTAAAAAAAAAGAGCATTTTGCAAAATAAAAATGCAAGTTATTCACTAAGTCCTTAAAATATAAAGGCAAGAATAAATGAGACAAAAGTTCAAAAATAGCCACAAAAATTTCTTAAAATTAGAAAACTTAAAGACTAAGTATTAACTTTGTCATAAACGTTACTTATACAAAATGCCCGAAAAAGGTCCTGGGACTTAATGTTTCCAAACCCTCAAAAAGGACTAAGGGTAACAACTATTTTTCACCAAAAAAAGTCACATGTCATTGACTTATCACTAAGGAGTTGAAAAAGGAACCAAGGTAGGATCATCAACACGAGCGGGATCAGCTTGGTTCGTAAGATCATCAGCAGGAGCGGGTTCAACTTGACTCGAAGGAATTGGACCACTCACCATACCCATTTCATCTCCAATGTTTTCAAAAGTTTCAGCACGGGAGAAGGAAAATCTTAACTCTGTTGATTTTTTTCAATAGACTCATTGATTTTGGCTAACTTAGGTTCCAAGTTAGAATTCTCCTGGCTAACTTCAACAAGGGTATCATGGGGAGAATTTAATAATACTCAAAACTCACTTCAATAGTGGTTTTATCTTCAAGAAGTTCATAATCTCTTTCCCGATCAGTAATTTTATTTCTCAACTTCTCATTCTCAGCCAAGGCAGATTCATAAGAAGTTTGAAGAGAAGCATGTGAACTTTCTAAGATATGAACTTTTATAGAAGACCCCCTGGAGGTCTTCTTGAGTTTAAGTCAGGGTATGTACGATTTCACCAGCATATGCTTCTTTTTTATCTAAGAACAACTCTCTGATCTCTTCACTTGCCTTGGAGAGTTGCTCAAAAAAATGAGGTTTCAAGATGATCCTTTTCCTTACTTGCTTGAATTGAGGAAGCTTTCTCAACCTCCAACTCTGAAGTCAAAGCCCTTACCTACTGCTCTAAGGTACTTTTACTTTCTTCTAATGTTTCCTTGTCGATTTGAAGACTTTTACACTGTTATTCTAATTATCCGCCTCCACTTGATAGTCACGCACTAATTGCTCTGAGAGAGTAACCCTCTTCATCATCTCTATGCCAATGATTGACCTAAAAAGGGAAAAATGAGAACCTTAAAAATAGAAAAGGTTAAGCAAAGTTTGAAAAATGGATACCTTTGATGAAGCATGCTCTATGTCGCTCATCAAGGTCAAACAACTATGGCTATCAAGCTTAGCCATCTCAAATGGACCAATCAAAGGCATTAGCCACACGTCAGCCTGACCTGATTTCCTCAAAAGGTTAACCTCAGCAGGTACTTCAATGGTAACTTGCCTCATAGCTTCACCTCTACTTGAGGACCCAACTTCGGGGTAAGGAATAGATGAAGAAGGAGCAGTTGGTGTAGGAATGGAAGAAGCAGTTAAAACAGCCTGGGGAGAAACGGTAACAACCACGATCGACAAAGAAGTTGTCACATGAATGGGAGCAGAAAAAAAAAGCAAGGGAAGCTTCATCAAAAATCAGACCTAAATTTTCAATATCATATCTGCGGGTAAAAAGCTGCTCAACAGAATCATGAGCAGCAGCGGGAACATCATCATCGGGGATTATCGCAAGGGCTTCAACAAACTTGTAAGAGGAATAGAATGAGGAGAGGATGCTTCCTCATCAGAGATGAGTCATCTACGAGCTCGAGGTCTTTTTTCCAAGGAACCACCATCTCCTTCTTCTTCAGAGTCTTTACCAACAACAACTTTTATTTTCGATGAAAAGCCCAAAATTATCTCTTGGGCCCTTTCCAAAGAAATATGAGAGGCTATGACCGCCTCAACACTAATCCCTCGAATAGCAAATCCTGATAAAAAGAAGGATTAAAATAGGTTCTGAAAAAAGCTATAAAAAAGAGAGTTACAAAAAAGCTCTTGCTATGAGTTTTCACTTTCCAACCAAATCGTTGGGAAAAAGTCTTCCAAGATCTACCCTCCATTGGAGCTGTATTCAACAATTTCCTACCCAACCACAGAAATTGGGAATTTTATCAACAATTCCCATGGTTGCTGCAAAAGAAAAGGAAAATTAGGATAATAATCATCAAAATAGAGGAAAAAAGATACGAGAAAGTTATTAGAAAGAGAACTCACATGCAAAATTCTACTTCTCAGTGAAGGGAACATTTTCATCACCCACTAAACCATTAGTGGGGACAACGACAAACTGCGTGTACTAGCCACAGTCTCTATCATCTTCAGGACTGACCAGAACTCTTTTGCTTCTTGCAACTGAAGTAAAAACACCTTGGTGAAAGAGACTAGGATAGTAGATATGAATTAAATGGGAAAAAGCAAAAGCCACATCGGCCAAGTTAGTAAAATGCCTTAAATAGGAATTAAACCACCACACTATGGGGCCAATTTGACCAAAACATACGTCGAAAAATCAAAAGAACTCGACGATAACAGGGTCAATAGCAGGTTTGACACCTAATGTGAAAGGGTATTTATAAACGAAAGAAAACCCAATTAAATAGGAGGTGATTCTCTAGTTCGCATTGGGAATTATAATAGGGAAGTCTTGACTCCAATGGCAGTCTTTACGAATTAAAGAAATCAGACCTTTAGTGATCTGAGTTGGGTAGATATCAGCACGATCCAAAGAGGATATTTGATTTCTAAGAGACTTTATCATTGTAGAAAGATAGTTCTGCCGGAACTATTTCTTCCACATAGGGTTCACGAAGAGGTTCAGAGGGTTCCTTACCTTTAGAAGAAGACATTTGAGAAAGAGAACCTATGATTTTAGAAGAAGGACTGGAACTAGTTGAAGGAAGAGAAGAACCACTATTGATACCTAATTTTTCACTGTATATTTTTTATATGCACAATACTTTCAAAATAGCATGTATATGCATATATAAGCATGTCTCAAGGTTTTATTATTTTTCCTTAATTTTCAAAAAAAATTAAATCAATTTATTGCCTTATTTTATCAAGGAAAAACCCAATAATTATCCCCAATATTATTATTTTGGTGATTCATTTATTCGACTCTTATATTAAAACTAAAACATAGCCAACATAATTTTTTCATATTTTTACAAATTGATTTAGTATTTTTAAAGCTAAATCACGTATAATTGCAATACTAACTTCTTTTAAGGTTTAATTGTGTTTATAATTCTAAAATTGACTCCAGTATTTTTAATATGACAATTATATATTATTTATCATTTTAATACTTTTAATTTATTTCCAAAAGTTATTTTACTATATTTCATAAAATAAATAAGGGAAAAGTGGCTATTTTAAGGTTAGCCCATTTTCATTTCAATTTTGGCCAAATTTGGCACCTCAATTAAACCCAGCATGAGGACCAATTACCCTAACCCAATTCCTACTCTACCCGACCCACGACCTTTTTAAATAACCCGCCCGAATTTCTCTTTTAGTCCCAGCCGTTGATCACTTAGATCAACTGTTCACATCTGCCCCTTCCTTTTTTAACCTAAACTAACCCCTAAACCTAATCATTTCTCACCTATGGCAACCCTTGAATCCCCCCTTCTCCCAATTCTTTCTCAGAAACCCTAGCTATCACCTTTAATCACCACCCCAAAATCGACTAAACCTATGGTCTCCAAAGCAATTGAAGGCCTATGACTGCCTCGTATGACACATATATGTTCAAGTATCATATTTTCAAGACCAGACCTGGAGGAAGTTTTGTCCAAACCTTGGTCTATTTCAGTGCTATATTGTCTTCCGTCATATTCAACCTTGCTCCGGCCAGCCATGGCTATTCAAGCCTAATCTTGACTTCTCCTGCTGGGATCAATAACATTCCAAGCCTTTCTCACCATCTAGGTTCTTCTGATACCCTAACCTTTGAGGTTCTTCCAATTCTTTTAAGATTCGTTTTAGATCAATGTTTTCTCTAAACTCCTAAACGTTTTCTCAAGGTTTCTTTAAAAGCTTTACCTTTAGAACCCTTATCTTTTTTGATTTAGGGTTTTGTCAAATGTTTTAACATGTTCTACTGTGTTTCTTTATGTTGTTCTTCTACTGTGCTTGTTTATGTTTGTTCTTCTATTGTGTTTCTTTATGTTGTTCTTCTACTGTGTTTCTTTATGTTGTTATTCTACTCTAATTCTTTATGTTGTTCTTCTACTATATTTCTTTATGTCGTTCTTCTACTAAAGTGTGCCTGTTAAAGGTCTTAGTTCCTTTTTTAGATTTTCTAAATATATTTTGTTAGTGTTCTGTCTGATTTACTAATCTTTCATCTCTATACTCGATTGATGGTTAAAACCCTAGATTTTTGGGTTTCATTCGAGTTCCGAGATTATTTACTATGTGATTTGCCTTTTCATCATGCTCTGAATTCGATGGGCTTCAAAACTCTAATTTCTTGGACCTATTCGAGTTTCTGAAGTTGTTTCATCTACTGCTCAACTAGGTTTAGAAATCTTTGTTTCAGCTCTGTTTCTTTATATGATTCTGACATACTACTAAACTCTATAAGATCTTTTATTTGACCCCCTTTGCATGCTATTTGATACTCCTTCTTCTCTATTACCGAGGTGACTACCATTTTCCTATAGTACAATATTTACTGATTTTGTGATTGCAAGACACTTCTCTTTGTCATAGATTCCGCCTTACATGCTTAATGTTTATGCACTCTTTATAGGCTAAATTTCTCTCTCAAAATAACCCTTAATTGTGGACTGATTTCAGACTTCTTCGTGTAAGTTTTATTGATTCTTCCTTGCTTATTGATTTCCCTGTTTCTTGGGTTTATTTGAAAGCTTCCCTTAGCTTTTCGATTCTCCCATTTCTGACTGGGTTTATTTGTTTATTCATGAACCAGTAATTTTGAATCTCTAACTCCTTGATTTACTATATGTTGATGGATTTATGTGTTTCTTACCGTATTTGGTTAATCGAGTATTTCAAAGATTCTTCCCTTAATTAAAACCCTATGTATTTACCCATAATTGTCTAACTTTCACAAGATTCTTACTCGATTTCTTTCCTTAACTGTTTTTTGCCCACTACCGTTTAGTTTAAACTCCTTAATTAAAGGAAGTCTGTATATTGATTGACTTTAATTGATACATAATTTCATAATTACTACTAAACTATGATTCTTGCCTTGTTTTCTATCTATTTTCAAACTATAAATACCCTTCTCTTTCATTGACACAAAGACACACGAACACTCTTAGTTTTCTGAACTCACACTCACACTCCAAAGGAATTCTCTCTTGTTACTTGTACCGTGGCCCGCTTTCAGTTCCTGCTACTTGCTTTTACTGTATTTTGGTCTTTGAAACTGGTATGTTCTGATTAAGATTTTCAGCAGTCACAGCATTATGTTTACTTAATACTCTTACCCACTTGTTTGTCTACTGCTTGTGTTCAATTCAGTACTTATTTTAGCATGTTGCAGTTTCCTTTTGCTTGTTCGGCATCTACTATGCATCCTAAATGTGTATGATGCTGATGGTTTATTTGAGGCATGATAGTATTAAGTATTACTGTGTATGACTCAAACTTGATTCCCTTGGAATCATAACCTTTATGTCACCATCATATGTTGTGTATTCTTTTTGATTTTGTAAGCATAACAACAGTCGCTATTGTTGTGAATGCCAAGAATTAGCTAATGCCTAAGTACATAGGCTCTTTTCAATCCCCAATCTCTGAACCCCTTTGTGTGAAACCCTCAATCGTGTATCTGTTTTCCAGCCCCTCTTCCCCTATTCTGTACTTTCTTAGTTCTTTAAAACCCTATTTATTCATTTGCATTCTCTCATAGACCTTAAGTTCTGCTCCCCCTCTATTGAGCCTTGCCTTGGTACCCATTGAGCTCCCTCTAAACTTGGACACTTTAGGGTTGGCCCTTCCACACTATGCTTGTACCTATTTTAATGATACAATTTGGGTGTGAGTACTTCCCGGAGCCCTATTGAGGCTCTTAGGGAACTCTGGCACACTCAAACTGGAGAAAAGTTTTGGATAAGTGGTCTTTGAGTTGGTCTATCTCATAGTTCAGACAAGAAGTTAGAATTAGGCTTTCCTTTGGTTGTACTTTTCTGATGTAATTTATTTTTGTGTTGTAATAAGTTGTAATAAATATTTGGGGCTGGCTAGTGAAAAGGGGTGGGTAACCAAGCATGCAAAGGGTAGAAATCAGCCTATAGGCTGTTTCAATTTCCACATATTCAAACTTCACCTAGAAAGCATGTCTACATGGCTGCTCTAAATTCTGCATATTCAACCATATATAGAGATCATGGCTATAGGGGTGTTATAATCCTGTATATTAAACTCCACCTAGAAATCATGCCCATAGGATTGCTCTAATGTCATTTTGCATAATTCAAACTGCATTTTAGATACCATGTCTATAGGTTTAAAACAATTTCTGCATTAGATAATGCCTATAGGTTTGAAAATAAGTATGGCATTTTACATATCATGTCTACATGTTTAAAAAAAATTCTACATTTTTGATACCATGGCTATCGGTTTAAAACAAGCTTCTGCATTCAGATAGATACTACGTCTATAAGTGTCTGAAAGTCAGCAACATGTAGAAAACATGGCTATAGGAGTTTCTAAAGGAATCTGATTCGCTTAACTCAATGCTAGATATAAAATCAGTAATAATACAGTATCACCTGCCGAACCTGTAATCAATTTGTTAATTCTGCATCTTTTTTGATAATCTAAGTCCGTTACTTAACCAAAGTTTAGCAAGCATGCCTATAGAATTTCAAATATTTCATTCTGAGTTTTACTGTCCTATAACCTTCTAAATTCAGTAGATATCATATCTATAGGACCCCGTCTTAACATTTAGGCGAGCCTTAGAGTAGTAATTAAAAATGAATCTGCTTCTGTTAATTATTACAACCAGCAGCCAGGCCTGATTGGGGCTTCCTATCTGAATTATATAATAAACCAATATGCCACAACATTTAAAATTCTCTCGTCTTTAATTTCGATCAGACCCTAAAAAGCATGTGAAAGTCATGCTAGTTATATGTTTTTTTTGTTCAAGGAGGTATACAAGACCCTCTGCTTGTTTATATGCTTTTCCCCATAATATGCAATCTGTGTTTTGTATGTCGCCTTAGAATATTACCTTTGAAATCCCAAATAAGCCTAATATCCCTCTCTTTAGGATTAGTAGTCCTAAGTGCCTCCGGGACAGATAGGAGTGGGACGGGTAATAGCATGCAATAAATAATCAAGGCCAATCCGCGCTTTAAATACCTTAACGGGATGGGAAGGGTAGATATGGATATGATGACCATGCGATAATGTCTCGTGTTGCCCGTCATTAATGAGCGATTACCAGACATTGTGTGGGGTGATTCATATTTTTAATAAACTGTGGACCCCCCCCCCCCCCCTCTTTTTATTTCTTTACTCTTTTAGCATTGTAACTCTTTTCAGCTTTTCTAATTGCTTTCAAGCTTATTGTGTTCTGAAATCCCCTCTTAGTTGATCCTTATGCATTTATATGTTAATTGTACTCAAATTCACAATAATTGTCTAGGTGGGAACCACACTAGTGGATTCTGAGGGGTGCCTAACACCTTTCTCTTAGAATAATTTCAAGCCCTTACCCAATCTTTGGTTTTTCAAACAAACTTAGAGTTAAATCTTTATTGGTATACTACTGCACCCTAATCATTCGGTGGCGACTCTTAAAAATGCAAAACTCAATTCCCAAAAGGAATGAGTTGTCCCTCTAGATGTCATAAACCCGATTTCTGAAGGAGGAAAAACGGGGAGCAAAAACCACGTACGGATGAAGACCCCAAATTGCATAGTCTACCTCCTCTTCTGCTCCTACTAGGGACAAGAGGAAGATTATCAACTATGGGAACCCTCCTAGAGTTAGGGTTTGACGAAGACATGATAGTACGAGGAAGATGAAAAACAAGAATTAAATATTTTGAAAGTTGTACGAGGAAGATGAGAAAAAAATTGAATACTCTGAAAACTTTGAACTTTATGTGAGAAAGACAAAGATGAAAACTATGTTATACTAGGAAGCAATTGTCAAAGGAAAATGTGCAATGATGGAAAAGTCAAAATGAGAACTGTCGCTTCGTAATTGATGAAGCTGTAAAAGAGCCTTAAAAGCGATGCAAAGTCACAGAACCAATAAAAAGATGCCATGTGTAAAATTATTAAATGAAATTGATAATTGAAGCATTGATTCTATAATACCATTAATGGCGGCAAAAATTCCTGCTTTACTAAATTTCATTTCCCAAATATTCAATTGATAAGTAAATGGCAAGTGGGGGAGACTATCTGTATTGGAAAAAATTGAGTTTATATATATTAAAGTGATTGAAAGATGACATGTCATGATACGAAAGCTTGTCAAAGAACGATGATTAACAAAGAGGCACGCGTTGCGACAGATACGAGTAGAGGCATGAGCAGATAATAGCCCTTTTGCTCTATTCTTGAGGTTAGGAATTCTCAACTATATAAAATATACAAAATAGAAGGTTAATCTTCACACCTATGCATAATTAGAACATTTTAAAGATTAGTACTGAACGATTGCATTATTAAAATAACCAAGTACATAAAGTCACGAAATTTATTTACCTAAAGCACTATTCTTTCGAACGTTGATTATTCGTGTAATTTCACATTAGCCATCTGCATAAAAAATTTATCACATATACATAAATACTTACTAGAGGACATATGATATGAGTACTTTTTGCTTGTTGAAGGTCAATCCTAATGGCAAGGCAGTTCACTTCTTGGACCGACCGTATAAATCCATTAGGCGGTCATCTGTCACCATAGTTTTCAAATTTATAGAATGTATTATTGACGATGGAGATGATGGATTATTACACGCAGGAGCAATTTCAGTATTGAAATTACATGTAATATAAACAATTAGTATAAATGGGATTTTACAGATTATATTTTGAAACGTATACAAAATTCATCTATCATGTGAGCCTCCAGTTACACATTATTTCAATACAATCTCCATCATCAGCACGATCACGATTCCCAAATGTTCTCACGATAGCCGAACATCCCACGGTCTTCCAGTGTTATTCAAATAATATCCAAAAATAGCAATTTCGTATGGGCAAATTTTTTTAAGAAAATAGGCTGAAAATTTTGGCCATCTTCCCTTCTTCTCTAGGCAGAAAACCTTATGTATTTATAGCACACTAAAATCCTTTTCCGACAAAATCTGTTAGATTTTCTTTGCACCAGAAAAATAATTCTATTATTTCCTATTATTTAGGTACAACATGGACCACTAATTTAATTAAAAAGGCTTCCATATTAGTTCTTAATTTTTAAATGAATGTCCACCATAATTATTAATGAATTATTCCACTAAAAATTTGCAATTGCACTCCTTATTCAATTTCGAAATTCATCCATAATCTTATTTAACTCCCTATATATGTTGAGATTCAGATACTAATCAATTAAATTACTGACGATTTAATTCATTGATTATTTACTTTAGACTTTCGCTTAATTTATTTCATGTCTCGGATACAAAATTCATTGGTCGGATTTACTGTTACGCGGAGCCTTCCTGAGATTCCTTGGAAGGGTGATGTAAGGCTAAGCAACTGATGTCAGCGTAGTTACTGTCCGCCAACTCAGGTCCCCGCCGTAAGCTAGACTAGATTGTCAGTACGTACAGGAAAACGAATGTCCAGAGCAACTGAGAGAACATGAATGAGAATTGAGAATGAAAGAAAGCTCTATTGCATCAACGAAAGCTATTACAGAAAAATAACGCGCTGTAGAGTGGGAGAGATACCCGTATAGAGAATTATTGTCTTGCTAGAAATTTTGATTGCTTGATCCACCCTAATAATACTTAAAAATAAATACTCCAAAACTACAAGACTATACTTGAATACGCTAGAGAAACATAATAGAAGTACTTGAAATAAAACTACTCTATTTACAATGAAAATGACTTAGTTTTCTATGAGGCAACAACAGGTCCATTGTCAGCAGCATTGTCTTTGGCATCACGTTCTATGTGCGCAGCGCTGTTGGAATCTGCCTGTGACTTAGCGCTGGCAAGGGATATCGGTGGGGAGAAAGAGGCACATGCGCGCTTGTCACTTGGCGCGGCCAAGACTACGGGGTCGTCCGTGGTGCTAGGCATTGGAAGGTTTGCTAGGAGGCCACGGGGCGCCCCCAAGGGGTCATGGGCATGGCTGGAATGCCGCCAAGACATTCTCCCCCACCTGAGTTGGTGACTTTCTCGGTGCTTACTTGCAAAATAATCTTCAATGAGGATCTTGTAGGCTTTGAAGTTTGTTCCCCTCTCCCAAGTATTCTCTTCTGCATCACAGCCCTGCCATTTTACCAAGAACTCTTAGTGATCTTTCCTTGAGGCATGAATCACTTTATCGCCAAGAATTTCTTCAACACGACTTTTCCAGGTTGAATTGGAACCTCGAATATTGGGTATTTTATGCTGGCTCCTTGAACAATCCTCTAGGTCTTTCCGAAAAGGTTTCAGGAGACTGACATGGAAGACTGGATGAATGTTCTACCAAGCTAGGGTATCCACCCGGTATGAAACTTTCCTAATGCGCCTGGAAAAGGGTCCAATGTATTTTTGTAATAGGCGAGGGTCATGGACCCCCCAAATAAGTACCGTTTTGGGATTTTGACCATCACTTTGTCTCCTACTTGATATTCAACAAAGCTACGATTCAGATCAGCATGCCTCTTCATCAGCTTTTGAGCTTTGACAAGATAGCTCCGCACTATCTCCAGATTCCGCTTCCACTCTTTTGAGAAGCTAGCATCTCGAGGAGACTTAGCCATGTTTGGTGCATTCACAGTGTGTGGGAGTAGCGGTTGCTTTCCGGTAACAATTTCAAATGCGCTTTTGTTCGTAATAGAGCTCTTTTGTGAATTGAAACACAGTTGAGCAGCATGCAGAAGCTTTACCCAATTCTTTTGCGATCCGGTCACAAAGTGGTAAAAATATTCCTCTAACATACCATTGAACCGCTCTGTCTGTCCATGAGATTGCGGATGAAAACTTGAGTTGTGACTCAATTTTGACCGAGGATCTTAAAGAGTTGGTTCAAAAAGTTACTAGTGAAGCGTGAGTCGCGATAACTAATCATGTATTTAGGCAGGCCCCAATATTTGACGACGTGAAAGAAGAAGAGTCGAGATGTATCTTCTGCTGATATATATTGTGGGGCTGCAATAAAGGTGGCATACTTGGAAAACCGGTCCACCATAACCAGGATAGTTATGAGATCTCTTACCTTGGGTAATCCGGTGATGAAATCTAGGAAAACATTTTCCCAAGGTCTTTTTGGGATAGCTAGTGGTTCAAGAGTCCCACTTGTGTCAAGCGGTCCGACTTGTCCTTCTAGAATACTAGACAAGTCTTTACATACTAAGCGGTATTAGCGGACATTTGAGGCCAATAATAGGCACAGCGAAGTAACTCCATGGTGCGTTCTTCACCAGGATGGCCGGCCCACATGGTGTTATGACATTCCTCTAGAAGAGTCCTCTGTAGATCCCTTCCTTTCGGAATATAAAGTCGGTTCCCTTTGATTTTCAGGAAATCATCTTCCATGTAGAACTGGCGATACTTGCCATGTCCTACCAAATTAACCATATATTGAGCAGCAGGATCCTTGGTGAGTAGATCCTGTATTTGGTCCTTAATGGAGGTAGATGCTTTGCTCCCCCTTAGGGTAGCAAGTACGCACACCAATGCTAGATCAGCTCTCCAACTAAGTGCATCGCCAACATGATTGGTCTTTGCACTGCGATACTCCAAGTTGAAGTAGAATTATGCTAGAAGTTCCTGCCACCTGGTCTGTTGGCTATTCAACTTTGGTTGGGTTGTGAAATGGCTAACAACTGTTTTATCTGTCTTGACAAAAAATGGGTTTCCTAGCAGATAGTGCCCCTAAAGGTGCAAGCAGTGAAGAATGGCCAATAATGCTTTCTCATGGGTGGCATAGCACCGTTCTACATCCTTCAGCTTTCGACTCTCGTAAGCTACAGGGTGCTCTTCTTGTAGCAAGACTCTACCGAGGGCATAGTCATATGCATTAGTTTGTACCTTGAACGGCTTGGTTAGATCAGGGAGAGCCAATACGCGGCTATTAGACATATCCGTTTTTAATATGTTGAAGGCCTCCACTCTCCTTGGTCCCCAATCCCATGGTTTGACCTTCTTGAGGAGTTCTATCAATGGCACTGCAATAAGGGAGTAATTCTTCACAAGCCGATGGTAGAAGTTGCACAGGCCAAAGAATGCTCTTAGAGCGTGGACATCCTTGGTGGCGGACAATCTGTGATGGCCTGAATCTTTTGTTGGTCCATCTTGATGCGTCCTTCCTCAATGACATGTCCGAGGAAGACAATTTTCTTCTGAGCAAAGGAGCTTTTGGATAGCTTCGCATATAGTTCATGCTCTCACAAACTAGATAGGACCTTCCACGAATGCACTAGATGTTCTGCCAATGTTTGGCTATATGCCACAATGTTATCCAAGTAGACCACCATGAACTCCTCAGTGTATTCTCGGAAGACTTGGTTCATCAGAGTGAAAAATGTAGCTGGAGCATTAGTCAAACCGAATGGCATGACAAGGAAGTAGTACGACCTATATCTTGTTACATAAGTCATTTTGTGCTCATCACCCTCTGTGATCCAAACTTGCCAGTAATCTGTCTTAAGTTCTATCTTGGTGAACATCGTCGCACCATCCAGTCTATTGAACAAGTCCGCCTTTAAAGGAATAGGGTACTTGTTCTTTACGGTTATTTTATTTAGAGCTCGATAATCCACACAAAGTCGCAAGCTGCCATCATGTTTCTTTTGGAATAGAATAAGGGACCCACATGGGGACTTGGAGGGTACAATGATCCCTATATCTACCATTTTCGTCAATTGTCTCCGAAGCTCGGTGAGTTCGGGTTGTGACATTCTTTAAAGCGCCTAGGCAGGTAGATTCGTGCCCGACACCAACTCAATTTCATGGTCCAAAATATGCATAGGTGGGACCCGGCTTTGGCATGTCTTGTGGCATGACATCTTTAAACTCTAGTGGTAACTCCTTCACGGGTTCAGGAATGGGAGCCGATGAGCGTTCCATATCTTCAATATAGAGGGTTTCCAGGAACGTAGGTTCATTCCTTTTGACCCCCTTCTTTAACTGCCACGCCGAGATGTTCTCAACGACCATCTTCACGGGCAGGCACGGGATAATGCAGGGCTTGGCCCTATTGGTTCCCATCATCAATGGAATGTCTGCAAATGGCACAGGCATGGTGTTGGTTTGTCTTGCGAACTCCAACCCAACTATCAACTCGAAGTCATCTATGATCACCACTCGTAGGTTGAATTTCCTTCATAAGGGCCAAGCTTCACTGGTACCTCTTTGGCTATTCCACCTACTAGCTGGGGAGGTGAGTTGACAGCCTTGACATTTCCTCTACCTTTCCCAACTACTAGACCAAATAGCTCCACCTGAGTCGATGCTAAGTAGTTGTGTGTAGCATCCGTGTCTATCATATCCCGAATAAGCTTGACATTCACCTTCATCCCAACGAACATTAAGGTCATCTCTTGCTTAAGAGGAGTCTCCTCGTCCGCCTTCTTTTTCCCTTTCTTGGTGACTAGACCTGGGTTCTTCTTCTTTCGGATACCAGAACTGGTCTCCGCTAATACCTAAGATATGGAGCCAACAATTGCATTGAAGGCACCTATTAGCTCAATCTGGTCCGCATCATCACAGTCGTCATCAGTCCATCGTCATAAGCCTGATAGGCGTTTATCTGTGCATGTGAGCACTCATTATTCCAATGTGGTCCGCCGCAATGACGACATCTTGAAGGAGGCTTTCTCCCTCGGTCATTGTTGTTTGACACAGCACTGTCGCTGCCTGAAGAGGGAGCCTTAGATTTGTTTGAGTTCCGATCTCCCCCACTTCTTCTAGGGCCACCATTGCTAGGCTGGCCCCCTTTGAATCCCGCTTGAGCAGGCGGCTAAGACCTATCCTTCCGAGCTTCCATTTGATAGTCCCTAAGGCATTCATCTGCTTGGACCACCTTGGGCAAGGTATCTTCCCTTTATCTTTGTAGCTCTATATAGGCTTAAGGTTTCAACCCTTCCAAGAATGTGAAGAACTTTTCTTTGTTCCCTATGTTGCGTATGATTAGCATGAGCGCAGAGAATTTCCACACATAGTCCCGCACTGATTTTGTCTAGCGGAGCTCCCGTAACTCTCTCCTTGCATTGTATTCAACATTTTTGGGGAAGAACTATAGGCGTATGGTTGCCTTGAGTTCTGCCCATGTCTCCAGGGCATCTTCACCGGCCCTGATAGCTTCATATTTCACCCGCCACCAGAGTTTAGCATCACCTTGAAGATACATGGCAGCAGTTGCTACCTTCTTAGCTTCTTCTAGGCCCCCAACAACATCGAAATATTGTTCTAAATCAAAGATGAAGTTCTCCACTTCCCTGTCATTCCTAGCTCCACTGTATGGCTTTGGCTTAAGAATTTTTAGTTTTTGTGTCGCAGAAGCGGGGTTCTCAGCGCCCCTGATTTGGTTTCCACCGCCTCGAAGTAGGCTCTGTAAAGCAATATTGACAATATTGAGCTTGTCAGTCAATGCGTCAATAGTTTGTTGAATGGAAGTCACCTTGTCTGCCTCTTGAGCCCTGTAAGCTAAATCTCATAACGCTCCTGTTAAATCCCTTGAATTTGTCAAAATTTTGGCTGCCTCCGTGGCTGCTGTTTATCGGTCTCCCTCGGAGTCGTGACTGATGATTTCTATGTCAACTTCGGTATGGATCACCATGCAGTCCACGTCGTCCAACCTTTGTCCTAGGCTAGTTGTTAGTTCAGGCACCGTATCCACGATGGGTCGTAATCCGTTGACCGTCTGTTTAAGGGCCGCAATGTGGTCCCCATGATTCACCATGGTCAGAAATGGTGGTAATGGAAATGCGTTCCCTCGTCTGATGTTGTGCCTAGGCTTTGATACCAAGTGTTACGCGGCGTCTTCCTGAGATTCCTTGGAAGGGCAACGTAAGGCTGAGCTACTGATGTCAGTGTAGTCGCTGTCCGCCAACTGAGGACCCCTTCGTACACTAGACTAGATTTTCAATGTTGTACGGGAAAACCAATGTCAAGAGCAATTGAGAGAACAGGAATGAAAACTGAGAATGAAAGAAAGCTTGATTGCATTAATGAAAGCTATTATAGAAAAACCACGTGGTGTCGAGGGGAAGAGACACCAGTATAGAGAATTGTTTTCTTGCTAGAAAGTTTGATTGCTTAAACTGCCTAATAATACTTAAAAAAAATCATCCAAAACAACAAGACTAGAGTTGAATACGCTAGAGAAACATAATATAAGTACTTGAAATAAAACTACTCTATTTAAAATGAAAATGACTTAGTTTTCTATGAGGCAGCAACAGGTCCGTTTTGAGAAACATTATCTTTGGCATCACAGTCTACGCGCGGCGTTCTACGCGCACGCGGCGCTGTTGGAATCTGCCTGCAACTTAGTGTTGGCGAGGGATATCGGTGGGACGACAGAGAAACATGCGCGCTTGTCTCTTGGCGCGGCCAAGACCACGGGGCCGTCCGTGGCGCTAGGCATTGGGAGGCTTGCTATGACGCCACGGGACATGCGCCCAAGAGATCATGGGGCATGCCCTGACATTACATACGAAAAATTATAAGCTTTCATAAAGGTGTATCATCAATCTCAAAATAGAGACATGGATTCAATCAACTAGCTATTACGCTAATGTACAATATTATTATCCAATTTACGTGCCATATTGACCCACGAAAGAATCTCGCTTTTTAATAAATTAAAAAAATAATAATATACACATCTAGTAATAATTATATCAAGATTAAAAGTATAAGTACATTGAGAGTTTATTTTATTAAGTTAGTATAAAATACTTATCTCTACTTGGTCCGTTAAATACATACAAAATGTACTAGCACAAGAAGTTGGAATTAAACCATTCCCATAATCAGGATAAATTATATTTTATCTTGAGCTACAACAATTCCTGATAGTTTAGTCAATTTCATTATTAGATTGTGAACTAAAATTTTATACTTATTATAAGAACTGATGATTTAATCTTTCATTTATAAGCTAAACTTAAAGGTGGCTAACGGTTCAACCGGTCCGGGCCGGGTCGGATTTTGTTCGACCCGTCCGGGTTTCGGTCCGGTCCGGGCTGGGTTGAATAGTACCAGGTTTTTAAGGGGCCGGGTTGCTTCGGGTTAAAATTGAACCATACGGGTTACAGGTTGAAAGGGGCCGGGCCGGGCCGGGTTTAGTATATTTTCAATTTTTTTTGAAATTAAGTATAACTATTAAGTTATAATTATATTAATACTTTGTAATCATTGAATAAAATCATGAATACAAGTAAGATGGGAAAAATTTGCACTTATTGCAAGTGCTACTTTATTTCTCAATTTCAAATTAATAAGTAGAAAATAAAATGTTTACATTTTTTCTAACAAGTAAACTAGTGAAGTAGTAATTTCAAATGTTTTGCATCGCCTTAGCAAGTTCATCATAATCAATATAACTGATTGACCTTCTTCTGGGGAGTTAAATTCCGAAGGGTTTCCACGGGTTAATATATCTCCAATTTCTTCGTCTTCTGGGCTATCAACATCTTCCTTTCCTTGATTTCTTCGTTCCGATCTAATCCAATCTCTTAAACATACTAAAACTTCCAAAGCATTGCTTCCCAATGAGTGGCGGGTGTCTCCAAGTTGTTGTCTTGCTTGGCTAAATGCACTCTCCGATGCAAAGGTGGAAATTGGCACATTCAGCACGTCACGAGCCACAACGAAAAGAACAGGAAATTGCTTTGCATTTTCATGCCACCATCCCAACGGTGAAAAGTCTTTTGTGCGAGGCTCCTTTTGCTTCTGCTAGTAGAATTGAAGCTCATCAATATTCCTGCTACTGGTTTGACTGTTAGAAAATGTAGAAAAAATATTAAAACTATCAAGGCCTTCATCATCCACATTAGAAGAACTTCTACATTTTATAGCGGGATTAACATTGTCAGAAGCATGAGCAGTATTATCACATTCATTTGCATAATAATTATATAGTTGTTGCAAATATTCATTTAGTTTGTTCATAGAATCATATAAAGTTGGGGTTTCAGATTCTCCAATCTCCATATAAGTATATAAAGCATTCATTAATTGGTGACAATCAGACATTTTAATAGAATGATTTAAAACTGCACCAATTACGTAAACTGCAGGAATTGGAAAGAAATATTTTTTGAATTTCGCTTGCATATTTACAATAACATCCATATATTTTTCTTTCTTCTTAAATTCATATAGTAGCAAAGAAATTTCAGCTATATGTACTAAAGCCGTAGTAACAGTTGGGTAATATGCGCCAGAAAACACAACAGTAGCAGTATAAAATTTATGTATAAATTTAACAACATCATTAATGACGTCCCAAGTATCACTTGTTAACATACGCCTAGGATCAGTACAATGTGCATTAGCAGCTTCAGTTATAGGAAATCTATATTTGTAGCAACATTTTAAAAATATATATGTATAATTCCATCTAGTAATAACTTCGTCTGGCATGAATCTAGGTGTAAGGTTATACTGCATACACTTTGTCTTAAATTCTTTTATTCTAGATTGTCTATTATTTCCATGAATAACACCAACTGCTCTTCTAACATGAGTAATCTCAACTTAAAATAAATCAAGGCCACTTTTAACAATTAAATTATAAACATGACATGCACACGTAACATGAAAAATATCGTCAAGAGGTGGTTGCAAATGCAATTTTAAAATTGAAACTGCAGCATTATTGTTTGAAGCATTATCAAAAGACATACACAAAAATTTTTGTTTTAGATTATAAAATTCAACAACGTCAACAATTGTACTACTTATAAACGTAGCAGTATGACTCTGATCTTCATCATATTTAAAAGCGATAATACGTTTTTGCATTCAAGTATTATCATCTATCCAATGACATGTAATTGTCAAATAATCATTTCCATTAACAGCATGACCAATATCAGAAGTTAGACATACTCTAGAAGGAAGGTGACTAAACAAATAACGTATGTATGTTTGATATTGTCCATGAAGTCTAAAGATATCTGCTCTACAAGTACTTCTAGGGATACCTTTAAATAAAGGATTGTAAATCCTTTGAATATACGTAATAAGATACGATGAAGAAGCAAAAGAAAAAGGTAAATAACCCAAAGTAATCATTTTTGCTAGTTCCTCCCGATCCCTCATTTTATCATATTTTAATAGACTTCCAGTGGTAGGGTTAATAGTTGTTTGACTTCCATCCCCATTAACTCCCCATTCTATTGGATGGATACCCGACATATGTCTAGTAAGTGTCCCAGTCCCCCCTAAATTACCTCCGGTCAAATGTTTAAAAGTTTCATTACAAAGTTTGCACTTAACTCTATCAGTACCTTCTATTATTTCAAAAAATTCCCAAACCGGACTTCTTTTTTTACGAGTAGAAGTTGGAACCACTGGTGGTCTTCTACCCCTTGTAGCACTAGCAACTCCAACTCCAATACTACCAACATTTCCACTACTAGGTGTAGGTGGTATCTCATCTTCTATTCCAATTTCATTATCTTCTATTCCATAATCTTCTTGTAATTGTTCATAATCAATCTCTACATCTTGCAAATTAGGCGATGATTCAAAAACATGTGTTATTGGGTCATTACTATTACTACCAGAAGCTACAGGACTACCTCTTTTTTTACTTCCACCCCTGCCAGTAGCTTTTCTACACGCTCTTTTAGCAGCATTAAACATATTGTAAAAATTAAAATATAAGCTAAAATCAAATATGAAATTAAAATATTAAATAAAGGAAAGAGTTGGAGGGAGTGCACCGAACTCGACAATAAATTGAGCACTTGATTACGCAAATCCGGTGTTACCACGATCAAACGTCAAGCATGTATTTCAATTTTGAACTTCAAGCTTCAAATTCCGAATGACAAATTGGGATAAATTAAATTCGGGAAAAGAGTAACAAATAAAATATGTAATCTTGCAAATTGAAGGGAAGAGATAGATTGATAATTTGAGAATTGAGATTGAGATAAGAATTTTGAGAGAAGAAATGAAGAAGAGATGAGGAGTATTTATGGATTTTAAGAAGGGTTAATATTGTAATTTAATAAATACAAAAAAAAATGAAAAATGGCCATTTTTGCAAATAAATCCGTTGGCCAACGGATCTGTAGCCGTTGCCAATGGACATGTGGGCCCCATAAATTCAAAATTTAAAAAAAAAATGTTACCGTTGAACCGGGCCGGTCCGGTCCGGGCTGTACCGGTTCACGGTACTGTTCACCATACCGGGCTGGTCCGATCCGGTTCCGAATAAAAAAACTATAAACGGACCAACCCCCTATCCCCTTTGAACCCAGCCTAGCCCCGCCCCCCTACCGGTCCGGTCCGGTCCCGGGTTGTACCGGTCCGGTCCGGGCCGGTCCCGGGTCAACCCGGCCCGGTTGACGGGTCTAGCTAAACTCTATACATTAAATCACCTACTATATAAGCAAAGGACACGTACTGATATATGATATATTAAAACTGAATAAACAATTATTTCATAATAAAAATACTATATATAAACAAACCCATAGTTAATAGTATATATCTTAACAAGAGACGGAGTTGGAGTTTTAGTTACGAATTCGGCAGAACTCATTAGCTGTGTCCCAAATTCTATATTTGTGTTTACTGATTTACTGAATATATGTATATATGTAGAGAAAAGAGAAGAGAGCTTTGTCTTTGAATCTTCAATCAATTAAAGAAAGAAAGGGAAAGAGAAGACGGGAAAGAAGAGATGAGTTTCAGACAAGGATTAGGGATTTTCGGATCTGCCTAAGTGAATGTTTAGATTGGTCTCTTAAAATAATAAGACACGTGGAAATATTTTAGCCCTCAGCTGGACTTAATCTTGGCCGTCAATATAGCACATTATGCTCAAAGAATGAGATGATTGGAATGCTCTATACGTGTTCCCACACATATGAATACATAATAAATGAATAAAAGTAGTTATTGGTTATATTATTGGGAATAAATTTATGACAAGTGTGTAGGAGATATTCTTTTAGTTTTTCATTTTACATTATTTATTTCAGCACATACACTTGTATATATAGTGTGTTTCAGATGATATACACGATACACAGAAAATTTCTTTATCTTCCTTGTTAAATCTTACAAGCTATCAGAGCTCTTATAGCTTGATTCTTCACATTTATTTTCAAAATATTATAAATCTAAAGGCTAAATATGGAAGCAACAGATGAGACTCCAGTCATCTCTACTCCAGTAGATCCTAGTCCAAGTTCTTTATCTACTAAAATCAATCAGGATTGCAATCATCCATACTTTCTTCACTCCTTTGATGCACCTGGTATGTCTCTCGTCAACTCACCATTTTATGGGAGAGGTTTTCCGGGTTGGATTAGGTCAATCCTAATTACACTATCTTCCAAGATGTCGCTATCCAGATTTCCACCCTCGGGGTCGTGATGGCGCCTACTCGTGAAAGCTAGGCAACTCATGAACTTTGAAACCATTAACCTCTTTCGTATTAATTCACTTTTAACCAATTTCCTTAGCAATGGATAAGCATTTAAAGAATAGGAAAAAGATAAAATTTAGCGAAAGTATTAAATTAAATAAACTAATCAGTAATGCGAAATTCAATATACGCCTTTACCCAAGAATTGGTGTCACAGCATCCACAGACTACTTGAAGCACCGTGCAAACCTGAAGAGCTGACTGAAAGGGCCTACGATGATGGCCTCTACCATATAAATCTCTACCTCCAAACGAGGTACCACTGAATCTGCCTGTATGCCGAGGCCTCTTATCCGACCCATGACCACCTCCCTACGACAGAACCATCTCAACTCTGCGGGCCACACTGGCTGCCTTCTGAAAAGTGATCTCACTCCCTGTCTCTCTAGCCATCTGGAGACGAGTCGGCTGAATGAATCCATCAATAGATCGTCTCACTCTCTCCCTCTCCATAGGAAGTATAAAAAGGGCATGGTGAGCCAAATATAAGAATCTGGTCTTGTACTGGGTGACATTCATGGATCCCTGATGAAGACACTCGAACTACCTCCATTAGGCCTCTCACTGGGTAATGGGGAGAAACGTCTCTAGAAATAACACTAAAACCTGCCCCCATGTCAAAGATGGCGATCCGGCGGGTCTAGCCAAAATGAAATCCCTCCACCAAGTCTTGGGGGATCCAGACAAGTGAAATGTAGCAAAATCAACCCTATTGGTCTCAACAACACCCATGTTCTGAAGTACCTCGTGACAATTGTCCAAATAATCTTGGGATCCTAAGTAGATGCACCGCTGAAGGTAGTAGTGAAGAGCATGGTGAACCCATCCAATCTTCACAACACATTGATAAACATGGCTACACCATCGCTGGTCTGAGCTACCGCAACTAGCTGAACTGCCCCAGCTGGCTGAGCCGCTATGGTCTGAACTGAGGAGCTACCTACTCCGGAGTGCGAGTAGCAGGAGTCTAGGCTCCTCCTCCATCCTGAGAGACGGCTGGTAACACTCACCATAAGGTCCACTAGACGGACCAGAGCATCCTGAAGAGCTAGGGTAGTAATAATCCCCTCTGAGACCTGAGTTGGGCCTACTGGAACTGCTAGGCTGGAACCTCCTCATCGAAGTCAACTTGAGGCTCCGTTGTTGGTGCTGTTGCTCGGGGCTGAGCGTTGCCCCTACCTCGGCCTTTAGCACGGCCTCGGCCGCGTCCTCTTCCCCTCATAGGAGCTGTTGTTGGGTGCTCGGGCTGCTGATCGGTAGATAAGGAAGCACGTGTTCTCGCCATTTGCGAAAGAATTGAGTAGAAATTCAATTAGCATTGAGAAACCAAACCGCACAACAGAAGTTAATAAATGTGAAGTTTTCCTAACTCTGTAGCCTCTTGGGGATAAATCAGATGTCTCTGTACCAATCCCTCAGACTCTACTAAGCTTGTCCTTGAACTGTGAGACCTAGTAACCTAGAGCTCTAATACCAACTTGTCACGACCCGGATTTCCCACCCGTCATAATGGCATCTACTCGTAAAAGCTAGGCAAGCCACGAACTTAAAACCTTTAAACTCCTTTATTCTTAATTCCTTTTTAACCAATTAAATTTATAGTACATAAACAATTAAATAACAACATAATATGAAATTTAGTGAAAGTCTTAAATAAATATAAAACCAAATATCATGAAGACCAACACATGCCTCTAATAGAACCTGGTGTCACAACATCCACGGACTACTAAGAGTACTACATACAATAGTTTGAAGGAAAGATAATATTTTTTGTCTCGAATACATGAGACAACAGAACATAATATAAGATAGAAGAGATGACAGGCCTGCGGATGCCTGCAAGGCTACCTCGGTATCTCCGTGGACTGAAGGTTGGCTCCCGAGCTAGTGCTGTTGTCTGGTACCTAGATATGTGAAAAAGAGCACAAAGTGTAGTATCAGCGCAACCGACCCCATGTGCTGGTAAGTGCCTAGCCTAACACTGGCAAAATAATGACGAGGCTAGGACCAGACTTCAGATAAACCTGTGCAGTTACATATATACAACAAAAAGATATAATTAAATAGGAGCGGGTGGTACGCCTAGCACAAGATATAATAAAATGGGAGCGGGTGGTACGCCTACCACGCGATATAATAAAATGGGAGCAGGTGGTTGATCACGCTTAACTCTAGACCTAGAAAGGATAAGTAGTCACTGCGAATATAATCCGGTCTAAAAGTCTGGAGTCGAATCCCACAAAGAACTAAGGCTTAGTTGTATCTTTTTAATATCACTAAGAAGACAGATTGAATAATTTTCTAAATTATAAAGATTGAGATTTATATTTATAACTAATTAACTAGAAAATACTAGAAAACGGTAAAATTATAAACTAACTAGACTAAGGGTTGGAAACTAAATTAAGGAGGTCTAGAGTTATTATTTCCCCAATTGTCGGAATCCTTCTAGCTATGTTCCCTACAATTTTTGCCAATGTATTCTATATTGATCGTGAGCACTTTAGGTGTTGTAATTCTCTCTCGGGCAAATACAACAATTTACTAGAAATATGCTCTCGAACTATGCTAGTTGGCTTTATCTAATCGCTCATTATGACCACGTCAAGTCTTTGTTATTTCTAAACCTACCTTTAAACCCAATATATTGATTTCTCACGTACGTTAGGAGTAACGTTGTTCAACAACTACCTAAATATGTACTCTCTCTCAAGTAGTACACACTAAATAGGCACATTCAATTGATGGACATTCAATCAACCACAACAACACATAGTTGAACAAGTAAAGAAATCCAATGACTCAACTATATACAAACATAACAAGAACTTATCTTACAAAAGGTTCTATCAAAACCCAAGAATATGAATTGGCTATTCATAATAATATGTAAAACTACAATATTAAAAATCATAACCAACATTGAAAAATAGGAAGAGGAAGGAAAAACTTGTTTAAGAACTCCCCGCCTTGCTCCTATTGTGTCTCTACCTCCTTAGGTCGAATATGTGTCAAAAATATGTCCGACCCTCCAAAAATACCGTTTTCCATGTATATATACCAAGTAGGATCAGGCCCAAACAATTATACCTTCTTCTACGCTAAAAAGGACAATATTTCACGTCTGGACTGCAGCGGCCGCTGTCAACCGCGATAGAACCGCGATATATGGCAAGTATAATGCCTTAGCTCGCCTCAGGTCCGCGATCACGGATTTGACTTTATTTTTCAGCCTATTCCGTTTGAAATTGGCAAAAAGTAGAACATAAAAGTTGTAGAACATTGAGTTAGCTTTCCAACCATATATTTTGGAGCCCAAATGGAATTCAGAGCAAAAGTTTATGTGTATTTTACTAGACCGTGCGCAATGTACCTACTCGATTCTTTGTTTTGTTGCTTTATCATCCGTTGATCCGCGAATACGATCCTGACTTAATTCCTTGGGCTTTTACTAAGACTTCAAAGCTTTAAATCACTTGAATTCATTTTTTAACATCTATATAGCTCGAAATCACTCCTATAAGGTATAAAATACACCGTTAGTGCAAAACACTAGCGATTAAAGTGCAAAATCAACTAAAGTACAGTAAATTAAAGTGTAATAATAGACTAAAATATGTAAGTATAGCCTATCATCAGTGGTACACCTACCACGAGAAATAATATAATGGGAGCTGGTGGTACGCCTACCAAAAGATATAATAAAATAGAAGCGGGTAGTACACCTACCACGAGATATAATAAAATGGGAGCAGGTGGTACGCCTACCAAGAGATATAATATAATAGGAGGTGGTGGTACGGCTTCACGAGATATAATAAAATGGGAGCGGGTGGTACGCCTACCACGAGATGTAATAAAATACGAGCGGGTGGTACGCCTACCAGGAGATGTAATGAAATAGGAGCGGGTGGTACACCTACCACGAGATATGACAAATGGGATCGGGTTGCACGCCTGCAACGAGATGTGAACCGAAAGTGAAGTCTGCCTTTATTTTACATTATCCGTGTTAGAGTTAACTTGTTAATTTCCTTATTATTCTCTTGAAGTTTTGTATTATTTTCTATCCCTTAAGCATGATCCCCTCCCCAGATTTATCTTGTTTATTTTCGTCTATCTTTCCGTTGTATAAATGTAACTGTACAGGTTTATCTGGAGACTAGTCCTAGCCTCGTCAATACCTCATCGGGGTTAGGCCAGGCACTTACCAGCACATGGGGTCGATTGTGCTGATACTACACTGTATGCTTTTTTGCACAGATCCAGGTACCGGACAACAACAGTAGCTCAGGAGCCAGCCTTCAGTCCACCGAGATACTGAGGTAGCCTTGTAGGTGTCCACAGGTCCAGTGTCTCCTCTATCTTAAATTATGTTTTGTTGTCCTGTGTATTCGAGATAAACAGTGTTGTCTTTCCTTCAAATTGTTGTATGTAGTACTCGTAGTAGTCCATGGATGTGTGACACCAGGTTCTAATTAGAGACATGTGCTGATCTTCAGAATATTTTATTTTATATTTCTAGGACTTCCGCTAAATTTCATAATTCACTGTCATTTAATTGTTTTTTCCTGTTAATTTAATTGGTTAAAAAGAAATTAAGAATAAAGGAGCTTAAATGTTTTAAGTTAGCGGCTTGCTTAGCTTCTACAAGTAGGCACCATCACGACTTCTGAAGGTAGGAAATGTGGATTGTGACACAAGAATAAGCTTGGTTTCATCAATGGGAGCTGTGGAAAATCGAGTTTGGATTCCAGTGATCTTCCGCAATGGAACAGTGCAATGACAATGTTACCTCATGGTTACTAAATTCATTGTCTAAAGAAATAGGAGACAGTGTCATCTACTCAAAGTTTGCAATGGAACATTAGAACAGTTTTGAGCACAAATTTGGCCAATTCAATAGCGCCAAACTATATCACCTTCAAAAGGAGATATCTAAGTTATTTCAAGGAAGTACTCATTAGCAGGCTATTTTACAACTTAGAAGAGACTATGGGATGAGTTGGATTCTCCGAGCACACACCTAGGATGTATCAGTGACCGTGTGTGTGATAGAAAGAAGAAGGTCACTGAGTTTTTTAAAGATCAAAGAGTTATTCAACATTTTATGGGATTTAATGATGTGTATGGCCAAGAAAAAGGAAATATTCTTATGATGAATCCTCTACCCAACTTAGACCATGCCTATTATTTGTTACTTCAGTATGAGAGTAAAAGAGAGGTACACATGAGCCCCCAATACCTTTCTGATGGAGCATCATTTATGGTAGGAACTCAAACAAAGTTTCAACTGAAGAATAACAATCGAAATCAGGAATCTTGATATGCCACTCAAGAGTTTGGGAACAGTCCACAAAAATTCAAAGGCAAGAAGTCCAAATACAACCCTAATGTCACCTGCTCTCACTGCATGAGGGTAGGACATGTGAGATCAGACTGCTATAGGTTGATAGAGTTCCTAGAAGATTTTCAATTCACCAAACAACCAAACAAGCATCAAGGAGCAGTGAAAGGAAATGTAGTGGTAACATGAAAAGATGAGGGTGTAACAACTGCTAACAATGAGGGAAATATCAACAATCAACAACAAATGTTCAGCAAGAAGCAAGTTTCTAAGCTAGTTAACTTAATCAAGCAGGTGCAGATTGGGAACTCAGGACATACAAATTCAGAATCAATACCGATGCAGTGGTTGGTACAATCCTAAAGTATTCTGGAACTTGTCTTTCGACTTTTAACACTAAAACTTGGGTCATTAATTCAGGAGCTTCTAATGTGTTTTGATTCAACTTCATTCATAGATTTGACTACTCTTCTTGTTCCTTTGCATATTAGTCTACCTCTAGTAGCTCATGTTGTTTCTAATGTAACCCAATGGCATGTCAGATTGGGTCATCTACCATGTTTAGTGATGAAGAATCTTAGTTTCATTAATTTCCCTTCAAATTTTGACTTACATTTTGTCCTCAAGATAAATAAACTAGATTCCATTTTCCTTTAAGTCATATTAAAACCATGGAATTTTTTATTTGATTCACATTGACACTTGGTGACCATTCATGACTGAGACATACAATGGGTTTAAGTATTTCCTAACTATTCTAGATGACTATAGTAGATCCACATGGACTTTTCTGTGAAGTTGCAAAAGTAATGCTTTTACAATTCTAAAATATTTCTTTAGCATGGTAGAAAGGCAATTTAACATGAAGGTAAAAAGGGTAAGTCAAATAATGCAAAGAAATTAGGCAAAGGATCACATGAAGCTGCTTTCTTTGAATCACAAGGTATATTGCATGAAGCATCTTGTGTAGAAACACCCTAACAGAATGGGGTGGTGGGAGAAAACATAGGAATCTTTTCTTTATATTTGATTTCAACTGTTATTATGAGTAGCTAAACTCATAGCTAGTCGTGACCCAACCTTGGTGTGGGTATTTAATAGGTATTGAATTTTAGGGCATAAATTAGTACGGGTTAGTGATTTTTAGCCTAGTTCTTGCTAGAACTTTTGAATGATGAGGGCATTAATTCACGGTCTGCAAATGGGAGAATTACAGAGGTGGTATTTTCAGCTCTTAATGGGCACGGACATCAACGAAAAGATGCGGCCACTGAATGACTGGCGCGTCCATGATTGGAATTTTTCTGATAATGTGTGCTAAGGATCAGAGACTTTGCAAGTTATACAAAATCGAAGAACGCGGTCCGCGGTAAGAATACATGGCCGTGAAAATGACCTATGCGGACGTGATGAGAAATACGTGGTCTGCGAAACAAGTTCAAGCCTAGCCTCAGATGAAAAGAAACGGGGGCCGCGCTCAGTATTACGTGGCTGTGAAAACAAGAGTTCGACCGCGGTCAGAAATATGCTATCGTGAAACCTCTGCAAGGGCATTTTCTCCGGAAGTTTCTGCCATGTACAAAAAGATCTTTTTCACATTTGTAGGGAATATTATGTTTGCTGAGCACGTGAGACAGCTAGTTTTACCTAATTGGTCAATTTTGTACAAGATTTACCTGTAACATTAGATTTTCATCTTCCAACTTAGTATTAAGGATTTTATCTTCTCTTTATCTTTGATTTCTGATGTTATTATGAGTAGCTAAACCTATAGTTAGGGTTGTGACCCAACCATAGTGCGAGTTTTTAATGGGCCTTGAACTTTTGGGCTTGAATGTGTATGGGTTAGTGATTTTTAGCCAAGTTCTTGCTAGAACTTTTGAATTAGTGGTTGCAAATATTGATTTATGCCTTTATAACTTAGTCTCGACTAGAGAAAGAGAGAGGGAATAAGTGTAGGAAAACTAGGCTAACAAGGAATAGGGGTCTCAAGAAATTGATAGCCTCAATTAAAGGATTAAAATTAGAGATAATAATAACCGACTTGAGCTAAAATCACTTGAATTGCATGAATACACATTTGGACTTGAGAAAGCCAAATTGGGAAAAATCACTCAAACTGCGGAGAGGTATAGAGTGACTACCCGAGTGTGATGGCTATATCACGACCCCAATTAATCACATTATTTCCCTTGATTTTGGATAACGGCTAGATATCTACCTAGGTGGAAGTCCCTACCCTAGTCCCTTTAAGCCATTGAAAATAATCCACAAAAATATTATACTTAGTTTCAACTAATGCATGCTATAGAATAGAAGTAGAAGTTGAAAACAAACCAACCATTTGTGAAGTGAAATTAAGAGCAAAACGCAAATCTCTAATTAGATATAAACCTAACTCCAAACAAATTAACTCCCTGTGGATTCAATCACGATCTTTTTTGGCTAAAACTACATCGACCATCCTCGCTACTCAATAGTAGTGCAAGCTTGGACCCGATCAAATTGTGGCGCCGTTACCAGGGAGTTAAATGGTTTTAGCTATATATCCGAGTATTTGTGTGTTTTATTTTTCTTTCCTTCTATTTTTCTAATCGGCGTGTGAATTTCTTTTAGGTACCAAATGGCTTTTAATAATGATGCCCTCCAAAAATTGCCATTGGGGTAGGAGGTAGATGATGATAATGTGGAAGATATTCAACCTGAACCTCAATCACAAAGGAGAGGCCGACCGCCTCATGATAATATTCCAAACTCTCATCCACCTCCAGCAAGGACAGCACACTGGGTGTTGCCCAATGAATCATATGTAAGTGCAATAGTCCCACCCCGGATTAGAGCAGGAAACTTCAAAATAACCAATGTCATGCTTACACTCTTTGAACATAGGGGTTTCTTCAACGGAGCTCCACAGCCAAAAGGCCTACAAGCATCTCAAGGGTTTTGTTGACACGTATTGGGGGAGGAAGCAAACCAATGTTTATGAGGATGCATTGAGGTTAAGGCTATTCCTATTTTCTCTAAGCGTAAAGGCTTTGGATTGTCTAGAAAGGTTGCCCAACCATTCCATCGATGAGTTGGCCGAGAAGCTCATCGCAAAGTTCTTTGCTCCGGGATATATGGCGACTCTAATAGATGAGATCCCTGCATTTAAACAAGAACCAAATGAATCACTTCATGAGATTTGGGAAAGGTATCGAAAGATGGTTAAAGAGTGTCTAAATAATGATATCACCGAAGCCAAGCTATAACAAATATTTTACCATGGCATAAATACAACAAACTAATGAGTGGTTAACCAACTCGCCAGGAGGAATTTCATGAACATGCCATATGCCGAAGCATGTGAAATACTTAATAAGATGGCAGATACCTCTTCGACATAGCAAAGTCGAGCTAATGTGCCATAAGGTGACCCTATTGTCCTTCAACTACACAATGAGCTCCATGACCACAGTATTGTCGGACGCTAATTGGACATCAGAGTTAGTGTTTTTCTTTCATTTGGTGATGAAAAAGTTGTGTTCCATGTTTGCAAGTCAATGAGGTAGCCCAATAGCAACGAAGTATGTCCATATGTGGATATTGTGACCGGATAATTCTTGAAGACACAAGTATCGTGATTAATGTGGAAAATGCTTTGGAAGCTGTGTGTTTGAACCATGATGTGACACAGATGAAGGCTTAGTTGAATATGTCAATGCTTTACAAAAAATAGGTTCATATACATATGAGCCCCAAAAACTTTCCTTGGACCTTGAGAATCGAAAGTCTCAACCAACGAAGCCCTCAATCAAGGATCCTACCACATTGGAGTTGAAGCCTTTGCCTTCACACCTCAGGTATGAGTTCTCAGTCCCTTGTTCCATTTTACTTGTTATTCTTTCCTTGTGTTATCTAACGTGCAAGTAGATGCCACCTTTGCAGTGCTCCAACGGAGGAAGAAGGAAATAGGTTGGACATTGACGGATATTGGGGGTATAAGACCTACATTTTTCATGCACAAAATTATATTAGAGGAAGATTCCAAAACATCCGTGGAACATCAAAGAAGGTTGAATGTGGCAATGCAAGAGGTTGTCAAGAAAGCGGTTATCAAGTGGCTAGATACAGGGGTTGTGTACCCTATTTCGGATAGTTCATGCTCTTCACCGGTACAATGTGTGCCAAAGAAGGGGTTTATTACTGTGGTTACAAATGAGAAAAATGAGTTGATCGCCACTAGGACTTTCACCGGATGGAGGGTATGCATGGATTACCGAAAGCTGAACAAAGTGATCCGCAAAAACAATTTTCCTTTGCCCATTCTTGATCAAATATTGGATAGACTTGCCGAGCGTGCCTACTATTGCTTTTTGTATGGGTACTCAGGATACAACTAGATTCTCATTGCACCAAAAGACCAGGAAAACCCCGCCTTCTCATGTCAATATGGCACATTTGAATTCTCACGGATGCTATTTGCTTTGTGTAATGCACGTGCTACCAATTAGCGGTGTATGATGTAAATATTTATGGATATGGTGGAGCACTTTCTTGAAGTTTTCATGGATGATATTTCTATTATGGGGGATTCTTTTGATGAGTGTTTGGGAAATCTTGGTAAAGTCTTGGCACATCCAACTTAGTAATTAATTGGGAGAAATGATACTTTATGGTTGAATAGGGAATTTTCCTCAGACATACAATCTCCAAGAATGGTATCGACTAGATAAAGCAAAGATTGAAGTGATATCAAAACTCCTTCCTCCTACTTCTGTCAAAGGAGTGAGCAGCTTTCTAGGGCATGCGGGGTTCTACCGTCCATTCATCAACGGTTTCTCAAAGGTGGTGAACCCCTCATGCAAGTTGTTGGAAAAAGATGCCAAATTTGTGTTCAATGATGATTGCATGAAGGCTTTTGAGCTACTCAAGTATAGGTTGACTACCACTCCCATCATTACCGCACCAAACTGGAGCTTACAATTTGAGCTCATGTATGATGCTAGTGACATGGCGGTAGGAGTGGTATTGGGACAAAATATCAATAAGATATTCCCTCCGACTTATTATGCTAGCAAGACCATGAATGTTGCTCAAGTCAATTATATGGCAACCGAAAAATAACTCTTATCCATTGTCTTTGCCATGGAAAAGTTGCGCCTATACCTCATGGGTACCAAAGTGATTATTCATATCGATCACGCGGTCTTCGTTATTTGATAAATAAGAAGGACTCAAAGGCTAGATTGATGAGGTGGGTACTTCTTCTACAAGAGTTTGAACTTGAAATCATGACCAAAAAAGGAGTGAGAATCAAGCGGTGGACCACTTATCCCGCTTGGAAGAGGAGGGAAGGCCCGATGAAAACCTTGAGATCAATGATTCGTTTCCAGATGAACAACTCCTTTCCATGTCTTTGACCAGGATGCCTTGGTTTGCCGATATGGCCAACTATCTTATGAGTTGAATTGTCCCGAATGTGTTCTCTTAAAACCAACGAAGGAAGCTCAAATGGGACTGCTTGGATTACTATTGGGACGAGCCTTATCTTTTAAAAATTTGTACCGATGATGTTATCTTGAGATGTTACCCAAAAGAAGAACAATTGGGTATTCTTGAAGCTTTCCATTCCTTGTCTTATGGTGGTCACCATGGTGGGGAGAGAACTGCTACAAAGGTCCTAAGTTGTGGATTCAATTGGCTTACTTTGTCTAAAGACGCTAGCAAGCTCGTTAGGAATAGTGATGAGTGCCACAGAGCCGGTAGGATTTCCAAGAAGAATGATATGTCTCTCACTACTATCCTTGAGATTGACATTTTTTATGTGTAGGGTATCAACTTTATGAGTCCATTTTTGAGTTCATGTGGGAACACTTATATTCTTGTTGTTGTGGATTATGTCTCCAGGTGGGTTGAAGTTGTGCCCTTTCCCAATAATGAAGCATGGAGTGTGGTGGCCTTTTTGAAGAAAAACATATTCACAAGATTTGGCACCCCAAGGGCCATCATTAGTGACAAGAGTTCTTATTTTTGCAACAAATCCTTTGACACTTTACTCTCCAAGTATGATGTCACTCACAAGATGTCAACCCCCTATCACCCCCAGGAAAGTGGACATGTTGATATATCCAACAGGAACATCAAAAGTATTATTTCCAGGACTGTCAATGCAAACATGGCTGATTGGTCAAGAAAAAATGACGATGCTCTATGGGCCCATAGAACAGCTTAAAAGAATCCAATTGGTATGTCTCTGTATCAGTTGGTATTTGGTAAAACATGTCACCTCCCAGTGGAATTAGAGCATAAGGCCGTGTAGATGTTTAAGAAGTTGAACTTATAATGGGATGTATCTGCAAATCTTTGAGTGGAGCAATTGAATGAGCTTGATGAGTTCCGATTTCATGTTTACTCTAGTTCATCATTGTATAAGGACAAGATGAAGTACCTACATGATAAGTATATCCGAGACAAAGAATTCAAACAAGGTGACCTTGTTCTCTTATTCAACTCTCATACGTATGTTTCTAGGAAAGCTAAAGTCAAAACGGAGAGCTCCCTTTGAAGTGGTACATATAACCCCTTTTGATGCTCTAGTTTTGAAAAAACAAGAATGGTGAGATCCTTAGAGTCAATGAGCATCGAGTGAAGCACTACCTTGGTAAAGTTGATGATGGCCACGTTGTGGCAATAATCCATTTCAAGTGAATGATGGTAACATCTGTTGTGCTACGAAGTTCAATCAGGCGCTTCTTGGGAGGCAAAACTAATATTTTTCTTTCTTTTTGATTTTCTTCTTAGCTTATGCTTTCTTTTGGACTAACTGGTTGTGAAGTTTGTGTAGGAATTGTTTGTGCACTACAGGACTTTGCCTGGAAAAATTTCTCCAACTATGGGAAATTTTGCAGATCGCAACAAAAATCTCGCGGTCTGCGGTAGCAATAGGCGGTGGCACTTTTTGTTCTCGGATGCATACTTGAAAAGCTCAAAATATCAGCTCTATGAAGTTGAGTTCGTGCCCGCATTCATAATTTGGCAGATCGGGGTGACTTTCGCGGCTGCACTTAATATTTCGCCGACCGCTATCAGATGTTTGATATCGTTCTTCATAAAGTAAGAAAATACGGGCCGCAATAGAATTTGTTGTCACGTTCACGTAAGTCAGTGGGGTCTACATCTGCTATGTATAATTAGGGGGTCCCTAAACGTTTTACACTTTATGAACCTGAATTTCCATCGAATTATAGAACTGTTCACCTTCATCTATTTGGCTCTCAATCTTATTTCACTAATCAAGAGTCCAATTTCCTCTTAATTTTACAACTGGTATGCTCAAATCATTACATTGGTTTTATATTTTGCTTTTCTTTTCTCTTGGTTTTGATTTTTTCATTTTAATTTAGGGTCTGAATACTTATCATAATCTCAAAATTGATGCCTAAATTCATGTGGGTAATTTTTACATGACTAATGGGGGATAGGGTTATTTACTATGCATGTTAGCTGCACTAATTTTTGCACTTAGTGAAAATCCTAGGTTACAAATGTTTTTCAATGCTAGTATTTTTTGAATTACGAGGTCCGCAATCCATTTTTTGAGGTCTGTATTCCCTAATTTGTGGGAGTTAAGTATGTTTGTATGATTGTGAATGCGGTGATTTTTCCGCGATCCGCCTTTGGATTTACACAGCCTTGTCCAAAAAATTACGGTTCGCGCTCTTGAGATTCAGAGTCTTTGTTAACATCTTTCAAGGACTCATGCATTATTACGCTATCCGCGATGGGTATTTTGCGGTCCGTTCCTTATTTTGTGGCCCGTGCTCAACCATGATTAGAGATTTGTTAGTTTGAACCTAACCTCTTCACAGCCACACCCATTTTTACACGATCAATGATGGCCCTTCCGTTGACGTGCTCACTTTTTTACGCTCGGCACTGATTTACTATATGTTTGAAGCTTTATTCTAACTGTGTTTCATTGCTTGTTTTCTATAGATAATTGTCCAATCTGGTGGAAGAGGTAATATATCTAAAGGGAGGGCAGAACCCTCCCGAGGCAGGGGTAAAGGAAAGACCAAAATACCCCTAACAGTCTAAAATTCAATTGGCAAGATGAGAGCTACCATTAAAGTTGCGGATAGAGCAGCGGATCACTCAGGCACTAGCAAAAATTTCCCTTCCCAGGAAGCTTCGGAAGGAGACAATCTTCCAACCCATGTCCCCGCACAGTTCTAGGGGAAATTCCAGTTACGATATGAACCTACCTCCTCTTCTGAGTCTTCTGATGGCTCAGAGAAAGGTAGTGAGGCTTTGGGATCATCTTCCCCACCTGCTACAACTTTGGCCTTACCAGCTTCCCCTATTGATATTGATGATGACTAGGTCCCGGATGACGGGAGAGGGGGTGATACTACAGTTGAGGGTTTGGAAAGGCCAAGAAAAGTGGAGGTGTGTAAGCATAGATTTATGAGTGAATTAGCCTATCAAAAGTTCTGAGAATGGTGGCCTCAAAGTTCATTCACCCTTGAGAGATAATTCATAAAGAGAAACCTCCTTCCCCATAATCCAAATGTAAAAATGCACTTCGAAGAGAGGATACGGTGGAAATGGTTCACCAGCAAGGTTCCGGATGCCAATGAATATCTTCTCAAGGAATTCTATGAAAATGTCGCCCACATAAAATGAGGCACCATTGTGACAAAGGCCCGGAATTTAAAGATCTGATTTGATGGCCACATATTAAATGATTATGCTAGTTTCGAGAATGTGGAAGTTGTGTAATATTTGGAAAAGTTGGCACTTGGTGAAGCAGCCCGTCCATGGTTGGCATTGATATTAGCCCTAGAGTCCTAATAGCCAGAAACACCCTCAACTTTAAAACCAAAGGGTGGTCAACATTTGTATGCAGCTGGCTGGATCCATGTTAGCATGACCGTGTCCTCCCATTCACCCAGTGTGTCTTGATAGCCTCCATCACGGTGGGGTATCCTATCAATATGGGGAACCTCATGCGCTATCACATCACAAAGGCAATTGGAAAGGACGAAAGATCCTACCCCTATCCGAACTTCCTCACCATGTATTTTGAGGACCAAGGGCTCAAGAAGAATATTTATGACACAAAGATTAAAACAAAGAAGCCCTTCTCCTGGGATAGCAACAACGGACCGGACAACCCTAAAGCAAAGAGTAAAGCCGCTACCTCTACTGAAAAGTCTGAAGAGCCAGGGGTAGCGACCGCCGGGTCAGAGCTTGCCATTGTAGGGGGATCCTCAGTTGCCATACCTCTTCCTTCATCCGTACCATCCATCACTATGCCATTGTGTGTGGCATCCTCTTCCACCTACCCCAAACTGCACTACAACCTTCTCAGACTTTATCCAGCATCAATAACTGGATGTAGGCAACTACATCAAAAGTTGTCTGTCTTATCCAGAGGAGTAGCAGGATAGTCAGCCCGGGCATAGCCTCAGGTACCTTCATTAGTGGAAGAGTTGTTGAAGGAGCTTTTGCACAACCAGAAGAAGATCATGGACACCTTGGATATTCATGGAAAGGCAATAAAAGATCTAGGCAAGCAAGTCAAAAAGATGAAGAAGACTTGAGCCTCAAAGGAGTCAGTGGCGTAGTTAAAGAAGGATATGGAGAGGTTCGCTTCTGCTGGAGACATCCCACTTGAATTGTTGTTGGAGGAGTAAGTCACAACACCACAGGTAGCAGAGCATGAGGTACCAACAGCTGGCCAGTCTAAGGACCCGGCTGCCACTACACAAGCTACTACAAAGATGATCTAGATGCTCAGCAACCCCATGGTCCCCAGTCAGATTTGGAGATCCAGTTAGAGGACTCAATGGGAGCTATGGATCCTATGCAGTCTGAGAACCCCACTGATGTGTACGACCCGATGTAAACCTCATATGGAGTTTTCTTTACTCGCTAACCATTTCCCTAATTTTATTTTGATATTTGCATTGAGGACACTGCTATATTTTACTTGGGGTGGGAGTGGGGTTTCTATTTTGATTTGATAATAATTGGATAACATTGGTATGTAATAACTTTGATACTATTTTTTTCTTTTATCTTCACTTCTCTATTTTACTTTTGGCATGTATATATTCGTTACTTTCACATTTGGTATGCATATAATTTTATCATTTGATGTATATATTCGTTTTCATTTATGTAAATATTCGCTTTACTTCAATTTTGTAAATATTCATTTTGATTTCCATAGTTTACTTCATAACTTTACTTCATATATTCTTATTTCCTTTAGTAGTTTATTGTTAAGATGTTAGCTTCTTTTGACATTTTATGTGGATAATAAGCCTTTGATTTTCTTAATGCCACGGTTCTTTCAAAATATGGATGTTGTGTGAACCGGGTGGCTCTTCCCGATGATGGATGACATGACAACCTTCTTAAGAGTTTGAGTCCGTTTTCTTTATGTTTTTGTGTAAATAGTAGTAATGAACAAAAGTGTCTCAGGTAAGCTTCACTAGGTCCTAATACATTTATCATCAACCTTATGGTTAGAAACAAGTTGATTTGCAAAGAATAGTTCTAGTTGTGGCCTTTAGACTGTTGTGTTGACTAAACAATCATCAAGTGGCTTCTTGGAGCCATTTGTGATGCTCAATCTTTGCTAGGGTTGTTGTGGGCCCTCGAATCTATTTTCTTTAGCAATCCAATAGTTCGTTAGGTGAGGTATTGTATTGCAAGTCCAAGTCTCGTGCCAATATGTCTAGAACTTACCCTAAATATTATCTAGGCGAAATTCTAAGTATAGATCGGCTTAAGAAATGATTATAGGATCTCCTGATCCAATTTGAAACTTGAAATCATCCATATCCAACCAAATATGATATCCATATTCAACTCCGTTGAGCCGAAGCCCTTTTTCTTTCAATAACCATGATACAAGCCACTGTCCGTTCTATAATAACCCTCTCTTGGCACTTGATCTTTCCTTAGAATTTACAATTGTCAAAAGCATAAGTTTGGGGAGACACGGGGAATGTGAAAGTGTTAAGAGTTACAAATTGAAGAAAATGGAAAGAGAAGAAATAAAAGCCAAGAGGTCAAAAGGAGAAAGTGAATAAGATATAAAGGTGAAGGGATTCAATGAAAGAAATGATAAAAGGCATGGAATGATTAGAAAAGGAGAAAAATGATTGTCATGAACAAGAAAGAGTGATAGTGTGTCTCTTTTGTTCCTCTAAGGAAGAAGAAAATGTCTCAAAAAGTCAACAAAGTGTGAGCTAAAATGAGAAAATGAAGTGTCTAAGGAAAGATGAAACCTTCATAGACCGATAAACCATACCTTTATTCAAAAGCCTTCATTATTTTGTCGCAAAATCGCTATAGGATTCAAGTTTAGTAAGCTTACATTAGTGATGATTCACATAAGGGAAAAGCATATGGTACTTAGAGTCGGACTTGTAATGTTCCCTTGTGAGAGATGAGTGTACTTCTTCACAATCCTTGTTTTGAGTGTTACAATTCTTAAGTGAGATTTGCTTATGAAGAGTAGAGGAGAAAGAGTTTGGGTACCACAACAACCTACATAAGAGAGCCAGTTTCCATGGTGAATTCTGTCAACTTGTGATGCTCTAGTGTTGCATTAGAACTATGGTACTCAAAAGGTTGCATGTTGTTGATGATTCATTTACGTTAAGGTAATTATTAGTCCCAATTGATGCATGTTTGATTCACATTAGGGCAGCTGAAATTTCCTTCTTTATTGTTTTAGTGGAGGTGGGAATTACTTTATTTACTTGAGGACAAGCAAACATATAAGTTTGGGGGATTTGATAAGTGGGGATTTTAATCTATCATTTTCTCTTTCGCACTTGCGTATTAGGCCTAAAATGCGTGAAGGTATTCCCGAGAACTAATGTAATTTACTTTTTTTGCATTCTTCATAATGAGCCAAACTATATATGATCAACTTACAAAGGAGTCAAAAACTTGAACAAAGACCAAGACTAAGTCAAGAGCTGAGCAACACAGACCGCGACAGAGAAGTGCAGCCGTGAAAGTGTCAATGCGGACGCAGTCATTAATTTGTGGACCCCGAATGGGAGAATTATAGAGGTGGTCTTTTGAGATCTTTATGGGCATGGATAGAGACAAAATGATGCGGCCGCTAAATGAATGGCACAACGCAATTGGAATTTCGCTGACAGCGCGTGCTAAGGAGCAGAGACTTTGCAAGTTACACAAAAAAGAAGAACGTGATCCGCAGTAAGAATACGCGGCCGCGAAAATCACCCACACAGACGCGATGAAAAATACATGGTCCGCAAAACAAGTTCCAGCCAACCTCAGATGTAAAGAAATACAGGCCTTGCTCAGTATTACGCACTGCAAAAGCAATAGTGCGACCACGGTCAGAAATACACGGCCGTGAAACATTCGCAAAGGCATTTTTGTCCAAAAGTTTCAGCCTTGTATAAATAGATATTTTTCACATTTTTTAGGGAATATTATGTTTGCTGAGCACCTGAGACAACTAGTTTTACCTATTTGGGCAATTTTGTACAAGATTTACTTTATAACATTAGATTTTCATCTTCCAATTTAGTATTATGGATTTTATCTTCTCTTTATCTTTGATTTTTGATGTTATTATGAGTAGCTAAACCTATAGTTGGGGTTGTGACCCAACCCTAGTGCGAGTATTTAATGGGTCTTGAATTTTAGGGCTTGAATGTGTAAGGGTTAGTGATTTTTATCCTACTTCTTGCTAGAACTTTTGATTTAGTGGTTGCAAATACTGATTTATGCCTTTATGACTTATTTTCGACTAAATAAAGAAGGACTAAGTCTAGGAAAACTAGGCTAACAATGAATAGGGGTAAACTCAAGAAATTGATGGCCTCAATTAAAGGGTTAAACCTAGAGATCGTAATAACCGACTTGAGCTAATATCACTTGAATTGCATGAATACCCATTTGGACTTGAGAAAGCCAAATTGAGAAAAATCACTCAAACTACCGAGAGGTATAGAGTGAGTACCTCGAGTTTGATGGCTATATCACGACCCTAATTAGTCCCATAATTTCCCTAGATTCTTACAACAATTTAGATATCTGCCTAGGTAGAAGTCACTACCCTATACCCTTTAAACCCTTGAAAACAATCTATACAAACATTTTACTTAGTTTCAAATATTGCATGCTATAGAATAGAAGTAGAAGCAGAAAATAAACCAACTACTTGTGAAAGTGAAATTGAGCAAAACATGCATCTCTACTTGGATGTAAACCTAACTCCAAATAAATTAACTCCATGTGGATTCGATCCCGATCTTTATTAGGTGAAACTGCATTGACCATCCTCGCTACTCAATAGTAGTCTAGGCTTAGACCCAATCAGTCCACCATTTTAGAACCATCAAGCTACTATGAAGTTTTTAAGGAGGCAGGTTGGAGAAAGGCAATGAAGGCAGAAATTGCAGCTCTAGAGCTGAATCATACTTGGGATGTAATGACCCTACCACTATGAAGGAAGGCCTTTCCATGAAAATGGATTTACAAAGTTAAACATAAGTCAGATGGTACCATAGAAAGGCTGAAGTCAAGGTTAGTGGTGAGGGGAGGGCATACAAAGAGAAGGAATTGACTATTCAGAGACATTTTCTCCAGTGGTGAAAATGACCACAATTAGGTATCTCTTAACAGTAGCTGTGAACAAAGGTTGGCATGTGTCACAACTTAATGTGAGCAATGCCTTTTTACATGGAGACTTGCTAGAAGAAGTCTACATGAAATTTTCTGCTGGATTATAACCTCATGATTCTACTAAAATGTGTCTTTTGAGAAAGTCACGGTATGGTTTAAAGCAAGCCTCTAGGAAGTGGTATGCCAAGCTTGGTGGGGCATTGAGCTACAACGGTTATTGAAGTTCCCTCAATGACTATTCTTTGTTCTACAAACAATATAAGGACTTAATGTTTGTCATAGCAGTCCATGTCGATGATATTTTGCTTACAGGAAATGACATTGAAGGAAACAATCAAATTATAGATTTTCTGAATATTGAACTCAAAGTTAAAAATTTAGGAGACATTCATTATTTCCCAGGGATGGAAATTCTTCGAGAAAAATAGGGGTTCAATATTAGTCAGAGACTGTTTTCTTGGATCTTTTGAAGGAATTTGACTTCTCGGGCTTGGAAGTTTCTTCACCACTTGATCCTTATTCCAAACTCTATGCTGATAATGGTCCTCTTTCTTTCAGATCCCAACTCTTTACAAACATTTGGTGGACAAACTCAATTACCTCACAAATACTCGCACTGACTTGTCTTTTGTTGTGCTTTGCCTCGGGAAATTTATGCAAAGGTAATGCCTTTCTCATTTCACTGTTGGCTTGTGCGTTCTAGGATATCTGTCTGCAGATCCTTTACAGGGAATTTTTCTATCTTCAAACCCTTCATTCGATTTGATATCTCTTTGTGATGCCGACTGAGCGGCTTGTAAAGATCCTAGGAGGTCTGTCAGTGAGTTCTTCATCATTCTTGGTGGAGCACCAATCTCTTGGAAATTGAAAAAGCAAACATCAATATCTCTTTCATCTATAGAGGCAAAATATAGGTCTATGAGGAGAGTTATCGCAGAAATTACTTGGTTGGTACGTTTTCCTGGAAGATCTGTTTTCTCCACCTTCACTTTCTATTCCGATTCACTTCCACAACCAACTAGCAATACACATCGCCCATAACCCTATCTTTCACGAGCGAACAAAGCATGTTGAGCTTGATTGTCACTTCGTCCACCAATAATATCTCTCCGGGCTAATAACCTTTTCTTTTGTCCCATTTCTCCATCAACTTGCCGATCTTTTTACCAAACCTCTATCAAGAGCTTCACATAATCTAATCTTGCAAAAGTTGGGGTTCCATTCTCTCCCCTCCAACTTGAGAGGGGATGTAGACAAGAAGGAAGAAAGCTTTGGCTTTGAGTCTTCAATCAATAAAAGATAGAAAGGGAAATAGAATAAGCGAAGAAGACCTAAATTTCAGATAAGGATTAGGGATTTTTAGATATATCTAGGTGAGTGTATAGTTTAGTCTCTTAAAATAATAATACACGTGGAAGCATCTTGGCCCTCAGCTGGACTTAATCTCGACCATCGATATGGCATATTATGCTCAAAGAATAAGACGTCTGGAAAGCTCTGTACACATCCCCGCACGTGTGAATACATGTAAAGGAATAAAAGTGAATACACGTCTGGCAAGTGTATAGGGAATATTCTTTTAGTTTTTTTATGTTACATTATTTATTTCAGCACATATACTTGTATATATGCATCGAGAGTTTCAGATGCTATACAAGATACACTGAAAATTTCTTCATCTTCCTTGTTAAATCTTACAATATATAATTTATTCAGAACCCAATTAACTACATCTTCAGAACTAAGAACCATATTCAAAATTCTGATTCACACAGTCATCGGAGATCTTTCAGCATTGAAAAACTTAACTTGGGTACATCATTTTCTAAGTTGTAATCATAGAAATCACTAAGGGTTTGTTTGGAAAGCCACCAGGTAATTGAAATTGGTGTAATTAATATAGTAGTAATTACATAATTGTGTAACTACAATGACCTATTTGTTTTTAATAGTATAATTATACTGTAATTACAAGTTTATTGCTTGGTTGCACAAGTGTAATTATACAATTAGATTAATTTTAAATAAAGTAATTGTCAAAACTTAAAAGTTAATTATATATATATATATATATATATATATATATATATATATATATATATAATTGTATAAGTATAAATAGGGAGTTAGTTATCATGAATAATTGTTTAAATAAGATGTATATTTTTTCATGAATATTCATTAGTTAGTTATCATATATTTATAACTAATATCATAAAAATATTTTTTATATATATTCCAAATTAATAATATTTAGTTTAGATACCTAAAAAAATTAAAAATATAGGTTTAGTAAGAACATCATGGAATTCATATTTGATAAAATAAATTAATATTTATAAATATAATGTCATAACATCATTCATGCATGAAAAAACTAATCTACCAATTCTAACTAAAAAATGAACAATGGAGTCGGCGAACCAGAAATTTTAAGCAAGAAGTTCTATTGACCCGAGGGAAAGTGTTAGGCACCCCCGTATCCCATGGTTCTATCATGGTCGCTTAAACTATTATAATTGGCTAAAAATTATGATTCGTGTACATGTTTATCCTATAATGCGATTTAAAACTATTTTTATACAACTTTTAACATTTTTTAAGGAAATTTGCGATGCCATTAAAACATATCGCGAACCACGTCACTTAAATGCGCACACAGTTTTTGACATATTTCAACTTCATTGAGATTTGAATTTGGCTCACATAAATGCATACCCGTACTTAAGAAGATAAAATAAAGACGCGCCTAAAAGAGACGAACGTGTTATTATCTTTGCAGAAAGCCATGAAATTCGCTAAACGGCGTGTCCCGAATCTCTAATTATTTTAATAAAAACATTAAAAGAGGGCCACACAATTTTATAGATTCCACTTGGTGCGGCGCACCTCATTTCATTATTTTAAAGGTCGATCCTAGAACAAACTATTATTTTCTACAAGACGTGCTTCTAAAAGACTTGGCTAATTGATGTTGGAGTCTGGGCTTTCAAACTCGAGTCCATATTCAAATAGAATCAAATTCCCTTTGTTCTAATGTGTTATCTAGTTCGAAAATTCTAAATTTACTCAATAACGCCTTCAGCTAAGGCTGGCCAGGAATGATTACTGTATTTGGGCCTTAATGTAAGCCCATACTGATATACATGGAGAACAAGTTATCGATGGGTCAACATTGAACCTGACGCTGATGCCTATCGAGCCCAGGATAGTAAAGTCCAGTAAATACGTAGATAACTTTCACAGTTCCAGATTTTATATTACATCGTGTGAGTGATAAATACTGCAAAGTAAAGGCAAGACTAGAACCAACTTTCAGGTTCACATATGATCAACTATTTTATACTGTGTAATGGTTCACAGGAATATTCCAAATAGACCTATTACAAACACTAGTCTACCCTGAGTTTAACCATGATATAATCACATCAATAAACACAAGCCTGTCACCATACCAAGGTTGATAGTATATTTGAACTTTAAATCCATTACGCTACTGACTACTCTAATGCTTAAGGGAATCATGCTACTATTAGTATTTTTAATCATGGAATTGAAAAATAAAATAATTGTTTAATAGTCCAGAACATTTCCATAATTATTTACAGTGAATATTGAAACAAATTAAATGCTACTCAAAATTTAAACAACAGATCTAGGAACAATTTGGTGCAGCCAGCTTCATTTCTCGTCTCAATTTTGTTTTTACACGGTTAGGTTTAGGAAGTGTACCTGGTGTGAACACCTAATTTTTGACCTCACCCAAATTCTATAATATTTTAGAATAAATATTTAAATTAATATATAAACTTTTATCTTTCCCTTAATAGGTTTCATTTATAAAAATTTAAAAACAATACAACAAAATTATTTGCATTTTTAGAGTATAACTTTTGTTCATATTTTTAAATAGAAGAAAATTTATAAAATATATATATATTTGTTATGAAATAATATATGAACAAGAATAATAATACAAGAACAAGAATAATAGAGAGAAAAGTAGAGAGAGGAGTATTCTTATTGATACTTAAGGATGATTTACAATGGGGTAAGACCCCTCTATTTATAGAAAGAGAAATGAGTTAGCCTCAAAGTAAAACTCTTCTATAAGATAGACATTCACTCTAATTAGAGTTCTATTTATATCACCCCCCTTGAATGTCTATTCAATAATGTGCCTCGTTAAAACCTTAACTAAAACAAAACCCAATGGGAAAAAATTAAAGAGAAGGAAAAAGAGTACACATGTTTAAATATGCGCCTATTGGTTGCCTCGTTAAAAACCTTGCAAGGAAAACCCAGTGGGACAAAACCTTGTAAGGGAAAAAGAGTGCAACGCGCATTAACTCCCCCTGAAAAGAGCATCAATTCACATCCTTGAGCATTTGCATTCCAATCTTGTGCACCATCTTCAAAACGATCTTTTGTAGAGATTTGATAAATAAATCAGCCATATTGATTTGAATAAATATTCCGCACCTTGAAATTATCATTCTTGATAGATATGAACATCTTCATATAATGCCGTGAAATGACTCTTCAATATCTCCATAGGGGTATTCTCGATGCCATCATGTTTATAGTTATAGCAATATACATATGTACACAAATTGCACTTAGGATGTGGTACTTCAGGACCAAGAATTGTATATGCTTCAAGCAACTTAAATCTTTCAAGTTAAGTCATATAATAGACTTTAGATGCATATCAAGTTGTCATGTCATGCCAGACAAATAGATATCGAAAACTGATTACACATACCTTTGCCTTTACACTTTCAAGTATTTGAACTACATGTCCAAAACTACATGTCTTTCATATGGAATCAATTCTTCTTGAATTTTATCTCTTCCATTTGGCCAATATTTTGTTTGTATTCGACAAGCACAAGATCCTCATCGATATTTGGCGCTATTATAGATGTCGTCGACAATCATTTTATATCGGTTTCAGTCAATTTTCATAAAGACATAACATGGAGATCTCTTCATTCATACATTCAGGTACCTGAATCTCTCATGAGACTTTATGAAGTGTTATGTCATGTGATCTTCTAGATCACTTGCCTCCTCATTATGATCACTTCGATCATTTGCTCATCTTCTTTATTAAAAAGTTCCTTTTGAAACCGATTTGTCTATACGCTTCAGGCGTATCCAAGACTTTGTCCTTCTAGGACTTAATATGAGCATTTGCAGTGAGAATATAGTTACATTCATTGGGTCAGCAAATGCGTATAGCATGCTTTGCAATATGTTGCAATTGAATTATCCTTTTATGAACTTCAGGTTCATATTATGATATTCGAGGATCTATATATACAAATGATAATTCATCTCATGTAACCTTTTCTCAAGTGTTTATCATGTCTACCCCTCATGTTAGAAAAGCTAACTTGTTTCCTCAACTTTGAGAAATCATCTTTATGCATTATCATGTCAATATACACAGCACATTAATAATAACATGAAATTATTTGGTTCCTGACCCTGAACCACTTGTGAGGGGAGAATATACTCTCGTATACAACGTATATCAAACTGATATATATAACTTTGTTCTCATAAGAAACAGTTTAGCTATTAAGTGGAGGCACTCAATAATTATCTTGCTAAACCAACTCTGATATAAACCAACTTATCAAGATGAACTATCTTGAGTAGAAAATCTAGAAATTATGCTCGAAGTTAGATTACTGAGCAACTTACCTCGCAAGCACCGGCCAGGCTGTGGGTTAATAACAATCGCGCATTTAACCATTTCATAGATGCATCATATGTGGTATACATGGTAGGTGAATGGGCCCATATTCACCTTTGATATTTCCAGAATTTATGAGCTTCAACCCGAACTCTTTAGTTGGTCAATTCATTAATGAGAACAAGTGATACAAGAGAATTCATAAAGAACTTTCTAGTTCTTTAATATTCACCCATGTGAATTCTCTATTATTGCACATCATACTTAAAATGAGATGGCTAACCCGAATGCCAACTGAATAAATTATCAATATTGGTAAACTTCAAATTTACACCATGACATGTGCACTTATCAATAAACTTCAGGTTTATTATGACATGGGTTTTTATACCAATAGATATCCACTTTACTGTGGCATTCTTTTGTTTGTGTAGTACAAACTGGAGAATAAAGCGGGTAGCTTTTCATATACAAATTATCCCGCTACAAGTTGTAGTAATAGAAGATATCAAATCTTTCCTTTATTTATAGTCTCAATATAATCAGCGCTTTCGCGTGTACTTTGGAAACTGAATAAGTTTCTTTGAGACTTACTACAGCACAATACTCAATTGTGTCTCTCCAACATAGTAATGATTGGCTCTTCTAGAGCTCTCAATTAATTTTGTACTACCACAAATTCATCAACATCTATGTGGTGAATATCTTTCTTAAAGAGAAAGTTATACCATTATGGTCATGTCAAACTTATATGCAAGATATGTTTCTTGCATTATCGTTGTCCTTTAATAGTCATATTTCCAAAATACTTTGGCGTACAATAGGTACGTGACCAACGATCATTCATGCCATATATCATCTCAAACCTCCTTCTAGGGGTGAGTGTGGTATCATCTCAAACCTCCTTCTAGGGGTGAGTGTGGTATATTCTATACCAATTTCATGTTCATATTCTTCCAATAATGAATATGTATTCGTGAATCAGATGTTGTCACATTCACTTCGGAGATATGTGATTTTGTTATCCTTTTCAAATCTGTAAATGCGTCTGGCATTTGATTTGTTATTCTTTGCAAATGGATAATCTTTTGCACCTCATTTTCACAAATGGAGGTATGTGGATCAAGATGAGATAATGATGCATTTTTCCACAAAATTTCCCGTTTGGTTTCACCAACTTCTCCCCCTAATTTTGGGAAAAGTGTCTTATCGAATTGACAGTCTGCAAATCGTGCAGTGTACAAATCCCCTGTCAATGTTTCGAGGTAGCGAATAATGGAGGACGATTCAAAACCCAACATATATTCCTAACCTTCTTTGCAGACCCATTTTGGTGCAATATGGCGGTGCTACAGGCACATCTACTGCACATCCAAAAATTCTTAAATGGGATATATTAGGTTCATGACCCAAAACTAATTGCAACGGGGAATATTTGTGATAATTCGTCAGTCAGAGACGAACTAGCATTGCTGCATGCAAAACGGCGTGACCCCAAGCCGAAGTGGGCAGCCGACGAATTAGCATTGCTGCATGCAAAATGGCGTGACCCCAAACCGAAGTGGGCAGCCGACGAACTAGCATTTCTGCATGCAAAATGGCGTGACCCCAAACCGAAGTGGGCAGCCTCGTTTTCATGAGTAAATGAGGTATTCAAGATTATACTCATGTATTGTCTCAATCTGATATCCATTTTGAATGATATCACTAAAACTCAACAGGTTCCTTTTAGACTTGGAGGAGAACATTTTGACTGATATTATTAAAACTCAACAAGTTCCTCTTAGACTTGGAGGAGAACATTGCATTCTCTAAAATATTGTTCCTTTAGGCAGAGTTATAGTTGCTCTCCAGGAGCCTTCAATCAATTTAATTCCCATGGTTTGACATACAAAATAAAATATATGAACATGAGAATATACAAAACTGTTTGCTTCATATTTAAACAATATTTTCAAAATCTGCTGAGGTTATTCGACTAACTAAATTAGATAGTAGACTATCATGCCTTGCGGAAAAGTCCAGTTTTAATGCGAAATATTAGATAGTCGAATAACTAAGTTGATAGTCGAATAACTTAGTAAACAGTCATCAGGTTATTCGAATAACTAAATCAAATATTCGAATAACTTAGCTTGCGGAAATTCTAGTTTTTAATACGAAATATTAGATAGTCGACTAACTTATTAGTTTATCGACTAACTTTGCTGGAAAATAAAAATTTCTTTGAAATTTAAGCATATTGAAACATTCTAAAGAACTAATACTAACATTATATCATAAACTAACTAATACGAGCTGATACTAATGACTATTAGTTTATTCACTAACTATTACAAATAAGTGAAATAAAATCAAACAATTCCATCTTCCTTCATCACAGATCCATCACAATTTAGGTGGTCAATTTTCCCCTCAGGGTGCTCAAAGAAGTCTGCCACATCCAAGTGGGTGATGTCAAAATTGTCGTCAGAGACAAAATTTGTTTCAGGGCATTTACTCTTTAGAGATGCTTGACAAGGCTCAACCAAATGTCTTGGTACACGGTAAATTTTCGCCCAGTGCCCTTTTCCACCGCAACGATAACATATAGTTTATGAACTATTTGCTTTTGGATTCTCATCATATCGTGCTTGTGGCAGAGTGACCAACTTCAGGTTGTCATATCTCTCCTTTAAGCCATTCCACAAGATAGGTGGATCTTTGACTATGATATATTCAATTTTCAAACCTTCATCAAGGTGATGGCGCAAGTAAATCAAGGCCTTAGCACAGTTTCAAACCTTCATCAGGGCGATGGCACAAGAAAAACAAGGCCTCAGCATAGTCTTGGGTGGATGCATTATTTCTGTCTTTAATGGCGTCTCCAGGACCCATTGCATCCAAATGGATTTCAGCATCCAACACCCATGTCATATAGTTCTTGCCCGAAATTTCAAGGGTAACGAACTTTCCTTTTATAATGTCAGACATGAAACAAAATTACATCAAGAGCGTGTTCATACTTACGGGCTCTATTACAATTATCACATTCACTTCAGGGAATGGATCATAATCATCTGTATGTGCTATACACAATCTCATGTCAAATATTACTTTCATAAAGTGAAAGATTATTGAGAATCCTTATTGTTCTCATTACCACAATAATGACGATTATAATTTCGTCTATTGCCACGTCCACATCCATTGATACCTTCATGGTAATAATTTTGTCTTCTTTCAGACTTATCACATACTGCTACCACATTCTCTAAAGGGAATGGAGCAAATTCAATTGGACGAATTTTGTAATTCTTTGCCCACAATCATACAAGAATTTGATCATGGCAAGGCATAGAAATTTTTCCACTTCATGTGAGTGTAATTTCTTACAAACTCCATTAGAGTTATAATCAAACTTTGTTGTCTTTGTTTGTATATGAAATAAAATCGTAGAATTTCAAGAATTTGAAAGAGAAAAGTAAAATACTTACCTTTAAGGTATACCAATAAATGTTGTGATATCAAATATACCTCTTGAGTTTCCATCCCATTGCATTACTTTATGATGATACCATCTCTTCTATTTTTCCGTATAGAAATTCTTAATTACACTCGAATAGAAAAACCCAAACGACGGAACACGAATTAGAGTGGGTGACTCTGATTGCAACTCGAGATTCTGAGAGCGATAATTGCTGAATATTAAATTCAATTGGTTAGAGACTCGTGCTGATAACGTGTTATGAAATAATTTAAGAACAAGAACAATAATACAAGAACAAGAATAATAGAGAGAAAAGTAGAGAGAGGAGTATTCTTATTGATACTTAGGGATGGTTTTCAATGGGGTAAGACCCCTCTATTTATAGGAAGAGAAATGAGTTAGCCTCAAAGTAAAACTCTTCTATAAGATAGACATTCACTCTAATTAGAGTTCTATTTATAACAATATTTGGTTTCTTCAAATTTTTAATGTAAGCTATAGTATTTTTCATAGTATAATTTTAACTATAATGTAAATATTTGATTTTCTTATAGTTTTCTTTAAATCTAAAGTAAGTTTTATATGCGTGTGTGCGCTTTTTATCTTCTTTTATTTAATTAAAAAGGGGTGAAAATTTTAATAAATATAATAAAGTTTAAAAATATATAAAATAAATAAATAAAATTAAATAAAACAATATGCAAAATCTTACTGCGTTCATGCAAAATCCAATATGCAGTAAAATTTTTATTTAATTTAAATTGGATATTAGATTCAATATGCAGTACGTTACCTAAATAAGGGACTATAAAGGATGGACTAACACTAATAATGCTTGGGCGCGATGGTTTGCATGAGAACTGACCCAAGGTTAATAAATCAAAATCACACTCATTTCTTCTATAATTGTGTAATTGTTATATTTGGTCCAAATGGCTAAATGCCTTTCTTCCACAAAAATATTCTTCCATAACTCATAGCCTTCACAATAATCTCAAACTTAGGAAAGAAATAAATCATGAATACGCTAGAATGCTTTAGGCCTGCACTTTATTAATTTATCATCGTAATTGTGTACTCGTTCGCGTGACATGATTATGACTCCCAAAATAAATCAAAGTATGCGTTCGCTAAACTTCAACCAAATTTTTTTCTGAAAAAATAAACAAAGTGTTACTAATTGTGCACATGTTTGTGTGGCATGATCTTTAATGTGTCAATGGAAAAGAGTATACGTACGCGTAACTCAATTCTTTAATTATGAACTATCAAGTGATTAAAAGCGGGTTAAAGGTAAATGCACATAGGATCTAAAGATGAGTAGTTAAACAATTTAAGCCAAGTAATAATTACTAATCGACCATGCTAGAACCACGGAACTCGGGAATGCCTAACACCTTCTCCCGGGTTAACAGAATTCCTTATCTAGAATTTCTGGTTCGAAGACTTTAAAAATAAAATTTTCCTCGATTTGGGATTTTAAAATAAACCGGTAACTTGGGACACCAAATAAACTATTCCAAGAGGCGACTCTAATAAATAAAATAATACCATTTCGTATAATGTCACTTTAATTGGAAAAATTCTCATACTCCTTCGGGTGTGTGAAAAGGAGGTGTGACAGCGATGGCGACTCTGATGGGGACAATAGCCCAGAACTTCTAGTTCAGGGTTTATAATTCGAGCTTCAAATGTGATCTATACTTGGATTTATTAATTTGATGTTATTAATGTATTTTTTGGCCAATTGTATTGATTGCCATTTATTTACTGCTTTGATATTATTTTAATTGTATTAAACTACTTTCTTACGCCTCCCTTCGGAGTCTTCTAAATTTATGGTGCATATGTACGCGTGGCCGACTTTCTGTTAGAAGTCATACCAATTAAAACGAGGATGGGTCAAGTAACTAAGCCGGGTAGACTTTCGTACTCCCAGTACGTTGCCTCCACCTCGGCTCGAGCTATCCGCTTCGGTAAGCCAGGTCTAAAACACTCCCCCACGATTTAAACCTAGAATAACATAGCCTCATGCCGGATCCCTAGTAGGAACGTTTTTTTGCATCACGCACATTTGACTTTGGGGACTCAACACAGGGGTTGGGTCCGTCTAGGACAGGTGTACCCGAGAATTACAAGACCATCCTGATGCATCTTATCTGCTACTTGTGCATTATGTTTGATGGCTTGTGCATGTTGACCGGTTTCTAAAAAATAATAAAATAAAAATATAAAAATTGAGGGAAAACCAGAAAGGAGAAAACATGAAAGAGAAAATTTACCCGATCTTTGAAAAATCTCGGTATTTACCCCAAAAAGAATATTACAAAATGACCCTGAATTTTTTGAAAAAAAATGTCATCCTATTACTGAAACATCTATGAACTATGCGGGTCTGATTCTCAACGGATGTGAGATACGTAGGCAACCTCCATAGGGTTCGGCCCCATTTTTCAAAATAATATTAATAATAATAATTTTAAACAAAAAAGGGGGAAATGTGTCTAATGTTTTTTTTTAAATTAGCAGACCCAGTTTCAGTTAATCACCAATATTTTTTTATTTTCTTTCAGAATAGCATTAGAATATCTTCAAAATAGCATCACTTTTATCATCATGCACATCCCGACCCTAAAGTTATCTCTGGAAGTATGAAAGGGCCATAATTGAAAAAATAACCCCATTCTCTTTGATTTTTCCTAAAATGGAGTTCCATACAAAAGATTGTTTTACAAAACGAGTACATTGATTATGTCTTTTCAGGCTAGTGTCAACCCTAACCTTAATCACCCACAGGTACAAAATGAGCACTATCCAAAACACACCATTAACAGATGTAGATGGGTTTCTACTTCAGCTTGAGATGTGGTGGTATGACTTAGGAGAAGATGGTCAGGAATGAGTCGCTAAGTATTTGTGAGCCCTCACAGATGTTATGAAAGTTAAACCACGCAATGATTAGATGGCAGCACTAGTGAGTTTTTGGGATCATGTTCACAATGTCTTTCTCTTCTCTGATTTTGAGCTTACTCCCACTTTAGAAGAGATAGATGGGTATTCTGGTTTTGGCGGGGATTTGAGAAAACATAAGATCATATTCTCAAAGGCTCCTTCTGTACACCGATTCTTTGGTCTTCTGAACATCAGTAATCAAATCAGAAAGACTAACGTGGTCAATGGATGTTGTTCTTTCTACTTCCTATATTCTAGGTTCGGAAAGCCATATGGGTTTGAAATTCATGAAAAGGGGCATACCAACAAGCAAAACAAGGACACATGGAATATTCACCGTCGTTTCGCTTTCATAGTGGCGTTTATAGGGATCATGTTCTTACCAAACAAAGACCGGACAATTGATATTCGCATAGCCAGGGTCCTGCAAGTTCTCACTACCAAATAACATCACACTCTCCCCCTGATCATTCTATCAGACATTTATCGGGCGTTGACTTTATGTAAGTCCTGGGCAAATTTCTTCGAAGGGTGCAATATTTTGTTGCAAATGTGGTTGATTGAACATCTCCGACATCACCCCAATTTCATGTGTTATTGTCCAGGAAAGGACAATGTCACTGAGAGTTATGAAGAAAGAATAAAAGATTATAATTCTCCAGAAGTGGTGGAAGCCTGGATATCCTACCTAAGATCTTTAAATGCAAGTCAAATTGTGTGGACTTTGGGATGGCTCCCGGTAAGAGAGGTAATACATATGTCGGCCTTAGAGAGTAATTTGTTGTTGTTGGGTTTGAGAAGTGTCCAGCCGTATGCGCCACAGAGATTCCTGAGACAGCTAGGAAGGTACCAAATGGTGCCTGATGATGAAGATTTGAGTGTGCAAGTGATTGAGCTACACCCCGAAGCCCCACTCCCTGAGGCTTTATTCCAACGAATTTGGAATGGTTTTTGCTACTTAAAAGATGGTACCCATGTTCCAGATCCTGTGAAAGTTGAGGTAGGTCCGGGTTATGCAAGGTGGTTTGAGAAGATATCTCGCGTGGATGATGAGTCAGAACCTGAGCCCAAAAGGCCCGTAAAAAAAAGGCTGCATGTTCAAGCCTTTGATGATAAAATCCAAGAACGGTTGGATTGGGGTGAAAAGGAAAAGGGATACAAAGAAACTATTCATGAGTTAGAAGAAAGCCTGAGGAACCTCAATTTTGAGAAAAACTTACAAGCACAGGAAGCAGAAGGTGAAAAGAAGAGTTTGATTCACGAGAATAAAGCCCTCCGTGTTCGGCTTCAACAGATGAAGAAAGCTTCTGAAGTGCCAGTGAGAAGATAGAAAGACCAAAGGACCATTGCCAATTTGATGGAGAAGATACAATATCATGACTCCATATTGGCAAAGACTGAAAAAGCATTGGAGAAAGCTAAAGAAAAAAATCGTACAGTTATATGAGAAGGCCAAATCTAGCAAGGATCGCCAAGTGACAAAATTTGAAGAATATAGGGCTCAATTCGAGAGAGAGAGAGAGAGAGAGAGAGAGAGAGAGAGAGAGAGAGAGAGAGAGAGAATGCCCATTAGGTACGTTCAGAAGCTCAATTCCATGCACACTTGGAAGAAATCTGGAAGTACAATAGAGAATATCAGCAGGCAGATATTGATAGGGAGAGGGCACAGGCGGGACTCGAGCAGGCTAGACTTCGTGCTCAGTTGGAGTCAGCCTTAGAACGAGAGGCGCACATAAGAGAGATAGCCACCACTCGCCAGAAACAGTTACAAGATCGAGACCAGAATTTCCACTACTTGAGGAGCAAGTCCACGACTTGGCTGTTTATACCGCTCAGATTTATATGAACTGCCAAGGAATGGATTATGAGAAGTTTTTGGAGCATGCAACTACTTTTGCCCGTCATCTTGCAGCAGAGCTAGAGAGGATGTACCATACATTGGGGGTTCAGCCAGGTCAAGCCCCACCATGAGCATATGTTCCAGTGGTTGAAAGCAAAAATATTATGGAGTTGAAGCTTAGTCATAGTCGTTAGAACCTTTCAAGTAGTAGTCACGTTTTTGTTTGAGTCGTTGTTAAATCCTTTAAATCATTGTTTTTAGTCTTGTCAAAGTGTGTTCAGTCGTGTTCAATGTAATGTCCTTTCTATCATTGTATTTTTTATTTCGTTTTGTTAAAATAAATAATAAAAAAAAATATATCAACTATTGTTTTTTTCTCCTGAACTACGTAAATGGTCTGATTCATGCGGCGTCATGATACGTAGGCAATACTCATCGGATGCAGTCATAGCCAAAAAAAAGAGGAGTCAAATTCAAGATGTAAATAAACTAATTAACCAATAAGCCGGGATGAAGTATGAAGCCTTCCAAACTCATTCTAGAAATGAAAATGGCGTTAGATGCATGACATGCAATGTATGATTAGTATCCGCAAAATGCCTAACTCTAACATGTTTGTTGTTTGTCATTAAAAAGAGATAAAGAAAACAGAGGTGGTTGGTTTGTGGTTTAAACTGGCGACTCACTGTTACAACACAAAGTCAAAAGGAAAAAGAAGAATGGCAAACAACAATGAGAATGAGTCAGATAATGATGATGTCCATGGACAATTGGTCGAACAAGGTTCAGGACTTGTTGAAGAAGTAAGAGTGTTGAAACAACAAGTGGCAGATATGTACCAAGCCTGGGTGAATCGACAGGCACCGCCCTCACTACACATAAGGTCTTCCGATAATCTTCATAATGTATCCATAGCAAAACAAGTACCCATCTCCATAAAAAGTAACCCATTGTACCAACCTGGATTCAGTCCGAGCATTAGCCTTCCCACTATCCCCAGTACTTACGTCCTTCAATGGGACCCCTCAAAAATGACCCACATGTTGTACCAATCGTACCAACTTTCACCGTTCCTCAACCGGCTCTCACTCAAAAGCTCAACAATGATCCACAATTGAATGATCATGATACCCAACATTACCCTCCAAAAATGACTTTCAAGGTTCCAGATTCATACAAGCATACTCCTCAGTTCATTCTCTCAGTCGACATCGTAAAGCCCAATAATAATATGGAACAAGAGGAAATGACCAGAAAAATGAAGATTTTGGAAAAAAAACATGAGAAACATACAGGGTTTGGGAGGCCACAAGAGTGTTTTATTCAATGATTTATACATTTTCCCCCATGTTCATTTGCCACCGGGCTTCATGACCCCCAAGTTTGACAAATATGACGGTCATGGTGATCCCGTTTCCCATCTGAAGAGGTACTGTAACCAGTTAAAAGGAGCAGGAGGTAAATAAGAATTACTCATGGCTTATTTTGGGGAAAGTTTGACAGGAATTTGCTTCAGAGTGGTTCATAGATCAAGACATCTCTCACTGGAACGTTTGAAATGACATGGCTCAAGATTTTGTCCAACAATTTTAGTACAATATTGATATAGTGCCAGACTACTCCTCTCTTGTCAACATAAAGAAGAAACCAGCTGAAAGCTTCAAAGAATATGGAATCAAGTGGAGAGAGCAGGCTGATAGGGTCAAACCAACAATGAAAGAGGCAAAAATGATTGACTACTTTCTCCAAGCTCAGGATCCTGATTACCTACATTATATGTTGGCCGATACTGGTAAAGCTTTTGCTGAGGCGATTAAGATTGGGGAAATAGTTAAAAATGGCATAAAGTCGCGAAAAATTATGAGTCAGGCAGCTCTCAAGGTGACCACGCAAGCAATTCAAGGCGGGTAAGGCAGTTGCGGAAATCGAAAAAAGAAGGAGGAAGGATCCATGATGGCATCTGGGTTCGAGGGACTGTATAGAGGAATAGTTCCTTTGTACATGCAATTCCAACAAGGACAATCCAATTCTCCTCAACATTATTATATGCCTCAAGGTCCCTGGTACTCTGTTCCCTCGCAACAATACACAGTGTTTAATGCTCAGGCTTATGCTAGGCCTCCCAACTACCAACAATGGCGAGCACTGATTCCACAAGATTCCCGTCAAATCCGGCCGAATTTTTTGGTTCCATATAATCCTCGTCCCAAACACGAATATGTGAGAGAACAGGAGCCAAAGAAAGAGTTCACCCTAATTGATAATCGTATACAAGCCTATTTTAAAAGTTAATGCAGCTGAAGTTGATTGAACCTATCAGGCCGCATTATGCGAATCCAAATTCAAAATGTTTTGACTCCAATGCGAGATGTGAGTATCACTCTAATGGCCAAGGCCATAGTACTGAAAATAGTTGGACATTAAAGAAAGCCATTGAAGATTTGATTGAAGGAAAGGTAATTGTGGTGGAAAACAATGAAGACACTCCAAATATCACAAACAATCCGCTCCCTGCTGATGATAATAAACATTTTATAGGGATGATTTGTGATGATCGGGATTATAAGCCGTCTGGCAAGATAGAGATGATTGTTGGAACCATAGGGCAAAAGCCAAAAGTGATAGTAAGCCCGCCTCAATCGGCACCCTTATTTGTAAAAGGTGCGAGTTCTACTTCAAACATGGCAGGTTCTGAAAAAACGGTTCTCTATGTCCGTGGAAGCACAAAAAAGATTAAGGTTCAATTGGGTGGGCCAAAACTTTACATCCCTAGGGGAATTCAAAAGATTGTTCCTAATAATGCTTTGAGAAATATAACAGAGCCAGTTAAGATCCGACCTATTGCACAACTTCCAGTGTCAAACACAAAAGCTATTCCCTAGAACTATAACAAGACTGTCATGACATACAAAGGAAAAGATATAATGGAATAAACAGACAAAATGGGAGGCTTGACCCGCTCTGGAAAGTGCTACTCACCAGAGGAATTTAGAAAATCCAAGCAATCCAAGGAAAATCACTTTTCAGTGAAAGAACCTGTCTTAGAAAAAGAAGCAGAGGAATTCCTCAAGAGGATGAAAATACAAGACTACTCAATCATCGATCAACTAAGGAAACCCCTGCTGAAATATCTTTGTTATCTCTGCTTTTGCCTTCTGAAGAACATAGTCGTGTGTTGATCAAAACATTGAACGAGGCATATGTTTCCGAAAAGACTACAGTGAATTAGCTAGAAAAAATGGCTAAAAGATTCTTTGAGGTGAATAAAATTTCTTTCAACGATAATGATTTACCTGAGGAAGGGGCTGGGCACAATAAAGATTTGCATCTTATGGTCAAATGTGAAGGGCATTACGTGAAAGGAGTCATGATTGACAGAGGCTCAAGTGTAGATGTATGCCCTCTTTCTATTCTACACCAACTAAACATTGACACTAACAGAATTCGGACTAGTAGTGTCAGCATCAGAGCTTCTGATGGTTCAAAAAGAGACACTATTGGGGAAATATAACTCACCATGACAATTGGCCCGGTTAATTTTAACATTTTCTTTCAAGTGTTGGATATGAAAACCTCCAATAATTTTCTTCTGGGAAAGTCGTGGATCTATATGGCCAGAGTTATACCATCCACCCTACATCAAATGGTCAAATTTGAATATGACAGGCAAGAAATTGTTGTTCATGGGGAGGACAACCCATCCGTCTATAATGACCCATCAATTCCATGTATTGAGGCCAAGGAAGGATGTGAATCCCTCATATATCAAACATTTGAGTTGATTGAGGTAGATCAAGTGGAAGAAGGAAAATCAATTCTGCATCCATATCTTTCAGCCACATCTATGATGGTAGCTTCACTGATGTTGAGGAACGGTTATGAACCAGGAAAAGGATTAGGATCATTTCTGGAAGGAATTGTGAACCCCAATGCTCCCTTTTTGAAGAAAGATACCTTTGGCTTGGGTTTTAAACCGGCATCAGCTGACATAAACAGAGCCAAGGCCCGCAAAAAGAATGGTTGGAAATTGTTAAAGCCAATCCCTCGCATTGCCTACTCTTTTGTCAAGCCACAATTTTAAGAAGTCCAAAATCCTTCTACTCAAGATGACATTGATGAAGTTTGCCAGGATCTCAAGGAGATGTTCTATGGGATCAATATGGTTCAAGTTTTTGACGGCTCTAGCCGTGCAAGTGTTCAGCTGATTGGTCCAAATACCTCGCTCAACAACTGGGAAGCAACTCTTCTTCCCATCAGGAAGGAGTCTTGGTAGTATATTTTGTTGCTTTTTCTGTATTTGGATTATTTTCAGGGTTTTAATCCATATATATCAGTTTAATTTCTTTGCTTTGATGTTAACCCTTCTATCCTTTCAAATTCAATAAAATGAAGTTCCAGTTTCATAGTATAATTCCGTCTTTTCCTTTCCCTAATTTTGTTTAATTTCTCATCATTTTTCAGTTTCATTAATGTTGGCTTTAAAAACATGACATGCACGCGGAATTCATGCCCAGATCTTAAAAAGTTGTCTAATCTCGAAATAACGAATCAAAGAGTTGAGTATGATGAAGATGAGGCTTTTAAGGAAATAAAAAGAGAACTGGATCAATTTAAGAATAAGCCTAATCCTAACTTATATGAAACTGAGGCAATTAACCTGGGAGATGCTGAAGAAATCATAGAAACAAAAATAAGCATTCATACCGAACAAAAGACGAGAGATGCCAGAATTCAAGTTTTGTTCGAGTATAGAGATGTATTTGCTTGGTCGTATGATGACATGCCGGGTTTGACTACCGATTTAGTGGTCCATAAGCTTCCCACATATCCTAATTTTCCACCAGTCCAACAAAAACAAAGGAAGTTTAAGGCAGACATGAGTGATAATATTAAAGAAGAAGTCACGAAGCAACTAAGTGCAAATGTGATCAAGGTCATCCAATATACTACATGGTTAGCGAACGTTGTGCCAGTGCCAAAGAAGGACGGGGAAAATTAGAGTTTGTGTTGACTATTGGGATTTAGATAAAGCAAGTCCAAAGGACAACTTTCCTTTACCTAACATTCATATCCTTGTGGACAATTGTGCTATGAGTCCAATCTTTCACGGATTGTTATGCCGGGTATCACCAGATTCTAATGGATGAAGAAGATGCAGAAAAGCCCGCCTTCACCACTCCATGGGGAACTTACTGTTATAGGGCCATGCCATTTGATTTGAAGAATGCAGGAGCAACTTACAAGAGGGCCATGACTACCATATTCCATGACATGATGCACAAAGAGATTGAGGTGTATGTTGATGACGTGATCATTAAGTTGAAAACACAAGATGATCATGTGCAAGACATGATAAAGTTCTTTGAAAGGCTACGAAGGTACAATCTCAAATTCAATCCAGCCAAATGTGCATTTGGAGTTCATTCTGGGAAGCTTTTGGGTTTTATAGTTAGTCGAAGAGGCATTGAGTTAGATCCCTCCAAGATAAAGACCATTTGAGAACTGCCTCCCCCGAAGAATAAAAAAGAAGTCATGAGTTTTCTTGGGAGGTTAAACTACATCAGCAGGTTCATTGCACAGCTTACAACCACATGTGAGCCTATATTCAAATTGTTGGTCCCGCCGTAACCTAATAGGCCTCTGTTTTTATATTTGTCAGTAAATGATACTTATATTGGTTGTGTTCTGGGTCAACATGATGCCACAGGCAAAAAGTATTAGGCAATATATTATTTGAGCAAAAAGTTTCCACTTATGAGACCAAATACAGTCTTTGGGAAAGGACATGTTGTGCCTTAACTTGGGTCGCTCAGAAGCTTAGGCATTATCTTTTGGTATATACAACTTACCTCATATCCTGAATGGATCCCGTGAAGTACATCTTTCAGAAGTCGATGCCCACTGGCAGATTAGCAAAGTGGAAAATCTTTCTCACAGAGTTTGATATTGTTTATGTCACTCGTACAGCCATGAAGGCACAAGCTTTAGCTGATCATTTGGCAGAAAATCCGGTTGATGATGATTATGAACCTTTGAACACATACTTCCCAGATGAATAGATTAATTTAGTTGAAGAAGTAGCCCAAGATGACAGTCAAATTTGGAAACTATACTTTGATGGGGCTGTTAACATTAAAGGCGTAGGGATTGGAGCAATTCTTGTATCACATATTGGGAAACATTTCCCTGCCACAACACGACTTCGTTTCTTCTATACAAACAACACAACAGAATATGAAGCTTGCATCATGGGTCTAATCATGGCAATAAACCTAAATGTGCATGAACTATTGGTGATGGGAGACTCAGATTTGCTTATTAGGCAAGCTCAAGACGATTAGGAAACTCGATACATCAACCTCATTCCATATATGCAATGTGTGGAAGATCTTAGCAAGAGATTTTAGTCCATCGAGTTCAGATATATTCCCAGGTTTCACAATAAATTAGCTCGTGCCTTGGTCACCCTGGCCTCAATACTTCCATATCCTGGTAATACTCACATTGACCCATTAAAAATTCAAATTCGGGATCAACATGATTATTGCAATACAATCGAAGCATAGCTAGATGGTGAACCATGGTACCGTGATATTAAACAGTTTCTGAAAACAAGAGAATATACAGAACATGCTAATAGGGATCAAAAGGGAACTATTAGGCGACTATCTAATGGTTTCTTTTTGAGTGGGGAAATCCTATACAAAAGAACCCCGGATTTGAATTTGTTGAGATGTGTGGATGCCAAAGAAGCTGAAGATATTATGAATGAGGTGCATTCGGGAGTTTATGGTCCGCACATGAATGGATATGTTCTAGCAAAGAAGATCCTTCGGGCAAGATATTATTGGCTTACTATGGAGCGAGATTGCTTTCGTTTTGTTCGCAAGTGCCACCAGTGTCAGATTCACAGTGATTTGATTCACTCGCCTCCTTCAGAGTTGTATCCTATGTTGGCTCCTTGGCCTTTTGTTTCTTGGGGAATGGACGCCATTGGCCCAATTGAGCCAAAAGCTTCAAATGGGCACAAATTCATCTTGGTTGAAATTGATTACTTTGCCAAATGGGTGGAAGCCATTACATTGAAAGCAGTTACCAAGAAAGCAGTAGTAAACTTCGTTCACTCCAACATCGTCTATCGTTTCAGTATTCCAAAAATCATTATTATAGATAATGTTGCTAATTTGAAAAGTTATCTGATGAATGAGGTATGTGAACAAGTGAAAATTGAGCAACGCCAGTGTACTCCTTACCAACCTAAAGCTAATGGAGTTGTTGAAGCTGCAAATAAGAACATCAAGAAAATTCTTAGGAAGATGGTCCAAGGGTCTAGACAATTGCAAGAAAAACTGCCTTTTGCTCTTTTGGGATACCGGACAACTACCCGTACATCAGTTGGCGCAACGCCCTACTTTTTAGTTTATGGAACTAAAGTAGTCATACAGGCAAAAGTTGAGATTCCCTCTCTCCGAATACTTGTTGGAGCTGGGATTGAAGACACTGAATGGGTGAAGTCACGACTGGAACAATTGAGTTTGATTGATGAAAAACGTTTGGCAGCAGTTTGTTTTGGTTAGTTATACAAACAAAGAATGGCACGCGCTTACAATAAGAAAGTGCGCCCAAGAAATTTGAGGTAGTACAGCTTGTTTTGAAACGCATCTTCCCACACACGGAAGAAGCAAAAGGAAAGTTCGCCCCAAATTGGCAAGGTTCTTACCTCATCAAGAAAATATTGTCAAAAGGAGTTCTACACTTGGCAGATATAGAAGGAAAGGTGACAGACATATCTGTCAATGCAGATGCGGTCAAAAGATACTATGTCTGACATGCTTTTGTTGGGGGCATTTGGTTTATACTTAGCATTCTCAGGTTGTGATGACGAAAGGCTATTATTCTCGCTACCCAAACACTGGTCAACCCTAGTTATCCCTTTGAAGCCTTGTTTATATTTATTTGTTTTACCCTCTTTTGGAACCAATGTACTTAAAATAAATCAAAATCAAATCAAATCACAAAAAAAAAAAATCAAAGCAGAGTTCTTGAACTACGTTCGACTTCATTCCAAAAGGATACGTAGGCAGCCTCTCTCTGAGGTTCAGTCACACCAAACAAAAAATCCATATTTCCCCAGTATTCAAAGAAACTGGGGCATGTTTTTATTTTTATTTTTCGACGATGTTCCATCAGATGGTTCCAAAAGTTGTAATTCAGCTGAGTAGTTCTCTTTACCTTTCCCTTTTATGACCTTGTAATCAGCTTTTGAAATGCTAAGTCAGTACACTTCGAGTGATACTTCAACCACTGCAAAGAGAGAAAAACAAATAAGAGAGTCTTATTTGTGAAAACCCTCACGGGCACTATAAGGCGATGGAGAGTTTAGAAACAAATGAGAGAGTCTTATTGGTGAAAACCCTTACGGGCACTATAAGGCGATGGTGAGTTGAGAAAACAAATGAGAGAGTCTTATTGGTGAAAAGCCTTACGGGCACTATAAGGCGATGGTAAGTTGAGAAAAAGGCAAATGAGAGAGGTCAATTGGTAAAAACCCACATAGGGCATATTTGATTGATTTTAGATCTTCTTATATCCTGGCACAAGCATGGTTAAAGAACTCAGTTTCAAAGAGAAGTTTACAAAAGATTTTGAGGAATAAACGGTTTAGACAGATCGGGTATCCAGTCCAAAGTGCATGTCATGTTCATTGATGTCAGCATATTCCTCCAGATAAGTCCTTTCTTATTTTTCCCTTGAAAGGGACGCTTCTTGATTAAGTTGCAACACTCATTGGTTCACCTACTGGTTTTCTTTCGTACTATTATTTTCAAGACCCTTTCAGTTAAATTTTTTCAAAGCAAAGCAAAGAAAATGCCACAAAATTGGTTACAGTTTCCCCATTACATGAAGCAAAAGTTTCTGGGCATAAATAGTATGGCAAAAGCTATAAAGCTGACTTTGATATTCCTTGTCAAACAAAGGCTTGAAGGACTTAGCAATGTTTCAAGGCTCAACAAAATTTACTCATCAAAAGTTGTTTTGGGGAACAAAGTTGTTTGCACCATAGATGCAAAGGATGATAGGTGCAAAATAGTCATGTATTGATGTTGAGAAAGATGATCTTCACAGAGTAAAGGAAGAATCTATCGACAATTTGTACGATCATCGACATGATGGTTCTCCTAACAAGTGTAATGGACGCAAGTTCAAGTCACCCAAGAAATCAAGGCCACAAAATCACCACCATTTTAAAACTAACGAATCTTTCTTTGTTTAGAACAGGAAAAGAATAGTTTAGTGAAACAGTTCGTGGAAAGACGAACACCACCAAAAGGAGTTCTCAAATCCATGATTACCTTCCAATATAAATTTAAGCAGGTTATTTTTAGTTTCATTATAGGGAATCAACACCAAATTATCAACGCATCATACAACATCCCCTGGTTGCATCATTTTGTTTCCAACACAGGGTACAGCATCCCCTGGTTGAATTTTTTCTACATAGGGTACAACATTCTCTAGTAGCATTTCAGAGTGCCACGAGCCTCATCTTGTTGACAACACAGGGTACACCATCCCTTGGTTGCATTATTATTTTTCAACACAGGGTACACTATCCCCTGGATGCATTATTTTCTGTCAACACAGGGTACACCATCCCCTGGTTGCATTATTTTCTCTCGACACAGGGTACAACATCCCCTGGTTGTCTCATCTTGTTGTCAACACAGGGTACACCATCCCCTGGTTGCATTATTTTCTGTCAACACAGGGTACAACATCCCCTGGTTGAATTATTTTCTACATAGGTTATAACATTCCCTAGTAGCATTTCAGAGTGCCACGAGCCTCATCTTGTTGTCAACACAGGGTACAACATCCCCTGGATGCATTGGTTTCTGTCAACACAGGGTACACCATCCCTTGGTTGCACTATTTTCTATCGACACAGGGTACAACATCCCCTGGTTGTCTCATCTAGTTGTCAACATAGGGTACACCATCCCCTAGTTGCATTATTTTCTGCCAACACAGGGTACAACATCCCTTGGTTGAATTATTTTCTACATAGGGTATAACATTCCCTAGTAGCATTTCAGAGTGCCACGAGCCTCATCTGTCAACACAGGATAAACCATCCCCTGGATGCATTAATTTTCTGTCAACACAGGGTGCACCATCCCCTGGATGCAATATTTTCTGTCAACATAGGTTACACCATCCCCTAGTTCCATTATTTTCTGTCAACACATGGTACACCATCCCCTGGTTGCATGATTTTCTGTCAACACAGGGTACAACATCGCTGGTTGTCTCATCTTGTTGTCAACACATGGTACACCATCCCCTCGATGCATTATTTTCTGTCAACACAGGGTACAACATCCCCTAGTTAAATTATTTTCTACATAGGGTATACCATTCCCTAGTAGCATTTAAGAGTGCCACGAGCCTCATCTTGTTGTCAACACATGGTACATCATCCACTTATTGCATTATTTTCTGTCAACATAGGGTACAACATCCCCTGGTTGTCTCATCTTGTTGTCAACAAAGGGTACACCATCCCCTGTTGCATTATTTTCTGTCAACACAGGGTACTCCATACCCTGGTTGCATTATTTTCTGCCAACACAGGGTCCAACATCCCCTGGTTGCATTATTTTTTCTTTCTTTTTCAATTCATTATTTTTGCAATAGCAATGATAATTTAATGTGTTTTCAATAACTCACAAAAATTTCCTAGTGCAAACTGGGGCAGGGAATTTTTATTCGTTTTGTGTTTTGTGATGGCTTGTAGGTTTCTCTGCAAAGCACGGATTAGATATGCAAAAAGTAAGATTTTAGCTCTCCTTAGAGAAAGTGTAACGTTTGATCTCAATACCAGCTGCAACCAGCTTTGACGTAATGCATGCAGAGACATATGGCCAAGATCTTTCTTCCTATCATCTGATCGAGAAACAAGCATGCGAGAATAATTTATAGTCTGTTGCATCATGAGCATCAAGTTTCTTCTAAAGTCAACGAAAAAGCAAGTCAAGAATCAAAAAAAGACTCCAGACGACATTTAGATAGGAATTTTATAACTCTTAGATTTCATGAATATGTAATTTTCTTTTCATTTGGATGTAATAGTAGGAACCGCGGATTGTAACCTTGACGGAACTTCGCTCGACTCTCTTTCCGAGAATACTCTGTCACTCTTCTTCCACTTGAACTACACGTGACCTGATTCCCTTATAACCCGGGATATGTATGCTGCCTAAAACAAAGGCTCGGTCACATCTTTTTCTTCTCTACTTTTCCTTTTTAAATAATAGTGAGGTAAAAAATCAATCACCTTGTTCATTCTCTTCGCTTGAAAACTCTTCATGTTTCCAAGAAAAGAGGGGCATGCTGTGAACACCTAATTTTTGACCTCACCCAAATTCTATACTATATTAGTGTAAATATTTATATCTTAATATATAAACTTTTATCTTTCTCTTAATAGGATTCATTTATGAAAATTTGGAAAAAAATACAAAAAAGTATTATTTGCATTTTTATAGTATAACTTTTGTTCCTACTTTTATATATAAGAAAATTTATAATATATATATATATATATATATATATATATATATATATATATATATATATATATATTATATTTGGCTTCTTCTAATTTTAAATGTAAGCTATAGTATTTTTCATAGTATAATTTAAACTATAATGTAAATATTTTGTTTTCTTACAGTTTTCTTTAAATCTAAAGTAAGTTTTATATGCGTGTGTGCATTTTTTATCTTCTTTTATTTAATTAAAAAGAGGGTTAGGAAAATTTAATTAAATATATATAAAGATTAAAAAATATATAAATAATAAAAAATAAAATAAAATAAAACAACCCAACTTCCCCACTTCCCCACTTCACGTAACTTTCTTTCCCACTAACTCTCACGTTCCTAACTTCCCAATCCCCACTTCCCCACTTTCTTAGAAGTTATAAAACTACTCATACTCATCTATATAAAGAGAAAGAAACTTCTGCTATAAAAAAAGAGAGAGGGGACAACAGAATCGTAAAAAGAAAAAGAAGGAAAGACAATTGAAAAAAAAGAGGGAGAAGAAAGGGCAGAGAGAACGAAAAAAAAAATTTGGCTAAGTAATTGAATCTAAAGTTGGAGTTTCGAATTTATTTCGTGGTTTCGAGTCCGCGGGTTCTAGAAGTTTGATAATTAGTAGATTAAATCGATTATTGAGTAGAATTTTTGCAAAAGGTAACACTCAATATTGTTGTATAGATTAAACATGATTTATGAGATCTATGTTTCCTCAAAGTTTGAACTTTATTTTAATTTGCTTGTGATTTTTGCTAGAATCATATATTTGTGCTCTTATTTGTTATATGATAAGATAGAAAAAGTTGGTTAAATTTTGTTTTCTTCTTTATATGTAATATTTAATATGTGTGAACAATTTCCATACTGATTCATGAATTTTGAGGAGCCTATTAATAAAGGAATAAAAATTTTGCAAATCAAGTCATTCTTTTTCTTTCTTGCTTTCATTATCAACTTATCTATTTTTACTATTTATTCTCGTCAATTTGATAAAATGTTCCGTTGCTTAAATTTAAGATTTTTATATTTAAATAGTCATCTGTAGTAATTGTATTGCAGTTGCTTAATGAAAGATGCATTTGAATAGTAAAATGTGATGGAAACATTTATAAAAATATTTGGTCTTACTATTTAAATAGAATTCACACCTGAACTGTACATTTCCTTAATATTTGTTGATTTGATATCTTAAATAAGTTATGTGAATTTTGCATGAACATAGTAAAATTTTTATTTAATTTAAGTTGGATATTAGATTCAATATGCAGTAAGTTACCTAAATAAGGGACTATAAAGGTTGGACTAACATTAATAATGCTTGGGCGCGGTGGTTTGCATGAGAACTGACCCAAGGTTAATAAATCAAAATCACGCTCATTTCTTCTATAATTGTGTAATTGTTATATTTGGTCCAAATGGCTAAAATGCCTTTCTTCCACAAAGATATTCTTCCATAACTCGTAGCCTTCACAATAATCTCAAACTTAGGAAAGAAATAAATCATGAATACGCTAGAATGCTTTAGGCCTGCAATTTATTAATTAAATCATTGTAATAGTGTACAGGTTCGCGTGACATGATTATGACTCCCAAAATAAATCAAAGTATGCGTTCGCGCAACTTCAACCAAACTTTTTTCTTAAAAAATAAACAAAGTGTTACTAATTGTGCACATGTTTGTGTGGCATGATCTTTAACGTGCCAATGAAAAAGAGTATACATACGCGTAACTAAATTCTTTAATTATGAACTATCAAGTGATTAAAAGGGGTTTAAAGGTAAATGCACATAGGCTCTAAAGATGAGTCGCTAAACAATTTAAGCCAAGTAATAATTACTAAGCGACCGTGCTAGAACCACGGAACTCGGAAATGCCTAACACCTTCTCCCGGGTTAACAGAATTCCTTATTTTGCAGACTTTAAAAATAAAATTTTCCCCGATTTAGGATTTAAAATAAACCCGTGACTTGGGACACACCGAATAAACTATTCCAAGTGGCGACTCTAATAAATACAATAATACCATTTCGAATAAATTCAATTTAATTTGAAAAATTCTCATACCTCTTCGGGTGTGTAAAAAGGAGGTGTGACTCATGAAATTTTAGTAAACAAAAGCTGAGGGTCAGCAGGCTCAAGCAACAATATAATCAACAGGAATCAATTGCTCATGAGCAATTAAGAACCCAGGACTGATGCTAAATAACCAAGAAGATTTCAATCCAAACTGAAACCAGCAAAAAAAACCACTCAAATAGCTCAATGAACCTCAACCAGCTAAAATATGAACCCAGGACAAGTGCTGAAACCATAGCACTTTAAATAAGCATATTTTAGGTCATTTTTCATCCATTGGAGCTAAAACATATATTAAACAGTTGAAATTAGGATTTTGTTGAGGAAAAAGGGATCCAATGGAACAGTAAACCACTAAATTTCAGAGAATTTGATAACTTTGATAAGCTTTGGATTTCTGGAAACTTTTCAATTTTTTAAGATTTTTTAGGCTTCAAAATTTCTGGCAATTTTTTAGAGATTTTCAGACGGTGTAACCAAGCTTTAAATTTTGAATGAATTGGGGTTCCCCTTTTATAGCTAAAGGCTAGGGCAACCCCTTTATTTTATTTTAACCATTAGTCCCTCTTTTAATTTTTAGATTTTACTTACTTGGTCCTTTATTTTCTGACTTGTTTCCCAAGTGGACCAAAACTACTGAATTTCATACTATAGCCCTCTTTTAGAAGAGTTTAAAGGATTCCAGCATTGTTTCCTATTGATAGAATACATATGCTACCCTTCTTTTTATCCTGAAATTACCATAACTAAATCAACTAAACCCAATACTACCCTTCTAGTATACTAAAACTACCATTTCTAATAAGTTAAATCTTAAAAACTAATTAATGCTACCTAATAGCTATAACCAAACCATAATCAAATCTGAAATACTACTCAGAAATAATCAAAATCAACTCAAAATTCTCAAACTACTGGAACACAAGTTCAAGCCAAAGGTTGAAGTTAACATAATTTAAAGAAAACATGCAAAGCTACAACTACCATGCCACCTTATTATTGAAAACTAATTCTAATTCATACCATTATCAAGTTATCAACTAAAAGGTAGAAAGTTCATAGAACAAGAACTGAAGCTAAGCTAAAAATTAAAACTAATGCGACAGAATCATCAAGTAAAATATGCACAAATAGGAACCAGAAGTTGATTTTAGTTAGACTAACTAAAGCAAAAGAAACTTGGTCGAACACTAAAACTTATGGAATTATCAAAACAAAATAAAAATGCAATCAAAAAATGAATACTCCTATATTTAAGAACTATTCAATATTTCCAATCAACACAAGCCATCAGAACTAAAGCCAGGCAAAATCGTCAACAGAAGAAGGAAAATAAAAACAATCAAAAGAAAAATAAAAACTTATTGATTTGGTCTTCAACTATACTTGACTGGATTTTCCTTGAATCCCCAAGCGGAGTTACATGTTTGTTTTTTATCAAAAGGAACATCAAACATCGTTTGGGAACCCAAATATGGCTTTGAAAGTCCGTCTCAAAACTTGGTTAATTTTCAGATTTGAAATTCGAAACATTTGAGGGTCGTTCGGAGGACACAAGCTTCGTTTTTTGGGTAGAGGAGGCCAAGGGGATTATGGGGTGTATTTTTGGGAGCCATTGGAGCGGGCGGTGCCGTGAACGGCGGAGCAGCCGCTCCTTTGATCGGATATTTGAGGCGTTTGGCTGGGTTTCGAGGGCTGAGTTATGGGGGTTGGAAGAGGAGAATACGGGGAGTATGTGGTGTTAATTTGGGTAGATTTGGAGTTACGCCGCCGCCGCTGGCAGGCGGTGAAGAGGTGGGGATACGGTGGTGTTACACCAGAGGGACTTTAGGGTTACACAGGGAAAAAGTACTATGTTTCTGGGGCATGGGGTATTATACGACACTTATATAGTGTAACGTCCCCCGCATCTCGATCGTTTGATCAATATCATCCAACGACTCAGATTTATTTGGTGTAAACCACGCCCTTTTGGACCTGGGCATTCTTGGACCGAGTGGGGGCTTTGGGTTTGGGTTAAATTTAACGGGTCTGGTGGTTTTGGGCCAAGTTTATTGCTAGAAATGGACAAATCATGGTATTTAATAAAGACCCAAGTTATGTACATTTTTCTCTTTATTTTTTATTATATTTTTCAAATTTTTATAATGAAAAATAAAAATAACTAAAACATTTTAATTTCCACAAAGTAGTTAATTAACCATCTAAAATAACCTAAATTCTAAATTAAAAAGGGAAATTAAGTAAATGTAACAATAACAATTTTTTGTTATTTTCAATATTGATTAACTAATAACCTAAAAGAAAAAATATAAAAATTAAGTCAGAAATGAAAACATGCTATTTTTGTATTTTTTATGAATTACATTAATTAAAATGCGCAACATGCAGATAAACACAAAATTATATGATTAATTCCTAAAAATTCAAATAATAAGAAAATGCAAATAAACACAAAATCACGCAATTAATTCCTAAAAATTCAAATAATAAAAGGAAAAATACAAATAAACACAAAATCATAAAATTAATTCCTAAAAATTCAAATAATATAAAAAATTCCTAATTTTAATGAATGTTACACGAACATTTCGAGCAAGGCAATAATCACGTGCTCACAGTTGCTCCTCTTTGCTCGGAGACACGAAGGGTTTCCGGGAAAAGATAAATGAGCAACTGAGATATTGTTTCCTGCTCTAATTCCATGAGAAGCATTTCGAAAACTGTCTGACCGAACCCTGCTTCAAAGGTTGCCTACATATCCTTGGCTATAAAGGAATCAGGTCAGTATAGTTCTGGAGTGTTTGGTAGCTAGGACTACCATGAGCTGTGATTTCACTGCTGATGCTACTGCTACTGCTTGCTGACCTACTTATTACACCAAAAGGAAATCAAAAATAAGCTAGTTATGCCTACCAACTATAAGTTACAAGATTCCTATCTATAAATCACTTGTAGCTTGATCTTGAGTCGTAGTTGGATTCACTGTGGACCCCGATCTGAATCTTGATGCTCGTAAGTTGTAGGTTCCGGTTCTTTCTTCAGCATTGAAATCAAGTAGCACATGCACGACTTGTGACTTTGAATCAAATTTGGGCCATCCGCATCTTTCTTTTCAACCATTCTGAATTTGTTTCCTTTTTGTTCTTTTTTTCTTTTCCTTTGTCCTGGATTGAGATTCGCTATTCCGGTCATCTCAAATCATGTACCTTGAGGTAAAACGTGTTCGAACATCAAAACCAACAAACGAACAAAATTTTCTGCCCCAGTTTTCACTAGGTAAATTTTGTGAGTTATTTGTAGCACAAATCTAACTATTTCTATTGAAAACAATAAAAATCAAGATTGTTTATTTTTGGAAAGATTACCAGGTTATGCTGGTAGATGGTCGGGTTGTGCCGGGAGAAGAAACGGGTCACTGCTAGGGATAAGAGGAGAATCCACGGGTTATGCCGAAATAGGAATAAAGAGTCTTTGCTGGGGAAGAGGAAGAAAATATCCACGGGTTATGCCGGGACGTATGACAGATTCCTAGGTTATGCCAGGGAGATCCGCGAGTTATGCCGGGATCGAAAAAGACTCCTAGGTTATGCTAGCGGGATCCGCGGGATATGCCGGAATTTGGAAAAAGACTCATAGGTTATGCTAGGGGGATCCGGGGGTTATGCCGGAATTTGAAAGAAAAAGGTTCCTGGGTTATGCCAGGGGCATCCGCGGGTTATTCCGGGATAGGAAGAAAAGACTTTTGGGTTATGCCAGGGTAATCCACAGGTTATGCTGGGATTAAGAAGAGGTCTCATGGGTTATGCCAGGGAATCCATGGGTTATGCTGGGATAGGAGGAAAAAAACACCTGGGTTATGCCAGGGGAATCGACGGGTTATGCCGGAATTAAAAAAAGGGCTCCTAGGTTATGCCAGGGGAATCCGCGGGTTATGCCGGGATTAAGAAAGATTCCTAGGTTATGTTAGGGAGATCCGCGGGTTATGCCAGGATAGGAAGAATAAAAGTCTCTTGGGTTATGCCAAGGGAATCTGCGGGTTATGCCGGGATTAAAAAGAACAGATTCCTAGGTTATGCCAGGGGCATCCGCGGGTTATGCCGGGATAGGAAGAAAGAGACTCATGTTGGGGAAGAAAAGAGAAAGACCCTCAGTTTATGCTGGGGAATGCTGAGGAATGAAAGAAAAGAAGTCCCTCAAATTATGCTGGGGATAGAGAGAAAGGAAAGAACCTTAGGTTATGCTGGGGATAGAAGGAAATTGGTCCCCAGGTTATGCTGGGAATGAAAGAAAAAGAAGTTCCCTCGGGTTATGCTGGGGATTTACAGAAAGAAAGGTCCCTCAGGTTATGCTGGGGATGGAGAGAGGAACCCTCGGGTTATGCCGGGGAATAAAGGAAAGGAATCCTCAGGTTATGCTGGGGAGAACGGAGTATGATCCTCGGGTTATGCCGGGGAGGTCCACAGGTTATGTTGGGGAGGTCCACATGGGCATTGGACTTTGATTTTCTTTCTTTCTACCTTTCTACTTCTGAAGCGTCAGCCATCATAGCTAGCCGGGATCGCCTAGATGCGTCCGCTGAGGTTGGATATTTTAGTCCTTGCCAGGCGAGCCCTATGAAACCGGTCTTACAACCTTTATTTGCAGAATAGTCATGAAATCAAAGTTAAGCCGAATGGGATTCAAGGAAGCTGCAAATGCAATCATATGGATTCAGAGAGAAGTGTCCCTTTCGGGAAAAAGAGAAGGACTTATCTGGGAGTGCATGCCGACTTCAAATGGACATGACATGCTTCTTGGACTAGATGAACGACCCGTACACATTTACTATTATTGTGAACTATTTTTCAACCTTTAAAAACCGGGGAAACCCACCCGGACTTTTGATGATGATATATCATTCTTTTCGGCCGACAGCGCCCTTTGCGGGTTTTCGCCAATCGACCCCTCTCATTTCTCTTCTCATATTGCCCGATAGTGCTCTTTTACGAGTTTTCACTAAACGGCTCTCTCATTTTTATTTTCTCTACTCGCCATCGCCATATGGTGCCCATGATTTTCACCGATAAGACTCCCTATTTTATTTCTCTCAATTTGAATTGTGCCAAATCCCAACAATGGCGTTTGTCGTGTCCCTGCCTTTGCCAATCGATCGGACAGACTTGGGCAAGGTTTTTGGTAAAGGAAATTGGATGGAGACTACAACTTTGGAACCATTTTGGCGGGTTCATGGCCGAAACATTACATTATCTGGCCCTGTTTTGTTTTTGGGGAACAGGGGTTTTTATTGATATGACTGAACCTCAGGGAAAGGCTGCCTACGTATCCTTTCGGAATCAAGTTAGACGTAGTTCAGGAAGTGTTTCCTAAGCTAATTTGTTTGTTGTTTCTCTTCTTCTTTTTTTCATTATTCATTCATCGTTTTTCATTTTTCTTTTTTTTTTGTTTTCTTTTTATTTTGTTTTTTTGTTTTTTTTTCTTTTTTTTTTTGAATAGTACTTCCGGGTTCCAAAGAGGGTGATTAAAGAAACGTAACCGGCTCAAAGGGTTTGCGAAGTATTGATAGTGTTTAGGGTAGCGGGAAAGAAAATCCTTCGTCATTTCAACTAGCCTGAATCATTGCTGCAGGGAGTTCAAACGTAATACCTTTTTACTGCATCTGCATTCACTGTTGTTTCGGGATCGTCTCCTTCGACGTCACCCAGGTACAATGCTCCTTTGGACAGTATCTTTCTAATAATGTATCGAACTTTCCAATTGGCAGAAAACTTTCCTTTAGCTTCCTGATGGTGAGGGAGCATACGTGTCAATACAAGCTGTCCGACTTCGAAATTCATAGGGCGCATTTTCTTGTTGTAAGCGAGGGCCATTCTTTGTTGGTATATCTGCCCATGACAAACCGCGGCCATTCATTTTTCGTCAATTAGTGAAAACTGCTCCAGATGAGTCTTAACCCACTCACTATCCTTAATTTTTGCTTCGACATTATCCGGAGCGAAGGGATTTCTACCTCTGTGGGAATAACAGATTCAGTTCCATAGACCAACAAATATGGAGTTGCCCCTACCGATGCGCGCACCGTGGTGCAATATCCAAGCAATGTAAAAGGAAGCTTTTAATGACATTGTCTTAAGCTTTGAATCATTTTTCTCAAAATCTTCTTAATGTTCTTGTTAGCTGGTTCGACGGCGCCGTTGACTTTGGGCCGCTAAGGAGTGGAGTTTCTATGTGTTATCTTGAATCGTTCACATATTTTTTGCATCAGACAACTATTCAGATTGGCAGCATTGTTTGTAATAATGGTTGCAGGAATACCGAAGCGGCAAATGATGTTGGAATGCACAAAGTCTACCACAGATTTCTTGGTGACTGACTTAACTGCGATGGCTTCGACCCACTTTTTAAAGTAATCGATAGTAACAAATATGAATCTATGTCCATTTGAGGCTTTTGGTTTGATTGGCCCAATGACTTCCATGCCCCAGGCAGCGAATGGCCAGGATGATGACATTGGATGCAATTCACTTGGCGGTGCATGAGTCAAATCACAGTGCACCTGACATTGACGGCATTTCCGAACGAAGCTGAAGTAGTTTTTCTCCATGGTCATCCAGTAATAACTCGCCTGAAGAATTTTCTTTGCCAATACATACCCGTTAATATGAGGCCCACACACTCCCGAGTGTACTTTGTGCATAATCTTTCTGGAATCCTCGGTATCAACACATCTTAGCAGGTTGAGATTTGGGGTCCTCTTTTATAAGATATCACCACTCAAGATGAAACCACTCGCGCACAGTCGGATGGTTATTTTTTTATCCCCGGTGGCTTGCTCGAGATACTTTTGTGTTTTCTGAAATTTCTTGATATCATAATATCAGGGTTGAGTGCTGGATTCTTCCTCGGTCACATTACAATACCCATGCCTTTCCCTGATTTGGATTTCCAATGGATTGATGTAGGTGTTTCCGGGGTAAGGCAACATGGAGGCCAAAGTTGCGAGTGCATCTGCTAACTCATTGTGACAGCGAGGAATGTACCTGAACTGTACTAACTTGAATCGTTTGTTTGGATCCTCTACATGTTGTTGATAAGGGCTGAGGTTGACATCTCTTGTTTCCCACTCTCCTTAGGCTTGCCGTATAATCAGGTATGAATCCCCCATGATTAATAATTCATCGACGTCTTGGTCAATAGCCATATTCATGCCCATGATGCAAGCCTCATATTCACCTTTGTTTTTGGTGAAGAAAAACTGACGTCGTGATGTGGCTGGGTAGTGATGACCAGTGGGTGAAATTAAGATTGCCCCAATTCCTACACCATTTGCATTTACTACTCCATCGAAGAACATTTTCCAAGTAGTGAAGTCTTCAGATGTTGCCTCCACCGAATTCACTTCTTCATCCGGGAAATAGGTATTTAACGGTTGATATTCATCATCAACTAGGTTCTCGGCTAGATGATCTGCTAATGCTTGGGTCTTCATCGTCGTGCGAGTGAAATAGACTATGTCGAACTCGGTGACCATGATTTTCCATTTCACCAACTCCATGTGGGCATCGGTTTTTTGAAATATGTACTTCAAAGGATCCAACCTAGTTATGAGGTAGGTGATGTGGGCCTGCAAGTGATGCTTTAGCTTTTGGGCCACCCATGTTAAGGCACAACAGGTTTCTTCTAGCAAGGCGTATTTGGCCTCATAACTAGTAAACTTCTTGCTCAGGTAATAAATGGCCTTCTCCTTCTTTCCAGTGACATCATTCTGCCCGAGAATGCTACCAAAAGAGTTCTCCAGGACCGTCAAATATAGAAACAATGACCTTCCCGGTTCCGGCGGGACCAAGACTAGTGGATTAGACAGGTAATCTTTAATTTTTTCAAAAGCTTCTTGACACTCGTTAGTCCATTTAATTGTTGCATCCTTTTTCAACAACCTAAATATGGGCTAACATGTAGAAGTCAACTGGGCGATGAATCAGCTAATATAATTCAGTCTTCCCAACAGGCTTATTACATCCTTCTTGGTTTTTAGAGGAGGTAGCTCTCGAATAGATTTTATCTTTATTGGATCCAGCTCAATACCTCTCCGACTGACGATGAACCCCGGGAGCTTGCCCGATGAGACCCCAAATGCACACTTGGCTGGATTTTATTTCAAATCATACTTGCGAAGCCTTTCAAAGAACTTTTTCAGGTCTCGTACATGATCACCTTGAGTCTTGGACTTGATAATCACATCGTCCACATATACTTCTATCTTCTGATGCATCATGTCGCGGAAGATAGTGGTCATAGCCCTCATATATATTGCCCCAGCATTCTTTGAACCAAAAGGCATAACCTTGTACCAATAAGTACTCCAAGGTGTGGTGAAGGAAATATTCTCAGCATCTTCCTCCTCCATCAACACCTGGTGATATCCTGTTTGGCAGTCCACGAAAGACTGTATCTCGTATTTGGCGCAGTTGTCAACAAGGATGTGGATATTGGGCAAAGGGAAATTATCTTTTAGGACTGGCCTTGTTTAAATCTCTGTAGTCTACACAAACTTGGGTTTTCCCGTCTTTCTTTGGAACCGAGACTACATTGGCCAACCATGTGGTGTACCAAACCACTCGGATTACTCCTGCCTCCAACTATCTTGTGATCTCCTCTTTGATTTTATCGCTTATATCAGGTTTGAACTTTCTCTATTTTTGTTGGATTGGAGGCATTTGGGGTATGTAAGCAACTTATAAACCACCAAATCAACAATCAACCCTGGCATATCGTCGTAGGACCAAGAAAATACATCTTTGAATTCAAAAAGAAGTTGCATCAATAAGTCTCGGATTTCCTCATGTACACGGATGTTTATTTTGGTTTCCCTGGTTTCGTCGGGACCACCCAAGTTAACCGGTTCGGTATCATTTAGATTTGGTTTAGGTTTATTTTCAAAATGTTCCAGTTCTCGATTGATTTCCCTAAAAGTCTTTTCTTCGTCATACTCCAGTTCTTGGTTCATGATTTCACAATTAGGTGGCATGTTCGGATCGGGGCATGAAGTGCGCGAGCATGTCATATTATTTAAAGCCGCATTATTGGAACTGAAAGAAATGATATAAAAGGAAAACAGCAAAATCAGAAAGGATAAAAGAATGTTGACGATGAAATATTGATTTCATTTCTTTGAAATTGTAAGATAACAGCGTTTACATTTGGAAATTAAAGGACAAAATACTAAAGGAAAACACCCGAGTTATACCCTGAACTAACTCGTGATGCAAGTAAAGATGGCAAGGCAGGACTATCGGGCCTCCCGCTTGACTGGGAAAGGCGTAGTCCTCCAATTTTGCAATTTGGCATCCGATCCCATGTAGAGCGCCTCAGTGGTGCTCGATCCTTCTCCAAGCTGGACCATGTTTGATTCATACAATAACATTGAAGAATCTCTTCGCCATTCTTTCCAATTCTTCCACAGAGGTATGAGCCGGTACGTAAGCCTCATTAAGAGTTTTGGCTAACACCTTCTGGTGCTCCGGAGAATCCATCACCAAGGATAACAAAGGGACTTGTTCAGGAGACTTCCGCAGTTGGTCCATTACTTCATAGTTCGGCATTTTCATCTTTCAAAAGAAATCCTCCGCCTCTTCGGCGCTTACCGGCTTCTTGAGTGGGAATCACCTTTTGGTAGCACTAATCACTTCCTCCAAGTCATTATATTTCTTTAAAGGGTGGCTTTCTTGAGTTTCCCAGTGATTTCATTGCCTTTGTATGTCACCACTATTTCTTGATAGTTCCAAGGGACTGCAGAAGGGTCTGTCATAGGCCTCTGAGGTGCTCGACCAACTACCATGGGCTAATTCAGCCTTGGCGGTTTAGTTGCCCCCACACCACATAGGTTCCTTTGGATTCGTACATCGTCCTGTTTAACTCAAACCTCTTTGGGGGACTCGGAGTTGGTTACTTTTCTTGATGACCCCCTAGGACGTAAAGGACAGTTTCTTTGACGGGTGCCGGCTCAGTTTTAGTTTCAACCTTCTTTTCAGCTTCCGAGTGCGTGGTTTCATTCATTTTCTTTTCTTCATCTTTCTTAGAGGTCTCTCTTGGCTTCTTATCTGCGTCAGCAATAGCTATTATGGCTTTCGAAGCAGGGTCAAATTCTTTTTCTTCGCATATCATCCCGATTACTGGTCTGTTGTTGTGGGCCGGCAACGGGTTGTTAGTCACATTCGGGACATCTTCATCCCTGAACACTATTTTCCTTTATTCTATTAGATCCTCCACAACTCACATTAGAGTCCAACAATTTTCTATATCGTTCCCTTCAGCCCCTGAATGATAAGCACATCAGACACCCCATTGGTAAGAAGGTGACTCGGAGTTTTGTCTGTTCGGAGGCACAGGCTGCAAGAGACCCATCTGGACCAGCTTTGGGAACAGGCTAGAATAAGACTCCCCAATTGACGTAATGTTTTGCCTTCTGGGTGGCTCCCTGGGACGGAAATTATTTTGAGGAGGGCGGGGATTATAGTGGTTTTTACGGAGGCTGGTTTCTCGGGGCCTGGTTCCTGTTGACCTGCTGCTGCGGTCGTGCAAATGGTTGGGCATTCATAACTGCATAAGGTTGGGGAGCATAATGCATGTCTTGATGGGGATAATAGTGTTGCGAGGTTCTTTCCGTGAACATGGGCCTGTGAGCATGATTTCTTCTAATACCAAAGGCTGCCATCGAAGCTTCTTCTTTCGTTTTGTTCCTTGCGACTCCTCCCGCCCCGCCTTGGATGGCCTGGGAAGTTGCCCTGATGGCTGACTGACATAAAATTCTCCCTGTTTTCAAACCATTTTCTACAATCTCGCCAATATTGATTGCTTCCGCAAAAGGCTTGCCCATTGGTGACATCAGATTTTGAAAATAATCTGCTTCTTTGGTCTGGAGAAAAATAGTGACCATCTCTATCTCATCCATAGGCGGCTTTACCCTTGACGCCTGTTCGCGCCACTTAATAGCATATTCTCTGAAACTCTTTGAAAGCTTCTTCTTCAAATTGGCCAAGGAGTTCCTGTCTAGCACAATGTCAATGTTGTACTGAAATTGCCTTATAAAATCTCTAGCAAGATCATCCCAGATATGACATCGTGAGACGTCTTGGTCCATATACCATTCTTATGAAATGCCTACCAGACTCTCTATGAAGTACGCCATTGACAGTTCTTCTTTTCCGCCTACCCCACACAATTGGTTGCAATACTCTTTTAGATGAGCAATGGGGTTGCCATGACCATCATACTTTTCATACTTTTGTGTTTTAAATCCCATGAGAATATGTACATGCGGGAACATGCACAGGTCTGTGTAAGAAACGCTCTTTTGCCCACTCAAGCCCTGCATGTTCTTCAAGTTTTGCTCGAGGCTCTTCAGTCTTCTTGATATCTCATCTTGTTCGGGCATTTTAGGAGTTTTATCATGCACTGGTGTAAGTTCATATGGTGGTTGAGGATAAGTGTATGTGGGGTATGAAGGAGGCTCATATTGGTAATTGGGAGTTTAAAATGTGAAAGTCGTCAGATCAAACATGGGTCTCGGCACTGCGGGGTGTGCTGTGGCTGCACATGGGGGAGCCGTAAAAATATTGGGGACTATGCCTGAGGTGAACATCTGAGGGCGTACTTTATAAGGGGCTCCAAAAAAATCGGCCGGTATGGTAGGCTGCCCCAAGAGGATGTTTGGATGGCTGATGGAAACAGTGGAACTACCCCCCGGCCTTGGGAAGAGCTCAGGAAATCCAGGGATGTCACTCGAATGCTCTTTTGCATTCGTCCATGCATCCCACATCTCCATGACCCTAAGTCGTAGGATCCTATTTTCTTCGGCTGCCACAGACTCTAAAGTCGGGATACCTGTAACCGGACTATCTTCTGAGATGGGAATTGCCGACAAAGTCATTTTCGATGACATTTCTGCGCTTCCTTTCGATCTGGTGAAATATCGATGTGATGCCAGTTTACGATAAACCAACCACCATTTCTAAAACCTGGACTGGAATTTGCGTAACAGCAACAAACAGTTAGTTTGAGACAAATAACAGATAGGGAATCGCACATTGGGGCGTGATGCACCTATACAGTTAACGGATGTCTACATGTTTCCGATGGTCGCATGTGTCATCCTGGCATTTATTCCAATATTCCCTTTTGATTTCCACTCTTATTTTCTTGCTTTCCCCTTTTTGTATTTTTCTTCCTCTCTAGGTTTCCTTTTGTTTTGGTTCTTATTTTTTTCTTTATTCCTCTCTCTTTTCTTTTGTGGCTTTCGTTTTTATTTTTAAGAATAAGGTCGAATCCTATGAATATTGCCTACGTATCATGCCCCGCATGAATCTGACCGAGCGTAGTTCATGAAAAATAAAAGTGAAGCAATAAAATATTTTTGGAATTTCAATTTTCATAATAACAAACTTCTGTTAGAAGGACTGACAGATTTAAATAGGCAACTAGCAGACTTTGACATAAGAAAAACTACAGACTCGAAGCATAATTAGCCATGCGTAAAAGAAAATACAAACTCTAGAACAAACTGACAGACTCTAAAGAAAAGTTTCCAGAAATCACGAATACATTAGGGCTTCAATTGCTCCTGGAGCCCGCGAGGCATCGTTCAGCCTTGCCGCAGGTCGACTAGCTAAATCTTCTTGTAGGTGATGAAGGTCTTCCATTACGCGACGAACAAAAAACATCACGGTGACAAAGAACAAAGATCTAGGTATGTCCTCGCATCTGTTACATTTCATTGTGATGTAGTGATCAATTCATTTGATTCTTTCTCGTATGACACCTTTCTCATACAATAACCGCCCAATCTGTTCAGTTCTTGCTCCCAAAATTTGTTCGGCTGCTTGATTCCGCTTTTGAAGCTGTTGCAAATCCGATTCTAATATTGCCAATGCTGTGAAACAATGTTCCCTTTCAGTTTTGATCTCTTTTGCTTGTTTGAGCATTTTTCTTTCCGCGATGACGACCCTTTTCTCTAACCCTGACACCTCGCCGTCGAACTCTTGTTTTAATTGCCTAATCAAACGTGCTCATTCAGCCGCATTTTCAACCAATGTTTCCGAGCCCTGGCTAGTTCCTTTTCTGCTTTGTTAAAATCAAAACTGTAGTCATCCACCAGCTATCCCAAGCCATTTATAAGTTTTGCATCCTTGGCGCTTCAGACGGGTTTTTCTGTTGTTGCTTCTCTAGTTTGCTTATCGTAGCCATGCACTCGCGTTCTTTAGCCAACCAATCCCACTACTCTTGCGATGTTTCAATAAATTCCTGGAGATGGGGCCTTTTGGCCGGCCTTTCGAACTCAATTTCTCTCCTATAAGCAAGATATCCTGGTGACACTTTTCTTTTGGGCCGATCCCGTACACAAGTGTTTGCTGTTAGGTATTGACATTCATTCCAAATTTTGCGGACTGTTGCTTCGGGGAACTGACCATTAGGTCCAATCCCGACTACTGGGTACTGAGATCTTCGTCTTTTGGCACTATCTGGTACCTTCCAAATTGTCTCAAGACCCGGTGCGGGACATAAGGCTGGATACTCCTAGGACCCATCAGAAGGAAATGAGGTTCTGTTTCCGGCATGTATATGATCTCGTCCACAGACAACCACCCCAGCGTCCATTCTATTCGACTGGCAGTGAGGGACTGAAAGTAAGATGTCCATCTTGCTACTTCTTCGGGCAAACTGAGCCCTTAAATTCTTGTGTAAAACTCTTCTATGCAACTTTTCTCTGCGGACCCATAGCTCATAAATTGGGGACGGTGGCATAAATGCTCGTTCATCCACATTTGCAATAATAGATTGCATCCCTCAAAGAAATCTTTGCCAGCCTTGCAAGCTGTGAGAGCGCGAAAGATCTCAGCCACTATCATAGGTGCGAGTGTGCACTTGGCTTGGGTGCGTAGAGTACTGACAACCCCTGCTATTTTTGTGTCGATGTTCCCGTCTTCCCTTGGAAACACCAGAAGCCCTTGAACAGCCACCATAAAAGTGAAGCGTCTGTATTCTTCCCATTTGACACGGTTTCCTTTGCTGCAGATTTTGTTCTATGGATGGTTGAACCCCCCTATGTGACCATATCTGGTAAACATGAATGAAAAGGTGCAAAACCCTTCTGCCAGGTTCGAGTCATGTACCACTCTGCTTATTTTCAAGGTATCTAAGATTTTTTTCACCGCTACAACTCTTGGAGCAACCAAATATTTGTGTCTCAGAGGAAGCTCAGTATCTCCGATGTACCCAGCTATTTCTTCTAAGGTTGCGGTAAGTTCAAAATCTGAGAAGTGGAACACATTGTGCGCCGGGTCTCAGCACGTGACCAACGCTCTTATGATGTATCCTCGGGATACAATCTCCAATAGCCCGAGAAGGCCCCCCAAATATTTCCTTAGGTCATCTTGCCTTTCTATACCTAGATCATTCCACCACAATCGCAACTTGAAAGGGATTCGGCTTTCAAATGAAAATGGTTCATTTTGGATTGGGCTCATCCTGCACATCTCTTAAGACGAATTAGTAACTTATGACTTTATTCCTGTTCGACTTCAGAAATCGAAAATTGACCCCTTTCGTTTATGAAATTTATTTTCTAAAACCAAAAGCCCAGCTTTGTGAATACGGCATTTTGGCACTTCCAGAGGAAGTTTTTAAGGTTGTGGCCCGCTAGCCAGCCAAAAATACAATAAAGACCTAAAGGTGGCTGTTTCTGCAAAATCAGCCTTCCGGCGTTCCTTTCGGGAACATTTGGCTATTCTTGACAACAACGACATCACCCCGATTTATTTTAGGACACCAAATAAAAATTTGAAATTTGTTTTTCTTTGTTTTGGCTATTTTTTCAAAAGGGAGGTTGGACTCGATGGGGGTTGCCTACGTATATCACACTTGGGAGAGAATCAAACTGGCATAGTTCCTTTTGGAAAAAATGCAAAATATAATTATACTCAATTACATCCAAATTTCATTCCTAGTTGGTTTTCCAAACATACTCTAAATGGCTAGAAGGATCCATATTGAGGAAACATGTAGTTTCACACGCACGAAGTGGACTTCTATGTATGCAAAATCATTTCCGTGTACTGCGGCATCAATCATCAGTCTCTTCAACTACTACAATATCTTTGAATTTTTTGATTGTGTTGATCTCTAGTGTTTAAGTTTAGATTTTCTCTGGTATTTCTCTTTAGGAGCGAATCAATAAGCTTGGCCGAAGGAAAAATTGGGATTCTGTAGTTATTAATATACCTTGATGCTACTCTGTCGGTAAGTCGTTGCCACGTCCATGGGCGGCGCCAAGGAAGATGGGATTTATATTCGCCGAAAAATTATACTAGGTCAAAAGTATTTTTGTTAAATTCACTTAGTTTTTTCATATATTTATTTACTTTTATAGTATTTTAGAAAAGAATTACAAGAAAATATATATGACTTCAAACCATAACAAAAAATAATATATATTTTTAACTTTTATCCCACCTAGCTCATATTTTACATATTTTGTAAGTATTTGTAAATTCAAAATTTGTGTTCTTACCACCATTGCTTCTAAAAGTTATGAAATTAACTTTTTGCTTTCACTCTCTCTTCTTCTCACATCTTTTATATAAGCTTCAAGGGTCGTGTATTTTATGCTTCTCATCTTGTGTCACGTACTTGCAATGTAAGCAAAATTGAAAAGTAGAAGTCCACAATTGAAGACCATTCAAAGTTTTGCTTTTGAAAATGAATTATTTTAAATTTGTTGGTTGTTTGGATTGGGTGTTATTACAATTGATTGAAAATATCAAAAGAAGTTCAAAATTTAAATTTAAAGTGATTTGGAGTAGAATTGAGCAAGATTTGACTTAAATTTCAGAAAAAAAACGCAATGAAGAAAACGAAGTCAGTTTTTTGTATAATTATGTATAATCTTGCATAATAGTGTATATGAGTGTAGAAACACACCTTATATATTATTATACACTTTTATGTACCTTTATATAAGTGTCTGTAGACGAACTTCTTCTACGATTTTCAGTTGCAATTCTCGTTCAGAACCAGTCAAAATCTCCATTAAATGACTTCAAATTTTATATAAAACCTCCTTATATTATTTCTAACAAATCTAAACATCCATTCCAAATTTCTCATAAAATCAATTCAGGATTTAAACCCACATATTTAAGCTTGTTAAAAAATTAATATTCACCACTAAAATGTATTTAGTTTGTTGAACTAATATTTGACTCAAATTTACGGATTCGAAAATTAATTTAAAAGTTTGAGGAATATTTTTTAAAGATTAAATAGTAATTTTAAAAATATATTTGAGTTAAATATTAAATATTAACCTATTATTTTTAAGTTAATTAATTATAAATTAAAATATAAGCTATAAAATTAAAAAATATGAAGCTCATTTATTTTAATATAAAATTTTCCCTATTTTGGACTCCTTAATCCTGACTTCGCCATCTGCCACGACGTCTTTAGATAACAAACTAAGCAGCTAACAAAATTTTCATTGTTGCCCCATTGAGCGGGAGAAATACAGAGGATGGCTCCTTGTCCTAGAAGAAAAAAAGGAGAAAAAGTCTAAATATATCTTTATACTGTTATAAAATAGAATCCTATTTAAGGTGAATTTCTATATTTAGAGAGATTCTAGAGTTTTATTTTGAGGCTAAGTCTTTTCTATGCCTATAAATAGAGGGGTCTTACCCCATTGTAAATCATCCCCAAAGTATCAATAAGAATACTCCTCTCCCTATTCTCTCTATATTGTTCTTGTTCTTGTATTATTGTTCTTGTTCTTATATTATTTCATAACACGTTATCAGCACGAGACTCTACCGTCTCAAGAAGCACTTTGAGAAGATTAAGGAGTAATTCGCCCACACGAATTTCGCTAATTCCGGGCATTATCCGGGTCACGCTTCAAGAGATAAGTATCGATTTTATGTTCGATTAAAATCTATAATTATGTGTTGTCTATATTACATACCAGTGATCCTAGCTATTTACTTCCGCTATTCCTTTCTTTGTTACAATTGAATTGATGACTGGTTTAATTTAGTTGTATAGTGGAACGTTTCTGTTCAATTATGCAAACAATGGGTTTTTGGATTATTAAAGTTTGCTGATAGTTTGGAGGTCCAATGGAAATCTTGAATTTCTATACGGAAAATATGTCGCGTTCTCCGGCATCAAATTGGCCGCGGGAGTCGACCAAAGTTGCCAGAATTTGTTGCCACGGGATGAAAACTCAAGAGGTATATTTATCACAACATTGATTGGTATACCTTAAAGGTAAGTAATTTACTTTTCCTTTTCAAATTCTTGAAATTCTACGATTTGATTTTATATACAAACAAAGACAACAAAGTTTGATTATAACTCTAGTGGAGTTTGTAAGAAATTACACTCACATGAAGTGGTAAAATTTCTATGCCTTGCCATGATCAAATTCATGAATGATTGTGGGCAAAGAATTGAAAATCTGTCCCACTGAATTTGCTCCATTCCCTTTAGAGAATGTGGTAGCAGTATGTGATAAGTCTGAAAGAAGACAAAATTATTACCATGATGGTATCAATGAATGTGGACGTGGCAATAGACGGAATTATAATCATCATTATGATCCATTCCCTGAAGTGAATGTGATAATTGTAATAAAGCCTGTAAGTATGAACACGCTCTTGATGTAATTGTATCTTATGTCTGACATTATGAAAAGAAAGTTCGTTGCCCTTGAAATTTCGGGCAAGAACTATATGACATGGGTGTTGGATGCTGAAATCCATTTGGATGCAATGGGTCCTGGAGACGCCATTAAAGACAGAAATAACGCATCCACCCAAGACTATGCTAAGGCCTTGATTTACTTGCGTCATCACCTTGATGAAGGTTTGAAGCTGTGCTAGGCCTTGATTTACTTGCGCCATCACCTTGATGAAGGTTTGAAACTATGCTAAGGCCTTGATTTACTTGCGCCATCACCTTGATGAAGGTTTGAAAATTGAATATATCACAGTCAAAGATCCACCTATCTTGTGGAATGGCTTAAAGGAGAGATATGACAACCTGAAGTTGGTCACTCTGCCACAAGCACGATACGATGAGAATCCAAAGGCAAATAGTTCAGAAACTATATGTTATCGTTGCGGTGGAAAAGGGCACTGGTCAAAAGCTTGCCGTATACCAAGATATTTGGTTGACCTTTATCAAGCATCTCGAAAGAGTAAAGGCCCTGAAACAAATTTTGTCTCTGACGACAACTTTGACATCACCCACTTGGATGCAGCAGACTTCTTTGAGCACCCTGAGAGGAAAATAGACCACCTAATCGGTGATGGATCTGTGATGAAAGAAGATGGAGTTGTTTGATTTTATTTTACTTATTTGTATTAGTTAGTGAATAAAATAATAATCATTAGTATCAACTCGTATTAGTTATTTTATGGTATAATGTTAGTATTAGTTCTCTAGAATGCTTCAATATGCTCAAATTTCAATAATATTATTATTTTCCAGTAGAGTTAATCGACTAACCTAACAGTTAGTCGATTATCTAATATTTCGCAATAAAACTGGATTTTTCCGCAAGCTAAGATAGTCGACTATCTGATTTAGATAGTCGACTATCCTGATGACTGTTTACTAAGATAGTCGACTATCAACTAAGTTAGTCAAATAACCTCAGCAGATTTCGAAAATATTGTTTAAATATGAAACAAACAGATTGAATTTGTTTATTCTCATGTTCGTATATTTTCTTTTGTATGTCAAACCATGGGAATTAAATTGATTGAAGGCTCCTGAAGAGCAACTATAACTCTGCCTAAAGGAACAATATTTTAGAGAAAGCAATGTTCTCCTCCAAGTCTAAAAAGAACTTGTTGAGTTTTAGAGATATCATTCAAAATGGATATCAGATTGAGACAATACATGAGTATAATCTTGAATACCTCATTTACTCATGAAAACGAGGCTGCCCACTTCGGTTTGGGGTCACGCCATTTTGCATGCAGCAATGCTAGTTCGTCTCTGACTGACGAATTGTCACAAATATTCCCCGTTGCAATTAGTTTTGGGTCATGAACCTAATATATCCCATTTAAGAATTGTTGGATGCGCAGAATATGTGCATGTAGCACCGCCATACCGCACCAAAATGGGTCCGCAAAGAAGGTTAGGAATATATGTTGAGTTCGAATCGTCCTCCATTATTCGCTACCTCGAAACATTGACAGGGGATTTGTACACTGCACGATTTGCAGACTGTCAATTTGATGAGACACTTTTCCCAAAATTAGGGGGAGAAGTTGGTGAAACCAAACGGAAAATTTTGTGGAAAAATGCATCATTATCTCATCTTGATCCACATACCTCCATTTGTGAAAATGAGGTGCAAAAGATTATCCATTTGCAAAGAATAACAAATCAAATGCCAGACGCATTTACAAATTTGAAAAGGATAACAAAATCACATATCCCTGCAGTGAATGTGACAACATCTAATTCACGAATACATATTCATTATTGGAAGAATATGAACATGAAATTGGTATAGAATATACCACACTCACCCCTAGAAGGAGGTTTGAGATGATATATGGCATGAATGATCGTTGGTCACGTACCTATTGTACGCCAAAGTATTTTGGAAATATGACTATTAAAGGACAACGATAATGCAAGAAACATATCTTGCATATAAGTTTGACATGACCATAATGGTATAACTTTCTCTTTAAGAAAGATATTCACCACATGGATATTGATGAATTTGTGGTAGTACAAAATTAATTGAGAGCTCTAGAAGAGCCAATTATTACTATGTTGGAGAAACACAATTGAGTATTGTGCTGTAGTAAGTCTCAAAGAAACTTATTCAGTTTTTAAAGTACACGCGGAAGCGCTGATTATATTGAGACTATAAATAAAGGAAAGATTTGATATCTTCTATTACTACAACTTGTAGCGGGATAATTTGTATATGAAAAGCTACCCGCTTCGTTCTCCAGTTTGTACTACACAAACAAAAGAATGCCACAATAAAGTGGATATTTATTGGTATAAAAACCCATACCATAATAAACTTGAAGTTTATTGATAATTGCACACGTCATGGTGTAAATTTGAAGTTTATCAATATTGATAATTTATTTAGTTGGCATTCGGGTTAGCCATCTCATTTTAAGTATGATGTGCAGTAATAGAGAATTCACATGGGTAAATATTAACGAACTAGAAAGTTCTTTACGAATTGTCTTATATTACTTGTTCTCATTAATTGATTGACCAAATAAAGAGTTCGGGTTGAATCTTATAAATTCTGGAAATATCAAAGGTGATTATGGGCCCATTCACCTGCCATGTATACCACATATGATGCATCTATGATATGGTTACATGTGCGATTGTTATTAACCCGCAGCCTGGCCGGTGCTTGCGAGGTAAATTGCTCAGTAATATAACTTCGAGCATAATTTCCAGATTTTCTATTCAAGATAGTTCATCTTGATAAGTTGGTTTATATCATAGTTGGTTTAGCAAGATAATTAATGAGTGCCTCCACTTAATAGCTAAACTGTTTCTTATGAGAACAAAGTTATATATATCAGTTTGATATACGTTGTATACGAGAGTATATTATATTCTCCCCTCACAAGTGGTTCAGGGTCAATAACCAAATAATTTCATCTTATATTATTGATGTGCGGTGTATATTTTCATTAACACCATAATGCACAAAGATGGACTCTCAAAGTTGAGGAAACAAGTTAGCTTTTCTAACATGAGGGGGAGACATGATAAACACTTGAGAAAAGGTTACATGGGATGAATTATCATTTGCATATATAGATCCTCGAATATCATAATACGAACCTGAAGTTCACAAAAGGATAATTCAATTGCAACATATTGCTAAGCATGCTATACGCATTTGCTGACCCAAATAAAGTAACTATATTCTCACTGCAAATGCTCATATTAAGTCCCAGAAGGACAAAGTCTTTGATACGCTTAAAGCGTATAGACAAATCGTTTCAAAATAACTTCTTAATAAAGAAGATGAGCAAATGATCAAAGTGATCATAAATGGAAGAGATACAATTCAAGCAGAATTGATTCCATATGAAAGACATGTAGTTCAAATACTTGAAAGTATAAAGTCAATGGTATGTGTAATCAGTTTTCGATATCTTATTTGTTTAGCATGACATGAAAACTTGATATGCATCTAAAGTCTATTATATGGCTTATATGACTTAACTTATATGTCAATCCATGAAAGATTGAAGTTGCTTGAAGCATATACAATTCTTGGTCCTGAAGTACCACATCCTAAGTGCAACTTGTGTACATATGTATCTTGCTATAACTATAAGCATGATGGCATCGAGAATACCTCTATGGAGATATTGAAGAGTCATTCCACGACATTATATGAAGATGTTCATATCTATCAAGAATGATAATTTCAAGGTGCGGAATATTTATTCAAATTAATATGGCTGATTTATTTATCAAATCTCTACAAAAGATCGTTTTGAAGATGGTGCACAAGATTGGAATGCAAATGCTCAAGGATGTGAATTGATGCTCTTTCAGGGGGAGTTAATGCGCGTTGCCCTCTTTTTCCCTTACAAGGTTTTGTCCCACTGGGTTTTCCTTGCAAGGTTTTTAACGAGGCAACCAATAGGCGCATATTCAAACATGTGTACTCTTTTTCCTTTTCTTTAAATTTTTTTCCCATTGGGTTTTGTTTTAGTTAAGGTTTTAACGAGGCACATTATTGAATAGACATTCAAGGGGGAGTGTTATAAATAGAATCCTATTTAAGGTGAATGTCTATATTTAGAGAGATTCTAGAGTTTTACTTTGAGGCTAAGTCTTTTCTATGCCTATAAATAGAGGGGTCTTACCCCGTTGTAAATCATACCCAAAGTATCAATAAGAATACTCCTCTCCCTATTCTCTCTATATTGTTCTTGTTCTTGTATTATTGTTCTTGTTCTTATATTATTTCATAACATATGCTGTAAAAAAGATTTAAATATATTTTTTGTTATATTTTGAATCAAAATATATCGTTGTCCTAATATTATTGGTTTAAATATATCATTTTTCTATTAAGTTTATCTAAGTTAAATATTTAATCCTACATAATATTGATAGTTGATGAAGTGGATGTCACGTGAAATGCCACATCAACACTTCTAACCCATTTTACTCCTTCCTTTTATTTATTTTTTTGTCAACCATTAAAATTTCCTTACCCTCCACCACCATTTCCCCTAACTTATCCATATTTTAGCCTGTTTGGCCAAGTTTATAAAATCTCCTTATTTTAAGAAGTATTTTTTTTAAAAAAAAAAGTACTTTTGATGAGAATCGATTTATGTTTGGCTAATTAATTTAAAAAGCAATTTTGAACAATAATTTGTGTTTGACTTTTAAAAATTCCTTCTAAGTGCATGTTTGTCAAAAGTGTTTTTCAGAAAAGTGCTTTTAAAGAGAACCTACATTTTTTTGCTTTTAAAAAACCGCTTATGTCTTTTTTTAAAATTACTTTTTTTCCTTCTAAAAGTTTGACCACCTTAATTTTTTAACAAAAGCACTTTTGACCAAAAAAAATTACATTTGCTCCAAGAAAAGCTTGACCTAAGGCTATTTATCACTTGATAGGGTCTTAACCACCTCAAAAATTTTCTCTAAATTTTGAGGAACCACCTAATGCATTTTTTTTCTGTTTAACCAAAATATACAGAGAGAGGAAACTAGATGATATCGGCTGTATAGTTAAGAATTTCGTTGTAACCCCATGAAAATGTATAGTAATAATAATGTCTTTCATGGGGTAAGATAATTTCAGCGTCCTGACAATAATTAAATCCAGCAAGAGAATAGACCAGCAACTGAAGTGAACCATTCACTAAATCCATTACAATACCAAATGAATATATGTAAATTCCGTACAGTTCATGTAAGTCTATGTATGTTTATCGAGCGAGCTGGGACGGGATGAACGGAAAAAATCTCAGCCCGTTCGGTTAGCGAGCGAGCTGTTAGCGAGCTAGGGATAACATGCTCTTAGTGGGCTGAATTTTTTCAGGTTTTTGGCGGTCCGTACGGGCTAGGGCTAAAACGGGCTCGGGATGGCCGAGCTTCAGTTTTTTTTTATAATTAAATTTTATCTTTCTTATTCAAAATTATTGACAGTTAAGTATTTGCAAACTTTTAGAGTTAGAATTAAACTTTGAAGTATAAAGTTTAAAGTTTTAAATTTGAAACTTATATTTTAAAATTATAAAATTGAAAATGTGAAATTAGAAACTTAAAAAGTAAGTGGCTACAAAAAATTATTTAATAAGACCAATAGGCAAGTTCAAATTATATTCTTCATACTTCAAATTAATTTGCAAGTTATTTTTTTATTTTTTTATTTTTGAACTTACAAATTAAAAGTTTACAACAAATATAAAAATATGAAATAGTACATCACATATTTTGCATCGTTTTACTAAGTTCTTCCATGTCACCATGATGTTCTAGATTTCCGGCATTGGTTGAATCGGATCCATAAACCATTATATTTCTAATTTCTTAGTCCTCCTCTTCGTCTACCTCGACACGCCCTTGATTTCGCCGTTCTGATCTTATCCAATCTCTGAAGCATCCCTAGAATTTTTAAAGAGTTGCTTCCCAATGAATAACGGATATCTCCTAGTTGCTGCCTAGCTTGGCTAAATGTGCTCTCTGATGCGTTTGTTAAAATCGGCACATTTAGCACGTCTCGAGCCATGACCGAAAGAACATGAAATTGATTTGAGTTGCTCTTCCACCAACCCAGTAGTTGAAAATCCTTTGTGAGGGGTGTGAGCACGTAATTTTTGTCTCGCTTGACATGTTCCTATAAAATTCATTAAGTCGGGATTTTTCATTTGTTATTTGAATTTTTAGGAATTAGTTGCGTGATTTTGTGTTTATTTGTATTTTTCTTTTGTTACTTGAATTTTTAGGAGTTAACTGTGCGACTTCGTGTTTACTTGCGTCCTTCTTTTATTATTTGAATTTTTTAGAATTTATTCGTGTGATTTTGGGAGTTAATTGCATAATTTTGTGTTTATTTGCATGTCACACATTTTAATTTGCATAAATTATAAATAAAAAAAATAGCATGTTTGCATAGGATTTTAATTGTATATTTTTTTTAGGTTATTAACTAGTTAATATTGAAAATGAGGAAAAATGATAAAATTGGTTAATTTTCTTTGAAATTTAGGACTTAGAAGTTTATTTAGTTTATTTCATAATAAAATATATTTTGGCTATTTTTAGTTTTGTTATTATAAAATCTGAAAAAAAATATAATGAAACAAAATATACAAAAAAAAATAGAAGAATTATCGATTATATATAAATTGGGTATCCCTAATAAGAGACCCGTAATTTAGGCGACATTTTAGGAGCCCAAAACCACCAAACCCATCAAATTGACCCAAACCCAAACCCCATACCCGGTCCAGCCAAAGAAGACTTCAAAACGATGTCGTTTGACGTCCATTTGATCTCAGCCATCCATCACCCCTCATCCCACGGCCCATATTTGCTCTCACATTTTTAATAAAATGGTCTGAATATATTCAAAACCTTAGAGACAAAATTCACCTTCCTCGTACGAACTAACCACCAGTGTAACACCCTCGTCAAACCACCACCTCTCCACCGTCCGCCGCCGGCCAGAAATCGCTGCCGCCGGTGGCTAACTCTCAATCCCCCAAACATTACACCCTAGATTCCCCGTCTTATCCTCTTCCCAACCCCCCTAAGATCACCCCTCGAAACCCCATAAAACTCGTTGAATATCCATCTGAAGCCTGGCAGCTCCGCCGTCCACGGCGTCGCCCGGTGGCCAACGGCTTCCCCAACAACACCATATACTCCCCTCCTCCCCTCTTTCCAACCCCCCTAAGATCATCCCTCAAAACTCACCCCAACTTGTCGAATATTCATTTGAAGCGGGGCAGCACCGTCATGCACGGCGGTGACCAGTCTCCAATGGCTTCCAAACCGTCACCACCCACTCGTCTGGCCCTCGTCTACCCAAAGACACACCTAGTTCCTTTCAAATAACTCCCAGACCCCTCCAATTTTAGAACCATCCTGACCTAGTTTTGAGGTCAACCCTTAAAAGACCGTTTGAGTTTCGAAACGGATTTACACGTTTATTTTGGCCCAAAAACAAACATGTGACTCTGCTTGGAGGCTTAAATTGAATTCAACCGAGTTCTATTGAAGAATAATCAGTAAGTTAGTCTTTCTTTTCCCCTTTTCTTTTATTTTTATTTTGATGTTGTGTGAATGACTCTATGATTTAATTGTTTGGTTCTAGGAACCCCAAACATGCTTATTGTGAGTTTTTAGCTAGCCACCATGATTCCAAGAACAAGCTCTGATTTGTTCTTGTTTGGGCTGCTTTTAGTTCTTTTTAAATTTTTTGTTTTAGTTTGAAATCCAGTATAATAGCATCCATGTTCTTCTTAATTTCAGCATTCTTGATTCAATAGTTTCTTGATTCATGAGTTCGCGTATTAAATAATGGTTCACATGTAATTAGGAATTGGTCACGTTTGATTTGGGTTGCTTTTTGGTTTTTAATTTTGTTAGACCAGCATAGTAGCTCCTAGTTGTGGATTCTGACTCGCTTCAATTTTGTTAATAGCATGATAGTTGTAGTCTTCCATGTTTTTCTTTTAATTTTAGTATTTGATTTGATATCTTGATTAAGTTGTGTTTGATTTCTGAGACTGATTGTCGATTATTCGTGATTAATAGTTCAATGACATTCGGGATTAGGTATAGCTATCAGTAGTTAACTACAGGATTTAGTATTAGTTGTTAGTAGTTAATTACAAGATTAGTAAAACAGTAATTTCAGCAGTAAAAGGGTAGTATAGGATTTTCACCTAATTCTGGTAATTTTTTTAGAATAAAATAGGGGTGATATAGAGTTTTAATCTTGGCTTTGGTAATTTGGAATAAAACAAGGGTAGTATAGGTATCTTACAACTAAAGAACAATGCTAGAATCTTTTAGACCCTTCTAGAAGGAGATTTTAGTTTTAAAATCAGTAGATTAGTGTAGTAACTTGGGAAACAAGTTAAGAAATGAAGGACCGAGTAGGTAAAGTCTGAAAACTAAAAGAGAGACTAGTAGTTAAAATGAAATAAAAGGGTTGCCCTAGCCTTTGGCTATAAAAGGGACACAATTCATTCAAAAGGGGGGATTACACAGTCTAAAAAATTCCTGAAATTCTAGCAATAGTCAGAAAATTGATCTTCCAATTCCTACAATTACACCACAAAAACAAACCAAGAAATATTAGTTAGTTGGAACAACTGAGAGTTTATCCTTCAAAATTAGGCATTCTAGACTTTAAAATCAGCAGCAAATCAAGTGTGGAGCTGGGGGAACCTTTGGAAAGAAGAAGAAAGAGTGAGAAGCGACAGAGGAGTTGGGAACTTGGTTCAGACCTCGGGCACCATCTCATTACGCCCAGCCCCGTTCTCACCACCAAACATACCCACATACTCCACACGGCCCACCACAACATTACTATACACCACCAGAACCCTGCTTCTCAGTCCATCACGTGCAAGCATATACCCAACCTCCCGCTCACGCACAATGGCATGCGCCTACCCCCACAAAATACCTACCCAACTCTACAAAATAATTACCCACCTCAAAGAGCCTACCAACAACCCCCTAAGCCCGCTTTCCGAATGTCGCACCTCCTTTTTCATTACTACACCCCGGAAGGGCATAATAAAGGGAGTTTTTCCAATTTAAGTGACAATCGAAACGGGATTAATTATTAAAAATCAGAGTCACCACTTGGGTTCATTTATGGTGTCCTAAGTCACCGGTTTAAAATCCTGAATCGAGGAAAGAGTGATCCTATTTACAGTCCGCGAACCAAAAATTCGGGTAAGAAATTCTGTTAACCCGAGATAAGGAGTTAGGAATTTCCGGGTTTCGTGGTTCTATCACGGTCGCTCACCTGTTATATTTGGCTTAAATTATCTGATTTTAGACAATTATGGCTCTATGTGCGTTTTGAATCTTTTAACCACTTTTATTATTTATATTTTTTAAGGAAAATTGCAACGCCATCAGAACGTGCCGCAAACCACGTCACATAAATGCACATGTGGCTTTTAACACACCCTAACTTAGTTGGGATTCGGATTTAGGTCACATAAATGCGGACCCATGTTTAAGGAGGTAAAATTGTTGAAGACGCATCCTGAAGCGACTAACGCGTTGTTATCTTTGCGAGAGGCCATGAAAATTTGCTAATCGACTCATCTCAAATTCTAAATATTTGAAACTCAGTGTGTTAAAAGAGATGATTAAAGAACTATCTCTTATTCTTCATGACTCTAACAACTATCTATATGGGTTCATTGTTAATACTATATTTAGATGAATTCAGTTCATATAATTGCTTGGCCTCAAGCGAAGCCCAGCTCGGTAGTCCGGTCCTTGGATGACTGAGATAGCCATTTTGTTTGGGCTAATGGCCTCATTACGGCCTAACACAAGGATGCGAAGTCACGCTGAACGAGGAAACAAACTGGATTAAGGACTGATTCTTTGATCCACATTAAGCAGAGAACTCCTTCAAATTTATTTAGTGATGACTGGGCTCGAAGATGAGCCCAAAATCAAGCCCAGTTAAATTGATATCCCTTTTAACATCAGTTCACCACAATATTAATATATTACCCAATAACTATGAAATCATGCTAATATTCACAACGGTACAACAGTAATAGAAGGCACGACTGGAAAAGAGAACAAAGAAACTCTTATGAAGCTTGCTACTACTGATTCCCATACTTTCAAAGCACGTAATTTACCTATTAAATCCTAGTCAAATTGCTATATGGATGTTAATTTATGCACGTTGATAAGAAGTGCCAAAGCTAAATGCTAAACAAGCAACCAGATTATAGCGACCATGGTTTCCAAGTCCAGTTTATTACACCATGAATATTCTATAAAAGTCTCTTATTATACATAAGTAATTTTAAATCCAGATACTAAGACAAGAGAGGAATAGAACAAATATGTCAACATGAACTCAGTCTCCATTTCAGCACATTCAATTGTTACAAGTTCAGCACTTGGCCTCTCAATATGGTTTAGGAAAAGTACCTAGATAAAGCAAAGGAGAATATGAGGAATGGAGCAGCAACAAGCAGCCAGTGAACAACAGCAAAGCACGACCCAGATTTACCAATTAGGATCAGAAATTTAACTCAAAATCCAACAAAGCTGTCACACTTAAATGTCTTCAAACAAAAGCTTTCAGAACAAAACTAGAATTCAAACATTTTTAAACCCCAGAAAGCATCAATGTACTTTCAGAAACCCAAAAACTTCAAAAAACTAAAGAAGATCCTCAATGGAAAAGTGATTTCTGGAAAAACTTTTATCAGTTTTGATTTTATCCCTTCCAATCTTTATGTAACAGTGACATTATGTAATCTTTTAAATTTTCAGCCCTCTATTTTTCGTAATTTTGCTCCTTATGAACCCTTCTGCGTTTTTTTCGATTCTTCCAGTCTTGGAGCGTACCTTGAAAGGCAAGTTTGAAATGCCTTTATAGGCAAGGTGATGAGGGCACCTTTCAGGTTTTATTTTTGCACTTTAGTCCTCTCTTCTAATTTATTTTTAACTTAACAGTCCCATTTTTCTGACTTGCTATCCAATTAGCTACTCAAAAGTCTAAAATTCAAAAAGAAACCTTCTTCTAGAACCTTCTCACTAAGATTTCCTAGGTTTAATTCTTTGATTACCCTCCCAACCTCTGAAATTTACATTGTACTATTAGCTTAAAATAGGTCCGATTTTATCCCAAGGGCTCCACCCAAGTTATTCTAGTAAGACCTTGGTTGAATCCTTTCCCCAGGCCCTATTCCAACCTTACCTATCCCGAGAAATATCCTGATAACGAAACACATTGGATTCCCAAATAGACATGGCCCAAAATTAAAAAAAACAGCGATTAAACCCTTAATTCCTAAAACATTATCAGAATGACTTAACATAAAATCAAGAAAATAACAAAGAAAAACATCTGAATAAATGTGAAAGAAGAGCAAAAAAAAAAAAAGAAAAAGGAAACTAACCATGTAAGCACACATAGAATTATAATTGACATTAACTTCAATTGGAATATGCTGGAGGAAGATGAAAAAAAGAAAAGTAAAAGGTGTGGCAGAGAGATGATCCATAATGAAGAATGGAAGAAAACACTTACTGATTTAATTCGCCTATTATTGATAGATAACACTATACTGAGGCTAAATAGACTACACGCACTCAAGGGTGAGGAGGATTGAACTTGCATGCAAAGCCTCCGATTTGGTTTCTAAACTCGAACCCGAAATTCAAGATTTGGCGATTTCAGGCCTCATGCGAAGGGAACCAGTTAGGAGTTTGAGAAGAGGGAGGTGTGGAGACTATATGGTATAACTTTGGGGAACTTTAGAAGCCACGCCGGCGGACACGGCGGAGCTGGAAAACTTTTCTTTGAATATTCGAGAAGTTCTGCGGTGATTCGGGGGCCAAGAGTTGTATATTTGGAAAGAGGAGGTTGAGATGTGTAGGTGGTGTTAATTTGGTGCTGTTTGGAGATCTGCCGCCGGCGGCGGACGCTGGGGTTGTGGTGGTCCAATGGTGGCGTTACACTATCGGTTAAACTGTACGAGGACGATACATTTGGTCTCTGAAGTGTTATGAAGCTTTGGACATTTTTATTTAAAATGTGAGGCTTCAACTGAACCGTTGGATCAACGATATGGACGGCCAGGATTGTTCGACCATCAAACTGCATCGTTTTAGTATGCAGTGGGGTTGGGCCGGGTTATGGTTGATTTGGGGTTGGGTCAGATGGGTGTCTGAGCCTATGGGAATTGGACTGAAGCAGCCCAATGGAATTTCCTTCCCTCTTCTCTTTTCTTTTCATTTCCTTATCCCAATTTCTTTTTAATATAAACTAAAAATACATCTAAATTAATTCCTAAAAATCAATTAACCCTAAGAAACTAATTAAACACATATGATAATTATCACAAAACAAATTTGAAAGAAACACTACTCAAAATCAAAAATCAGAAATTAAAAATGCAACCTAAAACTAATTTTTTGTGATTTTCTTTTATGAAACGACTTAATTACCAAATAACTGTGAAATGCAAAATTAAGTCCTAAATTCCAAATGCAAAATATATTCGTATTTTATGAATTAAAATGCAAGCAATTGACCAAAAATGCCACGAAAAATCTACAACATTGAAAGTAATAAAAAGAAATTATTTTGTTTTTAATTATGGGAGTAATTCATACAGGGCAGAAATCACATGCTCACAGCTGCCCCTCTTTACTCGGACACATGCAGAGTTTTCGTGCAAAGATAAATGAGCAGACACGAGTGATTTGTGCCCGTTTGAACATTCCGTGAGAAGCATTTTGAAAAGCTTAACCGCACCCTGCTTCAGAGGTTACCTACATATCCTCGGCTAAAGAGGAATCAGGTCAGTGTAGTTCGGGAGGGTTTGGTAGCTAGGACTACCGAAGCTGTGATCTTACTGCTGCTCCTGCTGCTAGACCTCTTTATTACACCTTGTCAAAAATAAATAATCTAAACTAAGCAATGAACTATGGATTACAAAAGAACCTATCTACGTCTTCAATCTTGCTCTTGATTCTTGTTGCTTTGTTGCCTTGTATTTCTTCCTGTGAGCTCCTTGTTGCCTTGTTGACTTCTTGTTTTCTCTTCTTCTATGTTAGTTGTCAAATTGTTGGACTTGACATGTGCTCCCTTGAAAAACATTCCCTTGTTCTACAGGTGGGCGCCTGATTACCAAAACTTGAACTTTTGAGAAATATTCCCTTATTCTCCAGATGGGTGCCTGATTGCCAATTCGTATCTCGAAAAGCACTCCCTTATTCTACAGGTGGGCGCCTAGTTACCAAAAATTTGAAAAATATTTCCTTGTTCCACAAGTGGGCGCCTGATTATCAAAACTTGTAAAAATATTCCCTTGTTCTACAGGTCGGCGCCGGATTACCAAGACTTGAAAAATATTCCCTTGTTCTACAGGTAGGCGCCTGATTACCAAAACTTGAAACTTGAAAAGTATTCCCTTGTTCTATAGGTGGGCGCTTGATTACCAAGACCTCAAAAATATTCCCTTGTTCTACAGGTGGCCGCCTGATTACCAAAACTTGGAAAGTGTTCCCTTGTTCCACAGGTGGGCGCCTGCTACCAAGACTTGAAAAATATTCCCTTGTTCTACAAGTGTGCGCCTGATTACAAAAACTTGAAACTTGAAAAGTATTCCCTTTTTCTACGGATGGGTGCCCGAAACTTGAAATTTAAAATTTTGAAAAATATTTCCTTGTTCTACAGGTGGGCGTCTGATTGCGAAAACTTGAAATTTTTGAAATATATTCCCTTGTTCTGCAGGTGGGTGCCTAATTGCAAAAACTTAAAATTTTTGAAAAATATTCTCTTGTTCTACAAGTGGGTGCCTGATTACCAAAACTCGATACTTGAAAAATATTCCCTTGTTCTGCAGGTGGACGTCTGATTACCAAGCTTGAAATTTAAAATTTTGAAAAACATTCCCTTGTTCTACAGGTGGACGCTTGATTACAAAAACTTGAATTTTGAAAAATATTCCCTTGTTCTACAGGTGGGCGCCTGATTACAAAAACTTGAATTTTAAAAAATATTCCCTGAGACTGCTGCCTGTGTACCTGATCACAATAAAACAAACATAAAGAATTCTGCTTGCCCCAGTTTGGGCGGATGTGTGAGTGTTAATCAAATCCCCTTTACCATATCCCTAAATCTAAGCTAATCCCCATTATCCAGGAGAGTCCTGACAATTCCTAACTGATGACACCCTTAAGATTATGTTCTCAAAAGGTATTATTTTCCAATATGTCTTGTTATGAGTTATTTCTGTTGAGCGTCTGCTGGTTACTGGTGTTAAATCTACTTCCTATTATCCAGGCGGGTCCTGACAACTCTTAATTTGATGAAAAAATGCGACTGCTGAGGGTTAGTATCTAGAGCTATGTCCCTTTATCCAGGGAGTCTTGACAACTCTTGTTGACTCTTGCTGGGGAAGTATCTAATCTAATTCCCATTTTCAGGAGGGTCTTGATGACTCTTATTGACTCTTGTTGGGAAAATATCTAATCTAAGTCCAATTTTCAGGAGGGTGCTGATGACTCTTTATTGACTCTGGTTGAGGAAATATCTAATCTAAGTCCCATTTTTCCGGAGGGTCCTGATGACTCTTTATTGACTCTATTTGGGGAAATACCTAATCTAAGTCCCATTTTTCAGGAGGGTCCTGATGACTCTTATTGACTCTTGTTGGGGAAATATCTAATCTAAGTCCCATTTTTCATGAGGGTCCTGATGACTCTTATTGACTCTTGTCGAGGAAATATCTAATCTAAGTCCCATTTTTCAGGAGGGTCCTGATGACTCTTATTGACTCTGGTTGGGGAAGTATTTGGGTTTGACAATGCCACCCGACTGTTTGTGTCCTAAGCTAAGTCCCATTTTCCAGGAAGGTCCTGACAACTCTAATTGAATCCTACTTCTACATGCAAGTCATTTTATGTCATTTGTTATCCATGATTACCTTTAACCTTAAAATGAGTCCCATTTTCTAGGAGGGTCCTGAAGGTTCCCACTTAAATGCCAATTTTGACTTCTGGTTGTTTCTGTTAGAATATACGCTTAACGCTAGAGGGGCGGTGAATAGCGTTATAATAAAAAACAATGTAAATTTGCGGAATTAAAAATTGCAGGAATAACGTAAGTGTAGTAATAAAAGAGATAAGGAGAGAACACACCAAATTTTATCCTGGTTCACCACAACACGTGGTTAGTCCAGTCCCCGAGAGACTCTCTCGAGTTTTACACTAACTTCGTTAAGCTTACGGGTGCTTAACAAACCGTTACACTTGCTCGTAGATATACACTCTACAAGACTTCAACCTGCTCGAGGATACCGCACCTCAAGACTTCAATCCAAGGAACTACCTTTCCTTCTTACAACAAGGGATTAGACTATCCCTTCAAGTGTGTACAAACACTTAGCACTCAGTTAAACAGAACTCTCTTGAAGAGTAGATATGAGTAAATAAATACGCTCAAGAACGCAACAAGTTAGTAAAGGCTCTCAAAAACTTATGAAATGAATATAAAATGATTGCAAAGAGAGTATGTAAGCTTTAGCAAGAATATATTCAGTTGTTGTGCTTAGAAGAGTGAATTTGAGTTGTATTTATAGTGCTCAAAACACCCAAGACCGTTGCTTAATTGCCAATCACAAATTGCTGATTTTGTGCTAGGATAATCGATTATCTGATTCTGCATAATCGATTATCTGCCAACGTTCAAAAATCATTCCCAGATTTTAAGCAGAATAATCGATTATCCAAATCGTATAATCGATTACCTGACAACGTTCAAAAATCAATCCCCGATTTTATGCTTAACATAATTGATTGTCTGATTGTATATAATCGATTATCTTTCAGCGTTTGAAAATATTTTGGCAACGGTCTTTAATATAATCGATTACCAGAAAACCATAATCGATTATTTTGCTACTTTGTAAAATCTGATGCTCACTGTCTCAACATAATCGATTAGTCTAAGGCACATAATCGATAATCTTGTAACTTTGAAAAATATGGAGAACACTGTCTTAACACAATCGATTATCATAAGGTACATAATCGATTATCTTGTAGCGTTGAAAAATTTGGTGAACACTGCCTTAACATAATCGATTATCATAAGGTACATAATCGATTATCTTTTAGCTTTGTAAAATTTGGTGTACAATGCCTTAACATAATCGATTATCATAAGGTACATAATCGATTATCTTACAGCTTTGTAAAATCTGGTGTACACTGCTTTAACATAATCGATTATCATAAAGTACATAATCGATTATCTTTCAGCTTTGTAGAATCTGGTGTACACTGCCTTAACATAATCGATTATCATAAGGTACATAATCGATTATCTTACAGCTTTGTAAAATCTGGTGTACACTGCTTTAACATAATCGATTATCATAAAGTACATAATCGATTATCTTTGTCCAGATTTGAAAGACATGTTTAAAATTCATTTTGGTTAAAATGAAATGTTTGAAAATCATTTTGCTTTAAAATAAAGATGCATGGTTTGATAAAAATGATTTTACGAGAGAAGCCAAGTCTTGAATCAATTGTCGGATCAAGATCACAATTATAGAACGACTCATGTATAACTTTGTTGCTTTACTAAATCTTGATCTTTGTTTCTCTTGTGCTTGGACTTCGGCATATGTCAATATTCCGTTCACGTCGGTTTGTCATTCATCAAAACCTACAAATATGAACACACGTTTAGTTTAGCGACTTGAGAACGTGTTTCAACAATTTCCCCCTTTTTGATAATGGCAAACTAATATCGGGATATGCATATTAATTAATTCATAATGACGATCCAAGACAAATATATAGATATGCAACGAATCCAAGGCAAGTATATAGATATGCAACGAGTTCCCCCTCAAGTTATGAATTCCCCCTCAATTTATGCCAATGTGCATAGCCCATATCTTCCCCCTTTTGACATTTGCAAAAAATAACTAACTCTTTATTGATTAAACAATATTGCAAATACATGAAAATAAAAGACAGAATATTATGCAAACTAGAAAAACAAAGAGACAAGGCATTATTCATTGACTCGGGGAATAATCGATTGTGCGTTTGAGATAATCGATTAATTCAGGAAATATAGTAACGGACATCCGAGACGGTAATAGAAAAATCGATTACACTGTTTTAAATAATTGATTATTATCACACAGTGACTTAACAGCTGAACATAAATGTCAACAGAATCGATTAGGGATATGTGATAATCGAGTTTTATATTTAACAGCTAAAATCCTGCAAAGCCAAAACTGTTAGATAATCGATTGTAGTGTTGTATAATCGATTATGTCAATTTTCCAGCATAATAAACATAAAACTTAAATGGGGAATAATCGATTATTGACTTTAGAGAAATCGATTATTGTGCACCAGTGTCTGATAATTCCCCCTGTCTTTGGGGCGATACCTGCAAAAAAGAATTAGGCGCCTCCGACGCTCAAGTTAGTAATCGTTAAAACATAAAAATGCAATGCATGAATTAGATCAACGTGGAGTCAAGAATCCCGAGTTCACTACGAATTCGAAAGAAGGACTCTTTCTCTAAAGGCTTTGTAAAGATGTCGGCCAATTGATTTTTGGTTTCAACAAATTCAATTTCGACATCGCCCTTGAGAACGTGATCTATTATAAAATGATGTCTAATTTCTATGTGTTTCGTTCTTGAGTGAAGAATAGAACTCTTCGTCAAGCTAATGGCGCTAGTATTATCACATCGAAGAGGGACATGATCGATACTAAGGCCATAGTCCGAGAGTTGTTGTTTCATCCAAAGGATTTGAGCGCAACAACTCCCCGCGGCTACATATTCAGCCTCGGTTGTGGACAACGCAACACTAACTTGCTTCTTGCTAAACCAAGAAACTAAGGAGCTACCGAGCAAATGGCAAGTGCCACTAGTGCTCTTGCGGTCCAATTTGCAACCTGCAAAATCGGAATCGGAATAGCCAACAAGTTGGCATGAAGAATCTTTGGGATACCATAGTCCCACATTTATTGTTCCAACAAGATACTTCATAATCCGTTTTACCGCAGTTAAATGTGACTCCTTCGGACATGATTGATATCGAGCGCATAAACACACGCTGAACATGATGTCCGGTCTACTAGCAGTAAGATAGAGAAGAGATCCGATCATACCTTGATACTTTTTGGTGTCTACTTCCTTACCTTTCTCATCTTTGTCAAGATGGTCTGATGTACTCATTGGGGTGGCCATAGCTTTGGCGTTGCTCATTTCAAAGCGATTTAGCAACTCCTTGCAATATTTGGATTGGCAAATGAAAGTTCCCTTTTTCATTTGTTTTACTTGCAGCCCCAAGAAGAAGTTTAGCTCACCCATCATGGACATTTCGAATTCGCTAGTCATTAATTTAGAGAATTCCTCGCATAGAAAATCATTAGTAGCACCAAAAATAATATCATCGACATAAATTTGAACTAATAGAATGTCATTGTTTTTATTTTTGATAAAAAGTGTGGTGTCAACATTCCCCCTTTCAAACCCATTGTCTATGAGAAATTTACTTAGACGTTCATACCAAGCTCGAGGAGCTTGTTTAAGACCATATAAAGCTTTCTTAAGCTTGAAGACATGGTCGGGAGATGTAAAAATCTTCAAAACCCGGGGGTTGTTCAACATACACTTCCTCTTGAATAAACCCATTGAGGAAGGCACTTTTGACATCCATTTGAAATAATTTGAAATTCATAGATGATGAAAAAGCAAGTAATAAATGAATGGCTTCTAGGCGTGCAACGGGGGCATAGGTTTCTTCATAGTCAATGCCTTCTTCTTGATTATATCCCTTAGCAACTAGCCTAGCTTTGTTTCTAGTGATTATACCATTTACATCTAATTTATTCCGAAAAACCCATTTCGTGCCAATTATGGTGTGATTATCGGGTCTTGGCACCAATTCCCAAACACCATTACGTTTGAATTGGTTAAGCTCCTCTTGCATTGCCAAGGTCCAATGCTCATCCCCAATTGCTTCAGAAATGGTTTTAGGTTCTATTTGTGAAACAAAAGCCATATGTCCTACAGTATCTTTAAGAAGGTTTCGTGTACTCACCCCTTTCTCGATGTTGCTAATTACCTTGTCAAGAGGATGGTCTTTAGACGTCCTCCAAGCCTTAGGCATCATCGATTCTTCTTCTTGTGGTGGTAATTCTTCCGAAGGTTGTTCCATGACTTCATCTTGAACTTCCTTTGGATCCTCCTTTTGTACCTCGTCTTGAAGATGGATTTTCTTTAAAGCATCTACAAGATCAACACAAGAATCCCTTCTCGCCAAGCGAGCATCATTTTGACAAAATACTACATGAGGAGATTCCTCAACAGTTTTGGTTCGATTATTAAACACTCTATATGCTTTGTTATGTGATGAGTAACCAAGAAAAATTCCTTCATCAGATTTCGCATCAAATTTTCCCAAGTTATCTTTTCCGTTGTTGTGAATAAAACATTTACAACCGAAGACTCTAAGATGGGAAATATTTGGTTTCCTTCCCTTATAGAGTTCATAGGGAGTTTTCATGAGTATCGGTCTAATGATAGCTCTGTTTAAAACATAGCTAGCGGTACTCACGGCATCCGCCCAAAACTTTTTGGAAATCTTAGCCTCATCGAGCATGGTTCTAGCCATCTCTTCGTGACATCGATTTCTACGTTCCACCACTCCATTTTGTTGTGGTGTACGTGGAGCCGAGAAGGTATGTTCAATACCGAGTTCGTCACAAAAATCCGCAAAGATATTATGATCGAACTCTCCCCCATGATCACTTCTTATGGAAGTGACGGTTGTGTTCTTTTCATTTTGAACACGTTTAAGAAAACTTTTAAAAGCATGAAAGGCATCACTTTTATGAGCAAGAAATAACATCCAAGTGAATCTAGAGAAGTCATTAACAATTACAAAAGCATAAAGATTTCCACCAAACTTTCAACACGAGATGGTCCAAAGAGATCCATGTGCAGAAGTTGTAAGGATCTAGTGGTTGAAACAACATTTTTGGATTTAAAAGAGGCTTTTGTTTGTTTCCCTTTTTGACATGAATCACAAATAAAGTCTTTTTCAAATTTCATGTTTGGAAGACCAATTACTAAATCTTGTGAAACTAGTTTGTTTAAAAGGTTCATATTTACGTGAGCTACTCTACGATGCCATAACCACATGTCGTCTTCTTTACTCAAAAGACAATTCACATAACTTGATGAAGAATTTTCAAGATCAACCATATAGATATTATCCATTCTAAAACCACGAAGAATAATTTTAAAATCACTACGACGGATAACTAAGCATTCTTCGGAGTCAAACAATACAAGATTTCCCTTGTCACATAGTTGACTTATGCTCAAGAGATTATGTTTAAGACCTTTAACAAGCAAAATATGCTTAATGGAGGAGGATTCGTCCTTACCGACCGATCCAATGCCGATAATCTTTCCTTTGTTATTGTCTCCAAAAATGACATTTCCTCCTTCCTTGGGTTTTAGTTGAAGGAATTTTGATGCATCCCCGGTCATATGTTTGGAGCATCCACTATCAAGGTACCAAAGTACACTTGATCCCTTCAAACACACCTACAAAACAAATTAATGAGATTTTGGTACCCAAGCCATTTTGGGTCCTTGTGCGTTAGGTGCAATATATTGGTGTGATTGCCCTGCAGTGAAATGTCTATGTCTAGTGAAGCATGCGGGAGAAATATGTCCAATTTTATTGCAATAATGACAAATGACATTCGGATTGTGCATTCTTCTAGGATGATAATAATTTGGGGGTCTAAAATTATTCACTCTATTTTTAGGAACATAGTTTTGATGTAGTTTTCGAAAATCTTGTCTACGTGGTCTATGCATGCCAATGTTTCTTCTAGTGTTCACTACATTTTTAGAAGTATAGTTTTGATGTGGTTTTTGAAAATCTTGTCTAGGTGGTCTATACATTTCAATATTTCTCCTAGCATTTGTTCTAGAATGAGATGCAATTCTAGGATTAGAATTTCTAGGTTGAGTGACGACATTTATTTTGTTTGGCCTAAGTTGAGTCTTAGGTGGTTTAGGAATGGACTCAACTTTTTCTTTTGGCTCGTGTTTGAAGCCTATACCGTGCTTAGTGGATTTCAAATTAACAAGCACTTCATTGAGATTTTTTTGTGAAGAATTGAATTTGTGCAAAGTGCTTCTAAGACTTTCTACTTCTTCCTTTAGAGATTTGCAAGAAGTACAATCCTTATTTGAGCTTTCGGGTTTGTCGGCGCTTCTTTTGCCATAAAACTTGTTTTCCTCTTTTAATTTCTCATTTTCAAGAGTAAGTTTTTCAATATCCTTTTCTTTTGAAGAAAATTGTTTTCTTAAATCTTTTATAGATTTAGAAGCGCTAATAAACTCTTTATACAACTCATCAAATGCATCTTGCATTTCTTCTAAAGTGAAATAGTTCATAGAAGAAGTACATACCTCATTTTGATTTTCTTCGAATGCCATAAGACACAAGTTTGCGGTCTCGTTTACTTCTCCATCACTTGATTCGTCTCCGGAGTCGCCTCCCCAAGAGATGTATGCTCTTTGTTTCTTGAATGGTTTCTTCTCCTTTTTGATGTTTGGACAATTTGATTTGATACTCCCGATTTCTCCGCATCCATAGCACTTCAATTGGTCGCCTTGTTGCTTACCTTTTCGTTCATGCTTCTTTTGCATGAACTTGTGAAATTTCTTAATAACGAGTCCAAGCTCGACATCTTCATCACTTGACTCCTCATCGTTTTGAGGTTGAGTTGTTGATGCTTTGAGCGCAATCTTTCTTTTCCTTTGATCATCCAAAGGAGAGTTAAGGATAGTTGATTCATAAGTTTTAAGATTACCTCGTAGTCCGTCGATGGTGGCGTTTGTGATGCCGATTGATTCTTGGATAGCATCGGCTTTGGAACGCTATTCCGGAGTGAGGCTTCGTAGAATTTTCCGAACAAGTTCCTTATCCGTGAATGTCTTTTTGAGGGCGTGTAGGTCATTAACGATTTTTGAGAATCGTTCGAACATGTCATCTATACTCTCGTTTTCCTTCATGCGAAAGAGTTCATATTCGTGGGTTAGGAAATCAATTTTAGCTTCCCTTACCTGGTCCGACCTTCGTAGGTGATTTCTAATTTGTCCCACATTTGCTTGGCAGTGGTGCAACATGATATTTTTCGATATTCGTCGGGGTTCACTGCACAATACATCATGTTGATTGCCTTTGCGTTGTTCTCTATTTTTCTGATATCATCGGCGTCGTATTCGTCTTCCGTTTTTGGAACGAGTTCTTCTCCAACCTTTTTGGTAGGTTGTAATTCTCCATTTTTGCTAATTTTCCACAGTTGGAAGTTGTTTGATTGTATAAAAATCCTCATTCTCTCATTCCAGTAAGTGTAGTTGGTGCCATCAAAAAGTGGTGGCCTTGTGAAGCATTGTCCTTCACCTAGTCCTGCATAAACACTACGAGTAGAAGCCATGGAAAGTTTTTCTCAAACTGTTAAGTCTTTCTGAGAGTTAGGCCCTGATACCAATTGTTAGAATATACGCTTAACGCTAGAGGGGGGGGTGAATAGCGTCATAATAAAAAACAATGTAAATTTGCGGAATTAAAAATTGCAGGAATAACGTAAGTGCAGTAATAAAAGAGATAAGGAGAGAACACACCGAATTTTATCCTGGTTCACCACAACACGTGGTTAGTCCAGTCCCCGAGAGACTCTCTCAAGTTTTACACTAACTTCGTTAAGCTTACGGGTGCTTAACAAACCGTTACACTTGCTCGTAGATATACACTCTACAAGACTTCAACCTGCTCAAGGATACCGCACCTCAAGACTTCAATCCAAGGAACTACCTTTCCTTCTTACAACAAGGGATTAGACTATCCCTTCAAGTGTGTACAAACACTTAGCACTCACTTAAACAGAACTCTCTTGAAGAGTAGATATGAGTAAATAAATACGCTCAAGAACGCAACAACTTAGTCAAGAGTTTGGCTCTCAAAAACTTATGAAATGAATATAAAATGATTGCAAAGAGAGTATGTAAGCTTTAGCAAGAATGTATTCAGTTGTTGTGCTTAGAAGAGTGAATTTGAGTTGTATTTATAGTGCTCAAAACACCCAAGACCGTTGCTTAATTGCCAATCACAAATTGCTGATTTTGTGCTAGGATAATCGATTATCTGATTCTGCATAATCGATTATCTGCCAACGTTCAAAAATCAATCCCAGATTTTAAGCAGAATAATCGATTATCCAAATCGTATAATCGATTATCTGACAACGTTCAAAAATCAATCCCCGATTTTATGCTTAACATAATCGATTGTCTGATTGTATATAATCGATTATCTTTCAGCGTTTGAAAATATTTTGGCAACGGTCTTTAATATAATCGATTACCAGAAAACCATAATCGATTATTTTGCTACTTTGTAAAATCTGATGCTCACTGTCTCAACATAATCAATTAGTCTAATCTGATGCTCACTGTCTCAACATAATCGATTAGTCTAAGGCACATAATCGATTATCTTGTAACGTTGAAAAATCTGGTGAACACTGTCTTAACACAATCGATTATCATAAGGTACATAATCGATTATCTTGTAGCGTTGAAAAATCTGGTGAACACTACCTTAACATAATCGATTATCATAAGGTACATAATCGATTATCTTTCAGCTTTGTAAAATCTGGTGTACACTGCCTTAACATAATCGATTATCATAAGGTACATAATCGATTATCTTACAGCTTTGTAAAATCTGGTGTACACTGCTTTAACATAATTGATTATCATAAAGTACATAATCGATTATCTTTCAGCTTTGTTGAATCTGGTGTGCACTGCCTTAACATAATCGATTATCATAAGGTACATAATCGATTATCTTACAGCTTTGTAAAATCTGGTGTACACTGCTTTTACATAATCGATTATCATAAAGTACATAATCGATTATCTTTGTCCAGATTTGAAAGACATGTTTAAAATTCATTTTGGTTAAAATGAAATGTTTGAAAATCATTTTGCTTTAAAATAAAGATGCATGGTTTGATAAAAATGATTTTACGAGAGAAGCCAAGTCTTGAATTAATTGTCGGATCAAGATCACAATTATAGAACGACTCATGTATAACTTTGTTGCTTTACTAAATCTTGACCTTTGTTTCTCTTGTGCTTGGACTTCGGCATATGTCAATGTTCCGTTCACGTCGGTTTGTCATTCATCAAAACCTACAAATATGAACACACGTTTAGTTTAGCGACTTGAGAACGTGTTTCAACAGTTTCTGCTAGTGATTATTGTCCAGGAGGGTTTCTGCAACTCTTACTGGGAAGGTGTTGGTTCTTGCCCATGTTACCCGCACATGTTTGAGTTTTAAACTGCATTCCATCTCAACTTCCATGCCTCTTTTAACCTTTAGTTGTCTCTATTGGGGTTTGCTAGTTAATGTTTGTCCCATTGTGCTCTTTGCCGGGGAGGGTGTTTATGACGGACAATGTACCTTTGAATTTTAACTGAGTCCCACTTCCAGGTGGGTTCTGAGATTTTGATCATACCTGCTGTGTGCATGCCTTCTCTTGTGGACGGCCTCCCTTAGTCTCTTCCGAATATCTATGCCCCTATGTTAATCAAAGAAAACTTGTCATTTTGAAAAGTGATGGCTGGCTCACGGCATTCTTGTTGAAAACAGCCTCCTATTGTCGGGTGCCGTTGTTTTCCCTTGAAAATGAGTTGCTCGAACTGCTCAGCTGACCCCTCGAGATCTCTAGTCTTTATTTTGCCCGCATATCATTGTGTTACATTGCTAATACCTGGCCGGAATCCTTTGTGTCCCCCCCCCCCATGATTGATTTGTTGATGTATCATGCTTGGGTTAAACCTCCCATCCTTGCGGCTTCGCTTTGTTCTTTATCTTTCTGTTACCTTTCCATTCCTTTGTCAAAATCCTTGCCCCATTTCTTGAAATCAGCCAGTCTTTCTATGGTGTTTGGTTGGCCTTTGCCTTTTGTGCCTTTATGTCACGCCCTACTTTGTGTTGCACCTCCGACCCTTCTTTGGAATTCTTTTATACCCCTTCCCACCAATTGATGGGTAGATATATATCGTGCTGGGTCAGCTCTCACGGCATTTCTGCCTTTGTGTTGTGCTTTTGCCTCTTTTGCTAGAAGCCTGGTACCCCTCGCGGACGATTGCTGAGTTAGGGTGTTATGCTTAGGTGATCCTTTGCTCCTCGTGGCTTTGTTTTATTTCTTTATTGGTGTTATATTTTCGAGCCCACGCCAGAAACCCTTATCCCTTTCTTGAGACTATCCGGTCCATTTGGGATGCTCGACTAACTCTTGACCTTTATGCCCTCACTTTGCTCCCCATCTTGTGTTGCACTCTCGATCCTTCACCGGAATTCTTTATGTCTTTCCCTGACGACTGATGTATTACGCTTGGTTGAACTTTGCGACCTTGCGACCATTTCCCACCTTCGTATTGTGCCAAATTTGAGTCCCTTCTCAGATAGCCCGACCGGTGGATGATGCTTGGCGGATCCCAAAACCTTTGCGATTTTACTTTACACGCCCTTTCTATGTAGTAACCCTTCACTTTTCTTATCTCTTCCATCTATTGCAATTTTTATGAATCATTCATTTTGTTGTTCCGCACTTGTTATCTTTATTACGTCTTTGGGCGTCGTGCGCTTTGTCCCTTTGGGGTTTGTTAATCAGCTTTGACATTCCTTTCGTTCGACTAAACCAAAGATTTTAGACTCGAAAGTAAAAATGAAATGCAAAGACTCGGAACTATATTTAGGGTGAAGAATTCTAGACTTGCTGATTGTTGAAAAGACAAGAAAGAAGACTTATCTTAAGAGGAACCACTGGTTTTCGCGATCATGACATGCCCTTCGGCCTAGTCGACCCAATCTGTTTCGATGACCGACCTTTCATTGCCGTGCTTTTGTTGTTGTGACCTTTCTAAACCAATTCTTTCAACCAAACCCTATCTTGGCTTGCCCTGCAGTGTTTATCCACCAATAGCCCTTTTCTGAGTTTTGCTTTTGCCTTACCTTCGCCTCATGGTGCCTGTGAAGGTTTTCACCAATAAGACTCTCATTTTATTTCTCTCAAACTCTCATTGCCTTATGGTGCCCGTGAGGGTTTTCACCACTAAGACTCTCTCATTTTATTATCTCTCTTGTCTGGCTCGGAGTGTTGTCCCTGACATTAATCCCTTCTACCTGCTCAACTCGACATCTTTTGAAAACTTATCAGAAGGTCTTCCTTTGGACCGTAATGTGTTTTTTTGGATAGGGTTTGAAAGAAAAGGCTCAAAACAATTTGAATGGGTTCAAAATTACAACTTTCGAAATAAACTTCTTATGCCAACCACAACTTCTGCCCCGTTTCTTGCTTGGGGACCTTTGGATTTTTATTCTGATGTGACCGAACTGTGAGGCTGCCTACGTATCTTTTATAAAAGGAATCGGGTCAAACGTAGTTCATGAGACTCCTTACTTTGATGTTGTTTTTGTTTTCTTTTCTTTCTATTTTCTTAGTTTTCTTTTCTTTCTTCCTTTTCCTTTTTCTCTTTTCTCTTTCTTTTATTTTTCTTGTTTTTCTTTGCTTTTTCTTTTCTTTTCCTTTTCATTCTTTTCATTTTTCTTCCTTTCTTTTCAGATTTGTTTTCTTTCGTTTTGTTTCCTTTCCTTTTATTACCTTCTCACGCCTTTTCACATTTGCGCTTCCGACTTTTGTTACTGATTCCGAAAGAGGGGTATGAAGAGAAAATAATTAGAGCTCAAAAGGGTTAGCAAAGGGTAATGTGTTTAGATAGCCGAGTATAATGCCTTTGTCAATCTAGTTTTCAAAATATGCCAAGTACAAACAAATGTTGAGTATAAACAATAATCTAAAGAAAATCATACATAATATCTTTTGACAACATCCGAATTGATAGCCATTTCCGCACATTTCCCTTCCACATCCGTCACATACATTACCCCATTATACAACACTCGTGATACGATGAATGGTCCTTGGTAGTTTGGAGCGAACTTTCCATTTTCCTCGGCTTGGTGAGGGTGGATGCGCTTTAGTACCAGTTGACCTACTTTCAAACTTTCTGGGGCGCACTGTCTTATTATATGCCCTGGCATCCTTTGTTGATACAACTGGCCGTGACAGATCGCCTCCAATCTTTTCTTATCAATCAGACTCAATTGTTCCAAACGAGCTTTCACTCATTCTTCGTCGTCGGTTCCTGCTTCGCCCACAATTTGGAGAGAGGGGATTTCGATTTCAGCCGGGATTACCGCCTTTCTGCCATACACCAACAAGTACGGAGTAGCCCCCACTGAAGTGCGGACTGTGGTGTGATAGCCTAACAATGCAAAAGATAGCTTCTCATGCCACTGCCTGGATCCTTCCACCATTTTACGAAGTATCTTCTTTATGTTATTATTGGCCGCCTCAATGGCTCTGCTTGCCTTGGGACAGTATAGAGTAGAATTTCGATGCGTGATCTTAAATTGCTGACATACTTCCCTCATTAAGTGATTGTTGAGGTTTGCCCCATTATCAGTGATGAGCCTCTTGGGGATTCGGAACCGGTAAATAATGTTTGTGTGCACAAAATCAACCACGGCCTTCTTGGCCACTGCCTTGAAGGTTTTGGCTTCAACCTATTTTTTGAAATAGTTAATAGAAACCAGGATAAATCTATGTCCGTTAGAAGCCGCTGGTTCAATGGGCCCGGTGACATCCATGCCCCAAGCAATGAAAGGCCATTCTGCCGACATCATATGCAATTCAGATGGAGGGGAGTGAATCAGGTCCCCGTGCACTTGACACTGGTGGAATTTGAACACAAAGCTGATACAATTGCGCTCTATGGTAAGCCAGTAATATCCTGCCCGGAGAATCTTCTTTGACAAAACATATGCGCCCATATGTGGCCCGCAGAGGCCAGCATGCACCTCATTCATGATGGCCGTCACCTGCTTAGCATCTACGCATCTCAGCAAACCAAGATCTGGTGTTCTTTTGTATAATATTCCTCCACTGAAGAAAAATCCACTTGACAAACGACGGATTGTTCTTTTCTGGTCACTCGTGGCTTGTACCGGGTACACATATCTCCTGATATATTCCTTGATGTCATGGAACCAAGGCTCGCCGTCAATCTCTTCTTCCACCATATTACAATAAGCATGCTGATCATGGACCCGAATATGTATTGAGTCAACATAAGCCTTGTCTGGGTGATGTAACAGTGACGCCAAGGTGGCCAGGGCGTCAGCTACCTCATTGTGAATTCTGGGAATGTGCTTGAACTATATTGACTGGAATCATTGACAGAGATCACGCAAGCACTGCCGGTATGGTATGAAATTTAAGTCTCTTGTCTCCCACTCCCCATGCATTTGGTGTACCAGAAGGTCCGAGTCTTCCAATACCAAGACTTCCTGGACACCCATGTCTACTTCTAGTCTCAAACCCAAAATGCATGCCTCATATTCCGCAATATTGTTGGTGCAATAGAAACGGAGTACATCTTTGACTGGGTAATTATGCCCTTCTTCAGAAATGAGCACCGCTACTATCCCGATGCCTTTCATGTTGGCAGCCCCATCAAAGAACAATTTCCATCTCGACTTCTACTCCCTTCCCTATTCATTGATATGCATCACTTCCTCGTCCGGGAAATAGGTGTTCAGGCGATCATATTCTTCATCTATCGGACTCTCCGCAGAATGGTCCTCCAATGCTTGTGCCTTCATGGCAATCCTAGTCATGTAGACAATTTCCAACTCAGCGAGCAAAATTTGCCACTTTGCGAGCCTTCCTGTGGGCATGGGCTTGTAGAAAATGTATTTCAATGGGTCCAGACGTGAGATGAGATAGGTGGTATATGAAGATAGGTAATGCTTCAACGTTTGGGCTACCCATGTCAAGGCGAAGCATGTCCTTTCAAGATGAGTATACTTAAACTCGTAAGGTGTAAATTTCTTGTTGAGGTAGTATATGGCATGCTCTTTTCTTCAGGTCATATCGTGCTGACCCAACACGCACCCAAATGAGTTATCCAAGACAGTCAAATACAAGATCAAAGGTCTTCGTGGCTTTGGCGGGACCAATACTGGTGGGTTGGACAAATATTGCTTTATCCTATCAAAAGCCTCCTGACACTCTCCCGTCCATTTTACCGCAGCATCCTTTTCAACAACTTAAAATGGGCTCGCAGATAGTTATGAGCTGAGAAAATGAACCGACTGATGTAGTTCAATCTTTCTAGTAGACTCATTACTTCTGTTTTATTCCTTGGGGGCTGAAGCTCCTATATAGCTTTGATTTTTGATGGGTCTAGCTCAATGCCTCAGCGGCTGACTATGAATCCTAACAACTTTCTCGAGGGGACCCCAAATGCACATTTTGCTGGGTTGAGTTTGAGGTCATACCTGTGGAGCCTCTGGAAGAATTTCCTTAGGTCCTTGACATGATCTGATTGCTTTTTGGATTTGATTATTACGTCATCCACATATACCTCAATTTCTTTATGTATCATATCGTGGAAAATGATTGTCATAGCCCTCAAGTATGTTGCCCTGGCGTTCTTCAGACCAAAAGGCATGACTCTATAATAGTATTTTCCCCACAATGAGATGAATGATTTTTTCTCCGCAACTTCTTCATCCACCAAATCTGGTGGTACCCTACGTAGCAATCCACGAACGACCTGATCTCTTTCTTTGAGCAATTGTCAATCAATATGTGGATGTTCGACAGGGGAAAGTTGTCTTTTGGACTTGCTTTGTTGAGGTCATGGTAATCAACACACACCCTACTGTTACCGTCCTTCTTTGGCACAGGCACAACATTAGCTAACCAAGTGGGGTATTGTGTGACTTGGATGACTTTTCCCTCAAACTACTTGGTCACTTCCTCTTTAATTTTCACACTCACATCAGTTTTGAATTTCCTAAACTTTTGCTTAATATGAGGGCAAGCTGGGTCAATAGGTAACTTGTGGACAACCAAATCAGTGCTCAATCCGGGCATGTCGTTGTAGGAACATGCAAAGACATCTTTGTACTCAAGCAACACTTCAATTATTTCTTCCCTAAGTTGCGGCTCCAGATGAACACTTATTTTTGTTTCTCTAATATTATCAAAGCTTCCTAAATTAACTGCCTCTGTATCATTCAGGTTTGTTTTGGGTTTCTCTTTGAACTGGGTCAACTCTTTACTACTCTCATCCCATGCCTCTTCCTCACCATACCCTGGTTCATCCTCATGTTCTATTTCCTGAATTATTATTTCTGAACTAGACCTGTTTCGAGGATTGGGCCGAGGAGTCCTTATGCATGTCAGATCACTGGAACCAACATAAAAATAACTATGCAAAAGAGAAAAGAAAGCAAAGTAAATAGAAATGGAAACTATTAGCATTGCTGAAAGGGAAATTGCATTTCATTAGAATCAAAGATAACAGGGTTTACACATCCAAACGGATGAAAATAAGAACTAAATTAACAACTATGACGCTAATCCAACTAGACTGAAAGGAAAATCAAAGCCGACTACTATGACTTCCTCCGAGTGGGAAGAGGAGTGGATTCCCAGTTATTGAGTTTGGCTCGTGCTCCCACAAACAGCACATCTGCCCTGCTTGATCCTTCTTCTACCTCGACCATATTCACCTCTTCGAATAGTCTTTCCAATCCTTTATCAAGATCTCCGTCCGCGTCGATCAGTGGGCCGAAAATCTTTGGTCGGGGCCATTGCTAGCACTAGAATTTGACAAATGACTTAGACAACCTTGGGATGGGTTTTGGGAGAATCCAGGCCTTTTGTATCAGCTTCCTGGCTCGCCTTATGTCTTCGTCTGTGGGCTTGAACCCTAGGCCAAAATTGTCCAGGTTTTTGGGAAGGGACACTGGTTACACAATGCCTTGCAAAGAAGCCCCCAACCCCTTGCCGGGCTTGAAACCATTTCTCAACATTTCTGATGCCACCATGATGGATGCAGTTGCTATCTTTGGGGTCATGACAACTTCACCTTCTGGGATTTTCTGCACTGACACCGTATCAAACACATGTAGACCCATGGCCCTTTGCTGTCCTCAGATTCAATGAAAGGTACGATCGCGTAACCTGAAGTACACTGATTATCTTCACCATGCACGAATATCTCTTGCACGTCCCATTCAAATTTGACCATATGATGCAGTGTAGATAGCACTATTTTGGCTGCATGAATCCACGGCCTGCCCAATAACAGATTATAAGAGACAGCTAGATCCAGCACTTTGGAATTCCATGGTGAACTCAACAGGCCCAATAGTTACTTCCAGCACTATATCCCCTATGGTGTCTTTGCCTCCGCCGTCGAAGCCTCGAACACAAATGTTATTCTTGTGGACTCTTTCATTTTCCACCTTCAACTTGGTCAATGTGGATAGCGGGCAAATATTTGCACTGACCCATTATCGACCAAAACCCAGGTGACCACATCATCTTCACATTTCATAGTCAGATAAAGAGCCCGGTTGTGCTCAGTGCCCTCCATGGTCGTCAGAGAATGTGACCCGATTCACCTCGATATCTTGTTTACAATCTTTTCCAAATGGTTCACCGTTATCTTGTCAGAAAAATGAGCTTCATTCCAAATCTTCATCAATGCTCGGCGATGTTCATCTAAGTGGATTAGTAAGGACAATAAAGAAATCTGAGCTGGTGTCTTCCTCAACTGCTCTACCATGGAGTAGTCCTGCGTTTTCATTTTCTTCAAGAATTCTTGCGCCTCTTCTTCTGACACAGCCATCTTCACTGGTTCCGGGTTATCTTTAGCAATTCTGCCCTTACTCAATTCTTCTAGGGAAAAGTACCTTCCTGAGCGAGTTAAACCCCGTGCCTCACACACTTCCTCTCTCACTTGTTTCCCCTTGTACATCACTACTGCCTGTTAATATCTCCAAGGAACGGCTATGCTATTGATGATGGTTGGCTTGATCACTGGTTTCACAATAACTGGCTCGATGCGGACACCTTCCACAACCACGACAGGTTCTCTAGCTGCCCCATACACCGTTACTTTTTCTTGTTCCCGCTTTGGCGCAACCGCGCATGCTGAGCTCCCTTTAACTATGATGGGCTTGCTTCCTTCTTTTGCCCTGGTTATCAGCTTCTCACTGCTTGCAACCTTAGTTGGCTTACACTTACTAGATTTGATCATCATTACTATTTTTGAAGTCCTTCTGGACTCTCCCCTTCTGTCCACAATTTCAATAATGTTGGTTTCCTAATGGGCCGGTAGCAGGTTCTGGTTAATATTCGGCCCTCCGGATTCTGCACCTCAATCCTGTGGGAGTCAATAAGTTCCTGGATAGCATTCTTTAAATGCCAACACTTTTTGGTGTCATGCCCAGGTGCACCAGAATAGTATTTGTAGCTGACTGAATAATCTATATTCTTTGGGGGAGGATTCGGCAGTTTCGGTTCAATTGGTCTCAACATATCCAGTTGTCGCAGCTTGTGGAATAAGCTAGTGTAAGATTCTCCCAGCATAGTGAAAGTCTTCTATTTCTGTACCCTCCCATTTATCAGGACTGGATTGCCTCGGAAGGCGGGCTTAGGGGGTTGTTGGTAAGCTCTCGAAGGTGGGTAATGATTTTGTGGAGTTGGGTAAGTGTTTTGAGGGGGTGGCGCATGCTATTGTGCATGAGCGGGAGGCTAGGCATATGCTTGCGCGTGATGGACTAAGAAGCGAGGCTCTGATGGCAGATAGTAATGTTGTGGCGGGCCATATAGAGTGTGTGGGAATGCCTAGTGGTGAGGACGGGGCTGGGCGTAATGAGATGATGCCCGAGGCCTGAACCAAGTTCCCGACTCCACTTTCGCTACTGCCTCCTTCTTCATTTTCTCGAAAGCTCCCGCAGATCGACCCTGGATGGCTTGAGTAGAGGCCTTAATTGCAGAGTAGCTCATTCATTTATTGGATTTGAGGCCTTCCTCTACCATACTTCCCATCTTGACCACTTCGTTGAAAGACTTCCCCACTGTTGACACACAATGCCCAAAGTAGGTAGATTCCAAAGGCTGTAGAAAATAGTCGACCATTTCACTCTCCTTGGTGGGAGGATTAACTCTAGCTGCTTGTTCCCTCCATCGGAAAACGTACTCCCTGAAACTCTTGTTTTATTTCTTTTCCAGCTTTGTCAGAGATAGACGATTCGGGACAATCTCGAGATTATATTGAAAGTGGAAGGAAAATTCTTGTGCCAAGTCATCCCAGGTATACCATCGATTGGGATCCTGCCCATTATACCACACCAGTGCCAACCCACTTAAACTATGGCTAAAGTATACCATTAGCAATTCATCTTTTCCCCTTGCTCCCCTCATTTTGCTGCAAAGCCCTCTTAGATGCACCACTGGATCGTCGTGACCACCATATAAGTGAAATTAAGGCATTTTGAAACCTGAAGGCAACTGTACTTCTGGGAATAGACAAAGATCCTTGAATGCCACGCTCACCTGGCCACCTAATCCATGCATGTCTCTAAAGGATTCTTCAAGACTCCGGACCTTTCTAAGCATCTCTTCCTACTCAAAATTTTCGATCAATCTTTCCACTCCCGTCGGGATTTCAGGACGGGGAGCATAGGAGTAAGGTTCCTGGGTTTTGTAAGAGGGTTCTGGTGGATAGTATTGAGAGTCATAAGCTTGAAGAAGCAGTTCATTTGCTGACCTATGAAGTGAAGGGGGCGGAGGTGCCACATAGATAGGAGCGATTGGCGAGGGAGGGTGAGGAGTGACTTTAGGTATTGGTGCTGGTGGCTGAGAGGTAGTACCCTGATACTGTGAATATATAGGAAAACTTGGAGGTTGATCAGCGGCAGACTGGTCAGGTGCTTGGGCCAATGGCGGGATGAAGGTTGGATTAGCAGGATAGATCGGGGGCGGCTGTCCTCTGGCACATTCCTGGTACATCTCGGTCATTTAGTGTTTAAGCTTATACATTTCCTCCTTCATAGCATTAACGTCCAATTCCTCTGCCTCCTTTGAGGGGTTAATAATGCTGACATCGGCTCCTTGATTGGTCATAACTTGCTTGCTTTTCGACCCCGTGTTGTAGGAGTGAGTTGCCAGAATGTTGCGAATACTAATCACCTATCTAATTTGAAACTAGAATAACAACCCCAAAAACTCGTTAATGGTTAGGATCTAACACATAGAAGCCACATATTGGGTATGCATGCACATGAATGACAGTCGGTCCCTACATGCATTGGTTGCTTGCGTCATCCCGGATTTTATTAGCAAAGCTTCCATTTGTTTTAACCTTATTCTCTCCCTATTTCCTATCTCACTCACTTTCTCTTTTATCTTATTCAGTTATGGTCAAATCCTATGTATGTTGCCTACGTACATGTCCCCGCATGAATCAGACCAAGCGTAGTTCTTGCAAATAAAAAGCATAGCCTAAAATACTTGGGAAAGTTTTCATTTATATAACAACGGACTTCAATTACAAGGACTCGAAAGGTGACAGATTAGACAACGAACTAACAAGCTTGATAAAATGAACCTCAGACTCGAACAACTACTAACTATTCATAAAGAAAAGTACAGACTCCTGGTTAAACTAGTAGACTTTGAAATATTTTGACAAAAGGCAGTGCAATCTTTATGAATACATTAATGCTTCAAGTGTTCCCGGGCCTCGCGGGGCATCATTCGGCCTTACCACTGGCTTGGGTGCTAGACTCCCTTGGAGGTGGTGGAGGTCTTCCATCACTTCCAGACAAAAGTCATGGCGGTGGCAAAGAACATGGATCTTGTCATATCCTCTTAAAGGTTGCACTTTGTGGTGATGTAGTCTGTGATCGGCCATACTCTTTCCCTAATAACACCCTTTTCTTGCAACAAACGCCCAATTTGTTCATCCCTCGCCTCTAATGTTCGCTTGGCTACCTGATTCAGTTCCTTATTTGTCCCAAATCCCTCTCCAACCTTTCTATCGCTGCATAACAATTTTCTCTCTCGGTTTTAAAGTCCTCGACTTGCTTGGATACTCTATTCTCAACCATGATGGCTCTCCGTTTTAACCCAACAACCTCATCGTCATGCTTTTCCTTTGATTGCTCAATGATGCGGCTTCGTTCATCCGCACTTTTAGCTAATTGTTTTCGAACCCTGGATAGATCGCCTTCCGCCTTGTTCAACTCAAACCCATATTCTGTCACTTTTCATCTCAAATTATCTATGAGTTTTTCATCATTCGCGCTCCTGGGAGGATTTTCTGCGGCTACTTTCATCTTCTGGATTTGGGCTCGCAATGCCTCATTTTCTTTGGTTAATCTTTTCTTTTCTCCCTCATCTACTGTGGCTTGCAAACCATTTTCAAATTGAAGTTCCTTGACTTTCATTTCTGATCTTCCTATGGTGGCTCTATACTCATTTTCCTTGGCTAGCCAATCTCATTGTTTATATGATGTTTCAACAAATTCTTGGAGATGTGGTCTTTTAGCTGGCCTCCTGGGCTCTGTTCCTTTTCTATACCAAGCAATGTACCCCGGTGCGACCTCGCCTTTAGATATATCGCATACTCGGGTATACGCTGTCAAATATTATCATTCGCTCCATATTTGGAGCACGACGGCTTCAGGGAATTGATCATTGGGGCTAATCTCAACCTCATGTCAGCTAATATCCTCGTCCTCGGGAATCATTTGGCATCTTCCTAATTTCCTTAGCACTCTGTATGGTGCATAGGGTTGGATACTTCGGAGACCCATTAGAAGGAACTGCGGTCTGGCGGCTGAAAATACACAATTTCATACATGGCGAGCCACTCGAATGTCCAATCTATTTGACTTGCAGTAATAACCCGGAGATGTAACGCCCATTCTGTGACACCTCAGGTAACCTAAAACCCATCAACCCTGTTGTATAATTCTTCGATGCGGCTCTTCGTTGGTTACCCATAATTCATGAACCGAGGTCGGTGGCATAAGTGCTCAATCATCCATATTTGTAACAATAGGTTACACCCCTCAAAGAAATCTCCTCCCGATTTACAGGCGGTGAGGGCACGGAAGAACTCGGATAAGATCATAGGAGTGAGGGTGCTCTTGGCCTGAGTCATTAAAGTGCTGACGACCACTGCTATCCATATGTCAATATTTTCGTCCTTCCGCGGAAACACCAAAAAACCCAAGAAGAATACCATGAACGCAAAACATCGATGCTCATCCCATTTGACTTTGTTCCCTTTGCTACAAATATAGTTTTCCAGGTTATTTAATCCCTCTATATGTCTGTACCGCTGATATATAAACTGCAGAGTACAGAAGCCAGCTAACAGGTCCGGATTGTGAACCTTCCTACTGATTTTTAAGGAGTCCAGGAACTTGTGCACGCAAGGGCTCTTGGTGCAATCAGGTATTGGTGTCTCAAAGGAATTGTAGGGGTCCCAATATATCCGGTTATTTTCTCCAATGTTGGTGTGAGTTCAAAATCAGAGAAATGGAAGACATCGTGAGCCGAGTCCCAGAACGTGATCAATGCCTTTATGATATCTCCCATTGGGTTAATTTTCAGCAGCCCCGTAAGTCCTCCCAAATGCGTGTTAACCCCTTTTTACCCCGCTTCCCCCAGGTCATTCCACCACATGTGTAGCTCCAAGGGAATTTTGTTCATGAATGTTATAGTGCTCATTCTGCACATTTGTTAAGGCGAATTAGTATCTCAAACTTTTGACTATTTGACTCCACAAAATAATAAAACCGGCATTTGTCTTTTATGAAATTTATTTTTCTAAAATTAAGGCCCGGCTTTGCGAATACGACCTTGCAGCACTTCCGAAGGAAGATTTTAAGGATGTGCTCGTTCACCGGCCAAAATAAGACTCAAAGGTAGCCATTTCTGCGAAATCAGTCTTCCGACGTCTCTTTCGGTAACGTTCGGCTATTCCTGGCAGTTACGGCATCACCCGATTCATTTTGGGAAAACAAATAAAATCAGACATTTGTTTTTCCTGTTTTGGTTATTTTGCAAAAGGGAGGTTGGACTCGATGGGGGTTGCCTATGTATCTCTCGCCCGACGAGAATCAAACCGACGTAGCTCGGGAAAACCATTTATCAAAATCAAAACTTTAAAAAGCCCCCTTTTCGTTTGTTTGTTTGTTTTTTTACTTTTTTTTTTGCTTTTTTTTCAAAAATGCGGCTGCATTTCGACGCTATTTGAGCATTGGTTTTACAAGATAAATGACTAATCTTGACAAATCCTTATGCTACTATTTTTCTCAAGTTTCTTTTCTGATTCGCAAGCCGGTCAACATGCAAATCCCAAGAAGTTAAATGCACACATAATCATGCATCAGGATGGTCTTTTCATTTTGGGTTACCTGTCCTAGATGGACCCAACCCATATGTTGAGTCCCCTAAGTCAAATGCATGATGCAGATAAGCGTTCCTACCAGGGATCCGGCATGAGGTCAAGTAATGCTAAGTTAAAACCTTGGTATAGGGTCTAGACTATGTACCCGAGCGGACGACTCAAGTCGAGGAGGGGGCTACGTACCGGGAACCAAAAAGCCAACCGGCTTAGTAACTTTTCCGGCCTCTTTCATATTTCAGGGTATGACACTAACAGAATAGGGAGTCTCAACCAGTAAGCACATCCCGGAGGTGAGAAGAGAAGGGTTTCGTAACAGTTTATATGTACAATTTCAGATAATATCAAAGCGGTAAAAGCATCATTTTGCACATTAAGCCAGCATGTAAAATCAGATAATAAACAAAGTCACATACAACAATTATTCTAAGCTTGAATTCTTGAACCCTGAACCAGAGATTATGGGTTCGATTCCCCAGCAGAGTCACCAGAGCTGTCACACCTCCTTTTTCATTACTACACCCCGGAAGGTCATAATAAAGAGAGTTTTTCCAATTTAAGTGACAATCGAAACAGGATTAATTATTAAAAATCAGAGTCGCCACTGGGATCATTTATGGTGTCCCAAGTCACCGATTTAAAATCCTGAATCGCGGAAAGAGTGACCCTATTTACAGTCCGCGAACTAGAAATCTAGGTAAGGAATTCTGTTAACCAGGGAGAAGGTGTTAGGCATTCTCGGGTTCCTTGGTTCAAGCACAGTCGTTCAACTGTTATATTGTCTTAAATTATCTGATTTTAGACAATTATGGGTCTATGTGTGTTTTGAATCTTTAAACCACTTTTATTATTTATATTTTTTAAGGAAAATCGCAACGCCGTCAGAACGTGCCGCAAACCACGTCACATAAATGCACCCGTGGCTTTTGACACACCATAACTTTTTCGTGAGATGTAACGCCCATTCTGTGACACCTCAGGTAACCTAAAACCCATCAACCCTTTTGTATAATTCTTCGATGCGGCTCTTCGTTGGTTACCCATAATTCATGAACCGAGGTCGGTGGCATAAGTGCTCAATCATCCATATTTGTAACAATAGGTTACACCCCTCAAAGAAATCTCCTCCCGATTTACAGGCTGTGAGGGCACGGAAGAACTCGGATAAGATCATAGGAGTCAGGGTGCTCTTGGCCTGAGTCATTAAAGTGCTAACGACCACTGCTATCCATATGTCAATATTTTCGTCCTTCCGCGGAAACACCAAAAAACCCAAGAAGAATACCATGAACGCAAAACATCGATGCTCATCCCATTTGACTTTGTTCCCTTTGCTACAAATATAGTTTTCCAGGTTATTTAATCCCTCTATATGTCTGTACCGCTGATATATAAACTGCAGAGTACAGAAGCCAGCTAACAGGTCCAGATTGTGAACCTTCCTACTGATTTTTAAGGAGTCCAGGAACTTGTGCACCCAAGGGCTCTTGGTGCAATCAGGTATTGGTGTCTCAAAGGAATTGTAGGGGTCCCAATATATCCGGTTATTTTCTCCAATGTTGGTGTGAGTTCAAAATCAGAGAAATGGAAGACATCGTGAGCCGAGTCCCAGAACGTGATCAATGCCTTTATGATATCTCCCATTGGGTTAATTTTTAGCAGCCCAGTATGTCCTCCCAAATGCGTGTTAACCCCTTTTTACCCCGCTTCCCCCAGGTCATTCCACCACATGTGTAGCTCCAAGGGAATTTTTTTCATGAATGTTATAGTGCTCATTCTGCACATTTATTAAGGCGAATTAGTATCTCAAAATTTTGACTATTTGACTCCACAAAATAATAAAACCGGCATTTGTCTTTTATGAAATATATTTTTCTAAAATTAGGGCCCGACTTTGCGAATACGGCCTTGCAGCACTTCCGACGGAAGATTTTAAGGATGTGCTCGTTCACCGGCCAAAATAAGACTCAAAGGTAGCCATTTCTGCGAAATCAGTCTTCCGACGTCTCTTTCGGTAACGTTCGGCTATTCCTGGCAGTTACGGCATCACCCGATTCATTTTGGGAAAACAAATAAAATCGGACATTTGTTTTTCCTGTTTTGGTTATTTTGCAAAAGGGAGGTTGGACTCGATGGGGGTTGCCTATGTATCTCTCGCCCGACGAGAATCAAACCAACGTAGCTCGGGAAAACCATTTATCAAAATCAAAACATTAAAAAGCCCCCTTTTCGTTTGTTTGTTTGTTTTTTTCCTTTTTTTTTTTTTTGCTTTTTTTTCAAAAATGCGGCTGCATTTCGACGCTGTTTGAGCATTGGTTTTACAAGATAAATGACTAATCTTGACCAATCCTTATGCTACTATTTTTCTCAAGTTTCTTTCCTGATTCGCAAGCCGGTCAACATGCAAATCCCAAGAAGTTAAAGCACACATAATCATGCATCAGGATGGTCTTTTCATTTTGGGTTACCTGTCCTAGATGGACCCAACCCATGTGTTGAGTCCCCTAAGTCAAATGCATGACGCAGATAAGCGTTCCTACCAGGGATCCGGCATGAGGTCAAGTAATGCTAAGTTAAAACATTGGCATAGGGTCTAGACTATGTACCCGAGCGGACGACTCAAGTCGAGGAGGGGGCTACGTACCGGGAACCAAAAAGCCAACCGGCTTAGTATCTTTTCCGGCCTCTTTCTTATTTCAGGGTATGACACTAACAGAATAGGGAGTCTCAACCAGTAAGCACATCCCGGAGGTGAGAAGAGAAGGGTTTCGTAACAGTTTATATGTACAATTTCAGATAATATCAAAGCGGTAAAAGCATCATTTTGCACATTAAGCCAGCATGTAAAATCAGATAATAAACAAAGCCACATACAACAATTATTCTAAGCTTGAATTCTTGAACCCTGAACCAGAGATTATGGGTTCGATTCCCCAGCAGAGTCACCAGAGCTGTCACACCTCCTTTTTCATTACTGCACCCCGGAAGGTCATAATAAAGAGAGTTTTTTCAATTTAAGTGACAATCGAAACAGGATTAATTATTAAAAATCAGAGTCGCCACTGGGATCATTTATGGTGTCCCAAGTCACCGGTTTAAAATCCTGAATCGCGGAAAGAGTGACCCTATTTACAGTCCGCGAACTAGAAATCTAGGTAAGGAATTCTGTTAACCAGGGAGAAGGTGTTAGGCATTCTCGGGTTCCTTGTTTCTAGCACAGTCGTTCAACTGTTATATTGTCTTAAATTATCTGATTTTAGACAATTATGGGTCTATGTGTGTTTTGAATCTTTAAACCACTTTTATTATTTATATTTTTTAAGGAAAATCGCAACGCCGTCAGAACGTGCCGCAAACCACGTCACATAAATGCACCCGTGGCTTTTAAAACACCATAACTTTTTCGTGATTTGGATTTGGGTCATATAAATTCGCACCCGCGCTTATGGAGGTAAAATTATTAAAGACGCATCCTGAAGCGACTAGCGCGTTGTTATCTTTGCGAGAGACCGTGTAAAATTTGCTAAATGGCTCATCTCAAATTCTAAATATTTGAAACTCAGTGTTTTAAAAGAGATGATTAAAGAACTATTTGTTATTCGTCACGACTCTAACAGCTATCTATAAGGGTTCATTGTTAATACTATATTTAGATGGATTCAGTTCATGTAATAGCTTGGCCTCAAGCTAAGCCCAGCTCGATAGTCCAGTCCTTGGATACCTGAGATAGCCCTTTTGTTTGGGCTAATGGCCTCATTAAGGCCTAACTCAAGGATGCTAAGTCACGCTGAATGAGGAAACAAACCGGATTGAGGACTGATTCTTTGATCCACATTAAGCAGAGAACTCATTCAAATTTATTTAGTAATGACTGGGCTCGAAGATGAGCCCAAAATCAAGCCCAGTTAAATTGATATCCCTTTTAACATCAATTCACCACAAGATTAATATATTACCCAATAACTATGAAATCATGCTAATATTCACAACGGTACAGCAGTAATAGAAGGCACGACTGGAAAAGAGAACAAAGAAACTCTAATGAAGCTTGCTACTACTGATTCCCATACTTTCAAAGCACGTAATTTACCTATTAAATCCTAGTCAAATTGCTATATGGATGTTAATTTATGCACGCTGATAAGAAGTGCCAAAGCTAAATGCTAAACAAGCAATCAGATTATAGCGACCATGGTTTCCAAGTCCAGTTTAATACACCATGAAGATTCTATAAAAGTCTCTTATTATACATAAGTAATTTTAAATCTAGATACTAAGACAAGAGAGGAATAGAACAAATATGTCAACATGAACTCAGTCTCCATTTCAGCACATTCAATTGTTACAAGTTCAGCGCTTGGCCTCTCAATATGGTTTAGGAAAAGTACCTGGATAAAGCAAAGGAGAATATGAGGAATGGAGCAGTAACAAGCAGCCAATGAACAACAGCAAAATACGACCCAGATTTAGCAATTAGGATCAGAAATTTAGCTCAAATCCAATAAAGTTGTAACACTCAAATGGCTTCAAACAAAAGTTTTCAGAACAAAACTAGAATTCAAACATTTTTAAACCCCAGACAAGAATCAATGGACTTTCAACAACCCAAAACTTCAGAAAACCAAAGAAGATCCGCAATTGAACAGTGATTTCTGGAAAAACCTTTATCAGTTTTGATTTTATCCCTTCCATTATTTATGTAACAGTGAAATTATGTAACCTTTTAAATTTTCAGCCCTCTATTTTCGTAATTTTTCTCCTTAGGAACCCTTCTGGGTTTTTATCGATTCTTCAAGTCTTGGAGCTTACCTTGAAAGGCAAGTTTGCAATGCCTTTATAGGCAAGGCGATTAGGGCACCTTTCAGGTTTTATTTTTGCACTGTAGTCTTCTTTTCTAATTCATTTTTAACTTAACAGTCCCATTTTTCTGACTTGCTACCCCATTAGCTACTCAAAAGTCTAAAATTCAAAAAGAAACCTTCTTCTAGAACCTTCTCACCAAGATTTCCTAGGTTGAATTCCTTGATTACCCTCCCAACCTCTGAAATTTACATTGTACTACTAGCCTAATATGGGTCTGGTTGTATCCCAAGGGCTCCACTCAAGTTATTCTGGTAAGACCAGGGTTGAATCCTTTCCCCAGGCCCAAGTCCAACCTTACCTATCCTGAGAAATATGATGATAAAAAACACATCGGATTCCCAAACAAACATGGCCCAAAATTAAAACAACATCAATTAAACTCGTAATACCTAAATATCTTCCGGTAGAGTTGGAACATAAAGCAATGCGGGCCTTGAGAAATTTGAATTTAGAGTGGGATGTAGCAGCAAATCTCCGGGTTGAAAAATTGAATGAGTTTGATGAGTTCCGGTTCCATGCATATTCTAGCTTATCTTTGTACAAGGATAAAATGAAGTATCTCCATGACAAGTATGCCCAGGGAAAAGAGTTCAAAATTGGTGATATGGTTCTTCTCTTCAATTCTCGATTAAGGTTGTTTCATGGAAAGTTGAAATCCAAGTGGAGCGGTCCTTTTGAAGTGGTTGGCGTTACACCCTTTGGTGCTATTGACCTAAAAAAACAAGAGTGGTGAAGTGTTCTGGGTAAATGGGCATAAGGTCAAGCACTATTTGGGCAAGTTTGATGATAGCCACGTGGTGGAACTTCTTCACTTGAAATGATTATGATGGTAACTTGAGTCATGTCGCGACGTTAAATCAGGCGCTTCTTGGGAGGCAACCCATGTCTTTTCATTTGCTTTGTTTATCTTTTTTAGAATAGGATTTTTAAGTTCATGGTTTGTGGAGTGTTGCAGGGATAGGATCAAATCAGTGCAAAGAACACATGAAGAATGCACAGTCGCTATCCAGTTCCCATGCGGCAGCACCACAATTCAGTGCGGTCCGCATGGATTTGATTGGCTGAAGGAATTAGCCCAAGGGAGTACCACGCGGCCGCATGGCACTTTTATGCAGACCGCGATGGAGGAGGTACAAATGGCCATTCTCTGATAAAATTTTCATGCGGTCGCAGACAAAATCAGGCAGCCCGCGTGACAATGGCCAGGAAAATCAAGTCTCTAAAGTTTATTCACGCGGCCGCGGCCAAAACCAGGCGGACCGCGTGAGTAGTGTGCATCAACTGCCAAGTGAAAAATCCTGCGCATCCCACATGCCACTTTTGTGCGGCCGCACAGGTAGGTGAGTCTGGGCCCCACGGTAGTCTATAAATGGACGCCCAAGGCCATAGTTTTTACCCTTTTCGCAAAAATTCACTCTGAAGCTTAATTTTTACTGTTCATATCCTCAAGCTTGCACTTCATCTTTTCTTCATTATAATCCTAGTAACAATTCACACTCCATGTTAATTCTTAGTTAATTACTTGTTATTTTTCAATACATTTTTTTGTTTTGTTAGAATAGCTTCTTACTTTTTATTTTTCTCCTTATAAATCGATTAGAGTAGCTTCTTCTGTTTCTTTTGTTCTAAGCTCGGAAATTATCAACTGAGTAGGGACAACCTTAGGGATTGACCATGATTGATGCTTGAACTTAAAGGCATAAAAGTCCCCGGCCCAGTCCGTATGCCCTATGCGGCCGCACGACCTTTTGGTGGGGTCCGCGTGAGTTGCTTAACTCCATAGTCACCCTCTGCCACGCCCACAAGACCTATTTGTGCGGTCCGCATAGTTTTCTTTGCGGCCGCGGTCCAAATTTGTGCGGACCGCGTGGCTTGGTTACCAGAGAAGGTGAAATTTTTGAATATGCTTTGTGCGGCCATGGTACAAAACCACGCGGACCGCATGGACGTTGATCAGAGAGTTAGAAGTTTTGGTGCTGGGCTGCGCAGACCAAGACTAATTCTGTGCGGTCAGCGATACCCATATGCCGCCACGAGCTAAAGTGATGCGGTCTGCATGACCTGATCTTGCTGGGCTAGTTTTTCCTGTGTAGACCGCATGACATTTTTGTGCGGTCCGCCTCAGTCTGTCTGCAACATGAAGAGTGTTCAAGTGTTTTGTCTTTCAACTGTGTATCTCTCTCATGTTTTCACTAACAATGTTAGACGTGATTCTTTTTCAGATAATGCCTCCTAAGGTTAAACAAGTTAAACGTGCAATTTCTAGTAGAGCTTTCGGGCTTATCGGAACTTCTTTTTCCAAAAAACTTGTTTTCCTCTTTCAGCTTCTCATTTACTAAAACCAGTTTTTCTAAATCCTTTTCTGGGGGGGTAAGGAAAAACAACTGACGAGGGGTGAAGCTCCTAAAGTAAAGATGGTTCGGTGAATAGTAAAGCTCACTGCCAAAGAAAAGGACAACATAAAGAAGACTAGAAAACTCATACGGAAGGCAGACAAGGCTGCCTCTCACTCTTCAGGCAGTGAATATGTCCCCTCCCGGAGTTTGACCTCAGAGTCCATACCCTCACATATGTCAACAGAAGTGTCAGTGCCGGTATCATCCTCTCCTGAGAATGAACAGGAAAAGGTAGCAACTTCCGTGAGGCTAGTAAACACAGTACTAACGGATTCGTCTGATCAGTCCGAGGGTGAGAAAGAGGCTAATGAAGAATATTCCACCTCCCCCAACATATCATCATCACGAGAAGGTGATGGTAGTGAGAGGGATTGACGGGACCAGGAAAGAGGAAGCCTGGAAAGACTGTTTTGTGAGTGAGACTCCCTTTCACATGTTCAGAGCGTGGTGGCCGAAGAGAAAGCCTATTCTAGAGCGGAGGTTTATTACAGCTGATTTGCTCCCTCACAACCCTCACGAACAAGCTCAGTTCGCTACGCGAGAGGGTTTGGGATTCTTTACAGAACATGTGCAAATGGCCAACGAACACATGGTAAAAGAGTTTTATGGCAATGTCCACCACATGGTCAAGGGTGCCACAGTGACAATGGTGAGAGACCAGGTGGCCCTGTATGATGGCAATACTTTGAATGATTGTCTGGGGTTTGCTGAGGAAGATGAGTCATAGTATCGGGAGAAATTGGCACAGAAAGAAGAGGTACACCCATGGTTGCCTGAGATCATTGCAGCTCCAGGCACTGTCGCAGAATGGTTGAATGCACCAACCAGGATATTTAGAAACACCCTGAGCTTCGAGGCAAAAAGGGTGGCTCTCATTTGTGTGCACCAGACTCAACCCCTCCACTCATGAAAACTCTGTGCCGATTGAGCGTGCCATCCTAGTTGCCTTCATTATGGCGGTTTTCCCGTTAAATGTGGGTAACATCATGAAAAGGGTGATTTCCAAGGTGGGGCACGACACTCATCAAAACTACCCATTCCCTAACATATTGACCATGTACTTCGATTATATAAAGGTGAAGAAGAAGCATTATGATATTGAGGTGCCTCCGGTGGGTCCTTACTCGTGGTATGATCAAAAGGGTCCAGACAACCCTAAGGGCGCCAAGAAAGGGAAAGCATCGACTTCTACTACTGCTGGCCAATCTGACGAGCCAGCTGCAACTTTGCATCCTTCTATGCCTACCACTGATGTATTGCAGCCAGGTTCATCTTCAGCCCCTCCTTCCACTTCTGCGGAGCCGGTAGTTTCGGTGTCCAAGACTCACAGGTTCACAGCTCATCAGCTGACACAGACTCTGGCTAGCTTGAACAACTGGGTGTCAGCTGCGACATCCAAGTTGTCAACATTGACGATAGCTTTTGAGACTTAAAGGGCACCTATTATTGTGGAGGTCCCTGCTTCACTTGAGGAGACATTGAAGAAAATCCTGGAAAACCAGGAAGCTATGATGAAGAAGTAGGATAAGTTGAAGGAAGCATTCAAGGCGCACAGCAAAGCCCTAAAAGATTTGGCCAATGAGCACTGAAAGATCAGGAAAGATAGAGCCTCCAAGGACTCGGTGACGAAGCTGAGGACAGATGTTGATAAGCTCCTTGCCGACCAGATGCCCCTAGACTTACTGTTTGAGATGCCCAGGGATGAGGCAGCTACAGCTCATCCACAGTCCGAGCAGAGACCGAGGAAGAAGAGAAAGCTCCCACACACAGAGGAAGTGGTGATTGAGGTGGCATATGCCCCAGAGGGACCATCTAACCCCATCATTGGAGACACTGAGCCTCAGGCAGCACTGTCAGGAGATGAGCCACAGGAGCAGACAGTTGATGTCCCAGCACCACAGCAGCAGCAGGTTGGGGACCGGTATGAGGTCCCGCTGGTACAGTGGACACAGGAGCAAGTGAGCAGCAGACAGTAGTTGATGAGGCTTGAGGGACCATTTCTATATTATTCCCCTTATTTTATGCTTTATTTGATAGTTAGATTGCAGACAATGCTAGATTTTATTCGTGGGGGTGTGGCCCTACTTTTTGATTGATTTGGATATTGGATGACTGTACATATAATATTTACTATTTACTTTCTGCACATTCATAGTTATATGGTTTGTATATAATTTTGATTTCTAAATCTCCCTTTAGTTATATTATACTTCCCCTGTGTATATATTCATTTGGTTCTCGTTTGAGTTTCTGGTTATTTTCGCTGTTTTTGTAAACAGTTTTCGTTTTAGTGCTAAATTAGGCTCGTAGATTTTTGGTTTTGGTTGATGTTGAAATAAGCCCTTGGTTTACTTAATTCCACGGTTCTTTCCAGGGGTAGAATGTTGTGTGAACCGGGTGGCTCTTCCCAAAGCGTGACAACTTTCTTAAGGGTTGAGTCAGTTCTTTTGTTTCGCTTCTTTTCGATTTTTCAAGTTATTGTAGTAAGAGTACCTCAGGAAAAGCTTCACTTGGGCCTAGCACATTTGCCTTCAATCTTATGGTCAAAGGCATCGAGTTGTGTTTAGGATAGTGAAAGTCATGGCCTTGAGACTCTTGTGTTGACCAAGCAATCATCATATGGTCGTGTGAGGCCATTGTGTGTTTAAACCGTATCTAAGATCTTTGTGGGCCCTCGACTCTGTCTTTGGCAATCCTTGAGTGTAAGTGTGGTGAGAACTCGATTTGTGAGCCCAAGTGCCGAGCCGATGGTCTAGAACTTGCCCCGAATGTTTGTTGAGGCGAAACCGTGGGTGGAACTTGATTGCAGATATGATTGTAGGCTCTCCTTGATCCCAAAACGTTATCTCGATTGATTTCATGACCTACCAATATAATGATACCTAGTTCACCTTTTGAGCCTAAATCCTTATTCTTTCATACACCAAACTACAAACCTATACCCGTTCTCAATTAGACCTTCTCTTGGAACCCAAAAGTCTTCCCTCGGTTATTGACAACTGCATAAGTTTGGGGGGGGGGGAGACAAGAAAGGAAACAAAATGGTATAAGGTACAAAAGGAAAGGAAAAGTAAGGCAATGAAAAAGAGGAAAAGACAAAAAGAAAAGGAAGTCAAAAAGAGAATAAGAATCAAAAAGGGAATCAAAGTACAACAAAAAAAGGTGAAAAAGGTTGAAAAAGTAACAATGTGTTTTGAAAAGGAGAAAAAGGGCTTGTTTTGAAAAGTAAAAGTGACAATGTGTCTCTCCACCCCCATTGAAGAGGTGAATTGCATGATTGAGTCAAGAAAGTGTGCCAAAACGAATCAAAAGAAGCGCTTAAGGGAAGAGTAAACTCATGTGAAAAATTTCATATCCTACATGTACCCAAAAGCCTTCACAATGACTCCCCAAAAGCCCTACATGATCTTGAATTAAGGAGAAACTACATTAGTGGATACTTACATGAAGGGCAAGCATATGGTACTTAGAGCCGGACTTAGGGTCTCTTCTTTGTGAGTGTTGAATGAAAGAGCTTTCCACCTCGATTTGTGTGCATATATTCAAAAAGGTAAGGTTCACTTAGGGAGAGTCGAGGATGTACGAGTTTGGGATCCACAATGATCAAAGTACTTGAGAAAAAGCTCCATGATGATATTTGTCAACTCTTGAGGCTCTTGTGTCACACTTGATCCTCAAGTTCGCAAAGTTTAAATTTGTTAATGATGCATTTGCATTGGAGACAATTGTTAGTCCCAAATGAGTATTGTTGAGGTTACTCTAAGACAATCAGGAATTACTAGGTCGTTTTCTATTGAGGGGTGTGTCTCATTTTATTTACTTGAGGACAAGCAAAGGTTTACGTTTGGAGGAGTTGATAACTGTGAAATATACATGATTTATGCCCCTTCTTGCCTTAGATTCGTGCATAATTTACCTTTGATTAGTCCTGAATTACTTACAAGTTGTGCGTGATTGCATTTGATTGACAAGATGATGAAAATCACAAATTGGCTCAAGAAGGAGTGAAATCTGCCAAGTAACAAGAAGTTGACAAAAGTGGAAGTTAAGGAACCTGTGCGGTCTGCCTGATTGTGGTGTGCGGCCGCACAGGAATGTTCAGAGACTTCTCAAACTGTCCTACCTCCTGCGCGGTCCGCCTGGTTGTGGAAGTGGCTGCAATGTCAGAGAGATGATATTTTGAGGAAAAACCCACACGGGCCGCATCCTGTTTGATGCGGTCCGCATTGATGAAGATTTAGAGACTAGGATTCAAGGGACAATATCCACGCGACCGCATACCAAAAGCAGGCGGCCCGCGTGAGAACAAGTTTAGAGAAGTAACAATTTGGCATATCCTCTTGTACGGCCGCACATCACTTTTGTGCGGTCCGCTTAATATACCCTGTGCGGCCGCGAGGCATTTTTGTGCAGCCCGCTTGACAAATCCTTTGCGACTGCAATACATTTCTGTACAGTCTGCACCTATGATCAGAAGCAGCTGAAGTGAAGACACCATACCCTATGCGGCCGCACGCCATTTCTGTGCGGTCCGCATCAGACCCTCAGGGGCATTTTTGTCCAGTTTTCCTGAGTAGTATAAATAGAACACTTTACTGTTTTAGGCTAAGTTTTGTGATCTGAATAGTAGCTGCGCTCGTGAGGTATTACATTAGCCTATTTTAGGCAACTTCTTATTGTAATTAAAGTGGATTTGAGTAGATTTAGCATATAGTAAATGATTATGTTCATCTCTTTCTTATCGTATTCTAGTTGTGGCTCAACCCTAGTGTGGGTAATTAATGGGTGTTTTTGCCTAATGCTTGGATGTTTTTGGGTGTTTCGTACTTGGGTTGTATGTATGTTTTCATTTAGATTTGGTGGTTGCAAACACTAAGTCAAGCTTAGTGGGTCTTGACTCTTCTTGAGAAAGGGAGTCTATGACCTTACATTCAACCCAACAAGGATTTGGGATGGACCCATGAGAATGATAGTCCCAAGTAACGGGTTAAACCTCGAGAGAGTAATTACCCTACTTGAACCTTCTGTTGCTTTGGCAAATTGGCCTACCCAATTGGTCTCGAGAGAGTCAATTGGGAAAAATCATTCTCTCTACTGAGAGGTGTGAGATCGAGTGCTAAAAGTGCAACGGTTATCCATATTTCCCATAATTAGCATCCTTGTGTTATAATTCTATACTCATTGATTATCCTTCTAGGTGAGTGTCACGACCCTAGTGCTTTTCTTCTACTGCTTAATTCTAGCATCAATCATCTTAGCTTAATTTTAGATCATATTAGTAAATGATAATTGTAGTTGATAATTATATTAAAAACTCAGAAATGAAAGAAGACCAATTTGAAGCTAAGACGCGTCTCTAAGCCATACAATTACTCTTCTCCAACTTGAAGCTCCCTGAGTAATTCGACCCCAATATACTATTGGGTTATTAGTATCGCGCCCGCTCTTTCTTCGGATTGAGTTCGACCCAATCATCTATCACAGTCATCAACTCATGATCACTCGGACATCAGTAAAACAGGGAACTCAGCCCAAACAGTTTTCACATTTTTAAGAATATAGTGATATAGCCAGATTTAAACAATAAACAGGTAAAACATGACTGAGGATATTCTATCAAACAAATAGGGTGAGGAAGAATAGTAAAAATGCCCCTAAGGGTCTCAACAGGTCGACCCAAGGCCACAAACATGGCATACAGCCCAAACGATAATGTCAATCTATAGAACATGGAATATCATAAGATTTCAAATTAAATATGCAACTTAAGAGTCTTACGGGACTAACAAAGTCACAATCCCTAACGGTGCACAACTCAACCCTCGTAGTCTAGCGTGTGTATTACCTCAAAATAGCACAGCGATGTGTAATCCAGGGTTTCAAACCCTCATGGCAGTATTTACAATCATTACTTGCCCCGATCCGGTCCAAACTCTAGTCTGCGATGCCTCGCCCGCGCGAATCGACCTCCAGCTGCTCCAAACCTGGCCCTAATAAGAACAAAATCATTAAAATATGCAAGGGGATGAAGCCCACTCGAAAATATCCAATTTACATCAAAACCCCGAAATTTGCTCAAACCCGACGCCCGCCCCACACCTCAGAATCCGATAAAATTAACATCAAATGGGATCCTCATCCTCACATGAGTCTATACATATCAAGAACACTGAAATCAAAGTATGTCCCCTCAAATCCTCATTTAAAGTCTCTTAATCTCAAGCCCTAGTTCTTCAGTTTTAGGCTTAGATTCAATGAGTCACTAGGTGGGATTTATATAAAATCGAGTTACAAGTCCAAGAATCTTACCTCCAAGTGATTCCCCTTGAATCCCTCTTCAGTCTCTTTCAAAAAACTACAAAAATGACCAAAAATGGAGGGACTTAGCCTTAAATTCGCTGAGATGAGCTTTTAAAACATTCTGCCTAGCTCACATTTTCCCTTAATTGTGATCGTGCGAAACTCATCGCGATCGCGAAGCACAGCCCATAATTCACTCTACGCGATCGCGTGTATACTCACACAAACACGATGCCCAAAATCTTCCAACTACGCGATCGCGAATGAAACTACGTGACTATAATAAACAGAAACATAAATTTATGCAATTGCAGCCCTATCTACGCGAACGTGAAGAGCAACCTGGATGCCCCCTAAGATAACTCTACGTGATCGCGATGAAGAAAAACCTGCAACAGAACTGAAGCCAAAATCTACAACTTTTAATATACAAATTTGATATGTTTAACCATCTGAAACTCACCCGAGGCCACCTGGATCTCAACCAAAGGAACTAACATAACCCTTAACATCATTCAAACTTCTTCCAACCTTTGGAACGCTCAAAACAATCATTAAAACACTGAATCTCATCGGATTCGAGCCTAAGGATTTCAAGAATCTTCCAAATTAAATTTTTGAAGAAAAACCCAACCAAACCACGTAGGAATAACCTGAAATTTTTCACCCACGTCACAAATGACACAATGGGGATAATGAAACTTTCGAAATTTCAACCTGACCTCTTTATCAAAATCTCACCTATCAACTGGAAAACGTCAAAATCTCAATTTCGCCAATTCAAGCCTAAACCTTCCACTGACTTCCAAAATGCATTCCGAGCATGTTCCTAAGTCCCAAACCACCTAATGGAGCTAACCAAATCATAAAAATTCTGATCCGAGATCATATACAAACAAGTCAAATCTTGGTCAAACCTTTCCAATTTCAAGCTACAAACTGAGAACTGTTCTTCCAAATTCATTTCGTTTACCCTGTTAACCAAAAACAAAGATTTACATAAGTCATAATACATCAGACGAGGCAAGTCATGCCCGAGAACTGGAAATCAAAGTGCAAAAGCTCAAATCGACCAGTCGGGTCGTTACATCCTCCCCCCCCCCCCCTATACTGTTGATGATAATCAAAACACGTAGTAAGACATAACCATTTCTCATATCAACCATTCACGAAGCTATTTCTCCATTGCCAAAGACCATACTAAATTTCTAAGCTGAACCTCGATATTATCCTTCAAACATGCTGGACTCGAACCCGTTTGTATTCATTAAAGATCCTGATGATCTCATCTAATCCAACACAACTACTCTTGTGACATTGACACATCAATACAGACTAAAGCCACGACTTGTGCAATCCGTGCACCAATAAGCCACAATCCAAACTTACTCAAATCGTGAAAATGACCCAAATGAAAGCAATGCACCTCAAGCTCACTAATACCATCACAACACAGGGCGGAGAACTTGTCTCGCATCATCGAAATAGAACACATGAATCTAACTCTCAAGGTCATATCTCCACATATCTTTGCCGCAATGCGTGATCCTATCCAACACTGCTCCACATGAAAACACCTTAAGTCACTATGCTCAAAATCGACAACCGAACACAATATGATGTCAAAACCAAATCAATCATCACAAGCACCGTGAAGCGATCAACATACATTGCACATACCTAAAAGGACATAACTAATACGCCATCCACCAAGCAATACCCAGCACTCTTCTTGCTCGAATTCCATTGAGAGGCCCCAATGGCCCGCTTCACATGACTATAACCGACCAATCACAACACCTCGCAACACAGAAAGGTAACTCATAGATCTCCCCAGATTACTAATAAGCTCAATAACAATCGAATCAATACATCCCTCAACAATACAATTCGGGGTCAACAAAGTTGTCCCGATGTAGAACACACATCTATATATAAGTCAACTAATGAACCCTCAGATCACTCTAATCACCCACACAGAGAAATAATCCCCCGAAGGTTCACAATGAATGAATCATAGCACCTAATAGCATCTGACTACTTACCGACATCTTTGCCGTCCACAACCATGAGCTAACCTTTTTATGAGAACTTCTAGTCTCCAAGCCCATGAAACACATGAATTACCATATCTGATCCCAATTTTGCCACTCGCATATATAACACACCTCTAGTACTCCATCATTCTATGAGAGATACCATAAATTCTTTTGTGCTGTCAAGCAAACTAGAATATCAGCAGTTGATCTGACAAGAAGTGCTGCAATACTACCGAAGTACCATCAACTTAATCACATTGCCCTTTTTTTCCTGAAACATATACCCTCGTCAAATCACCATAATTGGGATTAACCTTTCCTTAATCATCTAAAGATCATTTCCCAACTCATTTGAAGCACATTTCTCTAATTACCTGAAACTGCCCATGTTGCCTACGAATTCAAGACATTCCTTTCAAATCAAAATCGTGACCTTACACATTCCAATCTCAATCCTACACAGCATACCACATGAACCGTACCATCATAGGATAACCACAAGGACTTTGTATCCCTTCCGAGCCACGATTAACTATGAAATATGCTAGCAAAGAACTACCCATTGATCCCATATAAAAGAAAAACGCTATTTATATCATGCCCCTCATGCTCTTAAAAAATGTACATCTTTAACCGTGGTAGAAATCATCAAGAACTCCTCGACTTGGACAAAACCAAACCTGTCAGGACTAAATCCTCCCAACTCAACCAAGCTACGCATGCCACTAAGCCCAAGAGCATTGCCGCGAAATACTCGTAGAGTCTCATTACCTCGTAAGCATCCAAGAACCAATCATATCCTTACCATACCGATCCGGCCCGCTACCAACCTATACCATCTATCTACATTCCTTCTGATTTACCTTCACTAGATACTTCTTCTTGATATAACCCTACCATTCCACAACCCAGACTCGCCACACGATACCCAAGCATAAATCCACTCCATCTAAGGCTCATGAGCCGCTGAATACTTTCTCAGATATTCTACAAAGCACAATGATCAAAATACTTTACTCTGAAGAGACTTTCTGCGAATCTAAATCTGTTACCTTCGCCTTCCTATTACTGATACATAGAATCCCATAATTTATATAGAAAATACGACAAGTCTTCATATCTTCCAATGAAAACTCAGTTTCCAACCACATATACAACTTTAAGATACCCGATTGTTATATATAAAACCTTGAACACATTAGAACCATTCTTGAGGGTAATCCACTCTACTCAAACCACAATTAGCCTGATCAAGCAAACCGAATAACCCGTGCCTCATTAGCACTCTGACGCTGCAGAATGCGACCTCATCCCAATACAACCAACGCAACTTCCTACTTTATGCACCGAGCATACTTTACTAACAACAACTCAAGACATCCCGTGATTCTCATACATCTATGAAGCATGACATAACCATTGTCAAAATTTTCCTTTACTTGAGTGTCTCAATCTCCGTAAGCCATAATTGATTCACCCATACGCCTCCAACTGGAAACAATATAGCAAATAACCGTGCAATCGACTAATCGATAGCGGACTCCCCCACTTGGTTCGAAGCCATGGATTAACACACATGCAACAAATCATAACACATATACTCTATTGATGCCATAACACCATAGTGATATTAAACTCAAATCCTTTGTAAGCTTGTGAAAACACGGATCATTTAGTACTTTTTATCTTCTACTAATCTCGCATTCATCCTCGCAACAGTCTAGCCCACTCTCTTAAGTGGCCCAAATTACATTAATAACACTTATACTTCACATATACATAAGATCTTCTAACAGAAACATAAGGATCACACAACCTCAGAATACTTCGCATGAGATAATCCCACCTACTTTTCCTTCAACTCACATTTCTACATATCTTCCACCGTTGTAAACTTTACACAGTCACTTAGTCTTCCTGAGTCTTAATTCACATTACTTCACTCCTAACTAGGAAAACATGAAAAGATTCTTCACACGCTCATAACTCGGGGCTATACCTCGAATCAACATGGAATTCAAGCACCTAATAGTTCTTTCATCATTCAGGAGACCCTTCTCGTCGCTTCCAAACCATATGGATGCATCTTCCAGTTAGGGGTGTGCATTAGAATTGGTTTATTAATAAATCGAATCGATTATTTGTTATCGAAATCGAAATAGAAAATATCAAAACCTTATTAAAACGATAACGATAAGCATATGTACGAATTGATAATCGATAAGTAATTATCGATAAGGGTCAAAATCGAATCGATAAATCGAATGCACGCAGCTAGACTTTAGACACTTGTAAAATGAGTTTTGTAGATTAATATAACATACAGAATGTATATGTATTTCGCTACTATTTTGAAAGCGGCTATACAATATCATTTTACCTAATCTATACCCTTTCCTTTACCCTAAGTCCTTTATCCTATTATTTTCTCTACCACATATAAGGAATGATCATATTTAAAGATCAAGGAAATGAAGTTCAAATTAATGAAAAACAGAATTAGCCATGATGATGTATTTTGTTTTGTTTTATTTTTTATACCGTTGGAGTGTTGGTGGCATACATTTCTCTTATTTTAGTTTTGTTGCATGTACTTGTTGACACAACTTTTATGTTATTAATTGTTTTCGTCTTATTTTAGCTTCTTTTTGTCCATATTACTTAGGCGCGTTTATAGTGATATACTTTCCCTGGAATCCTGTAAATTTCTCTTGTTGGTGTAATCAATAACCGAATCGATAAGCCCCCAAAATTGATAAATCGAAATCGAAAAAATTGAAACGTTATCGAAACGATAACGATAAGCATATGTACAAATCGATAAGGGTCAAAATCGAATTGATAAATCGAATGCACACCCTACTCGCAGTACTAACATACTCATCATATAGCCATCCAGTCGTCACATCCACTAACCAGGACACTACCAAACATATAAGTTCAAAAATACTTGTTCACACAATCAGCACCTTGATGCTCAAGCTATAGGGAAAAATCCGGCCTCAAGTCCTCCAGACTGGCCAAACATGAACACACAGAGATCATATCTAGCCCCTTGATCGGGGGATCACAAGCCATTGATGCACATCAAATACTGAGTGCTCATGCGCGCATACAAATGTGTGGAGGGAATTCAAAGAGTTACTTTCCGAGCTGAATCAAGGACGCATGATAAGAATTCCAAAAATGTGAAGCTTTTCCTAAAGGTTCTGCAGCCTCCTGAGGATAAATACAGACGTCTCTGTACCGATCCACGAGACTCTACTAAACCTGCTCATGACTCGTGAGACCTATGTAACCTAGGCTCTGATACCAACTTATCACAACCCCAAACCGGACCCGATCATGATGGCGCCTCTCGTGAAGACAAGGCCAGACGACACAATTCTCAAGTCAACCATTCTCCATTAAAAGTTTTTTTATACCAATTATAAATCACTAATATCATAATGAACATTTAAAACAAAAATACAGAATAACTACACAAACCGACATCGGGGTGTCACTAGTCATGAGCATCTATCAGGGTCTGAATACAACAAGAGTTTAAAAATATACTGAATACAGTAGTGAAAATAAGAGGAAGGAAGTGGTGCTAGGAATGTCGTGCAGCCACCTTGCTAACTTTGATGACTCCGCGTCTGAGCAATCAATGCACGCTACCGGGTTCCAAAATACCTAAATCTGCACATGAGGTGCAGGGAGTAATATAAGTACTCCAACAGTATGTAATAAGAGTAAATAAAAACTTAGCAGTAGGAAATAATGGATCCACATTTATGTGAAACTCAATAAGCACAACATGCTTTCAAATCAGAATACGAGTCAATTCCCTCTTTGAAAATCCAGCTTTTGGTAAAAATCATTTAAACTGCCTTCCGACAGATTCAGTAGGGGTCCAATACCATTTATAATAAAAGAGATGAAAGCCATAATTGGCCCCTCGGGCAAAAACATCGTCCGTAGAACAACCCCTCGGGTAAAACAGTAATCATAAACACCTCATAACTTGAAAATCTCAGTAGAAATAACCAACGCCAAATCAGTGATTAAATTCTGAACATCTCATAAACCCAAGCTTAAATGAAAGTTGTTTAAAATATTTATTCAATATTTTCGATAGAGGCTCAATATAATATGAATGAAAGCAATCAACAAATTAACATATTCGATTGAAACTCACTTTAAAGAGGAGCAAAAATAAATAAGTTCATAAACAGGCCCTCAGGCAAAGCATCACTCATATGCATGTATATATCTATCGCCCCTCGGGAAAGCCTCTCAGTCACTCGTGACTCAACCTTTACCAATCAGCTCTCACACTTAGCACTCACACTCAATAGGTACCATATAGTAACCGATGCGGCGTGCAACCCGATCCATATAATGTTACAGCATGCAGCCCGATCCATATGTATAGTCGAATGCGCTCACTGGGGGTGTGCAGACTCCGGAGGGGCTCTTACAGCCCAAGCGTTATATCACTGCTGCGTGCAACCCGATCCATATACATACATACACACACATATACATATACACACAGATATACATATACATATACGTATATATACATATACATATACGTATATATATATATATATATATATATATATATATATATATATATATATATATTGCTGCGGCGTGTAGCCCGATCAATAGATATATAATCCATACAATCAATCCCTCGGCCTTTCTCAGTCATTAATCTCACAATCAAACTCTCATTCTATCTCAGTCATCAACGCATGATCACTCGGACCATCAGTAAAACAGGGAACTCAGCTCAAACATTTTTCACATTTTTAAGAATATAGTGATAAAGCCAGATTTAAACAATAAACAGGTAAAACATGACTGAGGATAAGCTTTCAAACAAATAGAGTGAGGAAGAATAGTAAAAATCCCTTAGGGGTCTCAATAGGTCGTCACAAGGCCCCAAACATGGCATATAGATAATATAAATCTCTAGAACATGGAATATCATAAGATTTCAAAATCAAATATCCGACTTAACAGTCGTAGGACGGACCAAGTCACAATCCCCAATGGTGCATAACTCAACGCTCATCTCTAGCGTGTGCGTCACCTCAATATAGCACAACGATGTGTAATATGAGGTTTCAAACCATCAAGGCAATATTTACAATTATTACTTACCTCGATCAGGTCCAAACTCTAGCCCATGATGGCTCGGTCGTGCACATCGACCTCTAGATGCTCCAAATCTGGCCACAATCAATACATACTCATTAAAATATGCAAAGGGAGCGAAGCCCACTCGAAAATATCTAATTTACATCAAAATCCCAAAATTTGCTCAAACCCGGTCCTCGGGCCCACATCTCAGAATCTGATAAAATTAACATCAATGGAATCCTCATCCTCACACGAGTCTATACATATAAAGAACACTGAAATAAAAATATGTCCCCTCAAATCCTCATTCAAAGTCTCTTAATCTCAATCCCTCATTCTTTAATTTTAGGCTTAGATTCCATGATTTACTAGGTGGGATTCACATTAAAATCGAGTTTTAAGTCCAAGAATCTTACCTCCAAGTGATTCCCCTTGAATCTCTCTTCAGTCTTCTTCAAAAAGCTTCAAAAATGACCAACAATGGAGGAACTTAGCCTCAAATTTGCGGAGATGAGCTTTTAATAAACTCAGCCCATCTCCCATTTTTCTTAATCGCGGTCGAGGTAAACCCATCGTGATCGCGAATTACAACCCATAATTCACTCTGCGTGATCGCGTGTACCCTTGCACGAACATGTAACAACCCGGCCTGTAGTTTTGAGAGTAATAGCCCCATTTACCCCATATATGCTTATTTATATGTTGTTTAGCTGTGTTGAGTTATATCGAGTTGGTAGGTTTGGGTTCGGAGTAGTTTTGGAGTGAAATGATCACTTAGTCTCTTAGTTAGAAAGCTAAGTAAAGTCAACCAGAAGTTAACATATGAGTAAGCGAGTTCAGATTTGAATTTTTATGATTCGATTAGCTTACTTAGGTGATATTAGACTTAGGAGTGTGTCCGAAAAATAATTTGAAGGTTTGTGGTAGAATTAGGCTTAAATTGGCGAAAGTTGGAAGTTTAGAAATTCTTAGGCTTGAATTCGAGGTAATTTGGTGTTGTTTTGGGTATATTGGAGGTTCGACTAAGTTCAGGTAGTGATATGTGACTTGTTTAAATTATTTTTGGAGTCTCGAGTGTCTCGGGTGAGTTTTGGATAGGTTTGAGTTTTCAAGCATAAATAATATCATATTGAACAAACGAGCTCCTATTTGTTTTTTTCATTGAAGCATTAGATCCGTATCATAATTACGGGCCCGTAGAAAAAAAAAAGTCTAATTTGGACATCGTATGTGGATTTTATGGTAATTTTACTAAGAATTAGGTTGCCATATTTTTTTCAGTTTAATTACGAAATTGCCACTAGCAGCGTATTTAAAAATCTGCACTATTTGCAAATATCAAAACCTACATATCTCATTCATTATAAGGTCAAATTGAGTGATTCCAAAGCCTAACTTGATTAGAATTCACAAGGAATCTATTGGGGGCATAAAATATGAGTTTTAGGGTCGTTTAGCACGAGAAACGAGGCAGCATAGTTGGAAGAAAAATATATAAAATTAGGGTTTGTTCATTCGATCATATTTTGAGTTGGGGAGCTCGGATTTGGGGGATTTTTGAGGATTTTAACCATATGGATTGGGGTAAGTGTTATCTACTCGATTTTGGTTATGTTTCTTGAATCCATCTTCGTTTTTGGGATTTGATTAATAATTTCAAAGTAAAATTGAGAGAGTTAGGGTTTGAATTTTGGAGACTTTTAATTGAGGATTTGAGGGACCAAAGGGAGTCCGATTTTGATAAATTTTATATGGTCAGACTCGGGAGAGAACGGAGTTTATGATTCTGCCATTTTCGACTGATTCGAGATATGGGCCCGGGGGCCGGATTTTGGCCGATTTCGGATTATTTTTATGTTTCGTAATTTTTATTGTGAAATTCGATTCTTTAGACTATGTTGATAGTAGTAATCTGATTATGATTAGATTTGGAGCTTTTGGATACTGAGTACAGAGACGAGGGCATCCCGGAGTAGGATTTTATACGGTCGAGGTAAGTAAAAGTTTTAGCTCTGGCTTTAAGGGTATAAACTCGGAGAAAGTGATATCATTTGATTGTTTGGTGGTGATACCCATGCTAGGTGACGGGCGTGTGGGTTAGCACCGCGAGGAATTGAGACTTGGTCTATCCCGTGAGGCTGTGGGCCTAATGGTTGTTATTTGTGGTTATGTGTTTACTTATTGTTGAACTTGTTTGCCTTTATGTCAGAGATCATGCTTAGGCTTTATTTATACTCACATTATTTGTACTCAGTTATAAAAATTATTGTATATATTTACCTCAGTCTCTATTAATTGATAATATGATGTGATACGTGATGTGGGGTGTGTTCCCTTATTTGTCGATGATTGTAAGGCTAGTGAGGTACATGACTGAGTGAGGCCGAGGGCCTGAAGGTTGTGAGGATATTGATACCATAGCGCGTGAGTTTTCCGCGTAGCACGTGAGTTGACCGTGCGGGTCTAGGTATTGATGTCATAGCGCGTGAGTTGTCCGCGTGGATCCAGGTATTAATATGATGGCACGTGAGTTGTCCGTGCTTAGCGCTTGGGCTTTGGGAGCCCCTTCGAATTCTGTACACACCCCCAATGAGTGCAGAGTGTTGAGTGTATTGAGTGTTGAGTGATGAGTGATTGAGTAACATTGCTGTGAAGTTGCATCTACTTTTGTTGTTGCTGCATTTATCTGTTAAATTTCTTTGTGATATTTACTGAGTTATGGAATTTACCTGATTATTTTTAAATTGTGAAAATAATATTGGACTATTCTACTTAGCTCGTCACTACTGCTCAGTTCCTTAGTTATTTCTGTTACTACTGAGGTGGTAGTACTCATAGTACACCCTACACTTTATGTGCGGATCCGGGTGAGCTAGAGCGCGGTGATCGTTGAGTTCAGGCCGGCTATCTGTGGAGATTGCAAAGTAGTTGCTAGCGTCCCCATGGCCTTGTTACTTCTTTTGTCATTTCTTCTTTTGGACAGTTAGATAGTTTATATATCTTAGTTTATAGTTTTAGACGCTCATGACTTAGTGACACCCTGATGTTTGGGACTCGTTTTTGTATTTTGTATTATTTATATTTAGAGTTGGTTTAGTTTATCAAGAATTAAATTATTAAAAATATTTTATTAAATTCTTATAATCAAATTAGTAGTAATATTTTGGGAATTAGCTTGCCTTGTAAAACGATAGGCGCCATCACGACCATGGTTAGATTTTGGGTCGTGACAGAACGTGATGCCCAAAATCTTCCAACTACGCGATCGCGAATGAAACTACGCGACCGTGATACACAGAAACATAAAGCTATGCGATCGCAGCCCTATTTACGCGCACGCAAAGAGCAACCTGGATTCCCCCTGAGATAACTCTACGCGATCACGAGCCTCCTCACGCAATCGCGATGAAGAAAAAGCTGCAACAGAATTGACGCCAAAATCGGCAACTTTTAATATACAAATTTGATCCGTTTAACCACCTGAAACTCACCCAGTCCCCCGGACCTCAACCAAAGGCACAAACATAACCCATAACATCATTCAAACTTCTTCCAACCTTCGGCACGCTCAAAGCAATCATTAAGACATCGAATCTCATCTGCTTCAAGCCTAAGGATTTCAAAATCTTCCATATTAATTTTTTGAACAAAAGCTCAACCAAACCACGTCCGAATAACCTGAAATTTTGCACCCACGTCACAAATGACACAATGGAGATAATGCAGCTTTCGAAATTTCAATTTGACTTCGATATCAAAATCTCACCTATCAACCGGAAAACGTCGAAATCTCAATTTCGCCAATCCAAGCCTAAACCTTCCACTGACTTCCAAAATGCATTCCGAGCATGCTCCTAAGTCCCAAACCACCTAATGGAGCTAACCAAATCATAAAAATTCCGATCCAAGATCATATTCAAACAAGTCAAATCTTGGTCAAACCTTTCCAATTTGAAGCTACAAACTGAGAACTGTTCTTCCAAATTTATTCCGATTACCCTGTAAACCAAAACCAACGATTTACATAAGTCATAATACATCACACGCGCAAGTCATGCCCGAGAATTGGCGATCGAAGTGCAAAAGCTCAAAACGACTGGTCAGGTCGTTACAGCTCTTCTCCTTTGAATTTCGCCCACGCAAAATTTACTTTTTCCGGATATTTTTTGGATAACACAGTAGAAGACTGAGGGACGTTTCTGGAGGTCCTGATCGTGCTACTCCGGAATTGGAGATCAACGAGATTGATTTACTTTGTTTACGCTTCATGAGATAACTCGTATAAATCCCATATGTGCTAATTGTTTAATTTGCACGTGAACTCAATATTGAAATTGCTTCCACTGAGTTATATAATCCAACACTTGCAATCATAGTTTTGTAGTACGATGAGTAAACCATTGTACAAGTTGCCTACTGATTCTTGACATGTTGCAAAATATTAAAGTTGCTACACAAATTGCCTATTGTTTCCTAGCATATTGCAAAAAATTAAAGTCAAAAGAATAATATCATAAGATAGAATATCCTTTGAAGCATCACTACTATGTTACAACTTACACCGACATTATTGCCCTAAATAATGTTGAAATTGAAAATCACTAAAAGAAGTTACACAAGAAGGCAAAAAAGGAAAAGAAAGAGTTAGAGCCACTAAAAATTAAATTTAAAGACATGGAAAAGAGAAAGTTATGGGTCAAAGAGACAAAGATTGCAAAAATAAAAGAAATTAAACAAAGAAGAAAAAGAGGGGGGGAAATGGAAAAAAGCAAAACAAATGGGGTATCCGTCCTTGTACAAAAACATTAAGCATCAAACGTCGTCTAAATAACTTATATTTGTTTCATCAATGGCGGAATTAAACAAGCAGTTTCAAGCTTAATGGTACATGACCAGCGAAACCAAAATCTTGCCGTTGTCTCCGGGACTTAAATAATTACATCTTTTGACGATTGTTGTTGCTATTGCCTATTGGAGAAATGTTCTATCACACAAGATGTTCAGGAACTGCTAAATCTCTTCAGTCAAACTATCTAATAGGAACTTCGTTTCAGAGGAAGTAAAAGCAGTGCAAATGGAGGTGGCCAGGTAGTGATGTGCAGAAAGAACAAGAATGAGGAAGGGAGATGATAGTGACCAGTGATTAGGGGTGGCTAACGGGCAGGTTGGGTCGGATATGAGCGACTCGAAAAAGAATAGTAAATAAAATATCCTATCCGATCTGTATTTAATATGGATAGAAAATAGGTAATTAGATAATATGTATATCTAATCTGTATTTAATTGGAAACAGCCTCTCTGCCCTTTCGGGTAGGGGTAAGGCCCGTCTACATATTACCCTCCCCAGACCCCACTTTGTGGGACTATACTGGGTAGTTATTTGTTGTTAGATAATATGTATATCCATATTATCCGTGACTTCTTGATTATGATAACTTTTGAGAGTTTCTCAAACTTTAAGAACCCCAATTTAATCTTTGCAAATATAAAAATTAAATTTGTTACTTGTCCATTTTTCAAGTGGATAACAATTATCAATATTTGACTCATTATTGAGGGACTAAGAATGCTCGTAATTTGTAAGTTCAGAGGATGGTTTCTTATAAGTAAATATGGACAATGTTTTTCGATCTATAAGAGCCACGTAGACCAACCTTGAAACTTGAGAAACCCTTTGAGCCAGAAATTCCAGTGAGAACAATTGTTCCAATTTTACAGCATTTATAGTGACTGGTGAATTGTGCATTTCTCTGACTTGGAATCCAGCATCCAATACTTTCGCAAGAAAAAAGAGGAAAGTAACTGCTCAACGCGTTCTACATTGGCTAAAATGATGGATTTAAAACAGGTTATAATGGTGCAAATATGATCTTTCGATCAAACGAGATACGAGATGTCAAATGCAGACATAAGGAGTAATCGAATGCGTATATATTCAATAAAGATAAGTAACTAATACCTGCTTGTTAGCAGTATATTGAGTGCTTCAGAATGCTGCTTGAACTAATAACTTTTCATGTTCTAGTACTATTTAATGAACATTAAATCCATATAAACACCAGGATTGGAAGTGCGCTGATGCAGTTAAGGTACGCGGCACTCTGCAATATTCCAGATCTCTTTTGCATATTGAGAAATTGTACGGTCACTACTAAATTTGCCACTCCCAGCGGTGCTCAATATAGACATCTTTATCCATCTTTTCCTGTCCCTGCAGGGTGAAGGACACAAACATCAGTTTTCATATTAGTATATTTTGATGTAAATCGAGGAGAATTTCCTCCCAAACTTCTGACAGCTTAGGTGGGCGTAAAAGGTCGTCCATTTCAATAAGAACCAAAATCATTCATCATAAGTGTGGCATGAACAAACTGAATCTATGTATAATATTCGAATGATCATGGATTGTTATAACCAAAACCAATATCACCAGAAGTGAGCCTTCAGATATCTGGTAACGGTGTCTAAGGAGAACATTCAAAACCTACCGGAAGAAATACTTGCTTTATTTTCTATCTTTCCTTTTTTACACTTGCTAAGTACATCTAGACAACGGAAAGTTGATAAAGTTATGGGCAGAACAATGTTTATCAAGTCTTCCTAGGTAAGAATATCTGAAATTATGTTCTGCACAGAAATTTTGAGTCATCATGTTGTTTTTCAATCATTTGCAAGTGCATATAAGTCCAGCATTTTCACCCCAAACAACTTTTTTGATCTTTCTGACCAGATCCATGTCAATAGCAGTACATGCATATTAAGTTTACTTCATAATAAGGCAAGCTCAAAGAGGGAATCCAGTTCCACGTAAAGAATAACTCACAGCAGTGAGTTTAGTGGAACAAAAACAGTTCAAAGTTAAGTAGAAGATCTTACTTGTAAGCTTCATCTACTCTTGCCTGAGCATCCATGTAGCTCGGAAAATCATGGCCAACAAGAAAATAGTCACCACGACCATAGCCAGAGTTCCCTTCCAGCGACTCAAGGAGAGGATTATAATCATAGGTCCCAAATGCTCCACTCCTTATAAACTGCTTTGCCTCTTCAAACCGAGGATCAGGTTTGAACTGCACAGTTATGATGAGAAAGCTAGTTACTGGCGTTACTTGCTCTGATGGGAATATAACAAACAAGTGTATTCTAGTGCATATGGGGTGAGGGGTGAAAGTAGTACTTCTACTGCAGTAAGCACAGCCAATACACTACAAAAATAACATTCCTTCTATGTATTTTGGGCTGGTCCAAACAGAAGTAACTTCCATGAGAAAAGAACTTCGTCTAGTACTGTTCCTTGCGACTTAATTTGAGGAACTTCCACAGTTTTCTATCATGGGAGGAAGTAAGTCATATCATTACAAATTTCTTGACCCACTGATTCTCTCAAGTCAAGCTAGGACTGAAATTGAGAGGACCTAGTAATGAAATAATCTGCTAACTGCAGCAATCTCTACAGAAAAAATATTATCCTTTTCAGCACATTAAATCTTGAAAAAACAGCAATCACTAACATGGTCAGCGGAGAAACCAAGCACTCTAGAATAAGACAATTTAGAAACCAAAACAAGCAAGGAAAATTTATTTGTGGCACACCAGTTAAAATCCAGGACACGGCAAAATGAGTAGGCTAATCAGGTGTTGAGTTATAAATTAGTAGCACGGCTATGAAAAAAATATACTTTTTTAAAGCATGAACTATGAAAATAATATACTGCAGGTGCTAAAAGATCTACACCAGCAATATGGCTGACGAATCAACTTCTACTGTAGAGTAAATACAATATATTCTTAGAAGAATACCAGTCCATCCTCTCGTTCTTTCCGCAGTCGAGGAACTTCATCAGCTGTTGCACCAAAAAGAAAGAAGTTTTCTTCTCCAATTTCCTCCCTGATTTCCACATTGGCCCCATCTAGTGTCCCTATAATAAGGCATCCATTAAGTGCAAATTTCATGTTGCTTGTTCCACTTGCTTCCATGCCTGCAGTACTGATGTGTTGTGATATCTCACTTCCCGGAATAAGCATCTCTGCCACTGATACATTATAATTGGGAACGAATACCATCTGAAAAATCAGACAACCTCCTGTTAGTCCAAAAAACGTACTGACATAATGAAAGTGACAAAGTGCAAGCTAAATACTGTCTTGAATGAAACTTAAATTAGAGGACAATATCCGCACTAAAGCACGAATTGTAAACATGTCACCTGTTTGCATCAAATTAAAATAATTGTTGTTCGGAATAAGAATTAATTCTTATTCCTCAAGTTAGATCTTTGAAAAGAGAAATAGCATCGGAAAAGCTACTATACTAACATAGCACTCTTAGCTGAAAATGGGAGACTACAATGCGTAAGATTTCACCAAGGCAAGAAAACTAAAAATGTGCTGGTTAAAGATCCACCAGAATTTACCTTTGTAAAGCACAACAACAACAACAACAACAACCCAGTATAATCCCACTTAATGGGGTCTGGGGAGGGTAGTATGTACGCAGACCTTACCCCTACCCTTGGGTAGAGAGGTTGTTTCCAAAAAGACCCCCGGCATCCTTCCCTCCAAGAACTTCCCACCTTGCTCTTGGGGAGACTCGAACTCACAACCTCTCGGTTGGAAGTGGGGGTTGCTTACCATCAAAGCAACCCCTCTTGTCTCACCTTTGTAAAGCACAAAACTAATAAAAATGACAAATTCAATCTAAATTCAGTTGGAACTCTCCGACAGATTATATGAAGCCAGCCCCTGAGCATGACCCATTACAACTTCTAAACAGGGGAAGTTACATCTATCAAGAAAAAGAAGTTCCTAAACCAACAACAGCCTGGTTAACCAAATTACTAGATGCTAAAATAAGAATATAAGCATCAGCGTTTTACACTCAATAGACAATACAGTGTGCAAGTTAAACACATTCAGGAAACTACTTCTAAAAATAAATTTTATTAAATAAAAAAGGGCCAATTTACGGAAAATGAAAAGAAAAACACGCGCGCACACACACAGAGTATACAATATGCCCGTGCAGGAGATATGCCTAAATTTTCAATACATCAGTATCATTAAAAGGTATATACCATCTCTAGAATGTCATTTGATTTATAAAAAAAAAAGAACAAGTAATATTTGGTCAGAAAAGAATCTAATGCTTTCCCTACTTGGTGGATGCCACATGATTTGAAAGAAGGGGCAACGTATGCAGGACAAGACAGAACAATACATGCACACAGACATTTTTGATATATCAACTTTTCTCGGGGCAAAACTGTCTTTGAAGGTATTTATGAAAAATATTCAAACTTCAAAAGGTAAATATTAGAATCTATGTAGATATTCTAGAATATTATAATTATAGTATGGGATTAATTAGTGATGAGTTACTTCCTGTTACTCTTGATTATCTTTCTTTTCTTAGAACATGTAATTATAACTATTTAAACCCGATTACATTTAGGGACTAATCAAGTTGAGTTCTCTCTAAAACTCTCTTCTTTATATACCCTAGACCCTACACCCTAAGTTCACAGGTGAAGTGCTATCTCATCTCGGATCGAGACAGGCTACGAACGAAGAGATGTTTGCTTTACATGCTAGTGGTACTTGGGAGCTTGTTCCTCTACCTCCAAGTAAATCTACCCTTGTCGACGCACGTATTAGTCAAAGTTGGTCTAGATGGTAATTGACTTAAAGGCTGTCCTGCTACCAAAAGGTTATACTCAGATATTTGGGCTTGATTACAGTGATATTTGGTTATTGTTCGCCAAAACTCTTTATCGATTGGACATTAAGAATGCTTTTCTCCATTGTGATCATGAGGATGAAGTATAGATGGAGCAACCGCCATGATTTTGCTGCTCAGGGGAGTCTAATGATCTTGTATGCCGGCTGTGTCGATCCTTATATGGTTTGAAATAGTCTTCTCGGGCATGATTTGGTAAGTTCAGCATGCTCATTCAGGAGACTCGCGGTGAGGCTAATCATTCTATCTATCGATATACTGCTCATAAGTTGTGCATTTATTTGGTCATTTATGTTGATATACAGTCATCACGGGCAATGATATACTTAAATTGAAGCAACATCTCTTTTAGCATTTCCAGACAAATGACCTAGGTAACTTGAAGTATTTCCTAGACATTAAGGTCGCGCAGTCCAAATCAGGAATTGTCATCTCACAATGTAAGTATGCCGTAAACATTCTTCAGGATAGACGTATGACACATTGTAGACCCATTGACACTCCTACGGACCCCAATATTAAACTTCTACCACGATGTGGGGAGTCCCTTAGTGATTCTGGAAGGTATAGGCGGCTAGTTGGTAAGTTGAACTATCTCATAGTAACTCGACCTGACATTGACTTTCCTATAAATGTGGTAAGCCAGTTTATGGACTCTCCATGTGATAGTCACTAGGATGCAATTGTTCATATTCTTCCATACACAGATGCTGATTAGGCAGGTTCACCTTCTGATAGACGGTCTACGTCTGGATATTGTGTGTCAGGGGTAATTTGGTGTCTTAAAAAGGCAAAAAACAAAATATGGTTGTTCGACCTAGTGCAAGAGCTGAATACCGAACAATGGATGTGGCAACTTGCGAATTAATTTGGATTAAACAGTAGCTCAAAGATTTAAAGTTTGGAGAAATCAGTCACATGGATCTTGTATTTGATAACCAAGATGCCCTTCATATTGTATTAAATCTCATATTTTAATAAGAGAACTGAACACATTGAGATCGACTGTCACTTCATTTGGGAAGAGATACTCTCAGGAGATATTGTTACGAAATTTGTAAAGTCTAATGATACGCTTGCAGATACTTTAACCAAATTCTTCACTGGTTGTCGTATCAGCTTTATTTGTAACAACATATATGATTTGTATGCACCAGTTTGAAGGGGAGTGCTAGAATACATATTCTAGAATATTAGAAGTATAGTATATGATTAGTTAGTGATCAATTAGTTCCTGTAATTATGTACTCTTGACTGTCTTTCCTCTCTTAGAACATGTAACCATAACTATTTAAACCCCATTAGCTTGAGGGAAAAATTAAGCTGAGTTTCCTCTCAAACTCTCTTCTTTCTCACTTTACGATTTTAGTTTTGAAGAACTTTTGGAGTTGGGAGACCCCTCCTTAACTTCTCGTGTACATATAGTTAAACTGCTTACCTTCAAATAATTATTGATGTCAGGGTCACTGTTGATAATGTCGCCAACATCAGTCACCAGCTTTACAATTCTTTTTGCATTTGTATATGTAGCAAATGCTTTTCCTCCAATCATAACCGTGCGAGGAGTCGTATTATTCCGCTCTTGCGGGCTCATTTCCTGTAGTTTATACAGGTATAAAAATCTCATTACATTCTAAAAAGTGGAATATCCCATTCTTGCGTCATTTCAATAATCTCAAGATTTCATCATGTGCAGAAGAGAAACCACATGAGTAGAAATGTTTAACTCATTTAAGATTTATATTTTTACTTGTTAGATCATTGCTAGCAATGATAACTGTCTTGAACTCTTAAGGCCGCTAACAAGGAGAAATAAACAGACAGTGGAAATTTGGCAGTTTCACGCACCTTCAGCTTCTTGTATCTGTAGACGACACCCAGAACATTAAGAAGCTGCCTTTTGTATTCATGAATACGCTTGACTTGTATGTCAAAAAGGGTATCTGGATCAATGCTCACACCTGTCACTCGCAGAACATACTGTGCCAAACGCTGCTTGTTGGCCATCTTAGCCGATTCCCATTCAGCATGGAGCTCTGCATTGTCGGCAAACTTTGCAAAATGTATAGTCAATAGCAATATCATCATGATTGGTAAGTTACTAATTACAAACAAAAAAAAATGCAACATCATGGCCTACATGAAGAATTTTCAATGAAAAGGTTTAAAAGTATGCAAGCTTTCCAGAAAGATATTTTATTTAAATACCTCCCGAAGATTAGCAAGCAGTTCGAGGTTCGTCACCCACTGATCTGTTTTTAACCACTTGGTGATTATATTACTCAGCTCTGGACTACAAAAACGGATCCATCTACGGGGAGTTATACCATTGGTCTTATTCTGGAACTTGGTGGGCCATACAGAGACATAATCAGCAAATAACTCAGCCTTGAGGATGTCACTGTGCAGCTTAGCAACACCATTCACCTGCAGGATATGGCAAATGAGTTTGCTTCTCTTTCAAATTCCATAAGAACTTTGACAAGGAGGAAGACTTTTAAATGGAGATTCTTATTCTTTGTTCTAATAAGTAAAGACTTGATGTATACCTTATTGTTGATAAGTTACTCTTCAAGTCTTTGCTATCAACACTACGTAATTGTTTTTTAATCTGCTGATAAGTAAACACTTGAAGAATAACTTAAATGAAAAAAGCTAAGTAGCTTAATGTTATCAGCTTTTCCAAACTTTTGGGGTTGGTTAAAACTGAAAGATCAACGGCAGTGTGCAGCTCCAGGTCATGCATATAAAGTGCATCAATAAATAAAAGCCGGGGTATTTTTAGAAGGTCTTCTATAAGTAGGAGGATTTTTTATTTTAGTTTACATGTACTACGACAGGCAGTTAGAATAAATCAAAAAATGTTCTACATGAAAAAAAAAAAACATAGATTATAGAATGGATATCCATCATGTGAATAGATTAAAGTACTCAAATCCCAACTATGAGCGTACCCATTCACTTTTACCTGGAGTTAATTTATCGAACTCTCAAGTCACAGGTGTATCATAGGCAAATAAATTGCTTACCGTATGAGAAGAGACAACACACAAGGTGGCCATACGCACAACAGGCTTCTGGGCATTGTGATCCAAAATGCGCATGCTAGGAATCTTATTCTCAAGATCGGGTCTTTCTGACTGTACTGAAGCAACAAACTGCAAGAAATTTCAAATACTCTTCTAAGTAAGCTATATTTTCAAGTACGGGAGCAATTTGCATGATTTGATACCCGTCTATCAATTTCTTCAATGATTTCCATATGTCGAGGTAGGAGTTTCCACATGACTGCTTGCGACCATTTCTCCAGTGCTTCAGGTAGGACTGTATGATTTGTGTAGGCAATTGCCCTAGAGAAGTAATGTATTACATCATGCAATCCATAAACTTGCAAAGATACCGGACCAAGACAAATCAAACAAAGGAACCATATTCGTGTTTACTCATGAATGAGCTTCCAACTAGGCAAAAGAAAATTTTAAAAGCACCTCGTAGTAATACCCCAAGCTTCATCCCACCCAAGTCCTTCATCATCCATTAACAGCCGCATCAGCTCCGGTATTGCAAGAGTTGGATGTGTGTCATTTAGTTGTATTGCGACCTTCTTGGGAAATTCAGACCAATGGTGAGCTCCCTTTCCATCTTCTCTCTCTTTGAATCTGGCAATGATATCCTGATGTTGACCCAACAGTCAGTTAGCAGACAGCTACGTAAAAAGAAGAAAGTAAGACATGTCAAAACAACCGAATATCAAGTAACATCTAGGTCAAATTAAAAACCAGTTACCTGGCTGTAAAGAGCTGTTAAAGTTGATTAAAAGCATACACCTATTAAGAACTGAAATATTATGACAAATTGGTTTATTGGAGACTGAAACGCTTACAAGTTAATGGTTGCTATACAGTGTTCGACAGATATCATCGGTTGGTTTGGGTTCGACAATGGTCTGGTTCTGGTTTGGTTTTGCTTTTGGAAAACAATTGTGGGTTGTTGGGATCTGGTTATTGGATAATTTCTCTTGTGTTGCAAGGATTGTTTAGCGTCTTTTCTAGGGGTAATATCACTAGAACCCTAAAAGCATCTGAGGCTTTCATATGATTAAAACAGGCTAATTCATAGATATTGCTTAACGTCTTTCCAGATTATTTCCTTAAAAACGGGGTCAAGTGGAGCAAAATAGATATTGCAGCAGTAGTAGTTGTTGTTGTCGTTGAAAAGAAAACGAATGTTGCAAGGAAAAAGACACGGTGGTGCCAAAATGCAATTTTTTTTACAAGATTTTCTCTAGCACAAAAACATGATTTCATTTGTTTCCATTTTATGTTTTGTTTTACAGCCTTTCTTTTTCCTTTTTTCCAGGAGAAATACAAGTTTCCTTTTTTACTCCATTTATTTTAGTAACAAAACAAATTTCAAGATGCTCCTGAAACAAACACGAAGCTTCTGTCAAAACAAATTAGCTGAAAGACAGATGCCAATGCACAGTTCAACAACAACGACAACCCAGTAGAATCCCACTTAGTGGGGTCTGGGGAGAGGCTGTTTCCAAATAGACCCCCGGCATCCTTCCCTCCAAGAAGTTCCCACCCTGCTCTTGGGGAGACTCGAACTCACAACCTCTCGGTTGGAAGTGGGGGTTGCTTACCATCAGAGCAACCCCTCTTGCTTACCAATGCACAGTTCAACATGAAGATGTAATGCAAGGGAAAAAGTGGCTCCTTAATATCCTTCCAATATGCTGGCTTCCTAAATAGCATAAAGGAGAAAGATATGGCATTTAAAGTGAACAGAAGCAGGAAAGTGGAGAGTAAGGAAACTGTAAACCTGAAGCGATGCACTGCAAAGCAAAAATTGTTGCTTTAGTCGTAATAGTTTTCCATTCTCTGTAGCATCCCCAGGGTAAAGAACAGCACAAATCTGCATGAATAATATTAGCCACTCAAAATCTCTTGAAACATGGGAAGCAAGTGTGTAGATACAGGTAAACTGTTTCAATTCTCAGGGTTCAGCAACAACAACCACCCAGTATAATCCCACTTAGTGGGGTCTGGGAAGGGTAGTATATACGCAGACCTTACCCTTGTCCTTGGGTAGAGAGGCTGTTTCCAAATAGACCCCCGGCATCCTTCCCTCCAAGAACTTCCCACCTTGCTCTTGGGGAGACTCGAACTCACAACCTCTCGCTTGGAAGTGGGGGTTACTTACCATCAGAGCAACCCCTCTTGTCTAAATATACAACTTAATATTCAGCTCCCTTATTAGAAAAGCGGAACATTAATAGCTGCAAAGTGCTCTAGCAGACCTGCTGAGCCCTAGAATGAAGCTGTGCAGCAGATTCATACTGGCCATCATTAAACTGAAATAAGTTGAGATCCTCAGAGCTGGCTTTGGCATCCCAGAGACGAAGACTATTAGTGTTTTTAGTTCTATATCCTGGAATTGGTACATCATATGCAATAGCCTGTATGACCTCTCCACCAACCCATTTTCGCCTGCAAGATATTCCATGGATGATTAAGTTTGAAATTAGACAGCAGTATGGCTTCTTGAAGTAAGAAATCAATCTGACATTTCTGTTTCTTCACGACCTTTACCACATATATAGTTAGTATTAGTACTTACGATCCAGAAGGGCGGACTTCAACATCACCAAAAAACCTGACAGGAAAGACAACATCATGTCTTACAACTTCCCAGGGACTAAATTTCTGCAGGGTACATAACCAAGTTTGGTTACTAGCATACAATTCTCATGGTATTTAACAAACACATTAATGAAATCAGACCTCCAACCAATCTTCAGCAACTTCTTCTTGTCCAGCCTTGGTGATAATCTGCTTAAAAAGTCCATATTTGTACCTCAAGCCATAACCCCATGCTGGCAAGTTTAATGTGGCCATGGAATCAAGAAAGCATGAAGCAAGCCTTCCTAAACCACCATTTCCTAATGCTGCATCTTTTTCCTACAAATGAAAGATAAATTACAGCAAGCCAAATAATGACACTTCACTTTCCAGTGGCACTAACAGAAATAAGGCTCTTGAGGTGACACAACTACATTTCAGAAGTAGCCAACTGAAAGCTCACACAAAAGGTTTGAAAAATTGTAGATTGATTTCTAACAGATATAGAAAAGGGAGAAGGCTGAGGATAATAGTATAGAATGATTGCAGCCGATGAATCACAATCCAAAGTTGAAAAATACAATAATATTATTTGTTTATGTCTTCATCCAGCAAAAGCCACAATTGAAAGGGTAACTATATCACTATAACGTGGAAGACATATAGACTTAGGGGAGAGAAATCCTTTCACTCACTCCATCCAGCCTTCATCTAAAACCCGTTCTTAAGAAAACCTGGGAAATAGACCATCTTATACAATACATAGAAATGAAGTTCACAACCCACTATGCAGTCATCAATGGTTTCTCCTATTACACTCAACTGATATCATAGGCGTACTCTTCAGCAGCTTTAATCCAAAAAAAAAAAACTGGGGGGGGGGGGGGTCTTACAGTCGCAAAGAGTTGAAGAGTATTAACTCAAACATATTCCACGGTCTAGTTGATAGCTAGACAAACACAGATTTTGAGTACGGTCCACAGAGCAGTTGATAGTATGAACACAACAATGAACCATTGGAGAAAAGTATTTCAAGCCAAAGATTCTAAAGTTGCACCACCTGCTCAACGACCTCCTCAAGCTCATGACCCAGTTTCTTTAAAGCATCAGCATATGAATCGTGGACGTCTAGGTTTCCAATGGCATTGGTCAAAGCTCTTCCCTGGAGATACTCCATGGATAAGTAGTATGTTTGCTTTGGATTAACTTTGTCATAATGAAGATAGGTCTCATTCCATTGCTGCAAAGGAAACAGACAAACAACAACATTGAGATTAGCAACAATCATTAATAGCACAAAAGCGTTGCTGAATTTATGCTAGAAACCAAACTTCCGTGCTCCCTGTCAACTGATTTACTTCTCTGTAGAGGAAGCGCGTGTATTCATATCCCTTAGTAGAACCCATACATCTAATCATCAAAATCACGATCAAATTATTTCATTCATAGCAAGGTTCTCAATCTCAAAACATAGATCAGCCAATGCATCTTGCATTTGATAGCCATACTAATATGTACAAGTATCGGAATCTTAAAATGCAGACAGCCACGACCATCAAGTTAACGGCATGTAGTTTAAGGTACAACTTATCCTTCTATAATGGTATAAGGTCAACTGAGCATATATTTTAAATTATTGATCTTGGATTGGTGATTAATTGAAATCTCAAACTATAGAAAAACCTTCCATACAACGAGCTGACAGTAAAAGAATGAAAAGTGTTGTGTTTCTATCTTATATGTGTGGCCTACTTCATTTATCCTTTTACCCGATAGGTCACATACATAGTACACTCTCTACTTCATTGCAGAGAATGCAAATAACATACATTTGAGAAGTTAGTGATTTGTGGCTTTCCCTATCTTCAAATCAATTGTAAGATCATCCTCCTTGTGACCCTGATATTGCAATTTTTTTTAAACAATGATGATCAAGTCTCGGGCTCTCGCCGTAATATTCAGTATTAGGGTAAGAACACTCATGTATAAAATCATGTTAAACAGGTTATCTTTAGACAATTGCTTCTGATAAATGGATGACTAACAGTATATTCCCATTTAGGATATTTACCATACAAGATATAACAATCCATCAGTTCAGCAGGACAGGCAGAAATAAAAATGAATGAACGAATGAATGAATGAACGAACAAACGAACTCACATTAATTAAGCGATCACGAACACTTTCAGCAGTAGCATAGTATGCTTGTTCAGGCTCAAACTTGAAAGGAGAAAAATGAGGAGTATAATGAGCATGATACTTGATGTTAGATGCAATCTCAGTTGGTTCTTCAGCCAGTGGTTGAGCAACAGCTGACACATCACTTATATTACCATTGAATTTCGCGCTGCTAGTTTCCATGCTCATTTTACAGCAATATATTAACCTATACAAGAGTGAATATATGAAATTATTTCTATTTCTATTTTGAAAAACCAAAGAGATTCTTGAGTATCAAATTGAAAGCTGTGATAAAGAATCATACCAGTCCAAGATTAAAGCTTTTTGCAAAGTACGTAGTGAATATGGGAAAGAGTGAAAGTGGAAGGTATTAAATGAAAAGAGCAGAATATGCTTTGTTTACACAAAAGATATTTCTAAATTCGTAGCGAAGATTATAGATCAATGGTCCAAAAAATAAAAGGAAAGAAGAGAAAATATCAGAGGAGAAAGAAGGAAGGAGACGAAAGAGGGGTTATCTTGATTTAGACATAATCATGTGGAATGGACGGAGGAGGAGGAAAAGCAATACAACTTTGGACTGCTGACTATTGAGTGAAGTGAAAAGTTTGGAGTATCCCTGATTCTTCCTTTGCAAATTCCCCCACCGACTTTCTCCTATTCTCGTAAGTCCCCCCAAAAAACAAACAATATATCTCTTGGTCTTGGGGATATTTTTCATTTAAAATAATAAAACTAATACTCCATCCGGTGAATAGCTTCTCGGTGATGTAATCACTCATCTATGTAAAATTAAATATATGTATGTTGAATGTGAGACTGACTATGTTACGTAGGTATCTGTGCAAGTAAGGTGTCTATTGATCCTAAAAACAACTACAGCGGTGTGAGGAATTAACGATTAGACGTGTTGCAATCTTGTTATATAATATTTTTTTGCCTAGCTGTTCGTTGTTAGAACTTTCAGTGCTAAAGTGGTTAATATGCCTCATTTTCGTAGAATCTTTTTGATCACCTTCAATAAAAAACATGAATTTTGAAGAAACTTAAAATTTAGCAACCAAAAAAAATTAAAGATTAAAGTAGATTACGAGGGGTAAATTGGGAAACTTCATCTAAAAAAAACAGAAAAAGAAAAAAGAGGTACAAGATTGAATATATGGGATGGGAACTTGATACCTGTGATATTTGTTGAAAGAGACACGTGTGAAGAGTGTGGGCATTGAATGAAAAGCGCCGGGCACGAAATCTTATGGTGAACGTATCACATTGGTATCCCACTACTTGCAAGTTGAACCTAAGGTTTCCGTTTCTTATTTCTTTCATCACGGATTCGGTCCCAACTCCCAATGTATGGTGGTTGAGAGTTTCTTCATAACTACCCATGAAAGCATACCAATTTCTTCTCATTTACAATAGTTACTACTGTTCGAACCGCACAATTCGCACAATATTAATCTTACAAAATTATTATTTATTTATTATATTATTTTAATAAATCTTAGTTATTATTTTATTATTTTATATAATATATACAAACATAAGACAACACATAATAATCAAACAAACTGTATGTTCCTTATTTATTTTTTATTAAATTAGCAAGTACTTAATACTATATATTTACTAATGTTATTTTTTATTAATTTGTCAGTTCGTTTAATAGATATTACTTCTCTTTTAATATAATATAGATATATTTTTTCTTACTTTGAAAATATTTTAATTTTTTTATACGTATATTATACTGTTCAAAATTCTACAATGGTATAAGTTTATCAAAACAATTGGAGTGTTTTTTATTTTTAATTAATTCAAAATTAATATTTATCCCCCCCTCTTTTCGTACATTTTTTTCTACTATAATATTTGATTACTGAAAATTTAAATAATATAATATTTTCTTACTAAATTATAATTTTTGAATCCTAACAATATTTTTTATAATTTATTAATTTTTGTTATACATATAATATATTTATCTTATGTACAATATAGAACTAGTATCTCTATATTTTTTGTTTTTTATTATTAAATTATGAGTTCTATTTATTATCTAAAATTTCCTACATGAGAAATTTAATTAGTATATACCTTTTTACGCTATGGCTTGAAATTTTTTTTTTTTGTTATAGTATTATTCCTTTATAACTATTTTTATTATGATTTTAGTTTTTATATATATATATATATATATATATATATATATATATATATATATATATATATATATATATGTGTGTGTGTGTGTGTGTGTGTGTGTGCGCGCGCGCGCACACATACGCATACACGATTGTCGACATATAAAATTTATTGGGTCTAAGTCATATGAATTTTGGATTAAATTCAATTGGATTAAATAATTAATTATTAAATTAGTCCATTTTATTATGGAAATTTTAGCTCATATAACAAAGGTTGATACCTTATTTATTATAAATAAATACTTTTTAAAAAAATTATTTCTTATAACTACCTTTTAATTTTTATAGCAAAATATCTATTTATGGTCACTTCCTACATTTAAGCCATTAAATACGCTGTGTATTATTTTTCTATCTCCCTCTCTCTTCCTTCACACCTCCTTTCTCTTTCCTGTTTCTTCTCTTTTTCCCCCGATTGTTTTTCATCCACCGCTTTTAGAAACCCTAACATGGGTTGTGTTCTACCAATGACATATTTAGCCGGCGACCACTTCCCCCATTCCTTGTTGTGTCACCCCTAACCCCCTTATCCGGCTGGCGATTTCTTTCACACAGTTGTGTTACACAATCTAAATTTTCTTAGATTTTGCATTGATTGTTCGTGTTTACCTTGTGAGATCAAAAGAAATTCTGTCTCTAGTTTCCGTTTGAAGCCTTAACTTGGTGTTTCTTCAACAAATCTCTTCATTTAACCGGCAGCGATGCCCCATGATCACGCCCAACTATGTCATCTAGAAAGGACTCTGCGGACGTTGCAAATATCACATGAGTATTACGGCAGGGTCGAATCCACAAAGAGTTAACCAATCAACCACTATCTTTAGACCCACTAAACTCTTCAGAACCAGCTTCCCAAGACTTTCAAATCACAGTTGGAGGTTTCTTTATGAACTAAGATTGCAGTAAAATAATAAGTTGTAAACTAAATAACTACAGTTGTAAACAATGATGAGAGAAAGCTAAGGTAATGATTTCTCCTATTGATGGAATCCCTTCAGTTTATGCTCCATACAAATTTACCAACACACCTCCATCAATCATGAATGCTCGTCTTACCGTAAATTTCTCCCGAGTAATCACACTAATATACTATTGCACTCTCCCGAGATACACTAGCTAGCTTTACTTAACAAAGTTCACTTAAGATTGCACCCAAGACTTCCTTATCCCTAATCCCGCCTTTAAACCCGGAGTTATAGATTCCTCTTATACTTTAGGAGTGGTGTTATTCAACAATAACCTAAATATGCATTCTCTTCCGAGTTATGCACACTAAATAGCCACAACTAATTGAGGATCCTGTCAATTAACTACAACAAGAACATAGTTGAATAAATAAAGATTGAAACTAGCAAATTTGTATTCACATAAACGAGAAGTTCATCCCCCAATAGGGTCCATCAAAACCTTAGACAAGGAATTTAGCTACTCATGGCTATGGGTAAACAAACTAAGATAAAATTCATCATAAACTACCAATAAAAATCAAAGGAAAAGAAGAAATATGGCTTAGGTATTCTCTCACAATTATTTTCCTTTCAAAGAAGTCCAAAAACTAAATACATGCCTCATTTGGGCGAAGTCTAATGTCTAAAATAGGGTTTTGGGCTAAAAATCCTGTGTTTTGCACTTTAGTCCCTGAAGTTTCTTGCGCCTACCGCGGTCTCGGTTCAGCCCCTATGATTCTCATTTGTTTGCAATAGCCTCTCACCGCGGTTCTGCCGCGGTCTGGAACCGCGGCAGTACACTTCCTCTTGGTTCACGTAGGAATTTTCACGGTTGGCCCCTTTGTCTTTATTTTTTACTCCAAAAGTACTCCCGAGCCTTCCCTAGTCATATATAACCTGCAAATCATGAAAATCACTCGTAAGAGCATTTTGTTATCACTTTTATTATCAAAAATATGCAAGAAGGTGGTTGTTTAGGGTCTGAATATAGTTAAATTCACCTATTATCAACACCCTACACTTAAACCTTTGTTCGTCCTCGAGCAAGCTAAACGACACTTCTGGGCCTAACCGTTTGATGCATTACCCCAAGTTATGTCACACCTGCCATTTTGACTAAACAACCTAAGCAATGCAGCAGTAATACCCCAGATGCAGACTCTACTGCCATGACACACTCGTGCTCACTCATTTACTCTAACAGAGGTGAAGACTTACTTTTCCTTCCTGAGTCACATGCTCTCACATCAAAAGTCTTAGAGAGGTTTCACACACATAAAATTCAAGCAACAAGGAAGCAAAGATAGAAAGAATTCACTCACTCTCAGCAAAGAACATTCACATGCCACACAAACACACCATAAGCTTGCCCCTAATGTAGTACTCCACTAATCGAGCTGTTTTAGTCAAAGATCAAGAGGTCTTTATTTGGTTGTAATACAGGCTAAGGGACGGGTAGGATACATTTGGATGTAGTGACTAACCTCCCTAAGCACTTTTAATACACACTTCCTTTTATCTCAATTTCCCTGCTCAGCCTAATCATTCCTCCACATTTTTTGTTTCACAGATAACCCCTACTTTCCTTTAAGTGCAACTGGCTTCTTGTTTTCTCTTTTTTTTCTTTTTTTTTTCTCATTTTTTTCATTCTCTTTTTTTTTACAACGCCATTGACCATTCAAATGATTCATTTTTTATTCCCCTTTTTCGCTAACTCCCTACCACCCACACTTTGACTTTTGTATGTTCTTTAGTGATTCAAGTGCTTCTAGGAGGTATAGGTTCAAACAATCAGCTATTCAAACACAAGGATATAGGTCATTATAGGGTTATCAAAGAACAGGCTTCAGACTCAAAGGGGTTGACTATGGCAATATAGACAGGTGGATTCACAATTATATATAGGCTTACACAAAGAAATGCCTCAATCATCTCTACAACCAAACAACTTCTATTTTGCTTTGCAAACACACAGGGCAAGTTCTAGGCATCGCATGCAAGCACAGAATGCAAGTAAAATCTCACACACACTTAGCATGTAACTCGTTCTGAATCAGTTTATCAACACACTCATACGAGCGTTCAAGAAAGGCAAGATGTGCAAAATTAAGGCATAGATTTACAAATCTACAACTGAGCCTAGGCGTCACACTCTCAAGTTCATTTTAGTTATTTGTTGATGTGTACATCAAGAATAGCATTCTAGCCTTTACCCATCTTAGTCCTACAACTACAAAAGGAAAATTTACCTAACCCAGTTCAAGAAAAACTCTTGGAAAGGCACCGTGGTCGAAAGAAAAACCAAGAGGGACTTACTACACTACCTAAAAAGGAAAAAAATAAATAAAAAATCTACATGGACTACTTCCCTCAAGAGTACTGTCCAAGTGGTATGTCCTCAAGAAGAGTCCTCTACCTTTGTTTTTGTTTTTTTTTTCATTTTTGTTTTATTATTATTATTTATTTTTTTTGTGTATCCGACTTGGACCCTCAAGAGACCCGTCGACAAGTGTCCGTCCTTGGGCCAAGTCAGTTACTCCTAATGTACCTACCATCAGTTATATACAACACAACAAACCAATGCCACAACAGTCACAATGTCTATGTACAGTACATCACATAACCAGAGCAAGTCTCCTACCCCACACTTAAAATCATGGCATGTCCCCATGTCATATCAATAAAGTAAAGCACAGAAGGGTATGAAGACTTCCCTAAGACTCAATCAGAATCAGAGACGGTGTTGGGGTCCATATTTGAAGCTCTCCCCAAACCATGGAACCAGGACATGATCTGTCCCTCAGACCTGGCCTGCCTCTGAGACATGGCATCCAGCCGTGTGTGTAGTCCATCCTCTGAGGTGCGTAGATCCGCGACCTCTTCCTCCATGGAACGCAGCATAGGTAGGGTAGACTGAGATCTGGAGACGCTTGCCCCAGCTTAGGGGTGCCGAGAGGGTTCGAAACTGTCAATAGATTATCTGGACGGTGCGACATTAATCGGGTCATCATCCTCATCATCTTTCTCAATTTGTGTTCGTGTACCCCTGCCCACTCTGATGCGTAAAACTCGAAATGGTGCTTCAAGTGCCATTGTTCCATCGGCAGGATTAGTGGGGACATTTCTCCCCAAGCACAATGCAGTCATCAAGGAAGGAAAGTAAAACCCCTTAGACAGTAGCGATGCCTGCAGGACCAGTTCATCACCAATTACCTGTGCTGCATCAAAATCCTTCTTCATGATGAAGCACCATGTCAATAAGGCTCTGTTAAAGTTCACGTCAATGGTGTTGCTGGAAAGCATGAACCTGTTGCAGATGACCGTCAACTAACACTTAGCTACGTGCGTGAAATAGTTGGAGTTCAGGGTGATGTGGTCTTGAAGGTCTTTTTCTCTATTTTATTTCATGGTATCAAAGCCAACAAGAGAACTAGGGTGCTACTTAATTCAAGTTGGTCGTCCCCAGCACAAATGACATCAGTCATAACTTCCCACGTGACATCTGGTCTATCGTGGTAGTAGTCAATGTTGCCCGTGAACTCAGGCAGCTGCAACGCCTGGTGAATATATGGAATGTGGGTTGGGACTATTGTACCCCGCTCAATCACATCTCTACTTGATTTTGAAGGGCAGTTCGCATAAAACTCCCTAACAATCATCCGGTTCACCGGGACGGGATCATCAAAGAGGAATTCCATGCCCCGCCTCCGGATTTCATCAAAATTTTCCTCCTATTCCACACAGAGGACTGCCCTATCAATTTGAATCTCCTAAGTGAATTTTTTCCCAGCCTTGGCATTAAAATCGTCCTCCGCTCATTCTGATCCAAACCTGGACTCATCATATGTCGGTTGTTGGGATGTGCCGGCCCTTCTCCTTTGCCTCTTGGGAGCCATAGCACCTGCAGAGAGTTCAGAAAAACCATCAAATTCATCCTAACTAGTGCCAATCGGATGGTTACTCAAACTTTCCCACCCAATAGCACCAAAACAATACCCCCATTGTGTTCTGTTTTGAAAACTAGCCCCGCTAGCAAGGTGGTGAAGGTCACAACCTCCATAAGGTCTTCACAACAGAATGACTTACAACATTCGACCTACACTACCCCACACTTAGTCCTTCACATATTTTCAAACAATTACAGCATCCCTTGTCAAAAAGTACAACATCCCACAATTAGGAGTGGGCATAACCTGCCCCATAATATCACTACTCCAAATGTTCGGCCAAAATGGTGCCTAACAATAACTACACCCCAAAAATGATTTCTAGGCCTCCAAAACATCAAAACACACCCTACAATTGAAACACCATGAAGGCCCAAACACCTTAGCACCAACCAAGTTCACAACATTTCCATACAATAATGAAACCATGAAAGAAATCAAAAATTGACAAAAATTACACTAAGCCTACGTAGGGTTAAACTAAAAGAAATTATGTTAAATTACACTAAGTTAGAGGATGAAATAGAGAGAGAGAAAGAAAAACTTACTTGTTTGGATAAGGGGAAGTGGGTGGTGAAAGTGGAGAGTAGAGGAGGATGATAATGGAGTTTTTAGGTGGGTGAGAGAGATTTTGTGAAGAGGAGAAGAGGAATAGAGAGAGAAAGAGTTTGGGGCATTTTGCGGGTCTGGGAATCTAATGGGGTGGATTAATGGGTAGTGGGGGTATTTTGGGAAAATGGGGAAATGAAACAAAAAATAAATAAAATACATACCTGGGCCCGTCTGGGGTCTGCCGCGGCCGCGATAGGATCATGGTAGACCAGATTCAGAGAGGGGTCGGGACCGCGATTTGACAGCGTTCGCGGTGGAACCACGAGGTGTTGGGTTCTGAGAATGGTCAGGATCGCGGTTTGACTGCGTTCGTGGTAGAATCACGAAAGGTGAAGTTCAGAGAAGTGCTTTGATCGTGGTTTCACCGCGGTTGCGGTGGAACCGCGGTCGGGGAACTCCTCTGATTCTGACGATTTTGTTTCGTATTTTTTTATATTTTTTTTTCATATAAAGAGTGTTAAACTTACAACAATTTCATGGGTTGCCTCCCATGCAGCGCCTGATTTAACATCACGCCACAACTCAGATGAGTGCAATTAAGGCTCGCTCGACCTCTGTGGTTCATTCAAATGCAGCTCAGACCCTTCCTTTGTCTTGCTCATATCCACATACAACTTCAATCTCTGACCATTGACTCTAAATGCGCGAAAATCCTCAGTAGCAACTTCAATAGCTCCGACGAGAAAACTTCAACTACTCGAAATGGTCCGTTCAGACCATCGTGACTTCAGCTTACCCGGGAACAACCTCAATCTTGAGTTGTATAACAATACCATGTCCCCCTGGTTTGAAATTTCTCTCAACAATGTTTTGATCGTGTAGCCTCTTCATTCTCTCTTTATACAGCTTTGTGCTCTCAACAGAAAGATACCTAAACTCCTCAAGCTCATGCAGTTTTGTGACTCTTGACGTGCCCGCAGCTTCCATGTCTAAGTTTAGTTGTTTCAGTTCCTACCACGCTTTATGCTCGAGTTCTACAGGTAGGTGATAGGCCATCCCAAACACTAACTTGTATGGTGACGTACCAATTGGTGCCTTGAAAGCTGTTCTATAAGCCCAGAGTGCATCATGTAGTTTTCTCGCCCAATCAATTCTTGTGGTGTTCACATTTTTCGTTAACACACTCTTGAATTCCCTGTTAGATACCTCAACCTGTCCACTGGTCTGCATGTGGTAAGTAGTAGCCACCTTGTGGCGCACATCTTACTTAGCCAACAACTTTTCAAAGGCCCTATTGCAGAAGTGAGTGCCTTTGTCACTGATAATAGCTCGTGGTGTCACAAAGCGGGTGAATATGTTCTTCTTTAGAAAACCCACGACCACTTTTGCATCATTGGTGGGCAACGCTGCAGCTTCCACCCACTTTGGATACATAGTCTCCAACAACAAGAATGTACTTATTGACATAGGAGCTAACGAAGGGACCCATGAAGTCAATGCCCCAGACATCGAACACTTCAATCTCGGGTTCATGGGCATCTCGTGGCGCCGGGAAATGTTCCCGGTGCGATGACATTCATTACAACCCTTCACCCATGAGTGAGCATTTTAAACACAGTCGGCCAGAAAAATTCGGCCTCTAGCACCTTTGTTGCTGTCCTGATCTCTCCAAAGTGTCCACTATAAGCCTATGCATGACAAGCCTGCAAAAAGAAGGTTGAGAGAGACACATCTCTGGATCATGTTATCCAGGCATATTCTAAAGAGATAGGGATCATCCCAATAGTACAAGTGGCTTTCACAAAAGAATCGTTTCCTCTGGACCGATGAAAGGTCGTGAGGAATTATACCACTTGCCAGGTAATTGGCAAAGTCCGCATACCATGGCGCTCATGATGAGTGGTGGTGAGCAGCTGCTCGTCTGGAAAAGTTTCCAGAATTTCCTCAACCTCAACTGTATTTTCAGCTCCCTCAAGTCGTGATCGTTGATCAGCGACTTGATTCTCAGTGCCCTTACTGTCACGTATTTCAAGATCGAACTCTTGCACCAGAAACACCTAACAAATCAGGCATGGCTTGGAGTATTTTTTTTCTATTAAGTACGTGAGAGCAGCATTGTCAGTGTATACAATTACCTTTGATCCTATCAGGTAGGACAGGAACTTGTCGAATGAAAACACCACAGCTAGCATCTCTTTTTCAGTCACTGTATGTTCAACTAGGCTCCACCCAAATTCTACTAGCATAGTAGATTGGGTGCATCAATTTGTCCTTCCACTGGCCCAATACTGCCCCATTGCGTAGTCACTAACATCACACATTAATTCAAATGGTTGCTCCCAGTTGGGGGCAACAATGATGGGTGTTATGACTAGCCGCTGCTTCAACTCCTCAAATGCTACCCTATAATCATCAGAAAATACAAATGGGTGATCTTTCTCTAATAACTTACAGAGAGAGTTGGAGATTTTGGAGAAGTCTTTTATGAAGCGCCGGGAAAAATCGACATGTCCAAGAAAACTTCTGATTGCTTTGAACGAAGTTGGTGGAGGCAGCTTTGCTATTACATCAACCTTTGCTCGATCTACCTCTATTCCCTTACTTGACACCCGATGCCCCAAGACTATTCCTTCTTGTACCATGAAATGGCACTTTTCCCAGTTCAACTCCAGATTAGGCTCGATGTACCATTTCAGCACACGCGTCAGATTCACCAGGCACTCATCAAATGAATTCCCCACCACTGTGAAGTCATCCATGAACACCTCCATTATATCCTCAACCATGTCAGTGAATATGGCCATCATGCACCGTTGGAATGTGGAAGGTGCATTGCATAGGCCAAAGGGCATCCTCCTGAAGGCATAAATGCCATAAGGGCATGCGAAGAAGGTCTTCTCTCAGTCCTCATGTGCAATAGAAATCTGATTGTACCCCGATTACCCATCCATAAAACAGAAGTGTAACCTCCCTGCCAATCTATCCAGCATGTGATCAATGAAGGAAAGTGGGAAGTGGTATTTCCGGGTGGCTAGATTCAACTTTCGATGATCCATGCATATTCTCCAGTCGGTGACGGTTCTCGTTGTGATTAGTTTATTATTGTCATCCTTCACAACCATCATGCCACCCTTCTTAGGCACACATTGAACTGGGCTAACCCAGCTGCTATCAGAGATTGAGAAAATAATTCCCGCATCTAACCACTTTATCACCTCCTTCTTCACCACTTCCTTCATATTTGGGTTCATCCTCCTCTAATGTTCCCTAGAAGTTTTGTGCCCCTCTTCCAGCAGAATTTTATGCATGCAAAAATCGGGGTTGATCCCCTTAATGTCTTCCATGGTCCACCCAATGGCAGTTTTGCACTCCTTCAATAACTGTAGAAGTTGTTGGACCTGCACATCTAACAAACCAGATGAGATAATAAAAGGTAGAGTGGGGTCATGTCCCAGAAATTCATACCTGAGGTGGGCTGGCAATGGCTTTAGTTCCAGCTTCGGTGGTTCTTCATTGGATGGCTTAGCTGGAGGAATCTCTCTCTTTTCTAAGTGTAGGGGCTCTAACTCTAGATATCTTTCCCATGACCCTCTACCTTCCAATGCAAACACTCATCCCGCCAAGTCCTCACCATTCACTTCCTCCAAATTCATCAAACATGCAGCGAGGGGATCCTCAACCCTCGACACATCATCATCAGACTGTACGATTACATCACGACATCAATAAGAGAGAAATTGGCGAACTCACTTGGTCGCCTCATAGATTTCTACACATTGGATATGATCTCTTCATCATTGAGCATCATTTTAAGATCCCCGATCTCACAATCAATCAGAGATCTCCCTGTGGCCATGAATGGTCTTCCTAAAATGATAGGAATTTCTTCATTCACTTAGAAATCCAAGATCACAAAATCTACAGGGAACACTAATTTCCCCACCCGAATAAGCACGTCATCAAGGATCCCAAATGGACGTTTCACAGTCCTGTCAGCCAGATGCAACAACATAGAGGTGGGTCTAGCTCTCCCAATGCCCAACCTCTTGTAAATAACTAGGGTCATAAGATTATTGTTGGTCTCTAATTCACAGAGTGCTTTCACAAAATCAAAGTTGCCAATAGTGCATGGAATAGTAAAGCTCCATAGATCAGAGAGCTTTTCAGCAACATGTCTAGTTACCACTGCACTGCAAGTCTGAGTAAGTGTCACCGTGGCCAAGTCTTGGAAGTCAAACTTCCGGGACATCAAGCCTTTCATCATTTTTGCGTATCCAGGCATCTCCTTTAAAGCTTCAATCAATGGAATATTTACCTAAATTTGCTTGAGCATCTCAAAAAACTTTTTGTACTGCTCCTCCTTTTGATGTTTGGCCAACCTCTGTGGAAATGGTGAATGCGGTCTTTTCTTCCCAATCACTTGGTATTTTTCTTTCTCAGCTACTATGTCTACTACCAGCTCTTCAACTGCTTCAGCAACTTTCTCGGTCTCTTGCTGAGTAATCTTTTCTTCCTGAGTAGGCTGGACTGTCACATCTGTCAACCGTGTAAATTATCTAGCTCAACGGGTACCTTAATGAGTGTCTCAGCATGTATATTGTCACGAGCGATCTCATGTTCTACATCAAGATCCTTGATATTACAAAGACTCACCGCCATCAGCTGCTTTGGGCCCTGATCTTTTGGATTGATTTGGATATCTGCAGGTAGCGTCCCTTGATGACGGTTGTTCAGATACATTGAAATTTTTCCCAGTTGCACTTCAATATTTTTAATAGCTGCGTCATGTGCATCTACCTTTTCATTTATCTTTGCATTGGAGCCAATAACCTGCTGCATCATTGCTTCCAATCTAGCAAACCCATCTTTTTGTCTCCCAACATGCTGTTGCTGAGGTGGGTGGTACCCTTGATGCTGATTATTGTACCCCTGCTACTGATTATTGTACCCCTGAGGTCTAGGATATGGTGCCATGTTGTTGGGGGGTCTCATACCTCCCATGTTTCCAGCGTTATATTGTGGCTGAGGTGGCCTATACTGTTGCTGAGTCTACTGACCCCAGTTCTAATTTTCGTGTCTCTGACCCCCATAGTTAGCCATATAGTTCATATCTTCAGGGTGCTGCTGATGATGATCAAGCTCTCCATTCCAAGGATTACCAATTGGCTGACTAATGCAAGACAAGCCCCCATTGGTAGTATCTACTATGTGTACCTGCTGCTTCTGCCCTGATTCCTCCGCCTTTTTGGTGAGGATGCTCATTTGTGTCAGGAGATTCGCCATATTTTAAGCCATAGTGTTTGAAGGATCAAGCGGCACTGAGTGCACCACTGGAGTGTTAGGTGCATTCCTAGATGTCCATCCCGAATTCTGTGTCATTTTATCAAGTAAACTCTGACCTTCTCTCCATGTCTTGCTCAGGAATGCCCCACCAGCTGAGGCATCCACAATTTTCTTCAATCCATCTGACAGTCCCATATAAAATTGTTGTCTCAACATATGTTCAGGAACACCATAATGTGGGCACATAACCAATATTCCTTTAAATCTGCTCCATGTTTCATGCAGTGTCTCCATCGGTTTCTGCTTGAAGCTCACGATCTCATTAATTTGTTGGGCAGTTTTGTTGGGTGGATGAAACTTGTTATGAAATTGCTTGACTAACTCATCCCAAGTTGCCATAGAGTTTATGGTGAGTGAGTTTAGCCATACCTATGCAGCTCCTGTCACCGAGAATGGGAACAATAATAGCTTGATTGCCTCTGGAGTGATGTTGGGCAGCCTTTGAGTTTTGCATATCATCAGGAAGTTCTTCAGGTGTTGCTAAGTGTCTTCAAGTTATGTCCCAGAGAATATTCCCTTGTTTTGCAACAAGTGTAGCATATTGTTTGTGATCTGGAACGACTCAGCTTGTATGGCGGGCACAACTATGGCAGTGGCTAGATTGTCAGTTGTGGGCTTCCGTTGGGGTCAATTACGTCTTCCATGTTAGTTTCAAATTTGTCTATTTGTTGAGGTGGTTGAAGTCTTCTGTTGGCACGGTTCAATGCCCGGAATAGTTTCTCAGGGTCTGAGAGTCCTTCAAGTAGTTCTCCAGCCCTTGTACAGTTTCTAGGCATACACCTGTGCAACCAAGTCAACTACCGTCAAAAGGTTTAATAAAAATTAGGTGTAGAGAAACTGCCTACAATAAGAATTTTTTTGTATCTCTATCAATGGTAATTGATAATTCTGTTAATTCCCTGGAAATGGCGCAAAAATTTGATCACGCCCAACTATGTCCTCTAGAAAGAACTCTGCGGACGTTGCAAATATAACCCGAGTATTACGCCAGGGTCGAATTCACAGAAAGTTAACCTATCAACCACTACCTTTAGATCCACTAAACTTTTCAGAACCAGCTTCCCAAGACTATCAAATCACAGTTGGAGGTTTCTTTATGAACTAAGATTGCAGTAGAATAACAATTTGTAAACTAAATAACTAAGGTTGTAACCAATGATGAGAGAAAGCTAAGGTAATGATTTCCCCTATTGATGGAATCCCTTCTGTTTATGCTTCATACAAATTTACCAACACATATCTATCAATCATAAATGCTCGTCTTACCGTAAATCTCTCCTGAGTAATCACATTAATATACTATTGCACTCTCCCGAGATACACTAGCGAGCTTTAATTAACACAGTTCACTTAAGATTGCACCCAAGGCTTCGTTATCCCTAATCCTGCCTTTAAACCCGCAAGTATAGATTTTTCTTATACTTTAGGATTGGTGTTATTCAACAATAACCTAAATATGCACTCTCTTCCGGGTTATGCACACTAAATAGCCACAGCTATTGAGGATCCTATCAATTAACTACAACAGGAACATAGTCGAATAAATAAACATTGAAACTAGCAAATTTGTATTCACATAAACGAGAAGTTCCTCTTCCAATAGGGTCCATCAAAACCTTAGACAAGGAATTTAGCTACTCATGGCTATGGGTAAACAAACTAAGATAAGATTCATCATAAACTACCAATAAAAATCAAAGGAAAAGAAGCAATGTGGTTTGGCTATTCTCTCACAATTGTTTTTCCTTCAAAGAACTCCAAAAACTGAATACATGCCTCCATTGGGCAAAGTCTAATATTTAAAATATGGTTTTGGGCTAAAAATCATGTATTTTGCACTTTAGTCCCTGAAGTTTCCTGTGCCTACCGCAGTTCTGCCACGGTCGCGGTAGAACCGCGACCAAACAGCCCCTCTGATTCTCATCTTGTCCGCGACAGCCTCCTACCGCGGTTCTGCCGCGGTCGCAGTGGAACCGCGGCAGTACACTTCCTCTGATTCTTCAGCTTGTTTTTGGAGCGGTTCACTTAGGAATTTTCATGGTTGTCCCCTTTTTCTTCATTTTTGACTCCAAAAATACTCCCGAGCCTTCCCTAGTCATATATAACCTGCAAGTCATGAAAGCAATCATAAGAGCGTTTTTTATCACTTTTATTGCCAAAACTATGCAAGAATGTGGTTATTTAGAGTCTGAATATAGTTAAATTCACATATTATCACCCCACATTGGGGTGGCCTGAATATCAGTGGATTGAGGATGGAGTTTGGGGCCGAGGAACTTGAAGAGTCAGTGATATTTTTTTTATTGTATTTCAATGTATCTCACTGTATTCTATGTATTTCGTTGTATTCACTACCTTTTTTTCCATTGTATTTCAATCTATCTCACTGTATTTTATGTATTTTATTATATTCACCGTCGTTGTCTTCTATGATGTATTTTTATTCTTTTTTAATAAATATAATTTATGTATTGAGATGTATATATGTATTCAAATGCATCTGCAGTATGTATTCATATGTTTTTGCACTATAAATGACATGCTATACTTCATGTATTCAATGTATTTATGTGTGTTTAACTGTATTCAATGTAATCATATAATTTCAATATATAAATCTATTTGTAATGATACCACTAAAATTTCTTTTAGTAAAGATACCCCAAAAAAATGATGGATTGAATATCTAAAGATTGCTCAATTTTTGGGTATTTATCGATGGAAACTTTTTTATAATTGAAAATTCAAATTTTGTGTGTTATAATTGAGTTATATTTGGAGTCTATCATGTTAATTGATTCACTTACCATTTTAAATAGTCGAATACCTTTTTTCGCAAATTTCGTTACTGTATTCACAAATACAGCTCGCGAATATAGTCGAATACATTCTCTTCTTAGCTGGACTCCCTTGTTTTCCGCCAAGTTTTGCAATTATATTCATGAATTCAGTAGAAAAATACATCGAATACAGTCTATAACAATTGAAAACATAACTATAAGAAGTAATTTAGTAAATGGTGGCTATAGCAAGCTAATAATCACTAAAACATAATGGTTTCTGAAAATTTTTCTTTTATTATTTACAAGTCCAAGGTCTATTTCATCTTAAGGCCCAGGCTCATCCCCTGTGCCAAGTGACATGGCAGCTCTAGTCAAACTCAAAGCCAAAAAGATGATACTACGTGTTAAAATATGTGGCAATCCCAGACCAAAATAATGACCAATCAAGAGTTATCAAGTGCCTAAAATGACATGTCTTGGCCAATCACAAACAATCTTATATAAGTTTGATGACTTACATGAGCCAATCAGAATCAAACAAGAGAGTTCATATGTAGCTTGATTGTCCGTCCTTTACAACTATAAATAGAGAAGTTACATAACTCTCTCGGGACATTCAAAGTTGGAGAAGAGCATCCAACAATTGGTGAAGACAGTGAGATCAATTATCAAATGTACAGTTCTTTAACAAAGAAGTGGTCAACGTACACAATACTTATTATTTGCAATATCAATCATGATACACAGAAACATTTGGCCTAGGCTCAAACTCTTCGGCACAAGACTTTTCTTCGGCACTAAATACATTAGGCCTTGGCTCGAACTCTTTCGAGAATTTTGATTTCCCAGCTTCTTTCAGCTTGGCATCATCGTTGTAGACAGATACATTAGGTCTAGGTTCAAAGGCTTCACCTCCAACAGAAGATGATGTGTAACAATCCATTTTCTCTTTGGAACGATGAACTGAATGCCGAGGCATAAGATGTTTGATTGCTTCAGGCATTGGCTCATTTTTCATCACATCTCTCCAATATTCTCCAAGGTCTTTTCTTGCATCACTGTTGCTTGTGTACTACCCAAGAAAGAGAAACCATAAAAAGACTATTATATATGTGCTATATGAACATCATCTATATACACAGATATGTACAACAGTACAAATATTTGGTACATGAAGGTGTTAATATATGGGCTCGGCAGACCTAATATTTTTGGCTAAAGTCTTATATATGTATCAAGAAATTCAATACATATATATATATATATATATATATATATATATATATATATATATATATATATATATATATATGCATAAATTAAATTCAGAACACATTTATTAACACTTGAGAACGTCCTAAATCAAGAACCCACAAAATTCTAATATTAGATCTACCTTTGTAGATATTGTGCATGTAAATACTGGGGTATTATCACTTCTCTAGCTTCTAGCTTGCATGCGCCAGAAATTATTTATATCTGATAATCAAAAAAGTGTATAAAATTTGTATAATTTTTATATATATCGCACAATATATATATATATATATATATATATATATAATATTATATTTTTTTCAGCTATCATTTTATTACACCGGCTATAAAGCATCATTTTTCTGTAAATATTTAGTGTGGGCACAGAGTTCTACGTAAAATTCTAGTGCATTTTGAAGAGTAGTTTGCAGAAAATATCTATTCTGTTATAAATACACTTCTATTTAAGGTGAATGTCTTTAATTAGAGAGATTCTAGAGTTCTATTCTTGGTAGCTTAATCATCCTCCTTCCCTATAAATAGAGGTGCCCTCTACCATTGTAAATCACTCCTAACATTCTCTAAGTATCAATAAGAAGAACTCTCTCTACTCTTCTCTCTATTGCTTTTGTTCTTGAATTACTGTTCTTGTCTTTTATATTATTTCATAATACGTTATCAGCACGAGACTCTACCGTCTCAAGAACCATTCTCGAAAAATCTAAGGTATTTCCCTCTTCCTAATTTAATTTTCGATTATGTCTGACATTACGAAAAGAAAGTTCGTTGCCCTTGAAATTTCGGGCAAGAACTATATGACATGGGTGTTGGATGCTGAAATCCACTTAGATGCTATGGGTCTCGGAGACACCATCAAAGATAGAGAAAAAGCATCCACCCAAGACTGTGCGAAGGCCTTGATTTTCTTGCGTCATCACCTTGATGAAGGTTTGAAGATTGAATATCTCACCGTCAAGGATCCACTCATCTTGTGGAACGGCTTAAAGGAGAGATATGACAACCTGAAGTTGGTCACTCTGCCACAAGCACGATATGATTGGGCTCATCTGAGGCTCCAGGACTTTAAGTCCGTTTCTGAATATAATTCTGCAATGTTCAGAATTACTTCTAAATTGAAGCTATGCAGGGATAATATCTCCGATTATGATATGCTTGAGAAAACGTTTACAACGTTTCATGCCTCCAATATGGTACTGCAACAACAGTACAGAGAAAAAGGCTTTACAAAGTACTCTGAACTGATTTCTCTTCTACTAGTGGCTGAGCGAAATAACGACCTGCTCATGAGAAATCATGAAAATCGACCCACTGGGTCTACACCACTGCCTGAAGCAGATAAGGTGCACTCTCATTATGCCAAACATGAAAAGGACCATGGTCATGGTCGTAAACGGGGTCATAGCCAGGGACGTAGACAAGGAAGAAATTCCAATGAAGTCCGTCAACCCCCAAGGAGAGATAACCGCCGAAAGCAGAAACGGGGTCATGAAGATCCTAAGGCAAATGGTTCAGAAACTATATGTTATCGTTGCGGTGGGAAAGGGCACTGGTCAAAGACTTGCCGTATACCAAGACACTTGGTTGACCTTTATCAAGCATCTCGAAAGAGAAAAGGCCCTGAAACAAATTTTGTCTATGACGACAACTCGGACATCACCCACCTGGATGTGGCAGACTTCTTTGAGCAACCCGAGGGGAAAATAGACCACCTAATCGGTGATGGATCCGTGATGAAAGAAGATGGAGTTATTTGATTTTATTCTACTTATTTGTATTAGTTAGTGAATAAACTAATAAGTCATTAGTATTAGCTCGTATTAGTCAGTTCATGATGCAATGTTAGCAGTAGTTCTTTAGAATATCTTCAATATGCTCAAATATCAATAAAATTTTTATTTTTCCAGTAGGGGTAATCGACTAGCCTGAAAAACTAGTCGATTATCTACTATTTTCGCATTAAAGCTGAAAAATAATTGATCAACAATCGATTGTCTTTGTCTAACAATCGATTGTCGTTGAGACAGTGTGATCTGGAATTTTTTAAAAATCATCCACAATCGATTGTCTTTGTCTAACAATCAATTGTCGTTAAGACAGTGTAATCTGGAATTTTTCAAAATAGCCAACAATCGATTGTCTATGCATAACAATCGATTGTCTTAAAACAGTGTGCTCTGGAATTTTTCAAAATAGCCAACAATCGATTGTCTATACTTAACAATCGATTGTCTTAAAACAGTGTGCTCTGAAATTTTTCAAAATAGCCAACAATCGATTGTCTATACTTAACAATCGATTGTCTTAAAACAGTGTGCTCTGGAATTTTTCAAAATAGCCAACAATCGATTGTCTATGCATAACAATCGATTGTCTTAAGACAGTATGATAAGTTTTTCAAAATAGCAAATAATCGATTGTGTATGTTTAACAATCGATTGTCAATGTTCAACAATCGATTGTTTGTATTTAACAATCGATTGTTTGAAGAAAATGCTTAAACTGAAATTTTCAAACTGCAAAGTAATCAATTATGGATAACATATCTGATTTTGTTAGTCAACTGTTAGCAGCAGATTTTGAAAATATTATGTGACACAAAAGAATTGAACTTGTTTATTCTTATGTTCGTGTATCTCTTTTATATGTCAAACTATGGGATAGCAAATATGGATATCTCACAAATCGAACTTGGATCAACGTCCAACTGTAAAAGTATTTGCCTAGTTGATTCATGTACTACACATACAATACTCAAAGAAAGGAAATATTTCTCTCAACTAAATATGTGTAAGGCAAACGTTACTACAATCTCTGGAAGTAGTAAATTGATTGAAGGCTCCGGAAGAGCAATTGTAACTCTGCCCAAAGGCACGACGTTAATCATAGAGAATGCAATGTTCTCCTCCAAGTCTAAGAGAAACTTGTTGAGTTTTAAAGATGTACGCCGGAATGGCTATCATATTGAGACAATGGATGAAGATAATCTTGAATATCTCGTCATCACAAAGAATGTCTCTAGCCAAAAGAGGGTTATTGAGAAATTCCCGTCTTTATCTTGTGGCCTGTATTGGACAAGAATTAGTGCAATTGAGGCACATTCAACAGTAAACCAAAGGGTTACTGATTCCAATACCTTTGTACTTTGGCATGATCGATTGGGACACCCAGGATCGATCATGATGAGACGGATTATAGAAAGCTCATATGGGCATCCGTTAAAGAATTTCAAAATTCTTTCGAATAATGAATATCCTTGCACTTCGTGTTATCAAGGCAAGTTGATTATCAGGCCATCACCAACAAAGGTTGGGACTGAGTCACCCACGTTTCTGGAACGTATACAAGGGGACATTTGTGGACCTATTCACCCACCTAGTGGGTCGTTTAGGTATTTCATGGTCTTGATAGACGCATCCTGTAGATGGTCTCATGTGTGCCTGTTGTCATCACGCAACCTTGCGTTTGCGAAATTAATGGCACAAATAATTCGACTACGAGCACAATTTCCAGATAATCCAATCAAGTCCATTAGACTGGATAATGCTGCTGAGTTTACATCCCAAGCATTTAATGATTATTGCTTATCAATCGGGATAAAAGTTGAACATTCGGTAGCTCATGTTCACACTCAAAACGGTCTTGCAGAATCGTTAATTAAACGCCTGTAGTTGATTGCAAGGCCATTACTTATGAGAACGAGGCTGCCCACTTCGGTATGGGGTCACGCCATCTTACATGCAGCAATGCTAATTCGTCTCAGACCGACGAATTACCACAAGTATTCCCCGTTGCAATTGGTTTTGGGTCATGAACCCAATATATCCCATTTAAGAATTTTTGGATGCGCAGTATATGTGCCTATAGCACCGCCATCCCGCACCAAAATGGGTCCGCAAAGAAGGTTAGGAATATATGTTGGGTTTGAATCGCCCTCCATCATTCGCTACCTCGAAACATTGACAGGCGACTTGTTTACTGCACGATTTGCAGACTGTCGATTTGATGAGACACTTTTCCCAAAATTAGGGGGAGAAGTTGGTGAAACCAAACGGGAAATTTTGTGGAAAAATGCATCATTATCTCATCTTGATCCACATACCTCTATTTGTGAAAGAGAGGTACAAAAGATTATCCATTTGCAAAGAATAGCAAATCAAATGCCTGACGCATTTACGGACTTGAAGAGGATAACGAAATCCCACATTCCCGCGGAAAATGTTCCAATCCCTATTGATGTCCCTGTTGGACAATCATCTAGTGTCATAACCAATGAGTCGAATGCACGCCTGAAGCGTGGCAGACCATTAGGCTCCAAAGATCGAAATCCTAGAAAGAGGAAAAAGAACGATCAAAATGACACCACGAAAGAATCTCATGATTTAACAAATTCTGAGATTCATGAAGAATCCATTGAGCCCGAGACTCTGGAAAATACGGAACTATCCCTAAATCCAATTAATATTGAGGCAAATATCAATCGAGTGGATATTGTGGTGGATAATGCCTTTGCTTATAATGTAGCATCTAGCATTATGCAAGAATGTGAGGATCTCGAACCTCAATCTATTGAAGAATGTCGAAAAAGACATGATTGGCCAAAGTGGCAAGAAGCAATTCAATCAGAATTGAATTCGCTGGCAAAACGTGAAGTTTTTGGCCCTATAGTTGAAACACCTAATGGTGTTAAGCCTGTCGGCTATAAATGGGTCTTTGTACGCAAAAGAAATGAGAAAAACGAGGTACAAAGATATAAGGCACGCCTTGTTGCACAAGGTTTTTCTCAAAGGCCCGGTGTCGATTATGAAGAGACATATTCGCCTGTAATGGATGCGATAACCTTTCGTTATCTCATAAGTTTTGCTGTCCACGAAAAGCTCGACATGCACTTAATGGATGTGGTTACTGCCTATCTTTATGGCTCACTTGATAATGAGATATACATGAAAATTCCCGATGGACTCAAGATGCCAAACGCGTATAATTCAAAATCTCGGGAAATGTTCTCAATTAAATTGCAAAGATCCTTGTATGGTCTAAAGCAATCTGAACGAATGTGGTATAATCGTCTTAGTGAGTACTTGTTAAAAGAAGGCTATATAAATGACGCCATTTGCCCGTGTGTTTTTATAAAGAAAACAACATCGGAATTTGTTGTACTTGCCGTATATGTTGATGACATAAACCTTATTGGAACCCCTATAGAACTCCAAAAGGCAATTGATTATCTAAAGGATGAATTCGAGATGAAAGATCTCGGAAAGACTAAACTATGTCTTGGTTTGCAAATTGAATATTTGGCAAACGGAATTTTTGTTCATCAATCTACCTATACAGAAAAGGTATTGAAACGGTTTTACATGGATGAAGCACATCCTTTAAGTACACCGATGGTTGTTCGATCACTTGATGTGAACAAAGATCCATTCCGACCACAAGAAAGGAATGAAGAGCTACTTGGTCCTGAAGTACCATATCTTAGCGCAATTGGCGCACTAATGTATCTTGCAAATACTACAAGACCTGACATATCCTTTCCAGTTAATGTCTTAGCAAGATTTAGCTCGACTCCTACGAGGAGACATTGGAATGGGATCAAACACATATTGCGGTACCTAAAGGGAACTACCGATATGGGCTTATTTTATGGCAAGAATTGCAGCCCGGATCTTGTTGGTTATGCTGATGCTGGATATTTGTCCGACCCATACAAGGCTCAATCTCAAACGGGTTATGTGTTTACCTGTGGAGAAACCGCCATATCTTGGCGATCGACTAAGCAATCAATTGTTACTACTTCATCTAATCATGCCGAGATAATTGCTATTCATGAAGCAAGTCGGGAGTGTGTGTGGTTAAGGTCGATAATACATCATATCCAAGACAAATGTGGTTTGAAGTGTGATAAACTACCCACAACTTTGTATGAAGACAATGCAGCATGTATAGCTCAATTGAAGGGAGGATTCATAAAAGGAGATAGAACGAAGCATATTTCACCAAAGTTATTCTTCACACATGATCTTCAAAAGAATGGTGATATCAATGTTCAACAGATTCGTTCAAGCGAGAATATGGCTGATTTGTTCACAAAATCTCTACCAAAGTCAACCTTCAAGAAGCTAGTTCACAAGATCGGGATGAGAAGACTTAAGGACATAAATTGATGTTCTTATCAGGGGGAGTTTAATGCGCGTTGCACTCTTTTTCCCTTACAAGATTTTGTCCCACCGGGTTTTCCTTGCGAGGTTTTTAACGAGGCAACCAATAGGCGCATATTCAAACATGTGTACTCTTTTTCCTTACTTTAATTTTTCCCATTGGGTTTTGTTTTAAGGTTTTAACGAGGCACATCATTGAATAGACATTCAAGGGGGAGTGTTATAAATACACTTCTATTTAAGGTGAATGTCTTTAATTAGAGAGATTCTAGAGTTCTATTCTTGGTAGCTAAATCATCCTCCTCCCTATAAATAGAGGTGCCCTCTACCATTGTAAATCACTCCTAACATTCTCTAAGTATCAATAAGAAGAACTCTCTCTACTCTTCTCTCTATTGCTCTTGTTCTTGAATTATTGTTCTTGTCTTTTATATTATTTCATAACATATTCCTATTTCTACACGTCCGATAAGTAGTCCTGCTCCGACTCATAACCTATTTGGCCAAGCTTATTTTTTGTCAAAAGTATTTTTTCTCCAAAAACATTTTTGGTCAAAAATTGATGTGGTTGGCCAAATTTCTGGAAGGAAAAAATGTACTTTTGAGGAGAAGCAGAAGCAGGAAAAAGTAGCTTCTATCTAAAACTTTTTTGAGAAGCACTTTTGAGTAAAATACACTTAGCCCCTGTTTGGCCATACGTTTTCTCAAAATAAATTTGAAATTTATTTTCAAAACTCGTGTTTGGCCATAAATTTGACCCACATTTTGGCCAAAACCCAAATCACATATTTCAAATCCCAAATTAAGCAAAATCTCAAAATTTGGGAATTATATTCATGTTTTTCCAAAATAAAGTTGAAAATATGATTTAAAAATGTATGTCCAAACATATTTTCATCTTCAAACCAAACTTCACCCAAATCAGATTTTTCAAAATAAATTTGGGATCTATGGCCAAACGCTAGCTCAGAATCAGTTTTTTAAAGCTTGACCAAACACTAATTGCTGCTCAGAAGTATTTTTCAAACTAATTAGCCAAACACAAACTGTTTCTTACCAAAAGTACTTTTGAGAAAAATACTTTTATAAAAAAAGATTTTTCAAAAAAGCTTAATTTTTACAGCTTGACCAAACAGATTATCATCCGCTTAAAAGGACCCTCCCCGCGAAGGATATACACCAAGACAAATGAATGATCCATTTAAATAGGTTTAAACCCTCACTAACTAGATGTGTAAACGGCAAGGATTGCTAAAAAATGAAAAGTTAGTTCTATTTAAACCCTCACTAACTAGATGGTTTAAACGGCAAGGATTGTGAAAAAAATCAAAAGTTAGTTATGCTCAAGCAGCAAGCATTCTTTTTAGACCATCGAAAATATATACTATTCCATCCGTTTCAGTTTCAATTTTACATGAACCTTTTTCCTCTGGGTCAGTATGAACCCATTTCTATTAAGGAAACTCTTTTAATTTTAGAATTTTACTATTACTTTTAGATAAAAAGTTTTTAAAATCATACAAATGATATAATATATTGAAGGACCACCGATTTCAACAATCGTATAGCCACACAAACATTTTGGTATGTTTAAGATCATAAATTTTAATAGTTTACATCTTTTTAGAAAATTTCTATTCCCAATCAAATAGATTCACATAAATTGAAAGAGATAGAGTATAAGTTATACATATAATTCAATTGCTAAAATCTAAAATAAAAGGACGTTATAATACGAAAAACAAGCCAGATGAGAAAGAAGTTCATGACAGTGTACTAAGAAAGTAATTAATATTCCTATCGATCCATAATAAGTGATTTTATAGTACTTACGAACTTCTAAGAAATATATTCATTAAATTGCCATAAATTAATTATTACTTTGACATATTGAGATATGCAATAAGGGTAAATTTTAGAAAAATAAAGTTTTCTTCTTGATTATAGGACATATATGTTGGAGCAAAATAAAAGAGTTAAAAAAATTTATTATGGACCACAAGAAGTAATAAATAACCAAAAAGGAGGCCTAGAGTTAATCATCTGTGAAAACTTACCAGTGCAAGTGAAAAGAGCAGGATAAGAGGAACACGCGACTTCATTGTCACTTCAATAGGAGTAGTAAGTTATATATTGATCTTGCTATATGTATGAGCTTATAAAGACAAGCTAGGATATTATAAAACCATATTGCACGCAACAAGTTATCGTCAAGTTTCAACATGATTCACGCACTTCTGTAGGACCAAAAGATTTTGCAATATCCAATATATGATACAAAACAACTACAGCAATAACAACAATAACAATATAGTATAATTTCACAAGTGAGGTCTGGGGAGGGTAGAATATGTGCAGACCTTACCTCTACTCCGAGGGGCAGAAATGCTATTTCCAGGAGACCCTCAGCTCAAGAAAACACCAAGTGACGATATATTAGTACTATGGATAGACTCATAATAAAATAACATAAAATACACAGCATAACATAAAATAACTTAAAATAAAATAACAGCAATATAAGAAAATATAGGAAATATAAGAAAGATGGGAGGTAAACTAATAATCAGCATATAAAGCCCTGCATCAGTAGCTGATCAATAGCATCCTAAGTCTACCACCTAACTAACTTGCCTCACTTTAGTGCGCAGTAAAAATATTCACAACTTCCCCTAGCCTACAACCTTAATGTTCGACCTCCACAATTCCATGTCAAGGGCCATGTCCTCAGTTATCCTAAGTCGCAACATGTCCTATATGATCACCTCTCCCAAATACTTCTTGGGTCTCCCTCTACCTCTCCTCGTGCTCACCACCGCCAATCGGCCACACCTCCTCACAAGTGCATCAGTGCTCCTCCTTTGAATGTGCCCGAACCACCTTAGTCTTCCTTCCCGCATCTTGACCTTTATGGGGTCCACGCCCAACCTCTGTCGAATCTCTACATTCCTAATCTTATCCATCATTGTATACCCGCACATCCACCTCAACATCCTCGTCTTTGCTACTTGCATCTTCTGGATGTGTAAGTTCTTAACCTGCCAACACTCGGTACTGTACAATATGGCGGGCCTAACTAGTGCTCTATAAAACTTACCTTTAAGTAACAGTGGCACTTTTTTGTCACACAGGACTTCCGTCGCTAACCTCTACTTCATCTATCCCACCCTATACGATGTGTGATATTTTTGTTGATCTCCCCGATCACCTGAATAACTTACCCAAGGTATTTGAAACTACCCCTCTTAGGGATGGCTTGAGAGTCAAACCTCACTTCCACTCCCGCGTCCGTCGTCTCGGCCCCAAATTTGCATTCGAGGTATTTCATCTTCGCCCTGCTCAACCTGAAACCTTTAGACTCAAGGGCATGTCTCCAAACGTCTAAACTCTTATTGACGCCGCGTCAAGTCTCGTCAATTAGGACTATGTCATCAGCAAATAGCATGCACCATGGCACCTCCCCTTGAATATTATGTGTAATGGCGTCCATCACTAGGGCAAATAGGAAAGGGTTGAACGCCGACCCCTGGTGCAACCCCGTAACAACCGAAAAAGGCTCGGAGTCGCTTCCTACTGTCCTAACCCGAGTCTTAGCTCCATCATACATGTCTTTAATTACCTTAATGTATGCAACCGGGACCCTTTTAGCCTCTAAGCATCTCCATAAGACCTCCCTAGGTACCCTGTCGTATGCTTTCTCTAGATCGATAAACACCATGTGGAGATCCTTCTTCTTATCCCTGTATTGTTCCACCGTCCTCCTAATAAGGTGGATAGCTTCTGTAGTAGATTGCCCCGGCATGAACCCAAACTGATTCTCTGAAATAGACATCGCCCTGCACACTCTCATATTTACCACTCTCTACCAAACTTTCATGGTATGACTCAGTAATTTGATATCCCTGTAGTTGTTACAACTCTGGATATCGCCTTTGTTCTTATACAATGGAACAATTGTACTCCACCTACACTCTTCAGGCATCCTATTAGTCTTGAATATAACATTAAACAACCCAGTAAGTCATTCCAAGCCTGCTCTACCCACACACCTCCAAAGTTCAATCGGAATTTCGTCTGGTCCGGTAGCTCTGCTCTTCCTCATCTTACGCATTGCCTCCTTGACCTCATCGACCTCAATGTCCCTACAATAACTTAATCCATGGGGGCTATCGGCATTCCTCAAATTACCTAATACAACATCCTGATCCCCTACGTCATTTAGAAGTTTATAAAAATAGGTCTGTCATCTCCTCTTAGTCTGATCATCCCCCATCAAAATTTTGCTGTCATCATCTTTTATGCACCCCACTTGGTCCAGATCTCGAGCCGTCCTCTCTCTCACCTTAGCGAGTCGGCTTAACTTCTTCTCCCCGTCTTTATTCCCTAGTTCCTCATACAGAAGAGCAAAAGCTGCCGTCTTAGCCTCCGTTACTGCCGACAGAAGATTGTGCGAGGATTGCAATGATACAAGACTCATACAACACTACATATTATCAATAAAAATATATATCTAGGTACAATGATAGACATGTAGTAAATATAAACAAATGGAAGGATGCCCCAATTTGCTTCTTTGACACTAATATTATTGGCGACCAAATCTTTCATCCATTTCTGTTTGATATGGTTCGTTATTATAAATAAATCATTTGTAGGCTCCATTTGCTCATAAATAATAGTGTTGCGTATTCACGTTTTAGCGTCCGCAAATATCTGGCGATCAATATTTGCAATAGGCCAAATACATGTACAACCCGTTTAATTTGGTTCCACCTTTTGTTTTAGCACTTTATTTTGACCTTGTTTCATTTTGACATTCTAATTTTATTTTATACTCCTTTAGTTTTGACCATTCAATTCTATTTTTCAAGTTCCACTTTAACACAAAAATTAAAATTAGTACAAAAAATATAGCACGTGTGTATATACAAATCTTAGGTGTAATAAATATTCAATTAAATGTTGTCACCTGATTTTTTCATTCATATTAAACGGGTCAATACTAAAATACCCGAACCCAATCGTATTTTTTCATCTACTGTTGCCCCACATTCATTCTCAAAGTCCCAATGCTTTCATCTGCCGATTTCATACTTGATCATCCAAAAAATTTCAAACTTTTGTAATTTTATTATTCGTTTATTTATTCTAATTTTTATGGGTTTATTTCATATAAATTTGAAGTTTGAAGTGAATCTACATCTCAAAGAAAAAGAAAAATTCATAATGGAATGAATATTTGTTCTTGTTTTTTGGTATATAAGATAGCGGTGAAATATCGAAAATATTTGTTCAACTAATGCGAGATAATTTCTAAGATAGCCATATGACTTCTGTTTTTTAAGTCTTTAAATTTTGCAGTGTAAATATTTTCCTTCAAATAAAAGAAAAAGAGAGATGATTTAAATAAAATAAATTTGCTATATATTGAAAACAATTATGCTGCAATTTAGGCACATTAATAGAATATGCCTATCTCAAGGTGAAATTCAAAAGTAGCCAGATTTACAACTGGTCGAAAAATAGTTCAGCTTCAAAAGCAATCGAAATTTAGTCACTTTTCATATAAAGATAAATTTGAGCAAAAATACTGTTCAAAACCCGAAAAATATGCCTAGTATATTATGTTGGAGTTCCAGCATAAGTATATTTCAACTCCAACATATTATATGTCCCGACCCAAATTTTTCACCATCAGGAGTCGTGATGACGCCTACTAATGAGAGCAAGGCAAGCCAATCTTTTAACTACTTACTTCGTTTTCAAATTATTTCCTTTTAGCAAACATAAAGCGATAACGTAATAAAAACGGAAATTTAGTTTTAAGCGGAAAAAAATAATGAAATAGCTGAACTCTGTATCAAATATAATCATTTAAACCTTAATTACCTAAAATATGGTGTCACAAACGGTCTAGAATTAACTACATGCATGGTCTGAAGAAAATAACAATACACTATTTCGGAATAAAAAGAAAATAAAACAGAAAATAGGGATATAGGGAGACACCAGGGCCTGCGGACGCCTGCATGTCTACCTTGAATCTCCAGGTGGACCAATGAAGCCTCCAAGCTACGGTCCAAGAGCTGCTCCAGGATCTGCACATAGAGCAGAGTGTAGCATCAGTACAACCAACTCATTTTGCTGGAAATTGTCTAGCCTAACCTCGGCGAAGTAGTGACAAGGCTAGGACCAGACTAATAAATAAACTTGTGCAGTTATATAATATACAGCGGAAAGTAAAGCAGGAATAAAAAACTAAAGATGAGAGGGGGAAACATGCTTTGGGGGAATAACAGGTAAAAACAGAATATCAAGAGAATAACAAAGGAATAAAAATCCAACCACTAACAAGAATAAGTAAAACAAATGTATATTTCACTTTCTTTTCACTTCTCGTTGCAGACGTGCAACCCGATCCCATTTCATGTATCTCGTGGCAGGTGTGTCACCCGCTCCCATTTTATCATATATCTTGTGGTAGGCATACCACTCGCTCCCATTTCATCATATCATATGGTAGGCGTACCACCCCACTCACAATTTTATTATATCTTATAGTAGGCGTACCATCCGCTCCCATTTTATTATCTCTTGTGATAGGCGTACCACCCGCTCTCATTTCATTATATCTTGTGGTAGGCGTAGCACCCTCTACCATTTCATTATATCTTGTAGTAGGCGTACCATCCTCTCCCATTTACAAATCATCAATAATCACAAGGAATTCCAGCAAGAGAACAAGAGCAACATAATAACTTTCCGGCAACGGAACATTAATATTTAATAATATTCCGGCAAGGGAATAATGATATCTCTACAATATCCTGACAAGAAAACAATAATATTACACAAACAATTCCGGCAAGGAAACAATGATATCTCAACAATATTCCGACAAGGAAATAATAATATCACAGAAACAATCCCCGCAAGGGAACAATGATGATAATAACATGTGAGGCATAATAAACCACAACAGAATTATATCAAATTATAACACAAGACTCACGAGCATGCTTGACACCGGCGTATATATACTCGTCAGCATACCTATAAGTCGTACTCTACAATTAACACGTAGCTAATAGACACAACTCAAAATCCCTCAAGCTAAGGTTAAACCAAATACTTGCTTCGATGCCATAAACACAATTCACGATTCAATTATATTTTTATCCCTTGATTCCACCACCAGTTCGCTCGTATTTACTTACAAGTTACTTAATTATATCAACAAAACGCTAAATGAATCAATTTGAATCCATGAAAATGGGTTTTCCAAAGTTTTACCCAAAATATCTCTTCCGGACCCAATGTTCTAAACCTGAGGTTTGAACTAAAACCCGATTACCTTTCCGCCTACAACCCCAAATATATACTTTATTTTGAAATTGGACCTTAAATCGAGGTCCAAATCCATAATTTTTGAAAAACCTAGGTTATACCCAAAACACGCAATTCCGCCATGAAAATTATTGATTTTGAGTTGAGATCATGTTAAAAGATGCTAATGACTGAAAGAAATAAGTTAAAATTAACTTACAATTGCTTTGGAAGAAGAGTTGTTCTTGAAAAATCGCCCTAAGGAGTTTGTGTTTTGAAAAGATGTGAAAAATGGGTTTAAAATCATCTATGTATAAAAGTTGCAGGTCTGAGGTATGGGAATTGAAAACAGGGGTTCACAAATACGAACCCTGCCCTCTGCTATATTAGGAAATGCGAAACAGAGCACGTGTGGCGATGCAAATGGGTCATCACTTGTTTTAATCAAATTATTTTCTTTCGAAGCCTTGAAAACCTTATCTATATTCATCTCGATTTGCGTGCATCGCCATCTTAGTAATTCTAGCAACTAATATGCATTCAATTTTATAATGACAAATTATGTTAAGAGAGTCATCTAAATTGAATCTAGATAACGCCTCCTACTCCCTTCTACAATGGTTTTAATGCCCCCAGCAGATTCCTACAATTTAACTTAATGTATTAACTATTAATCAAATTTCAATTATACTTTTACTTAATGAGAGCCATGATATACATAAAATTGTATGCGACTTTGATAGACAATATGCGGGATTAATGTGTTATCCCTAGGAGATGTTCTTTAGAGTGAAGATTCAGACTTCCACAAATATAAAAGAATCTTTACATAACATTGGTTCATGTTCTGTGTCATAACATACTGGAGCTCTCGTTGTAGCTTTCTTGCTTGTTTTTGACTTTTTCCTTAGTTTCACATCATTTTTTGGTTTATTATAGCATTGTACTGGGTGATTTGGAACTCTTCAAGAGTCGTCGTGACTTTGAATATTGTAGGAGGATTATAATTGATGAAGTTGAGGGGGCTATGCATAAGATGAGCAGGGACAATGCAATTGGGGCGGATGAAATCCCGATAGAGTTTTGGAATAGTGCGGGCAAGGCAGGCTTGGAGTGTCTCACAAGTTTATTTAATGTCATTTTTAGAATGAAAGAGATTGGAGGTAGAGTGCGATGGTTCCTATATACAAGAACAAGGGTGATATTCAAAATAGCCATGACTTCAGTGTATCAAGCTGCTTAGCCATACTATGAAAGTCTAGGAGAGAGTGGTAGAGTTAAGGGTGAGGAGGAGTATGTCCATTTTCGAGAACCAGATTGGGTTTTTATCGGGGCATTCGATTACAGAATATATCCACCTTGTTAGGATTTTGATGGAGCAGTATAGGGAGAGGAAGAAGAACTTGCATATGGTGTTCATCGACTTAGACAAGACGTACGATAAAGTTCTGAGGAAGGTTTTGTGGAGAGATTTGGAGGCTAGAGGTGTACATGTTGCCTATATTAGATTGATTAAGGACATATATGATGGAGTAAAGACCCGATTGAGGACACTGGGTGGGGAATCAGACGATTTTTCAGTTATGATGGGGTTGCATCAGGGGTTGGCACTCAGCCCTTTTTAAGGTGATGGACGTACTAATGCTCCACATCCAAGGAGAATTGCCGTAGTGCATTCTATTTGCTAATGACAATTTATTGGTTGATAAGATGCGATATGCTATGAACACAATTAGAGGATGGGGATAAATCTGGAACCAAAATTTCAAGTTGTGTAGGACCAAGACTGAATACTTGAAGTGTAAGTTTAATGGTGAGACTCGATGAGGGGAAGGGGAGGTGAGGCTGGACCCCCAAGTCATCCCTAGGAGAGGTAGTTTTAAGTACATTGGATCTATTATTCAGGGGGACGGGGAGATTGATGAAGATGTCATATATCGTATTAGGACGGGATGAATGAATGAAGTTTCGCTTCGGATGTTTTGTGTGACAAGAAGGCGCCACCGAAACTTAAGGGCAAGTTCTACAAAGTGGTAGTCAGATCAACGATGTTGTATGGGATGGAGTGTTGGCCTCTCAAGATCGCTCATGTCTAGAAGATCAAGGTAGTATAGATAAGGATGTTGCGATGGATGTGCAGACACACCAAGATAGATAGGATCAGAAATGAGGTTATTCGCGACAAGGTAGGTGTGATCCCTATTGAGGACAAGATGCGGGAAGCGCGACTTAGGTGGTTTAGGCATGTGAAGAGGAGGAGCATCGACGCACCGGTGAGGAGGTGTGAGAGGTTTGATATTGGAGGGACTACAGAGATATAGAGGTAGGCCAAAGAAGAGGTGCGGAGAGGTAATTAGGCAAGATGTGACGCAACTTCATCTGACAAAGGACATGACCCTTGATAGGAATATGAAGGTCGAGGATTAGGGTAGTAAAGTAGGTAGTCCAGAGTGTTCATAATAGTAGTATTGGCACACATTCTCGTTTTTTGTTAGCAGTAGGTTTTTATGACTAATCGATGTTTTCTTCTGATCACCTTACCAACAACAACAACAACTACCCAGTATAGTCCCACAAAGTGGGGTCTGGGGAGGGTAATATGTAAACGAGCCTTACCCCTACCCGAAAGGGCAGAGAGGCTGTTTTCAATCGACCCTCGGCTCAGTGAAGGAAAGGAAAAACAAAAACAAAAACAAAAGCGCATTAGTAACTCCAGCAGAAATGGCTTAAATAATTATCTAAACATAAGAACCATAAATAAAATAGCATGCAATAATATCATACAGTAACTACCATAAATAACTACCATAAGGGAGATACAATCAGAAACACAAATCATCTGTGGATAGCCCTGCCAAGCCTCATCCAACCCGGGCGAGGAGTACGAAAAACTCTAGGAGCCCCTATCCTACAACCCTAATACTAGACCTCCAGACTTTCCTATCAAGGGCCATGTCCTCGGAAACCCGCATTCTAGCCATGTCATGTCTAATCACCTCTCCCCAATACTTCTTAGGCCTCCCTCGGCCTCGCCGAACGCCAACCATCGCCAGCTGCTCATAACTCCTCACCGGGGCATCAGGACTTCTCCTCCGCACATGCCCAAACCACCTCAGTCTCGCTTCTCGCATCTTCTCATCCACCGGGGCCACCCCCACCTTCTCTCGAATAACTTCATTCTTAATCTTATCTAATCTGGTGAGCCCGCACATCCACCTGAGCATCCTCATCTCCACAACCTTCATTCTCTGAACATGAGAGTTCTTCACTGGCCAGCACTCCGCCCCATACAACATTGCAGGTCTAACCACAGCTCTACAAAATTTCCCCTTGAGTTTCTGTGGAACTTTCTTGTCACTTTGTTATTTTTATTCTGCTTTTATATAACTTTTTAGTAATGTCCCTTATTGTCTATATTTTTAATGTGGTGTTTATGCTTTCCTGAACCGAGGATCTAGTGGAAACAACCTTTATATTCGCATAAGGTAGGGGTAAGATCGCGTCAACACTACCCTCCCTAGACCCCACGGTGTGGGATAATCCTTGGTATGTTGTTATTGTTGTTGTTATATTTTCCCCGTAATTTGAATACTTTTTTCAGGATGTGAAATGTAGGACTCAATGTCTCATAATGCTACCGATAACTAGGATTTCTACATGTTTTATGCCCATACTTGCCTATGCTTTAAGTATAATTTGCTATAAAATAGTCCCAAAATGCTTACAGGTTGTGCTTGATTGCAGGTTTGAGCGACAAAGGTGACGGAGTGTCAAACATTGGCTCAAAAAAGAGTGAAACCTGCTCAAGTGTCAAAAGACCAATGAAGTTGAAATCAAGACTAGTACGGACCGCACAACTGTGCATCCGGCCGCACCACAGAGTTCAGAGAGAGCTCAAATTGAGATAGATTCCACACGGCCGCGGTTGACATTGCGCGGCCCGTGTCCAACTCGTGCAGACGTACCATCTTGTCACAGAGCTCGCGCCACAGAGTTCAAAGAATGTGGAGTTTCGGACAAGTCCAGCCATGCGGCCGCACCCCTGCTTGCGCGGTCCGCGCCAGAACCTCATGCGGCCACGCCACATAATTACGTGGTCCGCACCCTCAACTTCAAAGAGATAGAATTGGGCGTCAAACTAGCCGGTGCGACCGCAATCATGTTTGTGCGGCCCGCATCGACCCCGTAGGGGCATTTTTTTCCAATTTTTCCATTCCATTATAAATAGAATATTTTACCATTTTTACGTTAAAGTTTTGCACATCAGATAGCTGCTACGCTCGTGAGACATATGTTTAGCTGATTTTGGGTATTTTTAGCTTTATTTCTTCATAGATTATTGTAGTTTAACATTAGAAATTAATTAATATGGTTGTTTCTTCTTCTATTTCTTCTTTAGTTATGTCTAGCTAAACCCATTAGCTAGGGTTGTGGCTCAACACTAGTGTGGGTAATTGATGAGTTTTTCTTCTTGATAGATTGATATTGTGTGTTTGTTATTTGGGTTAATTTTATGCTTTAATTAAGAATTGGTGGTTGCAAACATTGATTCTAGCTTAGTGGGTTTTGACTCTTCTTGAGAAAGAGAGTCTATGACCCCAAAATTGACCCAACAAGGAATTGTGATGGACCCATGAGAATTGATAGTCCCTATTAATGTGTTAAACCTCGAGAGAGTAATCACCCTACTTGAACCCTAGTTTCTTGATCTAATTGGCCTACCCAATTGGTCTCGAGAGAGGCAATCGGGCAAAATCTCTCTCTACCGAGAGGTGTGAGAGTGGGTACAATTCTGCAACGATTATAACATTGATCCCAAATATGTTAATATATTATTAGTAGTCTCTACCCGTTAGTTAACCACCTAGGTGATTCCACGACCCTAGTGCCTTTCTCTATATTAATTAACACTTGGAGAATATCCTTTTAACATAAATTAGTCTTAATCTGTAGTTGATAAATAAAACCCAAAAATGTTAGGAGTGCAATTAGGAGCATAAACACATTCCCTGTCTAGACAAATACACAACTCTATTCCAAGCTCCCTATTGAAAATTGACCCCGATACCACTATTCGGGTAAAGGTTATAGCGCCCATTCTTCCTACCATTGTAAGGTTGAGTTTGCTGCGACCAGTTTTTGGTGTCGTTGTCGAGACGCTTATGGTATTAACTATTTGTGTAGCTAGTTTTGTGTGTTGCTTGTCTTTCCTTCTTTTTACTAGCTTTACTTGTGTCAATCACTCAAGTACACATAGCTTTAAACGCAAATGACTCTCTTGGAATTATGGTCGTGAGGGAGGAGGTTGAGGATCTAGAACAAGAAGATGTATTACCTCAAGCGCCGAGGAGAGGTCGAAATGCCAATGCAAATGAAAACATACCAAACCCTCCTCCACCTCCACCAAGAGCGGTCCCAAGAGTTCTTCCTAATCAAGGGTACACAAGTGCGATAGTCCCTCTTCAAATCTGAGCGGTGAACTTCCACATTACAAATGTGATGCTCACCTTGCACGAACAACGAGATTATTTCACGGGGGCCTCTGATCAGAATGCTTATAAACACTTGAAAGGCTTCGTGGATACTTGTTGGGGTAGCAAGCAGATAAATATTTCGGAGGATGCATTGAGACTTAGACTGTTCCCATTCTCACTGCAGGGAAAGGCGTTAGATTGGTTGGAGAGGCTCCCCAATCATTCCATCACTACAAGGGATGAGTTGGCGGACAAGTTCATTGCTAAGTTTTTCTCTCCAAGTCACATGGCAGCTTTACGAGATGAGATTCTAGCCTTCAAGCAAGAGTCGATTGAACTGTTACACGAGATATGGGAGATATTTAGAACGATGGTAAAAGAGTGTTGTAACAATGATATGAATGATGTGATGATCCAACAATGTTCTATAGGGACATCAACACAAACAACCAATGTATTGTGAACTAGTTGGCAGGAGGGCATTTTATGAAGCTTCCGTACAATGAAGCTTGTGATGTGTTAGATGAAATGGCCGATACATCTTCGGCATGATAAAGCCGGAAAAATGTTCCTCAAGGCGATCCTAATATTATACATTTGAACAATGATTTGCATGATCAAGGCCAAGTCATTGCCGAACTTACAACAACAATGAATCAGTTGGCTAAAGCACAGTTACAACAAGTTCAAAACCCACACCAAGTCAATGCCATGGAAAGAGTGAATATGATGAAAAAGAGGCAAAAAGGGTAACAACCTCAAGGAAATTTTGATAACTATGATGATGGTGGTGGCTATTCGAATGAATGCTATGATTATCAAAGTGAGGAAGTCTAATACGTCAACAATTACCAAGGGAGTAGAGGTAATCAAGGGAACCAACAATGGAGACCCCAAGGAAATTAGGGCAAACAACAAGGTGGTAATTGGAACAATAACAATAACCAAGGTGGAAATTGGGGGAACAACAATTCGGGTAATAAAGGGAATTTGAACGGAAACAACAACAACAATTGGAACAACAACAATGGACAAGGTGGGTGGAATAACAATGGTGGTCAAGGTAATTGGGGTCAAGGCTTTCAAAGTCCTCTGATGTTTCAACAATCGAACAACCCGCCGCCCTTTCAATCTCAAAGATCTAGTTCTTCGGGAAAAGAATTTGGGAGAATTGAAGTTATGTTTGAGCAAATGATGAAGAAGAACCAAGACCCATGTGCTCAACTTGCCTCCCACAACACTTCTATCCGTAACTTGGAAGTACAACTTGGTCAAATTTCTCAATCTTTAAATACTCGCCCAAGGGGTGCTCTACCAAGTTATACGGTAGTAAACCCCAAGGGTGGGCATAACAATCATGTGATGGTGGTGACAACACGAAGTGGAAGAGGCGGTGATGTGTATGGCTTAAGAGAAACCAAGTTATGGTGGATGAAGATGAGTTACGAGATGATGATATGCCTTTGGTGGTTGAAGATGTAGTTTAACCAAGTGTGAGAAATAATGTGCGTATTGATACATGAGGTTGACGAGGAGACACAAGAGACCGTGAAACCGTATAGGGAACACGTGATTGATATGCCCGAGCTGGTGGTGCCCAAAGCCAAGGCACCCCTGCCTCGAACTCCTCCGCCCTATCCTTAATGGTTGGCCAAGCAAAAAGGTGACAACCAATTCAAGAAATTCATTGATATGATGAAGAGTTTGACCATCAATGTGCCTTTGGTGGAGGAACTCGAGCAAATGCCGGGGTACGCAAAGTTCATGAAGGATTTGGTTACTAAAAAGAGGTCAATGGAGTGTGAGACAATCAAGATGATGCATCAAGTGAGTGTAATTGTACACTATATGGTTCCAAAACTTGAGGACCCCGGTGCATTCACTATCCCATGTACCATTGGAAGTGCCGACTTTGCTAAAGCCCTTTGTGACTAGGGGACAAGTATAAACTTAATGACATATTAGGTTTTCAATACCTTGGGAATCGGACAACCTCGCCCGACTTCAATGAGGCTCTAAATGGCGGATAGGTCAATGAAGCGGTCTTTGGGTATAATCGATGATGTCCTTGTTCATGTTGATAAATTCATCTTCCCGGCCAATTATCCTTGGAATATCTTTCCAAGCTACGGGGAAGGCTTTGGTCAATGTCGAGGCGGGAGAATTGACTTCCGAGTTGGTGATGAAAAGGTGATGTTCCATGTGTGCAAGTATATGAGAAAACCAAATTGCATTGAGGTGTACTCATTTATTGACATTGTCACGGTGGTGAAACTGGATGAAACAAGCGCAATGATTAATGTTGAAGATACACTTGAAGCTATGCTTCTGAACATGGATGCTAATGATGATGTCGGGAGAGATGAATGTGTAAACGCTTTGCATGGTATGGGCTCGTATTCTTATGAGCCTAGGAAGTTATCCTTGGATCTTGAAAATCGCAAAACTCCTCCAACCAAGCCATCTATTGAGGAGCCGCCAATATTGGAGTTGAAACCACTTCCTTCTCACCTCAAGTATGAATACTTGGGCCCTAATTTCACTTTCCTTATTATTCTTTCGTCTTGCTTGACTAACATGCAGGTTGACGCCACTTTGGCGGTTCTACAAAAGTGCAAGAGGGCGATTGAATGGACATTGGTGGATATGCGGGGTGTAAGCCCCGCCTTTTGCATGCATAAGATAATATTGGAGGAGGATTCAAGGCCTTCACTTGAGCACCAAAGGAGACTCAATGAAGCTATGCAAGAAGTGGTTAATAAGGAAGTTATCAAGTGGCTTGACGCCGGTGTGGTGTATTCTATTTCTGACAGCTCATGGACTTCTCCAGTGCAATTTGTACTGAAGAAGGGCCGGACGACTGTGGTGACCAATGCTAACAATGATTTGATTCCTACTCTGACGGTTACGGGATGGAGAGTTTGTATGGATCATATAAATCTTTACAAGGTGACTCGAAAGGATCATATCTCGTTTCCGTTCATCGAACAACTTCTTGATCGTCTTGCGGGTCGGTCATTATATTGCTTTTTAGATGGGTATTCAGGGTACAATCAGATTCTCATGGTCCCGGAAGACCAAAAAAAGACGACCTTTACTTGTCCCTATGGTAAATTCGCATTTTCGAGGATGCCGTTTGGATTTTGTAAAGCCCTGGTGACCTTCCAACGAGTATGATGGAATTTTTTACCGACATGGTGGAAGATATATTGGAGGTCTTCATGGATGATTTTAGTGTGGTTGGGGACTGTTTTGAGGAATGTTTGAAAAATTTGGACCGTGTATTGGCCCGATATGAAGATACAAACCTAGTTCTCAATTGGGAAAAATTCATTAACGGTAGAAGAGGGTATTGTATTGGGTCACATGATTTCGAAGAGAGGTATTGAAGTTGACGAAGCCAAGACCGAAGTCATTTGAAGGCTACCTCCCCCTACCTCTGTCAAAGGGGTGAGGAGTATTTTGGGGCACGCGGGTTTCTACCGAAGGTTCATCCAAGATTTTTCTAAGGTAGTTAGCCCGTTGTGTAAGTTGTTGGAGAAGGAGGCCAAGTTTATCTTTCATGAGAAATGCATGTAGGCTTTCGAGCTTCTAAATCACAAGTTGACAACAACCCCTATCATTACCGCACCCAATTGGAGCTTGCCTTTTGAGCTCATGTGTGACGTTAGTGATGTTGTGGTTGGGGCGGTCTTGGGCCAAAGAATCAACAAGATATTCCATCCAGTGTACTACTCAAGTAAGACGATGAATGAATTTAAAAGAAACTATACAGTCACCGAGAATGAGTTTCTAGCTATTGTGTTTGCCATGGAAAAGTTCCGACCATACCTTATGGGGGCCAAAGTGATTATCCATACTGATCATGCCAGCCTTAGGTATTTGATGACCAACAAAGATTCAAAGGCAAGGTTGATGAGATGGGTGCTACTTCTTCAAGAATTTGATCTAGAAATTGTGGACCGGAAAGGAAGTGAAAATCAAGTGGCGGACCACTTGTCCGCTTTGAGGAAGGGGGGGCCTTCTGATAGCTTTGAGATCAATAATGCGTTCCCGGATGAACAACTCCTTGCGGTGTCTATGCATGATATGTCGTGGTTTGCCAATGTAGCCAATTATCTTGTGACCGGTATAATCCTATATGAGCTCTTTGCTAACCAAAGGAAGAAGCTCAAACGGGATAGTTTGGATTATTATTGGGATGAGCCATATTTGTTCAAGATTTGCACCGGCGGTGTAATTCGCTGATGTGTCCTAGAAGAAAAACAATTGAGAATTTTGGAGGCTTGTGATTCCTCTCCCTATGGTGGCCATCATGGCGGGGTGAGGATGGCTTCTAAGGTGCTTAGTTGTGGTTTCCATTGGCCCTTCTTCCTTAAAGATGCCGGTGATTTTGTCAAGAGATGGGATGAATGCCAATGAGCCGGTGGGATTTCTAAAAAGGATGAAATGCCTCTCAACACAATTTTAGAGGTGGAAATTTTTTATTTGTGGGGTATTGACTTTATGAGTCCTTTTGTGAGCTCTTGTGGGAACACATATATTTTGGTGGCGATGGATTATTTTGGTCAGGTGAAAGTTTCCAACCGAGAGATTAAGATTATCTTGTCCAAAACTATCAATGCCAATAGGACCGACTGGTCAAAGAAATTAGATGATGCTCTTTGGGCCTATCGTACGGCTTACAAGATCCCAATTGGTATGTCTCCATACCGGTTGGTGTTTGGGAAAGCTTGTCATTTTTCGGTGAAATTGGAGCATAAGGCTACGTGGGCCTTCAAAATATTGAACTTAGAATGGGATGTCGCTGTGAATCTGCGGGTTGAGAAACTCAATGAGCTTGACGAGTTTAGATTTCATGTCTACTTCAGATCGTCCTTGTACAAGGACAAGATAAAGTACATTCACGACAAGTATGCCAAGGAAAGGAATTCAAAGTTGGTGACATGGTTCTTCTTTTAAACTCCCAGATGAGATTATTCCCCGGAAAGCTCAAGTCTAAGTGGAGTGGTCCATTTGAAGTTGTTGGTATAACCCCATTTGGTGCTATTGATCTCAAGAACAAAATGGTGAAGTTTTCTGGATCAATGGGCACCGTGTCAAGCATTACTTGGGGAAGTTTGATAACGCCACGTGGTGGCACTCATACATTTGAAGTGATATTGATGGTAACATGCGTCGTGCTGTAACATTAAATTAGGCGCTTCTTGGGAGATAACCCATTTCTTTTTTTTTTTATTTTTTTTCTTTTGTAGATTAGGGTTTTTGAGGTAATTGTTTGTGAGTTGTTGCAGGACTTTTGTTGAACCAGTAGAAAACAAAAGTGCACAGTCTCTGAATAGTGCTACTGCAGCCGCATCCCTGATTGTGCGGTCCGCACCGGCTAAACCTGAGGGCGGTCAGTCTTTAAAGTGGACCACGCGAATGCGTCCTTGTTTGTGCGGTCTGCGCTGGTCCCACGCGGCAGCATTCTCCTTTATGCGGTTCGCGTGGCCCTGTGTCTGCAGCAGTTAATTGGTAAGTACCAGCGCGGCCCGCGGTCTTGTTTATGCGGCCACACTGGAGGGTAAATAATGGGTCCCGCCTTTCTTCTATAAATAGACTCATAGGGCTTCATTGGGAACTTTTCGCCAAATCGATCTCTTAACCCTAAAAATTTACTGTTCACCATGAGACTCTCATTTGTGCTAGCATCAGGAGTTATTTCTTCACTTTCCTGATAACAAGCTCTTACATTAATCTTTACTTAGTTGACTAATTACTATTTTATTATTTTCCCAGTAGTTTAACTTCTTGTTTCTTCAGTTTTACTTAATTTGATGTGTAGGGTAGTGTAGTTGTCATTTTGAACTGCTGGGCATGTTGTCCTAATGATGTTAATTGAATAGGGACAAATTTGGATGCTAGAACTTGCAAGAAATGAGCAAAAATTGTTAAACCCTAATTGCCCCTGAACTCGTAACCCAGCGCGGCCAGGGTCGTGATCTCGCGGTCCGCATGCCCTTGATGCGGCCACGTCCTTTGTTCACGCGGTCCGCATTATTCTTGATTCTGAAATATAAAGAAGTCCTAGTGCAGCTGCGTCCCTATTTGAATGGTCCGCGCTGGTCCTGCGCGGCCGCATCACTCCTTCACGCGGCCCGCGTTGGTGGATTCAGAGAAGCATAATTTTTTGTGAATCTTTGTGTGGCCAGCGGTCGTGACCTCGTAGCCCGCGGTGCCCCTCACGCGGCCGCGCCCCTACTTGCACGGTCCGTGCTGACATAGTCTGTGGTATGATCTGAATTATTTTTATCTGTTGTCTGCTGCGATATTTGTCAAACTAACACTCTGCATGTGCATATACTAAAAATGTTAGATTTGTTTATGTGCAGAAAATGGATAAACAAAGAGGACGTGGTACCAAACAACCCGGACGAAGTGAACCCTCCCGGGGAGGAAAAGAAAAACTGACCAAACTCACTCCTTGACCAAAACCAAAGACAAGGAAACTAGTTGTGAGTTACGAGGAGCAGTCGGGGAGTGAGTACCTTCTCTCTCAGGACTTATCACCCGATTCTGGGTAATCCCCCTCAGTCCCAGCCCAAGCTCCTCAGGTTATATAGTCTAAGTCGTCTGATGGCTCAGTAGAAGGTAGCGGCAAGTACTCATCCTCCCCCACAACTTCAATATCCGGGGAGAGTGCTAACAGTGGTGATGAGGTTTAGGGTAGTGGGGTACCCGAGGTTTGTGGTGTGGAAAGAACGAGGAGCGGAAGTGTGGGAGGACTGCTTTGTTAGTCAAGTGGCCTTCCACAAATTTCGGAAAATGTTGTCCAAAAGGCAGTAAATCCATGAGAGAAGAATAATTACCCGGGACGTATTGCCATTCCTACCAAAAGTCTATGAACAGTTTCAAACTAGAGTCAGGTGGGAACACTTCAGTGACGGGTTGATAGATTCAAATGAACACATGGTGAAGGAGTTCTTCACCAATGTAGCCTACACCAAAAAGGACTCCACTGCGACCAAAGTGAGGAACAAGAATGTTGTGTTTTCGGGCAAAGCATTTAATGAATATTTGGGTTTCAATGATGAAGACGAGACCCAATACTTGGAGAAACTAGCAATGAAGGAAGAGGTTCACCCATGGAGGGTAGAGTATTTGGCTCATCTGAGTGTTGTTCCGGATTGGGTACAAGCAAGGGTCAAATGTTTAAAAAAGAACTTGAACTTCGAGGTAAGAGAGTGGCTCACCTTTGTTTGCAACAAGCTGGATCCCACTTCACATGACCAGAATATCCCTCTTCCTCGGGCTGTGCTCATTGATTCCATTATGGTCGGGTTCCCTATCAATGTAGGGAATGTTATGTACATGGCGATTACTGCCTTTGACAGTGTGTGGAACTACCCATTCCCAACACTCTGACTGTGTACTTTATGGACTTGAAGGTGAAGAAAAAGCCCTATTATGTGTCAGTGCTCCTAGTGGCCCTATTCTCATGGTTCAGTGTTCAAGGGCCAGACAATCCAAAGGGGGACAAGAAAAGCAAAGCATCCACTTCTGCCACGACTGGTCAGTCTGAGGAGCCAGTTGAGGTAGAGACTTCTGGCGAGCCTTCTATAGAGCTTTCATCCATTCCAGCTATTTCTGTCCCAGTTAATGTGCCTTTCTCCTTTGCGGATCCTAGTTCTTCAGTTGGACCTACAGTTCCCGTTTCCCGGACCAACCCATTTACAGCCCAGCAGTTAGCTACGATATTTTCCAGTTTAAACAACTATATGTCAGTTGCGACTTCCAAGTTGTCCACATTGGCCACTTCACTTGAGGCCCAGTCTGCACCAGCCACTGTCTAGGTTACTCTGTCTATTGAGGAAACACTAAAGACGCTCCTGGCCAACCAGGAGAAGACGATTGAGACTTAGATTGCCTTGACTAAGGCAATTGGTGCACACAACACTGAGAGCACGTGATTTTTGCCTAACACAAATTACTCCCAAATAATTCAAAATAAAGTAATTTTGCGTTGTTTGCAATTTTGTGAATTTTTGGGATATTTTCGGTCATTGTTTGCATTTGTGTCCACACATGTTTATATGTTTCAATTAATAGAAAAATACAAAAAAAAATGTAGCATTTACATTTAGGATTTAATTTTACATTTTTTGATTAATTAAGTAAGTTGTTGTTTTACAAAAATGAGAAATCCACAAAAAATAATGTACTTTGCATTTAATGTCCAAGATGTGTGATTTTATTGGTGTTTAATTGTGTGTTAATTATTAGTAGAAGTTAATTTGATTTTTGTAATATAATCTAGGGTTTTTGGTATTAAATTAGGAATTAAAAGAAAGGGAAGAAATGGAAAATAAGAAGAAAAAAAAGGACTGGATTTTGGAGACTAAGAATTCGGGATTAAAAAACAAAAACAGTCTGGTCTTAAATTCACAAAAAGAAATCATTAGTTTTTGGGAGTTTTTCTTGAGAGCGTTCTATTTTGAGGGTTAAACAACAAAAAATCAGAACTTTTTATTGCATCCTTTGCACTTCTGAATACATTCTGGTTCTGTCCTGTCTGTTGGTTATTTCTGGGATTTCACTTAGGTTTTAAGTGGTTTCTTGAGTTGTTATTTCTGGTCTGCATTATTCGACTTGGTACTGTTTTATTGAGTTTGCTGGGAGTTCTGTTGGGTTTTGTTAAATTCTTTTGCTGGGGTTTTCTGGTTACTTGGTTGCTTCTTATTGTCGCGCTACTGCTATTGATGTTACATTGTTGCTCCTGGCCTCTCTTTTCTCTTGTTGTAATTCGAACATTAAGTACACGCTCGAATCGTAATTTATGTGGCTGACATTAGCATGAAGTGAAAATTCTTGTGAAGTACTGTACGTTCGAATAAACTTGAATAATACATAGTGCATTTATGTAATTTGAGTTTTGTTAGTTGTGTGTATTGAACTTATAGATTGAATAGTTTGGATTGCCTTGGATTAATATGAACTGTTCTGATTATCTTTTGATGCTTGAATGATATTATCTTAGGAATCTCATGTTTGGTAGTTAGTTGGATGGCTAAATGTGAAATGGTATTAGGTGTAGTCAATATGATCCATATGTTCTGTATAAACTCTCGAATTAAATAACAACTTTGGATGAAACGTTCTTGTAGTAATGAAATAGATTTACCCGTGATATTAGGATCGCTATTCTGCTCCCCCATGAAAAAGCAACTTCCCCTACAAACTACAAAAAGTGATAACATAGTATATTTTGTTTGTTTTGAAGGCTTTGAAACGTGCATATATAAGAATAGCTAGTGACCTTGGTTTATTGAAATGTCAACAATCACGAGCAGGGAGCCGAATGGGCAACTAGGGAACAAAAATACAAAAAGAAATGTCAGAATGCTTATATTAAATAACTTGTCTTTCACTAAAGTATGCTTATATTGTATACTAATTTAGCACTGGAGCATTGTAAGCAAATCTTGATAAGTTCTGAGTTGGTACGGTTTACCGTAAGTAATGGCACCATTAAATCAAATCATCGTCATAAGTATGAGCGCAATTACCGTGACATAGTTACGATGCCTAATTCTAAAATTTCGGGGGTGCCTTTCATGTTATTCGATCATGACGACTATGGATAATCTCAGTGAATAACTTAGGATTTTTATTATTAGAGACAAATACAGTAGATAATTATAGCTGCTTTTCAGTTTTCCCTTTTAAATAATAAATGAGACGAGCCTCGCCAAACGAAAAATACGTAAATTGCGGGGCCTTCAATAATTGGTTCTATAAAATATTCAGAATTCGGGATGGGCCGTGTAGCAAATTTCACGGCCTTCCCCAAAATAATAACGCGCTAGACTCTTTAGGCGTGATTTTTAATTAAATTATATTAATTCGGGTACACATTTATGTGACCCAAATCCAAATCTCAACGAAGTCGGAATGTATCAAAAATTGCGGATACATTTATACGACGCAGTTCGAGGTGCATTCTCACGACGTTGTAGTTCTCTTTAATAATAATAATAATAATAATAATAATAATAATAATAATAATAATAACAATGATGATGATAAAAGTGGTTAAAAATTAAAATTTGTACATGAGTTCACATGTTTTAAAATCACACAAATAAGCCAAATATGACAGAGTTGAGCGACCGTGCTAGAACCACGGAACTCGGGAATGCCTAACACCTTCTCCCGGGTTAACAGAATTCCTTATTTGGATTTCTAGTTCGGGGACTGTTAGACAGAGTCATTCTTTTTCTTGATTCGGGATTGACATCGGTGACTTGGGACACCATAAATCTCCCAAGTGGAGACTCTAATTCTTTGATAACAATCCCATTTCGATATTTCTTTAATTGGAAAAACTCCCTTGCGCCCTCGCGGGTGCCGGAAAAGGAGGTGTGATAGCTCTGGCGACTCTGCTGGGGAATGGACCCAGAACCACTGGTTTAGGGTTAGAACTCGAGCTTGGAATAAATTGTTATGTTTAGCTTTATCTGATTTTGTTATATGATCAGTGCTAATTGACTGCTTTTACCGCTTTGATATTTCGTGAACTGTATATAAACTGTGCTGAAACTCATCTCCACTCTAAGTCTTCTGAGAATTAAAAAGTGGGCATTTGCTTGACATAGCCCACTTTCTTTGAGATAGCTGAGGTGTTTGGCACCCGGTGAAGGATATTAGTCACACATGTTTTAGGTGGGGAGTGCTGCCAGTTAAATCGGAAAGCAATGCTACCGGCTACGTTGGCCTTCTTCGGCTCGAGTTGTCCGCTCGGGTAAGCTAGGTCTAGAACAAATACCCAGGATAAACCTAGTATGACAAGCTTCATGCCGGATCCCTAGTAGGAACGTTTATTTGCTTCATGTCCATTTGACTTAGGGGACTCAACACAGGGGTTGGGTCCGTCTAGGACAAGCAATCTGAAATTAAAAAGACCATCCTGCTGCATCCTGTTTGTTTTACACATTTATTTGCTTCAGACATGCATGCTGACCGGCTTTGAATATGGGGAAATTTGAAAAAAAAAGAAAAAAATAGCAGTTAGAGAGTTAGATGATTAATTTAGAAAAAAAAGGAGTCTTTTATGTCCAAATACTGTCGGAACTTTGCCGAAATTTTGAGAAAATGAAAAGAAAAATATTTTGCTATTGTTTGCTTGTTTAGAAAAGACTCTTTTATTTTTGCTTTGTTTTCAAAATGAAAAGGAAAAATAGTTGTTTGCTATAAACGGAAAAATAAATATATTTGATTTAAAAATTAGGTAGTTTATTTCTTCAGAACTACGTAAGCTTGATTCTCACTGGACGTGAGATACGTAGGCGACCCATATCGGGTTCAACTATTCTGTAAATTGCAAATGATTTTGTCATAAGTAAAGGTAATGTCATTCTTAAGTAAAGCAGCCAAACGCATAGGAAAAGGGTGCCGGAGGACTGTTTCGCAAGAACGTCTACCTATGGTCGTTCCCTAATTGGGTGAACAAAACACTGCCTTAAAATCTTTTTCAAGTGCTAAAAGACCGTATTGACAACACCGAATTTTACGTTAAAACAATGGTGATTTTATTTTCAGTGTCTGCATATGGTTTAGGAGAGCCTTAATTTTAATTATTCTTTATTTTGGGATCATCATGGGTACTCCACAAAGAAATGGCCAGAAAAGAGCAAGGGACGAAAAACCTTCTATGTTCATGATCCGAGATAAAACCTCGAGCAGTCTCTATAATTGGTGGACTAGTTTTGCCCTCTGGGAACGAAATCAAATTTTTAAGCACCTCAAGTTCCTCATGGACATTATGGAAATTAAGCCTGACAAGGATCTGATTGAGGCTCTGGTGAGTTTTTGGGACCCGACAAACAATGTCTTCAGGTTCAAAGAGTGTGAAATAATTCCCACACTGGAGGAATTAGGTGGGTTTACAGGATTCAGGAGAGACCTTTATAGGAAAAAGCCTGCCCCTCCAAGGAAAGTGGGTGTGAACAAGTTTTTGAAGAAACTATGCCTACGCCGAATCCCATTGGGTTGATTAAATCAAGGATGAGTCTCATTAGACTACCTCTATGACAGATTTGGGAACGAGAAAGGATTTGAGAAATTCTCGATCATAGAATTTGTCAATCAGCTAAGATACAATGCTTAGAAAGAGTTGAGGATCTTCGCATTTATGATTTCGTTTCTATGGACCATGGTTTTCCCAAAACGCGATGGGCGCATCAGAATTCGATTATCGTCAGTAGTCTCCTATTTACAAAGCAGCGAAGAACACACCATTCTTCCTATGATTTTGGGGGACATTTTTCAAGCTTTAACCATATGTAAAGAAGGTGGATATTACTTCGAAGGATCGAACATTCTGTTGCAAATGTGGTTCATATAGCATCTTTATCGTCATCCATTAGTGATAAGTTTTTATGAAGACTGGCTAAATTACATTGGTTCTCACCCAGATAGGGCCGCACGTTGTAATCTTCCCAATGGAGTGAAGGCTTGGCAGGAATTACTTGCTTCACTAGATGCGGGTAAACTCACTTGGAACTATTATTGGTTCCCTTCCCCTAAGGTCATGCACATGTCAAGATATCGCCCATTCTACATACTCATGGGCATTAGAGGTTTCCAACCCTATGCACCTTTACCGTTATGCATCATCTAGGGAGAGAGAAAAAAAGGCCTCCGATTGAGGACATGTGTCCGTTCGTATGGGAATTCACAGGAGAAGAAACCCCTAGGGAATCTTACGCACAAAAAGTCTGGTTCGGTAGTCGATTTCTGATCAGACGATATGGTGGCAGACCGTGAACATGGATAGGTGAGCGTAGCATACCTTGAATGGTTTCACAACCAGGATGTCCCTGAGCAGAGACCTGAAAGATCCGTAAGATATGCAGTCGATTGGGAGAAAGAGATAGAATCCATAGTTAGAAATTCTAAAAAAAGTGGCACAAGAATTCCAATCTAGTATCAACACTTTACAAGAAGACAAGGGAATACTGGAGGCAGACATGGATATACAACAGGATGATTTTGAGCAAGAAATGGTTAACTGGGCACGAGCAAGGCAAGCGCTCAAATCCCAAATTCCAACCGCTCAGCAACAAGAAGAGAGAGAAGCTCAGTTCAGGGTGGTCCGTGATCATGAGCGCATGAGTTACACTCCACTAATCAAAGGTTTGAGGGACAATATAGAGCAAATTGAATCAAGTAAAAAGAGCCTTATTGCGGAATGTGAAGCGGAGAGAAACAGCTACCAAACTATGATCAATCAGCTGGAAGGGAAATCGCTAGAAATTCATCGCCAGAAGGATATGGCCTTGGCCGCGAGCGTGATGCACTGGATTTAGCAGAGACCCGTGGTCAGCAAAATCAAGAATTACATGTGTCTCAGGAATACGTTAAGGGAAAGATCCTCGAGGTAGCAACCTACACCTCAAGAGCGTGCAAGAATTGTTAGGGAATGACACCCGAAAAATTTGCAGAAGTATCATTGCTCATCATATATCTATAGATTTGGAGAGGATATACCGTAATGTTGGGGGTCAGCCATGAGAACAAGAGCCTTGATTACGATAGCGCTGATGGATTCTACGGTAGAGACAAAAGTCGTCTCCCAATTATCAGTCTTTCTTTTTATTTATTTATTTTTCTTTTGTCGTCTGTAAGGATCGTTTTGGTGTTTTGAGTCTTGTGGGTTTTCTTTCATCCTAAAAAGTTTGTTCTAATCGTATGTGGTTTACCTTTATGCACTCTTGTTGTTGAATCATATACCAAAAAGAGGTTTTAAAATCAATGAAATATTTTAGAACTAGAAAATTTCATTCGAACGAACTATTCTTGGTCTGATTCATGCGGGGACATGATACGTAGGAAATCTAAATAAGATTCGACCGTTGCTTTGAAAATAAAAGAGAAGGTGAATAAAAAAAAGAAGTGAGAGAAAAGAAAATAATGGAGGGACTGTGAAACTATTGAGAATGGTAAGCCCGATGATGCATGCGGTCTGAGCAAAAGCATATAAGAAATTGTTTACTGCATAAGGACATTGCATTCTCCAACGTGCTATTGCGATATTTGTTGAAACTCTAATGCTAACACGTTTATTGTTTTTCTCAATCAATACCAGTTAGTTTGTTAGAGCGTCCTGGCATCGCACCATTATCAGACAAGATCAAAAGGGCCCATACCAGAAAGCATGAATGGGTCAGACAACAGTGTTGAGTCGGAAAAGACAATGAGTCAAATGCTAAAAGAGGCCATGGAAAAAATGGAAAAGATGAGGCTGGAAATGAATGAAATGCAGTTGGCCTTGGATAAAGCACAAAAGGGGCCTGAAGTACCCATTACTCCTACTCTCCAACCAGGAGATACACCAGAATACCCTTCTCCTGGTCCCTCAACAAGCTTCCCAAGCCATCACTACTATCAGGGAAGGGATGCATATGACCCCCCAGCTCCACTACCTAATCAAAACCCTCCCCCACCAAATGTCCCTATCTTTGTGTCACCTCCCCCAGCCCCATTGCACAGATCATCTAGTGAGTGATTGTTTCAAGCTCATGATGCACAATATTACCCCCTGAACTCACATTCAAAGCACCTGAGCCACATACCAATAATCCACACTTTGAGGTCCCGGTGGAGACTGAAAAGCCGGCTAAGAGCCCAGAGCAGGACGAGGTAATGCGGAATTCAAAAGCCTGGAGCAGTCCTTCAGGAGCATGCATGGGTTGGGCAACCAGGTCAGCATGGCCTACAAGGATCTATGTCCTTTTCTTGACGTACAATTACAAGCGGGGTTCAAGATGCCCAAGTTTGATTTATACAAAGGGCATGTCAATCCTATGGCTCATTTGCGGGGTTCAAGATGCCCAAGTTTGATTTATACAAAGGGCATGGCAATCCTATGGCTCATTTGCGGGGTTTTTATAACAAGATGAGAGGAGAAAGAGGCAAAGATGAGCTACTGATAGCTTACTTCGACCAGAGTTTGAGTGGATCTGCTCTAGAGTGGTATACAAGGCAAGATCTAAGCAGATGGTACACCTGGGATGATCTGGCGCAGGCTTTCGCCGGACACTTCAATTACAACCTCGAGATAGTCCCAGACCATCTCACTTTGCTAAAGCTTGAGAAGAAACCCGGGGAGAGCTTCCGCGAATTTAGGTTCTGGTGGAGAGAACATGCAGCTAGAGTTGATCCTCCAATGAGAGAGGGGGAGATGGTAGGCTACTTTGTACAAATTCTAGAGCCAACTTACTTCAGGCATTTGGTGACATCAGTTGGTAAATCCTGTAATGAAGTGGTGAAAATGGGAGGCATGATAGAATAGGGACTCAAGTCTAATAAAATCTTGAGTTACTCAGCGATCAAGGCAACAACCCAGGCCATTCAGAGTGGCACGGGAGGTGTTCTTGGAAAGAAAAAGAGAGAAGAGGTCGCGACAATAGAGGCAGGCAACTGGTCCAGATCTAGAGGTCCTTTCCCTCGTTACCAACCCAGACTCCCTCACCCAAATTACCCAAACATTCCAAATTACCCTCCAGAGCCCTACCATCCACCACAAAAGCAACATTTCTCCGTCCATCAAGCCCATACATATACCCAACCTCCGGCTCGCCCGCAATGGCACGCGCCAGCTCCCCGAAATACCTACCCACCTCCACATAATACCTACCCACCTCCACAAAACACCTACCCACCACCAAGGGCCTACAGGATCCCGAAGGGCCAGGTTTCTGGGGGAATCAGGCTTTTAGAAATAAAAGGGTTCAGAGACAAAGAACATTCACGGAATTAGGAGAAACATATACTGCTTTATTCCAAAAATTAAAACAGTTAGGTTGTTGAGTCCTATTGAGACCAGATTGCCAAATCCCCTACCCTAAAATTTGGACCACTTGGTAAGTTGTGAATATTGTTCGGGAGTTCCCGGACATGATACCGATAAGTGTTGGAAGATGAAGCATGCAATACAAGATCTTATTGACACCAACAAGATCGAGGTACAAGCACCAGACAGACCCAACATTAACCAGAACCCATTGCCAGCCCACCACGAAGCCCTCATGATCAAGCTTGTGCACGAAGGGGGAGAGACGAAGAATCAATCACAGACAGTGCTGATGATACGTGCCACTCCAAAAGAAAAATCGATTAGTGGGGGAGCAGAGGTACAGGTCAACAAGGAAAATGTCAAGCCGGTGATGATATTAGGGAAGAGCCCATCTGCCACTGTATAAAAGCCAGAGCCAGCAAAATTAGTGGTATTAGGAGCGTCGTCCGCCCATGTGGTTGTTCTGAAGGGGGTCTGCAAGGAACCAGTCACTATTAATCCAGTAGCCCAGTTGCCAGTGATTGATAGCAAGACCGTGCCTTGGAAGTATGAAAAGGCAATGGTGATGTACAAGGAAAAGCCAATGGAGAAGGATAGTTGTGAAGCGCAGGTACTGACTCGATCGGGACAGTGTTTTGCTCCCGTAGAGTTGAGGAGATCCAACGCAGCAGTGGTGAAGAATCCAGTGACGGAGGAAGAGGCTGAGGAGTTTTTGAAGAAAATGAAGGCCCAAGACTACTCCATTGTAGAGCAGTTAAGAAAGACTCCAGCACACATATTTCATTGCTATCATTGTTTATTCATTCCAGTGATCATTGGTGGGCCCTAATGAAGATCCTGAACGAGGCTCATATTCCAAATAAACTCTCTGTAAATCACTTGGAGAAGATAGTGTACAAAATATTCGAGGTAAACCGAGTGATATTTTTCGATGATTAATTTCCAAAAGAAGGTACGGAACATAATAAAGCCTTATACTTGACTGTGGAATGTGAAGACTCGGTGGTCACCCTAGTATTGGTCGATAATGTCTTAAGCGCCAACATTTGTTCTCTGGATATCTGAACAAGCTGAAAGTTGATCATGATTAGATTCACATGAACAACTTCTGCATCCGAGATTTTGATGGAGGTGGTACTAACACGGTGGGTGATATCATACTGGAGTTAACCATTGGTCCAGTAGAATTCACCATGGAATTCCAAGTGGTAGACGTGGCAGTATCATACAATCTTCTATTAGGGCGACCCTGGATCCATGCCGCCAAAGCAGTACCTTCTACATTGCACCAAATGGTGAAGTTTTAGTGGGACAGGCAGGAGATAGTTATGCACGGGGATGACGGCACAAGAATTATGGGTGATGATGTTGTGCCATTCATAGAAACTGATGACGACAAAGGGCTATGGGTGTATAAGGTTTTCGACGGGGTTTCAGTGGACAATATTTCTGAAGCCGAGGACCTTACATTTCCCAGGATTACATCTGTGACCTTCATGATAGCCTCGAAAATGCTCAACTGTGGGTTTGTACCAGGAAAAGGTCTGGGGGCTGAGATTCAGGGTATTGTTCAACCTGTCTCTTTGCCCAACAATTTAGATTCCTTCGGGTTGGGATTTAAGCCGGCGGCAGCGAAGGTGAAGCGAGCTCGGAAAATGAAGAAGAGAGTTTGGGTTCTTCCCAAACCAGTTCCATGTCTCTCTCGATCTTTTGTTAAAATAGGTATCGAACGGTTGTCAATCGCAAAGGTTCTTGGACCGTGGATTGGATAAGATGGAGATCTAGATCAGGGTTTTGAAAGTTTGTTTGCTGATGTCAACATGATCGAAGCTGGAGAGGGTTCCAGCAGAGCAGACAAACAATATGTGGGGCCCAGGTCCAATATCAACAATTGGACAGCTACTCCTTTTCCAACTCGTAGGGAGTTTTGGTAGAAGGCTATGGATTTTCTTTCTTGTTTCCTTGATTATTCCAGAGTTGTAATCTAGTTTTGGTTTTATTTGTAGTCATGTAAAAGTGTGAAATTCTGTTATCCTATATTTTAATAAAAAGCAAAAGTTTCCTTTTCTTATTTTGTTTTAATATTGTTTCTTCTTTTCTTTCTGAACAGTTCTCTTTTTACTGGTTCCAAGGACATGGCATGCACAACGGATCTTCAACCTAGTCTAAATAATCAATCTGATTCAAAATTAATTGCACAAGTGGTCGAGTATAATGATGAATCAGAATACGAGGAATATGCGGCCTTTAAAGAGATAAACAGAGAATTAAGTCATTTCGAAGAAAAATCTAAGCCTAATTTGAACGACACTGTAGCCGTCAATTTATGAGATGCAGACGATGTTAGGGAAACTAAAATCAGCATCCACATTGAGCCGAACATCAAGGAGGAACTAATCAAAGAACTCATCGAATTCAAAGATGTTTTGCATGGTCATATGACGATATGCTGGGTTTAAGCACAAATCTAGTGGTTCAAAAATTGCCCTCTGACCCGGCATGCCCTCCCGTCAAGAAGAAATTGAGAAATTTCAAGACAGACATGAGTGTGCAGATTAAAGAAAAAGTGACAAGCAGTTGCAGGCAAAGGTTATTCGGGTCACTCGATATCCCGATTGGTTGGCCAATATGGTACCGGTACCAAAGAAAGATGTAAAGATCAGGGTATGTGTCAATTACCGCAATCTGAACATGGAAAGCCCAAAAGATAACTTTCCACTACCCAACATCCATATCTTGATTGACAATTGCGCTGGGCGTGAAATCGTATCCTTTGTGGATTGCTACGCCGGGTATCATCAGATCCTGATGGATGAAGAAGACGCAGAAAAGATGGCCTTCATCACGCCGTGGGGAATTTATTGTTATCGGGTAATGCCGTTCGGCTTGAAGAACGCTGGAGCAACTTACATGAGAGCAATGACTACTGTGTTTCATGAAATTATGCACAAAGAGATTGAGGTGTATATAGATGATGTGATCATCAAATCCAAGCGTCAGGAAGACCACATAGCTAACCTTAGGAAGTTTTTCCAAAGACTTCGGAGGTATGATATCAAGCTCAGCCCGGCCAAATGTGCGTTTAGCATTCCATCTGGAAAGTTGTTGGGATTCAACGTTAGTCGGCGAGGAATTGAGTTGGACCCGTCAAAGATAAAATCCATCCAGGAATTGCCGCCGCCGAAAAACAAAAAGAGGCAATAAGTCTATTGGGAAGGTTGAACTACATCAGCAGGTTCATCGCTCAGCTCATAGTGACGTGTGAACCCATTTTTCGGCTATTTAAGAAAGATGATGCGATAGAATGGACAACAGAATGTCAAGAAGCCTTCCTTCGACCAAATCAAGGGGTATCTGTCAAATCCACCGGTGTTGGTCCCACCTGAACCAGGAAGATTGTTGATTCTCTATCTAACAGTACTAGAGAATTCATTTGGATACGTACTGGGGAAACATGATTTCACAGGAAGAAAGAGCAGGCCATCTACTATCTTAGCAAGAAGTTTACAGTATATGAGGTCAAGTACACTCAACTTGAGAAGACATGTTGCGCCGTGACTTGGGTGGCACAGAAGTTAAAACATTATCTGTCGTCATATACTACTTATTTCATTTCACGCCTAGATCCACTAAAGTATATTTTCCAGAAGACTATGCCCACAGGGAGGTATGAACCCATTTTTCGGCTATTGAAGAAAGATGCTGCGATAGAATGGACAACAGAATGTCAAGAAGCCTTCGACCAAATCACGGGGTATCTGTCAAATCCACTGGTGTTGGTCCCACCTGAATCAGGAAGACCGTTGATTCTCTATCTAACACTACTAGAAAATTCATTTGGATGCATACTGGGGCAACATGATGTCAGAGGAAGAAAAGAGCAGGCCATCTACTATCTTAGCAAGAAGTTTACAGTAAATGAGGTCAAGTACACTCAACTTGAGAAGACATGTTGCGTCCTGACTTGGGTGGCACAGAAGTTTAAACAATATATGTTTTCATATACTACTTATCTAATTTCACGCCTAGATCCACTAAAGTATATTTTCCAGAATACTATGCCCACAGGGAGGTTGGCGAAGTGGCAGATATTACTCACAGAGTTCGACATCATCTATGTGACGAGAACGGCCATGAAAGCCCAAGCATTGGCTTATCACTTGGCTGAGAATCCTATTGATGAAGAATACAAGCCTTTAAGGACATATTTCCCAGATGAAGAAGTGATGCACTTAGAGGATTTAGAACTGACTCAGGATCCGGGGTGGAAACTTTTCTTCGATGGGGCTGCGAATGCGAAAGGAGTTGGAATAGGAGCAGTGCTTATCTCTGAAACAGGACATCACTATCCTGTTACAGCTCAGCTACGTTTCTATTATACCAACAACATGGCTGAGTATGAGGCATGCATTCAGGGCTTACGGTTAGCTGTGGATATGGATGTTCAGGACGTCTTGGTATTGGGAGACTCGGACCTTCTGGTACATCAAATTCAAGGTGAATGGGAAACAAGGGATTTAAAGATTATACCATATCGGAAATACTTGCACGATCTGAGCAAGCAATTTCGATCAGTGGAGTTCAGACATATCCCAAGAGTTCACAATGAGGTTGCCGATTCTTTGGCCACTTTAGCATCAATATTGCACCACCCAGACAAGATTCATGTTGACCCACTGCATATTCAGGTGCGTGATCAACATGCCTATTGCAACATGATAGAGGAATAAATGGAATGCGAGCCATAGTTTTATGATGTCAAGGAATACCTCAGGATGGGTACATACCCAGAGGAGGCCATCGGAGATCAAAAGAGATCCATTCGGCAACTGCAAATGGATTTTTCCTTAGTGGAGGAATTCTATACAAAAGAACCCCAGATTTGGGATTGCTGAGATGTATAGATGCTGGTCAGGCCACGATAGTAATGATAGAGGTACATGCTGAGTTTGTGGGCCCCATATATTGGCTCACTATGGAGCGTGATTGTATCAGTTTCGTATGGAAGTGCCATCAGTGTTAAGTACATGGAGATTTGATTCATTCTCCACCAACAGAATTGCACACAATGTCAGCACCTTGTCCATTTGTTGCAAGGGGCATGGATGTCAGTGGACCTATTGAGCCGGCAGCTTCCAACGGTCATAGGTTCATTCTAGTAACCATCGACTATTTCACTAAATGGGTTGAGGCCAAAACTTTCAAGTCAGTAACCAAGAAGGCAGTGATGAATTTTGTACATTCCCATATCATCTGTAGATTTGGGATTCCGAAAATGATCATCACGGATAATGGTGCTAATCTTAATAGTGGTTTGATGAAAGAAGTATGTCAACTGTTCAAGATTACACACCGTAATTCCACCCCGTATCGTCCCAAGTCCAACGGTGCAGTTGAGGCAGTTAACAAGAACATAAAGAAGATACTGAGGAAGATGGTAGAAGGGTCCAGGCAGTGGCACGAGAATTTGTCATTTGCATTGTTGGGTTATCGCACTACTGTCTGCACTTCAGTAGGTGCAACTCCTTACTTATTGGTCTACGGAACTGAAGCAGTAGTACCAGCAGAAGTTGAAATCCCATCCCTTCGAATTGTCACTGAGGCCAGGATTGAGGATGATGAGTGGGTCAAAGCTCGATTGGAGTAGCTGAGCTTAATCGATGAAAAGAGATTGGCAGCAATATGCCATGGCCAGTTGTATCAGAAGAGAATGGCAAGAGCATACAATAAGAAGGTACGCCCCAGAAAATTTGAAGTAGGGCAGCAAGTATTGAAACGTATCCTACCACATCAGAACGAGGCAAAAGGCAAGTTCGCCCCGAATTGGCAGTGGCCGTATATTGTGACCCGAGTATTATCCAACGGTGCTTTATATCTGACAGATGTCGAAGGAAGATGCATCGACATGATATCAATTCTGATGTAGTCAAGAGGTATTATGTGTAATTTCTTTTGTTATGATTGTCGTTCATTTGTTTGTTTGTACTTGGTGTTTATCAGATTGAAATGACGGAGGCAATTCTTTCTTCTATCTAAACACTTTAAACCTTTGTTTTCCCACTTTGAGCCTTACTTATTCTTTCATACCCCTCTCTTGGAATCGTTAATGAAAAAGAAAAGAAAAAATATAATATAATAATAGGGACAAAGAGAAGTCACGAGAAAAACCAGGAATTTGAACTACGTTTGACCTAATTCCTCAAAGAGGATACTTAGGCGCCTCACGACTCGGTCATGATGTAACAAAAAATCAAAAGTCCCCCAAGAAAGAAACTGGGGCAGAAGTTAATTTTGAAAAGAGTTTTATTCCAAGAGTTGTAATGTTTCACCCGTCAAGTTATTTTGAATTTTATTTCCTTCTCTTTTAAACCCCATATAAAATCCATTGATGTCCAAAAAAGACCTCCCAATCAGCATCCGATAGGTGCCAAGGTAGGCAAATGAAAGCTGAGAATAACACATTAGTTCTCGACTTAATGGGAAACATGAGTTGAAAGAATTTATGGCCATAAGACTTCCCAACAAAAAGATTCTTACCGGCGACACCCCAATCCCAGCTGAAAGAGAAAAATGAGAGAGTCTTATCGGTGAAAACCTTCACATGCACTATAAAGCGACGTAAGCTGAGAGAAACAAAATGAGAGAGTCTTACCGGTGAAAACCTTCACAGGCTCCATAAGCGGTGGGAGTTGAAAGATGAGAGAGTCTTATTAGTGAAAACCCCTCGAAGGGCACTATGAGGCGACAAGATGAGATTGATAGAAAGGATCCGCATTTTGCAGAGATTTGGGAACCTGTTTATCCCCCAACAAGTAAAGACATCAGAAAGATTGATTGATACAAATAGACTAGGTTGATTAGTTTGAAATGTACGACATGATCGTTGGGATCGGTTATACCGCTCAGATAAGTTCCTTTTTCTTCTCCCAACATTTGTTTAGAAATTTTTGTTTTTTTCTATCTTTTCTTTCCTTTGTTTAAGAGTTTTTTTTTCCAGAAATTTGTTTTGAGAAAGATTTTTTAGAACTTACTACCGGTTGCCAAAAGGGTACAACGCAAAGCAAAATGTGAAGAGGACAGGCCAAAGACAAGGCAATAAGGCAAAAAGATGCATGTTGCAATGCTGGATAATATATTGGGTTAAAAGGTCAAGGAGAGTGTGGAGAAAAGCCGAAAAAACGACAGGTTAAGGGAATCATGTGCCAAATTACAAGAGTATCCCCAGCAGAACTCCGTACGATTATCGACCAAGCTCGAGGTTGTCGGACCACACAGAATGGGGAAGGAAGAAAGGAAAATTCATCTTCAGCAAAATAATCCCAGCAAGTTTTGAAACACAGAACGGGGAAGGGATAAATGGACAAACCATCCCTAGCAGAAATGTCATCCCCAGTAAATGACATCATCCCCAGCAAGTTGTGGGAATACAAAACAGGACAAGGGAAAGGAACAATCATTCACAGCAGGAGCGACATAACCGCTCACCACGTTTTTAAACTAACAAATTTTTCTTTGATTTGAAATAGGAAAATAAAATAATGATGTTGGCAGAAAGAAAGAGCACCGGAACTGGGGCAGAACATTTTCTCCTGCAGTTGAAAATTTTCTCGGAGAAATGAGATAATCAATGCAAGTTATAAAGGAAAATAATTCTGAAGAAAGAAGAATCCTCAGCAGTTTACCGGAGAAGGCAACACAAGTTTTAGAGAAATCAATCTCGAAATAAGCAAGATAGCCCAAGTTTTAAAGGTAGTGGTCCTTGAATCAGTATCATGCCCACCATTGATTAAAGAAGGAAAATAACCAGTTTTAAAGAAGGAGGATAATTACCCAGCAAGCGTTATCCCCAGCGGATTTCAGAAAAAGGAAGAACCCATTTTAAATTAATGAAGCAGTAAGGAGCCCACCTGTAGAATGGAGGTTGGTATATTTTAAGTTGAAGAAGTCAAGAGCCCGCCTATAGAATGGAGGTTGTTATTTTTAAAGTTGAAGATGTCAGGAGCCCGCCTGTAGAATGGAGGTTTGCTACATTTTAAGTTGAAAAGTCAGGAGCCCGCATGTAGAATGGAGGTTGTCATATTTAAAAAGTAAAAGAGTCAGGAGCCCGCATGTTAGAACAGAGGCTGTTGTTATTTTTTAAATGGAAGAATTCAGGAGCCCACATGTAGAACGGAGGTGGTTATTATTTTAAGTTGAAGAAGTCAGGAGCCTTCCTGTTAGAACGGAGATTATTGTTATTTGTAAATTCAGAAGTCAGGAGCCCGCGTGTAGAATGGAGGTTGTTACAATTTTAAGCTGATGAAGTCAGGAGTCCGCTTGTAGAATGGAGGTTGTTATTTTTTAAAATGTCAGGAGCCCGCCTGGAGAACGGAGAATTGCTACATTATATTACTGATAAAGTCAGGGGCCCGCCTGTAGAATGGAGGTTGTTATCTTTTGAATTATAGTTGAAGACAGGAGCCCGCCTGTATAATGGAGGTTGTTAAATCCTAAGTTGTTGAAGAAGTCAGGAACCCGCATGTAGAACAGAGGATTGCTATATTTTAAGTTGTTGAAGTCAAGAGCCCGCCTGTATAACGGAGGTTGTTATTTTTGAAAATGTCAGGAGCCCGCCTGGAGAATGGAGGCTGAATTACCTTTAAGTTGCTGCCTAGAGTCAGGAACCTGCCAGTAGAATGGAGGTTTGCTAAATTTTAAAGTGAAGAAGTCAGGAGCTGCCTGTAGAACGGAGGTCGTTATATCTCAAGATTAAGACGTCAGGAGCCCGCCTGGAGAACGAAGGAGTTGCTACATTATATTGCTGATAAAGTTAGGGGCCCGCCTGTAGAATGGAGGTTGTTATCTTTTGGATCATAGTTGAAGTCAGGAGCCCGCCTGTATAATGGAGGTTGTTAAATCCTAAGTTGTTGAAGAAGTCAGGAACCCGCATGTAGAACAGAGGATTGCTATATTTTAAGTTGTTGAAGTCAAGAGCCCGCTTGTATAACGGAGGTTGTTATATTTGAAAATGTCAGGAGCCCGCCTGGAGAATGGAGGCTGAATTGCCTTTAAGTTGCTGCCTAGAGTCAGGAACCCGCCTATAGAATGGAGGTTTGCTAAATTTTAAAGTGAAGAAGTCAGGAGCCGCCTGTAGAACGGAGGTCGTTATATCTTTAGATTAAGATGTCAGGAGCCCGCCTGGAGAACGAAGAATTGCTACATTATATTGCTGATAAAGTCAGGGGCCCGCCTGTAGAATGAAGGTTGTTATCTTTTGAATTATAGTTGAAGTCAGGAGCCAGCCTGTATAATGGAGGTAATTAAATCCTAAGTTGTTGAAGAAGTCAGGAGCCCGCCGGTAGAATGGAGGATTGCTATATTATAAGTTGTTGAAGTCAGGAGCCCGTCTGTATAACGGAGGTTGTTATTTTTGAAAATGTCAGGAGCCCGCCTGGAGAATGGAGGCTGAATTACCTCTAAGTTGCTGCCTGGAGTCAGGAACCCGCCTGTAGAATGGAGGTTTGCTACATTTTAAAGTGATGAAGTCAGGAGCCCGCTTGTAGAATGGAGGTTGTTATCTTTTGAATTATAGTTAAAATCAGGAGATCGCCCGTAGAATGGAGGTCAGGGGCCTGCTTGGAGAATGGAGGTTGTGTCATCTTTTAAAAGTTGAGTTGGAGTCAGGAGCCCGCCTTCAAAAAAGAGGAATACATTTCAAGATCAAATAAGAAGTCAATAATACTGAGGGTTACAATAAGAACCCCCAGCATAACAAGCTTTAAAAAAGGAAGCAGCATTCCCAGCAGACAGAACGAAATGACGAAACTTGTCTTCAGGAACGCAAAAAGGCATGTGTCATCCCCAGCAGTTTGCGGAGCAGAGAAAACACAAGTCGACAAGAAAGCAAGGCAACAAGGACAAGTGAAAGATAGATAAGATCTTATGATCCATAGTCTAGCCTAACTTCTTTTTCTCTTTGACACGGTGTAATAAGGAGATCAGTAAGGCAATGGTAACAGTATACAACAGCAGTAACAACAGACCCACAGTTCCCCGGTAGTCCCAGCTACCAAGACTTTTCGAACTACATTAACCTAATTCCCTATTAGCCAGGGATAGGTAGGATACCTTTGAAGCAAAGGTTCGGTTAAATCTTTTTCAAATAATGCTTCACAAGGAGTATCCAATGGGCAAAAATCGCTCGCATCTGCTCACTTTATCTTTGCATGAAAGCTCTTCGTGCTTTTAAACAAAGAGGGGCAGCTGTGAGCGCGTGATTTTTGCCACACACAAATTAATCTCAAAGAAATAAAGTTATTTTGTGTTGTTTGCAATTTTGTGGATTTTTGTGATATTTTCAGTCATTGTTTGCATTTATGTCCACACATGTTTATATGTTTCAATTAATAGAAAAATACAAAAAAAAATATGTTGCATTTACATTTAGGATTTAATTTTACATTTTAAGATTAATTAAGTAAGTTGTTGTTTTACAAAAATGAGAAATCCACAAAAAATAATGTACTTTGCATTTAATGTCCAAGTTGTGTGATTTATTGGTGTTTAATTGTGTGTGTTAATTATTAGTAGAAGTTAATTTGATTTTTGTAATTTAATCTAGAGTTTTTGGTTTTAATTAGGAATTAAAAGAAAATGAAGAAATGGAAAATAAGTAGAAAAAAAAAACGGACTAGATTTTGGAGACTAAGAATCCAGGATTAAAAAACAAAAACAGTCTTGTCTTAAAATCACAAAAAAGAGATTGTTAGCTTTTGGGAGTTTTTCTTGAGAGTGTTCTATTTTGAGGGTTAAACAACAAAAAATCAGAACTGTTTATTGCATCCTTTGCACTTCTGAATACATTCTGATTTTGTTCTGTCTGTTGGTTATTTTTGGGATTTCACTGAGGTTTTAAGTGGTTTCTTGAGTTGTTATTTCTGGTCTGCATTATTCGACTTGGTACTGTTTTATTGGGTTTGCTGGGAGTTCTGTTGGGTTTTGTTAAATTCTTTTGCTGGGGTTTTCTAGTTACTTTGGTTGCTGCTTATTGCCGCGCTACTTCTATTATTGTGCTACTGATGTTCCATTGTTGCTCCTGACCCCTCTTTTCTCTTGTTGTAAATCAAACTTCAGGTACACGCTCGAATCCTAATTTTTGTGGCTTTGAGGTTGGCATGAAGTGAAAATGCTTGTGAAGTACTGGACGTTCGAATAAACTTAAATAATACATAGTGCATTTATGTAATTTGAGTTTTGTTAGTTGTGCGTATTGAACTTATAGACTGAATAGTTTGGATTGCCTTGGATTAATATGAACTGTTCTGATTATCTTTTGATGCTTGAATGATATTATCTTAGGGATCTCATGTTTGGTAGTTAGTTGGATGGCTAAATGTGAAATGGTATTAGGTGTAGTCAATATGATCCACATGTTCTGTATAAACCCTCGAATTAAATAACAACTTAGGCTGAAACGTTCAATGAAATAGATTTACCCGTGATATTAGGATCGCTATATAAGAATAGCTAGTGACCTTGGTTTATTGAAATGTCAACAATCACGAGCAGGGAGCCGAATGGGCAACTAAGGAACAAAAATCCAAACAGAAATGGCAGAATGCTTATATTAAATAACTTGTCTTTCACTAGAGTATGCTTATACTGTATACTAATTTAGCACTGGAGCATTGTAAGTAAATCCTTAGAAGTTCTGAGTTGGTACGGTTTACCGTAAGTAATAGCACCATTAAATTAAATCATCATCATAAGTATGAGCGCAGTTACCGTGACATAGTTACGAGGCCTAATTCTAAAAATTCGGGGTGTCTTTTATTTTATTCGATCATGAAGACTATGGATAATCTCAGTGAATAAATTAGGATTTCTCTTATTAGGGACAAATAAAGTAGAGAACTATAGTTGCTTTTAAGTTTGCCCTTTTAAATAATAAATGAGACGAGCCTCACCAAACGAAAAATACATAAATTGCGGGGCCTTCAATAATTGGTTGTATAAAATATTCAGAATTCGGGATGGGCCGTTTAGAGAATTTCATGGCCTTCCCCAAAATAATAACGCGCTAGACACTTTAGGCACGATTTTTAAGTAAATTACATTCCCAAATTAGGGTACACATTTGTGTGACCCAAATTCAAATCTCAACGAAGTCGGAACGTATCAAAAATTGCGGATACATTTATATGACGTAGTTCGAGGTGCATTCTCACGACGTTATAATTCTCTTTAATAATAATAATAATAATTATAATAATAATGATAAAAGCGGGTAAAAATTGATAATTGTACATAAGCTCACATGTTTTAAAATCAGACAAATAAGCCAAATATGACAGTTAAGTGACCGTGCTAGAACCACGAAACTCGGGAATGCCTAACATCTTCTCCCGGGTTAACAGAACTCCTTATCCAGATTTCTGGTTAGCGTACTGTTAAATAGAGTCATTCTTTTCCTCGATTCGGGATTGACATTGGTGACTTAAGACACTATAAATCTCCCAAGTGGCGACTCTGATTCTTTAATAACAATCCCATTTTTTGTCCTTTAATTGGAAAAACTCCTTTGCGCCCTCGTGGGTGCCGGAAAAGGAGGTGTGACAAGCACAACTTTGGAGAAGTTGGCCTGGGATCACAAGAAGATAAGGAAGTCCAGGGCGTCAAAGGAGTCGGTAAAGGTACCACGAGCAGATGTAGACAAGCTAATGATGGATCAGTTGCTGTTAGACTTGTTATTTGGGGAGTCAGCCCCTCCAGCAGCTGCATCAGTACCTGAGCCACATCAAGAGCAAGCACCCAGGCCACCGAGGAAGAAGAGGAAGCTTCTCAGCACTAAGGGAGTCGTGATTGAGTTAGCTGAGATTCATGTCACTCCCTCCGGTGATGTACCAGATGTTCCGCCAGTCCAGCAGCATGACCCTATCCCAGCAGCAAAGCAACAGCAGGTCGGGAACCAATATGAGGTTCCCGCCCATACAGAGGACGAGGGGACCGCTGAGGATCCGATGCAGACAAACCAGGCTTAGGGAGCCCTCTATATCCTTTATCTTCTTTTTATGCTTATTTTGGTAGTTGACATTGGGGATAATGCCAGCTCTTATTTGTGGGGCCCTACTGTTCTTATTTGATATATTTGGATGATTGTATATATTGTTGATACTCAATTTTTGTTTTTAGATTTGATGGCTAGTATATAATTTTGTCCACTTTTCTACTTATGTATATATTCATCCCCGTTCTATTTTCTAGTCCCCTATTGTACATATTCATTCGATTTCTCTATTTTCGTTAAAATATTTTGTTTTTAGCTTCATAATAGACTCGTAGCCTTTTGTTTGCCTTTGATCCCATGGTCAAAGACATAATGTTGTGCTTAGGATGGTGAAAGTCGTGTCCTTGAGACTCTTGTGTGGAACAAACAGTCATTATGTGGTCGTGTTGGACCATTGTGCGCTTGAATCGTAACCAAGGTCGCTATGGGCCCTTGACTCTATATGTTTATCAATCCTTGAGTGTGTGTGGTAAGAATTCGATTTGCGAGTCCAAGTCCCGAGCTGATGGTCTAGAACTTTCCCCAAATGTTTGTTGAGGCGAAATCCTAGGTGAAATTTGGTTTGAGAAGTGATTGTATGCTCTCCTTAAAGTGAAAAAGGGTGTGGATAAAGTAGAAAAAGAAGAAATGTGTTGAATTGCATAAGAAAGAGTGACAATGTGTCTCTCTAACCCCTTGAAAAAGAAGTGAATACTCAATTTAGTCAAGAAAGTGTGCCAAAATGAATCAAAAGAAGTGCTTAAGGGAAGATTGAACCCACTTGAACAAAAACATGTCATACCTTTACCCAACACCCTTCACAATGACTCCACAAAAGCCCTATATGATCTTGAGTTCAAGCGAACCTACATTAGTGGATACTTACATAAGGGGCAAGCATATGGTACTTATGTTCGGACTTGTGAATTTCTTCTTGTGAGAGATGAGTGAAAATCCATCAACCTCGGTTTGAGTGTCAATAATCTAAAAGGTGAGGTTTGCTTAGGAAGAGTTGAGGATGTGTGAGTTTGGGTTCCACAATGACCAAAGTAATTGAGAGAAGTTCCTTGATGAAATGTGTCAACCTTTGATGCTCTTGTGCCACACTTGATCTACAAGTTTTCAAAGTTTAAAATGTGTTAATGATGCATTCGTATTGAGGGTAATTGTTAGTCCCAGTTAATGCTTGTTGAGGTTACTTTAGGATAAACAAGAATTACTTGGATATTTCCTTTGAGAGGTGACTCTTATTTTGTTTGCTTAAGGACAAGCAAATGTTTAATTTTTGGGGAGTTGATAACTAGGATTTTAACATGTTTTATGCCCATACTTGCCTATGATTTGAGTATAGTTTGCTATAAAATAGTCCCAAAATGCTTACAAGTTGTGCTTGATTGCATGTTTGAGCGACAAAGGTGACGGAATGTCAAAGATTTTTTTTTTTGCCAAATCAACAAAAGAAGTATATAACACGCACATGCATACTGCACCATTAGCCAATTTTTGTCTTACTTCAATCTCCAAACAAGAAAAGAAAATGAGTTACCAATAAAAAACATGACCAAAATAATTTTTTAACGGAGTGAAACCTGTTCAAGTGTCAAAAGACCAATGAAGTGATGGAAATCAAGCCTGGTATGAACCGCACAACTATGCATGTGCCTGCACCACATAGTTAGAAATGGCTCAAATTGAGATAGATTCCACACGGCCGCGATTGACATTACGCGGCCCGCGTCTAGCTCGCGCGGCCGCACCATCTTGTCACGCGGACCGCGCCACAAAGTTCAGAGAAGGTGGAGTTTCGGACAAGTCCAGCCATACGGTCGCACCCCTTCTTGCGCGATCCGCGCTAGAACCTCATGCAGTTACACCACATAATTACGTAGTCTGCACCCTCAACTTCCAAGAGATAGACTTGGGCATCAAATTAGCCAGTGCGGACGCGGTCATGTTTGTGCGGCCCGCATCGACTCCACAGGAGCATTTTTGTCCAGTTTTTTCGGCCCACGATAAATAGAATATTTTTTCATTTTTAGATTATGTTTTGCACATCAGATAGCTGTTGTGCTCGTGAGACATATGTTTTAGCATATTTTGGGCATTTTTAGCTTTATTTCTTCATAGATTATTATAGTTTAACATTAGCTGTTAATTAATATGGTTGTTTCTTCTTCTATTTCTTTTGTTTCTTCTTTAATTATGTCTAGCTAAACTTATTCGTTAGGGTTATGGCTCAATCCTAGTGTAGGTAATTGATGGGTGTTGCTTCTTAATGATAGATTGATATTGCGTGTTTGTTATTTGGGTTAATTTTATGCTTTAATTAAGGATTGGTGATTGCAAACGTTGATTCTACCTTAGTGGGTCTTAAGTATTCTTGAGAAAGAGAGTAATCACCCAACTTGAACCCTAGTTGCTTGATCTAATTGGCCTACCCAATTGGTCTCGAGAGAGGCAATTGTGCAAAATCGCTCTCTCTACCGAGAGGTGCGAGAGTGGGTACAATTGTGCAATGGTTACAATATTGATCCCAAATATGTCAATCTATTATTAGTAGTCTCTACCCGTGTTAACTACCTAGGTGATGCCACGACCCTAGTGCATTTCTCTATATTAATTACAATTTGAAAAATATCCCTTTAGCATAAATTAGTCTTAATATGTAGTTGATAATAGTAGTTGGTAAACAAAAACCTAAAAATGTTAGGAGTGCAATTAGGAGCACAAACGCATTCATAGTCTAAACAAATACGCAACTCCATTTCAAGCTCCCTGTGAAAAATAAATTCCGATACCACTATTCGGATAAAAGTTATAGCGCTCACTCTTCCTACCATTGTGTAAGATTGAGTTTGCCGCGATAAGCTACTTATCCAATTCAAGTCCCATCATGCTACTTATCACATTCAAGTTGTGTAGAAGATATCAATGGAAAATGTTACTATTCGAGAAAGAACTAGTGTTGATGACCAATAGTTTTGAGTATTACAAGAGTCAGGGAGGGGTTGATGCACTTCTATTCTACTACAGCTTTACCTTTGCAAATTGTTAATTCAATAGATGATACTGTTGGGTGGGCGCCCAAATGCACATACCCTATCAAATACATGTATGGTTACTAGAGTTGTAAAAGTAGTCTTTGCTTGTTAAGCAATGTGCCTTGACTATTCTATTTATAAGTTGAATTTCTGGTTTTGAGAATTATGGAAAATACCATGTTTCATGTATGAGAGTTGTCAATTCATCCCTAGAAAATTAGTTCTTAGAGAAATCTCATCCTAATTGTCATTTATTTATATGCCCAATTATTGTTACTATGTGTTGTACACAAAAAGATATATAGGACTTAACAATATTTTTAACGCCATTACTAACTTTTAAGCATTTTAGAAAGATTTCATTATGAAAGATATGCACATTCATTATGTGATCATCAAGATATGACTGGCGGACTGGGATTAGAGAAAATTGTCAATTTCTCCTCTTCAAAGATCCAACAAAAAATTCTATTGAGAAGATTTGTATTAATGATTTATTCAATTATACAATTTAGTGTTATGTGTGTAAAATAAAAATTTATATTGGATAAATTTATAAGAGTATCATTTATCGATTTATTTATGTCTTTTACTACCACGCGAATCGTGAATAACTTGATTAGTTGGTATAATAATGTAGGGGTAATCTTAATGGTGGGGGACTTAATTGGCTAGCGGTTTGTTCCTTTCAGAGGTGTATACTACTCGTCAGCTCCATTTTACTTATTCACAATGGATTTTGCACGCCTACGTATTTTATCATAATATCCATAATAATGATAGTATTTATAATAGTCTTAGAAAATAATTTGTGAAATGAGTAATTAATGATAACGATAAAAAAAATCTTCTCCAAATTTAACAAATTAATAAGTAAAAGTGAAAACACATTTCTTGTATATTGAACCAATATAAATGAAGGGAGAGAGTAATATAAGTGAAAATAGAGTAATAAATTTTGAACCTCAGAAATATTATCGAAATTGGGATTGGATGGTGTATATGGTCAAAATCAGGGAAGAACGATTTTAAGACTTTTATGGCGTTTCGAGCCCGGCCTCGATGGGCTCGAATCACATTCTATGGCTTGTCCCCGAAGCACTCACCTCGAGAGGGTATATTGAAGACTCATCATAGCGTACTTCGAGGCAGCATAAAAATCGACTACTGGCATGGAAAGACTGTAAAGCTCCCAAGTACACGTGGTTAGAGCTGACCAGATTTGCAATAATAGTATAAATACCTACTAAACCATTATATAGCTGTACCAATAGCATTTTTTCATTATTATTAGACATATACTATGTTGAGATTTCCCCTCCTATATAAAGGGGACCCTTGTTATTTTGTAAGACAAATGAATATTGAATATAATAGAACATTCTCTGCTTTTCTTGCCTAAACGTGCTCAACAATTACTCTACAGATTCATTACTTATTCATTTACTGTTCATTTATTGCTCATTATTAATCGCAAAAGACTATCTTCTAGACCTTCGATATCATTGTTTCTTATCAATCGTTCATTGCTAAGTGTCCTAATTAACTCAAGGCCCCCTGTTCGAGCCAGCTCGAGGCCCAGTTTTGCGACAGCACTAGTTCGCATATCTTATTCTCTTTACTTACACTTAGCATCTATTGCCTAACAACTAGTATGGAAATAAATTATATATTTTTAAAACCACAAAATCAAATATAATTATTAATACCATTTTCAAGGTAAACAGATGGTATTACGTACTACCTCCGGTCCACAATAAGTGACCAATTTACTTTTGGTATGCCCATTTAAAAAATACTAAATTCTATACAAAAATACCTAGTATGATTAAACTACTTTTAATATGTTAAGAATAGAATTCTAATTAGAGTGAATGTCTATCTTGTAGAGAGTTTTATTTTGAGGCTAAGTCATTTTTCCTCCTATAAATAGAGGAGTCTTACCCCATTGTAAACCACCCCAAAATATCAATAAGAATTCCCTTTCTGTCTACTTTGCTCTACAATACTCTTCTTCTTTTATTGTTTCATAACACGTTATCAGCACGCGACTCTAACCAATTGAATAGAAGCTTTGGGATTGAGCATAATGATTGTTAATTGTTTTAAGAACTTCCTTCAAGATTAAATTCAAGATTTAAGGTACGTATTTTACTTTTCTCTTTCAAATTCTTGAAATTCTATAATTTGATTTTATATACAAGCAAAGACAACAAAGTTTGATTATATCTCTAATGGAGTTTGTAAGAAATTACACTACATGAAGTGGTAAAATTTCTATGCCTTTCCATGATCAAATTCATGTATGATTGTGGGCAAAGAATTGAAAACTCGTCCCATTGATTTTGCTCCATTCTCATTCCCTTAAGAGAATGTGATAGCAGTATGTGATAAGTCTGAAAGAAGACAAAATTATTACCATGAAGGTATCAATGGATGTGGACGTGACAATAGACGAATTTATAATCGTCATCATTGTGATAATGAGAATAATAAGAATTCTCAAAATAATCATTCACTCTGTGAAAGTAATATTTGTCATCAATTTGACAATATGAGATTTTATAAAGCACATATAGATGATTATGGTCCATTCATAGTGTGAGCGTGACAACATCTAATTTAATATTCATTCTTGGAAGAATATGAACGTGCTAGTGGTAGTGAATATACCACACTCGCCTCTAGAAGGAGTTTGGGATGATATAAGAAAATAATATCATTATTATGGCATGAATGGTCATTGGTCACGTACCTATTGTACGCCAAAATATTTTGGCAATGTGATTATAAAAGGACAACAATAATGCAAGAAACATATATTGCATATAATTTTGACCATGACCATGATGGTATAACTTTCTCTTTAAAAGAGATATCACCATATTGATGTTCATGAATATGTGGCAGTACCAAATTAATTGAGAACTCTGCAAGAGCCAATTATACTATTTTGGAGAAACACAATTGATTACCAATAAGATATTGTGTTGTAATAAATCTCAAAGAAACTTATTCAGTTTCCAAAGTATACGCGAAAGTGATTGATTATGTTGAGACTATAGATACAGAAAGATTATATATCTTCTATTACAACAACTTGTAGCGGAATAATATGTATGTGAAAATCTACCCACATTATTCTCCAGTTTGTACTACACAAATAAAAGAATGCCATAATAAAGTGGATGTTTATTGATATAAAAACCTATATCATAATAAACTTGGAGTTTATCGATAATTGCACATGTCATGGTGTAAACCTGAAGTTTATCGATATTGATAATTTATTCAGTTGGCATAATCAGTTTAGCCATATAAATTTAAATGTGATGTGCAAAAATAATAGAGAATTCACATGGGAAAATATTAAAGAACTAGAAATTTCTTTACGAATTCTCTGGTATTACTTGTTCTCATTAATTAATAGACCAACTAAAGTTGGGATTGAATCCCATGAATTCTGGAAATATTAAAGGTGAATATAGGCCCATTCACTTGCCATGTATACCACATAAGATGCATCTATGAGATGGTTACATGTACGATTATTATTAACCTGCAACCTGGCCGGTGCTTGCGAGGTGACTTGCTCAGTAATTTAATTTTAAGCATAATTTCCAGATTTTCTATTCAAGATAATTCTTCTTGATAAGTTGGTGTACATCACAACTGATTTAGTAAAATAATTTATTGAGTGCCTCCACTTAATATATAAACTATTTCTTATCAGAACAAAGTTATCTATATCAGTTTGATATACGTTATATACGAGAGTATGTTATATTCTCCCCTCACAAGTGGTTCAGGGTCAGGAACCAAATAATTCCATCTTATTATTATTGATGTGCAGTGTATATTAACACGATAATGCACAGAGATGGATTCTCAAAGTTGAGGAAACAAGTTAGTTTTTCTAACATGAGGGGGAGACATGATAAACAGTTGAGAACAAGTTACGTAGAATGAATTATCATTTGTATATCTAGATTCTCGAATATGATAATATGAACTTGAAGTTCATAAAAAGATAATTCGTTTGCAATATATTGCAAAGCATGCCATAAGCATTTGCTGATCCAAAGAAAGTAACTATATTCTCATTGCAAATGCTCATATTAAGTCCTAGAAAGACAAAGTCTATGGTACGCTTAAACCATATAGAAAAATCAGTTTCAAATAAACTTCTTGATAAAGAAGATGAGCAAATGATCAAAGTAATCATAATAAAGGAGGTAAGTGATTTAGAAGGTCACATGACATAACACTTCATAAAATCTCATGAGAGATTCAGGTACCTGAATATATGAGTGGAGATCTCTATGTTATGTCTTTATGAAAATTTATTGGAACCGATATAACATGTTCGTTGACGACATCTATCACAACGCTAAGTATAGATGAAGATCTTAAGTCTATCGAATATAGACACAAAAGTATTGGCTAAATGGAAGAGATACAATTCAAGTAGAATCGATTCCATATGAAAGACATGTAATTTTGGACATGTAGTTCAAATACTTGAAAGTATAAAGTCAATGGTATGTGTAATCAGTTTTCGATATCTTATTTGTCTAGCATGACATGAAAACTTGATATGCATCTAAAGTCTATAATATGGCTTATATGACTTAACTTATTGGCAATCCATGAATGATTTAAGTTGCTTGAAGCATATACAATTCTTGATCTTGAGGTACCACTTCCTCAGTGCAATTTATGCACAAATGTATCTTGCTATAACTATAAGCATGATAATGTAATAGCGAGGATACCTTTATGGAGATATTGAAGAGCCATTCCACGATATTTGTGAAGACATTATATATCTATCACGAGTTATGATTTCAAGATGCAAATATTCATTATAGTTAATATGACTGATTTATTTATCAAATCTCTACCAACGATCTCTTGAAGATGGTGCATAAGATTGGAATGTAAAGGCTCAAGGATGTGAATTGATGCTCTCTTCAGGGGGAGTTAATGCGCGTTGCACTCTTTTTCCCTTACAAGGTTTTCTCCCACTGGATTTTCCTTGCAAGGTTTTTAACGAGGCAACCAATAGGCACATTTATAAACATGTGTACTCTTTTTCTTTTTCTAGAATGTTTTCCCACTGAATTTTATTTTAGTTAAGGTTTTAACGAGACACATTATTTATTGAGTAGACATTGGGGGCAGTGTTAACAATAGAGCGTTTTCGGTACTCCTACTAAAATGAAGTAAAAGCAAGAAAGTAAAACAAATTATTTACGGTATCCATTAACTGCTATCACACTTTAGCAAATCTCTTGCATTTCGTCGCAATTGGATTGCAAAAATGTAAGAATTACAATTTGTTTGGGAATGGATTCCAGCAAACCTAGGGACCCGGATCCGATTAGGAAGACACGTCAGTCCGCCAAGCTGGAACGGTGTCGACGGTGTGAACCGGAACTATCACATTAACAGTAGCAGGAAATTGAAGGAAGTTTCGTAAAATTGTATTTTGTAGGATAAATACGTGTAAATGCAAACCAAAAAGTATATGTAACTCATTCTTCACTCCTCCGCAATTGCCGTTCTGTTTTTTCTCATATATATATATGTATATATACACATATTTCCCACTTGCTATTATTAGCACCATCTCTTCTTCAGATTCTCCTATTGAGGTGGAAGGAAGATCTTCTTTCTTCTCCAATTTGCTGGGTAACTTCTTAGCTCAGTTTTAAATAAGGGTTTTTGAATGACCGGTGTTTTTGCTTTCAGTTGTACCATTTGATTGATTTCATGTGATAAATCATACACTTTCAGTAGTCGGCTTCAAACCTTTATTTATGTCATCTCAATTAAATTTAACTTTTACACTTCACTTTAAAATGCTGGCATCTTACTATTGATATTACTAATATCCTGTATAGTGGTTGGTAATTGCCTGTATGCTGGCATCTTGCTATTGGTATTACTAATATCCTGTATGGTGGTTGGTAATTGCCCATGGGCCCAGCCCGAGTGTGTTGATATTACTTCTAAAACTTGCATTTTTATGGAATGTTTTGGGTTTTTTATCTTCCTAACTACTTGTTCATCGCTACGAGGATTTGAATTTTACTTCTAAACCTAGTAACTGCTTAGTGTGAAGTTTTGCTTCCATCTTAGAGGATTTACCATTCTTCCAGCTGATAATGGATAGATCTTTAGCTGCAATCAATTATTTTGTATTTTGAATCTTCAAAAGCTTGTTATTTTGTCATAGGATTCGGAGGATGTTTTGAACTGATTAAGCTGCAAGCCAGTGTCTTGTGGTGATAACTTGATGGGAGTATCTGATTGTCTCAAAGTTGAGTTTTGGAGATCCACAGGAGGGATGATTTGGTTGGCTCTGTTAGTGTTGCTATTATCACAAGTGAATGAGAGGGGAGCAGCGGAAGCTTCCAATTACTTAGTGGGGCTTGGAAGCTATGATATTACTGGGCCGGCTGCTGATGTCAACATGATGGGATATGCTAACACGGAACAGATTGCATCAGGCATCCACTTCAGGTTGCGAGCCCGAACCTTCATTGTAGCTGAACCTCAGGGGAGTCGTGTTGCTTTTGTGAACCTTGATGCTTGCATGGCTTCGCAGGTTGTAACCATCAAAGTTCTTGAGAGATTGAAGGCTAGGTACTCATGCCCTCCTTAACTGAATCTGTCAGGCATGACAAGAAGCAAATACTTAAAACTGGATTCAATTTCATGCTTGATAGTGTAATAAGCACTATTCTTGTTTGATTACAAATTTTTGTGGTATCTGCTGCTTTTGCAGGTATGGGAACCTTTACACAGAACAAAATGTTGCTATTAGTGGGATTCACACCCATGCTGGCCCTGGTGGTTATCTACAATATGTAGTGTATATTGTAACATCTCTTGGTTTTGTCCGTCAATCATTTGATGCTCTAGTTGATGGGATTGAGCAAAGTATCATCCAAGCTCATGAAAACCTCCGACCTGGATCAATATTTGTCAATAAAGGTAAGATGATGTTGATTTCTTCTGTATCTTTTGCTGGATAATGAGACATAGGGTTGCAGCTTTAGTTTTCTTCTATTACATCTTAACAATTGTTCCTCATGTGTCATTTTACTTTTTGTTCGGATTGTTGGTTGCCGTCCTCTTAGTTGTTTATTGCATGCTCTTTATGCTATTATGTAACGGAATTGCCAAGTGCTGCCAGGAGAAAGTATATTTGGTAAACATACTGTTTACCTACTTGAATTAGCATGCTGATATTTGGTCTTTTCTTTGATCTTATCCGTATGGACTATGGTGTTTTAAAAAAAAAAAATCTGTTACTGTTATATTTATTACTAGTATTATTTAATCAGCTTTTTTTAGTGGATGGGTTGTGTGCATTTGACTAAATTGCTCAAATACTGTGTCTTTGCTTCTTCTTATGTTCTTTTCAAGTTTTACAACAATAAAAAAATACTATATATTCCATAGCAGAAACTCTAACAGTTCTTGGGTTATTAACAAGTTCTTCTCAGCATTATACTAATTCAGTTTTTGCTGTCAGGGGAGCTACTGGATGCTGGTGTGAATCGTAGCCCTAGTGCTTATTTGAATAACCCTGCTGGGGAACGTAGTAAATATAAGTATGATGTTGACAAAGAAATGACCCTTTTAAAGTTTGTTGATGATGAATGGGGTCCAATAGGCAGCTTTAATTGGTTTGCAACTCATGGAACTTCTATGAGTCGAACTAACTCTTTGATTAGTGGGGATAACAAAGGAGCTGCTGCACGGTTTATGGAAGATTGGTTCGATCAGAAAAGTAATGAAACGTCAAACTTTAACATATCTAAAGTGCGTGAACTTCCCCGAAGAGTCTCAAACATCATACCAACCGTTCATGGAAAGCGTAAGTGATCTTCTCCTTTTCCATATTACGAATTATCTCAGTAGAGCTAAAGTGCTGAATTGTAATTACTAGTAATTATACTTAGATTGCACTTTCCTCTGAGAATTTTGCACCTTTTTATGTGAATCTATTGGGTTTGATTTCCTTTAACCCACAATATTAACTGGATTAACATTAACCTGGGAATTGTTTGACATGAGCTATTCTAGTCCCAATATTGGAGTAATCAAATACAAAGCTAATTCCTGTAGATGTATATTTGCCAGGTTGCCCACCTAAACCGGAAGCGGTTACAGATGCTATAACAAAACTTCGTAAGAAAATATCTCGAGAACTCTAGGAAGATCGAAAGAGAATCCAGTACTTCTTGGTCGTGAATATCTGAACTGGTTGTTTGCTGTTCAAGAATTCTTGTTTAGGCAGTTCATACCATCCATACATAGTGTTTTGATCTAAGATTTCAATTCTTCCGTGTTTCAGCAGTAACATATTCTTCCATGGAACTAAGGTCCAAAATATGGAAGAAACAAGCGTTTCCACGACTCTACCACCCAGTCAATTCTGTTCCACTTAATCTCTCTTTCATGTAACACGATTTAACTTAGTTTCCTGTCATTAGCTGTCTTTTTTTTGATAGTTAAAAGGAAATTTTATTGATAACTGAATGGGAACAGCCAATACAAAGCAGGGAATCCAATTAATTCTAAAGGATTCCTAAGAGTCTAAAATTACATCAGAATCATTTTCAAAAACAGCAGTGCACCAACTTTTCAAATAATGGATACATCTGTTTGTAACTAAATAAACATTTTCCTCCTTTCTGTCAATGCATCTTCGGTTTCTTCAAGCCAAATGCTCCACGTTATGCACAATGGAATGGTCATCCATATCTTTAGAAAGCTCAACAACAACAAATTTAACCTTCTAACCCTCAGAATAGTTGTGGCATTCAGAGAGGGTTCAATTTTTCTCTCCTAGTTAAGGTAAGTCTGGATCTCTTGTTTCCTTGAAAGATGGTATCTTCAGCTTGATGCTAATAATGTTGTCATCCTCAACTCTAGCTCGTGGTTCCCTTCTTCTTTGATGAATTTCTTCAAGCTCATCCTCAAAGTCGCCAAACTGATCTTCCCCTTGTTGGGCATTAGGAGCTCGAACAGCTTGTCTCCTAGCTTGAGACCTCTGGTTTCGATTGACCCTCCTTAAGTCATCTATATTAACATGGTTTGCCCTCCTTTGCTTAGCTATGGTGGCGTTCATCTCCGCCATTTTATGTGGGACATCATTCGGATTGATGGACCATGTTATTCAAGTTAACATTGTTTTCCCCCTTAATACCGCCAACACGTAGGGTCAATCTCTCATCTTCGCTACCATCGTTTTCTTTCCATTCGGCATACTGTAAGTTCAACTTTTCAAGTTGTTGAGGCATAACTCGTCTCCTTTGTTCATAACTACCATCTGTTTAAGACATCTTGAACAATGATTAGAAGAAATATGTAATCTCTAAAGTTTGGCTTTTTCTCAAATATGTATCTCACCTCTCGTGCCTTTTTTCACTCAAAGCAATTCTTGCTCGTTAATGTTTAGATTTATTAATGAACCTTACTAGTTATAACCCGTAGTGATAAGAATAAGAAGTTAAAAAAGGAAAGGAAAGTGAAAGACCAAACCTAGAAAGAATAGGAATTGGTTAATATGAAAAGAAAATGGGAAGAATTTACGAAACCCATAACCCAAAATAATAAGGAAGAAGTAACTTCAATCTTCAAGAATTAGGATTCCATCTTCTTGTTTCCTTTCTTGACTTGGAAACCAAATGACACTTGAACTCTCAAAGTAATTGAGCAATAACACTTGATTTTCTTTTTTTAGCGGATATTTTAATTTTTTTTGTTTTTTTATTTGTTCAAGAACCTCCCATGATTATCAAGACTGAAATCTTGGTTACCCGATGCTCTATACCACTTGATAACATCTTATTAGGGTCCAAGAATTACTAAAGGAAAAATAAAGAAAATCATGAAACATGAAGAAGCTAGAAGAAAAAAAGAAATGAAAAAAAGACAGAAATTAAAGATAGATTGAATTCAAGAAAGAAGTTCTAAAATTTAAGAGATCTATTTTTGATGTTGAATCCTAACAACACCAATTAGCTAATGAAGAACTAACCGCCTCTTATAGAAAATTAAAGACAAGAGTAGATTGTGAAACCCGATCCTTTATTATAACAAGAACAACAATAAACCTAAATCTATCGCATTTCTTGAGTACCTAGAAGTGATCTAATATTCCGTAAAGAGTTTAATCTTGCCACTTTAAGTTGAGTATTGAAAGTTTTGAGTCTTGAAGATTGAAGAATAAATCCAAGAGTAGCGGTACACAAGAGTGCAAGAAGAATCTCACAATTTTTATTGATGATAGTTTGTAATAATCCCTTGGGTAGATTATATAGGGGGATGGGGCGATCGACGAAGATGTCGCGCAGCGTATTGGGGTGGGGTGGATGAAAATGAGGTCAGCATCTGGAGTCCTATGTGATAAGAATGTGTCATTGAGGCTTAAAGGTAAGTTCTATAGAGCGGTGGTTAGACCAGCCATGTTGTATGGGGCAGACTGTTGGCCGGTTAACAACTCGCATATCCAGAGGATGAAAGTAGCAGAAATGAGGATGTTGAGGTGGATGTGCGGGCACACTAGGATGGATAAGCTTAGGAATGAAGATATTCAGGAGAAGATAAGCGTGGCCCTGATGGATGACAAAATGCGGGAAGCTCAGATGATTCGGGCACGTGCTGAGGAGAAGTCCAACGCCCCAGTAAGGAGATGGGAGCGCTGAGCTTTGACAAGTATAAGAAGAGGTAGAGGGTGGCCCAAGAAGTATTGGGAAGAGGTGATCAGGCAGGACATAACGATGCTTCAGATTTTTGAGGACATGACCCTTGATAGGAAAGATTAGAGGTCTAGCATTAGGGTTGTAGGATAGGGGATAGCGGAGCTCTTTGCTACTCTGTACCGGGTGAGAGGCTAGTCTGACATGGTTGTGTCCTAGAGTGCTAGCGGTTATGTTGTGTTCACACTTCTCTTTCACTTTTCATATTACCGAGCCTTTCTTACGTGCTATTGTTATTGTTTTTCATCTATTTTCTGGTACTTTTCATTCTGTTATTATTTCTATGCTTTCTGCTGCTTGTATTATATATTGTCTTTTTCATTTGCTTGAGCCAAAGGTCTATCGAAAACAGCCTCTACCCCTTGGGGTAGGTATAAGGTCTGCGTACACTCTACCCTCTCCATATCCCACTTGTGGGATTTTACTGGGTTTTTGTTCTTGTTGATAGTACGTAATAATCTAAGTTTAAAAACAATCTATCTCTAAAAACAAAGAAGACACCTGTTATATAGGTAGGAGGGGGTCACGAAATTAAGTCTTAAAAAAAAAGTAAGTACAGTCCTAAACTACTTCAGATAACAAGTCCAACTACATTAGGAAAAGAAAAAACATTAGGAAACAAAAACCAAGTCAATCTTGCAAAATAAGTCCAACAATCTTAGGAAAATGAAACAATAACCTTAACTACCTAGGAAAGCAATAAAGCTAGTAATAAAATATATGAAAATAAGTTAAAAACCAATTTAGGATATGACCATGAAAGTCCCAAACCAATCTTGGAAATCTTCAACACAACTTGCAAGCAATTTGGCACCAACTTCTAGCATGCTCATTGTACCCTTCTTGTGCAGGAAGTAAATCCTTTTTATGTTCTAAAAATGTGGCTTCAGGTAGGACTTCTTGTTTAAGCCCTAAAGCTCAAAAAAGCTTAGGGAGGGCGCTTTGCCTCACTTAAGTTGCGCTTCAGTGTAAGCAAGGCACCACGACATGCCCCTTATTGCCTATGAGTTCTATCTTGAATGGAGCAATGCTAGACTACAAATGTAATCGGCAAATAAGTGTATTAGTTGTTGAGAAAAACAATACGAATGAATTTGTTTTCTCTTGAATTGCGTATATATTTTTATTTTTTTCTTGCGTTGCACCTTTTTTAACTAAAGCTCCCACTTAAATTGCGCTTTGCGCTTAAAGCCCCAATTGACCTAGAGCGCTTTTTAGAGCATTTCGCCTTTGACAACACTGGCCAAATTGATCCAAAAATGGACTGATTTGGACCTTCTTCAAAGGATATTGTCACGACCCAAACCCCGATCGTGATGGCGCCCAACACCTTGTTAGGCAAGCCCGACCATTCGAACATTTTCAACCGAATCATTTATTTGAATTTGCCAAGTTTAACATAAAATTCTCAGTTTGACATTAATAGGAACAATGCTGAAACCATAACAAAAGTAATAACAGCCCAAAAGATCTGGCGTCGCAAGTCAGAGCCTCTAGATAAAACTGGTCAATATCCTATACAATGGAAATCTAAATGCGGAAGTAAAAGATAGATAAGAGGAGAAATCGGGCCCTGCAGACGCCAGCAGCTACCTCGATAACTACGGTATTGAACTGGGCAACAGCAGATAATTGCAGCTAAGCCTCCGGGATCCCTATAGCTGCACACAAGGTGCAGGGAGTAGAGTGAGTACTCCAACTCAGTGAGTAATAGCAATAAATAACGACTGAAAATAAGAAATTCTGTAGGAACACTACACAGTTCTAAAATCAGCAGTGAAGGCAGTAAATATGTGCTAAACAGGGAAAAGAAACTGATAAAACTCCTCTATTACGTCCGACAATTTACTAACACACAAGGTGCAGGGAGTAGAGTGAGTACTCCAACTCAGTGAGTAATAGCAATAAATAACGACTGAAAATAAGAAATTCTGTAGGAACACTACACAGTTCTAAAATCAGCAGTGAAGACAGTAAATATGTGCTAAACAGGGAAAAGAAACTGATAAAACTCCTCTATTTCGTCCGACAATTTACTAACACTGTTGCGGCGCGCAGCCCGATCAAATGTAATGCATAGTACTGCGACGCACAGTCCGATCCAATATAATATATATAATACTGCGGCGCGTAGTCCGGTCCAATAAATATAGTCGACTGCGCTCACTGGGGGTGTGTGCAGACTCCGGAGGGGCTCCTTCAGCCCAAGTGCTAAAATACTGCGGCGTGCAGCCCAGTCCGTATAATATATCACTGCGGCGTGCAGTCCGATCCATATAATATATCATTGCGGCGTGCAGTCCGACCCATATAATATATCACTGCGGCATGCAGTCCGATCCATATATAATATACTACTGCGGCGTGCAGTCTGATCCAATACATGTATATGTATATACTGCTGCGGCGTGCAGCCGTATCCGGTATATATTAAATACCATCACTCTGGGGTCCATGACCCCTCTCAGTCAATATAGACTTGGCCTCTCGGGTCCACTCAGCTAACATATGGTATTCAACCCTAGGTATTTCTCATTGAGGGAGCAAATTACTAAGTCCGGTTTATTTCATGATTCACAGTTAAGGACATGACTGAGAGTATGAGTTCAATAGGTAAAGTGAGGTCAATCAGTTCAACATGCTCCTTAAGGGTTCTACAGGTCAGCACAAGGTCACAAACATGGCGACTAGCCCCAGATATACAGATATAAGCTCAATCTCAGTCAAAAGTACAGTAAGTCATCAATCGGGATGGACCAAGTCCGAATCTGCAGCAGTAACATCACCACGCCCATCACACGGCGCGTGTTTCATCTCAACATAGAAACGCATAGTGCAAATACGGGTTTCAAACCCTCAGTATATCATTTATAACCATTACTCACCTCAAACCAGCCAAAATCCTAGCTCGCCTTGCGCTTTCCTCACTAATCGACCTTCTCGAGTGCAGAATCTAACCAAAACCACAAGGAATAGGTTATAATAAGCTAATGGGATTTAACCCAATTGAAAGAACTCGAAAAACACCCAAAAATAGAAAGTTAGCAAAACCCGATCCCCGGGCCCACTTCTCAAAAATTTACGAAAGACACATCACGGATTCCTCGTCTCGCCACGAGTCTGTACATATAAAATTTACCAAAATCGGAGCTCAAATGGGCCATCAAATCCCAATTTAGAATTCAAAAACTCAAGCCCTATTTCTTCAAGTTTTTCCTAAATTTTTCATGAATTTAAGGTTGATTGTTAACAAAAATGACGTTTCTAGGCCACAAGACTTACACCCAATCATTTCCCGTTGAAACCCTCTTCAATCTCCACCAAAAAGCTCCTAAGATGGTAAAAAATGGAGGAAGTTATGAATGAAATCGCGGAATAAATTAATGTCTTAAACCCTCAGTCTTTTCCGCTCCTACGGTCCCGTAACCACTTTTGCGGGACCGCTTCTGCGCCCTTACGACCGCTTCTACAGTTTTTCATCAAATCTCGGCCATCCGCTTTTGCGCTCTAACTTCCGCTTGTACGGACCTCCTTCTTCCGCTTCTGCGGCTCTCCTTTCGCTTCTGCGGCTCTCATTCCGCTTCTGCGGACCCGCAGAAGCGACTCCAAGACCGCTTTTGCGGAAACCTGACCAGCCCCTCTTGGCCGCTTTTGCGATGGAACTAGCCGCATCTGCGGAACCACTTTTGTCCTCTTCCGCAGGTGCGGAAATACCAGAAGCCAAAAATCCATTTCATGCAACATCTCCAAAAACCTCCGCTTAGCCACCCAAAATCACCTCGAGGTCCCCGGAGCCCCAACCAAAAGCATAGATCAGTCCTAATACTTCATCCAAACTCGTTCGAATCATCAAAACGCTAACGTTTACATCAAAATCTTAAATTACGATCAAATCGAAGCCTAAATTCTCAATAACTTCTGAATTGCATTTTCGATCAAAAACCCGACCTAAACACCTTCGAATGACCTGAAACTTGCACGCATATCAAAAATCACCTAACGGAGCTGCTGAAACTCTCAAAATCCCATTCCGACCCTCGGATCAAAATCTCACCTATCAACCGGAATCCGCCAAAATTCAAACTTAGCTAATTCAAGCCTAATTCTACTCCGGACCTCCAAATTAAATTTCGATTTCACTCCTAAGCCACAAATCATCCCCCGAAGCTAACCGAGTCATCAGAATTCACATCCGAGCCCTCTAACCCAATAATCAACTTCCAGTTGATTTTTCCAAAACAAGCTCCCCTTTAAGAGACTAAGTGTCTCATTTCCATCAAAACCAATCCAAACCTACCCTCTCAAATACTGATACATGATCATAAGGAAACATAATTAGAGGGAAACGAGGCGGTAACTCACGTGACGACGGGCCGGGGCGTCACAGATATTTCTTGGGCTCCAATCAATCTCTTCATGGACATGAATTTGGGATATAAAATAATTGTAACATCTAGGTGATTCATGTCCTTTATCCTTGAGCTCTTCCTCCCAATTAACAACTTGTTTATGTGCACTTGAAGTCCAGTGACCTTGTTTTGAAATTCTTTAGCTTGAAATCTTGTTAAAGGCCACATTTGAGATTTCAAACCTTCGTCCTTGTCCTTGAATAGAGTTGAAAATTCTAGGATGCTTCATTTTCTTCCATTATATCCTTTCTCTAGCTAAGTCTGCATTAATTTCAAGAATTTGTAGATCTTTTGAGACAATGTTTTTCACGTAATTTTAGGTCTACTCCTTCCCCTTTTAACTCCTTCACTCACTGTACTCTTTTTTTTTTTTTTTTTGATAAGGCTTCACTCTTTGTACTTTCACTCACACCTATGGACCTGTGCATATGTAGGCCGAGGCAGGATATGACCAAAACCATCTCAAGCGACCTTCTCTCATTTTCTCCTCAAATCGTAGTACTTGCACCTTCATCTTGTTTATTCTTATATGATCGCACATCCATCTTAGCATCCGCATCTTTGCAACACTCATCTTATGAATATGTTGGATTTTAACGGCCCAACATTCACTACCATATAACATTGTAGGTCTTAATGCTATTTGAGATGAATAGAATAATGTAAATAAGAGCAAGGCCAGAAGCAAAAAATACTATATTGCTGGTGAAGGTGTTGAGAAAGTTAATCGTTTCATAACTAAGACACTCATTAATCAGATTTTAACAACATGCAGATCATGAGCTACTAGAACTTGCTGCTTCTTTCCAGTCTTCTCCAGGTAAGCCAGTCACCAGGTTGATGAGTGTGGCCAGACGTGTCAGGAGTGCCTTCAGGTCGGCTGATAGGCCGAGATTTGTTTCTGCTTTTTGTCAAACCAACTGTGGTGACGTCAGTCCCAACGTGCTCGGTGCATTCTGCATAGACACAGGGCTGCCTTGTGACTTCAATCATAGTACTTGTGGTGGAAAGAACGAGCTATGTTATGGTCGAGGACCAGGGTATGTGTTTATTTATTACTTTTGTTTAGGAAAATTTCCATCTTTGCTTAGTCCTATGTTGGTATTTTGAGCATAATACCATACTTTGCTTATGTGGCAGATACCCAGATGAATTTGAGAGTACACGCATCATTGGGGAGAGACAATTTAAAAAAGCTGTGGAGCTTTTCAATAAAGCAACAGAGCAAGTAAAGGGGAAGGTTGACTTTCGTCATACCTATGTGGACTTCTCCAATCTCGAGGTGACAATTCCAAAAGAGGGTGCGGGTATTGAGACGGCTAAAACCTGTCCTGCTGCAATGGGGTTTGCATTTGCTGCCGGTACAACTGATGGACCTGGAGCATTTGATTTTCAGCAGGGAGATGACAAGGTATTGAAAAAGAATTCTCTTCTTTAATTGACCTATATCAATCAGAGTGAATGATCTTATTTTATGTTTGCTCATCTTCTGGAATTTTTTTCAGGGAAATGTTTTTTGGAGGTTGGTGCGGAACTTGCTTAAAAAACCAGGCAGTGAACAAATAAAGTGTCAACATCCCAAGCCCATTTTGCTTGATACGGGTGAAATGAAGGAGCCCTATGATTGGGCAGTAAGCCGCTTTCTTCTTCTTTCCCGTACTTTGTAAAATATTTAACAAATATCTGTTCTTCTGCCTCAAGTTTCTATGGGTAAACTACTTGTGTGCTTGTGGTTTCAAGCTAAATTGAATACTTATCTTTTTGTCAGGAAGGGTTTCCTATTAAGTTGCTAAAGCAGTGCCTGATTCAAAAAACATTTTTCAGAATCTCAATTATGTTAAAATCCTTTAGCATTATAGAACACATATTGCTTGCTCTATTGTTCACATTTCAAAATTTGAGGGCACAAGCAGAAATTTGTTTATTATCCTACCACTATCAGTTGACAACTTAGCCTGTACAACTTGAAATCCATAAACTCTGTTGCTTTACCCTTTTAATCTCACTCTAACCATATGCACGTGCACATATAGAGGAGAGAGGGAGAAATAATTGTACTGTCTGTATTTCCTGCTAATGATGAGAAGGTTTGGACTCAGTACTGTTGCTAAGTGACTAAAAGAAACATTTGGAGTTTGATAAAAGAAAGAGAGTGAGGGGCTGTCCTGCTCAACAATATGGTATTTTATGAATTGCTGGTAACACATGATTCAAATGTCTTGCTAATTACTTGCCATACTTGGCCTTTTGGCTTCAACACTTGGAACAATTGCTAAATGAGCAAACCACCTACTACAATACCAGAAGCCTTCTACATGATTTCCTGTTCATAATGTTCAATGATCAGTTCCTTTGTCCTTTTTTTTTTGCAGCCTTCAATACTTCCTGTTCAGATTCTAAGAATAGGGCAGCTGGTTATTCTCAGTGTACCTGGAGGTATCAACCAATGCTTCGAATCTCTTTTCTCATTGGTTTTCTTTACATAACTAGAACTAGCAAGAATGCTTATATGGCTTAGTTTCCCAGTTCCTTACCTTGAACTGATTACATACTGAACATTTTTTTCTGTCTCGTTTTGGTTCCATCAGCTACCATATAAAAATTTATTGTATATTGAATGATTAACCCTTACAAGTTTTCTTTAGTAGGTTCGTCTGACCTTAATTCTGCCCTTTCCATTAAATGCTGACTCTCTGTGGGCGCTGCATACTGTAATGAAGTCATTCTCGATGACTCACATCTCTATGAAAATTGATAAATATCCCCATTAAGGAATAAAATCTCACCATGGGGGAAAATGAAAAGTAATAAAATGAAAATCAGAAAATTGATGATAGTGATATTATCAATCTTCAAAGAGAAGGAACTCTGCGGCGCATGCTTATCCTCGGAAGAACAGCCCTCACTGTGTAGATGCTTGGAATCCTCTATATAAATCTATAAGAGGGAAAGAAAGCAGCACTTTCACGCTTAATGAAATTCCATAAGATGAAGCTACGTGGCGGCGGCACCGAAACAGAAGATGATAACCATGGAGCATTTGTATTTTTTTGGGGGGGGGGGGGGGAATAGGTGGATTGTTAGTATGTGTTGGATGGGTTTGAATTAGAAATGGGTTGGTCCTTTTTATCCAAAAAGGGCCAGCCATGTGTCTTTTTTAAGATGGGACCAAGCCATTTAATGGGTGGGCGGAAAATATGATCCAAAAAAAGTGTGATGGTAGGGGTAGTTATACTAAGAAGTTGAAAAGAAGGGTAGATATAGCTTATTTCCGACTATAGAGGGGGTGTCATCTAAGAAATTGGAACAAAGGGTAAGTATAGCTTATTTCTGACAGTAGAGGGGGTAAATTTGACATTTTTCCGATAAAATAGTGCATTTATCATCCTTGAAATTTCCGCCAAATTGTTCAGTATCAACTACGTCATCTAGAAAGAAAGACATTTTTCTGGTGATTTCTTATGCAGCAGATTCTTAGATTTCTTCTCACACTTGACATAAATCTTCCCTTTATGCACACAACAGAATTCAGTACCATGGCGGGAAGACGTCTGCGAGATGCTGTGAAGATGGTGCTCACAAGTGGGGGTACCAAGGAGTTTGATAGCAATATTCATGTTGTGATTGCTGGGTTGACTAATACATATTCGCAATATATAACGACCTTTGAGGAGTACCAGATACAGAGATATGAGGTCAGTTGATTAGATAATATAGTACAACAACAACAACAACCCAGTATAATCCTACTTAGTGGGGTCTGGGGAGGGTAGTGTGTATGTAGACCTTACCCCTACCCTTGGATAGAGAGGCTGTTTCCAAATAGACCCCCGGCATCCTTCCCTCCAAGAACTTCCCACCTTGCTCTTGGGGAGACTCGAACTCACAACCTCTCGGTTGAAAGTGGGGGTTGCTTACCATCAGAGTAACCCCTCTTGTCATTAGATAATATAGTACATTCTATTATAATGTTCAGAGGAAGTCTTGTATAATTGCACATTAGTACAGCCTTCTATACTCATACACTGCTAACCTAAAGTAAGTAAACCCTCTATCCCCATCCGATTTGAAGAATCAAGGAAAAAATAAAAGGAATTGGTATCCCATAAAGTAAGGTTGTAAATACAGTCAACAATAAAACTGACTCCAATGATATCTATTCACAACGAGATTCAGCACAAGGAAAATGGATTTTCTTGTGTGGGAAATTAAGCGTCTATGATTATCATTTCATAAAAAAGCTTCTTTATACGGCACACTCCTATGACTGCGCCTTGATGCTCTTCAAACTCTGAAATCTAGGTTTGTCATTTTAGTTGCAACCGCTCTCTGCTGCTAGCTTAGTTCCCCCAGTCTTATTAGGCATAGTCTGTCAATATATCTGGAGAAGGTCTCTGAGGAGTTGATTACTTATTAGAATGTTTGTGGTTTTAGCAATGCCAAAAATTTGTTTTTCTGCTTTTCTCTTCTGAAATTAGGTCATTATGGCAAAAAATTAGAGAATCTCTTTTGACATGTTAATATCATCTGTCGGTTATCCCTTGGAACTTGCATTTCAAATGTACAATAAGTTGCTGTAGCGTTGATCTTAACTTTGTGAATTTTTTTTAGGGTGCGTCTACACTGTATGGTCCACATACACTTAGCGGTTACATCCAACAGTTCAAGACTCTAGCTGCTGCTCTCATCACAGGACAGACCTTGCAAGCAGGCCCTCAACCCCCTAATTTGCTAGGAAAGCAGATAGGCTTGTTGCCGCCAGTTGTAATGGATGCGACACCACTTGGTTCCAAATTTGGGGATTTAATTACCGATGTTCCTCAAAGCTCCGCCTTCAAGAGGGATGAACTTGTCACTGTTTCGTTTTGGTCAGCATGCCCCAGAAATGATCTCATGACTGAGGGTACATTTGCTCTTGTTGAGATTCTTCAAGGAAAGGACACTTGGGTTCCTGCTTATGATGATGACGACTTCTGCCTTCGCTTTATATGGTCAAGACCTGCTAAACTCAGCACTCGAAGTAAGGCGACAATCGAATGGAGAATACCGGATTTAGCTGCTTCAGGTGTATATAGAATCAGGCATTTTGGTGCTGCAAAGGCTCTTTTGGGTTCAGTTAAGCATTTTACAGGTTCATCTAGTGCATTTGTGGTCGCCTGAAAAGAACCTTGGGAATTTTCTACGTCAGCCAAATTATGTGGTTTCAAATATTACTACTATATAATTACAATAAGAGACGAATCATTTGTTGTCTTGCAACCATTTCCATTCGTTTTCATGAACCAGCTTGGTAGTTTCGACTTCTACTGTATCTTCAGTACTACAGTTTCGACAAGTATTAGGAGTTTTTACCATTTTGTCTCTTGTTTTTTTATCTTGAGGAGAAATTAAACGACCTGGCTCTTTTAACCAAAATTCTCTTTTGCACTTCATCCTCGACCTGTTACAGAAGAAGTTGTATGCACCATGTGAAGCTTGAAAATGCTATATTGATGGCTACAATGACGAGAAAGGCAATGTAATATTTAACTTATAAATACTAGCTAGGAGACTTACGAGTATCTTTTAGCGGAAGTTGATTTACTGTTTCAACCACGGCTTCTATAATCGGTCTATTCAAAGTGAAAAATTCATTGGTTCAAACAATCTAAATATCCCCTCAGAGATGCAAAGAGTTTTCTTCGTATACCCTCGCCTCGTTATCTACAATGAAAAAGTGTTGTCTTTTCCAACACCAATATATATATATAAAAGATATTAGGTTTTAGGAGGAGGACTAGCAAGTGTGCTAAAGGGCCAATTAGCACCCCTTTTCGGTGGACCCGACCCAATAGCTTTTTCCAACATCTCTTACTCACACATAAGAAAGTGCTCTAGCTCCACCAACCCAAGGAAAACATACTCTTCTTTTAAATTCTGTTGCATCATTTCATACTAGATAAATAGATCGTCCGACCAGCATACTATGAGAGCATGTTGCTCTCATATAGCTTTTCGTCGTCATGAAAATATTCAAGTAGATCATACAAAGTATGCTCAGTTCCCTAGATCACTTGAATTACATCGATACATTTTCAAAACCTCATGTATCACAATTTTTGCTATTCACAATCATGACCCATAAGTCATAATCGGTACTAGCAAATACAACAAAATGAGATTCCATCAGTAATCTTTCTCTTCTCACGAGTTCGTCAACTTGAATTCAATTCGCTTTTCTTGTCATGCTCCGCCAAATCGAATCTCTCATGGGCATTTGGTAGCATGCTAATATAGCGAATATCGAATCAAGTTGTCAGCCACTGATAGGAGTTGTGAGGGTACTCAATTTGGGGTCTCACACAACAATAAGTTAAAATAAAGCTTATGTTAACCCTTGTGGTCGTACATTTACACACATGATATGAAAACATGTGCTACAACATTTTCTCCTTTCCCATGGACCATATGTTTTTATCTTACAAGATAATGCTGTACAGATGATGTTCAGATACCATACATATTTGAACTAAGTTCCTTGATCTACTCAATGAATGCGAACTCACATCTGCCCTCTTAAAATAGATTAGGTGAAACCTATTTTTACCATATTACTTGTGCGATGCTAAAGATCTTTAAGACATGTGCTCTCAAATTATCCGTTTTGATAATTTGCTTAAGATCTCGTCTCATCTCCCATCAAGACTAAATTGATGAATGGGTCACCTGTGTGAGAAGGCTAACCTCTATCTATACGGCATACTTTCAATAATATCAAAAGATATGATCGTACAAAAAACATTCAAAATAAGAATATGCATAAACATTCAAATAATAAGTGTAAGCAATCAAACTTATTTTTTATTCTAAAATAATAAATATTTGTGAACGTCGAAGAAAATAAATAAAATACCAATGACTATATAAGCCCACACAGTCCTTTGAGATCCTGCATGAACAAAAATATGCTATCTCTAGGAGCCTACTGAGTCAATGGTACTACAACCGTTTGTGCAGATACACTTTATGTTTACTTATTTGCATGCAAACACGTCTTTCATAAAATTGACTTTAATGTCAATTCTTCTTGACTTTAAAATAATATTTAGGGTCATTGGTGCTTATAGCAGCTTGACTGTCACATAGACTCACTAGATCGATATTAACTGATGTACCAACAAATGGTGTAAGGCCTTTCTTTTTAACCAAACAATTGCTATGCTACTGAGGAGAGAGCCACAAGCTTGGCTCCCATCAAGGATAGAGCTACATTGACTGCTTCTCATCTGCTCTATGATATGGCTCCATTAATACATATGGAGGTGGACCTAATCTTATTCATAACTGATAACTCCTCCACAATCAGCATCAGTGTATCCCCTCAGTTTATGTTATGCCCTTATGGCAAAATGCACAACCAGAAGTTTCCCTGTGATACCATATGATTCTCTTAACTGCTTTATGAAGCAGATATCAAGTCTAGCAAGCATATCTTGCATTAGACTACCAACCATACTGGAATAAGGAACTCTACTCATTTGTATCTTTTTTTCGAGTCTTCGGATGCAGTCTAGCATGTATAGTCTTTGTCGATTGGAGTATTCATAGGGTCATAATTTTCAACCATTTAAAGAACAATTTCCTTAAATATTTTCTCGAAATCTTTATTTCTAGAATGCGTGCATGTTTATCCATATCTTTCATCTCCGAGTGAGGCGATAATAAAGTCTTTACCTTATTTATATACTCTAAATGATTTTCTATCTATATATATATATATAGAGGTGTTGCTCTGATGGTAAACAACCCCACTTCCAACTGAGAGGTTGTAAGTTCGAGTCTCCCCAAGAGCTAGTACATACTACCCTCCCCAGACCCCACTAAGTGGGATTATACTGGGTTGTTGTTGTTGTATATATATATATATATGTCAGTAAGATATAACGGCATAATTACAAAGTTGCTCTCCGATCTTTTTGTATAAGCGTAATGATCCCTTATGAATCATTATTAAGTCAATAGAAGTGATCGCACAAGAAATATGCATATTCCATTGCGTAGATTGTTTATGGCCATAAAAAAACTACAAAGAAGTCTACAAACCATAATTGTGGTCTTCTAGGATGAAACCCTCAAGTTATTCAATTTAATTTTTCACATAGTTCTTCATTGAGTAAGACAATCTTTACATGATGCAATTTTAGATCCAAGCCAGCACTAAAATCCAAAATTAGACAATTCCACATAAGAAGTGAGAATGTCGCATTGTAGTCCTCTTTATTTGGCGTATCTAAAAATTATATGGGGCGTCCTATTTGGTCACCCCCATTTAAACTATATCAAATTTTTAATTTTTTTTAAACTTGAACCCACTTTTTGAACAACTTGAGCCCTCTTTCTTCTCCTCTTCTTCTCGTCAAAGTTATATGCACCCTCTAACCTTTTTCTTAAGTCGCACTACACGGATTGTATTTTTGTTAGTGCAAAAGAAATAAATAAGAAAAAATAGAAATATACAGTGCAATTTCGCATCATAAATACCTCTTCGAAGAATATAGAAGTCTTGTTGCTTGATTGAATGGTGGCAATAGATGATCTTTAAATGCTGATACAGCTGGTTTACGACGCAGCCACCGATCCTATTTGATAATGCATGAGATTAACAACAACACATATTGGTGTCAAGTGTTATTCTTCTATTCTTCAAATGTTGGGACGGAATACCACAATGTTTCCGATTCATTGAGAGCAATTTCCATTAACTGTTGCATAATCCATCAGTACAGTAAATTACTTTCATTTGGTTCTTTCTTTTTCTTTTTTTGACTTCTCTCTCTACCCTCCTTTCTCTCTCTTTTGTCTCTAACGGACACTGTACCAGGCCGGTGATCAACAGCCGGCTACCACTCCAGCAGGTAGGACTCATCCCCTTCCTCCCTCCCCCAACTCCCTCATGCATCTCAGCCCCTCTCTCCCCCTTCTCCTTTCCACTCCACCCCTATTCTAATTGTAGCGGACATCTCCGGCGACCGCTCCCGTCGTCGTTCCTAGTTCCGGCGACCGTCCATTCTTGTCCCCCTTTCAGCCCCTCTCTTTTTCTCCTCTACCCCTTCTTCTTTACCTTTTCCCTTTCCCTTTGTTTCCTTTGATTTAGTTAACAGATTAGTTGTTTTAGTTCACCATTATTTTAGTTAAAAATTGTGTAAGCATTATTGAAATATTGTAGTTCACCATTATTTAGTTAACAAATTAGTAAGTCTCACACAGAATTCTCATTCGAGTAATATCTAGTTTTATAAGTTCATCATTATTATAGGTGTTCTCTTCTTCCCTTTTATTTGCCACAACTTGACTTCACCGGTGGTTGCGGTGACAGTGGCTCCCCCCTTTATTTTTGTTCCCCATTATTTTGTGTGTTTTAAAGGTACATTTGGTGGTGTTCGAGATGAGCGGGAAGCGCACACACAAGCATAGGAGAGCATCCGGGGCGAGCGTCAGCAAATGATAGTAGGAAGTTGGAAACGAACGTGCCAAGTGCCATAACATCGTCAAGTACACCAAGCCAATTTCAGGTTCTATTCTCGAGTGTTGGTAACTCTCGCTCTTCTACCCTCCTCTTTGGATGACCTAAACTGTAGTCATTTTTAGTTTGCTTTAGTTTAATCATACTACTAGCGTGCTTGTAGTTTCTACTTGTTTGTTTCTAGTTTGGTTCGTTGCATAGCGTGTGCTACTGATCCTTCCTTAGCATGTTACAGGTATAGTGGATACACTTTAGAATGATAGAGTAAGGTCATATCGTCGGGAAGGGAAAGGGATGGGCGGGGGACAGGGGTGTGATAGGAGGCAAGGGGAACAAGGGAGCCTATAGGTTGATAATTAGGTCATGGAACATAGGCACACTCATGGGTAAGTATAGAGTTGGCTAGGATACTCTAAAAGAGAAAGGCTAATATAGCGTCTGTCCAGGAGACTAGGTGGGTAGGATCAAGGGTGAGGGATGTGGATGTGTATAAGATGTGGTACTCTAGATCTTGAGGGGTAAGAATGGAGTGAGTATTTTGGTAAATAGGGATCTTAAAGAGCCTGTGGTAGAGGTTAGATGGGTGACTAATAGACTAATGACTATTAAGCTGGTAGTTGGTGAAAGCACCCTAAATCTTATCAGTGCTTACACGCCGCAAATAGGCTTGGATAAGGAGGATAAATGGCGCTTCTAAGAGGGGTTGGATGAGATTGTGCGTAGTATTCTACCTGCCGAAGAGGTTATTTATAGAAGGGGATTTTAATGGGCATATTGGGTCGTCTGTAGGTGGATATAGTGAGGTACATGGTGGTTCTGGATTTAGGGATCGAAATGGAGGAGGTACCTCGCTCCTAGATTTTGCCAAGGCATTTAAGCTTATGATTGCTAACTTGAGTTTTCTGAAGAGGGAGGAGAATTTGGTTACTTTCCAAAGTATGATGGCAAAGACACAAGTTGACTATCCCCTCCTCAAAAGATGTGATAGAGGGATGTGCAAGGATTGCAAGGTTATCCCGGGCGAGATCCTCGTGACGCAACATAGGCTTTTGGTAATGGACATCAGTATTATGATAAGGAGGAAGAAAAGATCTGTATAAGGACGGCTGAGGATCAGGTGGGGTGCCTTAACTAAGGATAAATCTCAAGAGTTGGAAGAGAGGCTGGAGACTATTAGATCCTGGAGGAGTAGTGGAGACACAAGCATTATGTGGTCGACGACGACATATTGTATAAGGAAGGCAACGAGAGACGTGTTTGAGGTCTCGTCGGGCTACTCTGGTGGTCACAAAGGCGATTGGTAGTGGAATGAAGTGGTCCAAAGTAAAGTGGAAGCAAAGAATGCGGCGTACTTGAAGCTAGTAGGAAGCACTGGTGAGGAGGAAAGGAGAGCGAACAATGAGAAGTATAAGGTAGTTATGAAGGAGGCGAAACTACGAGGACCTGAGACCAAAGGCAGGGAAAAAAGGTTATTCAGGCTGGCCAAGGCGAGAGAGAGGAAGGATCTTGATCTAGATCAAGTGAGACACATTAATGACATGGATGATAAGGTGTTGATGGGGGATGACCAGATTAAGCAGAGGTGGCAGGCCTACATTCATAAACTTCTCAATTAAGAAGGGGACAGGGATATTATGCTAGGTGAATTGGGGAATTTCGAGAGTTAATGTGACTTTAGGTATTGTAGGTGCATCAAGGTTGGGGAGGTCAGGAAACTATGCGTAAGATGAGCAGGGGCAGAGCTACCGCGCCAAACGAAATCCCGGTAGAATTTTGGAGGTTTATAGGTAAAACATTCTTGGAGTGGCTTACTGGGTTGTTTCATGTTATTTTTAGAATAGAGAGGATGCTGGAGGAGTAGACGTGGAGTACAATAGTGCCATTATACAAGAACAAAGGTGATCCAGAGTTGTAAAAACTATAGAGGTATCAAATTACCGAGTCACACCATGAAAGTTTAGGAGAGGGTGGTAGAAGTGTGAGGAGGACAGTTTCTATATCAGACAACTAGTTCAAGTTCATGCAGGGGTGTTCTACCACAGAAGCTATCCACCTTATTCGAAGGTTGGTGGAACAATATAGGGAAAGGAAGAAGGATTTGCACATGGCTTTTATATATCTGGGGAAAGCCTATGACAAGGTTCCTAGAGAGGTTCTATGAAAGTGCCTGGAGGCAAAAGGTGTGCCGGTTGCTTATATTAGGGTGACTAAGGACATCTATGATTGATGACGTCCAAATCCAGTGCTAAAAAGTAATTGACACAGTCGCATGCAATATAATTTATCCAACTATGAGTCAGGGTCGAATCCCACATAGAACAATGTGTAGGCGATTAGGAATGTAAGAAAATTATCAATAGTTGTGCAATGCTAAACACTAAGAATTTTGGTTAAAAATTATTTTATATCTAAAATGCGGAAATGTAAACTAACCTAGAAAGCAAGTAAAATGATCAATGACTACAAGTATGAATGTATCGGGAATTATACTCAAGTAATGGTCCAATTGTATTTCATGATTTTACAAATATGAGCGAGTTTATGTTAATTAGCCACGGATAATAATTCTTAATTAGTTTCTTCCGAAGACTAACAAGACTTACTAATTGAATTATCCCTAATCACAATTAGAAGATTAAGCACACCCGGAAGGATACAAGTAGTTCAATCCTAGCCCTAGCTAAAATCTATAAAATGAGGGTTAACACCTCAAGTTCTTGTTAATTAATTTTTCCCAACCCCAAACTATTTTTCCCAAAATCAATTCAGAGTTAATGGGCGAGTCCTAGGGTTAGCTAATGCCTTTGGAAACATTAAAGAACAAGAATAATTAAAGTAACAATAACTCACTTCATAAATATAAAAATCATTCAATACATAAGTACAACAAGGTATTTAATCCACACTTTAAATATGAATATTCCCATAAACAAGATTTAAGTGTTGAATATAAATATTACACACTTAAATATTCAATACAAAACAAGAAATGAAGAAACAAACATAAATGAGTAAGAAAATCTTAACCACAAGCTTTAATCTTCAAGACCCAAGTGTGTTTGTGCAAAACCCTAGCTTTCACCATGTTCTCTCTAGTCTCTAAGGACTGAAAATAAGCCAAAGATCCTTTAAAATACCTGCTTGGACGAGTATAAAACTGATTTGGGAAGAGAAATTATGAAATTTCTATTTTGCCCAGGCCTGATGCACTGCTTTCGCATCTGCGGAACATAAACAGCTGATGCGGTTCCGCAAAGGCGAAAATAACATCACAGAAGAGGAAATCTTCAATAGTACCAGTGATCGCATAAGCGGACAACAAAACGCTTCTGCGATTCTGCAGAAGCGAAATTCCAACCGCAAAAGCGATTCTCACTTATTCCTCCATATCCGCAGAAATGGTCAAAAATAAGCAAAAGCGGAAGTCGCTTTTGTGGCCAATCTTCCACAGAAGCGGAAATCACTGGAGGTTTTTGCATGGTTTCACCTTCTTTTTGCTCAATTCCACTTCAATTCAATTCAAACCACTTCGTAGCATCATTTACCTGAAAATCTAACAATAACCACAAAAAACAACCTCATTATATAATTAAAAGGACATAAAGCTAAGGAAAAGAGGCTAGAATGAGTGGTAAAATCACCACTCATCAACACCCCCAACCTAAAGCTTTTTCTTGTCCTCAAGCAAATCAAAACCAAAACATCAATGAGGATTCACCATTGAAAATACAAGTGGTATTGCCATTACTTACATAACACATTCTCCAATTTAAACACCATACTAATGGATTTGGTTGGTACTAACAATTAGGCTCGAGTATGCACATCTTTCCCGAATAACTCCCTAATAAAGAAAAACAACTTCAAGAATGTTCAAGGGAGATAAAAAATAATCAAGTGATTAACATAAGCCTCAAGAAGTGACTCAAAAGCACTGGTTCACTAGAAATGCTCACTTTACTCTATTTCACCAATCTTTCCTAATTCATGCGCCCTCACAAGAAAAAGGTCCCAAAATCACTATATTTACAACACAACATAAGGGACAAATTTTTCAGAAACACTACTCTCACAGAGAACTTCAAGTGTTACAACATTTCATACCATAAGCTTGCCCTTATTTTAATTCATCGCTTATTCAAGAATGCTCAGTTGGAGGTCTCATAAGGATTTTTAAGCTTGAAATGTAGATTTAGGGAAAGGTTGGATAGACATTTGGGTACAAGTGACTACACCCTCCTTGGACACTACTCACAATTTTCCATTCTTTTGCACTTTGCTTCTTTTCAAACCCCCATAGCCTCATTTTCATCCAGTTTCCAATAGAACCACCTTACATACCTCTTCTAATTTTCATTTATTCAAGACTCCATACTTTATATACATACAGATATTTTTTTTAATATTGAATAATTCAAATAAACACTTTTGAGGCATATGGTCCTAAACTCACCATACAACCTTACTAATCTCTACTTCGATACCACCCCCAACTTAGGCTTTTAACCTCATTCTCAATGGTCAAAGAGGGACGGGTTCAAAAGAGGGAATTATTTTTAAAAAGGGGAAAGGTTGTACTGAGTTGGCCAAAGAAAATGTTTAAAGGCTCAAATTGAGTACTAGTGGTATCATTTATGCAAAGGTCGGCTCAAAAGACTAAAGAGGTTCTACAAATAAAAACAAAGAATGCCTTAGATCACTCCTGCAACCAAACATACCATCATTAGCATTGAAAGACCAACCAGAAAAGTTCTAGATGACAGAAGTAAACACAAGATTTATTTGAACAAACACCAACACACATGGCACATGAACTAATCAATATGGATCAATTTTATTTTCTAATAATGGCTTTTGGAGCAATATTTAAACTAGTAGGTAAAGAGTACTAAAAGAGCCAAAAATTTATCACAACAACTATTTTGCACCAAGCACTTACTTGTTTAAGTTCAAATCAAAGCAAACTTTTTGGAGGGTTATTCTTAATTTACATTCTACATACAAGAGACTAATATTATTAGTACCAAATAATCCAAAAGCCACATCCTAGCAAAACAAGACTAATTCGCTTAAGAAAGTTGTCAATCTATCCATCATCGGGAAACGTCACCCGGTTCACTACAAAAGTGTTCCTTGGGAAAGAACCATAGCATGAAAAAAACCCAAGGAAATTTTATTTAAAGAAATAAAAGTAAAAAAGCTATAAATAATAACAAAAAAAATATAAGTTAACAAGAAGAACAATAAATAACGAAAGCAAATAAAAAGAAAACAAACACGAGTAATCAATGCCAAGCAATATATCAACCAGCATAGTCACAAGCCCGGCAAGGGCACGAAGTATCCGTAACATAAACATATGCTCGACAAGGGCACATAATCTCAGAATATGAATATAGTGCTACAATCGTCACCCCCAACTAAAAGCTTTGCAGTGTCCTCACTGCAAAATGTCTAATATGAAGCATAGTTTGAGGGTCTCCCTGAGGTCTGCATCAGACTAGCAGACTGTGGGACGACGACTGATCAATGCTGAGCTGTGCTCGTAGCTCCATCATCCTCAGCCTCATCATCATCATCATCATCATCGCCACCATCACCAGCAGACTATGAAAGGAATGAATACTCCTCACTATCATATTCTGCCGCAACTGGGATCTTTGCATCTGGATTTCCCTACTTGAAGATGGCTTTGATGCCTCTTCACATCTTGATCATAAACTTGCTCTTTTTCTTGTTCTTATTCTTCTCTTTCTAAAAGTCCGCCTGAAGCTCAGAATGGGCCTGGGCCAAAGTGCCGTAGGCTCCCTCCAGTTTGGTAACTGATGCTGCCATTTTCTTCATAAAATCATTCTGGCTTTTCTAAGAATCCAAGTAACTCTGCATCTCTTCTCTAGAGAAGTAAGAAGGGCCAGGCTGGGAGGACAAGGGCACACTCGGAAGCTGCAATACTAACTCCTTAATTGATTGAAGCTCGGAGTTAAGTATCCCGAATAGCCCCTGAGGGGCTGACTTTGAACGTGTGGCTGTGGAAGTGACTTTCCTCTTTTTTCTCTTGACCAGAATTCCCTCTCCTGTCACTCTCAAAGGATGAAGGGGTGTGTTAGCTGGTAGCCAACATCGGTAGGATAGGTGGCAACCTCTACTCTGGTGCATAGCCTTGTAATCAGTGATAGAAACATCAATCCCGCATCCTTATCTCTCGAGTACTCTCTCAAGTACTGTCTCATCTCCTGTAGAATGAAGTGTCCCACATTCACCTGAATGCCATCCACAATGCATGCTATGATCAATGCCCGGGTGTAGAAGGCATCGGAGACATTTCCACATGGACATACCCTGTTGCTGATGTATGCAACCACCTTTTGGCCTCGACGATGAAGTTAGTTGATTTCAGACATTTTCTTTCGTTTCCCCATTTCTCCCTCAAGTTTGGAGGGAAGCGTTTGGAAGCAAGCCGCGCTCCATTCTCACAATGATTTCTCTCTTGCGTCGGCTCCAAAGGATAGTTTGGGATTCCAAGTGTGTCATTGATTTGCTCAACCCCAAACCTCACCATTTTCCCTCTGATTATGAGTTTTGGATCGTCAAAATTTGTAGGCGTAAGATTTGTCGAGCCCCAAATTCGAGGGACATGACCAACACTCGACTGGGTATCCCCAGTCAAGCGAACACGGGTGCCTCTTTTTTTATTCCAACGTGTTACCCCACATTTTCATTACTTATTAATCAAGTGAAACAACTACTTATAATTGAAACACCTTTTACAAAAGCACACATAACATAGATGATCTTTAGCGTGGTTTACAATTTACAATGCCCACTATGCAAAGTACATATTACATAAGTTTATAACCCGCAGTTTGTGTCTACGAAGCCTCTAGAGATGAAAGGAGGTAATACGACACTTGCCGGTAACAAGACTCCGGCCATACCTTTTACAAATACCAAAACAAGATCCCAAAAGACAAGTACAAAAATGCCATGATCCGCGCAGGGGTCCGGAAGGAAAGGAGCTCACCAATTCAGCTGACAGGGACTGATGAGGAGCTACAGTCGGTGGACTGGAGTACATGCTATAGATACACCTACAATCATAACACGAATGTAGCTCCCCCGGAAAAAGGGACGTCAATACACTTGAATTGTACGGGTATGTATGAACAACCTCTGTCCCAAATAAACTCAAGCCATACACAAGTAGGAAGCAATAATAGAAGCAACAACTAAATACTTATGAAATGAACAATCAATGCCAAACAAGCTTAAAAACTCTCCTATATTCCCCTTCCACAATTCCACATCAATGATTTCACAAATTTGCTCAAGTGTTTGTTTCAATAGTGATTTCGATCACTTTTCCACCCTTATTACCTCGACCATCCTTATTACCTCGGCCACCCTTATCACCACAACCCACACTTTATAACTTTGTATTGCGGCGCGTAACCCGTCCCCGCCACACAGTTTCAATCACAAGCAACACAACCACAACAATCAATTCACAAAGATTAACCTTAATACTTCTCAATACATAACCACAAAAATGTTACAAGTGTTTCTATAACCATCAATACTATTTTCATCATATTCAACAACTCATATATGTTTTACATCACATTGGTAATTGCCCACAACAAGCCATAGACATTGTCACCACAGTTATTCCAGTAGCATAAATTACAATTTCTTTTAGTCATGTGTTCCTCAACTCTTCCCACATATCACAATCACAAACATACCTATTACAAGAATTCCATGAATAATCTACCAAGCATGCAAACACCAAACAAGGCGAATTTACAAGGATCAAAGTTAGACATATATACCTCGATTAAGCTTTCCTTAAGTTACTACAGCATTCTAGAAATTCTAGCAATTCCAATCTACTATGATATATAACACAATTGAACATAAATTAGAAAGGTATTCACGGTTTCAGCTCATTTGAGCATTTTATCAAATACTAGTCGAGCATCTTGATTTCAAATGCCCTTTTCAAGACTGACTTCATTCCCTAACCGAATCTTTACTTATTTAAGTTAAACAATCTTCCCATAAACATAAGTTTTACATGCATGCATACATAATACTAACACCCCAAGAATCATACCTCAATAACCCATCTTATAATCCAAACTCAAAATTGAAAACCTAGGGTATATAATCTTACCTCTTAGATGAAGATCTTGTGATTGGGTTCTTTGTTCTTGAAGATTGATGCAAGATTTGGATGATTTAGATGTTGGGTTCCTCCTTCTCTCTCTAAAATGCTCTCAGCTCTCTCTAAAATCAGTACAAAATGACCCCAAATGAAGCCCCAAAGGCTATATATTAAAATGGGGTCGGGTTATAACAATTAGAAAATTAACCCTCCGATGTCAATTCTGCTATAGCAGAATGCACCGCAAAATGAACATGCGGGCCTCAGAATACACCGCAAAATCGGTGCCCAAAAATGAGCTACACTGGTTCAATCTACGGTTAGATTTGCGACCGTAGAATGCAAAATGCGGACCATGGAATGAACATGCGGATCGCAGATCTGACATGACACAGGATCGCATTTTTCAGCTTTTGATAATTTGATCATAACTTCGTGTAGGAATGTCCAAATGATGAACGGTTTGAAGCATTGGAAAATACACTCAAAGATATTTCATTGGATATGCTATTCACCATATAAAACCATATACATAGTTATATATGCTCGTTTAAAGTGGAGCCTTATGCGTTCCATTTGGAATTTTGACCTAGTACGAAAATTTTCCCATTTGACATACACTTATGCTTCCACTTGGACCTCACATCACTTACCATAAGACTTATTCTCATATTTACCAATTGATGTCCAGCATGATAATACCACATAAAATATAATAATTAGCCTAAGTGGCACCGCGAAACCTTAGATTACTTAGCAAAATGTTTTAGAGCCTTACATTCTCCCCCCTTAGGATCATTCGTCCTTGAATGAGGAGTAGAGTCTTCCACAAATGCTTTTGCATCACACATATCTTCTCTAACCTACCTCGAGTCCCCAAATATTGACTAACTCCCAAATTATTAAGAAATTTCGGCAGAGTCTCCTTTGTAACTAGGCATATGCACCTGTTCAGAGAACCACCAAATTCGTCTTAACAACACATACACAACTATACATAGCACCACGATGTATATATTCACAATCCTAATCCCATTATTACAAACACAATATTATCATAAGGATACCAGAACATGGACTGCACAATTTTAGATCAAAACACCTATATGGTGCCTTCTAAGTCAAAACTAACTAGCATTCAATCAAGCGAAAATATTTTCCTTCCACGACACTTTCAGCTTTCCAGATGACATTATCGACTTACAATCTTTGTCATGACACATTCTCAGAAATAATATCAACTCCCAAACAAACATAACAAGGATGACAGATAGACACTTTGCATGAGTTAACTAACAATCGACTTTACCTTTAACAATTTCCACTGTACAATTCACATTTCACCGGATATTGCAATTCGTGGTAACAATGTCAACCCACAATTCCCTCACATAGCATCATACCATCAAGAATGTCATTTAATCGTAACCAAACAATTGTGTTTTCATAGTATTCCTTACCAGCCATTAATGTAATCACAAAGATGTTCATCAATAAAAACATAATTTTATTTCAATCAACAATCCGTATGAAGTCAAGCCCTGATGATTATTGCTAGTAGTTCATCATATAGGATATTACCATGATCATATAGTTCATTCAACCCAATTCGTTACCTTCTTAGACATAACATATGGAAACACAAAGTACATGAAAAACAGTTACGGGGAATATCATACTCCTATTGCAACCTAATGTGTAATACACTTATGCTACCTTCACTATCACTCACATAACATCTTCATGGGAAAATATTGAGAATAGCCTGCTCACCCTTCAAACTCTAAATCTCTAGGTGAACACTCATACTAAACCCTTTGATGACCTTCAACAATTACTCTAAGATGTGTTATCATAAACCGACCATAAAATTACCTATTGAACATATCGGGTCACACGGGGATACTTCTTCTTTGACATGTTGGAAACTTCAATACCCAATAGATCTAACACAGTTAGGAACAACAGAGTTCAAGATTGAGCTGGAGTTATTCAGAAATCCATTAATGCACTTGAGTAGAGTACTTTCTGAGGTTATATGCTAAGGGACACGAAAGTTACAACCAACAATGCTAACATGGTTAATCACTGTGATGACGCCAATTATTACAAAAATGAGGCATAGGGGTAAGTAGTACATTAGAAATAGGAATAATTAAGGAGGAATATTCAAATACATGACCCAGTCGTTTCCTAGGGTGAAAGGAAACCTGTTTATCAAGAACAAAAATACTCTGGCAACTTGAATACGATCGAGGTTTCAAAATACATGAAGTTGAGTTACATTCTTAGCAATTACCTAACACACGAAATCTAGGCCACAAGCCCAAGAGGATGAAAAGAAGTTGTAGACTTATGAGATCATCATATTCTCAAACAACTTAACCCACCATGACGGTTGGTCCTACATGAGAGAACTGAAGATACGACAACATAGTCTTTCAACTCAATATGCTCATGATATGTGCGAAAATCTAAAGACATCTAATCTCACCCTTTCATGAGTAAAACCACATAGCTAGGACAACTAAATGTTGGAACGAAATTACGTATTGGTTAGAGACGTTTTTAATGGTTAACATGATGCTCTGGGAGAAAGACAAATGACAATCTCATCAACCAAAGGAGGTGGAATACCAAGGGTAGCAAAGCTTCCCCTCACGTGACAATGATATAGTCAATTATTCTAGAATCCGAGTGAGAAGAAAGGCACGTAACCCATCCAATCCGACCCATTTAAGACTTTCAAAAGATGAATGCACTTTGATTTGAAATTAGGGCAATTTTAGTCTGGGTTTAAAGGGAAGTCATTACTTCTGAAATCCATGAGACAAGCCCTAGTAGTCCTAGAAAATTATGGTGAGGAAGTACTTAAAACCATTACGAGTTGGTATAAAACAAGACCTCAATTGCCCACATGGATAAATGGAGAAGGTAGATGATTGTTTAGGAAAAGCTCTCATAAGAAGTGCGAGCAATATCTTGTTATCCTAACAAAGGAACATTTCCTCATCCTTAATATGACAAGATTTCCTCTTTGATGCCATGAAACATAAATAAATTCTACAACGAGAGTTATCAAATGAAGTAGATGGTAGGGGAGTAAAATTAATGAGTGCCATTTAGAACCAACGAGCATAAACAAAGCTGAAGACATTAGAAGTCTGTAGGAAAGGAGAAACTTGCCCACTTTTAGGGCACTTGTAGAGTACATAATAGTGAGGTTAATCAAATCATATCATATAGTTGGATAACTAGTTGAGACATTGAGATGATATAGAATTAAAGATTGCGGGTAAACACCACATAATGCAAGACAAAGCACAGAAGGTGAGGGAGCTTTATGGAAGTAACCTCTACATTGTAACCACTAGGAAGAGGGGTAATATAAAACGATTATGAGAAGCTCTCGATATAAAGTCACGTGATGTATAGATTTAGAATTCAAAAATTCAATTGTGTTTAGCAACTCAACTTTATAATGAATCATTACAACACACTTCTATACAACCAGCTATTACAAGCCATATGGGGAGATGCTATAAGACTTGACTGAGAGAAAGGTTTTGACATATGAATGTATTACTAGTTTTATTTCTTCTTGGCCAACCCAAAACCAAAAGGCGAGAGTTAGACTGATAAGCAGATCGTAGGACTAGAACAAGTGTAGACAATCCATTATCGGAAAGGGCTAATTCAATTTTAGTAATTGTGGAATGCTATCAACCCTTGATGAACTTGAACTGATATGAGAACCCAATGAGATAGTATAGAATAATCATGGGGGGTTTGCGGATGTTCATAATGAGTTCTTCATGGATTTTTAACTTGAGAACTACTCAGATGCTAATTAAGTACAGAAGAATATGAGAAACAAGCTTTGTGCTATAATAACCCCCAACGGTGACAGAGAGCCTAGTAAGGGTCCTTACGAGACAGAAAGTGTTACAATGACTCATAGAAGGATGTGTTTTCTCATGGTTATCGAACAAGTGTGGAAAACTAGCACAATGAATTCACTAACTAAAGAACACATGTTATGAAGTTGTAAAGAGAAAGTAAATATCTGTTATGAGCTGAACATGCTTCTGCCGATACTCGGACAAAGTGAGCTACTTACTGGGGGAAGTACCAAGTGGACACGAAAGTTATGGCGACACATGATCTTCCTATGATGTGGATGGGGGGATCTCAATTTTTCTAGAGAGGACTTTGTGCACACAGTGACCAGTTCGATTGACATGCAATCATGTGAGGTGTTAAGGTATGCTTTTATGATACTAGGAAGTGAGAAGACTTCATGATGATATTCGCAAGAGAGTAGATTGATTGTTCAAACCATATATGCTATATACACAACTGAGTAAAAGAGTGACTCGAGAAGGATCACCAATGCTGGGGTACTTTGCATGGAACTTGACACTACATAGGTAAACTTTACGACGATGCATGTATAGGCACAAGCGAGTAGATTTTGTCCATAAAAAGATTCTGTAAGAAATTCATCGGATATAGTCCCTTGGTGATAATTTAGGAAAAGCAAGTGGAAAATATTAATCCTAAAGTTATAACTCAATTCAAGGGAATAATTATAGAACTTAATTCCACAAGAATGTAAATAAAAGAATTCATAATAGAGTGGATTCACGAATAGTGCGTCTCGTTCAAAGAGTCGATACACGCAATATTTTGTTATTCAATACCATGTTAAGACCATGTTATGAGGACTCTTCAATATGGACGTACATATACCATGAGTAGAAATTTTCATTTGACTCCCTTAATGACGTTAGGTTGATAGGGCAACAGCTTAATCGATACCCCTCGACTCCACATTCCTCACGTACGTAGGTAACATGCTGATATACTACATGATCTGATGGTGCAGAGACATCCATTGGAACAAGGACATTCCCTTCTTAGAGATATGATTTACCAATTCGTCCAGAACTCAATACATTCTCCTAACAAGTCTTTATGCAATCCACTCAGACTCAATGGTGGGATCAATCCCTCATTACATGCTTCAAATTCGCGGATTATGGTATCAAGGTTACCAATATTGAGAATAAGAATTATAGAGGAAACCAACTCCCTAACTTGGGCTCTATAGCACGATAGGAGTATCAAAGAAAGGTGAAATTCCTAAATGTCCGAATAGCCTCCATCTTATAGATATGGTCGACAACACACCGATAAGAAGGACTCTACTAGACACAGCTCTGAGATATCATAGGACACATTAAAACCTTAGGCTATGATACCAAGTTTATCACGTCCCAAATTCGAGGGACATGACCGGCATTTGACCGGGTATCCCCAGTCAAGCGGACCTAGGTGCTTCTTTTTTTTTAATTCCCATGTGTTACCCCACATTTTCATTACTTATTAATCAACTGAAACAACTACTTATAATTGAAACACCTTTTACAAAAGCACACATAACATAGATGATCCTTAGCGTGGTTTACAGTTTACAACGCCCACAATACAAAGTACATATTACATAAGTTCATAGCCTACAGTTCCTGCCTACGAAGCCTCTAGAGATGAGAGGAGGTAATAAGACACTTGACGGTAATAAGGCTCTAGCCATACCTTTTAAAAATACTTAAACAAGATCCCAAAAGACAAGTACAAAAACTCCATGATCCGTGCAGGGGCCCGAAAGGAAAGGGGCTCACCAATTCAGCTGACAGGGAGTGATGAGGAGCTACGATCGGTGGATTGGAGTACCTGCTATAGATCCACCTACAATCATAACACGAATGTAGCGCCCCCGGCAAAAGGAATTTCAGTATACTTGAATTGTACTGGTATGTATGAACAACCTCTATCCCAAGTAAACTCAAGCCATACACAAGTAGGAAGCAATAATAGAACCAGCAACTAACACATATGAAAGGAACAATCAATTCCAAACAAGCTTACAAACTCTCTTGTTTTCGCCCTTCCACAATTCCACATCAATGATTTCACAAATTTGCTCAAGTGTTTATTTCAATAGTGATTTCAATCACTTTTTTACCCTTATTACCTCGACCACCCTTATTACCTCGGCCACCCTTATCACCACAACCCACACGTTATCACTTCGTGTTGCGGCGCGCAACTCGATCGCACCGTATAGTTTCAATTCACAAACAACACAACCACAACAATCAATTCACAAAGATTAACAACAATACTTCTTAATACATAACCAAAACAATGTTACAAGTGTTTCCATAAACATCAATACTATATCCATTATATTCAACAACTCATAATGTTGTACATGACATTGGTAATTGCCCACAACAAGTCATAGACACTGTCACCATAGTTATTCCAGTAGCATAAATTACAATTTCTTTTAGTCATGTGTTCCTCAACTCTTACCACATATCAATATCACAAACATCCCATTACAAGAATTTCATGAATAATCTACCAAGCATGCACACACCAAACAAGGCGAATTTACAAGGATCAAAGTTAGCCATACATACCTCGAATAAGCTTTCCTTAAGTTACTACAGCGCTCCAGAAATTCTAGCAATACCAATCTACTATGAGATATAACAAAATTGAACACAAATTAGAAAGGTATTCGTGGTTTCAGCACATTTGAGCATTTTATCAATACTAGTCGAGCATCTTGATTTCAAATCCCCTTTTCAAGACTTCCTTCATTCCCTAACCCAATCTTTACTTATTTAAGTTAAAAAATCTTCCAATAAACTAAGATTTACATGCATTCATACACAATACTAATACCCCCAAGAATCATAACTTAATAACCCATCTAATAATCCAAACTTGAAATTAAAAACCTAGGGTATATAATTTTACCTCTTAGATGAAGATCTTGTGATTGGGTTCTTTAATTCTTGAAGATTGATGCAAGATTGGGATGATTTAGATGTTAGGTTCCTCATTCTCTCTCTAATGTTCTCTCACCTCTCTCTAAAATCAGTAGAAAATGACCCCAAATGAAGCCCCAAAGGCTATACATTTAAATGGGGTCCGGTTATAACAATTAGAAAATTAACCCTCCAATGTCAATTCTGCTATAGTAGAATGCACCAGAGAATGAACATGCGGGCCAAAGAATGCACCGCAAAATCGGTGCCCAAAAATGAGCTACACTGGTTTAATCTGCAGTCTGATTTGCGATCGCAGAATGAAAATGCGGACCGCAGAATGAAAATGCGGACCGCAGATCTGACATGACACAAGATTGCATTTTCCAGCTTTTGGTAATTTGATCATAACTTTGTTTAGGAATGTCCAAATGATGAACGGTTTGAAGCATTGAAAACTAGACTCAAAGAGATTTCATTTGATATGCTATTCACTACATAAAACCATATACATAATTATATATGCTCGTTTAAAGTGGATCCATGAATCTATTTGGAATTTTGGCCTTTTACGAAAATTTTCCCATTTGGCATACACTTGGGCTTCCATTTGGACCTCACATCACTTACCATAAGACTTATACTTATATTCACCAACTCTAATAGATGTCTACCATGATAATAGCACATAAAATATAATATTTAGCCTACATGGCACCGAGAAACCCTAGATTACTTAGCGAAATTTTCAGGGGCCTTACAAGATTGGCATAGAATTTGCGAACCCACATCTTATTGGCTTCGCAAAGAGTGGAGATGAAGCAGGACCATCCGGATGAATAGATCCGGGCATGGAAGTCAGGAAGCTTTTCGGCCAATTTATCCTCATGTATTCCCTTTTCAAGAATGATCTTTCGTCCAAATATCGGTGCTCACATGAAGCATACATGAAGCGCGACTCATCATAAAGCTCCTCTATTTCTTCTTGAATTTTATGGTGCGATTCGCTTGGGTTTGGTTCAATTTGTAAATTGATACCCCTATAAAGAATCAACACACGATAAGTCGGACAATAGAATCATGTTAAGAAATTTTAAAAACTGTATTTGAGCCAAAAAATTAGGTTGCAAGGGTTAGGGAATCCATTTTTGGAACCCTACTATTTTTGGGAATTCTTGGCAGTTTCTGCTTCAGCAGAATCTGAGCCGTAGAAGCGGCTCCGCTTTTGCGGCTTTTCCATCGCTTCTGCGGTTTTTTAATTTTTTTATTTTCCAAATTTCCGCTTCAACGAATTTTCTACCGCAAAAGCGGTTTTGCTTCTGCGAAAAAAAGTTCGCTTATGCGGTTCTGCGTTCTTCCTCAGTGAAATAACACTGCCCAGTTATTTTTCAGTTTCTTTTGCACTTTCAACCAGATTTTTGACATCAAAGTATACAAATAATGCGTTACATAAGAACATGATTAAATGGGTACCAAATTTGTGCCACTTCGCACAAGATTTTCACTCAAGCATTGTGTCGAACACTTTGCAAGCGAGTTAGGATGAACCCTTCTTCAAAAAAATGCGGTACTCAAGACTTCCCACCATTTTTGTCCAATACAATCAGCACACACATGAATACACTTAGTCAATTCCTCACTTCCGAATGCAAACAACAAGAATCGAAAAAAAAAGAAGAAAAAGAAGAAAATATCAAATAAAATAAAAAAATTTCTGTTGTAAATGCAGATTACAGAGCATGTGAGGAGAGAGTAGAAGATTGAGAAGAAGGTTTAGAAAATAATACCTGAACTCGTGCAAGAGAAATGGATTTACGAGCAAGCTTGTTGAATTTTTGGAGAATTATTCGTTTTTGGGGAGTTAGGGCAGGGAGACATAGTGATGTTTTGTTTTTGGGCAAATGGACGCTTAAAATTCTTTTGTCACTACCCGTTCGATTTCCGCTTCTGCAAAGTTTTACCTGCTTCTGCGGTTCCGTGTAAGTGAATTTATGAGCGCTTCTGCGGACATAGCCGCTTCTGCATTTTACTTTTTTCTTCTGCGTGACCGCATACGCGTTCAAAATTTTGCAAAAGCGGTTTTAGCAGGAAATTCATGAACAATGTTGGCAACTACTGGTTTTTTCCCTCCGGACCACTCAGACCTGTGCAAATCAACTCCAAAAAAACTAGAACTTGGCAGATTAGTCAAAAACAATATTCTAAGATATTCCAAAAAATAATTTTTTGAAAACGACTTAAAATTTTGAAAAACCGATGGGTTGCCTCCTACCAAGCGCCGTATTTTACGTTGTGGCCCGATGAAGACAACATTACTATTTTCTCGTCACTTGGATGATATGAACTAGGTACCTAGCTTAGAATCAAGCTTGTGACTACGAGCGACGGGGGGTGGTAAGTTAACGATCGAACCAATGCCTAAATACTTCATTTTGCACTTCTTGGCTCTGAAGCGAGGAATGTCATTTTGCTTTTTTGTTTCCTTAAACTATAAAATGAATTGCATGAGTTTTTCCTTCTCGCTATCCTCCATTGACTCGTGTAGTTCAACTCCCATATTACCACACAATTCCAATGTTGAAAAATGCTTGGAATGTGACTTCAAACCTTCAATTTGCACTTGTTTTATTTTAACATCCTCTTTTACCCGAACTAGAGTCAATTTCAACCAATATTTCATTTGCACCAGATGACTCTAATTCCATTTTTTTCTTAGCATCACTAAGACTCATGGAGTCGATTGGCGGATATTCAATTCTTGATTTCTTAAAGTAAATCTCACTTTCTTCCTCGGAATTGGACTCTTCTTGGCTTTCTTCCACACACTCAAGTTGTTGGGCATAGTGAGCCTCAACCAAAGTTTGCATTTGATCTTCCAAAGTGTGATATGTTCATCATTGTAATTCAAGCTTAGTTTCAAGTTCTGGAGTGCAAATTTGTGCTTCTCCTCATTTTCAAGAATGGTCTCCAACATAGGCATTATTTCTCATTTTGAGCATTTGAGAGTTCTTCTTCGTTTTGGTCAAGTGTCAAAGAAGGATTTTTTACTTTCAATATCCAAGGAAGATTCTTAGTTTTCATTCACTTTCGAGGCTTTTTGATCCCTTGAGGCTTCGATCATTTCATCCATTTGTGAGTGCAACCGTTGAAGTTCTAAATCATTTTAGAGACTAGTCTCTAAAAGATTTTCCAAGGCATTTCGCTCCTTGTTTCCTTCTTCAAGTAGACACTCCAACATAAGCTTGAACTCTCCATTTTTGCCATGCTCAACTTCTTCCATGTCCATGGCCCTATAGTTCTCATCACAAAAGCAAACTCATCATAGTGGGGACTTGGGGAAGGGAAGGATAAATATGCACAATAATCCCAATGACCATTTTGGCAACCACACTTATCACAGATACTCCAACAATGGGGTTGAAATTGTGCACACAATCCACCCCTGGGAGAATTTAAACAATTTTTCCACGAGTGTGGTCCTCCATAATAAGGACACAGGTCATTAAAGTATGAACAACTACAATCCAACCAATTATGATTATATGATGCCATTTTTCAAAAATAAAAAAATAAACAAAAAACAAAAAATAAAAATAGACCCAAGGTAAGAAAAAGTAATTACACAAATATTCACAAGTTTATACCAAAGCACTTTTGCTTACTTCTCAAACAACCTAAATTACGCCAAATTGTTCCCCGGCAATGGCGCCAATTTTGATGACGTCCAAATCCACCGCTAAAAGAAATAGACATGGTCACATGCAATATAATTTACCCAACTACGAGTCAGGGTTGTTCCCACAGAGAACAATGTGTAGGCGATTAGGAATGTAAGAAAATTATCGCTAGTTGCGCAATGCCAAACACTAAGAATTTTGGTTGAAAATTTTTTTATATCTAAAATGTGGAAATGTAAATAAACCTAGAAAGAAAGTAAAATGATCAATGGCTACAAGTATGAATGTATCCGGAACTACACTCAAGTAAGAGTCCAATGTATTTCATGATTTTACAAATATGAGCGAGTTTATGTTAATTAGCCACGGATAATAATTCTTAATTAGCTTCTTCCGAAGACTAACAAGACTGCATAATTGAATTATCCCTAATCACAATTAGAAGATTAGGCACACCCAGAAGGCTAAAAGTAGTTCAATCCCATCCCTAGGTAGAATCTATAAATGAGGTTAATACCTCAAGTTCTTGTTAACTAATCTTTCCCAACCCCAAACTAATTTTTCAAAATCAATTTGGAGTTAATGAGAGATTCCTAGGGTTAGCTAATCCCTTTGGATACATTAAAGAACAAGAATAATTAAAGTAACAATAACTCACTTCATAAATATATAAAAATCATTCAATAAACAAGCACAACAAGGTATTTAATCCACACTTTAAGTATGAATTTCCCATAAATAATATTCAAGTGTTGGAAACAAATACTACACACTTAAACATTCAACATAAAGAAAGGAAATAAGAAACAAACATAAACGGGTCAGAAAATCTTAACCAAAAGCTTTAATCTTCAAGACCCAAGTGTGTTTGCGCAAACCCTAGTTTTCACCTTGTTCTCTCTAGTCTCTAAGGAATGAAAATAAGCCAAAGATCCTTTAAAATGTCTGCTTGGACGAGTATAAAACTGATTTGAGAAGAGAAATTATGAAACGTCTACTTTGCCCAGGCCTGATGCACTACTTTTGTATCTGCGGAACATAAACCGCAGATGCGATTCCGCAAAGGTGGAAATAACATCGCAGAAGCAGAAGTCTTCAATAGTACCAGTGATCGCATAATAGGACAACAAAGCACTTCTGCAGTTCCGCAGAAGTATAATTGCAACTGCAAACGCAGTTCTTGCCTGTTGCTCCATCATAAACGGTCAAAAATCCGCAAAAGCAGAAGTCGCTTCTGCGGCCAATCTTCTGTAGAAGCTGAAATCACTGGAGGTTTTTGCATGGTTTCACCTTCTTTTTGCTCAATTCCACTTCAACTCAATTCAAACCACTTTATAGCATCATTTACATGAAAATCTAACAATAACCACCACAAATAACCTCATTGTATAATTAAAAGGACATAAAAGCTAAGGAAAATATTCTAGAATGAGTGGTAAAATGACCACTCATCAATGATGGAGTTAAGATTAGGGTCAGGATAGAGGGAGGCAACTCGGAGCATTTTCTGGTTGCTATGGGGTTACACCACAGGTATGTACTGAGCCTGTTTCTTTTTGATCTAGTAATAGATGCGATGACACACCATATTTTAGAGGAGGTGCCATGGTGTATTTTATTTGCTAATGACATACTGCTGATTGATGAGACGTGAGGCGGCGTCTACGATAGGTTAGAGGTGTAGAGACAGACCCTTGAGTCTAAGGGTTTCAAGTTGAGAAGGACTAAGACGGAGTACTTAGAGTGCAAGTTCACTCCTGAGCCAACGGAAACGGGATTTGACGCGAGGCTTGATTCACTAGTCATCCCTAAGAAGGGTAGTTTCAAGTAGCTTGGGTCGGTTAGTCAGGGGGATGGGGAGATCGAGGAGGATGTCACAAATCGTATGGGAGTTGGGTGGATGAAGTGGAGATTAGTGTCTGGAGTCCTGTAATAAGAAAGTTCCTTAGATTCTTAAAGTTAAATTTAATATAGCGGTGGTTGGACCAGTCATGTTGTATGAGGCTGAGTGCTGGCCAGTTAAGAACTCATATACGCAAAAGATGAAAGTAGTAGAAAGGATAATGTTTAGTTAGATGTGCGGCATACCAAAATAGATAAGATTAGGAATGAAGTTATTCGGGAGAAGGAAGGGGTCACCCCCAAGGATGACAATTTGAGGGAAGCAAGGCTCAGATGTTTTGGGCACGTCCAGAAGAGAGCCCCAAATGCACCAGTAAAGAGGTGTGAGCTGCTGGCTTTGTTGGGCATGAGGAGAGGTAGAGGGTTGCCCAAGAAGTATTGGAGATATGTGATCAGACAGGACATGGTGAGGCTCCAAATTACCGAGGACATAGCCCTAGACAGGAAGTTTTGGAGATCGAGCATTGAGATTGTCAGTTAGGAGGCAGTTGAGAATATCTTTATCGCATCGAAGAGTGAGGCTAGTATGTTAGGACTTGATCTATTACTCTTAGTGTTTTATGTTGAGTTCACATTAGTTTTTCGTTCCTCTTTGATGTGCTTTATCTACTGGTTATTATTTCGCTTTTCACTTATTTTCTGGTTCTGGTGATGATATTCTTTGTTTTATGATTTCTATTGAAGGTACTGATAGATTGCTTCTTTTTTTATTCTTGAGCGGATAGTCTTTCGGAAATAGACTCTCTACCCCCGCGGGGTAGTGGTATGGTCTGCGTACATACTACCCTCCTAGACCCCACTAGTGATATCTCACTAGGTCGTTTTATTGTTGTTTTCTTGTTTCGCTGTTCAGTGATGGAGTTTAGTAAGATGACAATGAAATCTTCTCGAAGTTAGAGAAGAAATGGCTATATCATTATAAAGGGAAGAAGACTCTAGAGCTGAAGTTTGCTAGTTACAAAACAAACACGTCAGCTCTAGAGCTGACATTCGCCAGTTACAAAAACAAAAACTGCAGCTCTAGAGCTGAAATTTGCCAATTACAAAACAAAACCTTTAGCTTTAGAGCTGAAGTTCGCCAGTTTAAAAAATAAAAACTTTAGCAATTACAAACAAAAATTTCAGCAAATAGAGAACAAAACTTCAGCTACTATGCTTAAGGTCAGCAATTATAAACAAAAGCTTAAGCACACTTGGTTCAGCACACTTGCTACGTCGGTCCCGTCTACTAGAATGCTAAAGTTTTGCATGATTGCCTTTGCTACTTCTGCACTGTATGCTAAAGTTATGCGAAAAAGTGGGTACTCTTGCAATTGTTTTTGCAAAATGGGCACAAGTTAAAACGTGACCCAAAAAGAGGGTATAGATGCAAATGCCCCGTGGCGTATACCCCCTAGCATCAAGTTGAGTCTTTTATTTCTCAATTGTTCCGCAATCCATATGCTTAAATTTGAGAGTCCATTTGGTTCCAATATTTTTTTTCCTTTTACAGTACCAACTAGTTCCTAAATTGGTTGCTTCTTTTAGACTCTATTAATTCTTCCACTGCATTTGTAGGGCATGAAAGAGCCTTCTAGAACTTTCATTTTCATATTTAAGAGCACCACACATTGGTTTAGATTCAGGTAATCTGCTATGATTCCCGTCTAGATCAATTTTTCTCTTACTCATACCATATTCATCTAGCTCTCACTTGGAACAAGAAGAGAATATTTATATTTGCTTCTATTTGAGGCATGATCACTTTCATTTGCATCTGATGAAGAAGGTGGATCTTTATGAGAAATTAATTCATCATCGCTTAAAAATCCCCCCACTCGAATGAAGAGACCCTGTTTGATCTAATTCCTCAATAATACGAGGAGACAAATCTTAAACTATCTCACCCTTCTTAGAAAATTTATTCCTAAAAATGTGACAACTTTTTATTCAAATTCAGTTACGCTCCCACTATCTTGCATCCTCATGAACAAGTAATCTTTTCAGGCATTAGAGTATCCCATATAGATACACTTGCTTCTTCTCTAACCCAATTTTTTTTGTAACGACCTGGCCGGTCATTTTGATAGTTGTAGTCCCATTTCCCTACTCTTATTCTTCTTTGTGTTCTAAAACTATGTTATGAATTATCGGGTTAGTTGGTTTGGGTCCGAGTGATTTTGGAGTGAGTTGAGACACTTAGTCTCTTATGAGAAAGTTTAAGTTTGAAAAGTTGACATATGTGTAAACGACTTCGAATTTGAATTTTGATGGTTCCATTAGCTCCAGTAAGTGATTTTGGACTTGGGAGCACGTCCAGAATGTGATTTCGAGGTTCGTGTTAGAATTAGGCTTGAATTGGCGAAAGTTTGGCGATTATGGCTGGCAGTGAAAATTTTGATATCGGGGTCGGATTTTCGGAACATGGAGTACGTTCTAGGTGTCATTTATGACTTGTGTGCAAAATTTGAGGTCAGTCAAATGTTATTTGGTAGGTTTTTACAATGTTTGTGGAATTCGGAAATTTAGAAGTTCTTAGTCATGAATCCAGGGGATAATTTGGTGTTTTGATGTTGTTTTTAGTGATTTGAAGGTTCAACCAAGTTCGTATGATGTTATGGGACGTGTTAGTATGATTGGTTGATTCCCAAGGGCCTCAGGTTGATGTCGAGTGATTTACGGAACAAGTTTGGAAATTTGAAGGCTGCTGAAGTTGAACTCAACTATCATAATCGCACATGCGGATGTCTCATTGCAGGTGCTAGCCCGCAAAAGTGAGCAAGATATCGCATATGCGATATTGGAGTATTTGGGCAAAAGGCACATGTGCGATGAAGTTTCCGCACCTGCAATGGTTGCAAATGCAGATTATAGGGCACACGTGTGTGTTTGGACCGCATGAGATGGACTTCACCACTTGCGATGGTCGCAGATTTGGTCAATTGTTTACCGAAATGGAGGCTAGACTTTCAATGATTTTCTACAGAAGTGGAACTTTGTCCGCAGAAGCAGCAAATGATCCACACGTGCGAAAAACCTAGGCATGATATTTAAAAACAAGGGTTCACAATTTTAGTCTTGTTTTAAAATTTTGGACTCAAGCTTAGGCGATTTTCGAGAGGACTTTCATGGGGATTTCAGAGGTAAGCATCTTCTACTCATTTTTTTATTATAAATCTCGTTTTCCCATTTTTTCCCACTTAGAATGTGTGGTGTCGAGGTGAAATTTGGGAGATTAGGGCTTGAGAATAAGAGAGTGAATTTTTGGGTTTTGAGTGACCAAATGAGGTCGAATTTTGGTAAATTTGTTATGGTTATACTCATGAGTAAATGGGCTTTCAGGTTTTATGACTTTTGTCAAATTTCGAGATGTGGGCTGGTTTTGAGCCGATTTCAAATTTTGGCTATGATTTTGTATTTTTCTTATTGAATTGATTCCTTTAACCTATAATGATCGTCTTGTATTGCTTGTGGCTAGTTTTGGGGCGTTCGGCGGCCGAGTTGAGAAGCAACAACATTGAAGAGTAGGATTTTCTTGGTTTAAGGTAAGTAACGCTTTCAAACTTGATTTTGAGGTTCAGAACCCTAAACCATGTGTTATGTGGTTCGTATTGAGGTGTAGCACATGCCAAGTGACGTGCATGCAGGTGTAAACCATGAGAATCGTGACCTGGTTCATTCCATGGCACCATTTAGTGACTCTTTCTTGTTTATATCATGTTGAGGCTTTACATCAATACTATTGGTGTCACGCTCCAAATCTATGGGCATGACTGGCACTCAATCGGGTATCCCCAGTCGAGTGGACCTGGGTGCCTTTCCTATTCCCCATGCATTACCCCACATTATTCAATGTTAGTTAACCAAAAGATACCAAATTTCAATTAAAAGAACGTAGGATTTCTCTTTTATAACCACACATTATGATTAACAGGGGACACCTTTTACAAAACATATATTTGATTAGCAAGAAACATGGTACACAAGTTTACAGCGCCCAAACATAGAATTTTATACATAAGTCCTGACCCACATACCACTGTCTACGGAGCCTCTACGAGAATGGTAGTACAACACTTGCCGGTGATAAGGCCCCGACTATACATTTACCAAAAGATACAAACTCCAAAATACAACAATAAGGGTGGCGTAGGCCACACATGGCCACAGAAGGAAAGGGGCTCACCAAACACGAATACTGCCGATAGAGAGGAGGAGGAGGAGCTACGAACGGTGGACTGGAGTGCTTGCCACAGATCCACCTACAATCATAACACGACTATAGCGCCCCCGGCAAAAGGGACGTCAGTACACTTGAATTATACTGGCATGTACAGTATGAGCTAACTCTGTCCCAAGTAAACTCAAGCCAAATTGCATGAACAAGTATAGAACTGAACAACAATAGTACAAGTAAAACCAGGAAGCAACAACCAAACATTTCAAAACAATTATTCACGTAGTCATACAAAGGGGCAATCAGTGCCCCACAGGTTACAAACTCTCTTGCTGTCTCCTTTCACATTTTCACATTTATCATTTCATGATTCATATACATATAAATAGTGATATTGGATCACATTTTCCTTATTGCCTCATCCACCCTTATTACCTCGGCCACACTTATCACCCCAACCCGCACCTTATTTCACCGTGTTATGGCACGCAACCCGACCCCGCCTGACAGCATTCAATTCACAAAAACAAATAGCACAAAACAAGTACAAGAAATTAACCATGGCACTTTGTTAAAATAATTCCACAACAAGGGTATTAACATCCCACAACTAGCAACACCAATTTTCCTCATGTTCATCAAAGTTGATACACAATTTGGATCATCACAATAATTTTTCACAACTAACCACACACATTATTCCATAATATTTCCATTTCAAGTGTTCCACATTGTTTCCATTTCCATTATTCCACATTGTTTCATTTTTTCATTGTTCCACATTGTTTCCATTCCCGCTAATCCACATTATTTTCGTTTCCGCTGTTCCAATTACAAGTTCCACAACATTCACCACAAGGTACTACCACACAATTTGTACAAGACGAAAGCTTCACAATAATTTTCACATGAATATCAACTATCAACAATTTCACAACTAGCATAGGCGATTTCACGAGGATCACAGTTAGCCATACATACCTGGAATTGAATATCCTCTACTCCAATTCATCAAACAATCAAGAAGGATCAATCTAGTTCATGATTAATACATAGACCTTTAGAATAGGAACTCACAATTTACTATCCAGTTCCCTTTTTAAAAGATTTTTGGATTTTGATGACATGCATGTGGATTTCTAACAAGAATTTTCAAAATCAAAGTATGACACTCTCTCCCCAAACATGAGTTCGAAAGTTAGGGGAAAGGGTTAGGGATTTTACCTTGAAATCAGAGGGGAAGGCAGATGCTCAGGATTTTCCAAGCTTTGATGATTTTTGAAAGACAATTGATGAAGAAATAGCTTTCTCTCTCTAGAACCCTCTCTTCATCTTTCTTATTTTATACAGAAAATGGGTTAAAAATGAGAGATGGGGTGTTTTATTAAAAGAAGGGTCGAGCTTAGAATATTAGAAAATAACTTAGCGAACATGATCTGCGAAGCCTATCTGCGATCGGAGAACTAACATGCGGTCTGCAGAATGGACCACAGAAATGGCTCAAGTTTCAAACCTCTCGGGTTGGGAATGCGGTGACTATGCGGTTCGCATTTGCGTTCTGCGGTCGCAGAATGCTCCACAGAACTGGCCTTTGAATTTCTTCAAGGACAATATGCGATCACTCTGTGGTCCACATATTGATTATGCAATCGCAGATTTGACCACATTTTCAACATCAAAATTTTGTTGCTATCTGATTCATTCTGCGGTAGGAATGCGGTCCGCATAGCTAATCTGCGACCGCATTCTGGACCGCATTTTGACACTTTTCTGGAAAAGTTAATTCTTTCAATTTTTAAAGGCTTAAATCACTACCAAAGGTCCGAACTGCGTTGAGCTACTCTACACATTCATAACACATAATCAATGTAGACACCACGGTTTACTAAGTTCTGAGACAAAATTATTTACGGGACCTTACAATTGGGACCCTTAGTAGTCGTTTCTTGCTGTCATCTCCCTGATTTTATTGATATTCTGTACTCAGTCATATTCATGCATTTCATATCATATCTCAATCTCAATTGTTACTTATTGTCATATCATATCATTGTTCCAGGCTAGTTTTACGACACTGTTGTTGGAAACACGTTCTCAAGGCATTATACTAAACGTGTGTTCATATTTGTAGGTTTTGATGAATGAAAAACTATGCGCAAATTGACATATGATGCGGTCCAAGCACAAGCGCGAAATTGAAATATTACAAGATTCAAGCACAAGACAAAGATCGAGATTAAGTTTTATATGAGTCGGTATTTAATTGTGATCTTGATCCGACAAGTTAAACTCAAGACTTGGCTTCTCTCGTAAAAATACTTTTAACAAATCATGCATATTTAATTTAGAGCAAAATGATTTTAAATAATGCATATTTACTTTTGTCAAAATGATTTTTAAACACGCCTCTAAAATCTGGACTAAGATAATCGATTATGTACTTATGATAATCGATTATGTTTAAGTCAGCTGCTTGGCAATCGATTGTGAACTAATGACAATCGATTGTGTTAAGGCAGTGAGCATCAGATTTTTCAAATCTGCATGACAATCGATTGTGAACCTTATGACAATCGATTGTGATGAGGCAGTGTCCATCAAAGTTTTTCAAAGCTCAAAATAATCGATTGTGAAGCTAATGACAATCGACTGTGAAGAGACAGTGTCTATCAGATTTTTCAAAGTCACAAAATAATCGATTGTGAACTTATGACAATCGATTGTGTTGAGGCAGTGTCCTCCAGACTTTTTCAAAGTTATTAAATAATCGATTGTGAACTTATGACAATCGATTGTCAAGAGGCAGTGTCTAAATTGATTTTTCAAGACTGATATATAGTCGATTGTTAACTTAGTATAATCGATTGTATAACTGACCGTTGCCAAAATATTTTCAAATACCGTCAGGTAATCGATTATTGATTTCCTATAATCGATTGTTTTAATTAAAATCTGAAAAGGATTTTTTGACCGTTGCTGAGTAATCGATTGTAGATTGTTGACAATCGATTGTTTTACGTAAAATCTGGAAAGGATTTTTTGAACGTTGCCAGTAATCGATTATTGATCTTATATAATCGATTGTTATGCGTAAAATCTGGGATTGATATTTGGAAGAACTGGCAAACAATCGATTGTAGTAACTTGACAATCGATTGTCACTGAGTAATTTCAGCAACTCTTAATTGGCAATTAGGCAACGGTAATACAAGGTTTTTCAACTATAAATACAGCTTCAATTCTGTCTTTTAAGCACAACAACATACAACAACTGATCATACAATTGCTAAAGCTTGCATACTTTATTGCTTATCATTTTATATTCATTACATAAGCTTTTGAGAGCCAAATTCTTGTCAAAAGTTGTTGCGATCTTGAGCGTATTCTTTTTACTCATATCTACTCTTAAAGGAGTGTCTTGTTTGAGTGCTAAGTGTTTTTTTGTACACTTGAAGGGAAGTGTTAGTCCCTTGTGTTGTAAGAAGGAACTTGTGTTTCCTTGGTTGAAGTCTTGGAGTGTTGTATCTCCGAGCAAATGAATGGGTCCCAAAGTCCGAAGATGAATACGATGCGGATGATATCCGAAAGGTGCAAAATAATGCTAAAGCTATTAATTTATTATATTGTGCTGTAAATGCTGATGATTACAGGAAGATATCTTGTTGCACAACGGCGAAGAAAATGTGGGACAAGCTGGAAATTACGTACGAAGGTACGGACCAGGTAAGGGAAGCTAAAATTGATTTCCTAACCCATGCATATGAATTGTTTCACATGAAGGAAGGTGAAAAGGTCGATGAGATGTTTGAACGATTTTCAAAAATCGTAAATGATTTACATGCTCTTAAGAAGACCTTCACGGATAAGGAACTTGTCCGAAAAATTCTCCGAAGTCTCACTCAGGAATGGCGATCCAAGGCCGATGCGATTCAAGAATCCATTGGCATTACAAATGTCACCATCGACGCATTAAGAGGTAATCTTAAAACATATGAATCTACTATACTTAATCCTCTTGTTGATGATCAAAGGTAGCAAAGAATTGCTCTCAAGGCAAGCACAAGCCAACCTCAAAATGATGAGGACGGAGACAACGAGTTCGGACTCGTTATCAAGAGATTTCAAAAGTTCATGCGAAAAGAGTATGAACGAAAGAACAAAAATCAAGGAGATCAAATAAAGTGCTATGAGTGCGGAGAAACCGGGCACATTAAATCAAATTGCCCAAATGCTAAAAAGGAGAAGAAACCCTTCAAGAAGCAAAGAGCATACATATCTTGGGGAGGCAACTCCAGTGACGAGTCAAGTGAGGAAGAAGAAGACGAAGCCGCAAATCTTTGTCTTATGGCACAAGAAGACAACAAAGAAGAGGTATGTCAAATTTCTTCCAAAAATTTCTTTTCCCTTGAAGAAATGCAAAATGCTTTTGATGAGTTGTATAGCGAATTTATTAGAGCTTCAAAAACTGTTAAGAGTATAAAAGAAAATGCTTCTTTAAAAGAAAAAGATTTTCAAAAACAACTCTCTCTTAAAGAAAAGGAATTGGAAAAACTGATTTTAGAAAATGAGAAGTTGAAAGACGAAAACAAATTTTTTGGCAAGAGAAGCGCCGACAAGCCTGAAAGTTCTAGAAATTGTACTTCTTGCATGCATCTCAAAAATGAAGTAGAAAGGCTTAAGGGCACCTTAGATAAGTTTAACTCTTCTCATAAAAATTTGAATGAAGTGCTTGTTAATTTGAAGTCGATCAAGCATGGCATAGGTTTTAGAAACGAGCCTAAAGAGAAAGTTGAAGCCAACCCCCAACCACCTAAGGCTCAACCTAGGATAAATAAAACAAATGCTCATCCTAGATACAACAAACCTAGAAATGGTTTTCATCAATCGCAACCTAGAAATAATCATGCTAGAAATAATGCACATTCTAGGCCAAACATTAGAAAGAGTTTTGAGCCTTTTAGAACACCTAGAAATGACTTCCAACCTAGAAACAACTATTCTAGAAATGATGCATATCCTAGAACAAATGGTAGGAGAAATGTTTTTCATGATTTGCGCAATAGCTATATTGTCAAGAATAGAGAAAATGAATTTCGTCCGTCCAATTACTATCAACCTAGAAGGATGAATAATCCTAACGTGACTTGTCATTATTGTAGACGAATTGGACATATTGCTCCTGCTTGTTTTACACGACATAGACATAACACTCAATCACATCACTATGATTTGCCTAACCCCCAAGGACCCAAAATGGCATGGGTACCTAAAACTCATTAATTTGTTTTGTAGGTATGTTTGAAGGGATCAAATGTACTGTGGTACCTTGATAGTGGATGCTCCAAGCACATGACGGGAGACAAATCCAAATTCCTTCAACTAGAACACAAGGAAGGGGGAAGTGTTATTTTTGGTGATAACAACAAAGGAAAGATTATCGGCATCGGATCGGTCGGTAAGGATGGAATTTCTTCCATTAAGCATATATTACTTGTGAAAGGTTTAAAACATAATCTCTTGAGCATAAGTCAATTATGTGACAAGGGAAATCTTGTTTTATTTGATTCGGATGAATGCTTAGTTTTTAGACGTAGCGATTTTAAAATTATCCTTCGTGGTTTTAGAATGGATAACATTTATATGGTTGATCTTGCAAATTCTTCACCCGAATATGTAAATTGTTTAATGAGCAAAGAGAATGATTCTTGGTTATGGCATCGTAGAGTAGCTCACATCAACATGCATCTTTTGAACAAATTGGTTTCACAAAATTTTGTCGTTGGTCTTCCAAATTTGGAATTTGAAAATGACTCTATTTGTGATTCTTGTCAAAAAGGGAAGCAAACAAAAGCATCTTTTAAATCGAAAAACATTGTTTCAACTACTAGACCATTGCAATTGCTTCACATGGATTTGTTTGGACCATCTCGCATTGAAAGTCTTGGTAGAAATCGTTATGCCTTTGTTATTGTTGATGATTATTCCAGATTTACTTGGACTTTATTTCTTGCCCATAAAAGTGATGCTTTTCAAAATTTTAAATATTTTCTTAAACGTATTCAAAACGAAAAGGAAACAACCGTCACTTCAATTAGAAGTGATCATGGGGGAGAGTTTGATCACAATCTCTTTGAGGACTTTTGTGACGAACTCGGTATCGAGCATACCTTTTCCGCTCCACGAACACCACAACAAAATGGGGTGGTGGAAAGGAAAAATAGGTGTCTCGAAGAGATGGCTAGAACCATGCTCGAAGAGGCTAAGATTCCCAAACATTTTTGGGCGGATGCCGTGAGTACCTCATGCTACATTTTAAATAGAGTAGTCATAAGGCCAATACGCATGAAAACCCCTTATGAACTCTACAAGGGAAGGAAACCAAATATCTCCCATTGTAGAGTATTCGGTTGTAAATGTTTTATTCATAACAATGGAAAAGATCAATTGGGAAAATTTGATGTCAAATCCGATGAGAGAATTTTTATTGGGTATTCTTCGCATAGCAAAGAATATAGGGTATTTAATAACATAACCCAAACTGTGGAGGAATCCCCTCATATTGTGTTTTCCGAAAGTAATGCTCGCTTGGCGAGAGAGGATTCTTGTTCTGATCTTGCAGGTATTTTAAATAGTTTAAAAGACAAAGTACAAGAAGAAACTCCTAAGGAAATTCAAGATGAAATCTTGGAACAATCAACGGATGAAATGCCACAATTGGAGAAAGAAACGAAAATGCCTAATGAGTGGAGGACAATCAAAGATCACCCTCTCGAACAGGTAATGGCGACGTCAGAGAAAAGGTAAGTACCCGAAACTCTCTTAAGAACACCTCAGGACACACTTCTTAAGAGATCACGTTCTCATTGCATTATTTCGCTACAAATTACTAACTTGAGCGTCGGAGACGTCTAATTCACTTTTGCAGGTATTGCCCTAAAGGCAGGGGGAATTATAAAGAAATGGCATAGAACAATCGATTGTTACAGCAAATAATCGATTATTTTACTGTGCGGACAATCGATTAGCAAGTATCACTAATCGATTATTTATATTTGATGCCTATTATGCATTTGTGTTTAATAATCGATTTTTTAACTGTATAATCGATTATCGTCTCAGCCATTCAGTACTGCTTTCCTAAAACAATCGATTGTTTCATAAATATAATCGATTATTTTCCGAGTCTGAAAATCACCGTGCTCACTGTATTACAACAATCGATTATCATAATTCAACAATCGATTATTTTTTGTCAGAAATTCAAATATTTGTTACCGTTTGGGCTCTGCAATCGATTTTGTGTCAGTTTCGAGTTCAAGTCAAAATCTGCTCAACAATCGATTATTTCGTGTCAACAATCGATTGTCTAACGGTCAATGCAATTTATTTTTACCGTTTCTGACTGTTTTGGCTCATAAATTTCTGCAGATTTTCATCATAAATGAAATGCCATTCTTCCCATTATAAATAGACATCATAAGTCTTCAATTTTATTCACTCAAGCATCAATCTTTGCTCCCAAACTTTCAAAAAAAATCTTCCAAGTTTCTTACAAAGTTCATTACTACTTTTTGGAAATGTCGGGCAGACACTCTAAACGTTCCCGTTCAGGTAGACAAGGTGCATCTTCTTCTGCTCCTCCACCTCCAACTTTCCCTTATCAAGATGGGTCTATTTTACAATTCAATACTGAAACCGAGCTTACTAGATTTTTGACAAAATTCGAAAAGCGTGACATTCTTCCTCCTCGCTTTTCAACAAGCAAGTATCTTGAATCATATGCCCCTGCTGCAAAGATGCTTAAGGAATGTCAACTTCTTGACTTCTTATATCTTACCTATCCTTATATTAATCCTCCATTGATTCAAGCGTTTTACTCAAACCTTCATGAGGATGGCGATGGTGAGCTTGTGTCAAATATTAATGGTGTTCAAATTCTTTTGTCCAATGAAAACTTGCATTCCATTGCCCATCTTCCTCGACGTGGAGAAAACATTACTCGCTACATTAGAGAGCCTGGCGCCTTATTTGATGAGAAAACTCTCCTAAACCAAATAGGTCTTGCATCTTATGATCCTAATCTATCTACTCGTCGCCCTACTATCACGGGAATGCTCCCCGAGTATCGTTTGATTTTCTATTTCATCACCCGAGTCCTCAAGCCTCGGAAGCATAATCATAGCACTCTTTCCCAAGAGGACGCTAAGCTCATGCATGCCATTATAACCGGAGCTCACATCAATTGGTGTAAGTTCGTCAAAATTCACATGCGTGATGCCATAGGAGATGATAGACCTATTCCCTATGCCCTCCTTACTATGAATTTTCTTGAAGCTTCTGGATTCAACACTTCCATCGGTCCTCTCAAAAAGAGCACCAAGAAGTGGGAAATTTCAGAATCCTCGTTTCCCCATGACGGCGATCATGTAGCTCCTGCTCCTCCTCCAACTCGTCGATCGCGTTAGCCTCAAGAACCTTCTCTTCAATCCATTTCCGACCAAATTGCTTCATTGACCACCTCTGTCGGTCAATTGACACATGAGATCCATGGATATTTTGACCATGTTCATTATCCATATGCCGGTCTTGTTCCCTATGAAGCAGTGCCGGATGATGAGGCGGGAAATGATGATGAATAATTTCTTTATTTGTTTTTCCATTTTATTGTTCTATTTTTATTGTTCCCGTTATGTAACCGTTTTTTTTAAATAAACAAGTTTTTTGATTATTCTATATTTTTTTTGCTAATGGCAAAAGGGGGAAGATAACGGGTATGCACTCTCACTCAATACTTATCGACATAAATTGAGGGGGAATTCATATATTGAGGGGGAACAAATTGCATATCTATATACTTGTTGCATATCTTTACTTCTCTTGAATCGTCATTATGAATTGCCTAATATGCATATCCCGCTTAAAGTTTGCCATTATCAAAAAGGGGGAAATTGTTGGAAACACGTTCTCAAGGCATTATACTAAACGTGTGTTCATATTTGTAGGTTTTGATGAATGACAAACTATGCGCAAATTGACATATGATGCGGTCCAAGCACAAGCGCGAAATTGATATATAACAAGATTCAAGCACAAGACAAAGATCGAGATTAAGTTTTATATGAGTAGGTATTTAATTGTGATCTTGATCCGACAACTTAAACTCAAGACTTGGCTTCTCTCGCAAAAATACTTTTAACAAATCATGCATATTTAATTTAGAGCAAAATGATTTTAAATAATGCATATTTACTTTTGTCAAAATGATTTTTAAACACGCCTCTAAAATCTGGACTAAGATAATCGATTATGTACTTATGATAATCGATTATGTTTAAGTCAGCTGCTTGACAATCGATTGTGAACTAATGACAATCGATTGTGTTAAGGCAGTGAGCATCATATTTTTCAAATCTGCATGATAATCGATTGTGAACCTTATGACAATCGATTGTGATGAGGCAGTGTCCATCAAAGTTTTTCAAAGCTCAAAATAATCGATTGTGAAGCTAATGACAATCGATTGTGAAGAGACACTGTCCATCAGATTTTTCAAAGTCACAAAATAATCGATTGTGAACTTATGACAATCGATTGTGTTGAGGCAGTGTCCTCCAGACTTTTTCAAAGTTATTAAATAATCGATTGTGAACTTAGGACAATCGATTGTCAAGAGGCAGTGTCTAAATTGATTTTTCAAGACTGATATATAATCGATTGTTATTTTAGTATAATCAATTGTATAACTGGCCGTTGCCAAAATATTTTCAAATACCGTCAGGTAGTCGATTATTGATTTCCTATAATCGATTGTTTTAATTAAAATCTGGAAAGGATTTTTTGAACGTTGCTGAGTAATCGATTGTAGATTGTTGACAATCGATTGTTTTACGTAAAATCTGGAAAGGATTTTTTGAACGTTGCCAGTAATCGATTATTGATCTTATATAATATTATTGTTATGCGTAAAATCTGGGATTGATTTTTGGAAGAACTGGCAAACAATCGATTGTGGTAACTTGACAATCGATTGTCACTGAGTAATTTCAGCAACTCTTAATTGGCAATTAGGCAACGGTAATACAAGGTTTTTCAACTATAAATACAGCTTCAATTCAGTCTTTTAAGCACAACAACATACAACAACTGATCATACAATTGCTAAAGCTTGCATACTTTATTGCTTATCATTTTATATTCATTACATAAGTTTTTGAGAGCCAAATTCTTGTCAAAAGTTGTTGCGATCTTGAGCGTATTCTTTTTACTCATATCTACTCTTAAAGGAGTGTCTTGTTTGAGTGCTAAGTGTTTTTTTGTACACTTGAAGGGAAGTGTTAGTCCCTTGTGTTGTAAGAAGGAACTTGTGTTTCCTTGGTTGAAGTCTTGGAGTGTTGTATCTCCGAGCAAAGGTTGTTGAGGCTTGTGTCCTCAAGGGCTAACGGTTTGTTAAGCACCCGTAAGCTTAACAAGTTAGTGGAAATCTCGAGAGAGTCTCTCGGGGACTGGACTAGCCACGGGTTGTGGTGAACCAGGATATATCGGTGCGTTTGTTCTAATTTATTTACTTATCGCACTTATTTATTTCCTGCAATTTTTAAATTCCGCAAGTTTACGCTAATTTTATTAAAATGCTATTCACCCCCCCTCTAGCGTTAAGCGTATTATCTAACAACTGTGAGCCCGTGGCTGAGACTAGAGAGTGATGACTAAGTGAAACCGAGGGCCTGATTATGAGTGACGGTTATGGGATCGGGCTGCAAACCGCAGCAGTTGTATTGATTTGTGATAGCGCTTGGGTTGAAGGAGCCCCTCCGGAGTCTGTATACACCCCCACTGAGAGCGGTTGATATTATTATTTGGAGATGGATCTTATCCAGGAGGCTGGATTAGCGTCTGTCCTCAGTACTGGAGACTGATGATTAGTGAGCCATATATAAAATCGAGTGGTTGTGACGTCATTATTATTAATTGGAGATAAATCTTCTCCATCGGGCTATAATGGCCTTCTTGAGTACTGAGTGACTGCTGTCAGAGATGTATATAATCTAGGATGGATCTTCCCTCAGCCGTATGAGCCATATATAGTATTGAGTGGATGAGTATTTGAGAGTGTGAGAACATGAGATATTCAGCATAATGCAACACATAAAGCATGTGGCATGTAGGTGTAACAGAGTTTATTCGTTACCTTGTTCGTATCTGATCTATTTTACTGTTTTAGTTGCCTATTAAATTGAAAGCAGGCCTACGTTTCTGCACATTCATCTCTACTATTTCTATATTGGCTAAGTTTGTTACTACTTTTTAGTCTACTGTTTGGACTCATTTGTTACTAAGTTGGTGTACTCTCGTTGCCACCTGTATCTTATGTGCAGATTCAGGCACTTTTGGTCCTAGTGGTAGTCGTTGATCGAGTCTTTAGGCTTTAGGAGACTATAGAGGTGTCTGCACGGCGTTTGTAGGCATTTGCTCTCCTTCTTTATCTCCTGATGTATTTTGTTCCTTTAAATATGTCCTCTAGACGCTCATGTATTTAGTGACACCCCGATTTTGGGCAGTTGTATCGTAATTTGGATTTTATTATGTTTTAAAAATGTTCCATATTGATTTATCGCTTCCTTATTTATTGTTTTAAATATTATTGCGGTGTTGGATTATTGAGTTGATGCTGGCATAGTTCCACGATAAGCTCCATCACGAAGAGTCGAGTTTCGGTCGTGACATTTCCATGAGAGGATTGTTTACTTTGGATGCACATCCTAATGTCTCAAAACACTTTAGGTTAGTTCCCTATTACTCATCTCATGTGAAATAAGTGTAATTGATATTTTTGGCACATGGTCATAAACATAGGCAACAATCAATAATGCATCTCCTTAATAGAAAAAACAATTTTTTTGAGCCATCATCGATCTTACTATTTGAGGAGATTCTATCTCCTTCTCTCTGCAACATCACTTTTTTGTAGTCTTAGGAATGATTAACTGATGTATAATTTATTTTACACTATAAAAACTCGTTTAATTAACTATTAGCCATATTCACATATTTCTTAAAGCAACTTATTGCCATAGATTAATGTGACACTGTGATGACCCAAAAGGTTATCACTTATTTTTTTAAATAAATTTTGTGTTTCGAGTCCTTAAAAACCTCTTTCGATATTACCTTGATTTGCGTGCACAGTCAGGGCGCATAGTCAAAAAGCTTTTTTATGAAAATTTGTGAAAATATTAAAAATTTGACTGAAAATGCATTTAAGTTGACTTCAGCCAACATTTTAGGTAAATGAACCTGGACCCGTAATTTGATAGTCCCGGAGAGTCTGCAAAAAATATGGGACTTGGGCGTATGCTCGAAATCGAATTTTGTGGTTCCGAGTCCGAGAAATAAATTTTTTAAAAGAAATTGTTTTCTCAAATATGTAAAGGTTTTTGAAAGTGAAATATTATGTGAAATCTATGGTATCGGGCCCGTATTATGGTTCTGGAGCCCGATACATGTTCAATATGATTTATATGTATTGTCGGTAATGTTTTATAAGAAACAGGTTCCATTTGACATGATTCGGACCTTAAATGCAAAATTTTGATATTTAAAAAAGTTTTGAGAAATTTTATTGATTTTGAGGTTTAATTCATTATTTATGAGGTTATTTTGACAATTTGATTGCACTGATAAGTTCATATGGTGTTTTTGAGTTAGTACGTATGTTTGGTTTGGAGTTCCGAGGGCTCAGTTGAGTTTCGGAAGGTTTTGAACTCATAAAAAGTTGCAGGTTTTTCAGTTTCTACTGTTCTGGTATTTTCTTCTTCGAGTTTGCGGAAGGAACCTTGCGAATGCGATGAGTTATTCAAACTGAAGGAAGTTTCCTTCTATGCGAACGTGAGACCCAGGTCACGAACGCGAAGCTTAGGGGGGGTCTTCCCTTCGCAAACACGAGCCTGGTATCACGAACGCGAAGGCTTATGAGCCTGGGAAGGGGGAGGGGGTATTATACCCTACACCAACACAACTATTTGGACGCGAATGTGAATGCTCGAGGAGTTAGTGCTTCACGAACACGAGCCCATTTTCGCGAACGCGAAGGTTTCTCATGGTTAATTCTTCACGAACGCGATAAGCCTATCGTGAATGCATAGACCTCAATTCGCCCTGTGATTTTAAGTTCAAATACATAATGTATTGCGGGAGTTTCGCCATTTTTCATAAACATCTTATTCTCCACACCTCTTGGGCGATTTTTGAAGAGGAACTTCACCATAACTTCATAGTTATGTAATCCTAAGCTCTTTTTCTTCTATTTTTATCAACATCCACTAGATTTCTAGGCCTAAAATATGAGATTAAGGGTAGAAAATTAGGAATTTGGGTGGAGTTAGGGATTTTTGATTATTTGGGAATCTGGACTCGTTTTGGGGTCGGATTTTAAAACAAAAATTATATTCGGGCTTGTGGATGAATGGGTGATTGGGTTTTGGTCCGAACCTCGTACTTTGACGAAGCAGGCCCGGAGCTAATTTTTGACTTTTTGCGGAGAATGATGGGAATGCTATAATTAAGCATTGAAATTGGATTTTTAGCGTTTACTGATGTTATTAAGTCGATTATGTCTATATTCAATTGATTTGGAGCCAAATTCAAAAGGAAAAAGGTGTTTGAGGCTTGACTTTTCCGTGGAAGTTCATGGTAAATGTTCGGTCTAACTATAGCTTGAGGGATTATGAGTTGTGTCCTATTTCCTATTTGCTTCTTGTTGAGTAGGACTTATAATAATGGTAACACGTATCTATACATTGGTGTCAAGCATGACCGTGAGTATAAATAGTATATTATTGTGTGCTTAAATAATAATACGGATGCTTAAATTGATGATTCTCGATATTGAGCAAGAATTATGATTGTTCTCATGGAAATTGCTTATGATTGAGTATTGGTGTTATGGCTATTTCTCCCTTGCCAGGACATATTTACTTATACTTTTGATTCTCTTGTCGGGATAGTGTAGTTCTTTATTATCCATTGCTGGGACTCTTGTTATGATTGTTTTTGATTGTATGTTTGGATCGAGTTTCGTGCTGCATCAATGTTATATCTGGATCGAGTTGCACGCCACAACAATAATATAAATAGATCGCGTTGCACGCTGCAATAATGATATAAATGGATCGGGTTGCACGCCGCAACAATGATATAGTTGGATCATGTTGCATGCCTCAACAGTGATAAATAATAGAGATCGGTTTGCGCGCCGCAACAATGTATTATTGAATGTTGTAGATCTTAAATTGTTCTCTTATATATTCTCTTAAATTACTGCTGGGGTCGATATTTTCCCCACAGCATGTACCCTTTCCCATCTTTATTTGTTTATTTCTATTTAATTTTCCGCTACATATTATATAACTGCACATGTTTATATAGAGTCTGGTCCTAGCCTCGTCACAACTTCGCCGGGGTTAGGCCATGCGCTTACCAGTACATGGGGTCAGTTGTGCTGATGCTACACTCTGCACTATGCGTAGATCTCGGAACATCTTTCAGATAGTAGCACTTGGGGAGGGTGCCTCTAGTCTAGCTAGAGATCCTGAGGTAGTCCTGCAGGTGTCAGCAGGCCCGATGTTCTCTTCTGTCTTATTATATACTTTGTTTTCATTTGATTTCAAGGCAGATTGTATTTCTTTCAAACATTTGGTGTAGCATTTGGTGCATTAGGACACTTAAGAGGTGTTTTAGATTTAGAAACCAAATATTAGGGTAAGGGCTAGAAATTATTCTGAGGGGAAGGTGTTAGGAACTTCTCAGGATCCACAAGTGTGGTTCCCAGTCATGTTACAATTATGACTTTATATTAACACGTAAGCAATTAAGGCTCAAATAAGAACTTGCATATAACATTGCAAATAAGTTGAAACTTGTGAAAGTAAGTGGAGAGGGCAGAATTTTATGAAAAAAAGATTAAAAGAGGTTTGCAAGAGGAGATAAAAGCAAGTAAAAGGAAGAGGGTTCTAGGTTTATGATTAATATGGATAACATCAATGCAATATCCAGCAATCACTGCTCAGAAGAGGGGTCGCACGTTATATTAGTGCAACAGTCATCATATCCATATTCTATCCTTCCCACCCCATTAAGGTATTAAAGCACGGAATAGTATCATGACTTATTGCATGCTATTACGCGTCCCAATCCTGTCAGTATCGGAGGCATTTGGGACTACTAATCCTAAAGAGGGGAGGGAGTTTTGGCTTTTCAGATTTTAAAAGGTTAAAAGTCTATGGTGACAGAGAAAACATATAAGACAGTTATGGAACCACATAACAATTAAAAGGCTCAAATAAACCTCCTCAAGCTAGAAAAAAAAACATAGAGTTTAACATGTCTTACATGCACTGGTAAGGTCTGAACTTAAGCATCAAGGTAGACTGATTTATCATATATTTTAAGATAAGAAGTAAAAATTGGACTTGCCTGCTGGTTGTAATTGTAAAAGACTGATGCAGTTATAAACTATTACCCTAAGGCTTGCCTAGGCGTTAACCATAACCTATAGTCATGATATCTAACAATTTTAGAAAAATAAAGAGAGTAAACTGATTGCAGAAAAGATTTGTTAGTTACGAAGGCATAAATTTTGCCAGTGTTTAGACGTTACTGCTATAAATTTTAGACGAGTTAGTGATTCAAGTTTAGTTAAAAGCTCCTATAGACATGCTTTCTAGGTGTTACTAATTTTGAACACTATTCTTGCTTATGCAGAAATCCTCTAGGCTTAATTAGTTATTTAAATTCTATAATAGGTTTGCTTAATGACGGATGAAAAATGCAGAAAGTCCTATATGCTTGGTGTCTATATGAAGATGCAGAATTTTAGAATCGACCTACAGGCATGGAATCTATTATAAAATTGCAGAAAACCCTATAGACATAATATCTATATGAGAATGCAGAAAATCTTGTGGACATGGTATCTATGTGAGAATGCAGAGTTTAAGTGATTTATAAAATGTAGAACTTTGGAAATAGTGATCCCTATAGACATGATATCTAGATGAGATGCAGAATTTTATAAATGATAACCTTTATAGGCATGATATCCACCCCTTTCATGCATAATTCACCACCCTTTTTCACTAGCCGGCCCCAAATTTTATTACAAGATTATTACTGACAAAATTAATCAAAATAAATAAAATACATCCAGAGTAAGAATTCCAACCAAGGAGAGCTTAATTCAGACTCCTAGTCTGATATGTTTAATAAACCAACTCCCAAAGATCAAGATTCCATAGCCTTCTCTAATTTGGGATGTGTCAAAGTTCCAAGGAGTTTCTAGATCTCCAGGCAATGCTTAAACCCAAATATTATTGCAGAATTGAATTAAAATGCAATGTGGAAAAGCCAGCCCTCAAATGTCCAAGTTTAGAGGCAACTCAAAGGTCCCCAGGAAGGGCTCATAGAGGGGGTAGAACTTAGAATATAGGAGTAAGTGTAGGTGCAATAGAGGGGAATTAGGGAATGCCAAGGCAGGTTGACGGTCATGCCCAACAACTGGAATGCTGGCATACCCCTAACCAGCCTGTCAGCTAATAATTAAAGAGTTAGGACCTATTGAAGGTCAGGATGTACCATGGACAACAATTTGGATACGGCCAGGCTACACCTTAACTCAACCCACATAAAGAGATGTGATACGGGAAATTGAAAGATCCTAGGATCCAAAGGATCCAGTTTTAATTTATGGACAATAACTTTGTGTATTTCCATGTCCTAAACCACAGCTCAAGTACATAAAAAAGGTATGGGGAATGCGATTCATTGCAGTAACAGAGAGTAAGACATAAGCATACGATCATAGAAATTGAACTCTATAAAGCAGTAAAGTAGGAATGAACATAAAAGCTTGCAAGTAAATACATTGAGGTTGATACTAGAATCAAAAGTAGGACATACCAGTTTCAGGAAAAAAATTGAAAGCAGAAGTTTTTGTAATCCAATTGTGAGCAAGCGATGCAAAATATCATTCGGAGAGAGTAAAGAGTGCAAAAGAGTTTGTGATTCAAAAATCAGTGAATGATGAGATTGAAAGTATAGAAGGGAAGGCCCTTTTTATATGCAACAAGTAAGTAAGAAAAGGTAGGGAAAATAACCTTGAAAATCAATTTCGCTTTAATTAAAGGACTTTGATTTCCAGCGGGTAAAGATAATTAAGGAACGGGTCAATCAAAATATTTTCCCAAGCAGTACAATAATGGGTAAATATATAAAAGATATTTAAGGTAAAAGTCTAGTTGAACTTGATTTGTTGAAAACAAGGAAAGGGAATAAGTAAAACAACCAGTAAGAAAATCAAGTTCAAAGCTTTTTTCGAATGAACCAAGCAAGAAAAATGGTAAATGAAAGTTTAATTAGGGGAAAATCAGTAACAATCAAGTAAGCAACATTAAAGAGATTCAGAATCAATTAATAGTTTGCAAAACCTTTGAAAGAGTTCTCATATATAAAACACATAGACATGTCAAGCAAGAAGGATGTGATGATAATTACGAAAAACAAGCAAGAAAGTTTCAAAATCACAAACACAAAAGAAGTTCAAATTCAGTTCATAGACTCAGAGTGAGTATAAGAATTCAAGGTTTCAAAGTAGAACCCCCGTCCCAACACAAAATCAAACTTGCCAAAGAAACCCCCCAAATCCTAGGGTTTCAAAACTCAAATTTGACACAGAGATGAGAAGGCAAACTATTAAAACACACTCAGAGACATTTTTCGTAGTCTCATGAGAAAACATACAAACAAATAGCAGGTTCAAGGAAAATAGGGAGGGGATTCGTATATGTTGTTTCGGTCAATTAGAAGGTGCAGAAGTAGCTAGACTTGAATGCGCACACAGAACACAGAAACTGATTTAATGTATAGAGAACAAGTTGTAACAAAAGATTGGAACTTAATCAAGTTCAGGAGATAAAGAGGTAGTGTAATATTAAGGAAATAGTCGGTAAAACATACTTGGAAAGAGTTCAGACAAGTCTAGTAAATAAAGGATTAAAACTCACTAAAACATACATCAAAGGAACACACAAGACGGACGTGAGAGAACATGAAACCACCAGAAGAAGGAACGACGAACAATAGAAAAACCACATAACACAGTAAACATAAGAACACATGAAAAAGCATGTGAGTCAGAAAAAAATAAACAAAAACATAGCATGGTTCGATTCACACCAAGAAAAGAAGAAGAAGAAGAGTCAATATTTTTAAGAACCTCTTCAGAAACCTTAATCGAAAAGAGTAATTTTTGAAAGAGAATCGTAGAAAACGTTTAAGAAACTTAAACAAAGTGCAAACATTTAGTATATCTAAATAAAATAATTAGAGAGAACCTCGAGTAATTAGGGTATCAGAAGAAACCTAAACGAGAAAGTCTTGGAAAAGCCCGATCTAAGTCAGATGTAGTCAGAAACAGGTTTAGAAGACCATGAGCCACCGGAGCAAGGTCGGAGATGGCTAGAATCTTCAAATCGGTGAAGGTATGAGAGAGTTCCATCAAGGTCGCACCTCGAGCCTTTGAGAAACCACGGTTTAAGGGTGAATAGAGGTGAATTCAGGCCGTCTATGTCCTGAGAAGCCACAGAGCCCAGTGAAAGCACGATGGAATAAGGTGGGATGCGTCTAGGGTTCCGGAGAACCTTGAGAGAGTTTTGGAGAGAGTTTGGGATTCAAGGGTGGCTGAATGGTGGAAATGAGGGCATTATGGTAGGTTGTTAAGTTTAATTATGGAAGGGTGAGTTATGGCCGTTGATCTTGAATGATCAACGGTCCAGATTTGAGAAGGTAGGTGGGAATCGGGTAGGATCAGTTCGAATGGGGCTTGGGTCGTGTTTCAGCTAAAATTGGGTTAGGGAAATGGGGTCCAATTTTGGGCTACAATTGAAAGCCAATTTAGCTGTATGTTAAATAGCCACTTTTCCCTATTTCATTTTATATAAACAGGGGAAATGATTTTAAATGAAAAATTAAAAGTTCTGAACCAATTAATAACAATAAATATGAATTAAAACATACTGGAACTAAATTTGCAATTATAAAATACTATTAATCGAAAATAGGCTATAATTACAATTATAACAATTTAAATTTAAAAAAATACCAAATAAATTTGTGAAAATATGAAAAAATCACCTTATTATATTTTTCTATAATATGATAATAAAATTAGTTATATACTAAAAATGATAATGTTGGAAATATTATTGGATTTGTCATTACTAAATTAGACAATAAATTGGTTTTGAAAATCCTTAAAAACTTGGGGAAAATACCAAAATAGTTGGGTATGCTTATATATGTATATGTATGTATGTATATATATATATATATATATATATATCTGTGTGTGTGTGTGTGTGTGTGTGTGTGTGTGTGTGTGTGTTATATTAAAAGTATTTTGAGTATAAAAATACCTAGAGAAAAATTGGGTATCAACAGCTGCCCTTCTCTACCCAGGAAGGATGAAAGAGTTATCAGGTAAAGATAGGATGGCCAATTTTGACCGAAAGAGGCGATTTGTAAATAATTTGACCAAACTATGGCTCTTGAGCTACCTACATATCCCTAGTTTTACAGGAATCAGGCCATATGTAGTTCAGGATCCATAGATGAAATATGCCGATGGAGATTTTGCTAAGAATGAACGAGATGTTTTGGTGGAGAAGGATGGTTAAAGTCTTATAGGCTGCGAGAACCGGAGTGGGATCGCCCCTGCTGAGACGGTCATTGCTAGTCGGTGTACCTGCAAGTAGGCAATACCATATATTGTACATAAATTTAAACGTGATGCAAGTTACCGTTTGGACCATGAATGTTGTATTTGGATGGTTAGGATGACGTCCTCGAACCAGGATGTCTTGGACCATGAAGCGTATGATAAAGGATTTGAAGGCTATGAAATGATGTTCTCGGGCTATAAGGATGATGCCTTTGAATAATGATATACAAAGATACAACGGGGTCCTCAAGCCATGGCATGACTTCTTGGGCTATGAAAATGGTACCTTCGATCATTGACGCCTTTGGACAATTTGGCGATCTTTATGCACATAAAATGCAGGAGGTGACGATCTTTTGGCCAATGCAAAATAGTGGTGGTGATATTTCTGCCATGCAAGATTGAGGTGGAAAATTTTCAGCCCTGCAGAGGAAATAAAGTGGCGATATTTCAGCCGATGCAAGATTTAAATAAAAGTGCCGATCTTTCAGATGAGGTAAGATGGAGACAAAGCTTTGTCTCAGAAGGTAGAATGGTAGCCTTGTGCAATGCAAGGCAACGCAGGATAGGTAGCCTTATGCAATGTAGGATGGAGACTAATCTTAGTCTCGGAAGGCTGAAAGGTAGCCAAGGTAGCCTTATGCATTGCAGGGTGGAGATAGAGCTTAGTCTCGGAAGGTAGAAAGGTAGCAAAGGTAGCCTTTTGCAATGCATAATGGAGGCAGAGCTTAGTCTCGGAAGGCAGAAAGGTAGCCTTATGCAAAAATATAGATGGAGACAGAGCTTAGTCTCGGAAGGCAAAAAGGTAGCCTTATGTAATTCAAAGAACTGCAAGATGGAGACAGAACGTAGTCTCGTAAGGCAGAAAGGTGGCCTTATGGAATACAAAGAAATGCAGTATGGAGATAGAGCTTAGTGTCGGAAGGCATAAAGGTAGCCTTATGCAATGCAGAGAAATGCATATGGAGGTAGATCTTAACCTCGGAAGGCAGAAATGTAGCCTTATGCAATGCAGAGAAATGTGGATGGAGGTTGAGCTTAAACTTGAAAGGCAGAAAGGTAGCCTTATACAATGCAAGGAAATGCAAAAGGCAAGAAATTGTAAAATACTTAGCTGATAGCTGATCGTGGGTGCTGGGGATATCGTGTGCGGATAACAATGGTAAATAGGCAAAGATTCTAAGAGTTGTATTGCTTAAAAAGTATGGGTGTGTAATTTTATCTGATGATTTATGCCTTGAGTGCCTGAATCCAAAGAATAGTTGTTTGTTCTGAAAGGGGGAAGGTTAGTCCGTCCTCCCGTGAACTTCGCTCGTCACACTTGGCCATGTGTATCATTGGGGTAGCGTTGCTAAACAAGGAAATCTAGATAATAGTTATGCATGATTTAGTAACAAAATGTAACATAATTGAAATTAATAGTTTTATTTTTTAGATGAACCGACGACTGCAACGTAGTTCAAGACATTGCAAGATCTCTCATTCCGGAATTTTGAGGGTCCTCCTGATCATTTTGCCCCAGTTTACTGGATTGATACTTCTTACAGTTGCGTGTGATAAATGACTAAAATCAACTTCGGATTTTTGAAGGTCCTCATCAAAATTCTGCCCCAGTTTCCAATAGCTGAGGGAAATGGAAATTTTATTGAATTATGACCGAATCCATATGGCTGCCTACGTATACCGTCTTAAACAGTAATCACGTCAGGCATAGTTCAAATTACATCATAAAGAAATCATAAATGCTACACATAGTATCGCTTCACTGCATCTGAATTGATTGGCTTAGGCCAAACTTCTATGTCCATCTCTGCAAGTATAAGAGCTCCTCCTGTTAGAAGCTAGTGAACCATATACGGACCTTGTCAATTGGGAGAGAATTTCCCCTTGGCTGAATCATAGATGATAGAGTAGCCAATGCATCATCCAACTTGATTTGGACTCTAGGGACATCCTGAAACTCTGTCTTTGTGAATCTTTTCCTTAATTCCTGTATGTGATGCAGATAAGGAAGTATCTTAGAGTTCTTGGTTGCCCACTCTTCTCGGACCTACTGTATAATCCCCGATCACTAACAACTCCTGAATGTTCATGTCAATGGCCAATTAGAGCCCTAAGATGCATGCTTCGTATTCGGCCATGTTGTTGGTGCATAAGAACCTGAGTTTGGCAGATAGTGGATAATGCTAGCCGGTTTTTGATACCAATACCGCCCCTATGGTAACTCCTTTGAAATTCACTACTCCGTCTCCAACCATCATTGGATTCTGCAAAATCTTGTCTTGTGAAAGATACCTCTTCATCGGAAAAATACATCTCTAAAGGATAGTATTCTCCATCCACGGGATTCTCAGTGAGTTGATCTGCCAAGGCTTGTCCTTTGATTTCCTTTCGAGTCACGTAAATAATATCGAATTCACTTAGCAGGATTTTCCACTTGGAGAGCTTGCCAGTGGGCATGGGCTTCTTGAAAATGTACTTCAGTGGATCCATTCTTGATATGAGATAAGTGGTATAGGCAAAGGAATAGTGCCACAACTTTGGAGCCACCCAAGTCAGAGCACAATATGTGCGCTCTAATAGAGAATGCTGGGCCTCGTACGGGGTGAAGTTCTTGCTGAGATAGTAGATGGCATGCTCCTTTCTCCCTGTTTTAACGTATTATCCTTGAACACAACCAAATGCTCAATCCAATACTATAAGGTAGAGCAATAGAGGTCTACCTGATTGGGGCAGAACCAAAACTGGCGGCATTGACAGGTATTCCTTGATTATGTCAAAGGCTTTCTAATAGTCATCAGTCTATTTGGTAACATCGTCTTTCTTTAACATTTTAAAGATGGGTTCACAAATGACAGTAGACTGAGCTATGAACCGGCTGATATATTTGAGTCACCCTAGGAAACTCATCATGTCCTTCTTGTTATTTGGTGCTGGCAATTCTTGAATGGCCTTAACCTTTGATGGATTTAATTCTATTCCTCGATGACTCATGATGAACCCCAGTAATTTTGCAGTTGGAACCCTGAAAGAACACTTGGCGGGATTCAATTTTAGATTGTACCTTCTTAGTTTGCTGAAGAATGTCCTCAGATCTTCCATTTGGTCATCGGATCTCTTGGATTTGATGATGAAATTGTCTATATATACCTAGATCACTTTATGTATCATGTCACAGAGAACAGTAGTCATGGCCCTCATGTAGGTTGCCCCAATATTTTTTAACCTAAATAGCATCATCTTGTAACAATACATCCCCCACGGCGTGATGAAAGCCGTTTTGTATGCGTCTTCCCTGTCCATCCATATCTAAAGATACCCAGCAAAACAATCAACAAATTACTGCAACTCGTGCTTGGTGAAGTTGTCAATTAGGATGTGTATATTTGGAAAGGGAGTCATCTTAGGGACTGGCCCGGTTGAGATCCCTGTAGTCGACACAGACTTAGACCTTTCCATCCTTCTTCGGCACTGGTACAATGTTGGCTAATCATGTTGGATACTCTACCACCCTAAGAACCTTGGCTTTGACTTACTTGGTGACTTCTTCCTTGATTTTCAAACTCATGTCAGGCTTGAACTTTCTGAGTTTCTATTTTACCGGAGGATATGTTGGATCTGTTGGCAGTTTGTGAGCTAAAATAGATGTACTGAGACCACTCATATCATCGGCCAGACAAATATGTCCATATATTCCCATAGAAATTCCGTGTACTCTTTCTTTTCCGATGGTGACAAGTGGATACTAATGCGCGTTTCCTTGACATTCTCTTTATCTCCCAAGTTAACGACCTTGGTTTCATCCATGTTAGACTTAGGATTATTCTCAAAATTTTCAACCTCTTTAACGACCTCTTATGGTATATCATCCTCTTCTGAATCTATATCCGTTTTTTTGCGTTGTCTCATTGCAAGTCACAATTATCGGTTCATCATCAAGACAAGTAATAGTAATGCTATGTAAATAAAGTAAATGATAGCGAAAATAATAAGAGTGAGATATATAAGAAACTGAAATGCTTCGATTAAATTTCTTAATATTTTTAAACATCGGAGCTCTTTTAAACATTAAAGAAAATACTGAAAGAAAATCATCTTAGTAAAAAGTAGGAATGTAATGCATGGTTCTTTGTTCAGCCTGGCTACCCCGACATTCTCCGGGTCCTGGTGGTTCTGAAGGAACAATTGTTGAGGCGCACTTCTCGGTTCACAGCTTGTATAGAAGGGCGTCCCCCCTTCCTTCTTGAAAATGACACAACAGTCCATATTATCTTCCAAAAAATAAAATCCTCATTGCTGCTAGTGCTTCCTCTTCTTCCGACCTATATATGATAACTGCTGGCTGGAAAGTCTACTCTAGGTGAGATATAGAATGCTCCAATGGGTAGTAAGTTCCGTGGCACAAAAGTTTTGTGCCACAATTGCGACCATTCATTGAACGCTTTTCAAGTGTACTCATACCTTAGACCAAAAGTGGTGCCATGTTTTTTTAGCTTGATGGATTTAGAAATTTCCTGTAGGTTCTTGCTCATTCCTTTTTCGGGCTTATATTCACACTAATTCAGTATACTTTCAATCTTGTTATCCTACCATTTATCCTTGTCTACAACATTGACCCGTTTAATGTGATGGTAGGTTTCTCTGCCTTTTTTTCTTATTTCTCCACTAACCGGGATGGTATGGTGACTATAAATGGGGTTGCTACCATCCCATGGATAATCACTTATTGATGATTCCACTCGAACTTCACTGCCTGGTGTAAGGTTGATGCTACAGCTATGGCGGCATGATCCAGGGCCGCTATAATCGAAAGTTGTAGGATACTGGGATGTCTATCACCGGAAAATCAACGTCGAACTAAGTCGGTCCTATTTTAAGACACAGACGGATTTCCATAGTAGTGGACCTTTGGGATCCATCGAAAGCTTTTACATTGATGGCTCCATCCTTGATCTCATGCAGGCTTTTCCCCAACGTTCTGAGAGTCGCTAGTGCACAAATAGTGAGGCTGGACCCTCCGTCAATCGTGGTGATGAAATAATCTTCGCATTGCACAGTGATGTGTAACGCTTTGTTGTGGCTCAGCCCTTCCAGTGGCAACTCATCTTTGTGGAAAGTAATTTTATGGCTCTCCAATATCTGCTACAATATTTTCCATCTCTCCTCCCATTATGTTTCTGGGTGTATATGCCTCGCTCATCACCCTCAATAAGGCATTCTTATGTGCGTCAGAGCTTTGCAGTAAAGCTAAGATGGAGACCTGGGCTGTTGTCTTGTTCAATTGATCAATGGCTGAGTACTCCTTTGATTGTATCTTCCTCCAGAGGTCATCAGGTTCTGTTTCGGTGATGGTTGTTCATCCAGAGTCTTGCTTTCTAGACTCAGCTAGATGTTCTGGAGTGTAAACCCTGCCGGTTCTGTCCATACCCTGTGCAACAACCGTTTCTCCAGATTTGGTCTTCCCTTTCCTTCTTTCTCCGGTTATGTAATCCCACAGTATGGAATTTGAGTGAAACGGTGTTTATTTGACAATACTATAAAAATAGGCACCCTTGGAGGTAACACATCAACTTCGAATGGCATAGGTGCTTTTGGAACTCCAAACCCGACCTCAATTGGTCCGGGCGCCTTTCCAGAAAAAGACACTTCAAACTTGAGTGGCATAGACGTGTTTACTTCACCGACCCTAGAGGGATGGATCATGACAACTATCGGGTCCAGTGAGATTATTGGTTTCTTTGGCTCATCACCCTCAGCAATAAATCCAATCGACCCTTTAAGGTCCCAATCATCCTCTATCCCGATCATATGAACTCCTCTACCCATGTGATCAGGCAGAAAGTTGTTGCAAACATTATGAGTAGGATCTTTTACTATGATGATCTTATTATCGATCATGGCTTGGATCTTATCTTTCAGTGAGCGGCACTCGTCAATGGTATGTCTCTTCATGCCGGAATGGTACGCACATGTTTTGTTGAGGTTAACCCATTGGGAAGGATTTTCTGGAGTTATGGTAGGAATATGGGTGACATAACCAACATCTTTAAGCCTCTCATATAGCTGGTCAATTGGTTCGCGATGGCTGTGTATCGTTTGGGAGGTCTGCGGTCGAAGTTGGGTCGATGTCTAAGAAAGTTTTGGTGAGTGGGAGGTGATTGGTAGTGAGAGGGTTGAGTAATATAAGCTTGGTAGACATGTGCGGGTTGAGAGTACCGGGGTGAAATGGGTTGATATGTGGGCGGTGGATATGGTTGGTAAGCGGGTGGTGTAATTTGGTAGGAAGGTAAGGGTGCTTGGTAATTCGGGGTAGACTGATATGTGAGTGGAGGTGATGGGTAGGTTTGATATTTTATTAGGAATTTTGTTCTCTATGCAACCATCACGACACTCACATCCCTCTCCTTGGATGTGCCACTAGATTACAGAGCCTTGTTGGTAGCATATAATACTTCAAGGTTAGTAACCATACCACTTTTAATGCCTTCCTCGGTTCTTTCTCCTAGCTTGATGATATCAGAAAATTATTGGCCCTCAATCAGCATCAGCCTTTCATAATATTGTCGGTATTGAGCCTGGATAAAAAACTTGTTCATCTGTTCTTCTTTTAAGGCCGGCCTGACCTTAGCAGCCTCAGATCTCCAATGAGTAGCATACTCACGAAATGTTTCTGTAGGTTTCTTCTTCAAATTTAGGATGTAGAATACATTTGGTGCATTTTCTATATTGAATCTGAACCTATCCATGAAATCAAATGCCATACCTACCTAGCTTGTCCACATTTAGGGTCTTGGATAATTTACCAATATAGAGCATCCCCTTTTAGACTTCTCATAAAGAGCTTCATGCGGATCTTCTCATCCTTTTTGACTCCAACCAGTTTATCGCAGTATGTCCTTTAATGGACTCTGGGATCTCCCATGCCATCGAACATTTCGAACTTGGGAGGTTTTTACCCATTAGGAAGTTTGACATCTAGCTGAATGCAAAGGTCCTCATAATTCGATTCCTCAATACCTTTGTTTCCTTTAATACCCCGGACTCGTCTAGTCAGCTTCTTGAGTTTTGTGGCCAGGTTCCTAATAAGAGAGTCTTTGTCATCAGACTCTGGTCTGCCTGAGATTGGTTGAGTATAGTGTGGTATGGTTTCCACATATATGGGAGCGTTGTGGAGGGAATCATTTGTGGTGTTTAGTTGTTCAGGGATGAGCAATAGAGTGTTGTTTGAAATGTGCAATGTGTTACATTGTTGAGCATGTTTCTTTGGTGGTTTCGGAATGTTCTGTGACGGTGTGGGATTTTGAGTAGTGGGAAAGTTGATGTCTGGGGTGGTAAAGGAAAATGATAAGTTCTCCAAGTTTCGAACTTGATCCAATTCTTCTCGAAACTTTAATAATTTCTGTTCAAGTTGGGCAGCACTTTCCTTGGAAACCTGGATACTCTGAGTAACCCCTACTTGTTTACACGAGTTCCCCTTTATGATGTTGTTCAAGTCTTCCATTTTAGCCTTGTTCTTGTTTCTGATAGGACTTAAAGGAGGAGGAGGTGCAGGGCCCTTGGATCTCGTAGAGTATGAATATGATGCCAGAGTGCGCGGACTAACCTTTAGGGAGGGGAATAAAAATAAAAGAAAAATCAAAAAAGGTAACAAGTTAGTGCAGGTTATGAGAAGAAAGTGTTGCAATATTTAAACACATTGTGCGAGAATATAAATCGTGTCCTAATTTGGGTGCCTCATCGTGCCCGAGGTAGGCCTAGAGACAAGTTAATTTGGAAAACGTATAATGCTAGATGCCTCATTTTATTGATAAAAAATAAGACGAATCCCAAAACGACACTAAATAACGGAAAGTAAATATCACTAATGGCCATTGGCCTTATTACATTAAAAACAAAAAGAAAAGACTCCTAACTACCTGGTCCCAGAAGGACTTTCCCTAGACTCGGCATATTTAGCCACATCGAATAGCTTCACCAGTTCGCGCGCAATGCCAGTAGCAGATAGGCTCTAGCCAAGTGCCTCCTTCGTTTCCCTCAGCATTCTGGCAGTTTTCAATCCTCTGGATGAACTTCCTTTCCAACTTTACTAGACCACTCTCCAAATAACCAGGCGCTTGTTGGCGCTGATAGCCATATTTTTCCACTCTTCAATCAACTTTTGATGGGCTCCTTGTATTTCCCAGTGCTCGCTTTCACATTCCCGAATCCTCTTGCGCAGTTGGCTATACTTGACCCGTGCTTCAGCCTTTTCATCGATGATCTAGTGAGCTCAAATGAACACGGGCTAACCCAAACCATTGCAATTTTCTTCCAACCAATCGGAGTAGTGTGGTGCGCAGCCGGTGTGGTACCTGTATGACTCAATAGAATCTTTCCTCAAGATGATTTTGCAGTGCCACATGTATTGAGCTTGGCACTTGTGAGGGCTATCATTTTCCTTGAAGTCAGCCCTGAAGTGACTCATCTTGTCGACCCTTGGTATGACCTGCTTTCTTCCGGCGTACCTCATGACTCAGAGAAGGACATATGGATAAGTTCCCCTCAGATCAATAAGTACGAGAAATAGTGAATACCGAGATCGGACAATAAATTCTTCCATAGGGAACCACTTGAACATCAATTGTACCTGGTCTTCTTTTAATTTTTCAAATAATTATACCCATCCTCCAGCGTCCTCTGGCTGAGTGAACATGTTAAGCATATAATTCATTCGCCTTGGCTGATGGAAGACGATGTGACCATCCCAGTCTCTATGCAGAATCTCTTGCCAGTATTCACTCTTTTAGAGGTACTCCATGAGCTAGAGCTGGAGTAATAAATTGCAACCCTCAAAATGATTAGCCCCTCGTTGACAGTTTTTGAGGGCCCAATATATCTCAGCAGCGATCATAGGTACTATGCTGAAAGGCTGCCCGCCAATTCCTTCCATCAATGTTTTTGCTACCATGGCTAGTCTGCTGTGAATCCTAGACTTCTTTATAGGGAATACTATCATCCCCAAAAAGTAGAACATAAAGACGAAGACCTTTCTATGGATATGCCCCAATGAGGTAAGGGCAAACTCACATAGTTAAGTGCAATATGACTTGCTATGGCCGTGCCTCTCGTACAAATATTCAAATGGAATGTAAGAGTCATTCAAATAGGTTACGTCTAGGTTTTCATTATTCCCATCATCTCGAGGAAACCCCTACCCTTTGTGATTTTCTGGAATAAGCAAACCTGGAGTATCCCAAGGAATTCCAGCCAAACCTCATATTTCCTTTAGGAAATGAGTCATTTTATGGTTCCCAGAAGCGGAACACGGATCTGTAATCATCCTAGAACAGAGTTGCAACCTCTATGATTTTGTTGTTGGGCTGGATCTCCATAAGAGAAGTTAAATTTCCTAAATACTCGCAGAAGAGAGTCTGATCACTACAGTGGAGGTCTTCCCACAATCTTAGCAACCTTGGGTGAATGTTGGTTACAATGCCGAATCTAGGGACTTTGTGCCTCATTTTCTGCAAAATAAACTACTAGGCTCTTACCCCACTAGACTCGAATATTTAAACCAATAGTTAGCATAAGTGGAATTTAGTTCTCCAAAGAAATGCATAGATGTGGTAGTGTCCGTTTGGGTTCACAGGAAACCTAGTGGAATTTGGACAAAGCTGTCTTAAAGAGTCATTATACGGACAACATAACTGACTCAACTAGGTTTGACCATGATGCATGCACAGTTAAAACGAGTAAGGTTTCTGTGGGGTATTAGACCAGTACCTTTGAGTGGACAACTCAAGAGGGAAAGACACGGAACCATCGACTACACTGCTGATCGACTAGTTTTACAGCAAATATGCTTTGCCAAATTTAGGGGGTGATAATATTGGAAGGGCGCAACCACTTATTGTAAGCGTTGCTATAGTATTTTGTTTGTCATGAGTGGAATATGTGTTGATGATGAAATTAAAAGAATGAAGCAGATTGTCATGTATTTGCACGTTTATAAGATAATGATTGCAATAATTGCTTGTAATTACAACAATATTGAAGTAAAGCAGTAAAAGAAAGTGTTAAATAATAGAAACAAAGGAAACGCTAGTTACATAGAAGAAGAAGATAAAGACATTAAATAAAGGCAAAAAAGTAATAAAGTCACAAATAACATGAAATGGTAAAACCCTAAAGAAATTCCCCAGCAGAGTTGCCATGCTATCGTGCCCCTTTTTTTCTATTAGTCAAAACTAGGCTTGTGAAATTTGCGAGGGCAATTCATTCCCTTTTGGGAATTGGGTTTTAGAATTGAAGGGTCCCCACCTAATGATTAAGTGCATTAGGAAACATAAGAGGGGTGTTAGATTTAGAAACCAGAGATTAGAGTAAATGCTAGAAATTATCCCGAGGGGAAGGTGTTAGGCATCCCTCAGGATCCACAAGTGTGGTTCCCGACCATATTTCAATTGTGACTTTATAGAAACACGTAAGCAATTAAGGGTCAAATAAGAACTTGCATATAACATTGCGAATGATTTGAAACATGTGAAAGTAAGTAGAGAGGGCATGATTTTATGAAAAAAAGATTTAAAAAGTTTTACGAGAAGAGATAAAAGCAAGTAGAGGGAAGAGGATCCTAGTCTTATGATTAATATGGATTATATCAATGTAATATCCAGTGATTACTCATAAGAAGAGGGTTCACACGTGATATTAGCACACCAGTCATCATATTTGTATTCTACCCTTCCCACCCTATTAGGTATTAAAGCACCGAATAGTATCGTGACTTATTGCATGCTACTATCTGTCCCAATCCTGTCAGTCCCGGAGGCATTTGGGACTACTAATACTAAAGAGGGGAGGGAGTTTTGGATTTTTAGAGTTTAAATGGTTAAAACTCTAGGGCGACAAACAAAACATATAAGACAGTTATGGAAACATATAACAAATAAAAGGCTCAAATAAACCTTCTCAAGTCAGAAAAAAAGACATAGAGTTTAGCAAGTCTTACATGTATTGATTACGTTTGACTTAGACATAAGCATCAAGGCAGGATGACTTATCACATATTTTCAGATAAGTCGAAATTAGGCTTGCCTGATGGTTGTAATTATCAAAGGCTGATGCAGTTATAAAACTTTACCCTAAGGCTTGCCAAGGCGTTAAACATAACTTATATGCATGATATATAACAATTTCAGAAAAAAAAGAAGAGTAAACTAATTGCAGAAAAGATTTGTTGGTTATGAAGGCATAAATTCTTTGAGTGTTTGGACGTTACTGCTACAGATTTTAGATGAGTTGGTGATTCAAGTTTAGTTAAAAGCTCCTATATACATGCTTTGTAGGTGTTACTAATTTTGAACATTGTTATTGCTTATGCAAAAATACTATAGGCAGGTTGTCTACATCCAATTGATAAGTTATTTAAATCCTATAATAGGTTTGCCTAATGATGGATGCAGAATGCAAAAAGTCTTATATGCATGGTGTCTATATGAAGATGCAGAATTTTAGAATCGACTTATATGGACATCGTATCTATATGAGAATGCAAAAAATCTTATAGACATGGTATCTATGTGAGAATGCGGAGTTTCAGTGATTTATAAAATGCAGAACTTTAGAAATAGTAATCCCTATAGGCATGATCTCTAGATGAGATACAAATTTAATAAATGATATCCCCTATAGGCATGGTATCTATCCCTTGCATGCACAATTCACCACCCTTTTTCACTAGCAGACCCCAAATGTTATTACAAGATTATTACAGACCAAAATTAATTAAAATAAATAAAAATTAATCCAAAATCAGAATTCCAACCAAGGAGAGCCTACCTATGACTCCTAGTTTGATATGTGTAACAAACCAACTTCCAAAGATCAGATTCCAAAGCCTTCTCTTATTTGGGATATGTCAAAGTTCCAAGAACCCATGGCAATGCTTAACCTCAAATATTATTGCAGAATTGAATTAAAGTGCAGTGTGAAAAAGCAAGCCCTCAAATGTCCAAGTTCAGAGGGAACTCAAAGGTCCCCAGGCAAGGCTCATAGGAGGGGCCATAACTTAGAATCGAGGAGTAAGTGTCGGTGCAATAGAGTGGAATTAGGAAATGCCAAGGCAGGCTGGTGGTCATGCCCAGAAACTGGAATGCTGGCCCACCTCAAACCAGCCTGTTAGCTAACAATTAGAGAGTTAGGAGTTGAAGGTCTGTTTCAGCCTTGGACAACAATTTGGAAGCTCCGAGGTCATACCTTAACTCAACGAACATAAGGGGATGGGGTATGGAAAATTGAAAGAGCCTTGGATATAAAGGATCCAGTTTTAATCCTTGGACAATACCTTTTTGTATTTCCATGTCCTAAACCACAGCTCAAGCACATAAAATGGGAATGGGGAATGGGATTCATTGCAGTAACAGAGAGCAAGAGATAAGCATACTATCATAGAAGTCGAACTCTATAAAGCAGTAAAGTAGGCATGCACATAATAGCTTGTAACTAAACACACAAGGTTAATAGTAGAGTAAAAATTAGGACATACCAGTATCAGAAAAATAATTTAAAGCAATAGTTGTTGTAACCAAATTGCGAGCAAGCAATGAAAAAGATCTTCAAAAGAGAGTAAAGAGTGCAAAAAAGTTTGGGATTTAAAAATCGGCGAGTGATGATGATTGAAAGTATAGAAGGGAAGGACCTTTTTATAGTGTAGCAAGTAAGTAAGAAAAAGTAGCAAAAATAACTTTGAAAATCATTTTCCCTTTAATTAAAGGACTCTGATTTCCAGCTGGTAAAGATAATTAAGGAAAAGGTCAATCAGAATATTTTTCAAGCAGTATAATAAAGGGTAAATGCATAAAAGATATTTAATGTAAAAGTGTAGTAGTACTTGATTTGTGAAAAATAAGGAAAGGGAATCAGTAAAACATCTAATAAAAGAATCAAGTTGAAAGCTTTGTACGTATGAACTGAGTCCGAAAAGAGGTAAAGGAAAGTTTAATTTAGGGGAAAATCAGTAATAATCAAATAAGGGACATTAAAGAGATTCAGAATCAATTAACAATTGGCAAAACCTTTGAAAGAGAATTTCTCATATGTAAAACACATAGACATGTCAATCAAGAAGGATGTCATACTAATTAGGAAAAACTAGTAAGAAAGTTTCAAAATCACAAATACAAAGAAAGTTCAAATTCAGTTCATAGACTCGGGGTAAGTTTGAGAGTTCAAGGTTTCAAAGTAGAACCCCTGTCCCAACACAAAATCAAACTTGTCAAAGAAACCCCCAAATCCTAAACTTTTTAAACTCAAATTCGACACAGAGATGAGAAGGCAAGCTATTGAAACAGACTCAGACACCCTTTTCAGAGTCTCATGAGAAAACATACAAACAAATAGCAGGTTCAAGGCAAATAGAACACAAAAACTGATTTGAAGTATATGGAACAAGATTTAAGAAAAGCTAGGAACTTAAACAAGTTCAGGAGATAAAGAGGTAGTGTAACATTAAGGAAACAGTCGGTGAAACATAATCGAGAATAGTTCAGACAATGTCTGGTAAACAAAGGATTAAAACTCAGTAAAAACATACAGTAAAAGAACACACAAGACGGACATAATAAAGCATAAAACCAGTAGAAGAAGGAACAGAGCACAATAGAAAAACCACAATAATACAGTAAACATAAGAACACATGAAAAATCACGCGAGTAAGAAAAAAGAAACAAGAACATAGCATGGATGGATTCACACCAGGAAAAGAAAAAGAAGAGTCAGAACATTTTTAAGAACCTCTTTAGAAACTCTAATCGAAAAGAAGTATTTTTTGAAAGAGAATCAGAGAAAACATTAAAGAAACTTAAGCAAACTGCAAACATATAACAGATCTAAAAACAATAATCAGAGAGAACCTTGAGTAATTAGGGTTTCAGAAGAACCCTAAATGAGAAAGGCTGGAAAAGTCCTATCTAAGTCAAATGTAGTCAGAAAGAGGCTCAGAAGACCAAGAGCTACTGGAGCAAGGCCGTAGATGGCTCGAATCTTCGAATTGGTGAAGGTTTGAGAGAGTACCATCGAGATCAGACCTCGAGCCTTCAAGAAACAATGATTTAAGGGTGAATGGAGGTGAGTTTAGGCCGTCGCTGGACTAGGAAGCCATGGATTCCTAGGAAAGCATGGTGGAATAAGGTGAGAGGTGGCTAGGGTTTCCGGAGAACCTTGAGAGAGTTTTGTAGAGAGTTTAAGATTCAAGTGCGGCTGAATGGTGGAAATGAGGGGGATTAGGGTAGGTTGTTATGTTTAATTATGCAAGAGTGAGTTATGGACGTTGATCTTGAATGATCAACGATCCAGATTTGAGAGGGTAGGTGGGGATCGGGTAGGGTAGGTTCAAATGGGGCTTGGGTCGGGTTTCAATTAAAATTGGGTTGGGAAATTGGGTTCAATTTTGGGCTACAATTAAAAGCCAATTTGAATATTTGTTAAATAGCCACTTTTCCCTATTTAATTTTATCAAAATAGGAGAAATGATTTTAATGGAAAAATTAAAAGTACTGAACCACTTAATAACACATAAGTATTTGAAAATTTTTATATATATACCAAATACTTGGGTATGTTCATATATATATATATACATATATATATGTATGTATGTTGTTTTGAAAGTATTTTGAGTATAAAAAATATCTAGGGAAAAGTTGGGTATCAATAGTAATCATAGTCCGTCCTTGATGTTGTGACACTGGATCCAGGTAGAGACATATGTCGACATTATCGTACTGGTTTTGGTTATTACATTAGACTAACTCTTCCGCTTGATTTCATTTATCGTTAATATAAAAATATCTATTACCTATTAATTCAGATTGTTAGAAAGGGCTAAGAAGGAAAAAGTTAGTAATTTCGATATTTTGCGGCTAGCCTAGTTTCTACGAGTAGGCACCATCACGACTCCCGAGGGTGGGAAATTCGGGTCGTGAAAGAAACACACATAACCAAAATGAGTACTTTCTATCAAATAATATGATGATATTAGAAGCTCTATGCTTACGTTCACATTTATAGAACGACATACGTCCTAAGGTCCTAGTATTATTATCAAATGATTTTGTGGTTAACTTTACCGTCAACAAAGTTTGCCTACAACAACAGCTACTAGTCGAGTGTCCAAATGGCTCCTTTTGAGGCTTTATATGGTAGGAGGTTTCAGTCTCCGGTTAGGTGGTTTGACCCGGGAGAGGCTCAGTTGTTGGGAACCGATCTGATTTAGGAGGCCTTGGACAAGGTCAAGATTATTCAGGATAGGCTTTGTACCGCTCCGTCCAGACAAAAGTGTTATATAGACAACAAGGTTCGTGACTTGGCATTCATGACTGGTCAGCGGGTGTTGCTTCGACCGTCGCCTATGAAGGGTGTGATGAGATTTAGGAAGAAGGGCAATCCTAGCCCTAGGTTCATTGGCCCGTTTAAGATTCTTGATCGAGTGGAAGAGGTGGTTTATAGACTTGCATTTCCGCCAAGCTTATCAGCCATGCGTTCGCTGTTTCATGTGTCCATGCTTTGGAAGTATCATGGTGATCCATCCCACGTGTTAAATTTCAGCACTGTCCAGTTGGAACAAGAACTTGTCTTATGAGGAGGAGCCAATAACTATTCTAGACCGGCAGGTTCATCATTTGAGATCGAAGAGTTTTCCTTCTGTTCGTTTTTAGTGGTGAGTTAACCCTCTTGAGGCATCGACCTGGGAGTCCGAGTTTGATATGTGGAGCCGTTATCCCCATCTTTTCCCCGACTCAAGTACTTTCTTCTTCTGTCCATTCGAGGACGAACTATTTTTTTAGAGGTGGAGAATGTGATTATCATCACTTACTTTTAAATAGAATTTTTTGTTCCGAGTCCTTGAAAACATCATTTAGTACAACCCTGATTTGCGTGCACAATCCGAGCACATAGGCGGAAAGCCTAAATATGAAAATCTGTGAAAATTGATAAGTTTTGACTGTAAAATTAATGAGTTTAGCTTTGGTCAACATTTCGGGTAAATGGACCTGGACTCATGATTTGACGGTCTTAGAGAATCCGTGGGAAAATATGGAACTTAGGCTATGCTCGAAATTAGATTCTGAAGTCCCAAGCCCGAAAAATGAATTTTTAAATAAAATTATTTTCCGAAATTGTTTAAGAGAATTTGAAATGAAATTTACTTAGAACATAATGGTATCGGGCCCGTATTTTGGTTCCGGTGCCAGGTTTAGGTTTTGTATATGATTTAAGATGTATTTATGGAGTTTGGTGAAAACGGAGGTCATTTGATGTGATTCGGACCTAATTTGCTAAAATTGATATTTTAAGAAGTTTGAGGAAAATCTTTGATTTAGAAGTTTAATTCGTTGTTGTTGAGGTTGTTTTGGAGATTTGATCGCAAAAATAAGTTTGTATAATGTTATTGAGTTAGTACGTATGTTTTTTAGGAGCCCTGAAGGCTCGGGTGTGTTTCGAAAGGTTTTGGACTTTGGAAAAGTTGCATAAATTCTGCTTCAAGTGCACAAACCATTTCTGCATCGCGATCGCATAGAAAAACTCGCGATCGAAAAAGGGAAATTGGGATAGGGACGGAATGTTTCTTTGTGAATGCGATCCACAGTCACGAACGTGAAGCATTGGGTGGGGGGGGGGGGGGGGTTCATCGCGAATGCAAACCATGTGACGCGAACGCGAACGCGTAGTGTAAAGTGGAACGGGATAGGGATTTGTCTTTCCTTCTATGCGAACGCGTAGGGTTGTCCGTGAACACGAAGGCCAGGGAGTCTTATCCTTCAGGAACGCGTAGAGGGAATCACGATCGCGTAATTTCACTAACTGGCAGCTCTCGCGATTGCAACAGCGTTCACGTGAACGCGATGAACACTGTCGCCCAACACTTTAAACAGCAGCTATTACAGGAAGTCTTCAAAATTTCATAACTTCTTCATCTAAACACCACATTAAGCGAGTTTTGAAAGAGGATTTTACCACTAATTCATAGGTATGTAATCTTAAACTCGTTTTCTTAAATTTTCTTTAACACACATTACATTTCTAGGCCTAAATCACGTGATTAAGGGTAGAAAATTAGGAATTTGGATAGAGTTAGGGCTTTTTTACTAGGAATTTGATCTCATTTTTTGGGGTCGGGTTTCAAAAAAATTGTATATTCGGTCTCGTAGGTGAATCGGTGATCGGGTTTTGATCCGAAACTTGTGTTTTGACCAAGCATGCCTGGGGTCGATTTTGTATTTTTGGGAAGAGTGATTTTAAAGCTATGATTAAGTATTAGATTTGGATTTTTTTAGCAATTATTGATGTTATTAAGTCGATTATGTCTAGATACAATTGATTTGGAGCCGAATTTGAAAGGAAAGGCGGTGTTTGAAGTTTGAGTTGGCCATGGAAGTTCAAGGTAAGTGTCCAGTCTAACCTTAGCTTGAGGTATTATGAGTTGTGTCCTACTTGATATTTTCTTCTTGTTGAGTACGACGTATAGGCATGGTGACAAATATCTATACGTCGGTATCGAGCATGACTGCGATTCTTGACTGATATTACGGATGCTTTAATTTGTAATTTTTGATATTTATTATGTAGTTTATTTTTGTTGAAATTACCTATGATTGAGTAATGGTGTTAACTGAGATAAGTAAGATTTGACATAAGATTGCTTATAGCTGATTCTCCCTTGTGGGGATATTTTTTTTGGTATCATTGTTCCCTTGCCGAGAAGTTATTATGTTTCTTTTGTTTCCTTGCCAGGATTCCTTGTAATTTTGTGTTGGCTTGGAAATGGGAGAGTGTATTATGCCTACCACATGATATGATGAAATGGGAGCGGGTGATACGCCTACAACAAAATAAATGAAATGGGAGCGGGTGGTACGCCTACCACAAGATACATGAATGGGAGCGGGTGGTATGTCTACCACAAGATACATGAAATGGGAGCGGGTGGTATGCTTACCACAACATATGAGAAATAGGATCGGGTTGCATGCCTGCAACAAGATGTGAACCTGAAGTAAAATCTGACCTTGTTTTCTTATCTTTGTTAGAAGTTGGATTTTGGCTTCTTTATAATTCTCTTGAGATTATGTTCTTACCTATTACTCCCCGAAGTATGTTTTCCCTTCCTGTAAAATTTGCGCAAATTTTCTGTTCAAATATCGTAAGAGACTATCCGATTCCTTCTGCTCTGCTCGAAAGAAGAGCAAAAAGCCTTCATGTGTTTTACCACATTTATGGGAGGATCTGCTGAGACGGTGGACCACCGAAAAATTTGAGAAGAGGAGTGAATAGGGAAAGAAGGCCTGAGCATCCGAGAAGGGTGGTTCCTTGCATGGTGTGGGTTCAAGGAGCATGGGGACTATGAGGAGACTACTGGTAATATCTTTATATATTAAAATCTATTTTTATTGAACTATATTTATATATTTTAATTTATTTAACATGTTTTATTATATTTGTAGGAAAAAAATATGGGAGGAAGATGACTCATGATGAATTCTTCATGGAGACTCACCTCCGGAAGAAGAAGGCACAGACAGATCTATCTAGATTGGTTGAAGGCCGGGCGGAGACTGCATATGTAAGTTTCATAACTACTATAACTTGAATTAATGTTTATAATATTAAATATTTGATAATTTTCTATCTGTTAAATAAAGGGTCGCTACAAGGCTCATGCGGAGGAATATACTTAGAGCTTGCCACCGAATGAGCAAGGAGATATGATTGGATAGTCGGTGGTCCTATAAAGGGGATAGCACTAGAGAACTCAATTTAATGCTACAGAGCTGGATTGTAAAGTGTAGGGACTTCTGCCTAGGGGGAGATAATTGATAGGTCGACTCTCTCGTCTATGGAGAAGAAGATAGCAAAGCTGACAGCAGATCTGGAAGAAAGACTTGAGAACAAAAGTGAGATAAAGAAATAGATATCCTTGAAGTTCCGCTAGAAAACAAGGACTAACAATTTAATATCCTTCAAGGTTAGCTAGCCTATTTTCTTACTAGTTTTGGTTTCCCCATTACCCGATCTTGTTAGCCTTCCGCAAATAGCAATCACTTGAACCATGCCGATGATGAATAATATAGTAGTGGAGATGAAGATGATGCAGTACAAACCACTCATTGAATAATTTCTGAATTTTTAACTTGTGAAATGTTTTGTTGTTGGGTATGATATTTTATTAATATAGTTTAGCGGAGATAGAGATGGAGATAGTGATAATATTTTGTTAATATAGTTTTAATAGTTATTATTGTTGTTGTTGATGTTATTGTTATTGTTATAGTTATTGTTTGAATGGCAACACTGTAATGCTTCCATTATAGGTGATTGGTTGTTGGCAGGTGGTGCAACTATAAAACAACTATTTTCTAGCAAACAATTACCCAGCAAAACGACCCATTTCGATCGAAAATATTCATATTAATTCCCAGAAAATCAAAATTACCGACCGACGTCTGTCAGAATTTATGATTTTAAATTTTAATTGTTTAAATAATATCAACCGATTTCAGTATAAACTAATAAATTTAAATAAAAATTTATAATTATATATTTAAAAAATACTTACCAAGTTCAGTCGGTAATTTAAAAATAACTAAAAAATAAATAATTAGATTTCCGATCAAATTCGATCGGTAATTTAAAAATAATTAAAAATATTTTTAACAGTACCAAACGAAGTCGATCGGTAAAATTAATTTGTGTCACACATCTGATCAAACTGCCTTGACTGTTACTGACCGACTTCAGTCAAATAATAGTGACCGATTTCGGTTGCTTTCCTATTGCAACCATTATTTTATCGACCAATTGAAAATAGTCGAAAATTGGTTGATTTTGTGGGATTCCGACCGATTTCGGGCGGTTTGTATGGATGCTTTTTGGTAGTTTTTTAGTAGTTATAATAATCAACAAGAAGGGTTAAAGTGGTGTAAAATTGTAAATTATTAATTAATTTTTCAATTGAACAAGTGAAAGTGAACATCTATTTTTAATATAGTGATCAAGTAAATGGGAGAGGAGGGAGTAACTACTTATTTCTAGAGTGTACGCAAACATTTAAAAAAAACACAAGTAGTGTAGTTGGTGCTCGGAAGATATAGAAGTGAATTTTGCGCGAAATATATAAGGGATAGTTGCTTTATAAACTCTTCCTATGTACATTAGATATCATTTCATGTGACTCTTGATCTGAACGCGGAGTGTTGAGATCCAAGTAATAAAAAAAAAGATAGTTGTCCAAGATTATAAAAGAGAAGAACGCACACCAACTGAATATGTTCCTGTCATCTGTGGAGTTACGGGGCTAGTCAGAAAGGAGCTAGCCAATCAGCTTCTCTCAACATCTAAATGGAAGGTATACAGCATAAGTCGAAGGCCAGAAAAGAAAAGCACATCCCAAAATCCACGTTATCATTTCATTTCTTGTGATCTCCTAACATCTCGGAAACCCAAGAAAAGCTTTCTTCATTGGATGACGCGACTCATATATTTTGGGTGACTTGGCAAGCCAATTTCCTCAAGATACTAGATAGATTTTTGAGCAAAACAAGAGCATGATGAATAATGTCTTGAATTGTCACGATCCTATACCCGTACATGATCGCGATGACGCCTCTCGTGAAGACAAGATCAGCCGACACTTCTCAATTTTCAAATTATGAACAATTAAGCATTTAGAACAGTCTAAACATGAGTAGATAAACCAATGTTTAAGCAAATGATAGTATAATATGCGGAATACAGTCCAAACACAGCCCGAAACCGGAGTGTCACTAGTCATGAGCACCTAGCAAAATGGAATACTCCAAATATAAGTACAGAGTTCAATATAAAAAAACTAAGAACATGAAAGACTAGGATAGAGAAGAGCTCCGGGCTGCGAATGCCAACATCTACCTAGAGACTCCTCGGATCCTCCTGAGCCGGAAATGATCTGCACCCGGGAGCGGGACCAGATACGCTTGAATCTGCACATAGGGTGTAGGGAGTAAAGTGAGTACTCCAACCCAGTGGGTAATAATCATAAATAAAGACTGAAAGCACAAAATCACGTAAGTCACAAAGCATGCTATAATGAAGAAATAAAACCATTTAAAATAGTAAACCAGTAAAAGATAGGTAAAATCCTTTAACTCAAAATGTACTTCATGAAAAACCTTTTTCAACAATTAAGCAGTGATGTTTTATACGTCAATACGACACAAGGGGGAGGTGATTTGTGTGGTACCCAATTTTTTTCTTAAACTGCTTATGAAGGACTTGGTTCTTTTATGTATTCCAACTACTACTATTGCGGAATAATAAATACAGAAAATAACACAAAGATTTTACCTTGAAAACACCGCACAAAAGGTGAAATAACCACGACCTACTACTCAGTAGGATTTTCCCCAGTAGTTCACTAAATCACTGAGCCAAAATAGCATTTACAAAACTCTTTGTAAACCTAAGGATTAAGTCTAATCCCGTTGTAACAAGTACCATTTCACTGTTGCGACAACTTCAAGTTAAGTCTAACTTGAATACTCAATTACTGATTACAATTGCTTATATGAAACCTGAAAGGTACAATAAAAACACCTACTGCAATTGAACTAGACATAAAGAAAGACACACAAAACTCTTTACGGAGTTGGTTCTTTTATCCGGTTGATGTAGCTTTATGTTTGCACACTGAATCACACACGAACTGCTTCTAAAAAAGCCATGCTATTTTGCTCTCAATTCATATTTAACTTCTACATTTTTGTGTAACACTTTTAATGTGATAACATCTTGCAATTTATAGAGTTGGACGATGAAGAAATTACTAGAGTTCTGATGCAACTCTTCCTTGGTGGAAGAGTTCCAGTTGATTTCAACTTGTAACTCTTTTCCTATCTTGGATAGTGTTCTCTTTGGTTAAGGACTCCTTCTCCTTATTAATTATGCAACCTTTTTGATCAGGAGATATTAAATACACCATGTTAAGCTTATCTCCTTCACATGCAACCCACATGCTCGAATCTGCCCGTTTTTGTGCACTTATGTGATGAACCCGGTTCATCCTGAGTTCCTTTGTCAGTCTTCAAAACTAACTATACATGGGCCAACAAGCAGGTAATTGAAAGTATATTATGAAAATAAACACATAAAGGTTTTCCATGGGGCATAGTACCAACAAATACGCCCCTCGAGAAATATCTTAGTACAATACTAGCCCCTCATTCTCAATCTCACATCACAATGGGTACCAACGCTCACTAGGGGTATACAGACTCCTAGAGGGGCCCCATACGGCCCAAGGGAAATATCAAACCATCTCGTGGTATCATCACTAGGCCCTCGGCCTCATATCAATCAAGCCACCTCATGGCGTACATGTCTCAGGCCCTTGGACTCATTACCGGTATCAATTATTTCATCACAACCTAGGCCCTTGGCCTTACTCAGTCAAAATTCTCACAAGCCACTCGGGTATTAGTAAAATATGATTCTCAGCGCAAAACAATCATTTTAAAAGATCATGTAAAATAGAGTAAACATGGCTGAGTGCGAAAATAGAGAAATATAACATGACTAAGTTCAATTATAAAGTCAAAATAGCAAGGAAATACGAGTAAAATTCCCCGAAGGGTTCAAATAGTTAGCACATGTCCCAAATACAGCATGCAGCCCGAATCATGATGATACCAAATAGATTTTTAGTGAAACACGTGGTAAAATAGTCATTTGGGATGGACTAAGTCACAATCTCAAATAGTGCATGATCCTACGCTCGTCATCAAGCGTGTGCGTCACCTCAATATAGCACAGCAATGTACAATCCAGGGTTTTCAACCCTCAAAGCATCAATTATAATCATTACTCACCTCAAACCGGTTAAATCTCTAGCTTGCGATGCCTTTTCTCGTTGAATCGGCCTCCACCCGCATAGAATCTATCCAAAATCAGAACCGGATGTCAAAATATGAAAAGGGAACGAAGCCAAGGGAAAATAATCACAATATGACACAAATCCTGAAATTACCAAAATCCGACTCCTGAGCCCACGTCTCGAAATTCGTTAACTTTTACATCAGTAGATTTCTTATCTCCCCACGAGCTTACACATATCAAAGTTCTAAAATCCAACCCAAAATTGTCCTTCAAATCCTCTATCAAAGGTCTTAGTTTCCAAGCCCTAATTTTTCTATTTTTGGCATAATTTCCATTATTATCTAGGCGGAATTCACATTAGAATCGAGTATTAAGTCCAAGAATCTTACTTAATAATTGATTCTCCTTGAATCCCTATTTAATCCCCTTCAAAAATATCCAAAAAAATTAATAATGGAGGAAATAAACGCCAAAATTGCGGACAAGATAAGTATTTAAACATTTTGCCCAAGCCTGAAATCATTCCTCACGAACGCGGTCAAAGCCTCACATTCGTGAAACATAGAACTACCTTGAATAAGAATCCTCCTTCGTGATCGTAACCACCCCATTTCGAACGCAATGCTTTACTCAGACAGACCTTTGCAAATGCGCTCCCTCGCCCGTGAATGCAATGAACAAAACACCTCAAAACCCAGCTGGCCAATTTCCTCTACGCGAACGTGGAGCAGACTTTGCGAGCACGAAGCATCATTTCCTAGACCTTTGTAAACGCAGAGAATACCCAACGAATGTGAAGGCCAAAGTTACAACCTTCTGTAGCTAACCCTTCGTGATCGCATCTCCCCTCTCACGAACGCAAAAGACATTTTTGTCGCACCCCCTTTTTCTCGAGAAATCGATTTTATGACATTTAGGAGGAAACCTTGTTCCCTTATTGGTAATTGTATTTGAATTGAAGAGTCATCACCTAATAATTAAAGTGAAGTAGGACACTAAAAATGGTTTTGATTTATAAACAAGAGATTGGGTAAGGGCTAGAAATTATCTCAAGGGGAAGGTGTTAGGCACCCCTCGAGATCCACTAGTGTGATTCACGACCATGCTAAAATTGTGACTTTAAGTGCAAACAACAAATATGCACGTAAGGGTTTCCAATACAAAGAGGGTTTTCACATGACGGTTGAAATTGAAAGAAAATAAAGAAAAGCTGAAATCGAAGTAGTTTAAATTTCTAAAAATAAAACAAATAAAAGGGAAGGTGGTCCTAGGTTTACCAACAATAAGGATCACATCAATGCAATACAAGGTAATCACTACTCAGATGAGGGATACACGTGGTATTATGCACCGGTCATCATATCCATATATACCATTTCCCACTTTTTAAGGTATTAAAGCATGAAGTGGTGTCGTTATTTATTGCATGCTATTATCCGCCCCACTTCTATAAGCCCCAGAGGTGTTTGAGACTAATATTCTTAAAGGTAAGGGAGATGGGCTTTTTGTGTGTTTAAAAGGACAAAATTCTAAGGTGACAGTCAAAAACACATAGAGCAAATATGGGAAAACACATAATAATTAAAGGCTCAACCAGGCCTCCTCAACTTAAAGACAGATTATTTAGCATATCATGCACGTATTATGGGCTGATTAAACTTAAAAGGGTGAGGTAGACAGATTTATTGCTTATTCTAGATAAGACATCCGAATCAGGCATGCCTGCTGGTTGTAATTTCAGGAAGTCTGATTCAATTAACTAGTTTACCTTTATGACTTGCCTAACTGTTAAATGAAACCCATAAGCATGATGTTTATTAGAAATGCAGAAAAGAAGTATACTGATTTAAAAGAAGAGAATTTGTTAATTACGGAAACATAAATTCTACAGATGTTGAGCATTGCTACTAATGATTTTAGACTTATAAGCGAATGAACGAGTTTGATTTGGTTGGCTCCCATAGGCATTCTTTCTAGGCATTATTTATTTAAGCATTTTTTATAGTCGAAATAAGAGTACAGAAGAATGCTATTTGTTATTTGAAACTATGAACACATTTGACTAGCAACAAATGCATATGCAGAATTCAGGAAGTCCTATTGACATGTTGACTATATAATATGCATCGTTTGGAAATGACATATAGACATGTTCTCTATATAATGCCGAAATGCAGAAACCTATAGACAGGGTTTCCATATGAAATGCAGAACCTATAGACATGGTTTCCATATGAAATGCATAACATATATACATATTATCTATATAATGCAGAGATGAAGAAACCTATGGATATGACTTCTGTATGAAACACATAATCTATAGACATAGCATCTATACGAATTGCAGAAATGAAAGCTTTGCATGCATGATTGACCCTTTTGCATGTTCCCTATGAACATGATATCTATCCCTTTGCATGCATGATTGACCCTCCCCTTTTCACTAATAAATCCAATAGTTATTTCAAGTTATTACAGCCTAGAATGAATAACAAAAGGCAAAATTACATCTGAAAACTAAAAAGTTACAACCAACGAGAGCGTGTCAGAATATTTGTCTGAAGTATGAAGTAAACGAATTCCAATGATCAAGTTTCAAAAGACTTTCTCTTATTTGGGATGTGTCAGAGTTCCCTAAGAGTCTCAAATAGACTTCGCGCAATGTGCAGTATACACATTCAAATATATTGCAAAATTGAGTCATAGTGCAGTGTGGAAGGGCCATCCCTCAAGTTTCCAAGTTCAGAGGGAACTCAAGGTCCCAAAGAAAGGCTCACAGGAGGGGGGGGGGGGTAGAACTTAGAAGCTACGAGAGTGTAAGTGTACAGAAGGGATTCTTGGAAAAGGCAAGGACATGCTAGTGGTCATACGTAGCAATTGGAAGTGCTGGCACACCCAACCAGCCTGTTAGGCCACATTATTTGGGAGTTAGGATCCCCTAAGGGATCGAGTCCTAACATGAAACTTGCATGTTGCCATGTTCTGAAATTTAACTCAAAGAACATAGAGGGGAACAATGGTACATGGATTCACAATAGAAACAAATGCAAAGAAAATAGCATGAATATTTAACATTTAAATCTACATAGACAGTAAAGTGGACATAGATGCAAAGGCTAAAATAAACACATTGGGATGAGGCTTAAACCAAACTAGAACATACCAGTTTCAAGGAAACAAGAAAAGGAAGAAGTAGTCTTATAAAGCCAAAGTGCGAGCAAGTAGTCGGGACACTATAATTTTAGAAGAGAACTATGAGATGGTAAGTATCTCAAGTGTGTAGCGTGTGTATAAGTGTTGAAGTGAAAGTGTATTAGTGATAAAGGTGTCGTGCCCTTTTATAGTGTAAAAGGCAAGCACAATAAGGTAGGATAATAGTTTGAAAATCAGTTGTCAATCAATTGCATAAGTTTTCCCTTTTAATAAGGGATTCAGATTTCGAATGGTAAAACTAGTTAAAATCAAAAACTTTGTGTAAGGTAGTATAATAGGGGTAAATACATAAAGGTATATTTAAGGAAAATGTCATTAAAACACATGGTTTGTGCAAATAAGGAAAGGAAATCAATTGATAGCTAGTTAAATCTGAAATTGAAGATTTGTATGAATGAACCAAGTCAGAAAGATGGGAAAGATTTTGACTTAAGGAAATTCTGTACCAATCAATTAGACCTAAAAAAGGATTCTGAATCAATCATAAGTTGGAAAACCTTTTTGGAAGAAGAATTCATCACATATATAAAAGCATAGAGCCACGCTTAAACACGAAGAACTATCATGCTAATCAGTATAAAAGTCTAGCATAGAAGAATTTAATAGTTCAGAGTCGCAAACAAAGAAGTTCAAACTTATTTCATAGACTCAGAATGAGTCTAATAGAGTCAAGGGTTCCAAAACAGAACCCTAGTTCAAACACATGACCAAACCTTGGTAGAACCCCCAAATTCTAGGGTTTCCAACTCGAGTTAATCACAACAATGAGGAGGCAACATGCTCAGCGATTACCTTATAGAATATCATGAGAAGACAAGAAAATACAATAGAAAGTTCGAAGCATAATGAGAGTAGAAGAAACAATAGAGGAAAACATGCTTAAACAGGGCTTAAAACAAGGTAAACTAGAAGTAAAACAGTAAACACTTAAGAATATGGTAGAGAAATACAGTAGAAGAACACAAGAACACTAGAACATTGTTGGCCCAAGATTAGTTGAAGTTTTGAAGAATGACAAATGAACTCAGTGAAGGACCAGGTCCATCTTAGGAGACAAAGTTGTTATGGCCCATACACATAAAGAAGATAAGTCCTTTGGGATCAAGCAGTAATATTATATGAATATCTTCAGACCTGATAAAAAATGTTGCATATGGGATAAGGAGAAGATGTCTGTCTACTTATGAAAAGAGAATACATCTAGATAAGGGTTGGAGTTTGGATTGGACTAGGACTCAAACTCAATGGAGGATCAGAAATTGAATCACAATCCAACTCTAATTACTAATCTAACAAATAACTGAGTTGTTCTCTTTTATAGGTACACACATACGCTAACGTTAAGCAAAATTGAGGCAAAAGAGCAAGGTTATTTTGAAAGAAATTTATATGAGACTGAGTGTGCACACCTGCAACTACTTGAACAAGATAGAAGAACCAGTTCCATTGTGTTTATTCTTATTCTAGTTCAGTTGTAGTAGGTGATTTAAAACTTGTACCTTTCCAGCTTTCATAGAAGCAATTGTATTAGGTACTTTGATTATTCAAGTTAGAGTTAACTTGAAAGTGTCGCAACAGTTGAGGTTGTGTGCCACACTGGGATTAGAGTTAATCCTTAGGTTAACAAGAGGTTTGTAAATGCTATTTTAGCATAATAATTTTAGTGGAAGCTTGGAAAAATCCTACTGAGTAGTAGGTCATGGTTTTACACCTTTTGAGCCAGGTATTTTCCATGTGAAATCCTTATGTTCTTTTATTTATGTATTTTAATTCTGCAAATAGTAGTAGTTAGAACACGGAGAAGAACTAGGTTGTTCTAGATCGAAAAATTGGGTATCGCATAAATCACCCCCTTTTATGTGGTATTGACGTTTGGAATATCAATTGGTATAAGATTGGGTTATCCTTGAAGAGCCTAACACCTTAGGAAAAGATCAACATGAGTGCACCACCTGGGAACTGGGAAGGTCAATCCACTGCCAGGCCTCCACTGTTCAATGGACAATATTACTCATGGTGGAAGAATAGGATGAAAGATCACATCATAGGTGAAGATTATGAAATCTAGGACATAACCACTGATGGTCCTTTGGCAAATATAATGAAAATGAGGAAGGAGTTGAAGTGCCAAAGACAAGAGCTGACTGCACTGATGAAGATTTGAAAAAGTGGTAGAAAAATGCTAAGGACAAGAAATGGCTTGTGTGTGGACTGGGTCCAGATGAATACAACAGGATCCAAAGCTATACTACTGCATAAGAGATATGGGACACTTTGGAAGTGGCTCATGAAGGAACATCTCAAGTGGATAGATCTAGAGGAACCTTGCTATATTCTCAATATGAGAATTTCACTATGAAAGATGAAGAAACCATTCAAGAGATCTACACTAGGTTCACTACTCTGACAAATGAACTTATGTCTTTTGGAAGAGTTATTCTTGAAGAATACAAGGTTGAGAAAATCTTGAAAAGAGTTCTTCCAGTTGCTTGCGAAAGCTAAATCACTACCATTCAGGAGTCCAATAACATGGCCACTCTCAGGCTGGATGAACTGATTGGGAGTCTTACTGCTTATGAGTTGAGAAGGCAAACCAGGAAGATGGATGCATTCTTAGAAGGAGAGAAGTTTGTATCTCAAAATTACAGAAGGTTGAGACCTAGAAGATGATGAGATGGTCATGATCACTAGAGATTTCAAAAAGTACCTGATGAGAGGAAAAGGTTTATCAAGAGGTACAAACTTTAACAAGACAAGAGCTCCTGAAAAACAAACAAATGACGGCTGTTATAAGTGTGGTAAGACTGGCCACATGATGAAGAATTGCCCTAAATGGAAGATTGAGCGGAAGAAAGAAAGTGCTGAATGAATAAATATGAAGAAAGAACAGGTTCAACCAAAGATAAATAAAGGTTCAACCAAGGATACAGTTGCGGCTTGGGGTGAAACCTCTGATGAAGACTCAGAAGATGAAGCTGAGGAAGAGCAAGCTCTTATGGCCATTAGAAAATCAGATGATGGGCAGTAGGCAAGTATTCTGCATCTCAAGGACAAAATTAAAGTTTTGTCTAAAGAAAGGTTGGCTGAACTATTATTAGACTACATTGATGGGTCTAAAATAGTTAACAATGAAAAGGAAGTTCTGTCTAGGGAATGTGCTATTCTAAAAGTAAAATACAAAATTCTAGAATCTAGGGCTAATGAGAGTGATAAGAAAAATGGTGAATTGAAGAACCGGGTTCTTGAACTTGAAAATGGTATTCTAGGACTTAGGTAAAAAAATCTAAAACTAAAACTAGAAATAGGAAAGAAAAAAGCTGATCACTCATTTCTCACTCTAGAAGAAATTATACAAAAAATGAAAGATGAACTGTATAAGAAAGATGAATTGATTAAGTTTCTAAAAGAAGATCTAGGAATGGTAAAACATGAACTAGACAGAACTTGCAAATGGAATAAAGCTTCTGATGCTCTCTCATGGTTGAAAGAGCATCACAGTAGCAATAAAAGAGGACTTAGCAATAGGACTCAAGTTCTAAAATGGTACCCAAAAACAAGTACCTCACTCTTCTTGAAAATAAGATATGCACACATTGTGGTAAGACTGACTATTATAAAAATGAATGTAATGCAAAGGAAAAGGCTAGTCAATGGAACAAAGCTTTTGTTCAAGATAAACACATACTACCTAGTAGGGCAAGAAAGAATCTGATTCATCCTTTTTCCTATAGAAAGAGACCCAAGCTAGTTTGGGTTCCTAAGATTAACCCCTGATTTCTTTTTCCAGGTTCAAATGAAAAGAGAGTAGCCAAATATTGTACATGGATAGTAGCTGCCTAAAATATATGACTCGGAACAAGGACCACTTCCTTTCACTTGAGGACTTGAGAGGAGGTAATGTCTCCTTTTGAAATGGAAAGAAAGGTGAGATCATTGGGGCTGGAAAGGTAGGTAAGATAACCTCTCATTCCATTGAGAAAATCTACTTGATAGATGGCTTGAAATATAGCCTAATTAGCCTGTCACAGCTGTGTGACAGAGGAAATCTTGTGGCTTTCATCTCTACCAAATGTTTTGCGATTAACCTTACCACTGACAAGATTGTTTTGCAGGGAAAAGAGTTAACAATATTTACATTGTAGACTTGTCAACTGTTTCAGAAAATTAACTCACTTGTCTAAGTGTGCTAGTAAATGATCCCCCACAGTGGCACAAAAGACATGGCCATACAAATCTAAATCAGCTAAACAAATTAGTTTCCAAGGACTTGGTGATAGGGTTACCTAATATCAAGTTCAAGGAAGACAAAGTGTATGAGGCATGTGCAAATGGGGAAGCAGGTAAGGCCATCCTTCAAATCCAAGAAAATGGTAAGTACGTCCAAGATGTTAGAATTGGTTCGTATGGATCTTTGTGGTCCAATGAGAACCATGAGCAGAGGTGGAAAGAAATATGTTATGGTTCTTGTTGATGATTATTCTAGATTTACATGGGTACTAATTCTTACATCCAAGGATGAGGCATTTGAAATGCTGACTACATTTGTTGGAAAACCCCAGAAAGAATTCGGAAATCAACTTGCATCCATTAGGTCTGATCATGAAACTAAATTTGAAAATGTAAGATTTACTAAATATTGTGATGAAAATGGTATAGATCACAACTTCTCTTCCCCTAGAACTCCTCAGCAAAATGGTGTAGTTGAAAGAAAGAATAGGACCCTTGAGGATATGGCAAAGACGATGCTTCTCTCTAGAAAATTATCCCATAGCTTCTAGGCAGAGTCTATACACACTGCATGTTACATTATCAATAGATGCATGACTATACCTCTTGTTGAGAAAACTCCCTATGAGTTACTTAAAGGGAGAAAACCAAACATATCCCACCTTAAGGAATTTGGTTGCAAGTGCTATGTGCACAATAATGGAAAAGACTTCCTAGGTAAGTTTGATCCCAGAAGTAATGAGGGAGTACTCTTGGGATATTATTCACATAGCAAAGCATATACAGTATTTAATAGAATAACTCTGTGTGTGTAGAAGAAAGTGTGCATGTTGTTTTTGATGAAACTAACATTCTTTCTAAGAAACAGGAATATGAAGATGAAGCCATTGGCTTGGTAAGAGAATTGACTGAAGCAGCATCAAAAGAAGGAACATGTGATAGAGTAGGTTCTTCCAGTCTGGGAAACCCGACAAGGGGAACTAATCAGGGAGAAAATGAAACAAACTCTTTATAGCCGTTCCTCATCTACAGAATACAGGAGAATCATCTAGTAGAAACTAGCTGTTCCTGAAATCTCACAAGTATCGAAGTTCTCATCCCATTGAGAATATCATTAATGATCCAACATCTGAGGTCAAAACTAGATCACAATTAAGGAATCTCTGTGCATTTAATGCTTTTTTTCTCTTATTGAACCTAAAAATGTTGTTAAGGATTTGCAGGATGCAGACTGGGTCAATGCAATGCAGGAGGGAATCAATCAATTTAAAAGAAGTCAGGTCTAGCATCTAGTTCCTAGACCCAATGACAGATTAGTCATTGGCACCAAATGGGTCATTAGGAACAAACTTGCTGAAGATGGAACTAGTACAAGAAATAAGGAAAGACTGGTAGTTCAGGGCTATAGCCAAGAGGATGGCAGTGACTATGAGGAGGCCTTTGCTCCAGTTGCAAGACTAGAGGCAATCAGACTCTTTATTGCCTCTGCAACACATATGAAATTCACTTTCCATAAGATGGATGTCAAAAGTGCCTTCCTAAATGGCTACCTCAAGGAGGAAGTGTTTGTGAAACAACCTCCAGGATTTGAAAGCAAGGAATGTCCTACGCATGTATACAAGCTGGACAAAGCTCTATATGGCCTCAAACAGGCTCTAAGAGCTTGGTATGAATGATTATCAAAATTCCTACTAGAGCATGGGTATAAAAGAGGTAAAATTGACAGCACTTTGTTCCTAAGGGAATAAGGTGAAGACATCCTCGTTGTACAAATATATGTGGATGACATAATATTTAGGGCCACTACTGATAGGTTGAGAAGGACTTTGCAAAATTAATGGGATGTGAGTTTGAAGTGAGTATGATGGGCGAACTAAATTTCTTCCTAGCCTTACAGATCAAACAAAGTTCAAATGGGACCATGTTCCATCAACAGAAGTATAGAAAAGAACTAAGCAAAAAGTTTAAAATGGAGGATTCCAAAGAAATAGATACACCGATTGCAAGTGCCAAAAAATTAGATGCTGATGAACATGGTTCATTAGTTGATCAAAAGTTGTATAAGGGTATGATTTTTTTACTTTTGTATCTTACTGCTAGCAGACTTGACATTATTTTTACTGTAGGGCTTTGTGCTCATTCTAGGGAAAATCCAAAGGAGTCACATTTGACTATTGTCAAGAGGATACTGAAATATCTGAAAGGCACCACAGATTTGTGTCTTTGGTATCCCAAAGATAGTAAATTTGATCTGGTAGGATATGCTGATGCTGATTATGCAGGTTTCTTACTGGACAGGAAGAGTACTTCAGGTATGGCACATTTTCTGGGATTATGTCTAGTGTCATGGGCTACCAAAAAGCAAAATTTAGTAGCCCTGTCTACTGCTGAAGCTGAATATGTTGTTGTTGCCTCTAGTTGTGCTCAATTTCTATGGATCAAACAACAGCTCGTAGACTTCGCAATTGAAGTGGGGTTTATTCCAATATTTAATGATAACACTAGTGCTATAAGTATGACAAAGAACCTTGTTCATCATAAAAGGACTAAGCACATATATGTTAGACTTCACTTCTTAAGAGATAACTATGAGAAAGGGTTAATCTCCGTAGAATTTTTGGCTACTGATAAACAAATAGCTGACATCTTCCCTAAAGCACTAAGTAGATAAAACTTTGAATGGAATAGGTTGGAACTAGGGATGACTAAGGTCACCTAAAAAGGTCCAGTTCAAAATCCACAATGAAAAAAAAGTTATTGGAAAATGAAAAAAATATATTAAGGTTAGGAGTTTTTAATTAATTGTAAATATCGAGACTAATTCTTACTCACTCTCATACTTTAATTAGTATACTTCTGTGACATGTGTTTATATGAATCTTTAATCTCTTACAAAGTTTTTCTATTCTGACATTTGAGGCATGATCAAGAGAAGTTTTACTTGAAGAACCTCGTTCATCAGTATATGCTCATGAGAAAATTCAGGTATGCTTATATACTTTGTACAATTAGAAAGATAAAGTTACCAATCATGAGCAGAGGTCCTAATTACACAGAACTTCAAGAAATCTATCCGTTGAGCACTGAGCCGGTTTCATTATCCTAGGAGTCTAACTAATACAACAATTTTTACCTATAAACTAGCATCACTCATTAATCTCTAAAGAGGCCGGAATTCTAATTTGGTTAGACTTCTAATTGAACACTGAAAAAGCTTCTGTTACAGGCTTAATCATAATCTCTCTTTAAATACACTCCATGCCTTCTCTCATCACTCATAATTGTCATTCACTACCTTTATACTTCTGATAAACCACTTACTTCTACAAAAAATCCCAAAAGATTTCCCGAAATTCTCCACCATGACTAATCCTCAAGACAATCCTGGAACTCCCCCACCTGTTTACCATAATACTTCATCATCAACACCTCCAGTTGAAACCCCAAAACCCAGATTTTTCCGGCAAAAGATGTTATCTTGAAAATCTGTAGCATCCGACCCTCCCAGAAAGGCTTTGAACGAAAAATTAAAGGCCAGTCAAATGAAAGAGGTTTCAGCTGAAGAATCTGACTCGAGCTCTGAGTCTAGCAAGTTCATCTCTGTTAGTGAAGGAGAAGAACCTGGGTCTTTTGACAATTACAAGATTCAAGAAGATCCAAGAGAGGTAAACACCTATTTTGTATTTTCTGACACTGCCGAGAAGGAAGATAGTAGGTTTGTGTTGGTGGGTTCTATGAAAAATATTGAAGGGGATGAGTCTAGTAGGAGGAGAAAGAAAAAGAAAGGGGAGGTTCTTGATATACGCGGTAGTGGTGAAGAAGGTGGCTTAAAGTCAGGGGAAGCGGGTCAGGAGAGGCTGCTGAGGGACTTGTTCAAATGAGTAAGAAACAAGAAGAACGTGGTTCTTCTACAGAGGAGACTTTTGCAGATCTTCTGAAGAAAGTGGGGGCCAGTTCAGACCCAAATAAGCTTAAAGCGTCTTAACAAAGGACACTAGTCACTTCTAAACCCTCAAAGAAAAGCAAAGTAACATCTCCCAAGACTGCAGCTACTTTTGTACCTAAGGGAAGAGCCACAAGGAGCAAAGTAAGGCAAAGTGAAGCAGAATTACAAGAAGCATTAGAGAAGAGTAAGAAAAAGAAGAAGAACAGGGAAAGGAAAAGGTAGTGGAAAGTTTTGAGGCTGCTGAAGAAGAAGGGGAAGAGATGGAAATGGTCCATCAAGAGAGAGGTACAACTATGGAGGGTTCCATTGTCAAGCCAAAAAGAACCAAGACTCCTGCAAAGAAGTTTTCAAAATCTGTACTTGCTGTACCATGTTTGGCTAAAAGAACTAGATCTGCTGTAAAAGGAAAACAAGTGAAAATTACTAAAGATGAAGATGAAGGGTGGAGCAGAGAAGAAGACGAGGAGGAGTCTGAACAAGAGCAAGATCTCTTTGTTATTTTTAGCAGGAGGAAGATATTGAAGGGAAGGCTGCTGAAAGACCTAGAGGAGCCAGGCATGCTTAGGTTGTTCGATGTTTTAGCTGCACAGTGTTGGAAGGACATGGTCCATTAAATGGATGGAAGACTATCCAGAAGAGAGCTAATTGAATTCATGGCAAATGGGTCTGTGAAAAATGGGCTAGTGTGGTGAAAGGTGTGATAGTTAAGTTGGATGCACCTGAATTGGGCAGGATTCTAGACATTCCAAGTGAGGGCTATGATGATTACACCAGGCAAAGATGGCCTTGTCTAGATGATCTGCCCACAACACTCCAAATCACCAGGAATTTTTGTGATAGAAAGGATGCTGAAGAGGTGCCTGAGGCAAGATATGTTCAAAAGAGTGAAATGAAGACGTAACATTAAGTGATCTTTGAGTATGTGAACAAGTGCCTACTTCCTAGATAGGAGAGGAGGCACACTGCAAATTACATAGATCTGGTTCTCATGGAGTGTCTTGAGAGGGGCAAGCAGATTAACTAGCCTTCTTTCATAGTCAAGCTGGTGGATAGAGTCATCAATGATTTTTGCATATTTTTACAAATTTGTTTGGAATTTCTAAAGCTAAATTGCATGAAATTACAATTATAGCCTATGTTACAATTAATCGTATTTTATAATTATAAAATTATTTTTGGTATTTTGAGATTAATATTTATATATTATTAATTAGTTATGTGTTTCCTATTTATTTTCCAAATAATTTCTTACTATTTTATAAAATAAAAAGTAAGAAATTGGCTATTTAAAACTTGGCCAGATTATATTGCAAACATAGCCCAAATTGACCGTAATTTTAAACCCAATTTCAGCCCCATGTCAAACAACACATACCCAATTCAATTAACCTGGCCCAACTCTAATTCAATATGAGCCGTTAATCAAATGAGATCAACAACGCAGATTAGTTTGCCTAAAATAAATCAAACGACCCCCCTTTCGACCCCTCATTTGCATAGAGACCTATCTCTCTCTAAACTTTCACCTCCCCTTCTCTGTAGAACCTTCTAGTTCACCTTCTCTGAAGGCTCTCACCACCTCTCCGACCAACTCCAGCCCGCCTCTTTCGATCATCAACCGCCATGAAAACTTATCTCAACGGCTCCCTCCATATTTTAAATTCCAAGAGTTTCTACCATGAAAGAAGGGCACTAAAACTTCGCTTGGGTCTGTTTCTGGCCTTTCTCTGATGGGATTTGGTCCGATGGTACTACGTATGACGTTAGTAACGAGTTTCACAACCAGGTTTCTTACCTCACCGATTTATTGCAAAAGCCTAATTTTGTTTGCCTAAGTCTCTTAATCTCTGTTTTTTATAATTATTTTCAGTTTATTCTTTTTGTTTTACAATACTCACTACTTGATTTCTTCGATTGATTCAAAGTTTTACAACGTTTGTTCTTTTCTCAAAAAGCTAGTGTTTCCAAACCCCTTTTTTCAAAATCGCTATATATTCTGTTTCTTTTGAGTATTATGTATGCTTGTATTACGTGTTTGTTTGTGTTACGAGCCAATTTTTTTCTGAGCTCCATGCATTAAATATTTTTACTAGGGTTTCAACCCTCTACTGCTTCTGTGATTTCTTGCATAATGTTCTCTGATTTTTTACGCCTATTATGTTTATAAGTCTAATTGTTATTCGAATGATTTTGTGCATATTTTTGAAACCCTGATTTGTATGTGTTTTCCTTAAGGGTTCCTACATTGATTTTTGAATTATTTCCTTACTTGTGAGATGCTGTCTATACTTGGTTAGTTCCCTCTAATATTTGTCTTGTCAGTGATTCTTTGACTAATTTCAGAGTTAATTTATATGTTTACCATATTTGTGTACTTAAACATGTTGTTCGGATGCTCAACATATATTTTCCTTATTTGGAGCATTATGTATTTTGCCTTTATTACATGCTGCATGCCTACTACTCTTACTGTGGTGTTATTAATCGTCTGATTGATTCTTTCCTTATAAGATACTGCCATTCGAATCATGATCTCTAGTTTAAAGGAATTAGGTCCTGTGCTAGATTCAAATTGGTATTGTTTTTATAATTATGTACTCGTTACCCTATTCTCTATTGTTTTTAAAAAACTATAAGTACTCCTCTTCTCTTCTCACATAACACAAACATAATTCGTTCTGAACTCTCTCTCTTACACAAAATATATTCAGTGCTCTTTTGTTTTCTACACAATCTCTCTCACTTCTCTTGAGACTGTTGATACCTAATTTTTCTTTATGTATTTTTGTTCCCAAAATACTTTCAAAATAGCCTGTTAAGGCATATATAAGCACCCACAAAAGGTTGGTATTTTTTGTATAATTTTTTAAGCATTTTAAAACCAACTTATAAATTATTATGTACCATAAAATCCATTATTTAACATCAAATCTATTTATTTAATAAACAATTTATTTTATTCTCTCATTTACATAAACAATATAATTTACGTAATTTTTATAGAATTTTAACAAGCCATTAGGTATTTTTAAACTAAAATTGCATTAAATTGCAATTTTAGCCTATTTCTTAATTTAATGCGTATTTCAAGTACAAAATCATTCCTGATATTTTTAGTTGCTTCCTAAATATATTGTATTAACTCACTAATTTTTTTGGATTTTTACAAAATGTTTTACTATTTTTATAAAACTAAATTGGGAAAAATTTCTATTTAAAATGAAGCCATTTAATTTTGCAAATCTAGCCTGATTGAAACTCAGAACCAACCCCAATTTAACCCCTAATTGACCCGACCCAATTCCACTAACTTGACCCACCCACTACTTCTTCTAATTCTGGCCGTTGATCTCATAGATCAACGACCCACGTTTTTAACTTACTAAATTAAACTCCCCAAACCCTTAACCCTACAATCATTTTTACCACAACCGCCTTCACTCCCAAATGCTCACTAGGTTCTTTGAAAACCCTAGTTGCCTCCTGCTCACTTCACCGGCTTTCATGGCCATCCAAGACCTGAAACTCCTTCACCCGTTCACTCTTAGCCTCTCCTGGTCCTTGGGTTCGAAGATCGGAGTTGTATTTCAAGGGTGGTTGGACCATAGGTCCTCCAATGGGTTTTTCAGTTGTGTCCAGTCTTTCTCCGGCAAGTCTTAAGGCTCCGAGTACTTTGCCGACTCCGACGAGTCCATTCCAGTCTTTTCTCGATGCTTTGAGACCTTTTCTTGAAAAACCTAATTTCTCAAGGTTCTTCTCTGTGTTTACTTTTACGATTCTTTCTGAGTCCTAGTTATTTTCTAGAGATTTTAAAGTATTTATCACTTCTTCTTTGCCTATTTGTGTTTCCAAACTGTTCGTCTTTATTAAACTAGGGTTTCTATGACTTTCCATGATTTCTCTAATTTCTTCGCTTTATTTGTTACCGAGTGTTCTTCTCTATGTCTTTGCTGTGATTTTAGGCACTTTCCACCATGACTCTAAGGTTTTTTACTTTAATGTTATTTTCTAGGGTTTTCAGTTCATGTATTTCGTGCATTCTGGATGCTGTTCTACTTTTGTTCGTCTTCATCTAGTATACTCCTTATGTTCTAATTTGTAACGAAAACCCTAAATTCTAAAGGTATTTTCCATCTTTCTCTCTCTGTGAAACCCTGACCGCCTAGTTGATTTCTTGGGTGTTTTGCTATGTGTTTACTCTACTATTTCCAGTTTTTGTATGTTCTAACCTATACCTCATTTATATTGTCACATTCCCCCTTCTCCGAAACCCTAATTGGAAAACTTGATTTTGTACAGCTGTCTGATTCTCTAATTAACCCCTGTTTTCTGACTAATTTCGAATCAACTAGTATCTCAATTCCTTGATTTTCTAGTTGATTACCTGCCTTATATGTTTACCCGTGTAATTTTCAAGCTCTTTACATATATATATATATTTACCATATACTCTGTGATTTGTACTTAATTTTTCTTTCCAAAATTAAACCAAAGTTTATTTATTTCCAGCTAGTTACTTAATAAAAGGGAACCTTCTCCTTAATTGTGTATGATTGGCACTGCTGAATATTTTCTTGCCTTAAGTGTTGCATCTCTTTCAAACTATAAATAGTCCTTCACTTTTTCTAACTAGGACACGACTGAAAACACGAGTACTCTCTAATTCTCACTGAAAGCTCTCTTCTCTTCTACATTCCTTCTCTGTTACTTGCTATTTTACTAAGAATTAGCCGGCTGAAAGCCAAGGCTAATTAAAAGGATCTATATTTGCTCTATTATTCAAGTTGCACTGTTAGGCTCCTAATTTCAGTTATTTCAATAATCTGTTTTTTCCCCTCTTCTTTGTCTGTTATGTTATTTCAACTCAAGCTCTTCCATGTTTAACCCCTTCCCTTTGTCCCATGGTCTGTTTGTTTGTTTCATTATTTCGTTTGAACTTTAGCATGTTTAATCCCCTTCCCCAAATCTGTTTGTGTATTTTAATTTAAGTTCAGCATGTTGAATACCTTTCCCCATTTCCCTTGTCTGTGTGTATTTCAGTCGCAGCATGTTTAGTTCTCAATTTTTCCTTGTCTGTTTGTGTTTTAATTTTCATTTTTAGTCCTTTCTCTTGGCTGTTTTATGTGGTTTGAGTTCTTACACACCCCCTTTCCCCTGAATCCCTTTAATTTAGTCTTATATACTTCTGTGACTCTTTTTCTCTGATCCCTGTTTGAATGTGAGTGTGTTACGGATTAGGGTGGCATCTCATTGCCACTCCTAGTTTAGAACTAAGGTTGTCAACAACCTATACCCAAAGTAATCCCATCCCCTACCCCCTTATTATGTGTTTGAGCGTTGACAAAGGCCTGTTGGTGTCGTAATCACCATACCGGACCTGGTCTGACTTGTTTACAAGTCTCCCCCTATTTATTCACCTTTGTGAGTGGTTAGGGGTGTGCCAGCCCTACTCCATAGGCTAGGTATGACCACCTCGTACAATGGTCTTCCTCTAATCTATCACCTTTACACTTATTCTTAGTGCTTTAAGTCCTACTTCTCCTTGGTAGGCCATGCTTAGGGGGCCACAGAGTCTCCTCTGAACTTGGACAGTTTGGGGATAGTAATTCTACACTTGCATTACTCTAAAGAGAAAGCCTCGGATTTGGGAGCCTGGATTTGGTAAAAGCATACGTTGGACATTAAAGTTGCTTTGCGCTTCTTCGGGCCAATTATTGTATTGATGTATTTACTTACTTTTTCTTAATGTTATTTTTCTGTTCAGATTCCATTGCATAACTTGTAATAAAAAAAATTGGGGGGATCTAGTGAAAGGGAATATGGGAGGGGTTTACTTTCTTGCATCAATGTCACCTAGTTACCATGGCTATGAGTTTTACTTTCTTGCATCAATATCATATAGTTACCATGTATAGGGTTTTACTTCTTGCATCAATATCATATAGTTATCATGTCTGTATGGGTTTACTTTCTTGCATCTCATATAGATATCATGTCAATAGGCTTTCATTATTGCATCAATCTCATATAGATGTCATATCTATCGGTTTCTCGTCATTGCATCAACTTCATAATAGAAATCATGTCTACAACTCTGCATTCATACATTTTCATAATAGAAACTCTGCTTATAGGCGTGCATTCTCATAATATAACCTAGAAAATATGCCTATTGGAACCATGCAAACGCTAGGCAAAAAATAATAGGTCGTCCAAACTTGTAAAAAAGGCAGTAACGAAAAAAGATCAATCCGTATGTCTAGTGCTTAAAAACATCTAAGTCTGTTACTTTAAATCGGGCCCAGGTCTGCCCCTTTCACATCATTCTGAACTTGTAATGTCTTTTAAAAATATTACATCTATGGTTTCAAACATTTTGCCTGCCTAAGTCTAATGCTTTAAGATCTTTTAAATTTTTCTTCTTGCATCCTTTTTGTATTCAAGTTGTTCGGCTGAATGTAAGCCATTTCTAAACCCTTCGTCACTTCAGTCTCTCTTAACAGATTCTTGTCTAAAACCAACGTCTTCTTCTAATTTAAAAAAAAAACCTTGCCAATTCCTAATAATGGGCCCGGAGGGCGCAAAGCAGATTTTCTATCTAACTTTCATGTGTCAAACAAGTCTGCCTGCTCTTTGACCTTTTTTAAGACCAAATCAGTACTTGAAGTCATGCTAAAGTAGTTGTTGTTATGTACGGGGCTTAATTATGCCTTTAGCCATTTACTTGCGTACCTCTTATATGCTACTTGTTTTTTATTGTCACTCTAGTATTTTTACCTTTGAAAACTCCATATATATATATATATATATATCTCTTCACCCTTCTTAGGATTAGAAGTCCTAATACCCCAGGACTGACAGGTTGGGACGGGTATTTGCATGCAATAAGTAAACGATACCAACACGTTTAAATACCTTAACGAGGTGGGAAGGGTAGAATATGGAGATGATGACGATGCGATAATATCATAGAGCGACCCCCTCTTTGGGGATATGTGCGAGATATTGCATCAAATGATCCATATTATAGTTAAACCTAAGACCCTTCTTTTCATTTGCTTTATTTAAATGCTTTCTTCTTGTAATGCTTTTCAAACTAGTCCTTTCTTATTTCAAACTTATGTCCTTTTTTAGCTTTTAAGTTATGTGAATACATGTGCACCTTATTTTTCTACTTGCGTCATATTCTGTTAAAGTCACAATTAGCACGGCCGGGAACCACATTTGTTGATCTCGAGGGGTGCCGAACACCTTCCCCTCGAGATAATCTCAAGCCCTTACCCGAACTATGATTTTCTTTCAAAGTACTCCGATCATTTTTAAAAGTGTCCGAATGCACTATAATCATTAGGTGGCGACTCTTCAAATTCCATAACCCAATTCCGGAATAGGAATGAGAGTTGTTTTGCCCATAATATCATGAAACCCGATTTCGCTTTTGAAAAAGGGGGCGTTGACAGCATGTCGGCTCTGCTCGGGACATTCTTTTAGGCTTTTACCACTACATCTTTTGTGAATTTATTGCCGTCTTTACTTATTGCTTCAATTATTTCTTTTCACAATTACTAACTTGTTTCTTCGTGTCTTTCTTTTTCCGTTTTACTGCTTTATTGTATTTACTTCATTTCAATTCTGTCTTTAATTTCGAGCATTCATTATTGTATGAACATGAAAATACATGTACTTATTCTTTTATTGTAATCGCATCCTTCAACATCAATTTTCACTCATGCCAAACAAATCCCATAGCAACGCTTATAATGAGTGGTTGTGCTCTTCTACATTATAAACCCCCTAAATATGGCAAAGGCATATTTGCAGTAAAACTAGTCGATCAACGGTGTAGTCGACGGTTCCGTGCCTTTCCCTCTTGAGTTGTCCTCTCAAGGGTACCTTGTCTAGCACTTCAATAGTGGAAACGTTACTCTATTTAATTGTTCATGCATCATGGTCAAACTTAACCGAGTCAGTTATGTTGTTCGCATAATGACTCATTAGGATAGCCAAAACCAAAGTCCATCGGGTTTCCTCGAAACCCAAACATACATTCACTTTATGTGCACTGATTTGGAGAACTAAATGCCTCTTGATTATTATTTATTTAAATAGTTGAGTCCAGTGGGGTTAAGGGTCTAACTCTCTATTTTGCAGGAAATGAGGCACGAGGTCCCCAGGTTCGGTATGGTATCAAAAATTCATCCAAAGTTGCTAAGCTGGTGGGAGGATTTGCATGGAAGTGATCGAGTTTTTGTTCAAGCACTTATGAAATCTTCCTTCACTTCTGGAAGTTAGGCCAGATAACAAAGTTGAGGAAACTGCTACTATGTTTTGGGATAGTGAACGGTCTGTCTTCCGCTTTGGGGGTATTGAAATGACGCCGCTGTTGGAAGAAATTGGAGGTCTATCCGAAATTCCATGAGATAGCCCGGGGTTGCCTATGCCGGAAAAATGCAAAGGTAGAGGGTTCTTGAAAATGTTGGGGCTCAAGAAGAATCCTAATCTGACCAGTCTGAAGAACTCCTACATATCCTTCTACTTCATATATGAAAGGTTCGGACATACAAAATCATACCGCAATCACATGGACGAGTTCGCCTTCACATCTTTGGGGCACATACATAGAAGGGCTTTTGTGTTCATGTTCTATTTTCTGGGAATGATAGTTTTTCTGAGGAAGAAGGCCAGAATCCATATAAGACTAGCCATGGTAACCAAAATTGTAATGGAAGGTATCGACGGACAGACATTCAACATAACACCCATGATCCTCGCCGAACTATACCGAGCCTTAGAAAATGTCAACAAGGGGCACCGCACTTTGAAAAGTGCAATTTGCTACTACAAATCTGGCTCATCGAGCATCTTCAGAAGGGAGACTATGGATAAGAAATCGTGTGATGAGATTGGGATGACCATATTGCTTTCAATCATCCAAAGCGGATGCACTTCATGCCGGACATGTTTGCTCACTCGGAAGACGCCAGTGGAGTTGTGGAACTACTAGAGAAATCTGAGAGAAGAGCAGGTACAGTGGATGTACGAGTGGTTTCCAACTGGAGAGTTTATCATTCGGTCTAGGGATGCACCATTCCTTGTATTCATCAGCTTAAGAGGAACTTACCCTTATGTCGCTTTCCGAGTCATGAGGCAAGCGGGATGGAAAAGATGAGTCACTACAGGGCTGATTTACAAGATGACGATCGCCCACACAGGTGTCGGGCTGAGCATATGTGGAACTCCAAAATCATTTTGGAAAAGGAGTCTATGGAGCCAGATAGGTATCAGGCGGGGCATAGGACACTTTATCCGGGATGGTTAGAGGATGATCATATTGGCTTGGGAAAAACGGGTTTCGTCCATGGTAACAGGGTTATTGATGAGGAGTCCGCGACAAAGGTCAAGTATAATCAATTGCGCACGCGGATGCGAGAGTGTGAAAGTGAACATCAGGAAATGCTAGAGGCACAAGAGAGGGTAATCAATGAATGGAAGGACATGGCTATCCGTACAAACAACCGTTTGGTGTACTTGGAGCAGGGTTTAGTGGAGCTAGAAGGCAAGTTTTTGAAAAGGATCAACGACTGTCAGGTAACGAAGGTGGGCACTTGGCTCGAGCTTACTTGTTGCTGGGACTGTATATGCTGATGAAACTGTACGAGGGAGGCAAATATACCGAATCCGGGGAAGGTCCTTCTGGGTCCAAGTAGTTAGGATTTTACTGCTTTCTTGATGTAATAAGGCCCTTGGCCATTAGTGACAATTATTCTTTATTTCAGTATTTTTTGACTCGTCCTATTTTCTATCAATAAAATGATGCATTCGATATTACAGTTCTCCAAATCATATTTGCCGCTAGGCCTACCTAGGGCACAACGAGGCACCCAAATAGGAAATGACTTACATTTTTGCAATAACGTATTTAAATAGCGCAATGTTCTCTTTCTCAGAATCCGCACTAACTTTTTACCTTTTGTTTTTCTTTTGTTTTTTTCCCCTCCCCAAAGGTTAGTCCGTGCATTCTGGCACCATCAGCATACTCAACAAGATCAAAGGGTCCTCCTCCTCCTCCTCCTCCTCTTCCAAGTCCTCCCTGAAACAGGAACAAGGAAAGATGGGAGATAATGAAACAAGGAAGGAAATCAAAGGAACTTTTCAGGGTACAACAATCACCAAAGAAACTGGTGCTCATTTGGAGAAAACTTTGCTAAGGTTTCGAGAGGAACTGGACCAGGTCCGGAGTTTGGCAAGTTTGTCCATCTCCCTTCCTGCTGCAGATGTGAACAACCAGGTCCCTGCACCTCCACAGAGGATTCCAACCCAGGTTCGAAATAATGCTCCATCGCTCATCCCTGAGCCTCAAAACTCTCCAAACCACCACGATACCCCTATCTTTGTGGATACTGTGCCATACTATACATAACCCATATCAGATGTGTTAGAATCAGAATCACTCATTCAAAACTTCGCTGCTGAACTTAAGAAACTCACTAGTCGGGTTCAAGGAGTGGAAGGTAACAAAGGCGTGTAAGGTCTGAATTATGAAGATTTGTGTGTTCAACCCGATGTCGAACTTCCGGAGGGGTACAAACCTCCTAAGTTTGAGATGTTTGATGGTGCGGGTCATCCTAGGGTTCATCTTAGGATGTATTGTGACAAGCTAGTGGGAGTTGGTAGAGATGAGAAGATCCTCATAAAACTATCATGAGGAGTCTGAAAGGTGATGCGCTATCTTGGTATATCGGCCATGATGAGAAAAAGTGGACTAGTTGGGTAAACATTGCATCCGATTTCATGGATAGTTTCAGGTTGAACACTGAAAACGCGCCAGACGTGTTCTATATCCAGAATTTGAAGAAGAATCTTATTTATACCTTTCGCGAGAATGCTACTCGTTGGAGGTCGGAAGCTGCCAAAGTCAGGCCGGCTTTGGAAGAAGAACAAATGAACAAATTTTTCGTTCGTGCTCAGGACCCGCAGTATTACAAGAGAGTGATGCTTCTAGAGGGGCAGAAGTTCGCTGATATCATCAAACTGGGAGAAAAAATAAAAGAAAGAATAAAAAATGGTATGGTTACTAACCTTGAGGCACTGCAGGCCACCAACAAAGCCTTGCAATCTGGTGGTTCATCGAAGAAGAAGGATGTGAACTCCGAATGGCAGCGCAAAGAAACCACTCTCCCATGAAATACCAGCCCTACCCTCCAACTCCACTCACATACCAACCCCTTTCTGAATTACCAAGCACCTTCACCTACCTACCAAAACCCACATCCGGTCTACCTAACATCTCCATCACTAACATATCAACCCACCTTGCCGGTATATGCCCAACCCGCACCCGTATACCAAGCCTACAACTCCCAACCTCCTCACTATCCATCACCGCTTACCCACCAAAACTTCCCTCGACCGAGACCAAACTAATACCGCAAACCGGCCAGAGGATACACCGCTATTTCTGAACCCATTAACAAACTTTATGAGAAGCTAAAAGCTGCCGGATATGTTACACCCATCCCACCCGTAACCCAAGAAAACCCATCCCAATGGATCAACCCAAATAAAACATGTGCATACAATTAGGGGATGAAGGGCCATACCATCGATGAGTGCCGCTCGTTGAAAGACAAAATTCAGACCTTAATTGGAAACAAGGTCATCATGTCTAATGAGCCTGCTCCTAATGTTCGTAACAACCCTCTACCAGACCACAAAGGTGGAGGCATCCACATGATTGATATCGAAGATGACTGGGACCCCGAAGGGTCGATTGGCTTGATATATGAGGGAGATGAGCCCAAGAAACCAACAGTCACTCTTAATCCTATTTTTGTGCAAATTCAGCCATATGAGGACAACGTGGTAAATATATCTGTACCATTTGAGATTGAGGCACCTCCTGCAAAGGTGCCAAGGCCGATTGAAGTGGAGTTCGGGACTCTAAAGATGCGCGCACCAATCGAAGTTGCTATGTTACCTCCAAAGGTGCCCATTCCAGTCACCAAGTCAGACATAGCCCCAATTCAAACAAATGCCATACCCTGGGACTACACAGCAGAGGCGAGGAGGAAAGGAAAAGCGCGCACAGGTGAAGCAATCGCCACGCAAGGTATGACTAGAACAGGCAGTTAATACACGCCAGAGCACCCAGCTGAGTCCAGCAAGCATGCCTCTGGACGTCTTATTAAAATTGGACCTGACGATCTCTGGAGAAAAATACAGGCTAAGGAATATTCAATTGTTGAACAGCTAAAGAAGACTCCAGCAAAGATTTCTATCTTAGCATTGCTGTAGAGTTTCGAGGCGCATTGGAACGCCTTGATGAAGATATTGAGCGATGCTTATGTCCCAAGCAACATAACAGGAGGAGAAATGACAAACATGATAGGGCAGGTATTGAAAAATCATAAAATCACTTTCCACGAGGATGAATTGCCATCTGAAAGGCTCAGTCATACCAAAGAACTGCACATCACTATGCAATGTGAAGATCATTTCATCACCAGAATCTTAGTCGGCCGAGGTTCCAGTCTCATCATCTGTCCACAGATCATCCTCAAGAAGTTGGGCAAAGGATTGCATGAGATAAAGGATGGGGCTATTAACGTTAGGGCTTTTGACGGTTCTCAGAGGTCCACTATCAGGGCATGTGTTTGAAAATGGGACCCACTTGGTTCGATGTCGACGTCCAAGTTATCGACATACCAACATTTTACAACTTACTGCTGGGACGACCCTAGGTCCATGCCGCCGAGGCTGTGGCATCAACCTTACATCAGGCCGTGAAATTTGAATAGAACCATCAGGAGGTAATCATCTATGGCGACGGTAGCAACCCCATATACAATCGCCAGACCATTCCAATGATCGCAGGCAGAAAAAGGATAGGCAGAGAAACATATCATCATATTGAGCGGGTCAACGCAGTGGAAAAGGAAAAATGGTAGATCAACAAGGTCAAAAGCATGCTAAATTGGAGTGGGTATGAACCAGGGAAAGGACTTGGCAAGAATCTTCAAGGAATCACAAAACCTATCCAGTTGAAGAAACATGGCACTACCTTCGGACTGGGGTACGAGTACACTTGGCAAGAATTCACAAACTGGTCACCACCATGGCACGACTCATATTACCCGCTGGAGCACCCCATACCTCAGTTGGAGCAGACATTTAAGTCAGCCGACACTCTCTATAGGTCAGAAGAAGACGAGGCTCTAGCGGAAATGAAGAACCTGTTTCTAAAAAACATGGACTGTTGTGTGATCTTTGAAGAGGAAGGGGAGGAAGGCCCTTCCATTCAGGCTGTGAACCAAGGAGAACGCCTCACCAACTGGTTAATCAGGACCATCATCGCCCGGAAACCTTCGGGCACTACTATTACATATCTTGATGATAAACCAACAACTGTAACTTGCAATGAGGCGATGTAGCTAATAGACATAGACACAGAGGAGGATGATGTCCCAGAAGGAGTTATCAGAGAGGCTGAGAATTTTGAAAATAGACCTAAGTCCAACTTGGATGAAACCGAAGTCGTCTATTTAGGAGATATAGAGAATGTCAAAGAGACGCGCATCAACGTGCATTTATAACAAATGGAAAAAGAGAAATATACAGAGTTCTAAAAGGAATACAAGGATATATTTGCATGGTCCTACGATGATATGACCGGCCTTAGCATATCCATCGTCGCTCACAAGTTTCCAATAGATCCTGCATGTCCGCTGGTAAAACAGAAGCTCAGAAAATTCAAGCCAGATATGAGTTTAAAAATCAAAGAAGAGGTCACCAAGAAGGTCAAAGCTATAGTTCTTCAAGTGGTAGAGTATCCAACTTTGTTAGCTAACATTGTGCCAGTACCGTAGACGGATGGGAAAGTCAGAGTGTGTGTTGACTACCGGGATCTCAACTGGGCCAGTTCCAAAGACACTTTCCCCTTGCCAAACATACACATTCTGATCGACAACTGTGCCAAGCATGAGTTGCAGTCATTCATTGATTGCTTTGCGGGGTATTATCAGATATGGATGGATAAGGAAGATGCATAGAAAATGGTGTTTATCACGCCTTGGGGAATGTATTGCTATAGAATGATGCCGTTCGGGTTGAAAAATGTTTGAGCTACTTATATGAGGGCCATGACTACACTCTTTCATGAAATGATACATAAAGAGGTTAGGGTATATGTGGAAGACGTCATCATTAAGTCCAAGAAGTCTACAGATCACATGGAGGACCTCCGAAAGTTTTTCAATAGACTAAGAAGGTATAACTTGAAACTGAATCCCGCCAAGTGTGCGTTTGGGGTCCCTGCGGGAAAGTTATTGGGTTTCATCGTGGCTCACCGAGGAATAAAGCTGGACCTATCAAAGGTCAAATCTATTCCGGAGTTTCTACCACCGAAGAGCAAGAAAGAGGTAATGAGTTTCCTAGGGAGATGCTGGCACCAAATGTACCGATGAATATCAAAAGGCTTTTTATAAGATCAAGGAATACTTGTCTACGCCTCCAGTCCTGGTTCCACCTGAGCTTGTGAGGCCTTTATTGCTCTATCTCGCAGTTTTTGATGGAGTATTTGGTTGTGTTTTGGGACAACACGATGAGACGAGGAGAAGGGAGAAGATTTTTACTACCTCAGCAAGAAATGTATCCCGTACGAGGCTCGGTATTCTTTGCTAGAACGCACATGTTGTGCTTTGACTTGGATAGCTTAGAAGTTGAGGCATTTTTTTTGTGCATACACTACCTACCTAATATCAAGAATGGATCCACTAAAGTATATTTTCAGAAGCCCATGCCACTGGCAAGCTCGCCAAGTGGCAAATCATGTTGAGTGAATTCGATATTGTCTATGTCACCCAGAAGGCAGTTAAAGGACAAGCTCTGGCGGATCATCTCGCAGAAAATCCTGTGGAAGGGGAGTACGAACAATTGAAGACATATTTTCCCGATGAGGAAGTAGCTTTCATAAGAGAGAATATTGCAGAATCCTATGACGGTTGGAGGATCATTTTCGATGGGGCCGCAAATTTCAAAGGAGTTGGTATCAGAGAAGTCCTAATATCAGACACCGGTCAGCATTACCCTGTATCCGCCAAGCTCAGGTTTCCATGCACCAATAGTATGGCCTAGTATGATGCTTGTATCTTAGGGCTTAAACTGGCCATTGATATGAACATTCAGGAGCTGCTAGTCATTGGGGATTCAGGCTTACTCATACACCAGGTTCGAGAAGAATGGGCGACTAAGAATTCCAAAATACTCCCTTATTTGTACCACATACAGGAGTTGAGAAAGAGGTTCAGGAAAACAGAATTCCAGCATGTTCCAAGAATACAGAATGAGTTCGTTGATGCGCTTGCCACTTTATCATCCATGATTCAGCATCCAGACATAAATTTCATCGACCCTATCTAGGTCAGGATTCAGGATCAACCAGCTTATTGTGCACATGTTGAGGAAGAAGCTGACAGAAAGCCTTGGTTCCACGACATCAAAAAGTACCCGACAACATGGGAGTATCCAGAGCTTGCTAATGATAATCAGAAGCGCACGCTTCGAAGGTTGTCCAACAATTTCTATTACAGCGGAGGAATCATGTATAGGAGGACTCTTGATTTGGGACTAGTAAGGTGTGTCGATGCGATAGAAGCAACCAAGTTATTGGAGGAATTGCACTCAGGGACTTGTGGACCGCACATGAACGGTATTGTTCTGGTAAAGAAAATACTCTGAGCAGGGTATTTCTGGATGACTATGGAGACGGACTGCATCTGATATGTCCAAAAGTTCCACCACTGTCAGATACATGCAGATATGATAAAGGTACCTCCAAACGAGCTCACTGCAACAAGCTTACCATGGCCATTCGCCGCCTGGGGAATGGATGTTATTGGAAAAATCGAGCCCGCCGTCTCAAACGGACACAGGTTCATTCTAGTGGCAATTGACTACTTTACTAAATGGGTCGAAGCAGCACATACAAAGCAGTAACCAAGAAAGTCATGGCGGACTTTGTCCGAGATTGGGTTGTCTGTCGGTTCGGTGTTCCAGAGGCGATCATCAATAATAATGGTTCCATCTCAACAGCGACTTGATGAGAGTGATGTGTGAAACTTTCAAGATCAGACACAGAAACTCTACAGCTTATAGGCCTCAGATGAATGAAGCCGTGGAAGTACCGAACAAGAACATCAATAAAGTACTAAGGAAAATAATCAAAAGGCATAGGAAGTGGCATGAGAAGTGGTCATTCGCTTTATTGGGTTACCATACTAGAGTTCGCACATCAACCGAGGCGACCCCCTACATGCTGGTATACGGTACAGAAGCGTTAATTCCCATCTAGGTAGAAATTCCATCCTTGAGGATCATACAAGAAGCTGAGTTGGAGGACGCAGAGTGGGTCAAGTTTCGATACGAGCAGCTAGCCCTTATAGACAGAAAGAGAATGAACGATGTCGATCATGGTCAGTTATATCATAACAGAATGTCCAAAGCCTTCAACAAGAGAGTTCGACAAAGGAAGTTCACACCAGGGCAACTGGTGATGAAGAAGATATTTCCACATTAAGATGAAGCTAAATGGAAGTTCTCTCCCAACTGGCAGGGTCCGTACATGGTTCATCGGGTTCTAACTGGAGGAGCCCTTATTCTTGCAGAAAGGGAGGAAGAAATCTGGCCAATACCGATCAACTCAGATGTAGTGAAGAGATATTACATTTAATCAGTATGCATTTCTTTATGATGTAATTTGAACTACGTCTAACCTAATTCCCGTTTAGGAGGGGAGACGTAGGCAGCCCTATAGGTTCGGTCACATCATTAATAAAATTCCACTTTCCCCTACATTTGAAATTGTGGCAAAATTTTGAGAAGGACCCTCAAAATTCCGAAGTCAGCTTGCCAATTTTCGTATCAGCTTCAACCCAACAAACTGGGGCAGAATTTTGAGAAGGACCCTCAAAATTCTAAGGTAAAGCCGTTTTCAGTCATTCAGCACAGCCATCAACAGCGCCAGCCTAGTAAGCTGGGGCAAATTTTGAGGAGGACTCTCAAAATTTCGGAACCAGCGAGGTTGCCGTGCCTTGAACCACGTTGCATTTGTGGTTCATCATAAAACAAAAACTATCTTCTACTTTACTTAGATATACACATTTGCATCATATTTGTCAAATTTTTCACAAAATCATTTGGATCACTATCGTTCAGCAACACTACCCCAAACGGTACAAAACGCCACGAGCCGAAAGTTACGAACTAACCTCCCCCTTATACAACTCACGATTTTTCTTTGGATGCAGGACACAAGCCAATAACAAAATTGTTCCTTGGAGTCAAAATTTCCAAAACGACCCCTACTTCACGGAAATTTACTATCTACATGCAGACATTTCCCCAGCAGTCACAATCATCTACCAACTAAGCAAACACTACTATCTTCCCCTTTATATTCTCGCATTGCATAAGGCTATTTTCTTCCTTTCGAGACTAAGCTCTGTCTCCATCTGCATTTTTCATTGCATAATGCTATTTTCTGCCTTCCGAGGTTAAGATCTACCTCCATCCTTGCATAAGGCTATCTTCTGCCTTTCGAAACTAAGCTCTGTCTCCATCTGCATCATTGCATAAGGCTATTTTCTGCCTTTCGAGACTAAGCTCTATCTCCATATGGATTTTGCATTGCATAAGGCTATTCTCTGCCTTTCGAGGTTAAGCTCTACCTCCATCCTGCATAAGGCTATTCTTTGCCTTTCGAGGTTAAGCTCTACCTCCATCCTAGCATAAGGCAATTTTTCTGCCTTTCGATACTAAGCTCTGCCTTCATCTGCATCATTGCATAAGGCTATTCTCCGCCTTCCGAGGTTAAGCTCTACCTCCATCCTTGCATAAGGCTATCTTCTAACTTTTGAGACTAAGCTCTGTCTCCATCTGCATCTTTGCATAAGGCTATTCTCTGTCTTCGGAGGTTAAGCTCTACCTCCATCCTTGCATAACGCTTCTGCCTTTTGAGACTAAGCTTTGTCTATATTTTACATTGCATAAGGCTGTTCTCTGCCTTCCTAGGATAAGCTCTACCTCCATAATTGCATAAGGGTATGTTCTGCCTTTCGAGGTAAAGCCCTACCTCATTTATTTTTGCATTTTTGGTTGAAATATCGCCACCTTATTTCACTTCGGCTGAAATATCGCATCCCTGCATTTTAAATTCCTGCTCGGCTAAAGGATTTCCACCGTGTGCATTCATTCGGCTGAAATATGCCACCTTTTCATGGGCTGAAATATCACAAAATTATTCAAAGGCGCCATAGTTCGAAGGCACCATATGCATTGCCCGAGAACACCATCTCATGGCCCACGAATCTTTACTTTCATGCTCTTCATAGCCTGGACGTCATAGTCTGAGGACGCCATCCTAATCGTCTGAAGTCAACATTCATGGTCCAATGGGAACTTGCATCACGTTTGAACTATGCAGTATATCCGCACATCATTCACTTGCTGGTGCACCGGCCGGCATGGTCGTCTCAGTAGGAGCGATCTCACTCCATCTTTTTGTGACCGCCCGATCTCCGAACCCTTGGGAAAAGTTAAGCCCCGTTGCGTCCGCCTATTCCAAAAATTTTAACTGGCATATTCCGCCAATGGTTCTTGAACTACATACGACCTGATTCTTTTAAAACCAAGGATACGTAGGCAGCTCAAAAGCCAGAGCGCGGTCAAAATTCTCGTACAATTGTCATTTCCGGTGAAAATTGGCCATTTTATCTTTACCCGATAACTCTTTTATCCTCCTCGGGTAAAGAGGGGCAGCTGTTGATACCCAATTTTTCTCTATGTATTTTTGTACCCAGAATACTTTCAAAATAGCCTGTAAATGCATATCTAAGCACCCGGAAAAGGTTGGATTTTTTTCTATAAATTCTTAAGCATTTTAAAACCAACTTAATACTTTCAATATTGTGTACTATTTTTATAAAATTAAATTGTGTAAAATGGCTATTTAATATGAAGCCCTTTAATTTTGCAAATCTAGCACGAATTGAAACTTAGAACCAACCCCAATTTAACCCCCAATTGACCCGACCCAAACCCACTAACTTGACCCACCCACTTTTTCTTCTAATCCTGGCCGTTGATCTCACAGATCAACATCCCATGTTTTAACTTAAGAAATTAAAACCCCCAAACACTTAACCCTCATTTTTACCAACCAGCCGTCTTCACTCCCAAATGCTCTCTAGGTTCTCTGAAAATCCTAGTCGCCTCCTGCTCATTTCACCGGCGTTCATGGCCATCCAAGACCTAAAACTCCTTCACCCGTTCACTGATCACATCTCCTAGTCCCCGGGTTCAATGATCGGAGATGTATTTCAAGGGTGGTTGGACCAGAGGTCCTCGAATGGGTCTTGTAGCTCTATCCAGGTTTTCTCCGGCAAGTCTTTAGGTTCTGAGTCATTTGCCCGCTGCGACGAGTCCATTCCAGGCTTTTCTCGATGCTTTGAGACCTTTCTCTAAAAACCCTAATTAAATCTCAAGGTTCTTCTCTGTGTTCTTTCTGAGTCCTAGTTATTTTCTAAAGATTTTAAAGTATTTCTCACTTCTACTTTGCCTATTTGTGTTTTCAAACTGTTCTTCTTTTTAATCCTAGGGTTTCTACGAATTTTTGTGATTTCTCTAATTTCTTCGCTTTATTTGTTACTGAGTGTTCTTCTCTATGCCTTTGCTGTGATTTTAGGCACTTTCCACCATGACTCTAAGGTGTTTTACTTTATTGTTATTTTCTAGGGTTTTCAGCTCATGTATTCTGTGTTTTCTGTATGTTGTTCTACTTTTGTTCGTCTTCATCTATTATACTCCTTATGTTCTTATTTGTAACGAAAACCCTAATTTCTAAAGGTATTTTCCATCTTTCTCTCTCTGTGAAACCTTGACCGCCTAATTACTTTCTTGGGTGTTTTGCTATGTGTTTACTCTACTATTTCCAGTTTTTGTACTCTCTAACCTATACCTCTTTTACATTGTCACATTTCCCCTTCTCTGAAACCCTAATTGGAAAACTGGGTTTTTTACAGCTGTTTTATTCTCTAATTAACCTCTATTTTCTGACTATTTCAAATCAACTATTATCTCGATTCCTTGGTTTTCTAGTTGATTACCTGCCTTATATGTTTACCCGTGTAATTTTCAAGCTCTATACATATATATATTTACCCTATACTCTGTGATTGGTACTTAATTTTTCTTTCCAAAATTAAACAAGTTTATTTATTTTCAGCTGGTTCCTTAATTAAAGGGAACCTTCTCCTTAATTGTGTATGATTGGCACTGCTGAATATTTTCTTGCCTTAAGTGTTGCATCTCCTTCAAACTATAAATAAGCCTTCAAGTTTTCTTTTTAGGACACGACTGAAAACACGAGTACTCTCTAATTCTCACTGAAAACTCTCGTCTCTTCTACATTCCTTCTTTGTTACTTGCTCTTTTGCTAAGAATTAGCCAGCTGAAAGCCAAGGCTAAATATAAGGATCTATATTTTCTCTATTATTCAAGTTGCATTGGTAGGCTCCTAATTTCAGTTATTTCAAATGTCTGTTTGTTTCCCCTCTTCTTTGTCTGTTTTGTTATTTCAACTCAATCTCTCACATGTTTAACCCGTTCCCCTTGTCCTCTGATCTGTTTGTTTGTTTCAGTATTTCATTTGAACTTTAGCATGTTTAATCCCCTTCCCCAAATCTGTTTGTTTATTTTAATTTATGTTCAGCATGTTGAATCCCTTTCCCCATTTCCCTTGTCTTTGTGTATTTCAGTCGCAGCATGTTTAGTTCTTCATTTTTCCTTGTCTGTTTGTGTTTTAATTTTCAGTTCAGCATGCTCAGTCCTTTCTCTTGGCTGTTTTATGTTGTTTGAGTTCTTACACAGCTCCTTTCCTCTTATCCCTTTAATTTAGTCTTATATACTTCTGTGACTCCTTTTCTCTGATCCCTGTTTGAATGTGAGTGTATTCTGGATTTGGGTGGCATCTCATTTCCACTCCTAGTTTAGAACTAAGGTTGTTAACAACCTATAGTCAAAGTAATTCCAACCCCTACCCCCCTTATTATGTGTTTGAGCCTTGAAAAAGGTCTGTTGGTGTCCTAATCACCATGCAGGCCCTAGTCTGACTTGTTTACAAGTCTGCTCCTGTTTGTTGACCTTTGTGAGTGGTTAGGGGTGTGCCAACCTCACTCCATAAGCTAGGTATGACAACCTCCCTTAATAGTCTTCTTCTAATCTATCACCTTTACACCCGTTCTTAGTGCTTTAAGTCCTACTTCCCCTTGGTAAGCCATACTTAGGGGGCCACAAAGTCCCCTCTGAACTTGGACACTTCTGGGCTAATAATTCCAAAATTCCATTACTCAGAAAGCCTCAGATTTAGGATCCTAGATTTGGTTAAAGTATATGTTGGACTTTAAAGTTGCTTTGCGCTTCTTCGATCATGTTATAGTATTGATGTATTAACTTAATTTTTTTTTAATGTTATTTTTCTGTCCAGATTCTTGTAAAAGAACTTGGGGGATCTAGTGAAAGGGAATATGGGAGGGGTTTACTTTCTTGCATCAATGTCATCTAGTTACCATGACTATAAGTTTTACTTTCTTGCATCAATATCATATAGTTACCATGTCTATAGGGTTTTACTTCTTGCATCAATATACCATGTCTATAAGGGTTTACTTTCTTGCATCTCATATTGATATCATGTCAATAGGATTTCATTATTGCATAAATTTCATATAGATATCATGTCTATAGGTTTCTCGTTATTGCATCAACTTCATAATAGAAATCATGTCTACAGGTCTGCATTAATGCAGTTTCATATTAGAAAACCTGCTTATAGGCCTGCATTCTCATAATCTCACCTAGAAAATATGCCTATAGGAACCATGCAAACGCTAGGCAAAAAAGAGTAGTCGTCCAAACTTGTAAAAAAGGCGGTAACGGATAAAGATCAATGTGTATGTCCAGTGCTTAAAAACATCTAAGTCTGTTACTTTAAATCGGGCCCAGGTTTGCCCCTTTCCCATCATTCTTAACTTGTAATGCTTTTTAAAAATATTAAATCTATGGTTTCAAACATTCTGCCTGCCTAAGTCTAATTCTTTAAGATCTTTTAAATTATTCTTCTTGCATCCATTTTGTATTCAAGTTGTTTCGCTGAATGTAAGCCATTTCTAAACCCTCCTGTCACTTCAGTCTCTCTAAACAGATTCTTGTCTAAATCCAACGTCTTATTCTGATTAAAATAGAAAAAAACTTGTCAATTCCTAATAACGTGCCCGGAGGGCGCAAAACAGTTTTTCTATCTAACTTTCATGTGTCAAATCAGTCTGCCTGCTCTTTAACCTTTTTGAAGACCAAATCAGTACTTGAAGTCATGCTGAACTAGTTGTTGTTATGTACGGGGTTTAATTGTGCCTTTAGCCGTTTGCTTGCGTACCTCTTATATGCTACTTGTTTTTGACTGTCGCTCTAGTATTTTTACATTTGAAACTCCATATATATATATACCCTATCTCCCTCTTCCCCTTCTTAGGATTAGAAGTCCTAATACCCCTGGATTGACATGTTGGGATGGGTATTATTATGCAATAAGTAAACGATACCAACGCGTTTAAATACCTTAACGGGGTGAGAAAGGTAAAATATGAACATGATGACGATGCGATAATATCATAGAGCGACCCCGTTTTTGGAATATGTGCGAGATATTGCATCGAATGATCCATATTATAGTTAAACCTAGGACCCTTGTTTTCATTTGCTTTATTTAAATGCTTCTTTCTATTAGTGCTTTTCAAACTAGTCCTTTCTTATTTCAAACGTATGTCCTTTTTAGCTTTTTAGTTATGTGAATACATATGCACCTTATTTGTCTACTTGCGACCTCTGCTGTTAAAGTCACACTTAACACGGTCGAGAACCACATTTGTGGATCTCGAGGGGTGCCTAACACCTTCACCTCGAGATAATATCAAGCCCTTACCCGAACTCTGGTTTTCTTTCAAAATACTCCTCTCATCTTTAAAAGTGTCCTAATGCACTATAATCATTAGGTGACGACTCTTCAAATTCTATAACCCAATTCCTGAACGGGAATGAAAGTTGTTTTGCCCATAATGTCGTGAAATTGATTTCACTTTTAAAAAAGGGGGCGTCGACAGAGACTACTGGTTACTCAGCTGGTTTGAAACCCAGGCTGAATTTTAGCCTACTACTGCTCCATTAGTTTCTTCATTGCTGTTTGCTTGGGTCTGCTATTGCTGCTCACTTCTCTATTATTGATGCTAGCTTCTTTGCCAACTACTGCTCTCTCTGCATGTTATCTGCATATTGCTGCTCACTCTCTTTCACACTATTGCTCACCACTTTGCATATTATAACTCACCACTGCCCTGCATTACCTTTCCTTCAACTGGTATGTCTCCTATTTGATTTACCGCCTCAACATAATATGTTTCTATTTGTATTGCACCTTCTCTGGTTTCTGGTATGTTTCTACTTAGGGTTTTGTTATTCTTACTGCAATTAGCATGCCTCTATGTTGATTAATATGCCTATCTTGATCTGGCATGCCCATTACTTCTTTTTTCAGTCTCCTGCATGTTCCTCCCTCCCCTAACCCCAATACATTATTAGCATGTTATTCAAAACCTCCTTAGCCACTAAGTACCCCTGAACCTGTTCCTGTTGTATGAACTTGTTTAGTATCTATCAATCTCATGTTGTTTGACACCTGCTTGATTGATTAAGTTCTGAAGTGTTTCTATTTGATGTTTGTGTATATGTAACAATGTTCTCACTTGTAAGTTACTTGTTCCCCATGTCCTCGGCCCCTGCTTGTGCTTGCCTGATATTATATCTTATGTAGTTTTTTGTCTCAAAACGGTTTCTCTATGGACCATCTTTCAAATTGTTTTTCAACTCAATCTCTTTAAAACTTTATCACAATCTCACTACTCCTCGAATTTAGGTTCTACCCCCTTAGTGCAAGCATTGCTTTGGGTACCTTGAGCACCCATTGAACTTTGATGCACACGACTGGTAATTCTACACTTGTACTGAGTAAATGTTAATCTGTTAGGGTGCTTGGTATTGGCAAGGGGCCCCACTGGGCCCTTAGGTAGCTTTGCCGCACCCAAACCTTGGTAAGGGCTGTGAAATTCGGAAGAAGTAAGGTTGGAGATTTGGGTCTGGATGAAGGCTCCCTATAGATTAACTTCTTATTTTTACTCTTCATTACTATAATTTAATCGCATTGGTCTGTAAAAACTTGTAATTAACAATTGGGGTTTATAGTAAAAATAGGAGGGATATGCATGTTTAGTTTAAGGGTGTGGGTAGAAAACCTGTTCGTAGGACTTTTCTTATTTATGCAATAGATATCATGTCTAGGACATGCATCTCACATGACTAGAAATCTTGTTTTAGGCTCTTTTACTTTCAATTTGTCATTTTACTCACTTTATAATCACAATTGGTTAATAACTAACAAATCACCATTATTGCTATTGCATTTAGGTACCATGTATTAGGACCCTTATGTGCATTAGATACCATGTATCTAGGGCTTGGTTTGCAATTGCTTGAATGCCTCATTAGTTTTGTTTTATAAGTCTGGTTAACAGTTTCCTTAAAATTGGAAAACACCAATATGCATGTCCACTCTCTTTTATGATCAAACAACGCTAAGGCATGCCTTAGGCCGGAAAAAATCAATTAATCATATTCTCATCAGTTTAACACTTCTCACCCCCGTAACTTTCTTAGTTCGGCTTCTTTGAAAGTTTTTTCTACTGAACTCTGCCCTATTTCAAGATAATAGCGTATGTATATATTTTTTTACTGGTTAGCTGTCTTGTCCAGAATTGGACTACTATTTTCTAAAACTTATCTGAAACTATGTCCTTAAATATCCTCTGTAGTTTTTCAAAAGGTATGTTTTAACATTCATACTTACTGATCTCTCTCTCTCTCTCTCTCTCTCTCTCTCCTTTTACATTTCTGAAATCCTAAATGGTTTTGCATCTACGTTTCTACGTCTCTTGTCCAAAACTATGCTATTTTCCTGCTCTTAGCGAAATGCTACATCCATTCTTGTTTATTATACATTTTCAAGTGCGTTACAAAGTATTTTCCTACTGATTCCTAAATTGTTGTACATTTACCGCCATTTTCTCAAAATGCTAAAAATTTTCGACCAAGCTTTTTTTCCGAAATTCTAGTCAAGTTTTCTGCTCCTATTGTAACCTATCTTTTGACATTCTAGCTTTTAAAGTCTCATTTCTTAGAACTTAAATGTGTTTGAGATGTGCTAATTATATTCCTATCTATGGAGGGATGTTTGAGTCTTTTACATGCTCTTTGTATGATTCCTTTAAGTGAAGTCCTATTTGTTTGTATGTCACATAGCATTTTGACCTTTAAACCTAAGGGTTCGGCCTAGTTCTTACATTATAGGAATAGTGGACCTAAGTACCCTCTAGTACCTATAGGACGGGACAGGTAATAGCACACAATAAGCACTCGTGACCAATCCATAAGTTTAAATAGCCTTTATGGGGCGGGAAGTGTAGAATATGGATATGATGACCTGTGCACTAATATCTCATGTGACCCCTCTTTGAGGAGTGATTGCTGGGTATTGTACCGATATGATCCATATTGTATTTAAACCTAAGACCTCTTTCTCCTTTTCTTTACTTGTATAATGTTTTTCTTAAATTTATGTTCCAATTAATCCTTCTCTTTTAAAATTCACTCTTGTCCTTTTCCTTCCTTTCTAAAATTTTAAATTTTGTTTGTAACTACTATTTGCAAACTTTATGTGTTTCTTTCTACTCTCCTTATAGTCACGATTAATCATGGCTGGGAACCACACTAGTGGATCTTGAGGTATTCCTACTACCTTCCCCTCGAGATAATCTCAAGCCCTTACCCGAGCTTTGGTCTCCTTTCAAAAATATTCTTCTTTTCTTTAATAGTGTCGTAATGAAGTATAATGATTAGGTGGTGACTCTTAAAATTCCATAACCTAATTCCTCAAAAATTAATAAGAGTTGTTTTGTCCATAATGTCGTAAACCCGATCTCTCCTTCTTTTAGGAGGAAAAAGGGGGCGTCGCCAGCATGCGACTATGCTGGGGACTTCATTAAGGCTTTCACTAATACATGCTTTGTGCTACTTTATTCTTCCTTAATTGCCTTTATTTTCATGCTTTAAATATTTCATATTGAATACTAATTTGGCTCTTCATGTTTTCTTTTTTCCTTTCTTTTAATTCCTCCCTTTACTGCATTATTATTATTATTATTATTATTATTATTAGTATTGTTATTTCAATACTGTTATAATTTTGGAGCATTTATTATAATTCTTTACTTTATGAACGTGAAAATATGTGCTATCTGCTTTATTCGTGTAACTGCATTCTTCAAGGACTGTTTTGAAAGGTAGTTTAAAAAAATAAATAGAATTTAGGTAGAAGGTTTAAAAGAATTGTTTCAGAAAGACTTTAAAAGTTTAGAAAACATATTATGTGCTCATCCAAATTTTGAAAACATGATACTGAAACGTTTAAACTAGTTAGCCAATTATTAGTACCTAACAGATTAAGCGATACATACTTATTCTTAATTTTAGAACATATTACGAAGTTGGTAAATAGGTGGCAAGCCAGGTTATCCTACAGTTTTGGATGCATATGCATTCCCTATGACATGGTTTCCATGTGCAACAGATTTGTATGAATAGTAAGTCCTATAGGCAGGATTTCTAATGAATTGCAATATGACTAAATATTACACCTTATAGGCAAAATCTCTCTATGACCGGATTGTGTGTTATGCATTAAATCTATAGGCATGATATCTAAGTGGTCGAGCTCAATCATTAAAACCCTATATGCATGATATCTAAATGATTGAATTGCAACATGAATCCTATAAGCACGATATATATGTAATTAAAAAACAATGTTGATCCTATAGGAATGGTATCTACCCTTTAACATATGCAAGTAGATATAAACCCCTCCCATACCCTTTACTAATATACCCCCGAGTTCTTTTATACAAAATAGTTACAGAACCAGAAGAAAGAAAGTAAAAAAAAATACATCACAGACTACAACTAGATCAAAACTGCCTAATGCAATCTCAATATCCAATACATGTGTTTCACCAAATCCAGATTCCAGATTCCAAGGCCTTCTCTTATTCAGAGTGTTTCAAATTTCCAAGGAGCTTCAAGAGCCCAGGCAATGGTTACACTCTGAAGAGTAAATAATGTAACAGAATAGTGCAAGTGTGAAATTATTAGCCCTCAGGCATCCAAGTTCAGAGGGAACTCCAGGGTCCCTAAGCATGGCTTACCAAAGGGGCGGGGGGGGGGGGGGGTAGAACTTAAGAACTAGGAGTAGGTTCAAAGTGAGGGAGGAACACCATCAGGAGGTTGTCATACCTAACCATGGTATAGACTGACACATCCCTGACCCCTTGCTCAGGTTAAAACAAATAAGAGCATACTCTTAGAGAGTTAAACCTACGTATGAATGGTGATTCGGACACCAACAGACCCAAATGAAAGCTCAGCACATAAAGGGGAGAGGGAATGGGAAAGAAATTGAGAAAAGACTTAGGGGAGTCTAGTTCTAGATCACAAACAACAATTCAAAGTGTTGCCATGGTTCAAGACAATACTCACATACAAAGGGAATAGAGGGAAGGGATTAAATGCATAACAGATGAAAACATAAAGAAAGAGGCATAGCATGCTTGAAGGTAATCACATAACAGAGGAAAGCATAAGTAAACACACAGGGAAATAAGTGTAGAAGAGGAGGAGTGAACATAAAATAAAGAGGGTGCTATTTAACTAGGAAAACATACCAGTTGCAAGTTTTAGAATAGCAGAATAGCAATAGCAAATAAATAGCCAGGCAATCAATAGGAACAAACTCAAGGATCTTCAAAAAGTACTTGGGAGTTGAGAGGAACTCCAGGAGTTTCAGACAACATGAGAGAAAGGAGCAGAGTGCTTAGCAGTAGTAGAGAAAATTGGGAGGAGTAGTAATAGTAGAGAGTAGATAGTAAAGAGTAGAGAGTAGTAATGTATTGCAATGGTGCAGAAATAATTTGTGAGAGTTGTGTTTGAGTGATTGTGTAAAGCTGTTGTTGTTGTTAAAAAACTGTGAGAATTGTGAGTTTTTATAGTGCAAAAAACGAGTAGACAAGAATGCAAGGAAATAAAATCTCAGTCAATCATATAAAATCTCCCTTTGTCAAAGGGATATGATTTCAAACGGTGGTGGTAATTAAGGAAGGAAAAACCTTCCAGAGTAACCCAATAAAGGGTATGTTCATACAGAATCTATTTAAGGTAAGAAACTATAGTACATGGTTTTAAAAGAATAGGAAATAAAATAATCAAACAGCCATAGATCTATTAAAATTTTGAATGAGCATGGTTAGGAAAAAATGGGGAAGAGGTTTAGTTGTAAAAATCAGTACCAAACCGATCGAGCCTTAGTAAAAGGGATTGAAATAAATCACAAGTTAATAGAATCAAATCAGAACAAAAACCCTCGTATATAAGCATTCTAATATCAAGCAAGAAAGAGGGATTGACATAAACAGTTTTAAAGTCAGAAGCAAAAGGACAACAAGTTTTATTTCAGTCTATGAACTTAACATGAGCTTGAGAGCCTATGGTTTCCAGGGTAGAACCTTAGAACCAAAAGCTCACAAAACCCACAAATAAGGTTTCAATCCAAATAGGACACTCAAAAGAGAAGGAAAACTCAACAATCCTGGGGAACTCTTTCAGAGTTCTTTGAAGAAATACACAGATAGACGTAGCAATCAAAAAGCAGTAAAGTGAAAGATTGTACAGAACAAGTTTTAGGAAAAACTAAAACTCAAACCAGTTCATAGAGGAGATGCCATAGGAGTTTTAGGAAACAATGAAAGAAACAAGTTGATAACCCAAATAGATTCAGCAAAAGCAATCACTTTCCGTAGGCAAGATAGGCATTCAAACATGCCTATTGAAAAATCAGTAGAAGCCGTAATTGAACAAAGGCAATGAGACATGCATATTAACGGCAAATAATAAGAAACAAAGGAAAACTCCTCAACCAGGGCATGAACACACAGATTCACATATAGAAAGAAGAAGAAGAATCGTTTTAGGATTTTGAAAACCCTAATTTGAAAATACTAATTTAAAAAGGGAAAATTAGGAAAAATCATTAAAACACCAAATAGAGCATAGATCTGCTACAAATATAAGAAAATAAGAAAGGAAAAAACCTCAAATCAAGCTTCTTAGGGTTTCTCAGAAACCCTAGAGACGAGAAGGTCTTCAATGGTCTGGTCTTGGAGCAAATATGGGCCATGGCTAAGCCTTTCAGAGCTCAAAAACACCAGAACGGAGCTGGAGAAGTCAAAGGAGCTCAGGTCGGCAGAGGACCTAAATAGGTATGTTAAAGGTCGAGCCATGAAAGCTTGAATAATCATGGCTTGGGTGAAAAGGGAGAGAAAATAGGCTGTCCATGGTCTGAGAAGCCATGGATGCCAGTGGATTTTTGATCGGAGACAAAGGTAGGAGGCTGGCGTTAAGAGAGCGTTTGAGTGAAAAGGGTATTTGGGGGTGGCTGGATTGGAGAAGTGATTAGGGTCAGGGTGTAATTGGAGATTAAAAAAGGTAAGGAGAATAGTGGGCAGTTGATCAAAATGATCAACGGCCAGGATAGAATGGTGGAACCGGGCGGGTTGGATTGAATTGGGTTTGGGGCAGGTAAAATCGAAATTGGGTCGTTTAATAGAGGTTGGATTGGGGTCAAAATGTGGCTAGAATGGAAATGGAAATGGGCCAGCTTTTAAATATTCACTTTTCCCCTATTAATTAATTAAAATAGTTATGAAATAGTATTAAAACAAATTCAAAGCATAGAACTAGTTAATAATATATAATTATTAATTTTAAAATATCTACAACAATTTTATAATTGTAAAACACGGTTAAATATAACATAGACTATAATTGCAATTTGAACAATTTAGCTTAAAAATATCAAATAAATTTATAAAAAAATTTAAAAAATCACGTTAATCATATTTGGTGTTAATATAATGATGGAAATTAAATGGCTCACAAAAATGACAATTTAGAAATAATTTTTGGGGTTTTATACTTTTAAAATAGACAATAAATCGATTCTAAAAAACTTTGAAAATTAGGAAAAATACTAATACTTTTAGGGATGATTATATATGCATATACATGCTATTTTGAAATTTTTTTGAGTATAAAAATTCATAGGAAAAAATTGGGATTCAACAGGCGCCCCTCTTTACCCGAGGAGGATGAAAGAGTTGTCAGGTAAAGATAAGATGGTCAACTTTGACCGGAATCGGCGAGTGCAAAAACAATTTTGTCCGCCCTCTAGTTTTTGAGCTACCTACATATCCCTGGTTTTACAGGAATTAGGCCATATATAGTTCAGGAATCAATGATGGGGATCAGAAAAAATGGGCGCGATTGTCTAATTTGTGAAAGGTTGTGAAGTGGAACAAGTTGCGAAGAACCGGAGCAGGAGCGCCCCTGCTCAGATGGCAGTTTGCTAACCAGTGTGCCTGTAAATGAGCAACACAGTGTATACTGTGAATAATTTTAACATGATGCAAGTTCCCGCTTGGACCATGAATGCTTTCTTTGGATGGTTAGGATGATGTCCTCAGACTATGATGTCTTGCGTCATAAGGAGCACAAATGTAAATATTCACAGGCCATGAAATGGTTTTTTTGGTCTATGCAGATGGTTCCTCTGAACTATGACGCCTTTGAACAAGTTGGCGATCTTCCAGCAATGAAAAGGTGGCAATTATTAGCCAAATGAATGTACGGGTGGTGTTCTTTCAGCCAGAGCGAGAATTTAAAGTACGGGTGGCGATATTTCCATCGTTCTAGAAATACAAGTGACAATATTTCTGCCATGCGAGATGGAGACAATGCTTAGTATCGGAAGGCCGATAGGCAGCCTTATGCAAGATGGAGGTAGAGCTTAACCTTAGAAGGCATGAAAGTAGCCTTATGCAAAAATGCAGATGGAGACATAATTTAGTCTCGAAAGGCAGATAAGTAGCCTTATGCAGAATGGAGGTAGAGCTTAACCTCGAAAGGCAGAAAAGTAGCCTTATGCAAAATGCAGATGGAGACAGAGCTTAGTCTCGAAAGGCAGATAAGTAGCCTTATGCAGGATGGAGGTAGAGCTTAACCTCAGAAGGAAGAAAACTAGACTTACGCAAAAATGCATATGGAGACAGAGCTTAGTCTCGAATAGCAGATAAGTAGCCGTATGCAGGATGGAGGTAGAGCTTAACCTCGTAAGGCAGAAAAGTAGCCTTATGCAATGAAGATGGAGACAGATCTTAGTATCAGAAGGCATATATGTAGCCTTATGCAGTATGGAGGTAGAGCTTAACCTCGGAAGGCAGAAAAGTAGCCTTATGCAAAAATGCAGATGGAGAGAGAGCCTAGTCTCGGAAGGCAGATAAGTAGCCTTATACATGATGGAGGTAGTGCTTAACCTCGGAAGGTAGAAAAGTAGCCTTATGCAAAAATTTAGATGGAGACAGAGCTTAGTCTCGAAAGACAGATAAGTAGCCTTATGCGAATAGCGGAATATGTAAAGAGTAAATAGTAGCGAGATTTTCTTAGCTGACAGTCGATTGTGACATCGCGGCTGCTGAAGATGTTAGGTGTAGATAGTAACTTTGCAAATGAAAGATTATTCTTCGATCTTGAAAGGTACGAGTGTGTGAATGTATTCAATAAATTGCTACCTGGGGTGCTTGCATTCAAAGAAACATTGTGACTTCTGTAGAGGGGAGAGGTTAGTTCGTATCCCCTGACTTTTTGCGTGACGTAACATTGAGGGTAGCGTTGCTAATCGACGGTGATGTAAGTGATACCTATGCATGATTCGGTAAATATGATGCAACTGTATATTTTGAAAAATGATTTTATTTTGGATGAACCAGTAACTGCAACATGGTTCAAAGACATGGCTACCTCGTTTTTCCTTGAATTTTGATGGTCCTCCTCAAAATTCTTCCCTAGTTTACTAGGCTAGCATTATTGACGGCTGCGCTAAATGACTGATTGATTCCAGAATTTTAAGGACCCCCTCAAAATTCTGCCCCAGTTTACTAGGTTGGCTGACGCGAAAGCCAACGTATCTCCTGTTACACGGGAATCAGGCCAGGCGTAGTTCAAATTAAATCATGAATAAAACATATGACCAAATGTAGTATCTCCTTACTGCGTCTGAGTTGATCGACTTCGGCCAGACTTCTCCGTCTACTTCTGCGAAAATAAGGGCTCCTCCAGTTACAAACCGGTGGACCATATATGGACACTGCCAAGTTGGAGAGAATTTTCCCTGGCTTCATCTTGATGCGGAAATATTTCTTCAATACCAGTTGCACTGTCATGAACTTCCTTTGCTGAACTCCTTTAATTAAGTCTCTGGACATTCTGTTCTAATATATTTGACCGTGGCAAACTGCATTCATTCTCTTTCCACTTATAAGGGACAATTACTTTTAGCGATCTTTTACCCATTATGCATCATCTAACTCTGCTTATTATATGATTCTTAAAGAGGGAATTTCTACTTCGGCAGGAATGACCGCCTCTGTACCATAAACCAGCATGTAAGGAGTGTACTCGATTAATGTGCAGACTGTGGTACTATAACCCAATAAGGCGAACAACAATTTCTCGTGCCACTGCTTGTGCCTTTCAATGATCTTTCTTAGTATCTTCTTGATGTTCTTATTGGCTGCTTCCACAGCTCAATTCATATGAGGTATGTAAGTCGTTGAGTTCTTTTGTTTGATCCTAAAAGTCTCACACATTGCTTTCATCAGGTCACTGTTGAGATTAGAACCATTGTCGGTGATGATTGATTTTGGAATCCTGAACCGACAGACCATACGGTCGCAGGAAAAATCTGCTACAACATTCTTGGTCACTGCTTCGTAGGATGCTGCTTCGATCCCATTGGTAAAGTAATCAATTGCCACTAAGATGAACCTGTGCGATTTGATGCGGCTGGTTCGATTGGTCCAATATTGTCCATTCCCCAGGCGGCGAACGACCATGGTGAGCTTGTTGGAGTAAGCTCGTTTGGAGGTAATTTTACCATATCTACATATATTTGATGGCCATGGCATCTTCGGACATGCTGTACGCAGTCTATTTCCATATTCATCAAAAAAACCCTGCTCGGAGTATCATCTTTGCCAAAATAAAACCATTCATCTACGGTCTGCAGGTCCCTACGTGCACTTCCTCCAATAGTTTTGTTGCTTCTCTTGCCTCGACACATCTTAATATTCCCAGATCGGGAGTCATCCTATACAGGATTCCTCCTCTATGAAAGAAGTTGTTGGATAACCTCCGGAGCATGCTCTTCTAAGTAGTATTGGAAAGCTTTGGGTATTATCCTATTGCCAAGTATTCTCTGATATCATATAACCATGGTTTCCCATCAGCTTCTTCCTCGATATGAGCCCAATAAGTTGGTTGGTCATGAATCTTGAACTGGATGGGTTCAATGGAGTTTGTATTTGGATGTTGGATCACAGACAATAAAGTGGCTAGGGCATCAGCGAACTCATTATGTATTCTGGGGACATGTTGGAATTCTTTCCTTCTGAATATCTTCCTCAAATCCTGTATATAATGTAGATAACGGAGTATCTATGAATTCTTGGTTGCCCATTCTTCTCGAACCTGATGTATGAGTAGGTCCAGGTATCCGATCACTAGTAACTCATGTATGTTCATGTCAATCGCCAATTTGAGCCTTAAGATACAGGCTTCATACTTGGCCATGTTGTTAGTGCACAGGAATCTGAGGTTGGCGAATAATGGGTAATGCTGACCGGTTTTTTATACCAGGAATGCTCCTATTCCGACACATTTGAAATTTGCGGCTTTATCGAAAAACATTCTCCAACCATCATAGGATTCTGCAATATCTTCACCTCTGTAGAGGCTCGTATTCTCCCCCCGTATGATTCTTGGCTCTGCCAATGCTTTTCCTTTGTCTGCCTTTTGGGTAACATAAATAATGTCAAACTCGCTTAACAAGATTTTCCATATTGCGAGGTTACCGGTAGGAATGGGATTCTGAAGATATATTTCAACGGATGCATCCTTGATTTGAGATAAGTTGTGTAGGCATAGAAACAATGCCTCGGCTTCTAAGCTACCCAGGTCAGAGCATAATATGTGCATTCTAATAGGGAATACCGAGCCTCGTACGGGGTAAACTTCTAGCTGAAGTAATAGATTGCTTGCTCCTTTATTCCCGTTTCATCATGTTGTCCCAACAACACAACCGAATGCTCCATCCAATACTGCACAATAAAGACATAAGGGTCTCCCTAGTTCATGCTAAACCAAGACCGACGGCATTGACAAATATTCCTTGATTCTGTCGGAAGCCTTATGATAATCATTAGTCCATTTAGTGGCATCTCCCTTCTTTAGAATCTTGAAGATGGGTTCACAAAAAACTGTGGACTGAGCTATGAATCGGCTGATATAGTTGAGTCTTCCCAAAAACTCATTATATCCTTCTTGTTCTTTGGTGGTGGCAAATCTTAAATGGCTTTGACCTTTAACAGATCCAATTCTATTCCTCGGCGACTCACAATGAAACCTAGTAATTTTCCATTAGGAAGCCCAAATGCACACTTGGCTGGATTCCGTTTCAAGTTGTATCTCCTAAATCTGTTGAAGAACTTCCACAAATCTTCCATATGATCTGTAGCTTTCCTGGACTTGATGATGACATCATCCAAATACACCTCAGTTTCTTGATGTATCATGTAATGAAAGATAATGGGCATGTCCCTCGTGTAGGTAGCACCAGAATTCTTGAAACAAAACGACATCATTCTGTAACAGTACATACCCCACAATGTGATGAATGCTGTTTTCTCTGCATCTTCTCCATCCATCCATATATGATGGTATCCAGCAAAACAATCGACGAACGAGTGCATCTCATATTTGGCACAGTTGGTAATCAATATGTGTATATTCGGAAAAGGGAAGTCCTTTTGGACTGGCCCGGTTGAGACATCGGCAGTCGACACAGACTCTGACTTTCCCATCCTTCTTTGGTACCTACATGATGTTGGTAACCATGTCGGATACTTTACCACTCTGAGAACCCATGCTTTGACTTGCTTGGTAACTTCTTCTTTGATTTTCAAGCTTATGTCTGACTTAAAATTTCTGAGCTTCTGCTTTACTGGCGGGCATGCCGGATCTGTCGGCAACTTCTGAGCCACAATGGATGTGCTGAGACTAGACATATAATCATAAGACCACACAAATATGTCCTCATACTCTTTTAGGAACTCTGTGTTCTTTTTCTTTTCTGATGGTGATAAATGTACGCAGATACACATTTCTTTGACATTATCTGCATCTCCCAAATTAACAACCTCAGTTTCGTCCAATTAGACTTAGGCCTGTTCTAAAAATTCTTGACTTCCCTGAGAACCTCTTCTGGTATTTCATCCTCTTCTAAATCTATGTCCGTTTGTTGCATTGCCTCGTTGCAAGTCACTGTTGTTGGTTTATCATCAAGATATGTAATACTAATGCTGTGTAATATAAAATAAATGATATACAATTGTAATAAGAGCGAGATATAAAAATAAAGTTGAAAAAAATGCTTTTGATTAAATTCATAACTGTTTGAAACATAATTGCTCTTTTCAAAAGTAAAGACAATGCGGAAAAGTAAAATCAACTAAAAAGTAAAATGCGGATGCATAGTGCGTCGTTTAGCCTTGCTACCCCGAAGCTCTCCGGGCATATGTGGTCCTTACTAACCAATTGGTGAGGCATTCTCCTCGGTTCAATACTTGAATGGAAGGGACTTCTTCCCCCCCCTCCTCGAAGATAACACAAAAATCCATATCATCCTCTAGAAATAGGTTCTTCATTACCGCCAGTGCCTCATCTTCCTCTGATCCATATATAAGGTCAGTCGGCTGAAAGGTTTGCTCCAGCTGGGGTATAGGGTGTTCCAACGGATGGTAGGGACCATTCCATGGTGGTGACTAGTGATTGAACTCCTCCCAGGTGTACTCATGCCATAGGCCAAAGTGGTACCATGCTTCTTCAACTTGGTGGGCTTGGTGATGCCTTGGAGATTCTTGCCGAGTCCTTTTCCGGGCTCATACTCGCTCCAATTCATAATGCGCTAAATTTTATTATCATACCACCTGTCTTTGTCTATGGCGTTGCCTCGCTCAATATGGTGGTATGTTTCTCCAACTATTCTCCTTCTACCTCCGATAATGGGGATGGTTTGGAGGTTGTATATAGGGTTGCTACCGACGCCATGAATGATCAGTTCCTGATGATTCCATTCGAACTTTATAGCTTGATGCAAGGTTGATGCCACAACCCCAGCAACGTGGATCCGGGGTCGTCCCATCTACAAATTGGATGCTGGCACGTCTATGACTTGGAAGTCAACATTGCACCAGGTAGGTCCCATATGTAGGCACATGCTAATTTCTCCAATGGTGGATCTTTTAGACCCATCAAAAGCCTTGACATTATTAGCTCAATCTTTGATTTCATGCAATCCTTTACCCAATGTCCTGAGGGTTATTAGCGGACATATTTTATGGCTGGATCCCCTGTCAACGAGGATCCTGGTGAAGAAATAATCTTCATATTGTGCAGTGATATGCAATGCCTTGTTGTGACTAAGCCCTTTTGGTGCTAACTCATCCTCGTGGAAGGTGATCTTGTGGCTTTTCACCACCTGCTTTACCATATTCACCATTTCGCCTCCTGTTATATTGCTGGGAATATAAGCTTTACTCATTATTTTCATTAAGATGTTTTTATGTGCCTCAGAGATTTGCAAAAGAGCCGGGATGGGAATCTTTGCCTGTGTTTTGTTAGGTTGCTCAACGACTAAGTACTTTTTGGCCTGTATCTTCCTCTACAGGTCATCTAGTCCTGTTTCAACAGGCCAACTCAATTAAATGTTGTAGGGTGTATACCCTGCCTGTTCTGGTCATGCCCTACGCAGTGACTGCTTCTCCATTATATGTTTTTCCCTTCCTTCTAGCCTCGGCTGTGTAATCCCAAGGTATGGTGTTTGACTTGAACGGGGTCATATCTATCATGGAGACCAGAATAGGCATCTTGGGAGGAAACACAATAACTTCAAATGGTGCAGGTGCCTTTGGAATCCCAAACTCAACCTTAATCGGTTTTGGTGCCTTTGCAGGAGGTGCTCCAAACTCGAGTGGTACAGACACATTTCCCATATAGCCCTTAGATGCCTGGATATGAACAACAATGGGATTGAGGGTAGCTGCTGGCTTCTTAGTTTCATCTCCTCCAGCTATGAAACCGATTTACCCTTTGCGGTCCCAATAATCCTTATTCTCAATCATATGGATGCCCCCACCCTTGTGGTCAGGCAGAGAGTTGTTGCGGACATTGGGAGTGGGCTTCTTTGCTATAATGACATTTTTATCGATCAAAGTCTAAATATTGTCTTTCAATGAGCGATTCTCATCGATGGTATGACCTTTCATTCTGGAATAGTATGCGCAAGTTTTGTTGGGATTGATCCATTGGAAAGGATTTTCTGGAGTTATGGCTAGGATATGTGAAACATAACTGGCTGCTTTGAGTTTTTCATATAATTGGTCAATTCGCTTGGCTATGGCAGTATATTGTGTGGGAGGTCTTCGATCGAAATTTGGTCTAGGTCGAGGAATATTTTGGCGAGTTGGGGGTGATGGGCAATGAGAAGGTTGGGTGTTGTATGCTTGGTACATAGGCACGAGTTGGGAATATCTTGGTAAAGTGGGTTGATATATGGGCGGTGCAGTTGATTGGTTGGCAGATTGTGGAATTTGGTATGTAGGTGAGGGTGCTTGGTGATTTACGGTAGGTTGATATGTGAGTGGAGTTGAGGGATAGGTTTGGTACTTTATATGCGAATTGTTCATATGTGCAACCATAACGGAATTTATGTCCTTTTTCTTTGACGAGCCACCAGACTGTAAAAACTTGTTGGCAGCTTGCAATGCTTCGAGGTTAGCGACCATAACATTTTTGATGCCTTCTTCAATCCTTTCTCCCAACTTGATGATGTCGGAGAACTTTTGACCCTCTATTAGCATCAGCCTTTCATAGTATTGCAGATACTGAGCACAGACAAAGAACCTGTTCATCTGCTCTTCCTCCAAGGCTGGCCTGACCTTAGGAGCTTCTAACCTCCAACGAGTGGCATACTTGCGAAAGCTCTTTGGGGGTTTCTTCTTTAAACTCTGGATATATAACACATTTGGTACATTCTCAGTGTGCAACCTAAATCAGTCCTTAAAGTGAGACGCTATGTTCACCAAACTTGTCCATTTCTTTGCATCGTGGCTGATATACAATGATAGGGCATCGCCTTTCAGACTGCTCATGAACAACTTCATGCGGATTTTCTCTTTCCTTCCAACTCCTACCAGCTTATCATAATACATTCTCAGGTGGATCCTGGGATCACCTATTCCGTCGAACATCTCAAACTTGGGAGGTTTGTACCCCTCCGGGAGCTTAACATCTGGCTGAACACAAAGATCTTCATAGTTCGACCATTCAACACTCTTGCTACCTTTGACACCTTTGACCCGGCTAGTTAACTTCTTGAGTTCAGCTGCCAAATTCTGAATAAGGAAGTCCTTTTCATCTGATTCGGGTTTACTTGTGATTGGATGAGTGTAGTGGGGTAGAGTGTCCAAAGATATAGGTGTGTTATGGTATTTTGTGGTGTTTTATGGTTCGGGAATGAGTAGTTGAGTATTGTTAGATGCATTGCAGGCTTGGGTGCAAGTGGGTTGTAAAGTGGTTGTGGGGTGTTTTGTGGAGGCATGGGATTCTGGGGGTTAACATCAGGAGCGGCAAGAGTGATTCACATGATTTCCAAGTTCTGAACTTAGTCCAGTTCCTCTTGAAAACTTAGCAAAGTTTGCTCAAGACGAGCAGCAGCCTTTTTGGTAATTGCAGTGTTCTGAGAAGTTTTCTCAAGTTCTTTTTTAGTGCTTGTATCTCCCATTTTTCCTTTGTTCCTATTTCTTATAGGGCTCGGGGGAGGAGGAGGTAGAGGACCCTTGGATCTTTTTGAGTATGCTGATGGTGCAAGAATGGATGAACTAACCTTTGGGGGGGGGGGGAGGAACAAAAATAAAAGAAAAAATAAAAAAGGAAAAAAGTTAGTGCGGATTCTGAAAAAGAAAATATTGCGATATTTAAACACGTTGTGTAGGAATATAAGTCGTTTCCTATTTTGGGTGGCTCGTTGTGCCCGAGGTAGGCCTACCGACAAATTAAATTTGGAGACCTTATAATGCTAAATGCCTCATTTTATTGATAAAAACAAGACGAGTCCTAAGACAACTGCATAATAAAAATATCATTAATGGCCAGTGGCATTATTACATTATGAAAGCAGGAAATAAAGGATCCTAACTACTTTGTCCCAGAAGGACTTTCCCCAAATTCGGTACTCTTGCCTCCCTTGAACAGCAACATCAACTCGCGCAGTCCTTACAGCAAATAGGCTCGAGCTAGATGTCTGTCTGCACTTCCCTCGGTATTTTGAAAATCTTCAATTCTTTTCAAGAACTTTCATTCCAATTCCACTAGACCTCGCTCCTGATACCCCAGCCGATTATTGGCGTTGATAGCCATATCCTTCCACTCGTTGATCAGCTTCTCGTAGGCTTCCTGTATTTCCCGATGTTCATTCTCACATTCTCGCATCCTCTTCCGCAGCTGATTGTATTTGACTTTCGATTCAGTTTTCTCATTAATAAGCCTATGACCATGGACAAACCCTAGACGTCCCAAACCACTGTGATCATCTTCCAACCAACCATTAAAGTGAGGTACACACCCATCATGATACCTATCTGGTTCAATACATTCCTTCCCTAAGACGAGCTTGCAGTGCCACATATTTAAGCATGACACATGTGCGGGCTATCATAATCATGAAAGTCAGCCCTTTAATAACTCATTTTCTCTATACTTGGTATGATATGCTTTCTCTCAGCTTGCCTCATGTCCAAGAGAGGAACATACGGATGAGTTCTCCTCAGACCGATGAGTATGAGGAATGCTGCATCTCGAGAACGGACAATGAACTCCCTTGTTGGGAACCACTCGAACATCCACTGAACTTGTTCTTTGTTTATATTTTCAAACAACTCTACTCATCCACTGGCAACCTCTAGCTGAGATAACAAGTTAGGCATAAAGTTCATTTGCTTTGGGTGGTTAAAAGCGATATGGTCATCCCAATCCCTGCATATGATTTTCCGTCTGTAGTTGCCTTTCTGAAGGTGTTCTATGAGCTAAAGTTGATGTAATAGATTACACCCTTCAAAGTGTGGGGCTCATTGCTAACATTTGCCCAAAGCTCGATACATTTCGATAATGATCATGGGCACTATGCTGAAATATTGCCCATCAATACCCTCCATCAAGGCTTTGGTCACCATGGCTAGTCTGGTGTGTATCCTAGCTCTCTTCATCGGAAATATCATCATACCCAAGAAGCAGAACATTAACACAAAGACCCTCATATGTATGTGCCCCAATGATGTAAGGGCGAACTCATCAGGTTAGGTGCGGTAAGATTTGCTATGGCCAAACCTTTCATATATGAAGTCAAATGGTATGTAGGACTCCATTAGATAAGTCAGATGGGGATTCTTCTTATGTCCTATTATTTTAAGAAACCCCTTAATTTGTGATTTTTCGGCATTATTAGACCTGGAGTCTCCCAAGGTACTCTGAGTAGACCCCCTATTTCTTATAGTAGAGGGGTCATTTCGAGGTCCCTGAAGTGAAAAACTGACCTATCACTGTCCCAGAATAAAGTAACAGCTTCGATAACCTTGTTGTCAGACTTAACCTCCAAAAGTGAAGGATGGTTTCCCAAGTATTTGCGGACGAGGGTCGGATCACTGGCATGAAGATCCTCCCAGCAGCTTAACAACCTTGGTTGAATGTTATATACCATACCGAATCTGGGGACTTCGTGCCCCATTTTCTGCAAAACAAAGTGTTAGGTTCTTAACCCCACTAGACTCGACTATTTAAATCAATAATTAGAATTAAAGACATTTAGTTCTCCTAATAAATTCACATAACGTGGAGATGTCCGTTTGGGTTCGAGGAAACCTAGTGGACTTTGGTTTAAGCTATCTTAATGAGTCATTATGTGGATAACATAACTAACACGGCTAGGGTTGACCATGATGCATGAACAGTTTAAATGGAATAAGGCTTCTACTTTTAAAGTACTAGACAATGTATCCATGAGCAGACAACTCAAGAGGGAAAGGCACGGAACCGTCGGCAACACCATTGATCGACTGTTTTTATCCCAAATATTCCTTTGCCACATTTAGGGGTTATAATATCGAAAGGGCGCAACTACTCATTATAAGCATTGCTATAGGATTTGTTTTGGCATTAGTGGAATATGATGTTGAGGAATGCAGTAACAACAATTAAACAAATCGCATGTATTTTCACGTTCATAACGTAAAGATTACAATAAATGCTCGGAATTGAAATAGTAATAAGGCAGTAAAAGAAGGAAAATGAAAGAAAAACATGAAGAGACAAGTTAGTATACCTGATGAAATGATTAAAGGCGAGAAAAATAAAGGCAATTAAGGAAGAGATAAAGTCAAAAAACACGTAATGGTAAAAGCCTTAAAGAAATACCCAGCAGAGTCGCCATGCTGTCGAAGCCCCCCTTTCCACCCCAAAAGAGCAAAATTGGGTTTACGACATTATGGAAAAAACAACTCTTATTCCCATTTGAGGAATAACATTATGAATTTTGAAGAGTCGCCACCTAATGATTCTAGTGCATTAGGACACTTAAAGAAAAGAAGAAGGTTTTTAAGGAAGACTAGTGTTTGTGTAAGGGCTTGAGATTATCTCAAATGGAAGGTGTTAGGAACCCCTCAAGATACACTAGTGTGGTTCTCGGCCGTACTTAGTTGTGAATTTAAGAATAGTAGAAGTGAACAAACAATGTTTTCACATAATAAATTGGAAAATTTTGAAAGAAAAGAGAGGAAAAAGACACAAGTGGTTTTGGAAAAAAGATTAGTTAAAGAAAATATTAATTTTTTAAGAAAATATCACACCATGTAAATAAAGAAAAGAGGGTTCCTAGGGTTAAACATAATAATTATAACTTTGGTGCAATACCCAGCAATCATTCTCACACGAGATATTAGCGCAACAGTCATCATATCCATATTCTACCCTTCCCAACCCGTTAAGTTATTTAAACGCGATTAGTATCGTTTACTTATTGCATGCTTGTACCTGTCCCAACCTATCAGTCCCGGGGTGTTAGGACTTCTAATCCTAAAGGGAAAGAAAGGGGTAGAGGCAAATATGCAAAGCTCACATAAAACCCCGCAATTCAGATAACACTTAGTTTAGTATGCCTTACACACTGGTTTGGTCTTAAAATTAAAAACTATGTGGCGGACAGACCGGTGTAACTCATAGAATTAGATAAAAGGTCTGTATTAGGTAACTCGGATCAAATTGTTGGGAATTGTAGTATTTTAATCGAATTATTTCGAAAGCATCGATTTCAAACAAAAGACTAATGCCCTAGAATTTCAACAAGAAGTTGAAAAATGCAGAAGTTCAGAAATGACTTAGGAATCTGCAGTTTTATTTGAGTGAAAAACATGAGAGTTGTAAAAAATTGCAAAATACCATAAAAGAAAGAGTGAATTAAAGAGCTATTTTTAAAGATAGTTTCAAAACATAAATATAATTTGGGCAGAAGGGTTAAAAGAATTATTTCAAACAGAGTTGCAAAGTTTTGAAAAAGCATTACATGCTCATCCGAATTCTGAAAATGTGATACTGAAACATTGAAACAGTTAACCAATTACTAGTACTTAACGGATTAAGCGGTACAAACTAATTCTTGATTTTATAACTTATTACGAATTTGGTAAATAGGTGGCAAGTCTGGTTATCCTACAGTTTTGCCTACGCATATGCATTCCCTATACATATGGTTTCTATATGAAGCTGTTTTGCATGAATATTAAGTCCTATAGGCATAATTTCTAATGAATTGCAATATGACTAAATATTGCACTATAGGCAAAATCTCTATATGACCGGATTGTGTGTTATGCATTAAATCTATAGGAATGATAACTAAGTGGTTCAGTTCAAACATTACAACCCTATATTCATGATATCTAAACTATTGAATTGCAACATGAATACTATAAGCACGGTATCTAAGTAATTATATAACAATGTCTATCCTATACGCATGATATCTACGCTTTAACATATGAAAGTAAATATAAACTCCTCCCATACCCTTTACTAATATACCTCCGAGTTCTTTTATACAGAATTATTATAGAACCAGAAGAAAGAAAGTAAAAACAATACATCACAGCCTACAACCAGATCCAAACTGCCTAATGCAATCTCAATATCCAATACATATGTTTCACCCAATTCGGATTCCAAATTCCAATGCCTTCTCTTATTCAGAGCGTTTCAAAGTTCGAATGAGCTTCAAAAGCCTAGGCAATGCTTACACTATGAAGAGTAAATGTTGTAACAGAATAGTACAAGTGTGAAATTACCAGTTCTCATGTATCCAAGTTCAGAGGGAACTCCACGGTCACTAAGCGTGGCTTATTAAAAGGGGGTAGAACTTAAGAAATAGGAGTAGGTGCAAATTGAGAGAGGAACCACAGCAAGAGGTGGTCATACCCAGCAATGGCATAGACTGCACAACCATGACCTCTTGCTCAGGTTCAAACAAATAAGAGCAGACTCTAAGAAAGTCAAACTTAGGTCTAAATGGTGGTTAGGACACCAACAGTCCCAAATTCAATCTCAACACATAAATGGGAGAGGGAATGGTAAAGGAATTGAGTAAATACTCAGGGGAGTCTAGTTCTAGATCACATACGGCAATTCAAAGTGCTGCCATGGTTCAACACAATACTCACATACAAAAAGAATATGGGAAGAGATTAAAAGCATAATAGATTGAAAACAAAAAGAAAGAGGCATAGCATGATTGAAGGCAATCACATAACGCAGGAAAGCATAAGTAAACACACAGGGAAATAAGTGTAGAAGAGGAGGAGTGAGCACATAATAAAGAGGGTGCTATTTGACTAGGAAAACTTACCAGTTGCAAGTTTTAGAACAGCAGAATAGCAACAACAAATAAACAACCAGGTGTCGACGCCCCAATTTTTCGACTACCAGAAAGAAGTGAAATCGGGTTTACGACATTATGGGCAAAACAACTCTATTTCTCGTTTGGGAATTGGGTTATGGGATTGGAAGAGTCGCCACCTAATGATTATAGTGCATTAGGACGCATTAAGATGAAGAGAGTATTTTGAGAGAAAAACTAGAGTTTGGGTAAGGGCTTGAGATTATCTCGAGGGGAAGGTATTATGCACCCCTCAAGATCCACAAATGTGGCTCCCGGCCGTGCTAGTTGTGACTTTAATAGACGATTAAACAAGTAGACAAATAAGGTGCACATGTATAACATTCATATAACTTGAAAGCTAAAAATAAAAGGAAGAACATAATGTTGAAACCTATAGCCATGACATTTATATGGTGTTGATGCACTAGAGCAAAATAGACATGATAACGGTATGGAATGGATGTAACAAAGTAATGTCCTAAAACATGGTTTCTAACTGATGCAAGAAAAAATAAACCTATTGTCATGATTTCTATGATGCAAGAAAAGTAAATCCTTATAGGCATGCTTCCAATATGATAATAAAAAGCATGTAGACATGGTATCTGTACTAACAAGTGATGCAAACCTATAGGCATGGTGTCTAATGAATGCAAGAAAGTAAATCCCTCTCATGTCCCTTTTCACTATTCCCCCGAGTTCTTTTATTACAAATTATTACAAATATGGGCGGGGAAGGAAAAGAACATTAAAAGACATAAGAAATTAAAATACATCAGCAGCTATTGTTGGCCCGAGGAATCTCGAAGCAACATTAATGTCCAATAATATGCCTTTTAACAAATCCGAGCTCCCAAGATCCGAGTCTTTTCTCTTTTTAGAGTGTTACAAAGTTCCAAGTGCATTAAAAGAAACCCAGGCATTGCTTACCCTCTAATTTAAATAGTGCAAGTGCAGAATTACCAGACTTAAGGCATCCAAGTTCAGAGGAGACTCCAAGGTCCCTAAGCATGGCTTACCAGAGAAGGGTAATAGATTAGAGGAAGACCATCGTATGAAGTGGTCATGCACAACCGATTGAGTGAGACTGACACACCCCAGACTTCTTACAAGGGTTAACAAACAAGAGCAGACTTGTAAACAAGTCAGACAAGGGTCTGAGTGGTGATTAGGACACCAACATGCCTTTGTCAAGGCTCAAACACGTAAGATAGGGGATAGGGGATGGGAGTGCTTTGAGTAAAGACTGTTTACAACCTTAGTTCTAGACTAGAAGTGACAATGAAGTGCCACCCTTATCCAGAACAAACTCATATACAAACAAGGACCAAAGGGAGAAGGAAATCATATAAAAGCACTTAACAGATAAGATTAGATTGAAGGGATTCAGGAGCACAATAATGAATAAAGGAATAGTATTTAACATGTTGGACTTGAATAAAATACTGAATGTAAGCAACCAAAGGGAAATGGAACAGGGATTAACATGCTGTAATTTGAACTAAAAGTATAAGCAAACAAGGAGCAGGGTTAAAAATTATCCTGCCGGATTTGAGCACAAACAGGCAAGGGAACAAGGGGAAGGGAACTATCATAAAGCTTAACTCAGATACACAAAGTTAGGTGAGGTAACCAGGGAAAAGGGAATAAAACATGTTAGAGCTTAAACTAAAACAACATGAAATCCTAGGGAAAGGGAAAGGGAATTAAACATGCTAGCACTCAAATGAAATACTGAAACAAACTAATAGACAAGGGGACAAGGGGAAGAGATTGAACATGCAAGAGCTTAAGTTGAAATAACAGAACATACAAAGAAAGGGGAAAACAAACAGATAGTTGAAAGTTAATAATTGAAATTAGGATCCTACCAGTGCAAACTTGAGTAACAAAGCAAAGATAAACCTTATAATTAGCCTTGGCTTTCAGCTGGCTAATCCTTTGCTAGAGAGAGCAAGTAACATAGAAGAAAAGAGAAAAGCAGAGAGTTTTTAGTGAGTAAGAGTAGAAGGAACTCGTGTATTGTTGTTGTTAGTGAGAAGAAGTGAAGGCCTATTTATAGTTTGAAAGAGATGCAACACTTAAGGCAAGAAAATATTCAGCAGTACCAATCATACACAATTAAGGAGAAGTTTCCCTTAATTAAGGAACTGGCTGGAGTAAATAAGCTATGGTCTAATTTTGGAAAGGAAAATCAAGTATTAATCACAGAATATAGGTTAAATTCATATAAAGAATTTTAAAATCACACCGGTAAAACACACAAGGTGAGTAATCATCCAGGAAATAAAGGAGTCAAAATACCAGCTATTTGCACTTAGCCAAAAAATGGGGATCAATAAAAGAATCAAACAGCAGTACGAAATTAATTAGGGTTTCAGAGAAGGGGAAGTGTGAAAATATAAAAGAGGCATAGATTGTAACATACAAAACTGGAAGCAATTAGACTAACATGTGGAACACATAAGGAAGCAACCAGAGGCGGCTAGGGTTTCAAAAAGAGACAATGGAAATGACCCTTTGAGCTAGGGTTTGTATATCGGAGAGTGAGAATATAACAGATGAAGATGAACAAAAGCAGAACAACACGAAAAAAGCATAGGATACATGAACTGAAAATCATAGAAAGTAAACAATACAGCAAAACAGCTTAGATTCATGATAGAAAATGCTTATAAATAATAGTAAAGAGATAGAAAAGAACACACAGTAGCAAATAGAGTAATGAAACTAGAGAAATCATGGAAAGTCATAGAAAACCCTAGGTTTAAAATGACGAACAACTTGAAAATACAAATAGGCAAAGAAGCGATGAGAAAACTTTGAAACTTTTAGAAAATTACTAGGACTCAGAGAGAATCATAAAAAGTAAACATAGATAAGAACCTCGAGAAGTTAGGGTTTTCATAGAAAAGTATTGAAATGGCGAGAAAAGCTTGGAATGGACTCGTCTGAGTCAGCAAAGGACTCAGGGGCTTAATAGTTGCCGGAGAAAGACTGGACACAGCTGCAAAAAACCCATTGGAGGACCTCTGGTCCACTCCCTTGAAATAAAGCTCCGATCTTCGAACCCAAGGACCAGGGGAAGTGAAGAGTGAACGAATAAAAGAGTTTCGGGTCTTGGACGGCTATGAATGCTGGTGAGACAGCCGGAGACGGTTTAGGGTTCGAGAGATTTAGGGATTTAGAGGCGGCGGGTTTTGAGAGACTGCTTAGGTCTCAGGGGTGTTAGGGGATTTAACTTTGGTAAGTTTAATGTGGGCCGGTGATCTATGAGATCAACTGCCAGGATTAGAAGAAGAAGTGGATGGGCTAAGTTTAGTGGGTTTGGTTTGGGTGTTTCAAATTGGGTCAGGTTAATTTGAGGGTTAAATTTGGGTTGATTTTGGGTTTCAATTTGGGCTAGAATTGAAATATTAAAGGGCTACATTTTAAGTAGTAATTTTCCCTATTTAATTTTATAAAAAATAGTAAATAATTTTATAAAAACCCAATAAAAGTACAGAGATAATAAAATACATTTAGGAATTTTTAAAAAATATTCGGAATGATTTTGTACTTGAAATACTTATTAAATTGAGAAATAGGATAAAATTGCAATTTAATGCAATTTTAGTTTGAAAAATACCTAATGGCTTTATAAAATTCTGTAAAAATTACATAAATTATATTTTTATGTAGATGAGAGAATAAATAAATTATTTACTAAAATAACAAGATTTTATACTAAATATTAGATTTCTGGTACAAAATAAGTTGTAAATTAGTTTTAAAATACGTGAAAAATATAGAAAAATACCAAATTTTTGTGGATGCTTATATATGCATTCAGAAGCTATTTTGAAAATATTTTTGAGTAAAAAAAAATACATGGGAAAAAGTGGGTATCAACAGTTGCCTCTCTTTACCCTAGGAGGATGAAAGTGTCGGGTAAAGATAAGATGGCCAACTTTGACCGGAAATGACAATTGTACGAGAATTTCGACCGCGCTCTAGCTTCTAAGCTACCTATATATCCCTGGTTTTATAGGAATCAGGCCGTATGTAGTTCAGTAGCCATTGGCGGAATATGCCAATGAAAATCTGAAAGCCGGACGCAATGGGGGTTTGAGATTTGGCAAGGGTTCGGGGATCGGACGAGCCGTGGAGAACTGGAGAGGGAGCACTCCTGCTAAGACAACCGTGCTAGCCGGTATACTTGCAAATGAATGATGTGCATGTATATTGGATAATTTAAAAGTGATGCAAGTTCCCATTGGACCATGAATGATGTCTTGGGACGATTAGGATGGCGCCCTCAGACAATAACGTCCGCGATACCAGTATCTTGTGAATGCATGAAAGTGAAAGTAAAGATTCGCAGGCCATGAAATAGTGTTCTCGGGCTATGCGGATGGTGCCTCTGAACTATGACGCCTTTGAATGCGTTGGCGATATTTCAGCCCATGAAAATGTAGCAATATTTCAGCCGAACGAATGCAGAGGGTGGCAATCTTTCAGCCGAGCTGGAATTTAAAAGCAGGGTGGTGATATTTTAGCCAAAATGAAACAGGGTGGCGATATTTAAGCCAAAATGCAAAACGTAGGAGGTAGAGATTAACCTCAAAAGTCAGAAGATAGCCTTTTGCAGGATGGAGGTAGCGCTTAGCCTCAAAAGGCATAAGATAGTCTTATACAATGCAGGATGGAGACAGAGCTTAGTTTCGAAAAGTAGCAGATAGCCTTATGCAAGATAGAGGTAGAGCTTAACTTCGAAAGAAAGAAGATAGCTTTATGCAGGATGGAAGTAGAGCTTTACCTCGAAAGGCAAAAGTTAGCATTATGCAGGATGGAGGCAGAGCTGAACCTCGAAAGGCAGAAGGTAGCTTTATGCAGGATAGAGATAGAGCTTAACCTCGAAAGGTAGAAGATAGCCTTATGCAATGCAGGATGGAGACAGAGCTTAGTCTCGAAAGGTAGCAGATAGCCTTATGCAAGATGGAGGTAGGGCTTAACCTCGAAAGGCAGAGAATAACCTTATGCAATGCAAGAATGCAAATGGAGACAAAGCTCAGTCTCGAAAGGCAGAGAATAGACTTACACAGGATGGAGGTAGAGCTTAACCTTGAAACGTAGAGAATAGCCTTATGCAATGCAATGACGCAAATGGAGACATAGCTTAGTCTCGAAAGGCAGAAGATAGCCTTATGAAAAATGCAGATGGAGACAACGCTTAGTCTCGAAAGGCAAAGAATAGCCTTATGCAGGATGGAGGTAGAGCTTAACCTCGAAAGGCAGAAGATAGCCTTATGCAAAATGCAGAAATATAAAGGAGAGGATGGTGCTGATTTTCTTAGCTGGTAGATGATTGCGATATCAAGTCTGCTGGGGTAATGTCTGCATGCAGATAGTAAACTTCTTCAAAGCAAGGGTTGTTTTGCGAATTTCGACTCCGAGGAACAGTTGCGTTATTGGCTTGTCCTTCATCCAAAGAACAATCGTGAGTTATGTAACGGGGAGTTTAGTTCGCATCCCTCGACTCATGGTGTCTCTTACTAGTCAGGGGTAGCGTAGCTAAAAAATAGTGGTCCAAAAGATTAAATGCAAATTTTGGCACACATGATGCAAATGTATGTATATAAGTAAAGCAAAAGATAGTTTTGTTTTATGATGAACCGCAACTGCAACATGGTTCAAGGCATGGAGACCTCGCTGGCTCCGGAATTTTAAGGGTCCTCCTCAAAATTTTGCCCTAGTTTAGTGGGCTGGTGCTGTTGACGGAAATGCTAAATGACTGAAAGCGGATTGACCTTGGAATTTCGAGGGTCCTCCTCAAAATTTTTGCCCTATTTTACTGGGTCAATACTGAAGCGAAAATGGACAAGCTGACTTCGGAATTTTGAATGTCCTCCTCAAAATTCTTCCCAGTTCCAAATGTATGGGAAAATGGAATTTTATTAATGATGTGACTAAACCCATAGGGCCACCTACATATCCCATCTTAAACGAGAATCAGGTTAGACGTAGTTAAAATTACATCATAAAGTAAAGCCCAATGATAAAATGTAATATCTCTTTACTGCATCTTAGTTGATCGGTTTTGGTCAGATTTCTCCATCCATTTCTGCAAGAATAAGGGCTCATCCTGTTAGAACACAGTGAACCATGTACAAACCTAGCCAGTTGGGAGAGAACCTCCCTTTGGCCTCATCTTGATGTGGAAATATCCATTTCAACATCAGCTGCCCTAGTGTAAACTTCCTTGGTCAAACTTTCTTGTTGAAGGCTCTAGCTATTATGTTCTGATACAGCTGAACGTGATAGACATCTTTCATTCTCTTTCCATCTACAAGGGATAATTTTTTGTAGCGAACCTTGACCCACTCTGTGTCCTCTAGCTCAGCTTCTTGTATGATTCTCAAGGACAAAATTTCTACTTCGGTGGGAATTACTGCTTCTGTATCGTAAACCAGCATGTAGGGAGTTTCCCCGGTTGATGTGAAAACTGTAGTGCGATAACCCAATAAAGAGAATGGCAACTTCTCATTCCACCGCTTATGCCTTTCGATTATTTTCCTTAGTACTTTCTTGATGTTCTTGTTGGCTGCTTCCACGGCTCCATTCATCTAAGGTCTATAGGACGTAGAGTTCTTATGTATGATTTTGAATGTTTCACACATTGCATTCATTAGGTCGCTGTTCAGGTTAGAGCCATTGTCGGTGATGATTGACTTTAGAACCCCGAACCGACAAACCATATGATCTCGGACGAAATAACGTCCTGGTGATTGCCTTGTATGATGCCTCTTCAACCCATTTGGTAAAGTAGTCAATTGCCACTAGAATGAACCCGTGTCCGTTTTATGCGGTAGGCTGGATTGGCCCAATGACATCCATCCACCAAGTGGCGAACGACCATGGTGAACTTGTTGCGGTGAGCTCGCTTGGAGGTACCTTAATCATATCCGCATGTATGTGACAGCGGTGACAATTTCGCACATACTGAATGCAGTCTGTTTCCATGGTCATCCAAAAATATCCTGCCCTGAGTATCACCTTTTCCAGAACAAAACCGTTCAAGTGCGGTCCACACGTCCCTGAGTACACTCTTCCAGTAACTTGGTTTCTTCTGTGGCATTGACACACCTTAGTATACCCAAATCGGGAGTCCTCCGATACAGTATTCCTCCGCTGTGAAAGAAATTGTTGGAAAACCTTTGAAGCGTGCTCTTCTGAGTAGAATTATCAATCTCTGGATATTCTCTTGTTGTCAAGTACTCTTTGAAGTCGTGGTACCAGGGTTTTCCGTCGGCTTCTACCTCAACATGTGCACATTAAGCCGATTGGTCCTGAATCTTAACCTGGATATGATCGATGAAATTTGTATGTAAATGCTGAATCATGGATTAAAAAGTGGCAAGCGCATCTGTGAACTCATTCTGTATCGTTGGAACATTCTGGTCTTAACCTTTTTCTCAATTCCTGTATGTGGTGTAGATAAGGGAGTATCTTGGAGTTCTTAGTTTCCCATTCTTCTCGAACCTGGTTATGAGTAGGTATGAATCCCCAATCACTAGCAAATCCTGAATGTTCATATCAATGGCCTGTTTAAGCCCTAAGATTCAAGCTTCATACTCGTCCATATTATTGGTGCATGGGAACCTAAGCTTGGCGGATACAGGGTAATGCTGGCTAGTTTCTAATACCAGGACTGGTTCGATACAAACTCCTTCAAAATTTGCGGCTGCGTCAAAAAACATCCTCCAACCATCATAGGATTCTGCAATATCCTCTCATATGAAAGCTACTTCCTCATCAGAAAAATACGTCATCAATGTTTTGTGCTCCCCTTCAACAGAATTTTCTGCGAGATGATGTGCTAAAGCTTGTCCTTTAACTGCCTTCTAGGTGACATAGACAATGTCGAATTCACTCAACAAGATTTGCCACTCGGCTAGCTTTCCAGTGCGCATGGACTTCTGAAATATATACTTTAGTGGATCCATTCTTTATATAGGTAGATAGTGTAAGCATAGAAATAATGCCTCAATTTCTGAGCTATCCAAGTCAAAGCAGAACAGGTGCATTCTAGCAAGAAATAATGAGCCTCGTACGGGTAAATTTCTCGCTAAGGTAGTAAATAGCTTGTTCCTTTCTCCCAATCTCATCGGGTTGTCCCAAGACAGAACCAAATGCTCCATCCAAAACTGTGAGATAGAGCAATACAGGCCTCCCAGGCTCAGGTGGAACCAGGACTGGAGGCGTAGACAAGTAGTCCTTGATCCTGTGGAAAGTCTTTTGACATTAATCAGTCCATTTGGTGGCGGCATCCTTTTTCAGAATCTTGAAGATAGGTTCGTAGATGACGGCAGACTGATCTATGAACCGGCTAATATAGTGGAGTCTCCCCAGGAAACTCATTACCTCTTTCTTGCTCTTCAGCGGTGGCAACTTCTGAATAGATTTGACCTTTGATGGATCCAGCTCTTTTCCTCGGCGACTCACGATGAAACCCAATAACATTTCGTCAGGGACCCCAAATGCACACTTGGCGGGTTAAATTTCAAGTTATACCTCCTCAGTCTGTTGAAAAACATTCGGAGGTCCTCCATGTTATTGGCAGCCTTCTTGTACTTAATGATGACGTCGTCCACATATACCTCAATATCCTTATGTATCATGCCATGAAAGGGGGTAGTCATGGCCCTAATGTAAGTAGCTCCCGCATTCTTCAATCCGAACGGCATCATTCTATGGCATATATCCCCCAAGGCGTGATGAATGCTATTTTCTCTATATCTTTTTTATCCATTCATATTTGATGGTACCCCGCAAAGCAATCGACAAATGACTGCAACTCATGCTTGGCGCAGTTGTCGATCAAAATGTGTATGTTCGGCAAGGGGAAATCATCTTTGGGACTAGCCCGATTGAGATCCCGGTAGTCGACACAGACTCTGACTTTCCCATCCTTCTTCGGTACTGGCACAATGTTAGCTAACCAAGTTGGATACTCTACCACTTGATGAGCTCTAGCTTTGACCTGCTTGGTGAACTCTTCTTTGATTTTTAAACTCATATCTAGCTTGAAGTTTCTGAGCTTCTGCTTTACTGGCCCACATGCAGGATCTGTTCGCAACTTGTGAGCGACGATGGATGTGCTGAGGCCAGTCATGTACTCGTAAGACCATGCGAAGATATCCTCAAACTCCTTCAAGAACTCTGTATACTTCTCTTTTTCCGTCTGTGACAAGTGCACACTGATTCGCATTTCTTTGATATTCTCTGTATCTCCCAAATTGACGACTTCAGTTTCATCTAAGTTAGACTTAGGTCTATTCTCAAAATTCTCGGCCTCTCTAACGACCTTTTCCGGCATATCATCCTCTTTCGAGTCTATGTCCGTTTGTTGCATAGCCTCGTTGCAAGTTACAGTTTTTGGTTCATCATCAAGATACATAATAGTAATGCTGTGTGAAAAATAAAGTAAACAGTATAAAGTGTAATGAATATCGAGATATTTTATTAATTGAAAATGCTTTTGATTAAATTCATTAATGTTCAAAACATCGGAGTTCATTTGTAAAGTAAAGACAAATGCGGAAAATACAGAAAACAACTAAAACAAAGATGCATGGTGCTTGTTCATCCTTGCTACCCAGCAGGTTTTCAGGCGATGGTGGTCCTGATTGACAATTTAGTGAGGCGGTCCCCTCGATTCACAGCCTGAATGGAAGTGCCTTCCTCATCTTCCTCTTGAAAGATCACACAAAAGTCCATGTCCTCAAGAAATAGGTCTTTCATTTCCACAAGAGCCTAATCTTTTTCTGACCCGTAGAGAGTGTCGGCTGGCTGAAATGTGTGCTCCAATTGCGGTATGGGGCACTCTAGTGGGTAATAGGGGCTGCGCCATGGTGGTGTCAAATTTCTAAATTCTTGCCAAGAGTACTCGTACCCCAGTCCGAAGGTAGTATCATGTTTCTTCAACAGATAGGTTTTGGTGATACCTTGAAGATTCTTACCAAGTCCTTTCCCTGGTTCATACCCACTCCAATTTAGAATGCTCTCGACCTTGTTGCTCTACCATTTGTCCTTGTACGCTGTGCTGACTCGCTCAATATGATGATATGTTTCTCCGCCTATTCTTCTTCCGCCTTCAATCATTGGAATGATCTGGCGACTGTATATGGGGTTGCTACCGTCGCCATAGATGATTACTTCTTGATAGTTCCATTCGAACTTCACAGTCTGATGTAAAGTTGATGCCACATCCCCAGCAGTGTGGATCCAGGGTCGTCCTAGCAATAAGTTGTAGGATGCTAGTATCTCGATAATTTGGAAGTTGACATCAAACCAAGTGGGGGCCATTTGCAAACACAAGATAATCTCCCCGAGTGCGGACCTCTAAGAGCCGTCAAAAGCCATATCATTAATAGCCAAATTCTTTATCTCGTGCAATACTTTGCCCAACTTCTCGAGGGTGATCAGTGGACAAATGTTGAGACTAGAACCTCCGCGACTAGGATTCTTATGATGAAATGATCTTCACATTGCACAGTGATGCATAGTGCTTTGTTATGGGTGAGCCCTTCGGGTGGCAATTCATCTTCATGGAAAGTGATATTGTTACATTCCAATACCTGCCCTACCATGTTCGCCATCTCTCCTCCTGTTATGTTGCTCGGGACATAAGCCTCACTCAATATCTTCATCAGGTCGTTCTTATGTGCCTCGAAACTCTGCAGCAATGCTAAGATTGAAGTCTGAGCCGGAGTTTTATTTAGCTGTTCAACAACTAAATATTCCTTAGACTATATCTTTCTCCAGATATCGTCATGTCCAATTTCAATGGGACGTCCAGAGGCCTGCTTGCTGGACTCGACTAGGTGCTCTGGTGTATATACCCTGCCTGTTCTAGTCATACCTTGCGCGGCGATTGCTTCACCTGTGCGCGCTTCTCCTTTCCTTCTCGTTTCGGCTGTGTAGTCCCAGGGTATGGCATTTGATTAAAGTAGGGTTATGTCTGACATGGTGACCGGAATGGGCACCTTTGGAGGTAACATAGGAACTTCAATTGGTGCGGCGTCTCTGGAGTCTCGAACTCCACCTCAATTGGTCTTGGAACCTTTGCAGGAGGTGCCTAATACTCAAATGGTGCAGATATATTCACCACATTGTCCTTAGATTGCTGGATTTGCACAACAGTAGGATTAAGAGTGACCGCTGATTTCTTGGGCTCATCTCCCTTAGATATCAAACCAATCGACCCTTTGAGGTCCCAGTCGTCTTCTATCTCCATCATGTGGATTCCTCCACCTTTGTGGTTTGGCAAAGGGTTGTTACGAACATTAGGAGCATGCTCTTTAGCCACGATGACCTTGTTGTCAATTAAGGTCTGAATTTTGTTTTTCAACGAGCGGCACTCGTTGATGGTATGGCCCTTCATCCCCGAATGGTATGCCAAGGTTTTATTTGGGTTCATCCATTGAGAGGTGTTTTTTGTTATTATGGCTGGGATGTGCGTAACATATCCAGCAGCTTTGGGCTTCTCATAAAGTTGGTCAATGGGTTTAGCAATAGCGGTGTGCTGTCTGGGCGATTTGCGGTCGAAGTTTGGTCTTGGTCATGTGAAGTTTTGGCGGGTAGGCGGTGATGGATAATGAGGAGGTTGGGAGTTTAAATCTTGGTATACGAGTGCGGATTGGGAATATACTTGTGAGGTGGGCTGATATGTTGGTGATGGAGATGTTTGGTAGATGAGATGTGGGTTTTGATAGAAGGTGAAGGTGCTTGGTAATTTTGAGAGGGTTGGTATGTGAGTGGAGTTGGAGGGTAGGGTTGGTATTTCATGGGAGAGTGGTTTCTTTGCGCAGCCATTACGGAGTTTACATCTTTTTTCTTCGATGAACCACTAGATTGCAAGGCTTTGTTGGTGGCCTGCAGTGCCTCAAGGTTAGTAACAATACCATTTTTGATTCCCTCTTCAATCTTTCTCCCAGTTTCATGATATAAGCAAACTTCTGCCCCTCTATAAGCATCAACCTCTCGTAGTACTACGGGCCCTGAGCCCGAACAAAAAATCTGTTCATTTGTTCTTCTTCCAAAGCCGGCCTGACTTTGGCAGCTTCCTAGCTCCAACGAGTAGCATACTCGCGAAAGGTTTTAGTAGGCTTATTCTTCAAATTCTTAATGTAGAACACGTCTGGTGCATTCTCAGTATTGAACTTGAAACGTCCATGAAATTGGACGCCATGTTTACTCAACTCGTCCACTTCTTCGCATCTTCGCTGATGTACGTAGATAAATCATCACCTTTCAAATTTCCTCATGAATAGCTTCATGCGGATCTTTTCATCCTTACTAACTCCCACTAATTTGTCACAATACATCCTGAGGTGAACCCTGGGATCACCCGTACCATCAAACATCTCGAACTTAGGAGGTTTGTACCCCTCTGGGAGTTCGACATCGGGTTGAACACACAAATCTTCATAATTCAGACCTTCCACACCCGTGCTACCTTCCACGCCTTGGACCCTGTTAGTGAGTTTCTTGAGTTCAGCAGCCAATTTCTGAATGAGTGAACCTTATTCAGGCACATCTGATATGGGATGTGTATAGTATGGAACAACATCCACAAAGATAGGGGTATCTTGGTGTTTTGGAGCATTTTGAGCCTCAGGGATGAGCGGTGGAGCATTGTTGTGAACCTGGGTTGGAATCTTCGGTGGAGGTGCAGGGACCTGGTTGTTGACATCTGCAGCAGCAAGGGAGATATGCAAGCTTGCCAAACTCTGGACCTAGTCCAGTTCCTCTCGAAATCTTAGCAAAGTTTGCTCCAAGTGAGCAGAAGTTTCTTTGGTGATCGGGGTACCCTAAGAAGTTCCTTCAATATCCTTCCTTGTTTCATTATCACCCATCTTTCCTTTGTTCCTGTTTCTGGGAGGACTCGGAGGGGGAGGAGGAGGAGGACCCTTTGCTCTTGTTGAGTGATGGTGCCAGAATTGACAAACTAACCTTTGGGGAGGGGAATAAAAATAAAAGAAAAAACAAAAGGTAAAATGTTAGTGCATATTCTGAGAAATAAAATATTGCGGTATTTAAACACGTTGTTTAGAAAATGTAAGTCATTCCCTATTTGCTTGCATCGTTGTGCCCGAGGTAGGCCTAGCGACAAATATGATTTGGAGAACTCGTAATACCGAATGCCTCATTTTATCGATAGAAAATAGAACGAGTCAAAACATACTGAAATAAAGAAATATTGTCTCTAATGGCCAAGGACCTTCCCCAGATTCGGTATCTTTGCCTCTCTCATACAGTTTCATCAGCTCGCGCAGTCCCTGAAACAAGTAAGCTCGAGCCAAGTTCCCTCCTTCATTACCTTCAACTTCATGATAGTCATTGATCCTTTTCAAAAACATACCTTCCAGCTCAACTAGACCCTGATCCAAGTACCCTAAATGGTTGCTTGCGCGGACAGCCATGTCCTTCCATTAATTGATTACCTTTTCTTGAGCCTCTAGCATTTCCTGATGTTCACTTTCACACTCTCGCATACGCTTGCGCAACTAATTATACTGGACCTTTGATGCGGCCTCCTCATCAATAACCCTATGACCATGGACGAAACCCGTTTTTCACAAGCCAATGTTGTCATATTCTAACCACCCCGGATAAAGCGGTGCATGCCCCACCACATACCTATCTGGCTCCATATATCCCTTTTCCAAAATTGTTATGGAGTACCACATATGTTGAGCCCGACACCTGTGTGGTCTATTGTCATCTTGGAAATCAGCACTGTAGTGACTTATCTTTTCCATCCTTGGTATAATTTGCTTCCTTCGCGCTTGTCTCATGACTCGAAGAAGGACATAAGGGTTGTAGAAAATCACTCTATCTATGATATGTGCGCTTTGGTTGTATGAGCATGATTTTAAGGTATAGGTTTTGATGAATGACAAACAATGAAGTCAAGCGTCAAACAACGATATAATATGACAAACAATCAAATGGCGAGAAGCATACTGATGACGAAATTGCATGAACAAGCCAAAGTCAAGCCAATGAGTTCAAGACCGAAGACCCAAGACGTAGGTCGTTTTGTAGAACCAATGAAAGAACAACGCTTAAGTTATCTCGTCTTTTGGCTCAACATTAGGTCATCATAAACATGCATAAAACATTTTATTAAATCTTATTTATCTTAAACATGCATCTTTGTGTTAAACCAAAATGATTTGTATTTTAATCAAAATGGTTTTTATACATGTCTTTTAAATCTGGTCCTAAATAATCGATTATATGCTCCTTACAATCGATTGTGTTTTTCAAAATAGTAAACAATCGATTATACAGTTTTAACAATCGATTGTATTAAGACAGTGTGATCTGAAGTTTTTCAAAATAGCAAACAATCGATTATATACTTCTAACAATCGATTGTATTGAGACAGTACTTAAACTGAATTTTTCAATCAGCTAAATAATCGATTATATGTTTTTAACAATCGATTATAATCAGAATAATCGATTATGGTTTTTATTCAATCGATTATATTCAGACCGTTCCCACAGAATTCTAAATTGATTTTTGAATGTTGTATAATAATCAATTATACAGATTTTACAATCGATTATTTCCCTTAAAATCAGGAGTCTGTCTTTTGAACGTTCCTCAAACAATCGATTATATAGGTCATACAATCGATTGTTTAAGCAAAAATTCAGGGATTTTATTTGTCAATTAAGCAACGGTCAGCACCACTTTTTCACCTATAAAAAGAGGTCTTTTGAGCTGATTTTAAACACACAACTCCTCCATACATTGATATACATATTGATCATTTTCAAGCATCATTTTAGAGCTTTTGTTGAGCCATTCGATAGACAACTTTGTGTTGTTCATAGAGCTAAAATTTTATCTCTTTATCTACTCTTTTGAGAGAGTGCTTGTGTAAAAGAGAGTTGTTTGAGAAGAACATATCTTCTCATTTGTCGGGTTTGCTAAGTACCCAAAGTCTTAGTGGTTGAAGTCTTGGGGTGAGGTATCCTCAAGCAAGTGAAGTCTTAAGGTGCGGTATCCTTGAGCAACAGTAACGGTTTGTTAAGCACCCGTAAGCTTGACGAAGATAGTGGAATCTCGAGAGCGTCTCTCGGGGACTGGACTAGCCACGGGTTATGGTGAACCAGGATAAAATACGGTGTGTTCTATCTTGATTATTTCAATTACCGTATTTACTTATTCCTGCAATTTTAAATTCCGCAATATTTCAATATTCTCGTGCCTCACTATTCACCCCCCCCCCCCCCCGTCTCTAGTGAACGGCATAAATACTAGCAATTGGTATCAGAGCCTAACTCTCTGAAAGCCTTAACCGGTTGAGAGCGATATATAATTTTTTATTGAGAATATTGAACGCAGGAATAATGAGCGAAGGACAATCCCCCACTTGCCCTCCACTATTTGACGGAACAAACTATACATATTGGAAAGAGCGGATGAGTATCTTCCTCAAAGCAAACAGTTTTCGTTTGTGGCAAATCATCAAAAACGGTGAACCAATGCCGACAAAGAATGTTGGAGAAACCACGGTTCCAAAGAAGGAAGATGAATATGATGCCGAGGACATCAAGAAAGTTGAAAATAATGCAAGGGCCATCTATGTATTATATTGTGTGGTGAATCCGGATGACTATCGAAAAATCTCTTGCTGCACAACCGCGAGATGTGGGATAAACTCGAGATCATTTATTAAGGTACGCCTCAAGTCCGAGATTCCAAAATTGATTTTCTAACACATAAATATGAAATCTTTAAAATGGAGAATGAACCCATTGGTATTATGTTTGAACGATTTATAAGAATCGTCAACGATCTCCATGCTCTCGGGAAAGTTTACACGAACAAAGATCTTGTTCGAAAAGTCCTATGGAGTCTCACTCCCGAATGGCGTTCCAAAGCCAATGCAATCCAAGAGTCTATGGAATTCACGGATATCACAATGGATGGACTAAGAGGTAACCTCGAAACTTATGATAGCACAATTCTTAACCCTTATCTTAGAAGTAATTCAAATTTTGCCTTCAAAGCCTCATCCTCTAAACGAGAAGAGGTAAGTGATTCGGAAAGGGATGATGATAATATTTCAAGTGATATAATTGAAAAGTCTTGTAAGTCTATGAAGAAGGACAAGAAAAAGAAGAAACACCATAGGCGCGTATCACGGGATTCGGACAGCTCAGGCGATGAAACCGCCGCATTGTGTCTCATGGCAAACGAAGAAGAAGAGGTAAGTACATCTAACTCTCACTCGTTTGAAGAATTACAAAATGCCTATGATGAATTGTATGGTGAATTTGTTAATGCTTCCAAAATGATAAAAGATTTGAAGAAAACACTTCCTTTGCAGAAAACACTTTCTTTGCAAGAAACAGATTTTCAGAAAACACTTTCTTTACAAGAAAAAGTTTTTGAAAAATCCTCTTCTTTGAAAGAAATAGATTTTGAAAAATTGACTAATGAAAATGGTGTTCTTAAAAATAAAATTGAAGTTTTAGAAAAAGAAAATAAATTTTTGGAAAATGACATTGTTGCTTTTAAAAATAAGATCAAAGAATTGAATGAAGCCTCTTCTACTGGTAAATGCTCAAATTGTTCTTCTTGTAGTTCTTTAAAATTAGAGAACATAGAAATTAGGAACACACAAGAAAAATGTAGTGTTGATAGTCCTAAAATTGAAGTTGTTAAAAAGGATGAAAATAATGAGGTTGGTCAATCTAGAAAGAATTCTAGGAACCTCACTAATGAGTCTAAGATTAATAGACCACCTAGAAACAACTCTAGGATCTTTGTAAATGAGTCTAGAATGAATAATTTTAGACCACCTAGAAATAACTCTAGGAATTTCAACGCTTCTAGGAATAACAAACTTAGATCACCTAGAACGCACTTGGCTCAACCTAGACATATGCACAATCCTAATGTTATATGTCATTATTGTAACCGGGCAGGACACATTGCACCTGTATGTTTTGCTATACATAGAGATTCATGTGTTGATTATAATTGTTATTATCCTAACCCCCAAGGACCCAAAAGAAGTTGGGTACCAAAAACCTGTTGTTAGGTACTTTTGCAGGTGTGCTTGAAGGCTACAATATTGTAGTGGATGCACCAAGCACGAAACCTTAATGCATTAAGGGGGAACGTCGGTTAGTTATCACATTTTGAATAAAAACGTAATAGTTGATATGTGCTAATAATCAATATTATTTTTGTTTGATGCATGTCTTAGTAAGTTCTTTTTGAATAACAATTAGTATCAAATAGTTTTAAAATAAATGATTGATTCATGTTTTGATGAATATTCTTAGTTTAAAATAACAATTGGCATAGTTGAGAAAAATGACCGTTATTATTAGTATGCCATTTACTAACATTTGATATGATCTTGTTTATAACGATTGGTATCGTCAATGGTTTAAATAATTTTTGGTATAGTCTTTTTGCTAATGCCAAAAGGGGGAAGAATATAGGCGATATGCATGCCTTAATTGAGGGGCAATATTCAATTAAGGGGGAATTATATTGAATTGATTGAATTGGTTGCATAAATTGTATGTTAAGATATAGCATGACTTTAGGGGGAATTCAATATGCATATCTTCCGTTGTTTGTCATTATCAAAAAGGGGGAAATTGTAGAAAATCACTCTATCTATGATATGTGCGCTTTGGTTGTATGAGCATGATCTTAAGTTATAGGTTTTGATGAATGACAAACAATGAAGTCAAGCGTCAAACAACGATATAATATGACAAACAATCAAATGGCGAGAAGCATACTGATGACGAAATTGCATGAACAAGCCAAAGTCGAGCCAATGAGTTCAAGACCGAAGACCCAAGACGTAGGTCGTTTGGTAGAACCAATGAAAGAACAACGCTTAAGTTATCTCGTCTTTTGGCTCAACAATAGGTCATCATAAACATGCATAAAACATTTTATTAAATCTTATTTATCTTAAACATGCATCTTTGTGTTAAACCAAAATGATTTGTATTTTAGTCAAAATGATTTTTATACATGTCTTTTAAATCTGGTCCTAAACAATCGATTATATGCTCCTTACAATCGATTGTGCTTTTCAAAATAGCAAACAATCGATTATTCAGTTTTAATAATCGATTGTATTAAGACAGTGTGATCTGAAGTTTTTCAAAATAGCAAACAATCGATTATATACTTCTAACAATCGATTGTATTGAGACAGTACTTAAACTGAATTTTTCAATCAGCTAAATAATCGATTATATGATTTTAACAATCGATTATAATCAAAATAATCGGTTATGGTTTGTATACAATCAATTATATTCAGACCGTTCCCACAAAATCCTAAATTGATTTTTGAACATTGTATAATAATCGATTATTTCCCTTAAAATAAGGAGTCTGTCTTTTGAACGTTCCTCAAACAATCGATTATATAGGTCATACAATCGATTGTTTAAGCAAAAATTCAGGGATTTTATTTGTCAATTAAGCAACGGTCAACACCATTTTTTCACCTATAAAAAGAGGTCTTTTGAGCTGATTTTAAACACACAACTCCTCCATTCATTGATATACATATTGATCATTTTCAAGCATCATTTTAGAGCTTTTGTTGAGCCATTTGATAGACAACTTTGTGTTGTTCATAGAGCTAAAATTGTATCTCTTTATCTACTCTTTTGAGAGAGTGCTTGTGTAAAAGAGAGTTGTTTGAGAAGAACATATCTTCTCATTTGTCGGGTTTGCTAAGTACCCAAAGTCTTAGTGGCTGAAGTCTTGGGGTGAGGTATCCTCAAGCAAGTGAAGTCTTAAGGTGCGGTATCCTTGAGCAACTGTAACGGTTTGTTGAGCACCCGTAAGCTTGACGAAGATAGTGGAATCTCGAGAGAGTCTCTCGGGGACTGGACTAGCCACGGGTTGTGGTGAACCAGGATAAAATACGGTGTGTCCTTTCTTGATTATTTCAATTACCGTATTTACTTATTCCTGCAATTTTAAATTCCGCAATATTTCAATATTCTCGTGCCTCACTATTCACCCCTCCCCCTCTAGTGAACGGCATAAATACTAACAAGGGTAAGATACCCTTAACCTGATGAGTACGAGGAATGGTGCATCCCTAGACCGAATGACAAACTCTCCAGTTGGAAACCACTCGCACATCCATTGCACCTGTTCTTCTCTCAGATTCCCTAATAGTTCGACCCATTCGTTTGCATCTTACGGGTGAGAAAACATGTCCGGCATGAAGTGCATCCGCTTTGGATGATGAAAAGCAATATGGTCATCAAAATCTCGTTGCAAAAGTTCTTGTCAATAGTCTCCCTTCTGAAGATGCTCGGTGAGCCATAGTTGTAGTAGAAAATTTCACCCTTCAAAGTGCGGTGCTCCTTGTTAACATTTTTCTAAGGCTCGATACATTTCGGCGACAATCATGGGTGCTATGCTGAATGTGTGCCCGTCGATACCTTCCATTACGGCTTTTGTTACCATGGCTAGCCTTGTATGGATTCTAGCCTTCTTACCGCTGTAAAACTATCATGCCTAGAAAACAGAACATGAATACAAAAGCCCTCATATGTATGTGCCCCAAAGAGGTGACGGCGAACTAGTCCATGTGATTGCGGTATGATTTGCTATGTCCGAAACTTTCATAATGAAGTCGAAGGATATGTAGGAGTCCTTCAAACTGGTCAGATTAGGATTCTTCTTGAGCCCCATCATTTACATGAACCCTCTACCTTTTCTGTTTTCCGGCATAAGCAACCCCGGGCTATCCCAAGGTTCGGTTAGACCTCCAATTTCTTCCAACATCGGCGTTATTTCAATACCCCCAAAGCGGAAGACGGACCGTTCATTATCCCAAAACATAGTAGTAGGTTCCACGATCTTGTTATATGGCCTAACTTCCAGTAGTGAAGGAAGATTCCTAAGTGCTTGCAGATAATAACCCGATCACTACCATGCAAATCATCCCACCAACTTAGCAATTTTAGATGAATATTTGATACCATACCGAATCTGGGGACCTCGTGCCTCATTTTCCTGCAAAATAGAGAGTTAGGCCCTTAACCACACCAGACTAGGCTATTTAAATCAATAGCAAAGGTATTTAATTCTCCAAATCGATGCACATAACGTGATTGTCCGATTGGGTTTCGAGGAAACCCGAGGGACATTGGTTTAGGCTATCCTAATGAGTAATTACGTGGAAACGATAACTGACTCGTCTAAGTTCGACCATGACGGATGAACATTTAAACAGAGTAAGGTTTCTACCTTTGAAGCGCTAGACAAGGTACCCTTGAGCGGACAACTCAAGAGGGAAAGGAATGGAACCGTCGACTACACCCTTGATCGACTGGTTTTACAGCAAATATGCCTTTACCAAATTTAGGGTTTTATAATATGGAAGAGCGCAAGCACTCATTATAGGCGTTGCTATAGGATTTGTTTGGCACAAGTGGAAAAAGATGTTGAAGGATGCAATTACAATAAGGAAATAAGTACATGTATTTTCACGTTCATACAATAATGGCTACAATGAATGCTCGAAATTAAAGATGGGATTGAAATGAAGTAAACACAATAAAGCAGTAAAATAGTTAAAGAAAAAGAAAGACACGAAGAAACAAGTTAGTAATTGTGAAAAAAATAATTGAAGCAATAAATAAATAAAGCAATAAAGTCACAAAACACGTAGTGGTAAAAGCCTAAAAGAAACTCCCCAGCACAGTCGCCATGCTGTCAACGTCCCCTTTTTCGAATACCGAAAAGAAGCGAAATTGGGTTTACGATATTATGGGCAAAACAACTCTATTTCCCATTTGGCAATTGGGTTATGGGATTGGAAGAGTCGCCACCTAATGACTATAGTGCATTAGGACACTTTAAGATGAAGAGAGTATTTTGAGAGAAAAACCAGAGTTTGGGTAAGGGCTTGAGATTATCTCGAGGGGAAGGTATTAAGCACTCCTCAAGATCCACAAATGTGGTTCCCGGCCGTGCTAATTATGATTTTAATAGAAGATGAAGCAAGTAGACAAATAAGATGCACATTTATAACATTCACATAACTTGAAAGCTTTAAAGAAAAGGAAGAACATAAGTTTGAAATAAGAGAAGACTAGTTTGAAATAGCATTACTAGAAGAAAGTATTAAAATAGAGCAAATAAAGGAGAAAGAATGGTCCTAGGTCTAACCATAATATGGATCACATCAGCAGAATACCCCACACGCACTCCTAAAAGAGGGGTTACATTTGGTATTAGCGTACCGGTCATCATCTCCATATTCTACCCTTCCAATCCCGTTAAGGTATTTAAACGCGTTGGTATCTTTTACTTATTGCTAATACACGTCCCAACCTGTTAGTCATGGGGTATTAGGACTTCTAATCCTAAAAGGGGGAGAGAGAGATACGATATATTTGGAGTATTCAAAGGTAAAAATACTAGAGCGACAGTCAAAAACAAGTAGCATATAAAAGGTATGCAAATAAACAGTTAAAGGCACAATTAAACCTTGTAACATATAGCAAATAGTTTAGCATGACTTCAATTACTTATTTGGTCTTTTGAAAGAGGTTAGAAGAGCAGACAAATTAGTTTAACACATAAGAGTTGGATAGAAAACTGCTTCGAGCTCCCCAGGCCCGTTTTAGGAGTTGACAGGATTTAAGATCAGCTGGTTTAAAAGAAAAACGAAGCTTCAGACAAAAGGTATGTTTAAAAAGAATTGAAGTTGTAGACAAGTTTAGAAAACCATATAAGTTAGCTATACTGATTTGAGTAAAAAGGGAGACGTGAGAAAAGAAGTTTAAATGATCTTGAATCACTTAAACTCAAGAGGACAAACAATTGGAAGCATAGATTCAATATCTAAAATGATTTTATAGGTTCAGGGCATTACGAAAGGGGCGGACCTGGGTCCGTTTCAGAGTAAACAGATTTAAGACAAGTTGAACCAAAATGTTTGAAACATTAGGCGAGTCTGGACTTATAACATACTAATTAACCCTTTAGTTACTGCTTTTAGACGACCTACTGCTTTGCCTAGCTTTTATATAGTTCTTATAGGCATTCTTTCTAGGCGAGATTAAAAATTCGAAACTATAAGCATGATTTCTATATGAAGTTGATGGAATACCAAAAACCTATAGTCATGACATCTATATGGTGTTGATGCAGTAGTCCAAAATAGACATGATAACAGTATGGCATTGATGTAACAGGGTAAGGTCCTAAAACATGGTTTCTAACAGATGCAAGAAAAAATAAACATGTAGTCATGATTTCTATGATGCAAGAAAAGTAAATCCTTATAGGCATGCTTTCTATATGATAATGAGAAGCTTGTAGACATGGTATCTGTACAAACAAGAAATGCAAACAAATAAGCATGGTTTCTAATAAATGCAAGAAAGTAAATCCCTCACATGTCCTTTTTCAATATACCCCTGAGTTCTTTATTACAAATTATTATAAATCTGGGCGGGGAAGGAAAAGAACATTAAGACACCAAAAGGCCTTTGTTAAGGCTCAAACACATAAGATAGTGGATGTGGGATGGGATTGCTTTGAGTAGAGGCTCTTGCCAGCCTTAATTCTAGACTAGAAGTGGCAATTAAGTGCTACCCTTATCTAGAATAAACTCACATACAAACAAGGACCAAAGGTAGAGGGGAATCATATAAAAGCACTTAACAGACAAGATTAGATTGAAGGGATTTAGGAGCACAATAATGAGCAAAGGAAAAGTATTTAACATGCTGGACTTGAATAAAACACTGAATGTAAGCAACCAAAGGGAAAAGGAATGGGGATTAACATGCTGTGGTTTGAACTAAACAAATAAAGGATTATCATGCCGGATTTGAGCACAAACAGACAAGGGAACAAGGGGAAGGGAACTATCGTAAAGCTTAACTCAGATGCAAAAAAATAGGTGAGGTAACCAGGGAAAAAGGAATAAAACATGTTAGAGCTTAAACTGAAACAACATGACAGCCTAGGGAAATGGATAGGGAATTAAACATGCTAGCACTCAAATGAAATACTGAAACAAACAAACAGATAAGGGGACAAGGGGACGAGATTGAACATGCAAGAGCTTAAGTTGAAATAACAGAACAGACAAAAAAAGGCGAAAAAAAACTGATAGTTGAAAGTAAATAATTGAAATTAGGAGCGTACCAATGCAAACTTGAGTAACAAAGCAAAGAGAAACCCGATAATTTGCCTTGGCTTTTAGCTAGCTAATCCTTAGCTAGAGAGAGCAAGTAACAGAGAAGAAAAGAGAAAAGTAGAGAGTTTTTAGTAAGTAAGAGTAAAGGGAACTCGTGTATTGTTGTTGTTAGTGTGAAGAAGTGAAGGCCTATTTATAGTTTGAAAGAGATGCAACACATAAGGCAAGAAAATATTCAGCAGTACCAATCATACGCAATTAAGGAGAAGGTTACCTTAATTAAGGAACCGGCTGGAATAAATAAGATTTGGTCTAATTTTGGAAAGGAAAATCAAGTATTAGTCACAGAATAAAGGTTAAATACATATATAGAATTTTCAAATCACACGGGTAAAACACACAAGGCAAGTAATCATCCAGGAAATCAAGGAGTCAAGATACCAGCCATTTGCACTTAGTCAGAAAATGGGGATCAATTAAAGAATCAAACAGCTATACGAAATCAATTAGGGTTTCAGAGAAGGGGAAGTGTGACAATATAAAAGAGGCATAGATTTGAACATACAAAACTTGAAGCAATTAGAATAACATGTGGCAAAACACATAAAGAAGCAACTAGAGACGGCTAGGGTTTCACAAAGAGATGATAGAAAGGACCCTTTGAGCTAGTGTTTCCACTGCATATCGGAGAGTGAGAATATAATAGTTAAAGATGAACAAAAGGAGAACCACACAAAGAAAGCATATGATACAAGAACGGAAAACCCTAGAAAGTAAACACTAAACCAAAACACCTTAGAGTCATGATAGAAAATGCTTAAAAATCATAGAAAAGATATAGAAAAGAACATACAGTTGCAAATAAAGAAATGAAACCTGAGAAGTCATGAAAGTCATAGAAACCCGTAGGTTTAAAAGGGCGAACAGCTTGAAAACACAAATAGGCGAAGAAGAGATGAGAAAACTTTGAAACTTTTAGAAAATCACTAGGATTCAGAGAGAATCGTAAAAAGTAAACACAGAGAGGAACCTTGAAATGTTAGGGTTTTCACAGAAAAGTCTCTAGATGGCGAGAAAATCTTGGAACAGACTCGTCGGAGTTGGCAAGGGACTAAGGGCCTTAAGACTTGCCGGAGAAATATTGGACACGGCTGCAAAAAACCCATTGGAGGACCTCAGGTCATATCACCCTTGAAATAAAGCTCCGATCTTCGAACCCAAGGACCAAGGAAGGTGAAGAGTGAACGGATGAAGGAGTTTAAGGTCTTGGACAGCCATGAATGCCGGTGAGACAGCCGGAGAAGGTTTAGGGTTTGAGAGGGCTTTGAGAGCTTTAGGTATTCTGAGGCGGCGGGTTTGAGAGACTGATTAGGGCATAGGATTGATAGGGATTTAATTTTGCTAGGTTAAATTTGGGTCGTTGATCTATGAGATCAACTGCCAAGATTAGAAGAAGAAGTGGATGGGTTAAGTTTAGTGGGTTTGGGTCGAGAGTTTCAAATTGGGTTAGGTTAATTGGGGTTTTTATTGAGTTTCAATTTGGGCTAGAATTGAAAGAATAAAGGGCTACATTTTACATAGCCATTTTTCCCAATTTAATTTTATAAAAATTAGTAAACAAATTTATATTAATCCAATAAAAGTACTGAGATAATAAAATACGTTAAAGAATTAATTGAAAATATTAGGAATGATTTCGCACTTGAAATACTCAGTAAATTGAGAAATAGGCTAAAATTGCAATTTAATGAAATTTTAGTTTAAAAAATACCTAATGGCTTTGTAATATTCTGTAAAAATTACATAAATTATATTTTTATGTATATGAGACAATAAAATAAATTATTTATTAAAACAATAAGATTTGATACTAAATATTGGATTTCCTTGTACAAAATAAGTTGTAAATTGGTTTTAAAATACTTGAAAAAATATTGAAAAATACCTATTTTTGTGGATGCTTATATATGCATTCACAAGTTATTTTGAAAATATATTGGGTACAAAAATACATGAGAAAATTTGGGTATCAACACCAGGTAGTCGACAGGAACAAACTCAAGGAACTTCAACATGTACATGGGAGTTTAGAGGAACTCTAGGAGATTCAGACAGTAGGAGAAAAGGAGCAGAGTGCTCAGTAGTAGTAGAGAAAACAGAGAGTAGTAGTAGTAGAAAGTAGAGAGTAAAGAGTAGAGAGTAGTAGTGTATTGCACAGGTGCAGAAAGAATTTGTGAGAATTGTGTTTGAGTGATTGTGTAACGCTATTGCTGTTGTTAAAAAATTGTGAGAGCTGTGAGCTTTTATTGTGCAAAAAAAGAGTAGACAAGAAAGCAAGGAAATAAAATCTCAGTCAATCACATAAAATCTGCCTTAGTCAAAGGGATTTCATTTCAAACGGTTGGTAATTAAGGAAGGTAAAAACTTTTAGAGTAACACAATGAAGGGTAGGTTTATACAAATCTATTTAAGGTAAGAAACTAAAGTACATGGCATTAAAAGAATAAGGAAATAAAATAATCAAACAGCCGAAAATGTTTAAAAACTTTGAATGAACCTAGCCTTGAAAAATGGGGAAGAGGTTAAGTTGTAAAAATCAGTACCTAATCAATCGAGCTTATTAAAAGGGATTAAAATCAATCACAAGTTAATAGAATCAACTCATATTAAAACCCTCGTATATAAGCATGCTAATATCGAGCAAGAATGAGGGATTCGCATAAATTATTTTAAAGTCATAAGCAAAAGGAGATCAAGTTTTAGTTCAGTCTATGAACTTAACATGAGTTTGGGTAGAGTCTTAGAACAAAAAGCTCACAAAACCCCAAAATAGGGTTTCAATACAAGTAGGACACACAAAAGAGAAGGAAAATTAAACAAACCTATGGAACTTTTTCAGAGTTTGGTGAAGAAATACACAGACACAAGCAGCATTCAAAAAGTAGTAAAGTGAAAGTATGTACAGAATAAGTTTTAGAGAAAACTAAATTTCAAACCAGTTCCGAGAAGAGATGCCATAGGAGTTTAGGAAACAGTGAAAGAAGCAAGTTCGATAACCCAAATAGATTCAGCAAAAGTAAACACTTTCAGTAGGCAAGATAGGCATTCAAACACACTTATAGAAAAATCAGTAGAGCAGTAATAGAACAAAGGCAAAGAGACATGCATATTAATGACAAATCATAAGAAACAAATGAAGACCCCTCAAACAGGGTATGAACACACAAACTACCTAAAGAAAGAAATAAGAAAAAGAAACGTCATAGGATTTTGAAAACCCTAATTTGAACGGACTAATTTAAAAAGGGGAAATTAGGGAAAATCGATAAAACAACAAATTGAGAGTAGATCTGCTACAGATCTAAGGAAATATGGAAAGAAAAACCTCGAATCAAGCTTTTTAGGTTTCTCAAAAACCCTAGAGACGAGAATGCCGAGAAAGGTCTGGTCTTGGAGAAAATCAGAGCCATGGCTAAGCCTTTCAGAGCTCAAACACACCGGAACGGAGCCGAAGAAGACAAATGAGCTCAGATCGAAGGAGGACCTGAACAGGTCTGTTGAAGGTTTAGCCTTGAAATCACGAATAATCATGTCTTGAGGAGAAATAGGAGAGAATGTAGGTTGTCCATGGCCTGAGAAGCCTTGGACGCCGGTGGATTTTTTATCGGAGACAAAGGTTTAGAGAGCTTTTGAGAGAAAAGGGGATTTGGGGGCGGCTGGTTCGGAGAAATCATTATGGTTAGGGGTAATTAGGGATTAAAAAAGGTAAGGAGAAGCGTGGGGCGTTGATCAAAATGATCAACGGCCAGGATTGAATGGTGGAACCGGGCGGGTTGGATTGAATTGGGTTTGGGGCAGGTAAAATCGAAATTGGGTTGCTTAATTGGGGCTACATTGGGGTCAGAATAGGGGTCAAAATGTGGCTAGAATTGAAATTGAAATGGGCCAGCTTTGGAATAGACACTTTTTCCCCTTTTATTAATTAAAATAGTTTTTAAGAAAATTGAAAGAAAAAAACTAGTTAATAATATATAAAAATTAATTTAAAAATATCTGAAGTAATTTTATAATTGTAAAACGCAGTGAATTATAACATAGGCTATAATTATAATTTTGTATAATTTAACTCAAAAATATAAAATACATACATAAAAAAATATGCAAAAATTACCTTAATCATATTTGGTATAAATATAATGATGGAAAATAAATGGCTTACAAAAAAGACAATTTAGACATAATTATTGGGGTTTTATACTGTTTAAATAGACAATAAATCGATTCTAAAAATCTTCAAAAATTATGAAAAATACTAAAACCTCTGGGGATAATCATATATGCATATACATGATATTTTGAAAGTATTTTGAGTATAAAAATTTCATAGGGAAAAATTGGGTATCAACACCGTCGCCGAACCAATCGACCAATTATATGAAAAACTCAAAGCAGCCGGTTACGTTTCACCTATCCCAACCATAACTGCAGAAAATCCGTCCTAATGGATAAATCCCAACAAAATCAGCACATACGATTTCGGAATAAAAGGCCATACCATCGACGAGTGTCGCTCGTTGAAAGGCAAGATTAAGACTTTGATTGATAACAAGGTCCTTATAGCAAAAGAGCCTGCTCGCAATGTCCGCAACAACCCTCTGCCTGACCACAAGGGGGAGGCATCCATATTATCGAGATTGAGAATGATTGGGATCCCAAAGGGTCAATCGCGTTGATAGCTAAAGGAGATTAACCTAAGAAGCTGGCGGTTACCCTCAATCCCATTGTTGTTCAGATCCAGCCCTCTGAGGGTGATGTGGTAAATGTGTCTGTAGCACTCTACTTCGAAGCACCTCCTGCAAATGCACCAAAGCTGACTGAGGTTGAGTTTGGGATTCCAAAGGCACATGCACCATTCAAAGTTGTTGTGTCACCTCCCAGGATGTCAATTCTAGTTTCCATGACATATGTGACCCCGTTCAAATCAAACACCATACCATGGGAATACACAGCTGAGGCTAGAAGGAATGGGAAAGCACATACTGGAGAGGCGATTGCCGCACAAGGCATGACCAGAACAGCCAGGGTACATACCCAGAACATCTAGATGGGTCCAGCAAGCAATCCTCCGGGCGACCTGTTGAAACTGGACCCGATGACCTTTGCATGAAGACATAAGCCAAAGAATACTCTATCGTTGAGAAACTGAACAAAACACCATCGCATATTTTCATCATGGCTCTTCTGCAAAGCTCCAAGGCACATAAAATGCCTTAATGAAAATATTTAGTGAATATTATGTTCCCAGCAACATAAGGGGAGGCGAAATGGCAAACATGGTAGGACAAGTGCTCGAAAGTCACAAGATCACCTTTCATAGGATGAGCTACCACCAGAAGGGCTTAGACACAACAAAGCATTTCACATCACCGCGCAATGTGAAGATTATATCATCACTAGGATCCATAGTCGACGGGGGATCTATCCTTAACATTTGTCCTCTAATAACCCTGAGGACAATTGGGAAAGGACTACATGAGATCAAAGATGGAGCTATCGGTGTTAAAGCTTTCGGTGGGTCTCAATTATCTACCATTGGAGAAATTAGCTTGTGCTTACAGATGGGACCTACCTGGTTTGATGTTGACTTTCAAGTCATAGACGTACCAGCATCCTACAATTTATTGCTGGGACGAGCCTGCATCCACGCCGTTGAGGATGTAGCATCAACCTTGAACCAAGCCGTGAAATTTGAATGTTATAATTAGGAAGTGATCATTTATGGGGACGATAGAAACCCTATATAAAATCACCAAACCATTTTGATGATCAGAGGCAGAAGAAGAATTGGCGGAGAAACATACCATCACATCGAGCGAGTCAATGCCATAGACAAAGACAAGTGGTGGGATAACAAGATTGAGAGTATTTTGAATTTGTGTGGATATGAGCATGGAAAAGGACTTGTCAAGAACCTCCAGGGTATCACCAAACCATCAAGCTAAAGAAACATGGAAATACTTTTGGCTTAGGGTATGAATACACTTTGTAGGAGTTCGAGCATTGGTCACCACAATGGCCCATCCCCTACTATCCATGGAGCACCCTATACCTTTGTTGGAGCAGACCTTTCAGCTAGCTGATGCTATAAACAAACCAGAGGAGGATGAAACACTAGCTGCAATGAAGAACCTATTTTTGGAAGATTATATGGACTGTTGTGTTATCTTCAAGGAGGAAGGGGAGGAAGGCTCTTCAATTCAGGCTGTGAATCGAGGAGAACGCCTCACCAATTGGTTAGTCAGGACCACCAGTGCACGGAGAGCTTTGAGGTAGCAAGGCTAAATGATGCACCATGCATCACATTTAACTTTTCCGTTGATTTTACTTTTCTGCATTGTCTTTACTTTTGAAAAGATCTCTGATGTTTTGAACAGTTATGAATTTAATCAAAAGCATTTACCAAATTTGTTTTTGTATCTCACTCTTATTACTTTTCTCTATAATTTATTTTATATTACACAGCATTACTATTACATATCTTGATGATGAACCAACGATTGTGACTTGCAATGAGGCAATGCAACAAATAGACATATATTCAAGAGAAGAAGATGATATACCAAAAGAAGTTGTCCGAGAAGTCGAGAACTTTGAGAATAAACCTAAATCCAAATTGGACGAAACTGAGATTGTCAATTTTAGGAATGAAGAGAACGTCAAGAAAACACGTATCAGCGTGCATTTGTCGCCATCAGAACTGAAAGAGTACACTGAGTTCCTAATGGAGTATGAGGATATCTTTGCAAGTTCTTATGATGACATGAAAGGTCTTAGCACATCCATTGTGTCTTAAAAGTTGCCAACAGATCCGACATGTCCGCCGCTAAATCAAACACTCAGAAAATTCAAACAAGACATGAGTTTGAAAATTAATGAAGAAATTACCAAGGAAGTGAAAGACAAGGTTCTCAGAGTGGAAAAGTATCCGACATGGTTAGCCAACATTGTCCTGTACTGAAGAAGAATGGGAAGGTTAGTGTCTGTGATGACTACCAATATATCTACCGGGCCATTCCCAAAGATGACTTGCCTCTGCCGAACATACACGTCTTGATCGACAACTGCACCGAGCATGAGCTGCATCGTTCGTTGATTGTTTTGCTCGATACAACCAGATATGGATGGATGAAGAACATGCGAAGAAAACAGCTGGTGCCACCTACATGAGAGCCATGACTACTATCTTTCATGACATAATACATAAAGAAATCAAAGTTTATGTGGATGACGCCATCATCAAATCCAGGAAAGCCGCATATCATATAAAAGATTTGAGAAAGTTCTTCAGCAGATTGAGGAGGTACAACTTGAAACTAAATCCCGCCAAGTGTGCATTTGAGGTTCCTCCTGTAAAGTTACTTGGTTTCATTGTGAGTTGTCGAGGAATTGGATCCATAAAAAGTGAAGTTCATTCAAGAATTGCCACTGTGAAAGAACAAGAAGGATGTGATGAGTTTTCTAGGGAGGCTCAACTATATCAGCCGATTCATAGCTCAGTCCACTATTATTTGTGAACCTATCTTCAAGATGCTAAAGAAGGATGATTACGCTAAATGGACCGTCGACTGTCAAATTGCTTTTGACAGAATCAAGGAATACTTGTCTACGCCGCGAGTTTTGGTTCCGCCGGAGCCACGAAGAGTCCTTTTCCTCTATCTTGTGTTCTTGGATGGAGCATTCAGCTGTGTTTTGGGACAACATGATATAACGGGAAGGAAGGAGCAATCAATCTATAACCCGAGCAAGAAGTTTACCCCGTACGAGGCTCAAAATTCCTTATTAAAGTGCACATGTTGTTCTCTAACCTGGGTAGCTCAGAAGTTGAGGCATTATTTCTGTGCCTACACACATTATCTCATATTGAGGATGTATCCGTTGAAATATATCTTTCAGAAGCCCATGCCCACCGACAAGCTCGCCAAATGGAAAATCCTGTTAAACAAATTTGACATTGTTTATATTACCTAGAAGGGAGCCAAAGGATACGCTTTGGTAGATCATCTTGCTAAGAATCCAGTGGGAGGAGAATACGAGAAGATGTATTTCCCTGACGAAGAGATATCTTTCACAAGAGAAGACATTGCAGAATCCTATGATGGTTTGAGGATGTTCTTCGATGGAGATACAAATTTCAAAAGAGTCGGTATATAAGCAGTCCTGATATCAGAAATTGGTTAGCATTACCCAGTCTCCGCCATGCTTATATTCTCGTGCGAAAAAAACATGGCTGAGTATAAAGCCTGCATCTTAGGGCTCAAACTGGCCATCGACATGAACACTCAGGAGTTACTAGTGGTCGAAGACTTGAACCTACTTATATATCAGGTTCGAGATGAATAGGAAACCAAGAATTCCAAGATACTCATTTATCTATGTCATATAAAAGAGTTGAGGAAGCGATACAGAAAGACGGAATCCCAGCATGTTCCAGAATATAGAATGAGTTTGCTGATGCCCTAGCCACTTTATCATCTATGATGTATAATCCAGATACAAACTTTTTTGATCCCATCCAGGTTAAGATTCACGACCAACCAGCTTATTATGCTCATGTTGAGGAAGAAACCGATGGGAAACCTTGGTTCCATGATATTAGAGAATTCTTGACAATAGGAGAATATCTAGAGCTTGCCAATGTTACTCAGAACCGCACGCTCTAGAGGTTATCCAGCAACTTCTTTCATAGCGGAGGAATCATGGATAGGAGAACTCCTAAGATGGGATTATTAAGGTATGTCGAGGAAAGAGAAGCAACCAAACTATTGGAGGAAGTGCACGTAGGGACCTGCAGATTGCACATGAATGGTTTTGTTTTAGCAAAGAAGATACTCCGTGCAGGGTATTTTTGGATGACTATAGAAACCGACTGCATCCAGTATGTTCGAAGGTGTCATCGTTGTCAGATACATGCAGATATGATAAATGTACCGCCAAACGAGCTTACTGCAACAAACTCACCATGGTCGTTCGCCACTTGGGGAATGGATATTATTGGACCGATCGAGCATGCGGCATCAAAGGAGCACAAGTTCATCTTTGTGGAAATTGATTACTTTACCAAATGGGATGAAGCAGCATCATACAAAGAAGTAATCAAAAAAGTTGTAACAGTTTCTTTCGCGACCATATTGTTTGTCGGTTCGAAATTCCGGAATCAATCTTCACTGACAATTGTTCCAATTTCAACAGCGACCTGATGAAAGCAATGTGTGAGACTTTCTATATCAAAAATAAGAACTCTACATATGATAGACCCAGATGAATGGAGCTGTAGACGCATCCAATAAGAACATCAAGAAGATACTAAGAAAGATGATTGAAAGAGACAAGCAGTGGCATGAGAAATTGTCATTCGCCTTATTGGGATATCGTACCATGGTCCATACATCAATTGGGGCCACTTCGTACATGCTGGTTTATGGTACAGAGGCGGTCATCCCCATCGAATTAGAATTCCCTCCTTAAGAATCATACAAGATGCAGAGTTTGATGATGCAGAATGGGTAAAAGGTCACTACGAGCAATTAGCCTTTATAGATGGAAAGAGAATGAATGCAATTTTCCACGGTAAAATATATCAGAACAGAGTATGTAGAGTATTGAAGAAAATATTTCCACATCAAGATGAAACAAAGGGAAAATTCTCTCCAAATTTGCAGGGTCCATATATGGTTCACCGGGTTCTAACTGGAGGAGCCCTTATTCTCACAGAAATGGATGGAGAAGTCTGGCCGAGGCCGATCAACTCAGATGCAGTAAAGAGATGCTATATTTGGTCATATGTTTTCTTCATGATGTAATTTGAACTACGCCTGACCTTATTCCCGTTTAAGAGGGGATACGTAGGCAACCCTATGGTTTCGGTCCCATTTTAATAAAAATTCCATTCCTCCCCCACCCCGCTATTGGAACTGGGGAAGAATCTTGAGGAGAACCCTCAAAATTCCGAAGTTAGTTGTTAGCTTTCACATTAGAGCCAACCCAGTAAATTGGGGTAGAATTTTGAGGAGGACCCTCAAAATTCTGAAATCAATCCACTTTCAGTTATTTAGCACAACCATCAGCAGCACCAGCTCAGTAAACATGGGCAAAATTTTGAGGAGGACCCTCAAAATTTCGGAACCAAAAAAGGTTTCCATGTCTTGAACCACGTTGCAATTGTTGGTTCATCCAAGATAAAACTGTTTTTCAAAATATACTTACATTATATTTACTGGATTATGCATACATATCATTCGCATTGCTGTCTTTCAGCAACGCTACCCCCAATGGTACACGACGTCAGGAGATAGGAGATACGAACTAAGCTTCCCCCTCTACATAACTCACAATTTTTTTATGCAGGCAACCAGGTCGCAAATCATTGGATACATTCACAGACTCGTACTCTTAAGGGTTGAAACTTTCAGAACGATAACTTATGCACCGATTTTATTATCTACACCCAACATTCCCAGCAGCCACAATGCCACAATCAGTTATCAGCTAAGAAAATATCAATCTATTCACTCTTTACATATCTGCATTTTGCATATGGCTACTTATCTGGCCTCTAAGGTTAAGAATCTATCTCCATCATGCATAAGACTACTTATCTGCCTTTTGAAACTAAGCTCTGTCTGCATCTGCATTTTGCAAAAGGCTATTTTTATTCCTTCTGAGGTTAAGCTCTACCTCTATCCTGTATAAGGCTACTCTTCTGCCTTTCGAGGTTAAGCTCTACCTCTATCCTGCATCCCGCAAAAGGCTTCTTTTCTGCCTTCCGAGGTTAAGCTCTACCTCCATCTGACATAAGGCTACTTATCTGCCATACGAGACTAAGCTTTGTCTCCATCTGCATTACATAAGGCTATTTTTTACCTTCCAAGACTAAGCTCTATCTCCATACTACATGGCTGAAATATCGCCACTTTATTTTCGAACGGCTAGATATTTCCACCCGCATTTAATTTCACGCTCTGGTTGAAAGATCACCACTCTTTCCATTCATTCGGGCAAAGGATCGCTACTCTTCTTAGGGTATGAAAGATCGCCAACTTATTTAAAGGCGCCATTGTTCAGAGGCACCATCCGCATAGCCCGAGAATACAATTTCATGGCCTGCTAATCATTACTTTTATTCTCTTCATGGCCCAGGACATCATAGTCCTAGGACGTCATCCTAACCATTCGAAGACAACATTCATGGTCCAACGGGAAATTATATCATGTTTTAATTTTGCACAGTATACGCTACATTGCTTACTTGCAGGCACACCGGCTGGCCTGCGTCCATCTCAGCATGAGCGATCCCGCTCCGATTCTCCGCAACCTATTCGACTCCGAACACCTTTTCAAATCTAACCCTCGCGGCCGTCTTTTTGATCGTCCATCGGCATACTTTGTAAATGGTTCCTAAACTACATATGGCCTAATTCATGTAAAACCAGGGATATGTAGGCAGCTCAGAAACCAAAGCACGGTCAAAGTTCTTTTCAATCATCGTTTTCGGTCAAAATTGGTCATCTTATCTTTATTCGACAACTCTTTCATCCTCCTCGGGTAAAAGGGGGCAGCTGTTGATACCCAGCATTTTCCTGTATATTTTTTATATGCTCAAATACTTTAAAAATAGCTTGCTTTTACATATATAAACATGTCCAAAGGTTTTGCTGTTTTTCCTCAATTTTTAAGTGTTTGTAGAATCAATCTGTTGTCTATTTTAGCAGTACAAAATCCAAAATTATTCCCAAATTATCATTTTTAGTGAACAACATATTTAATTTTCATATTTACAACAAAATATAATTAATATGATTTTTGCATATTTTTACAAATTTATTTGGAATTTATAAAGCTAAATTGCATGAAATGGCAATTATAGCCTATGTTACAATTAACCACATTTTATAATTACAAAATTATTTGTGGTACATTTAGATTAATATTTATATATTATTAATTAGTTCTGTGTTTTCAATTTGTTTTTCAAATCATTTCCTACTAATTTATAAAATAAAAAGAGAGAAGTTGCCTATTTAAAATTCAGCCAGATTTCATTGCAAAAATAGCCCAAATTGAGCTAATGAGATCAATGACCTACATTAGTTTGCCTAAAATAAATCACACGACCCCCCTCCCTGCCTTTCGACCCCTCATTTGCATAGAGTCCGGTCTCTCTCTAACCATTCACATGCCCCTTCTCTTTAGAAATTTTTGATTCACTTTCTCCGATGGCTCTCACGGCCTCTCCGACCAGCTCCTGCCTCACCTTTTTCTATCTCCGTGAAGCCTTATCTCACCGGCTCCCTCCATATATAAAACTCCAAGAGTTTCCACCATGCAAGAAGGGTACCGAAACCTCACCTGGGTCCGTTTCGAACCTTTATCCGATGTGTTTTGGTCCAATGGCGCTACGTATTCCTTTAGTAATGATTTTCACAGCCAGGTTCCTTACCTCACTGATTTATTGCAAAACCCTATTTTTTTTGCCTAAGTCTCTTAATCTCTGCCTTTTAAGATGATTTTCAATTTATTCTCTATATTTTACACTACTCATTACTCGGTTTCTTCAATTAATTCAATGTTTTTCAACATTTGTTCTTTTTTGAAAAAATCTAGTGTTTCCGGACCCCTTTTTTCAAAATCGCTCTATCTTCTATTTATTTTGAGTATTATGTATGCTTGTATTACTTGTTTGTTTGTATTATGAGCCTATTTATTTTTGAGCTTCATATGTTAAAAGTTTTTACTAGGGTTCCAACCCTCTAATGCTTCTATGATTTCTTGCATAATGTTCTTTGATTTTTCACGCCTATTATGTTTATAGGTCTAATTGTTATTCAAGTGATTCTGTGCATCCCTCTGAATTCCTGATTTGTGTGTTTTTTTCTTAAGGGTTCTTACACTAATTTTTGAATTATTTCCTTACTTGTGATATGCTCTCCATACTTGGTTGATTTCCTCTAATTTTGATCTTGTCCGTGATTCTTTGACTAATTTTAGAGTTAATTTATATATTTACCATATTTGTGTACTTAAACATGTTGTTCGAATGCTCAACATATATTTTTCTTATTTTGAGCATTATGTATTTTTCCTTTATTACATGCGACATGCCTACTACTCTTACTATGGTGTAATTAATCGTCTGATTGATTCTTTCCTTATCTGATACTCCCATTCGAATCATGAATCCCTACTTTAAAGGAATTAGGTCATGTGATCGATCAAATTGGTATTGTTTCTATTATTATGTACTCGTTACCCTATTCTCTATTAGTTTTCCAAAACTATAAGTACTTTTGTTCTCTTCTCACCTAACACGAACAAAATTCATTCTGAACTCTCTCTCTTACACAAAATATATTTAGTGCTCTTTTATTTTCTACACAATATCTCTCACTTTTCTTGAAACTACTGGTTATCAGCTGGTTTGAAACACAGGCTGGATTTTAGCGTGCTACTTTGACATTACTCTCTACATTGTTGTTTGCTTGGGTCTGCCATTTGTGCTCGCTTCTCTACTATTGGTGCTCACTTCTTTGCCTACTGCTTCTCTCTCTGCATACTTTTTGCTTATTGTTGCTCACTCTCTTGCACACTATTTCTCACCACTTTGCATATTATAACTCACTACTGCCTTGCATTACCTTGCCTTCAACTGGTATGTCTCCTATTTGATTTACAGCTTCAAAACAATATGTTTCTCTTTGTATTGCACATTCTCTGGTTTCTGGTATGTTTCTACTTAGGGTTTTGTTGTTCTTACTGCAACTAGCAAGTCTCTATGTCTATTAATATGCCCATCTTAATCTGGCCTGCCCATCACTCCATTTGTCTGTCTCCTGCATGATTCTCCTACCCCCTAACCCAAGTACATTATTAGCATGTTATTCAAAACCCTCTTAGCCAGTAAGTAGCCATGAACCTCTTCCTTATCATGTTGTTTGAAACCTGCTTGATTGTTTAAGTTCTGAAGTGTTTCTTTTTTATGTTTATGTATATGTAACCGTATTCTCACTTGTACGTTACTTGTCCCCCATGTCCTCTGCCCCTGCTTATGCTTGCCTGATATTGTATCTTCTGTTGCTTTTTCTCTCAAAAATGTTTTCCTATGGACCCTCTTTCAAACTGTTTTTTAACTCAATCTCTTTAAAACTCAATCGCAATCTCACTACACCTATAATTTAGGTTCTACCCCCTTAGTGCAAGCATTGCTTTGGGTACTTTGAGCACCCACTGAACTTTGATGCACAAGGCTGGTAATTCCACACTTGCATTGATTCAATGTTAATATATTTGGGTACCTGTATTGACCAGTGGCCCCAATGGCCCCTTAGGGAGCTTTGCCACACCCAAACCTTGGTAAGGGCTATGAAATTCGAAAGAACTGAGGTTGAAGATTTGGTCCTGGTTGAAGGCTCCCTATAGATTAACTTCTTATTTTTACTCTTCATTACTGTAATTTAATCGCATTGGTCTGTAGTAACTTATATTGAACAATGGGGGTTAATAGTGAAAATAGGAGGGATATGCATGCTTTGTTTAAGGGTGTGGGTAGAAAGCATGTTCGTAGGACTTTTCTTATTCGTGAAATAGATATTCTGTCTAGGATATGCATATCACATGACTAGAAATCCTATTTTATGCTCTTTTACTTTCAATTTGTCATTTTACTCACTTTATAATCACAATTTGTTAATAACTAACAAATCACTATTATTGCTACTGTATTTAGATACTATATTTTATGACCCTTATGTGCATTAGATTCCATGTATTTAGGGCTTGGTTAGAAATTGCTTGAATTCCTCATTAGTTTTGTTTAAAAATATAAGTCTGGTTAACAATTTCCTTAAAATTGGAAAAAACAAATATCCATGTCCACTCTCTTTTATGATCAAACAACGCTTAGGGAAGCCTTAGTCCGGATAAAATCAACTAATCATATTCTCATCAATTTCAAACTACTCACCCCCTTAACTTTCTGAATTCTGCGTCTTTGGAAGTTTCTCTACTTAACTCCGCCCTATTTCAAGATAATAGCGTCTGTATATAGTCTTCTACTGGTTAGCTTTCCTGTCCAGAATTGGACTACTGTTTTCTTAAACTTATCAGAATACTATGTCCTTAAATATCTTGTGTAATTTTTCAAAAAGTATATTTTATCACTAATACTTACTAATCTCTCTCTCTTTTTTACATTTATGAAATCCTGAATGGTTTTGCATCTACGTTTCTACCTCTCATGTCCGAAACTATGTTATTTTCCTGCTCTTAGCGGAATCCGTTATACTTTATTAAACATTTTCATGTGCGTTGAAAAGTTTTTCCTACTGATTCCTAAATTGTTGTACATTTACTGACATTTTCTCAAAATGCTAAAATTGTTCGACCAAGTTTTTATTCTGAAATTCTGGTCAAGCTTTCTGCTCCTATTGTAACCTATCTTTCGAAATTCTAGCTTCTACAGTCTCATTTCTTTTAACCTTAAATGTGTTTGAGATGTGCAACTTATATGCCTAAAAATGGAGGGATGTTTGAGCCTTTTGTATGCTCTTTATATGATTTCTTTAAGTGAAGTCCTATTTGTTTGGTATGTCACTTAGCATTTTGACCATTAAGCCTAAGGGTTCAGCCTAGTCTTACCTTATAGGAATAGTGGTACTAAGTACCCTCTAGGACCTATAGGACGGTACGGGTAATAGCATGCAATAAGCACTCGTGACCAGTCCATACGTTTAAATAACCTTTACGGGGCGGGAAGGGTAGAATGTGGATGTGATGACCGGTGTGCTAATATCTCATACGACCCCTCTTTGAGGAGTGATATCTAGGTATTGTACCGGTGTGATCCATATTGTATTGAAACCTAGGACCTTTTTCCCCTTTTCTTTACTTGTATAATGTTATTCTTAAAATTATGTTCCAATTAATCGTTCTCTTAGAAAAATCACTTATGTCCTTTCCCTTCCTTTCTAAAATTTTAAATTTTGTTTGTAACTACTATATGCAATCTTTATGTGTTTCTTTCTACTCTCCTTAAAGTCATAATTAATCACGGTCAAGAACCACACTAGTTGATCTTGAGGGATGCCTAAAACCTTCCCCTCGTGATAATCTAAAGCCCCTACCCGAACTCTGGTTTCCTTTCAAGAATTTTCTTCTTTTCTTTAAAAGTGTCGTAATGCACTATAATCATTAGGTGGCGACTCTTCAAATTCCATAACCCAATTCCTCAAAAAGGAATAAGATTTGTTTTGTCCATAATATCGTAAACCCGATCTCTTCTTCTTTAAGCAGGAAAAAGCGTCGAAACCAATTCGACCGAACGAAACGGTTTGAATAATTTGAACGCGCTCTGGTTCATGAGTTGCCTACATATCTCTGGTCTTACCGAAATCAGGCCATAAGTAGTTCATGATCCGTCAGCGGAATATGCCGATGGAGATTATTTTAAGAACGGACGATATATTCGGGTTGGGATGGAATGGTTCAAGTGTAATAGGGGTGCAGGAGCTAGAAAGGGATCTCTCCTACTGAGACTGTCGTTGCTAGCCGTTTTACCTGCAAATAAGCAATACAAGTGTAAACTATGCAAAAATATAAACATGATGCAATTTCCCCTTGGACCGTGAATGTTGTCTTTGGACGGTTAGGATGACGTCCTCGGACCATGGAGCATATAATAGAGGATTAGAAGGCCATGAAATGATATTCTCGGGCTTTGAGAATGATGCCTCCGAACAATGATGCCTTTGAATAATGATATGCATGAGATTAAAAACGGGGTCCTCTGACATTCTCGACCAATGAAAATGGTGACTCTGAAAATTGATGCCTTTGGAGAATTTTGCAATCTTTCATTCCATGAAATGCATAAGGTGGCGATCTTTCAGCCTATGAAATGCAATAAGTGTGGCTATATTCCAATGATGCAAAATGTAAATAAAGGTGGCGATATTTTAGCTGCTGTAAGACTTAAACAAAGTGGCGATATTTGAGCAAATGCAGGATATAAATGAAGTGAGATATTTCATCAGATGCAAGATGTAAATAAAGACGACGATATTTACGCCACGCAAGATGTAAATAAGGGTAGCGATCTTTCAGCCAATGCAAGATAGAGGTAGGGTGGAAATGTTTTAGGTAAATGCAAGGTAAATAAGTGGCGTTATTTCAGCCGATGCAAAACGTAAAATAATGTGGCAATATTTTAGACATTCAGATGGAGGTTGAGCTTAGATTCGAAAGGCATAAGAGTAGCCTTATGCAATGCAGAGAATGTAGATGGAGGTAGAGCTCAACCTTGGAAGGCAGAATGGTAGCCTTATGCAATGCAGAGAATGCATATGGAGGTAGAGATTAACCTCGAAAGGCAGAATGGTTGCCATATGCAATGCAAAGAAATACAGATGGAGAGTGATCTTAGTCTCGGAAAGTAAAATGGTGGTCGTATGCAATGCAGAGAATGCAGATGGAGACAGAGCTTGGTCTCAAAAGGCATAATGGTAGCCTTATGCAATGTAGAGAAAGGTGAATAGTAATAAAATTTCTTACCTGATGGCCGACTGTTGATTGCGATATTGTGGCTGCTGGGGAAGTCATGTGCGGATAGTAACTGTGAATAGGCATGACAATATGAGTGTATAATATATTTGATTATTTTGCAACTTGGGTGCCTACATCCAAATAAATATCATGATTTTGTAAAGGGAGAAGGTTAGTTTGTATCCTAGCTGACTTTGCTCGACTTGGATTTTGTGATATAGTGCATATCGCTGGGGTGGCATCGCTAAACAAACAAATTTTGGCAGCAGACACGCATGATTTAGTAAAAATAGTTTAAATACATAATAGTTTTCTTTAGATGAACCAATGACTGCGACGTGGTCCAAATATTGCAATCTCTCTCATTCCAAAATTTTGAGGGTCCCACTCAAACTTCTGCCCCAATATACATGGCTGCTGCTTCTGACGGCTGCTAACAATAAATGGTTGAAATCAACTTTGGAATATTAAGGGTCCTCCTCAAAATTCTTCCCTAGTTTACAATGGCGGGGCAAATGAAAATTTTATTGAAGTGTCATTGAACCCATGGTGCTGCCTAAATATTCCCTATTAAACAGGAATCAAGTCAGGCATAGTTCAAATTAAATTATAAAGGTTGCACATAGTATCGTTTGACTGCGTCTGAATTGATCAGTTTTGCCCAAACTTCTCCGTCCATTTCTGCGAGTATGAGGGCTCCTCCTGTTAGAACCCAATAAACCATGTACGGATGTTTCTAGATAGAAGAGAATTTCCCGTTGGCTTCGTATTGATGAGGCAATATTTTCTTTAACACCAGCTGTCCCGGTGTGAATGGTCTAGGATTGACTCTTTTGTTGTAGGATCTGGACATTCTGTTTTGAAAAAGTAGACAGTGGCAAACTGCGTTCATTCTTTTCCATCTATGAGAGATAGCTGCTCATAATGACTTTTTACCCATTTTGCGTCATTGAGCTCAGCTTCCTAGATGATTTCTAGGGAAGGAATTTTTATCTCGGCGGTAATAAACGTTTCCCTAGTTGATGTGAGGACCATGGTGTGGTACCCAAACAAAGCAAATGATAACTTCGCATGCCACTACTTATGCTTCTCTATCATTTTCCGTAGTATCTTCTTGATATTCTTATTGGCAGCTTCTACCGCTCCGTTCATCTGAAGTCACTAGGCTATGGAATTCTTGTATTTGACCTTGATGGTTCCACACATGGCTTTGATTAGGTCATTGGTTAGGTTGAAACCATTATCAGTAATGATTGACTCTTGATTTCCAAACCGACAAACAATACGATCGCCGACAAAGTATGCCACGATCTTAGTCACTGCTTTGTATGATGTTGCTTCAACCCATTTGGTAAAATAATCTATTTCCACTAGGATGATCCTGTGACCATTTGATGCGGCAAGTTCGATTGGTCATCTAACATCTATTCCCCAAGCGGCGAACGGCCATGGCGAGCATATTAAATTAAGCTCATTTGGAGGAACTTCGATCATGTCTGCATATTTCTGGCAGTGGTGGCATTTTCGAACCTACTGGATGCAATTTGTTTCCATATATTGACCGTAGGTCCCAGCATGGATTTCTTCCAGTAGTCTAGATGCTTCCTTTGCGTCAACACACTGTAGTAATCCCAAATTTGGAGTCCTCTTATATAGGATTCCTCCACTGTGAAAGAAATTATTAGATGACCTTCGATGTTTGTGCTTCTGAATGGGATTTGCGAGCTTTGGGTATTCTCTTTTTGCCAAGTATTCTTTGATATCATTAAACCATAGTTTTCCATCTTCTTCTTCTTCGTAAGTTGGCTGATCATGGACCTTTACTGGAGTAGGATCAATGAAGTTTTTATCTGGATGTTGTATCATAAAGGAAAAGGTAGCCAATACATTGGCACACTTATTCTAGACTCTAGGAACATGTTGGAATTTAGTATTTGTGAACCTTTTTCTCATCTCATGTACATGATGCAAATAAGGGAGTATCATGGAATTCTTGGTTTCCCATTCCTCTCGAACCTGATGTATAGGCAAGTCTGAATCCCATATTACTACTAACTCTTGTATTTTCATGTTAATGGACATCTTGATATGAGATACGTAGTGTAGGCATAGAAATAGTGACTCAAATTCTGATCTACCCAAGTCAGAGCACAATAGATGTGTTCTAACAGAGAATATATGGCCTCGTATGGGGCTAGCTTCTTGCTAATATAATATATGTCCTGCTACTTCCTCCATGTTTCATCATGTTGCCCAGGAATGCAAGCAAACACTACATCCAGCTCTGTAAGGTACAGTAAAATGGGCTACCTAGTTTAGGTGGGACTGAAACTGGCGGTGTGGATTGGTGCTCCTTGATTTTTTTGAATGCTTTGTGACAATCATCAGTCCATTTGGTTGCGGCATCCTTCTTCAACATCTGAAATATTGGCTCACAGATGACAGTAGATTGAGCTATGAATCTGCTGATATAGTTGAGTCATCACGTCCTTGTTATTCTTTGGCGGTGGTAATTCTTGGAACGTTTTGACCATTGATGGATCTAGATCTATTCCTCGGCAACATATAATGAACTCAAGTAGTTTTCCGGCTGGAACCCCAAATGCACATTTCATGAGATTTAGTTTCTAGAAGTACCTCTTCAGTCTGTTGAAGAACCTCCTCAAATCTTCCATTTGATTGGTGACTTTCTTGGATTTCATCATGATATCATCTACATACACCTCAATTTCCATATGTATCATATCATGGAAAATGATGGTCATGGACCTCACGTAGGTGGCTCCTTCATTCTTTAACTCGAACGACATCATATTATAACAGTTCATTCCCCATGGGGTAATGAAAGTTGTTTTCTCAGTGTATTCTTCATCCATTCAAATCTACTGATACCCAGCAAAATAATCCATGAATGAATGTAAGTCGTGCTTGGCACAATTGTCAATCAGGATGTGTATGCTTGGTAAGGGGAAGTCATCTCTTGGACTGGCCCGATCGAGATCTCAGTAGTTGACACAGACCCTGACCTTCCCATCCTTCTTCGGTATCCGCACAATGTTGGCTAACCATTTCGGATATTCTACTACCCTGAGAACCTTAGCTTTGACTTGCTTAATGACTACTTCCTTGATTTTCAAGCTTGTGTCAGGCTTGAACTTTCTGATCTTCTATTTTACCAGTGGACATTTTGGATCAGTCGAAAATTTGTGTGCCAGAATAGACTTACTTAGATCAGTGATGTCGTCATACGACCATGCGACTATGTCCTCATACTCCTTTAAAAATTATGTGTACTTCTTCTTTGACGGTGACAAGTGAGCACTGGTTCGTGTTTCTTTGACGTTTTTTGTTTCTCCCAGGATAACAATCTCAGTCTAGTCCAGGTTGGACTTAGGTCTATTCTTAAAATTCTCAACTTCTTCAACAACCTCTTCTGGTATATCATCTTCCACTGAGTCTATGTTTGTTTATTGTGTTGTCTCGTTGTATGTCATAGTCATCATCTCATAAAAATAAGTAATAGTAATTCTATGTAAATAAATTCCATAAATGTTTTATACATTTGAGCTTTAATTTTGAAATAAAAAATGCGAAAGGAAAGTCAAATAGTAAATAAAATATAATGCATGATGCTTTGTTCAGCCTTGCTACCCCGAAGCTTTCTGGGCTCTGGTGGTTCTGATAGTCCAATTGTAGAGGCACGCTCCTAGGTTACGGCCTGTATGGAAGGGTCTTCCTCCCCCTCCTACTCGAAAATGACGCAATGATCCATGTCATCATCTCCCATGAACAAATTCGTCACTGCTTCCAGTGCTTTCTCTTCTTCCGACCCATAGCTAACATCGACTAGTTGGAAGGTCTACTTCAAATGTTGTATTGGATGTTCTAGCGGATAGTAAGAACCGCGCCATGGTGGCGACCAATGGTTGAATTCCTTCCAAGTGTACTCGTGTCCTAGACCGAAGGTGGTACCATGTTTCTTCAGCTTGATAGGCTTAGCGATCTTTTGGATATTCTTGCCAGGTCCCTTTCCAGGTTCATATCCGTACCAATTTAATATGTTTTCCATTTTGTTGTCTCACCACTTGTCCTTATCAACATTGTTTACTCGCTAGATGTGGTGATATGTCTCCCAACATATCTGCATTCTTCCTCCGATTGCTGGGATGGTCTGGCGATTGCATATGGGATTGCTACTATTGCCGTGAATGATCAAATCTCGGTGATTCCACTCGAATATCACTGCCTGATGTAGTGTTGACGTTACAGCTCCAACGATATGATCCATGGCTGCCCTAATTGCAGGTTGTAAGAGGCAGACACGTCTATTACTTGAAAGTTAATGTAAAACAGTGTCGGACTCATTTACAAACATAAGCTAATTTTTCCAATGGTGGATCTTTGAGAACCGTCGAAAAGCCTTGACGTTCATGGCCCCGTCCTTGATTTCATGCAGACCTTTTCCCAACGTCCTAAGTATTATTAATGGGAAAATTTAAGGCCGGAACCTCCATCGATCAAGACCCTGATGATAAAATAATCCTTGCATTTCACTGTGATGTGCAACGCCTGGTTGTGACTCAACCCTTCTGGTGGCAGTTCGTATTAATAAAAAGTGATCTTGTGACTTTCCAATATCTGCCCTACCATGTTTTCCATTTCTCCTCCAGTGATATTTCTTAGTACATATGCCTCACTCAGTACTTTTAATAAGGAATTCTTACGTGCTTATAGAAAAGCTAGGATAGAAAAATGGCTGGTGTTTTGTTCAGCTGATCGATGATTGAATACTTCTTGGCTTATATCCTTCTCCAGATCTCATCAAGCCCAATATTAGTGATGGTTAGCCATCCAAAGTCCTGCTTTCTTGATTAAGCCAAGTGTTCTGGAGTATAAACCCTGTCGGTTCTTTTCATTCTCTGTTCCGCAATGTCTTCCCTGAACTTCGCTTTCCCTTTCCTTCTTGTCTCGGCTATGTAGTCCCATGGTATGTCTTTTGTATGGAATGGGGTTATGGCTGTCATTGCTACCAGAATGGGCACCGTTGCTTTAGAACATAATACAACAACCTCAAATTGTACAGGTGCCTTTAGGGATGCAAACTCGACCTCAATTGGTGTTGGCATCCTTATTGAAGATGGTGCTTAAAACTCAGGTGTTACATACAAGTTACCTCGATATTTCTAGAAGGCTGAATCTGAATTACAATTGGATTAAGGGTGACTATTGGTATCTTTGGATCGTCGCATTCTTCGATCAAACTGATTGGCCCCTTGGGATCCTAATCATCTATCATTTCAATCGTGTGAAAACCTCCACGTTTATGGTCTGGTAGAGGGTTATTGCAGATATTCGGAGCAACCTCTTTTTCCATGATGATCTTGTTGTCAATCAAGGCCTTAATCTTATCCTTCAAGGAACGGAATTAATCAATGTTATGCCCTTTCATGCTGGATTGGTATGGACAAGATTTATTTGGATTGACCTATTAGGAAGGGTTTTCACGATTTAAAGCAGAGATAGAGGCGACATAGCCAGTAACTTTGAGCCTTTCATACAAGTGATCAATTGGTTCGGCGATGGCAGTGTACTGTTTGGGAGGTATGCAGTCAACTTCGACACACTGATTGATAGGTAGGCAGTGGAGTTTCGTAGGAAAGCGAGGGTGTTTTGTAGTTTTGAGAGTGCTGATATGTAAATAGAGGCATTGGATAATTATTGTATTTGGCAGGTGATTTGATTATCTGTGGAACCATTACGACACCCACGTCCCTTTATTTGGACGTACCACAATAGTGAAGAGCCTTGTTGGTGGCTTGCAAATATTCAAAGTTAGTAACCATACCACTTTTGATGTCTTCCTCGATCCATTCTCCCAGCTTGATGTTGTCAGAAAATTTGTGATTCTTGATCAACATCAGTCATTAATAGTATTTCGGATCCTAAGCATGGACAAAAAACATGTTGCTCTATTCTTCATCCAAAGTAGGTCGAACCTTAGTAACCTCTGATATCCAATGAGTGGCATACTAGCGAAATATTTTTGTGGGTTTCTTCATTAAATTCTTGATGAAAAACAATCCGGTGCATTTTCTGTATTGAACAAGAATCTATCCATGAAGTCAGACGCCATACTCACCCATTTCGACCACTTCTTTAGGTCTTGGCTAATGTACCAACACAGAGTATCTCCATTCAAGCTCCTCATGAAAAGCTTCATTCGAATCCTCCCATCCTTCCCTACACCGACCAACACAGTATGTTCTCAAATGAACTCTGGGATCCCCTATGCCATCAAACATCTAAATCTTAGGAGGTTTGTACCCCTCAGGTAGTTAGACATCTGATTTTATTCAATGTTCCTCGTAGTTAAATCCCTCAATCCCCTTACTTCCTTCGACACACTGAATTCAGCTAATCAACTTTTTGAGTTCTGCAGCCAACTTCCTGATGAGGGAGACTATGTCATCCGACTCAGGTGTGTTTGAGATAGATTGAATGGAGTGTGGTATGGTTTCCATGTATGTGGGAGTGTGATATTAAGTGTGGAGATGGTCATTTGTGTAGATTAGCAGTTCAGGGATGAGTAGTGGAGTGTTGTTGGAGGTGTGGCAAGTATTATAGTGGTGATAATGAGCGGAGGGGTTGGTTTCAGATTTTTGTTGGAGGTGTCGGGTTTTGGGCATTTGGAAAAGTAACATATGGAGTGGTGAGGGAAAATGACAAGTTTACCAAGTTCCGGACCTGATCAAGTTCCTCCTGAAATTTCAACACTTTTTGCTCAAGATGCAATGTACTTTCTTTGGAAACATGGGTAACTCGCGTGATTTCTACCCATTCAATCGAGTTTTGATTTATGATGTTGCTCAAATCTTTCATCTTTCCCTTGTTCCTGCTTCTAACGGGAGTAAGAGGAGGAGTGAGTAGAGGGCCCTTGGATCTTGTGGAGTAAGATGATGATGCAAGAGTGGACGAACTAACCTTTGGGGAGGGGAATAAAATAAAAGTAAAAACAAAAAAGATAAAAAGTTAGTGAGGATATTAAGAAAAATATTGCGATATTTCAACACATAGTGCTAGAATGTAAATCGTGTCCTAATTTGGGAGCCTCATTTTGGCAGAGGTATGCCTAGCGACAAATTGATTTGGAGAACTTATGATGCTAAATGCCTCATTTTATTGAAAAAAATAAGATGAATCGCAAAACTACATTAAGTAGCAGAAGATAAAATGTCACTAATGGTCATTGGCCTTATTACATTTAAAGCAAAAGAAAAGGAATCCTAACTACTTGGTCCCAAAAGGACCTTCCCCAGACTCGACATCTCTAGCTCCATTGAACAACTTCACCAGCTCATGTAGTCCTAGAAGCAAGTAGGCTCTAGCCAGATGTCCACCTTCGTTTTCTTCAACATTCTGACAGCCTTCGATCCATTTGATGAACTTTCTCTCTAGATACACTTAACCCTTCACCAAATACCTTAATTGCTTGTTAGGGCTGACAACCATGTCTTTGCACTCATCGATCAGTTTTTGGTTGTCATCTTGAATTATACGATGCTCACATTTGCACTCCCGAATCGTCCTACAGAGTTAGTTGTAGTTAACCTGTGCCTTAGCCTTTTCATCAATGATCTTATGACATCGAACAAACCCCAAATGACCCAAAGCATGATCATTATCCTCCATCCAGCTTGGATAGCATGGAATATAACCAGCACTGCACCTGTCCGGCTCAATTGTATCTCTTCCCATGATGCTTTTGCAGTGCCACATGTGTTGCAATTGGTACTTGTAAGGGCTGTCATCAGCATGGAAATCAGCCCGGAAGTGACTCATTTTGTCAATCCTTGGTATATCCTTCTTCCTACCTGCTTGTCTCAAGACCCGGAGAGGGACATAAGGATAAGTTCCTCTCAAACTAATAAGTATAAAAAATGGTGCATCTCTGGATTGGGAAATGAACTCTTCAGTAGGGAACCATTCGAACATCCATTGTACTTGATTCTCTATGAGATTTTCCAACGTCTCTACCCACCCTTTTGCATCTTTCAGATAAGCAAACATATTGGGTATATAGTTACTTCGTCTTGCCTGATGGAAGGCAATATGATCATCCCAATCCCTATGCAGGATCTCTTATGGATATTTGTCCTTTTGGAGATGCTATACGATCCAGAGTTGGAGTAACAAGTTGCAACCCTCAAAGTATTTGTCTTCTAGTTGACACTTCTCCAAGGCTCGGTATATCTCTGCAATAATCATGGGTACTATGCTAAATGGTTTTCCACCAATTCCCTCCATTAATGTCTTGGTAACCATTGCTAGTCGGGTATAGATCCTTGCATTCTTCATATGAAATACTATCATCCCCAAAAAGCAGAAAATAAAGAAAAGACCTTCGATGGATATGCCCTAACGATGTGAGGGTGAACTCATCAGGATAAGTACGGCAAGATTTGTTGTGACTATACCTTTCGTACAAATAATCAAAGGGAACATAATGTACGACTCCTTCGAGCAGGTAAGTCTGCATTCTTCTTTATACCCATCATCTTGAGAAAACCTCTTCCCTTGCACTTCTCAGCCATTACCAGACCCGGAGTTTCCCATGGTATACCAGTCAACCCTCCTATTTCCTCTAGCAAGGGTGTTATCTCAATCTCCCCAAAGCGAAATACAGACCTATCACAATCCCAGAACAGGGTAGCTAAATTTCCAAAAGAGAAGCTAAATTTCCCAAGTATTTTCGGACAAGGGTATGATCACTAAAATGAATATCTTACCACCAATTTAGTAATTTCTAGTGGATGTTGGTGACCGTGACAAATATAATGAATTTGTGCCTCATTTCTACTAGACAAAAGTGTTAGGCTATCTTAGAGAGTCGTTATGCGGATAAAATAACTGACTCGGCTAGGTTTTGAAAGTGATGCATGCACAATTAAAGATAGTAGGGTATCTATGAGGTATTAGACTGGTACCGTTGAGTGTAAAACCCAAGAGGAAAAGGCATGGTACCGTCGACTACACTATTGATCGATTGGTTTTACCGCAAATATGCCGTTGCCAGATTTAGGGGGTGATATATCGGAAGAGCGCAACCACTCATTATAAGCGTTGCTATGGTATTTTGTGATGGAACGAGTGGAATATAATATTGAATATGCAGCTACAATGAACAAGTTCTCAAGTATTTGCACGTTTTCAAAGTAATAATTACAATAATTTTTCATAATTTACAAAAGTATTAAAGGTAAGCGGTAAAGGATAGCATTAAAAGAAATGAAAAAGAAAAAGAAAGAGCAAAATCGGCTTTCAAAGTAGAAGAAGGAAATAAATACTTAAATGCATTAAACAAATGAATACATTAAATGAAGTATAAAGCCACAAATAGCATGAAATGGTAAAAGCGTAAAGAATTCCTCAGCAGATTTGCCATGCTTTTGCGCCTCCTTTTACTCGTGAAATGAGATTTATTACATTTGGGAGGACAAATCGTTCCCTTTTTGGGAATTGGGTTTGGATTGAAGAGTCGTCACCTAATGATTAAAGTGCATTAGGACACTAAAATGAGTTTTGATTTAGAAAGCAGAGATTGGGTAAGGGCTAGAAAATATCTCGAGGGGAAAGTGTTAGGTGTAAGACCCTGTGAAAATGAGTGCTCAAGTCCTAGTTACTCATAGAGTCAGGTCCAACTATGTCTTGGGACCCTTTTCTAGTAATTTTATACTTAAAAATCTAGAGTCAATTTTTTCTGGAAAAATATCATTTATGCGGTCAAGAATGCGGTCGCAGATCAGGTATGCGGACCGCATCTCGACCGCAGAGTTAATCATTGAGTATCAAAATAGGATCTTGAAAATGCGGTCCATTATTTGATCGGATAATGAATATGCAGACCGCATAGTCATTGCATTAATTTCTCGATGATCTGAGGGGGTCTGTTCTGCTGTGCAATATGCGACCGCAGAACAGGTATGCGGACCGCATTCTAACAGCATACCCAAGCTGAGAGGCCAGCAATTTGGGACCATTCTGTGGTTCAATATGCGGACCGCATGTCAGCTATGTGATTGCATAGTTGATCGCAGATTCTGCACGAGAATCAGTTTTCTAAAATTTTTAAACCCGACCACTTTTCTAATAAAACACCCCAACCTCTCATTTTTAAATATTTTATGAACAAAACAAGAGAGAGGGAAGGAAGAGTTCTAAATAGAGAATGGATTCTTCATCAAATTGATTCTCCAAAACTATCCGAGCCGGAGAAATTTTAAGTTATTGCCTTCATCTCCACTCTTACTGGTACAATTCCAAACCCTTTTCCCCATTTTTTCAGATTTAGGCTAAGGGAGGGAGTCTTATGCTTTGATTTTCAACTAATAATTGAAAGAACTCATTCATGTCACTCAAAACCTAAATCTAGTAAAGGAAAATTGAGTAGAAGTAGGGAACTGTGCTTGATAGTCTAAAGTAAGCCGGGTAGTAATTGTGAACTTAAATTCTAAGGTGCATGTGTTAATTTGTGAATTAGATTGACGTGGATAGATAGCTTGGTGACTGTAAAAACTAAAAAAGGGAATTCTACTCCAGGTATATATGGCTAACCTTGATCCTTGTGAAATTGCCTTGCTTGGTGTGTGAATTGTTTGGTTGCTGATAACTATGTGGGCTAATTGTGAGCTTCTTAAGACTAGTATGATTGTGAATGCACCTCGTGGAAAATGTTGAAGAATAAGTGATCAAAGGGAATCATAAATTTTGAAACAAGATTATCTGTGATAAAAATATACGTAAAATGTTGTAGGCATTTTGTGGTAACTCGAATTGAGTGCGAACTATTGAAAGTAATGAAACTAGTAGTAATAACTATGGAAACACTTTTAACATTGTTGCGGTGATGTCTTGGAGTATTGTTGTTTATTTAACTTTGTGATTTGGTGTTTGGTTGTTACTGTTGTGAATTGAAACTGTACGGGAGGGTTGGGTTGTGCGCCGCAACTCGGTGTTATAAGATGTGGGTTGTGGTGATAAGGGTGGCCGAGGTAATAATAGTGGTCGAGGTAATAAGGGTGGAAAAGTGATCGAAATCACAACTGAAATAAACATTTTAACAAATTGTAAAATCATTGATGTGGAATCGTGAAGGAGACAGCAGAAGAGTTTGTAACATGTGGGGCATTGATTGCCCCTTGTTTGACTTGATTGCACTCTCTATATGTGTTTGGTTTCTACTTCAATTGCCGTTTTCTATTTGCATATGGCTTGAGTTTACTTGGGACAAGTTTTGTCCATATATTCAAGTGCAAACCAAATGTGCTTACATCCTTTTTGCCGGGGGTGCTACATTTGTGTTATGATTGTAGGTGGATGTGCAGCAGGTACTCCAGTCCACCGTCCGTAGCTCTTCCTCATTCGTGTCAGTTGTATTGTTGAGCCCATTTCCTTCTGGGGCCCAACGTGCCTTATGACCCCTCTGTTCTTGTATTTTGGGATTTTATTTTGGTATGTGTAAAGAGGTATAGCCGGAGCCTTGTTACCGGCTAGTAGTGTACTGTCATCTATTATCCATAGAGGCTCTGTAGACATGAAATATGGGTCATGAACAATGTAGTAAGTACTTTGTATTTAGGGCATTGTAAATTGTAAACCACGCTGATATCATCTATCTTATGTATGTTTTGTAAAAGGGGAGTTTCAATTATAAACAGATGTTTCCACTCGGTTAGTAAGTAGTGGAAAATGTGGGGTAATATCATGGGTCAGGAAAAGCACCCAGGTCCACTCAACTGGGGATACCCGGTCAAGTGTCGATCATGTCCCTCGGAATTGGAGCGTGACAAACTTTGTATTAGAGCCTAAGATTTAAAAAAGAGTCCTAGAGTGTCTCGGAGCCGTGCCTAGTAGAGCCCTTCTAATTAGTGTGTTTTCGGCCACATCTATAAGTAGGGGGCTACACAGGAATTTAGGAAAAAACTCTCTTCTTTGTTATTCCATTTCGTGCGGTGAAGTGAAAAAAGAAAGTATTTGTATCTAACGCGTGCCTTGTTCCGAAATTTTAAGAGATGGCACCTAAGAAGAAGGTTAGACTAGTCCTTGAGGCCAACGCCACCCCAAGTGTAATCGTGAGCCATGTACGTGACTCTATGGGTGAGAGTGACTCCCCGGCCTTGAATCTGCCTGGCCCGTCCCATCAAGATCAAAGCATTCCTGTTCCAGCAGAGGCAGAGGGTGTCACCATCCCTCTTGCCGATATTCCTAATCCTAACGTTGCTTCAGCTCCCGGTCCCGAGGCTTTTGATGGGGATCTTTGGGGAGCCATCCGTATGTTGACCCAGTTAGTGGCTTCTCAAACCTTTAGATCTCACGATGACCCTATGTCTTCCAATGGACAGGGAGATTCTGCCACCTCTAGAGTACCCAGTTTCTGCGATTGGCCCCTCCACAGTTTTCAGGCACTGACCTAGAGGCCGATCCATAGGATTTTCTCGATGAGATGTATTAGACTCTTCATGTGATGAAGGCCACAGATTCAGAGGAGGTTGAGTTGGTTTCCTACAGGTTGAAGGGAGCAGCACGCTCGTGGTTCAAAATGTGGGAGGATTCCCGCGAGGAGGGGAGCTCTCCGGCTAGATGAAAGGAATTTCTAGATGCTTTTATGGACCATTTCATCCTGCCGAGACAATGACAGCCCGTACCACAGAGTTTGAGGTTCTCAAGCAAGGCAGCATGAGTGTTTGGGAGTACCATATGGAGTTCGTGAGATTTTCCAAGTATGCTCCTCAGTTAGTGTCGACCATGGGTGCTCGAGTTTGGCGATTTGTTCAGGTCTTTGTCCATTGGTGGTGAATGAGCCTGCTACATTAGTCTTGCTCTCAGATATGAATTATGGGAAGATTGTGGGATTCGCTCAGGCCACCGAAGCTTGGAAGTGGAACATACAGGAAGATAGGGAGAGTAGCAACAGGGCCCGGTCAATGGGTCACACAGGGAGGTCAGCTCTGGAGAGAGGGCCACCAGGGCCATCCTAGTCATATGTTCAGCCCATAGCAAGTGCACCACCATATGTGCACAACCATCAGCAGGATAGTTCTTCGAGACCACGTTCTGACAGCAGGAGGTTCCACCAGTCCAGTCGTTCGGGGATGAGGCCCCAGCGGAAGGGGGAGCTATATGTCCCAAGTGTGGGAGGTTCAACATGGAGACTTGTTATTGGGACATCTGATGTTTTATAATTTAGGGGTGAGAGGTAATGTTCCATAGAACTATCGTGCACCCAGATAGTGCATGAGACATTCGCCCCACCATTTGGTTCTTCAGTTGCTACATCATCTACGAGTAGAGCGTGGTGCAGTTAGGGGTTGGTCTCGTGGTAGAGGTGGACCGAGCCGGTTCTATGCTTTGAGTGGTTGCCAAAATTTGAGTCTTCTCTAGATGTGGTTACAGGTATCTTTTATGTTCAGGCCACTGATTGTTATGCTCCTATTGAACCTAGGTATTCTTTGTCGTATGTTACCCCATTCATTGCTTCGTGTTTTGGGATAGAGCCCGAATAGCTTTTTGAGTCGTTCTCTATATCGACTTCAGTTGGTGATTCTATTATTGCCGCACGAGTTTGTAGGAATTGTGTTGTCATGGTGATTGGTCGTGTTTCCAAGGCCTACTTTATTGAGCTTGGAATGGTAGATTTTGATATGATTATGGGAATGGACTGGCTTTATTTGTGCTTCGCTAAACTTGACTGCCGGACGAGAGTTATGAGACCCGAGTTTCCCAATGATCCGATTATTGAGTGGAGAGGGAATGGTATTTTTCCAAAAGGTAAGATGATTTCTTACCTTAAGGCTTCGAAGATGATTAAGAAAGGGTGTATCTATCATTTGGTCTCGGTGGCGGACAACGCTTTAGATGTGCTTGCCCTGGATCCGTGCCAATAGTAAATGAGTTTCCGGAGATATTTCCAGATAAGCTTCTAGGGATTCCGCCAGATAGGGAGATTGACTTCGGGATTGATGTGTTGCCAGACACCCAGCCAATATCTATTCCACACTACAGGATGGCGCCAGTAGAATTACGAGAGTTAAAGGAGCAGCTAAAGGATTTATTAGAGAAGGGGTTCAGTCGACCGAGTGTGTCACCACGGGGTGATCCAGTTCTTTTTTTCAGGAAGAAGGATGGGTCGCTTCAAATGTGTATCGACTATCGGCAACTTAACAAGGTCACCATTAAGAATAAATACCCTTATCCCCGGATATGATTTGTACGGCCAATTGCAGGGTGTGAAGTTCTTCTCCAAAATTGATTTGTGATCCGGGTATCACCAATTGAAAACCAGAGAGCGGGATATTCCAAAGACCGCCTTCAGAACCCGTTATGGTCATTTCAAATTCTTGGTCATTCTTTTGTGCTTACCAACGCCCCGGCAGCTTTCATGGATCTAATAAATTGGGTCTTCAAGCCATTTCTATAATTCTTTGTGGTTGTTTTCATTGACGACATCCTCGTTTATTCGCGAAGCAGGGAGGATCATGCCGATCCCCTCAGGGTAGTTTTGCAGACTCTTCATCAGAACCAGTTGTATGCTAAATTCTTAAAATGTGAATTTTGGTTGGAGTTTGTTGCTTTTCTAGGACATGTTGTTTCTAGCAAGGGGATTCAAATGGACCCCCAAAAGATTGCAGTAGTGAAGGATTGGCCTAGACCCACGACCCCGATGGAGATCCGTAGCTTTTTGGGTTTATCAAGCTATTATCGAAGGTTTGTGGAGAGATTCTCTACCCTCGCCTCCCCATTAAGTAAATTGACGTAAAAATCAGTCAAGTTCCAACTGTCTGATGCTTGTTTGAAAAGTTTTCGTGAATTGAAGTCAAGGTTGACATCGGCTCCAGTGTTGGCTCTGACATAAGGCATGGAATGATTTGTGGTTAATTGCAATGCTTGCAGGGTCAGTATAGGGTGTGTGCTCATGCAGTAGGGGAAGGTTATAGGGTATGGTTCAAGGAAACTCCAGAATCACAAGAAAATTACCCGATGCATGATTTGGAGCTTGCAATAGTTGTGTTCTCCATAAAAATATGTGGCATTACCTTTATGTGGTCCATGTGGTTGTGTTATCGGACCACAAAAGTCTCCAATATTTTTTGAAGCAGAAGGAGCTAAACTTGAGGCAACGGCGGTGGTTAGAATAGCTCAAAAATTATGATATGAACATCTTGTACCATCCAGGGAAGGTGAACATGGTGGCCGACACCCCTAGTAGGAAATCCATGGGTAGTTTGGCTCACCTGGGAGAGGATTGGAGGTTTCTAGCTCGAGAGGTTTATTAGTTGGCCAGTCTTGGGGTTTGTATCTCGACTCCAAATGAGGAGAAGATTATGGTGCACAACATAGCGGAGTCGTCGCTTGTAGCAGAAGTCAAGGAAAAGTAGTTCATTGCTCAAGCATTGGCACAAATAAAGGAGGCGGTTCGGAGTAGCAATATTTCAGCAATCTTACTCAGCATCAATGATATTGTGTTGCGAGATCAAGGTAGTTTATGTGTTCCATATGTGGATAATCTTCGGGAGAGGGTAATGGCGGAGGCTCATCATTCCAGGTATTCGGTGCACCTATGTTCTACAAAAATGTATCACGATCTCAAGGAAATTTACTTGTGGAGCAGTATGAAGAGGGATGTGGAAGACTTTGTATCCAAATGCTCAAACTGTCAGCAAGTAAAGGCCGAGCATCAGCGGCCCGGTAGGCTAACCCAGCTTATGGAGATACCGATGTGGAAATGGGAGATGGTCAACATGGATTTTGTGGCAGGACTACTTTGAACTCAGCATATGTTCGACTCAATTTGGGTGGTAGTGGATCGACTCACTAAATCAGCTCACTTCTTGCCAGTCAAATCCCCCGATACTGCAGAAAAATATGCTCGATTGTATATCAAGAAAATAGTGACACATCATGGTGCTCCACTTTCTATTATTTCGGATCGAGGGGCTCAGTTCACATCTAACATTTGGAAGAAATTTCAGCAAGGTTTGGGTACACAGGTGAACTTCAGCACGACTTTTCATCCACAGACTGATGGTCAAGAAGAGTGGACTATTCAGACGCTTGAAGATATTTTGCGGGCTTGTGTCTTGGATTTCCAGGGTAATTGGGATGATCATTTGCCCCTTATAGAATTTGCTTACACTAACAGCTTCCATGCTAGCATCCAGATGGTCCCGTTTGAGGCATTGTACGGGAGGAGGTGTAGGTCCCCGATCAGATGGTTCGAAGTAGGTGAGGTAGAATTGATAGGACTGAATCTCGTGCATCGGGCCATGGAAAAAGTTAAAGTTATTCAAGAAAGGATGAAGACAGCTCAGAGTCACCAGAAATCCTATGCAGACATGCGTCGAAAGGAATTGAAGTTTCAAGAGGGTGATTGGGTATTCTTGCGGGTGTCTCCCATGAAGGCAGTCGTGCGAAAAAGGGAAGCTAAGTCATAGATATGTCAGTTCTTATCAGATTTTTCAAAGAATAGACAAGTTGCTTATAGGTTGAAGTTGCCCCCTGAATGTCCTAAGTGCGTCTGGTCTTCCATGTGTCCATGTTGAGGAAAGTGGTTAGGGATCCGTCCACCATCGTGCCAGTTGAAGACATCAAGATTACTGAAGAGCTATCATATGAATAGATTCTGATTGCTTTTCTTGATTGACAAGTTCGTAGCTTGCAAAACAAGGAGATCGTTTCAGTTAAGATGTTGTGGCAAAACCAACAAGTCCAAGAGACCACGTGGGAAGCGAAACATGAGATGGAAGTAAAATAACCCATTTGTTTGAGCAAGTCTAGGAGTGATCATGTAAGTCCTTTTCCCTACGAGAACTACCATTGTATACCATTTGGTGTAGAAGTTCCTAAATACTTCACTATTACAATTCTTCAAGTTGTGCCAAAGGTTTTGTGTGTTTTTGTGGTAGATAATTGGCCCACGGTAGAGTGAGTGTAAGGAAGTAATGATTAGTTTTTTCATGGAGGGAATGTATTGAAATGATTAATTATGTCGCACTCCCTAAAGTAAGCAACTATATGCAAAAAGGGTATCAAACAATTGAATGTATGCAGGACTGAAGGTAATGAATTGAACTATAGGCAACGCTTCTTGTTAAATGGAGGTATCGTACTTTTGGTTCAAGTAAATGGCTTTGATAGTACAGATGATTAATGCTTAATTCAATTGCATATGGTGCACAAAAATGGTTAAAAGTGTGTCGAGAGGTTGAATATGTATGAATATAAAGGGCATGCATTGTATACCTGTTACAAGGGTAGCAAGATTGTGTAATGGTGCTTGGATATATGTTTTGGGACTCACTGACAGGTGGATATGTCCATATTACAAAGAAAACTCTGGCAAAATTTTTCCAAATTATAAGAGTTAGTGAAAACATAGGAGCTTGCATACCATGCTTCCATTTGATTTTTGAAGTTCCCATTTGAGGACGAATGATTTTAAGCGGGGGAGGATGTAAGACCTCTTGAAAATGAGTGCTCAAGTCCTAGAACCTCATACAGTCAGGTCCACTTATCTGTTGGGACCCTTTTCAACTTATTTTATGCTTAAAAATCTAGAGTCAATTTTTTCGGAAAAAATATCATTTCTGTTGTCAAGAATGCGGTCGCAGATCAGGTATGCGGACCGCATCTTGACCGCAGAGTTATTCAGAGAGTATCCAAATTGGATGTTGAAAATGCGGTCCATTATGCGATCGCATAACCAATATGCGGACTGCATAATCGTCGCATAAATTTCTCGAGGATTTGAGGAGGTCTGTTCTGCGGTGCAATGTGCGACCGCAGAACAGGTATGCAAACCGCATTCTAACAGCATACCCAAGCATAAAGGCCAGAAATTTGGGACCATTCTGCGGTCCAATATGCAGACCGCATGTCAACTATGTGATTGCATAGTTGACAACGATCTTGCATGAGCATAAGTTTTCTAAAATTTTTAAACCTAACCCATTTTCTAATAAAACACCCCAACCCCTTACTTTTACATATTTTCTGAACAAAACAAGAGAGAGGGAAGGGAGTGTTTTTGAGAGAGGAAGGATTGTTCATCAAATTGATTTTCCAAAACTATCTGGGCTGGGGAAATTTTAAGTTATTGCCTTCATTTCCACTCTTACAGGTACATCCCTAACCCTTTTCCCCAATTTTTCAAATTTAGGCTAAGGAGGGAGTATTATGCTTTGATTTTGAACTAACAATTGAAAACCCTCATGCATGTCACTCAAAACCTAAAATCTAGTAAAGGGAAATTGGGTAGAAGTAGAGAACTATACTTGATAGCCTAAAATAAGTCAAGTAGTAATTGTGAACTTCAATTCTAAGGTGCATGTGTTAATTTGTGAATTAGATTAACGTGGCTAGATAGCTTGGTGACCGAGAATAGGAACATAAAAAGGGAATTCGACTCCAGGTTTGTATGGCTATCCTTGATCCTTGTGAAATCATCTTGCTTGGTATGTGAATTGTTTGGTAGATGATATCTATGTGGGCTAATTGTGAGCTTCTGTAACTGGTATGATTGTGAATGCACCTCGTGGTAAAAGTTGAAGAATAAGTGATTAAAGGGATTCGTAAATGGTGAAACAAGATATTCTGTGATAACAATGTACTTGAAATGTTGTGGACGTTTTGTGGTAACTTGAATTGAGTGCGAAGTATTAAAAGTAATGAAACTGGTACTAGTAGCCATGGAAAAACTTATAACATTGATGTGGTAATGTCTTGAGAAATATTGTTGTTTATTTATATTTGTGATTTGCTATTTGGTTGTGATTGTTGTGAATTGAAACTATACAGCAGGGTCGGGTTGCATGCCGCAACATGGTGTTATAAGGTGTGGGTTGTGGAGATAAGGGTGGGTGAGGTAATAAGGGTATAAAAGTGATCGAAATCACAATTGAAATAAACATTTGAACAAATCGTGAAATCATTGACGTGGAATTGTGAAAGGAGACATCACGAGAGTTGTAACATGTAGGGCACTGATTACCCTTTGTTTGACTTGATTTCACCATCTATGCGTGTTTGGTTGATACTTCCTTTGCGGTTTTCTATTTGCGTATGGCTTGAGTTTACTTGGGACAAGTTTTTTCATACATACCAGTACAAATCAAATGTGGTGACGTCCCTCTTGCCGTGGGCTGTACATTTATGTTCTGATTGTAGGTGGATATATAGCAGGTACTCCAGTCCACCATCCATAGCTCTTCCTCATTTCTATCAGCTGTATTGAAGAGCCCCCTTTTTTTTGGGGCCCTGCGTGGCTCATACCATCCCGTTCTTGTATATCGGGATTTCATTTTGGTATGTGTAAAATGGTATAGCTGGAGCCTTGTTACCGGCAAGTAGTGTACTGTCATTTTTTAACCTTAGAGGCTCGGTAGACATGAAATGTGTGTCATGAACCATGTAGTAAGTACTTTTTATTTTGGGCATTGTAAATTGTAAACCACGCTAATATCATCTATGTTATGTATGTTAGTAAAAGGGAGTTTCAATAATAAACAATTGTTTCCACTCGGTTAGTAAGTAATGGAAAATATGGGGTAACTCGTGGGTCAGGAAAGGCACCCATGTTCACTCGACGGGGGATACCCGGTCGAGTGCCGGTCATGTCCCTCGGGATTGGGGCGTGACATTAGGAACCCCTCAAGATCCAGCAGTGTGGTTCCCCGCCATGCTACAATTGAGACATTAAGCACAAACAACAAATATGCACGTAAGGGTTTCCTATACAAAGAGGGTTTTCACATAACGGTTGAAGTTGAAAGAAAATAAAGAAAAACTGAAATTGAAGTTGTTTTAAAATTCTGAAAATAGAACAAGTAAAAGGGAAGGGGGTCGTAGGTATACAAACCATATGGATCACATCAATTCAATACCCGGTAATCACTCTTCAGAAGAGGGGTTACACGTGGTATTAGCGCACCGATCATTATATCCATATCTACCATTTCCCACCCCATTAAGGTATTAATGCGCGGAATGATTTTGTTACTTATTGCATGTTATTATCCGCCCCGATCCTATCAGCCCCGGAGGCATTTGGGACTGCTAGACCTAAAGGGAAGGGACATTGGGCTTTTTTTGGTTTTAAAAGGATAAATTCTATGGCGATAGTCAAAAACACATAGAGCAATGGGAAAACACATAACAGTTAAACACTCAACCATGCCGCCTCAACTTAAAGACAAATTGTTTAGCAAGTCTTTTACATACTGATTATGGTCTAATTAAACTTATAAGGGTGAGGCAGACTAATTAATTACATATTTCAAATAAGAAATATGAAATGCAGAACCGGTAGATGTAGTACCTATATAATGCAGAGATGCAGAAACCTATAGACATGGTTTCTATGAACAATTCCGTAGGAACATGATATCTACCCCTTTGCATTCATGGTTGCACCCCCCCCCCCCCTCTCCCGCCTCTTTTCACTAACAACCCCAATAGTTATTACAATTTATTATAGCCAGAATGAATAAGAAAAGGCAAAATTACATCATAAAACTAAAAAGATACAAAAAAGAGAGCCTGATTCAGACATCCAGTCTAAAGCATGAAGTAAACCAACTCCAAATATCAAATTTCCAAAGCCTTTCTCATATACGGGATGTGTCAGAGTTTCATTAGAGTCTCAAATGGACTCCGGGCAGTGCTCACACCCAAATATATTACAGAACTGAGTCATAGTGCAGTGTGGAAGTGACTAGCCCTTAAGTGTCAAAATTTAGAGGGAACTCAAGCTCTCAATGCAAGGCTCACTGGATGGGAGCGGAACTTAGAATCTAAGACTGTGTAAGTGTAGGGAAGGGATTCTTCGAAAATACAAGGACATGCTAGTGGTCACACCTAGCAATTGGAAGTGTGGGCACACCCAACCAGCCTGTTAGGCCACATTGTTTGAGAGTTAGGATCCCCTAAGGGATCGAATCAAAACATGAGCAACAACGTTCATGTTGTCATGTTCTGAACTTCAACTCAAAGGACATAGCGGCAAACAAGGGTGCAGGGATTCACAGCAGAAATAGATGCAAAGAAAATAGCATGCGTATTTAACATTTAACTCCATATAGACACTAAAGTGGACATAGATGTAAAGGCTGAAAATAAACACACTGGGATGAAGCCAAAACCAAACTAGAACATACCAGTTTCAAGGAAACAAGTAAAGGAAGCAATAGTCTTGTAAAGCCAAAGTGCGAGCAAGTAGTCGGAACACTAGGATTTTAGAAGAGAACTACGAGATGGTAAATGTCTCAAGTGTGTAATATGTGTAAAAGTGTTGAATTGAAAGTGTGTTGGTGAGAAAGGATTCGTGCCCTTTAATAGTGTATAAGGAAAGCATAATAAGGTAGGAGAATAGATTGAAAATCAGTTGTCAATCTATTACAAAAGTTTTCTCTTTTACTAAGGGATTCAGATTGCGAATGGTAAAACTAGTTAAGGGACTCAATTAATAAGACACTTTGTGTAAGGTAGTATAATATGGGTAAATAAATAAAGGTCTATTCAAGGAAAAGGTCTTGACAACACATGGTTTGTGCAAATAAGGAAAGGAAAGCAATTGACAGCTAGTTAAAGTAGAAATTGAAGATTTGTATGAATAAACCAAGTCAGAAAGATGGAAAAGATATTGACATAAGGAAAATTAATATTAATATATTAGACACAAAAAAATATTATGAATCAATCATAAGTTGGAAAAACTTGTCGGAAGAAATAATTCATCACACATATAAAAGCATACAACCACGCTTAAACACGAAGAACTATTATGCTAGTCAGTAGAAGAGTCTAGCATAGAAGAATTTAAAAGTTCAGAGTCATGAAAAAAGAAGTTCAATCGTAGCTCAAAGACTCAGAATGTGTTTGAATGAGTCAAGGGTTAAAAAATAGAACCCTAGTTCAAACACATGACCGAAACTTGGTAGAACCGCCAAATTCTAGCGTTTCCAACTCAATTCAAGCACAAGGATGAGGAGGCAATATGCTCAGAAATTTCTTTTTAGAATCTCATGAGAAGACAAGCAAATACAATAGAAAGTTTGAAGCATAATGAGAGTAGAAGAAACAGTAGAGGAAAATATGCCTCAACAGGTCAGGTGGGTGAATGATAGACTAATGACTTATTAGGTGGTGGGTGAGTGTACTTTGAATTTCGTTAGTGCGTACGTGCCGCAAGTAGGCTTGGATGAGGAGACTAAAAGGCATTTTTGGAGGGGTTGGATGACATTGTTCGTAGTGTTCCACCTTCCGATAGGTTATTCATAGGAGGAGATTTCAATGGCCATATTGGGCCGTCTGCTTGTGGTTATACTAAGGTTCAGGGCGTCTTTTGTTTGGCGGAGCAAAACGGAGGGGGCACTTCACTGTTGGACTTTCCCAAGGCATTCGATCTAGTGATTGCGAACTCGATTTTTTCAGAAGTGGGAGGAGCATTTGATTACCTACCAAAGCTTGGTGGCGAAGACTCAGATTGACTACCCCTTCCTCAGAAGATATGACAGAAGGTTGTGTGATGATTGCAAAGTTATCCTAGGTGAGTCCATTGCTATACAACATAGGCTTTTGGTGATGGAAATAGGCATTATGATAAGGAGGAAGAATAGGTCAATACGAGGATACACAAGGATTAAGTGGGGCACCTTGACTAAGGATAAAGCTTAGGAGTTGGAAGGAATGTATCGCCATTTGGAGCTTGGAGAAGTAGTAGGAACGCAAACACTATGTTGTCAAAGACGGCGAAATGTATAAGGAAATTAGCGAGAGAGGTTCTAGGGATATCTTCGCGCCGCGCCGGTAGCCACAAAGAAGACTGGTGGTGGAATGCATATGTCCAAGGTAAAGTGGAAACGAAGAAGGCAACTTACCTGCGGTTAGCAGGGAGCACTGGCGAGGAGGAGAAGAAAGCGAATAATGAGAGATATAAGGTAGCTAAGAATGAGACAAATATTGCAGTAATGGAGGCTAAGACGGTAGCTTTTGCTCGTCTGTATGAGGAACTAGGGAACAAAGGTTGAGAGAAGAAGTTATTTAGACTCGCTAAGGTAAGAGAGAGGATGGCTTGGGTTCTGGACCAAGTGAGGTGCATAAAAGATGAGGACGGTAAAGTTTTGATGGGGGACGACCAAATTAAGAGGAGATGGCAAACCTACTTTCATAAGCTTCTAAATGGAGAAGGGGATCAGGATATTGTACTAAGTGATTCGAGGAATGCCGACAACCCCCATGAACTAATCTATTGTAGGGACATTAAGGTCGATGAGATCATGGAGGAAGTGCGTAAGATGAAGAGGGGCAGAGCTACCGGGCCAGCCGAAATTCTAGTTGAACTTTGGAAGTGTTTGTGTCGAGAAGGCTTCGAATAACATATTAGGTTGTTTAATATTATTTTCAAGACTAATCGGATGCCTGAAGAGTGGAGGTGGAGTACATTGGTTCCGTTGTATAAGAACAAAGGTGATATCTAGAGCTGTAACAACTATATAGGTATATAATTACTGAGTCATACCATGAATGTGTGGGAGAGAGTGGTAGAGATGAGAGTGCGAAGGATGGTGTCTATTTTAGACAACCTGTTCGGGTTCATGCCGGGGCAAACTACAACAGAAGCTATCCAACTTATTAGGAGGATGGTGGAACAATGCAGGGATAAGAAGAAGGATCTCCACATGGTGTATACAGATCTAGAGAAAGTGTACGACAGGTTTCCTAGGGAGGTCTTATCGAGCTTCTTAGAGGTTAAAGGGGCCCTGGTAGCCTACATTAGGGTGATTAAAGACATGTATGATGGGGCTAAGACTCTGGTTAGGAAAGAATGGAGAGACTCCGAGCATTTTCAAGGGGATATGCCATAGTGCATGCTATTTGCTGATGACATGGTCCTAATTAACGAGTCACGACATGGCGTCAACGAGAAGCTAGAGGTTTGGAGGCACCTTTGAGTCTAAAGGTTTCAGGTTTCGCAGGATGAAGATGGAATACCTCGAGTGCAAATTTGGGACTGAGCCGACCGAAGCGAGAATGGAAGTGAGGCTTGACGCTCAAGTCATCCCTAAGAGGGGTAGTTTCAAGTACCTTGGGTTTGTTATTCAGGGGATCGGGGAGATCAACGAGGATATCATAAACCGCATAGGGGTGGGTTGGATGAAGTGGATGTTAGAAACAAGAGTCCTATGTGACATAAAATGCCACCATCACCAAAAAGTATGTTTTATAGAGCAGTTAGGCCTGCCATGTTGTATAGGACCGAGTGTTGGCCGGCTAAGAACTCACACATCCGGGAGATAAAAGTGGTAGAGATGAGGATGTTGAGTTGGATGTGTGGACATACAAGGATGGATAAGATTAGGAATAGAGATATTTGAGAGAAGGTAGGCGCGGTCCCCATAGAGCACAAGATGAGGGAAGCAAGACTCAGATGGTTCAGGCACATTCAGAGGAGGAGCATGGATGCACCCGTGAGGAGTTGTAAGCGACTGGCTGTCCGGAACACAAGGAGTGGTAGAGGGAGACATATGAAGTATTAGGGATACGTGATCAGGTACGACATGTCACGTCTTAGGATTACTGAGGACATGGCCCGTGATAGAGCATTGTGGAGGTCAAGCATTAAATTTGTAGGTTAGAGGTAAGTTGTGGATACTTCTCCAACGCTTTAGAGTAGGGGTTTACTGTGGCCCAGGCCTGAACCAGGACCGGACCGGGCCCGTGGTCCTGGCGGGCCTCACGGGCCTGGTGGGCCGATCTTGCGGTCCCGGGCCTGGCGGTCCTATAGGCTCGCGACGGGCCGGTCCAAAATTTAAAAACCGTGATCTCGGGACCGCCAGGCCCGGGACCGCTAGCCGAGCCTGGGCCGGGCCTGGAGGGCCTGGCGGGCCCAAACGGCTAAAACTGAAAACTAGCCGTTTGGAACTTTGTAAAATAGTCATTTGGCCCCCAAACATTAATTTAACCACAAACTTTATATAATTACACATTTTCCCATATCTCAACTATAAATACCCTCTCATTCTTTCATTTTTATTCACCAATTCATCAATATCTCTCAATCTCTCTTTCAATCTTTCTACTACAATTGCTTAATTTATTGTTGAAAATTCGTGAAAAATTGTGAAGTTGTTGGATTGAAGTTTTCAAGTGTTCAACGATTTTCAATTTTCAAGAAGTTGTTCGGCAATCCGGTAAAATCATTTCAACTCTTACGTTTTAGTAATATATTTTTTTGTGGTTTAGTTTGCATAATTATAATTAGTATAGCATTTTCTTTGAAAAAAATATTCGGCAAAAGAAAAAGTAGAACCGGTGAAAATAGTGGCCATAATACTACCCTTCCCCCGACTCCCCGACCTACAAAAGATAAGCAAGTTGAAAGTAGTCTCCAACCTAGACGTCCTACTCCGCCTCCTGTAATGCTTGATGATGATCACCCTTGTTTTCAATTTACCAATAGTGAATTTCTACATGACGTTGCAGTAGGTGATAGATTAGATGATGAAACTGGATGCTCTTTATCCTAATGAACCTATCTTAGAGGAAAATGAGCATGATGATGATGATGATGACACCCAAGCACCAGATTTAGATGATATACCTACTAGTCCTGTTCATAACTCAAGAAATGCACCGGCACTCCCACCTGTAGAAACTCCAACTTTTAGTAGACAAACTGCTAAACATACAGAAACATCATTAGTTTGGAATTTTTTATTCAAGTAAGAGAACTATATAAGGCTAAGTGTAAAACTTGTGGGAAATTACTGGTTCATCAATTTACTGGAGACCGTAGCGGAACGAGTAGTTTGACTAGGCACATAAAAACACACCCTACATATAGGCTAGATTTTTTCAAATTCAAGCGCAGCAAGAGGGAACAAGTGTAGATTCTGCGGTTAACCCTAGTACAGGTTCAAATCTAGTTTAACCACGAATTAACACTGTCACCGGAGGTATTTTATATTACGATCCAAATAGAGATCGTGAAGAATTAGCAAAGATGATTACCGTTATGTGCTTACCTTATACTTTTGCTTCTAATCCTAATTGGGTTCATTATATTAGAAGAGTTTTTAATCCTACTTATAAAGGTTGGCCTCGCGCAACAGTTAAGGCCGATATTTATAAATTCAAACATGAATATGAACAATATTTGCGCTACTTATTTACTCATATACCTAATCGGATTTCTATTACTAATGATAATTGTAGAAGTAATAATGACTGTGATTATCTAACTGTTACAAGTCATTGGATAGATGAGGACTGGACAATGCAAAAACGTATAATTGCGTATAGAATAATTAATTCACGTCACACAGGTAAGTTTATAGCAAACATTGCTTCAGATATTTGTAGATATTTTTGCTTTAGCGATAAAATAATGGCAATTTCTATGGATAATTCTTCTAGTAACACTTTATATTTATGGTATTCAAATATTTATAAGGCTTTAGATCTTTCAAACGAGGAAGTTGCAACACTTGCATATGCAAAAGCATCAATTAATATTAATGCTCAAACAGTTTATAATACTTATAAAGTTGCCTCAGAGCATGCTAGGCCAAATATTCCACCCCCTACTTCGTCTAGCTCATAATCTTCTAACAGAGATGTGGACTTAACAGCTCTTAAATCTTGGACGGAGTTCCGAGGTTCTCAAGGTGATAATTATGATGAAACTTCAGATCTAAATGAGCTTCAAGTTTACTTGTCTCAGGGACTTGAAAAGGAGAATCCAGACGGCTCTTTCGATCTATTGGAATGGTGGAAGTCAATGGAAAAATATTTTCCAGTTCTTGCAAGGATGGCTCGGGATGTTTTATCAATTCAAGCATACAATGTTGCATCGGAGAGCGCTTTCAGTCAAGCAAGACTACAAATAGGTGATCATAGAGCAGCGATGATGGAGAGCTTTGAAAAATTGGTACTTTTTAGAGATTGGATCCTCGCTGAAAGAAGAAATTTTGGAATTGCAGAATCACAACCGGCGATAGATGAAGCTTATGAAGAAATGATAAAGGAACTTTCGGACGATTCGGCTTCGCCTGGAAGTGGTGATGAAAAAGCTTCGTTTCCACCACCACCAACACAACCTCCTCCCAACCTTGACGAATTTATGAGATTTGTTAGAGATACAATGTAGATTATAATGTAACTTGTACATTGGCACATCTTCTATTAGTTTTTTTCCTTTTAATGGTGGTATTAGTACCTTGTTGTGCTCATTCCATTGGGGAAAGGAAGACTAAGAAAGATATGCCATTTTGGGTAATAAAAATTATAAGACATATCCTTGAATATCTTTTTTCTCAATATTTCTTTGTCTTTACTTCGAATTATTTATAAGCTACAATATATATATATATATATATATATATATATATATATATATATATATATATATATATATATATATATATATATATATATATATATATAACATATAATATATACTACTAGAAAATATATACGAGAATATATATACATATCATGCAAGCTAAACTACAAGAAAATATATAAGTAATATCATATATACATAAGATACAATATATATATATAAAAGAATATATATATATAATACCTAAGAGGTACAATATATATACTACAACAAAATATATAACTATATACTATAATATATATACATAATATACAATATATATATACTACATGAAAATATATAAGAGAATATATATACATAACATACAATATATAGTAGAAGAAAATATATAAGGGAATATATATATATATACAAAATATACAATATACTAGTTACTACAAAACAATATACTAATTACTAATACCATCATTGGCACCTCTTCTTATAGTTTTTTTTTCTTTTAATGATGGTATTAGTATCTTGTTGTGCTCATTCCATTGGGGGGAGGAATACGAAGAAAAATATTCTATTTTGGACAATAATATATACATAATATACAAACCCTTCTTATGAGATTATATTAGGTTGTTATTGTTGTTGGAGAATTCATGACAGACAAGGAAAAGTGTGGAATGAAATTGTCACGAAAAATGACCTTGTTCATACCGAGATGGAAGAGATAGCATATTCCAAATTCATTGACGTTCTCTTTAGTTTCCCCAAGATATATGTACAAGAGACAAAGTAGGTAGCCTTGGATTCACAACGAGGTATCATATGGTGGAATCAATTTTACATTGGGTTGATGTTATGAGACAAGAAAAGCTTATCCCATAACATAGATATAGATTTTAGATACACAGATTATTTAAAACATTTTTGCATGATCGGTGTAGTTTTAATGTTTTATCACTTGTAATAGGTTATTTCTTATGTTTTGCGGATTTTAATTCATATTTTATATAAAAAGTTAATTACAATTACCTATTAAATAATCAATTTAAGAGTGTAAATTTTGTATATATACATATTTAGTATTTTTGTTATATATGCTCAAATAAATATTTTCCTTGGAATATTCAGGCCTTATCATGGACCTATGTGTCTTTATTTCCTGATAACATGCAACAATAATAACAATCTATTAAAAATTTTCTAGTGAGGTCTGTGGAGGTAGTGTATATGCAGATCTTACATATATCGCAAAGGAATAGAGATGTCGTTTCCGAAAGACCCTAAACTCAAGAAAATAAAAAAATTGAAGGAGACAATATTAGTATCACCATAGAAATCATAGGAAAAATATATAGCTACAATATGAAATTCAGAAGAAAGCTGCAAACCAAAAGCGATAACTAGTAATTATAAGTCCTGCACTGAAAAGCAAAATAGTAAGGCATGATATGGCCACTAGCTATCTTAGACAAAAACTCTACCAGACTAGTCTCACAAAGGTATGCAGGAAAGAAAGATTCGACTACCTTCTAACCTACAACCCTAATACTCGACCTCCACATCTTCCTAACAAGTGTCATGTCCTCGAAAATCTGAAATCTCGCCATATCCTACATGATCAGCTCTCCCCAATACCTCTTAGGCCGCCCTCTATATTTTCTCGTGCCCTCCACAACCAGCCACTCACATCTCCTTACCGGAGAATCTAGGGTTCTCTCTGAATATGCCTGAACCATCTGAGCCTCGCTTCCCGTATCTTGTCATTAATGGGAACCACGTGCACTTTCTCTCGAATATCATCATGCCTAATCTTATCCATCCTAGTGTGCGCGCACATTCACATTAATATTCTCATTTCTGTTACTTTCATCTTCTGAATATGTGAATTCTTAACATGCCAACACTCAGCCCCATTTCGTGACGGCATATTGTATGGAATTTCTGTATTTGATAAAAAAATATTGAATCCCTCGCTTGTGCCACGAAATGTCATCTTGTGTGTATTTCTTTTTTCTTTCTTGATTTTCTTTTAAGGTAACAAAAAAAGAAAAGTGATTTTTGGGTAATAAACACAAAACTTCAATGACCATGATAAAATTAACTCCAAATACTTATTTTCTTCCATGACAAATAATTTGGTAATCCTGATTACTAATGACTTGTTCATAATTTATTAACTATTCAGTATATCCAAAATGGTAAATATTTGATACGATCATGATATGCTTCACTCGCCTAGATGCCCACTAACCATTTTATAGTTACATATAAATTTACCGGGTTCCAGTCTCATATGCATTCCTCGCTCTCATTTCCTAATGGATTTCTTGTTATTTGTAGTTTTGTATATTTCATCATGACGATTCAACCTTGGGCCGTGTTTGAGAAATGTTTATTTATTCGGAGCCTTTCGAAGATTCGAATAAACATATCATGTATCATCCATCTCCTATGAAAATTCCACACGTTTCTAACTTAATCCTATAGTATGATGCATTTGAAATTTATTAAAGTCGCTCTGCCAGTAAGTTCTACTCCTTGTGTTTCATATTGTTTGAGATAGTTTGACTCGTCACGAAGTTTAAGAAAAAAGAAGAAAACTTTTAAAATTTGTGGTCATAAAAGATTAAGGGCTAAAAAGTTTGTAGGGCCATACTATTTGTGTTGCTATAAAAGTTTCTTACTAAGGGCAAAAAGAGTAAAATGAAGAGTTTAAAGTTAAATTATTTTCAAATTTAGAAATTTGTCATTCATTTTGGAACAAACTAAAAAGAAAAATATCTCAAACAATATGAAATGGAAGGTGTAATATATATAAACAATTCGATATTCTACTTTCGCAGTTTATATTTCAAACAAATGGAATATGTTGTGGGGCCTAATTACAGTGGACTTTCGTAAATTAATGCTCGTGAAGAAGCACTATTAAAATTCAAACCCGACATAACCCTTAAAGCAAGCAACGTTTCTTGCAGTTTTTGTTGCCAAATTTAATGGCCTCTACATGATTTGAAGTAGCAAATATTAAAAGCTGAAAAACACATTATGGAGATAATGTAAACCACACACAAGGAACACAATCCTTTCTTTCAAATATATGTACACCTTATAAGAAAGGGGTGATAAATCAGTGTGTTATAATGTTATATGTAGTGGTAAAAAATAACACGTCATCGACACGTGCTTGACCTACTAGCAAGGGTGAACCTTTTCTCTTTAAGGCTCAACGTTTGTCGTCAATTCTTCATACGAAGTGAACTCTGCGCGAAATATATAAGGTTCATAGGCTCTTTCTATGTACATTATATAACAGTTCACTTGACTCGTGATATGAACGAGGAGTGTTGAGACCCAAGGAATCAAAAAAAGAGATGGCTGTCCCAGATTGTAAAAGAGAAGAACGCACTGCAGCTGAATATGTTGCTGTCATCTGTGGTGTAACAGGGCTAGTTGGAAAGGAGCTAGCCAATCAGCTTCTCTCAACATCTAAATGGAAGGTATACGGCATATGTCGAAGGCCAGAAAAAATAAGCACATCCCAAAATCCACGTTTCCATTTCATTTCTTGTGATCTCCTAAACACCTCGGAAACCCAAGAAAAACTATCTTCATTGGTTGATGCAACTCATATATTTTGGGTGACTTGGGCAAGCCAATTTCCTCTAGATACTCCACAGATTTGTGAGCAAAACAGGAGCATGATGAATAATGTCTTGAATGCTATCCACCCAAGAGCTAAAGCACTCAAACATATTTCTCTACAGACAGGAACCAAACATTACATCTCATTACAAAACACACATTGTTCTAGTACTAAACAAGTTTGTTATTACGACGAACAATGTCCCAGAGCTGATTCTGAGTATAACTTCTATTATGCACTGGAGGACTTGCTCAAGGTGAAATTAAGAGGTGAAATAGCATGGTCTGTCCACAGACCAGGTCTGATCATTGGCAGTTCTCATAGGACGGCTTTTAATTTTATGGGTAGTTTGTGTGTCTATGGAACAATTTGTAAACATTTGAATCTGCCTTTTGTATTTGGTGGGAAAAAGGAATGTTGGGAAGAAATGTGGGTGGATGGATCAGATGCTAGGCTTGTTGCTCAGCAACATATTTGGGCAGCCACCAATGAAACCTTTTATTCCACGGAGGGCCAAGCTTTTAATGCAATAAATGGCTCAAATTTTACGTGGAAAGAGATTTGGCCTGCTATTGGGTTAATATTTGGGGTCACCATTCCTAAAAACATGTTTAATCCAAATTTTAGAATCGCCGAGTTCATGGCAGACAAGAAACAAGTGTGGAAGGAAATTGTGGCGAAAAATGACCTGGTTCATACCCAAATGGAGGAGATAGCAAATTCTAAATTCCTAGACCTTCTCTTTAGTTGCCCCAAGATTTTATGTACAAGAGACAAAGCAGATCGACTTGGATTCACAACGAGGTACCATATGTTGGATTCAATTTTACATTGGGTTGATGTTATGAGACAAGAAAAGCTTATCCCATAACTTGTCTCTTTCGTATTCGTATCATGGTAAAAGACACGCACCATGAAGAAATACAATTTCGATAATCTAAGACATTTTTGCATGATCGGTGTAGTTTTAATGTTTTATCACTTGTAATAGGTTATTTCTTATGTTGTGCGGGTACTAATTCATATATTATATAAAAATTTAATTGCAATGGACTATTAAGTAATTAGTTTGAGAGTTTAAAATCTTTTTATATAAATATATAGAGTAGTATTTTCGTTATATATGCTCCAATAAATATTTTCCTTGGAACATTCAGGCCTTATCATGGACCCTCTTTGTCTCCCTTTCGTGACAACATATTCTATGGAATTTCGGTACATAGTAAAAAAATATTGAATCCCTCGCTAAAACCCCCTTACCCAAGCGACCAACTTGAGCAGTAGCTGAGCAGTGGAGAAATGAACGTTGCTCCACCGTCCGACGGCGTAAAACCATCGGACCAAACCCATAAGAATCATCTTCTCAAGGTGCACAAGAACATACAAAAATCAATCCAAGATATTATCCCAAAATCTACGAATCTCTAAGAAAGCACTGAGATTACTGTAACAAAAAATCTTTGGGAAACTATTGTCAATTCCCATGGTGATTTTGGGTCAGATTCTAGAATCCCACCAGTGGAGATTGTTCCTCACATGAAGATTTCTCTCCACCAAAATTTAGCCAAAGCCACCAAGGGAATCGACGGAAAGGACCAACGGGAAAAAACTGGCAATGCAGAGGTGACCGTAATAAGAACTCCAGCCGGCCAAATCGACAACACCAGGAACAAAAGTAGTTCCAATCATGAGCAGAACAACCCCCCCCCCCTCAATTTCACTTGGGTAACCTTCAGGTGATTCAATTTTGAGCTCAAAACTTAGTGGTCTGGTAGCTTCTCCAGGTATTCGACCAAATTCTATCACCATCTCTAAGAAAATTTGGGAGCCAACTTAGCACTGGAATCCCTTCCACATCTTTAAATGACAATGCCTGTCAAATTTCAAGTCTTTTTTACTAAGGAAACTATCAACACCTTCAAATGCCTAATTCAGATGGTCATCAGTTGGCCGGAAATGGCACTCCGGTGATCCAAATGAGCCAAAACCAATGCCAAACCAGTCTAGTAACACATGTAAGTGTCCCAAACCTTTCAAACCAGATTATACTTGAGCCAAATTTGTCAGATATTACAAAGGCTACCTCGGAACACTACTCCATTGATCATGATCGACATAATTCCAAAACACCCTCCACAACCCTTGTTCAATTGAACCAAATGATCCAAAATCAGTGTCAAACAATTCCTAATAACCAAGAGACTGTTTCTGAGATTCCAAACCAAAATGTCAATGCTGAATTAAAGAATGGCCTAGACCCAGTCACAGGCCAAAATTTTCCAAACCCTAACATTGTCGCAACCAAAGATACTCAGGTCCCTATTCCAAAGTCAGGTACACCCTCTCAACTCCTTCCTCAGTCAACTGCTCATCATATCCAACCTTTAATAATGTCTTCAAATATTGAGAAACCAATCAGGAAAAATCAAAAGAATAACCCTAAATTTCCTGAAAATCAGACCAAGTTCTCCAAACTAATCCAGCTAATGTCAACTTACCACAACCCAACCCCAACTTAATCAAACCAAAAATCCCTTCCAGCACACCTCCCCCCTTACCACCAACTGTTACTCAATCCTATGTCACTAGGTTGAAAGCTACGCAAGAAGCAGATAAATCACCAATCTCATTTTCACCTCATGTCATCACAACAAGACAAGGCAAACCTGCAGTCATTTTCAAACGAGAGGATTATATGATCAAGTTTGCAGATAGGTGCAAATTCACTATGGTTGGAAAATTCTCACATACTATGCCAAAAATGGAGGTGAACAGGAAGAGCTTTATAGCTCAATCCGAGCTCAAAGGTGCAGTTAAAATTACCCATTTCAATGCAAGATTGTGTACATTGATTTGGATAATGAATATGATCACTCAAAAATTTGGACCAAATAGCAAATGTATATCCAGGGTCAACTGTTGAGAATTGAGGCATAGAACCCTATCTTCAAACCCAATGAGGACTTTCCTATAGTCCCAGTGTGGATCATGATCCCTGAACTACCATGGAACCTCTACTATATGGATATCCTTCCCCCCTACTATCTCCAATTGGGAAAGCTCTATTCCTACATTTGGCATCATTTCAGAAGACTAGGGGAAGTATGGTCAAAGTCAAGATGCAAATTGACCTCACCAAAGAAAGACCATCCCATGTTTCGCTTGGTTATGATGAAGATCAGGATGTGAATGGATGTTCAATGGCTGGAAGTTCAATATGACCTGATTCCATCATACTGCAATCATTGTAGGCACTTGGGCTATTCCATGCAAGCTTTCCCTCTAAAGATAAGGCAATTGGAAGTGCAAAGGAAGAGGAAGAAGATCCATCAGCAGCATCTACCTCTCAACAAAAACACCAACAAAAACCTAATGACAAGCCTGAACAACCCAAGCAAAAACAAAACACCACTCAACAAGGAAAACAAACATAGGGGCACGACCAACAAGGAAATCAAAAACAACACATGACCAAAAAGAAGAAGAAAACCAAAAAGAAACACAAAACGAAAATGAACTCAAGGAAATACCTGCTGAAGAATGGCAAACACAAAGGAAAAAGAATATCAAAGCCACTAACCAGAGCAAAAAGCAACAACAATTTTATGTCCAAAAACAACCAAATTCACAACAACAACAGGACAAGCAAGCCTCAGGTATGAATTCTATCAATCCTCAAGCTAATCTGGAGAGGAGTGATGATTCTGTAATTCAGAATCCCCCTACCCCACTCCGCTTGCTTCTACCTCTGTTGTTTGTGATATTCAGAAATCCCCCTCCCTCTGCCCCATTGCTATTGACCATGTTGCACAGAACCCTCATATTCTCCATGTCCCCTCTGTTTCTACTATTGCTGAAGTTATTGGAGGAAGGGTGGATTGCTAGGAGAGCCCTGGGAATAGACAGGATGGGGATTCAAAAAGGGGGGTTTTCCTCTTGTTATGCATGAGTGTGCTATTGCACAATTGGTTGACCCTAGGATTGTCTCTATAGCTTCTCTACCCCTATTCAAGTAAATAAGGGTGATGAGGTTGAAATTCCCAGTTCTGAGGAAGACCATTTGGCATTAAAAGTGCTGAATCAATAAGGTTGGCAAGAGGGAAAGCTCATGAAAGTTCTGATTCCAGCCTTCAACTCCCCAAGTCTAAGAATAAACCAAGCCAAAAGAAAATAGAAGCAGTGAGAACGAAATCACCAGGGATCTTTATCAATGAACCTCCTATAAACATTTCCCCCAAAAGTCCAATTACCATCCTGAAAAAGGCCCCTAGATCCAAACTCAACCAATAAGTCCCAAGTCTACAAAGACCATTCCTCTGATCCATCATTATCCTAACCCCTCCTACATACCAATCTCAAAAACTTTGAGTCTGGTAATGAGCTCTATATGCAAATAGAACCTGTTCATAATAGGCAAGTTGAGAATGATGAATACAGACCCATGCAGTCCGAAGATGAGATGGGAGAAGATATTGAAAGAGATCAGAAAGTATTTGAGAATACTTCTGATGATGAACACCATTATGAGCTCCTTGTCAATGCAGTCAATGGTGAATATCAGCATCAAGATATCATTGAAACATAAGTTCTTTCTCCTAGAACCCACAATCCCTCACCAAGGTTCACGAGAAGCAAATTAGCAGGAAAACATAATGCCCCACCAAACCCCAAACTTTCCTCCCAGTTTTAATGATTAGTACACTCATATGGAAAGTTAGAGCCATCAAAATTGCTGGTGACATTGAGAGACTTAGAACATTGAAACAAATACACAAAATATCCTTCATAGCTTTCCTTCAACATTTTCTCGACACATCCCACATCAATCATTAAAAAACCCAAATGTCCATGCACAATGTCTTTTCAAATCCAAACAACAAAATCTGGATCTTTTGGGACCAAGACTTTTCAGGCAATGTCCTTGATAATGATGAACTACAGATCCAAGTTGAGCTAAAACATGTTGAGACTGCATAATCAATCATCCTTAAAGTCATATATGCTAAGTGTTCACCAGTTCTGAGGAGACCTCTTTGGGAAAATCATAGATCCAGATCCTCTTCATCAACTGCCCCATGGTGTGTTATTGGTGACTTTAATGTCAGTGCATCTATTGAAGAGAAAATTGGAGGCATTCCTTCTCAAATCAACAAAAGCATTGAATTTTTTAGTATGATAGAGGACTGTGGTCTTAGTGATCTTGGTTTTTATGGACCCAGATACACTTGCTCCAATGGTAGAGGCCCCTGCTCTATTATTTGGAAGAGACTTGATAGGGGAATGGATAATGACAGTTGGTTTTCTTCATATCCTACTACTTCCATCACTCATTTGGCTTCAACTGGATCAGACCACTCTCCTCTCCTCATGGAAATGCATGTCAGGCCTGAAAATACAACAAAATACTTTAGGTTCCTCAACTGATGGACTGAGGAGGAATCCTTTCTCCCCTTAGTCCAAGAAGTCTAGAACAGGAAGGTCTCTGGTAACCCTATGTGGATTTTTCACAAAAAAATCAAGACATTGTGTTTTGCTCTTTCCAAGTGGTCAATACAAATTTATGGAGATACATTTCTCAAGGTTAAGGAGTTTGAAGAAAAGGTCAGAAAGCTGAAGAAACCTTGTCTCAATCAAACAAAGAAGAAGACAGAACTGCTACTCATAGCCTCACTGCCCAATATGTCAAACATCTTAAAATTGAAGAAGCGGTTTTGAAGCAAAAAACTCAGCTCGAATGGTTTAAGCATGGTGATGCTAACTCCAAATACTTCCATAGCCTAATCAGAGGTAGAAGAAGGAGGCTTTACATTCATAAAATAAAAAATGAAGGTGGGGATTGGATATATGGAGATGATGCAATAGGGGAAGCTGCTTATGAACACTTTCAGAACCTTTTTTCTAACCCTGGGGGTAGAATTTGAGAAGAAATCCTTTCTTGAATTCCATCCTCTATCACTTATGATGACAATGATAGACTCAACAAGGATCCTTCTATGCAAGAACTCAAATATATTGTTTTCTCCATGAGTTCAGTTAGTGTTGCAGGTCCTGATGGCCTAAATGGTAAATTTTTTCAGCATTGTTGGGAAATCATTAAGGAAGACCTGTTCAATACGGTCAGTGCATTCTTCTTTGGTCAATCCATACCCAAATACATGACTCATGCATGCCTTGTCTTACTTCCTAAAGTTGAATTCCCAAACAACCTTTTTGAGTTTAGACCCATCATTTTGAGTAACTTTATTAACAAGATAATTTCCAAAACATTTGTTCAAGACTTTCCCCTATCCTCCCTAGAATTATCACTTCCAACCAGACAGGATTTGTTAAAGGTAGGAGTATTTCTGAGAATATTATGGTGGCACAAGAAATTGTTCAAGGAATCAAAAAACCTAAGTTGGGTGCCAATGTAGTGATTAACAAGATATGGCAAAGGCATATGACAGGGTCTCTTGGTCCTTCACATGTATTATGATGAGAAGAATGGGCTTCAGTGAGTAAATGATTGATATCGTGTGGAGAACTATGTCAAACAACTGGTACTCTGTGATTATTAATGGTACCAGATGTGGTTTCTTCCAGTTCACAAGAGGTCTCAAGCAGGGTGATCCTTTATCTCATTCTCTATTTATTATGGAGGCTGAATTATTGTCAAGGATGCTCAACAATTTAACTCATGACCAATTGTTCAATGGTTTATACATGGTGAAAAGAAGGCCACAAGTCACTCATCTGAGCTTTGCGGATGATGTGATCATCTTCACCTCTGGGTGCAGAACTTCTCTGACTAAGATCATGAAAATCCTCCATGACTATGAACAAGTTTCTGGGAAGCAGATCAACAATCATAAGAGCCATTTCATGACTACCCACTCTAGTTTCACTTACACCAACAGAAAAATTCAACATGTCACAGGTTTCTCAAGAAAAAATTCTCCAATCACCTATCTGGGGTGTCCCCTTTACATTGTAAGGAAGAGAATTGCCCATTTTAATGACCTAATTTCTAAAGTGGTCAGTAGAATTAGAGGCTGGCAGGTTAGACTCCTCTTTTATGATGGTAGGGTAACTATGATTAAACATATTCTCCCATCTATCCCAATCCACCTCCTTTCTGTTGTTTCTCCTCCAAAAACTATTCTCAAACAGATTGTAAGGCTTACAGCTAATTTTTTTTAGCGGTTGAATAAGGATAAAAACAAATATCATTGGGCTTCTTGGCAAAAGCTATGATATCCTATGGAGGAAAGTGGCATTGGATTGAGAGCTATTGAGATGTGACTAAATCAATGGAATACAAACAATGGTGGTTTTTTAGAACAAAAAGGACCTTATCGAGTGATTTTCTGATGGCAAAGTATTGTAAGAGGTCTCATCCCATTTATAGGAATGGGATTCTGGTCAATCACAAACATAGAGAAGGATGATGAACAACAAGAAAGAAGCTGCAAGCTACTTTTAGTGGAGGCTTCATTCAGGTAATTCAAGCTTCTGGTGGGATACTTGGTTGGGCATTGGCTATTTGGCATCCTTCAGAAGTAGTGGGGGCAGGCCTGGAAATGCTAAGGTCTCTGATTTCTGGTTTTATGTGGAATGGGATCTTCAGAAAATAAACCAAATTTCTGCTCCTCACATGATCTCCCATACCCTCCAAATCCAAATTGACTACAATCCAAACATTCCTGACAAACCAATCAGGAACCACACCAGCTTAGGAACCTTTACCTGTGCATCTGCTTAGTCTTTGATAAGACAAAAGAAACAACTCCTTCTTACTAACCAAATGACCTGGCACAAACTCATCCCATTTAACTGGTCCTTTTGTATTTGGAGGGCTCTTAGGAATAAATTACCAACTGATGACAGGGTGGCCAGGTTTGGGCCTCCTAGTGTCAATAGATGTGTTTGCTGCACCAATCATGCTTCAGAAACTGCCGAACACATTCAATACAATGGCCACTTTGCAAATATTATTTGGAAGCATTTAAATTCTCTAACTGGCATCCACACTCACATCCAACCCTGAAGAGCTACTCTTCTCAATTGGTGGATGATGAAAAGGAAAAATGTTGTACACAAGTTGCTTTTAGACACCATGCCGATCATTATTTGCTCGAACTTGTGGAAACATAGGTGTGCAGTTAAATATGGAGAAAAAACCCCATCTATCACCAGAAATATCTACTCCATCACTTCTGATGTCCTTCTTCTCCTCAGATCTACCTATGCCAACACCAAGTGGCCTTCTGATTGGCTTGGCATCTACATTGCAGCAGAAATGTTAAAAATCCACATCTAGGTGATTCAATTTGTATGGTTAGAACCCCCCTATATTTTGTCAAACTTAACTCTGATGGTAGTGTTTTATCCAATCCTGGGAAGATAGGAGCTAGAGTCCTTATAATGGATCACATCGGCCAGTTCATTCATGCAATAGATAGCCTCCTAGGTGAAGTCACTAACAATCTAGCAGAAACAGAAGCAGCTCTCCTTGGCATCAAATGGTGTCGTGACAATGGTTTTACCATAATTCACCTGGAAACCGATTTTAAATTGCTCATTCTTTGGTTGACCACCAATTCTGCCCCTCCCTAGTCCTAGAGCATGCACATTCAGGAAATTACAAAGCTAGCCCTCCATTGTGAAGCGATATCTTATTCCCATGTGTTCAGAGAAGCCAACTTCCTGCTGATTCCCTCTCTAAACTCAGTCATACCCTCCCCCCCATAGTTCATAATAATGATATCTTCCAAATATCATCAACAATAAAGGCCAGATTCTGCTTGATCAACAGGGCATTCCTGCATTCAGACATAAAGTGACCAAAAGGGTCATTTTCTCTCATCTCCCCCCACCCCCCCCCCCCCCCGGATATCTTTAATGTTTATGAATCTTCTCCATATCAGATGGATTGATCTTCAACCAAACGGAGGCCCTTTCAATGAAACTAGCCTCAGATCCATCCCCGGGCACACCATTCTACTAATATTTTTTTCTTTTTTGCAGGTCTCCTTATCCTATAATCTATCCAGTTCTTTGATGTTTGACCAGGGTATGGTATTAGCCTTTAGGCTCATTCTCCTGGGACTTCAGAAAAGGATTGATGTAGTTTATGGTAAGGAAAAAATTAATCATAGAACACCACCATCTTACTACACCATTTATCACATTAGACCTCCTGATGGGATAACCCAACACAAACACCTTTCCCAGGAGACTGACTATGTTGCCCATTCTTCTCATCTCAGTTCAAGCCCTTAGAACCCACAAGAACCCAAGATCTCATCATTTCCCCATATGGACAAAAGTCCTTCCTGTTCTTCACAGAATCAGGAAGCTATGTTGCCAACTCCCCTTTGCCCCTAACTTTGTTTCCTATTGTGCAGGTACATTCTCCCTTTATGTGTTTTTCTGTTGTTATGGATCATGGGGATTACCTTTCTCATACAAATTGAAACCTAAATCACAATCATCAAAATCAAACACCTTCCTTATTCACACTTGCAACCTCCCCTTCACTCCAGATCTATTTGTAGCTATGTTTTCAGGAACAACCCTATCTACCAATCTTCTTTTCCTACCCAAACCTCACTCAATCCATATCTTATTTAATACCACATTCTTTCCATCTGCAGATACCCTCATCGATACCTTCCACTATATCTCCAATCCATAGATCTCCACTAGTAAAAACCTCAACTTCCTTTTTGCAAGTCTAGGCAGAGTTTCACCCATGGCTCATTCCATCCAACGGATTGTAGAACCCACAAGAACCCGCAATCAGTTCTTTAGCACACATCAGGAATTAACTCTACCTCCCCTTCCACAGACTCAGCTCAAGAATCCACAAGAACCTAGAGCATGAGTCCCCATTCACTGACAGTTTTGTTAATGCGTGCACGTTCATGGAGCTTACTTGGTCAATTGATCCAATTTCAGTCAGTGGTATTAGCATTGACTATGCTCATTCTACAAAAATTGTATCAATTGCTCCAAGTACCTTCAATTAGTTACTCAGGCACCTCCCATGGCTTATCTCAGAACTTTGCAACATGCAGTAGCAGACACATTCTAATGCTTCTCCCCTTTAAGCAACATATCAGGCAACACAGAGAACTGACCAAGGCAGAGCAGATCCAATGGCTCAAGAATAAGGCCATCCACAGGAAGTTAGTTCATCAGCATCAACTGCCAAAAACCCAGGCTCAAACAACAATAAGTGAAGTAATTGCACAAGACCAGAGCTTGCTCTTTTTTGTCATCACCAATAACACTCGGCATCAATTCAATCCATGCTCAACACAATTTTTTATCATTGTCTTTAGGATTGCTTTCCTTGCCCTCAATGTCAAAGCAAAGTTGAAGACAAAGACCCTCTCCTCCACAAGAATTTTTGTCTATCTTCATAGGGTATTCTTCTTCTGTCATTAGATTTAGAGCTTTTTGTATATGGAAGAATATTTTCCAACTATCACTATTATTAGTTTTTGGCTCACATGTGCAGCATTGTATAGTTGACCTAGACTAAGTTCTATATTTTGTAAATCTAATTGTCTATCATTATTTGGTGGGCAATTGGATCATCATAGGTTCATATCATCATAGTGTTCAGGTGCCATATGGTTGCCATTCTTGGCTTACTAAATGCACTTTCGTAGTTGTCGTGGAAGTAAGGTTCAGGTCCCCTTCCATACTTTTGTACTCTATGTTTTCTTTTATATGAAAATCAACCCTTCGCACAATGCCTAGTGGATTATATAAAAAAAAATCGCTCGCTTGTGGCATGTCGTCTTGTTTTTTTCTTTCTCGTTTCTCTTTTGTCATCATTCAAATACTTATTCTCTTCCATGACAAATATGTGGTAATCGTCTTTTAACTTTTGGATTGCTAATGACTTATAACATGTTTGGCCAAGTTTTTTTTTGGCCAAAAATATTTTTTGCCAAAAATTAAGGTGTTTGGCCAAGTTTTTTGAAGAAAAAAAGTACTTTTGAGGAGAAGGAGAAGCAGTTTTAGAGAAGCACAAAAAAATAGTTACTCTCCAAAAGCACTTTCTTGAGAAGCACTTTTGAGAAAAATACACTTAGAAGCTGTTTTTTAAAGCTTGGCCAAATACTAATTGCTGCTCAGAACTGCTTTTCTAACTAATTAACCAAACATAAACTACTTCTCACCAAAAGCACTTTTGAGAAAGACAATTTTGAAAAAAAGCAATTCTCAGAATAAACTGATTTTTGTAGATTAGACAAACGGGCAATTAGAGTCCGTTTGGATGGGCTTAAAAAATGGCTTTTCAGCAAAAATAAATTTTAAGTCAAAAAATAATAAGTTGAGCTTGCTCAATTTATTGATTTTGACTTATTTTAAGTACTTTTTAGCCGACTTTAAGCACTTTTTGACTTTGTCAAATATTGAAAAAACTAAAAAAAGCTAAAAACTGATTTGACCAGCTTAAAAGTCAATCCGAGCACCTTTTTATTCATAAGTTATTAACTATTCAATGTGTCGATATGGTAAATATTTGAAACAATCATGATACGCTTCACTCGCCTAGATGCCCAGTAACCATTTTATAGTTATATAACAAATTTACCAGGTTCCATTCTCATATATGCATTCCTCTCATTTCTTAATGGATTTTTTGTTATTTGTAGTTTTATACATTTCATCTTGACGACTCAACCTTGGGCCGGGTTTGAGAAATGTTTGTTTATTCTGAGCCTTTCGAACATTTGAATAAACACGTCATGTAATATCCATCTAACTTAATCTTATATTATGATGCATTTGAAATGTTATTAAATTAGCTCTGCCAGTAAGATTTAATATATACAAACATTTTGATATTCTACTTTCGCAGTTTATATTTTGAAACAAATGGCATATGTTGTGGGGCCTAATTACTGTGGACTTTCGTAATTTAAATGCAGTTGTGATTCGTGAAGAAGCACTATTAAATTGAAACCCGACATGACCCATAAAGCAAGCAACGTTTCTTGCAATTTTTGTTGCCATTGGCCTTCAATCCTTCAAACGATCAACTCTCTGTGCGAGCGGCTCAACCCTAGCTATTCGATAATATCGATTTCCCCGATCGAAAGCTCGTTCAAGACCGTTTGTTATGGTATGATCCGGAACAAGGATACAAACATGATACACGACGAATTAGCACCCTTAGCGAGGATGAATTTCAAGTAAACATTATTTAATCCAAAATTAATAATTAAATTTGTTCGCAATTTAAGAATATGTGGTTAAATTTAATACAAATGATCAAATAATAGTATGTAGTTGAATTTAAATGAGATAAGAGCGACAAAACCAAAGTTGTATTGGTCAAAATCTGCCTTTAGAATATTCAGGTGATTATAACACTACGAGAAGGATCCTCAAATCATGATAATCCATGAAGCAATCTTAGACGTGGTCGAGGAGTCTAAGAAAGTCACGGTCAAGTCATTAATAAGGATCATGGTCGAGAAGTCAAAGAAAGCTGTGGTTGATGCTATCCATGAGGGTCATGGTTGAGTACCAAAGAGAGAGCTGTAATGACTAGTTTTTGTAATGAAATTTGGAAGAGAATATTTTTACATTTGAACTATCAGAGCTTTTTGGGAAGAGATCCTATATATATATTGAAAAGAGATAGCAAAGAGGGGCACTTGAATCTCCTTCTGTACTAACAACATTTTGAAAAAAATTTACTCTTTATTCAATACAAAACTTTACGTTACTTTTCTTTTCACTAAGATTCTCGTCATATCCAGGGAACCTCAAGTATATGAAGACATATAATTCAATCATTGTCAGGTGGAAGGTTCTTTTTTTATACGCCCCGAGCCTAGGGGTGAGACCGACACCTAGTGCCTCATTTACCCTTGTGTACAACTTGTTACTAAGAGATTATGAACATGTAATGTCATACTTTGGCTATACGCCACAACACAAGATAATGTAGGATACTAAATATAAAACAAAATGGAGACGAACACCGACTAATGTTAACATAGAGCTGGGCCGGCAAGGTCGTCATAATTACTACAACTATCAAGCTAACAAAATATACGTACACGGTCTACAAGCCCAACATACTGCAGTAACCGATATGATATGTCTAAAGCCTCTACTGATAGATGTGCTGTGATCGGAACAGGGCCCCTACCTACCCATAACCTATCTACAGATATGCACAAGATATACATCAGACTGCTACACGCGGCAATTCCAAATAAAGGGGAGCTTACCGATATTACTGAACCCGGGATATACCTACTAACGAGGTCTAGGCGTCCGTCAATCCAAACCTGCATGCATGAAATGCAGCGCTCTTAGAAAGGGATGTTAGTACGAAATAATTTACCGAGTATGTAAGGCAATATACTGAAGTTGAAATTGAACTGATAATATAATAACTGAAAATAACTGGGAGTCAAAGAAAATCTGAAGATATGCTCATCTGCTGATACTGACTCAACTCTCTCAATATAGTGAGTAAAATAGATGTCCGGCCTTATATGGCTCGGTGTATATATATATTAAATGAAAATAACTAGGAGTCAAAGAAAATCTGAGGATATGCCCATCTGCTGATACTGACTCAACTCTCTCAATATAGCGAGTAAAATAGATGTCCGATCCTATAAGGCTCGGTGTGTGTATGTATACGCACACACACACAAACTGCTTGGCCATAGTAGGCTCCCTCATAGGTGCTCGGCCATACTAGGCTATGTATGTCGACCGACTCGGCTCGCTCATAGGCGCTCGGCCACAGTAGGCTCGGTATATATCTTACCATCTGACCTGAGGTTGCCCAATAGGGGCCTGCCCATCGATTATAGCTCGATAGTATTGAAAATACTCTAATACTGTATATATAAAATCGATGGTCTCTTGACTGGAAGAAGAAAATATGCAATCAAATATAAAGTCCAGACAAGAAGAATATTACAACTTACAAAACTAGGAAAATACACATAATATGCGAGACTAGAAAAATATACGTAAATTGCGGAATATAAATTTTTCTTTATGCCTCGTTATAAAACTTTTGTAATGACGAGATGATATAAAAAAAAGGAAGAACTTAACCTTAATAGATCTGGAGTAGGAAAAAATTCATACGATATTCTTGAATAAAATTGCACCGTAATTTGTTAGAATCGCAAAACGTAATTACATTGCTAAGACCTTAATAATTCGCGGTGGGGTTTTTTTTGTAGGAATCAATTGAAAAGAAAATTGCTAATATCTAGCATGTAACGTGAGCTTTTATGTTTCTATTATTGGTTTGGAACAGTTCAAAATGAAATAGCATAGTTTGTTTAGTCTTTCTAAGTGAAAGACTATGATTCCTTGAAATGGAATGAATGGTATCTTTCATGACACATCGCAAGGGATGAATTAGTCATTCCTTATAATATGACAAGACGTCACGTGGGGTTTATGGTGGGATAATTAATGTATATCTACTTATTAATAAATTGGGTAATATACTGTTGCCCGGTAATTAATCCGTTACCCGCATAATTTGAAAATTGCTCAAAATTACTTAAAATTTTACCTATTTTTATTATAAATTATATAATGTACTATCATGGTCATAAGGTTCCTTGCATGGTACTAGTTTATAATTATCGAGTATTATTACTTGATCTGTATTTTATCCCAAATTGGCCATTTTCAACGAAACTCGTTTTCTCTTATTCGTGCATCCTTTATCCTTCATGACCTTATTTATCGCTTGTTATAAATAGTATAAATATGATAACATCCATATAATATCATCTCCGAGTTTACGTCAATTTACTAAAGAAGAAACTATAACGTACGAAAAAAACAAGATGTAATATCCCCCCCCCCCTTTAGAAACATTCGTCATCGATTGTCTATTCTTATATACTTTGGGAATATTTTTACCGGAATTTCTTCCATACGTCTGAATGAAACCAACCTGTATGCATCCAGAAAACTTACTATATATGCCTCACATGGCAACTGTCTATAAATAGCAACACTTGGATCCATACAACTATCCGCTACAAATTCAAAGAGTTAAAAATAAGAGTTTACCTGATGACCTACTGGCCTGAGAGTTTATACCCTTGAGTCATATCTTCAGTTTGAAATAGGTGGGGGAATTTAGACTTCATTTCTTCCTCATCATCCCATGTAGTCTCTTCCACCTTCTTAATTCTCCATTAAACCTTCACGAATACTATATCCTTATTTCATTGCATGTGGATTTTTTGGTCTAGGATGGCAACCAGAATTTTCTCGTGTGAGAATTCTTCTGTAATTTGTAAATCATCTATGGACACCACATGGGTAGGATCTCCAATACACTTTCCTAACATAGATATGTGAAAACCCGGATGAACAGACTCCAATTCCGACGATAATTATAACTCATAAACTACTTGGTTTACTATCCGAATGATCCTATAAGGCCATATATACCGTGGGCTAAGCTTACCATTCTTGCCAAATCTCATCACACCTTTCATAGGAGACACCTTTAAGAATACCCAGTCATTAACCCCAAACTCTAAATATCGTCGCCGCACATTACAATGTAAATTCTGATGACTCTGAGCTGTCAACACTCGCTCCTGGATAAGCTTTACTTTTTCCATAGCCTGTTGAACCAGGTCTGGCCCATGTAACCCAGATTCTTTAACATCAAACCACCATATAAGAAATCTTCACCTGTGCCCATACAAAGCTTCGAATAGATCCATCTTGATACTGGAGTGCTAACTGTTATTATATGCAAACTCGATGAGAGGTAGATGTTCATCACAACTTCTTTTAAAATCCAGCACACATGCTTTCAACATATCCTCGAGCGTCTGAATCGTGCACTCGACTTGTCTATCCATTTGTGGATGAAAATTTATACTAAGATTCACTTGAGTTCCTAGACCTTTCTGAAATGACATCCAAAATTGTGCTATAAACTGGGCCCCACAATCCGATTTAGTAGATATTGGCACTCTGTGTAATCGCACTATTTCTTTAATATATAATTGTGCATAATCTTCTGTTGTATAAATAGATTTGACCGGTAGGAAGTAAGCTAATTTTGTGAGCCTATAAACTATCACCCATATGGAATCGAACTTACATTATGAATAATGTAAACTCTTAATAAAGTCTATGTTTTTCGCTTCTCCTTTCCATGTCGGGATCTCTATTATCTGCATTAGCCCTCCGGGCTTCTGGTGCTCTATCTTAACCTACTGGCAACTAGGGCATTAAGCGACATACTCACCGATTTTCTACTTCATATCGTTCCACCAATACACCTCCGTAATTTCATTATAAATCTTCATCTACCCAGGGTGAATGAAGTACCATGAATAATTTTCCTCTGAGATAATCCTATCTTGTAGCCTTGATACATATTGAACACAAAAACGACCCCTTTTATCTGAGAACCCTATATCCTTTGAGTTCTAACAACGTCTTCTTCTGTTGTGGAACCCGTTCTCATTCGACTAACTCTGGGTCCTCGTACTGCCTCTCTTTTACTTCAGCTGTGAGAGATGATTTTGCAATATTTTGGAGAACAACTCCTCCATTAACAGAGTCAATTAACCGAACCCCAAACAAGCCAATTGACGAATCTGTCTAGTTAATTTTCTGTATCGGCCTCTACATATGTTAATCTACCCATAGATCGGAGACATATGACATCTGCTACAACATTAACTTTTTCTGGATGGTAGAGAATGTCAACATTGTAGTCTTTTAATAACTCAAGCCATCGCCTCTATCGCAAATTCAATTCTTTTTGCTTGAAAATATATTACAGGCTTTTATGACTTGTGAGCACCATATAAATAGTGCTTCCATATCTTAAGTGCATAGACAACCACAACTAATTTGAGGTCGTGGGTCGAATAATTCCATTCATGCTTCTTTAACTGCCGTGAAGCAAACACAATTACTTTCACATGTTGCATCAAGAAACATCCTAACCCGACACTTGAGGCATACATGTCATAACCATATGGACCTTATAGAAGATCTAGCACTATCGTTGAGGTCAAACTGTTCTTAAGCTCTGGAAACTTTGCTCACAGGCCTCTTTTATTTTTTTTGGCAATCCACTAGGCATGCGTCTAGGGTTAGTTTTCATTAATAAAAGGAAATTGAAAATTACAACAAATAGGAAAAATAAAATAAGGGGGAACTAGCACTGGTATTGTTACCCATATAACAACAACCGGCGTAAACCTTACCTTATTAATCCTATTGAGGCCCAAAAAGCCTCAAGATCTAACAAGCATGTAAAAAGAAGAAGTAGCAAGAACTAAGAAAAGTATGATCATCACAGAATTTATAAGATGCTCTGTGATGATATTACGTAGAGTAATACTAATGAGATGGAAAAATAAAAAGTTCAAGAAATTATGTTGTTTCTCTCTTTTCTCCAATTTTGTTAAAAAATCAATTTGTAGAGTAATGTCTTCGACCACACTTTTCCTCAATAGGGCTGCAAAATTCATGCTTTGTTCCTCGATCATTTGGATTTTGAAAGAATTGTTTGAGTGACCTGTTTTTGTTGTGCATTTCTCATTGGGCGTCTCCTTGTGATTGCGACTTCCAACGCCCTGCCGTCCCAACTTCTATCCCTTTCCCGAGACTTCTTACTTTTTTTACTATGCGTTGGTGACAAATCACCTTTTCTTGACGCATCTTCCCATCATTGCATTATGATATCGTCTTCCTCCCATTATTCATATATATGTCTTCTTGCACTCTCATCCCGTAGTTGACTGTCCGGTAGAGTGATTTCTGGAGCTGTTGACACTAGCTGGTGCTGTCCCGACTGACAAAATGTTACTCTTTTGTTATCGGCAGAAGGAAAATAGTCATTGCATACGACATTTTCCTCTCCTCCAAAATATTGATTTATCTTGTAGGTACAATCTGATTCTGGGCAGATGTCGGCAATGTTGTTGCTTTTCGATCAGCAGCTGATGTTCCGCCTGATTTTGTGGTACTTCTTGGAACAAAAAGTGGAGCGTTATGTTTCAAATTTTTGTTTGTGTTTGCTGAAGGTTGCTGATTTGCAGGACAACTAATTGTCACTGATTTCCTTTGAAATTTTGGCTTGAAGTGGGCGTCAATGTCTCTCCTGCACTATCATCATCATACTCTTGGTCGTCTTCTGAAGATGAATAACCAGCAAGTCCTTCTCCCGAGCCCTCCTCATCGTTATAATTTCGTTGGTCTTTCCACAGTTTTGATTTAATGGCCATGTCCCTCATCTTAGCTTGAATTACTGGTTTGTTATTTTCAGTGGATGTTGATGGACTTCCATAATCTTTGCTAATTGTCTCCAGAAGGGTACTAGAGGGAGGTATGGTTGGAGAAGTATGATCCTTGGCCATATGCAAGTTCTGTCTAGTCAATGTTCCCTCCTCAATATTTACATTGGTATGTGCAGCAAATGCATTTGAGATTTTATTTATAACTGGACTCTTATCAGCGATTTGCATTTTGTTTTTGGTTTTTAGAGTTGTTTTTCTGTTGGATATCGATGAGCAGTTGCTTGCAGTATGTTGAGCAGCTTTAATTGTTTGTTGAGTAGCATCAGTAGACTCTAAATCCAACCCACGTTGAGATAAGGCTTCATTAGAAACTGCATCTGTTGTATCTGACAAAGAGATCACACTGCCTTGTTTAACCATATTAAGCTGATGAGAGATATCTTGACGAACTGTATTCTGCTCAACCTCATCGTCTGTAAGACTTGCTGATATTTGAACTACTCTACTTACATCATCATGATTATCATTCCCAAATATAACTTGAACATCAGAACATTGCAAAGGAAGTGTATAATCCAGTTCTGAAAAAACAGAAACTGGAGCATGTGATTCATTATATAACAAGCTGTTGGTATTGTTATTACCCTTTGCAGCAGCATGTTTTTTGATATGCTCATAATTAACCAAAGCTGGTGGCTTATGCAGTTCGTTACAATGTTGTTTTCCAGGATTTTTTGAAGCATCAAGTACATTTGTAACTGTCAACTTCTCCCCTGGTTGAACTGACAAAACAATATGATCTGTGATAGATGTGACATTATCCGAGGCCTCCAACTTAGTTGTATTTGCTTGACCAACCAATGTATTGTTTTTACTGTTTGTAATTTGCATTATCTGTTGCTGCTCGATCAGCTTGTCTTCATTGCTTTTTGCATTGTCATTTTCTGGCACAGTAGATGGATCTGTATGTTCCAACTTTGATACCATCTTATCATTTTCAACATTAATAGGCAAAATGGATGGAACAGTAGCTTGCTTTTTGCAAAACTGGGCAGAATTACTCTTTGGCCTTTGAATAGCTTCTGCAGCTATAACATTTGTAGCAAAAACATTTTTTTGAGCATCTATCTGCTGCACATTGTACATGTGATGCTGTCCATCAAGATCAACCAGCTGCCCAACCTGTGCACTAGCAGTAAAATGATCTGCAACAGTCTACATTGCCCCAGGATTAGCCACATATGTTCGTGCATCAATAGTAGAAACAGGTACATCTCTAAAAGGCTTAGAAGGTCCTTTATCCAAATTCAAAACTTCCTCCATTGTCTCCACTGGAACTGCTGCATGTGGTGCATTTGATACACTAGAAACCACAGCAGTCCTATCCACTACATGTTGATCTGCATCACCCCTATCATTCACTAGAGGTTCTGTAGTCATAGAATCAGCAGTCTTTTTTGTGACATCCTTTACAATACCATATTGCACAGCTGAGTCAATTCGACCAATAACCTTCTTCAAGCCTGCATTATTTTCCATATTCACTCCTTCTGCAATTTGTAAAGTCAGCTGAGAGACTTTTGTTAATTCAACTCCTGCGATACCATATTTTTTTCTTTAAATCCTTAGCAACTTGTCCAGCTCTTTTGTCATTTAGATAGTCCCTTGCATCCCCTTGTAATTTTTGAACATCATCCACCTCGTTATCATGCAGATCACTGACCAAATTATCCTCTGCCACCACATCTGCTCCAGCTTTATCTTTTTTAATTCTACAATGCTTCTTTCGTGACCTTGGTGTTTGCAATAATTACAATACTCAGGAAGGTTGTCGTACACTATTTCTTGATGAAAGTCGACAGCTTTACAAGAAACCATATCTAAAATCTGCATCATGACCTTTTTAGGATGTTTATCAAAAAGATCAACTATAACCTTCACTTTTGCCGCGCTAGGTCTCGTTCTATCCTGCGTCGTCTTGTCCACAGCAAGAGGCTTTCCAACAGCTGAGGCTATTGACATTAACGACCTCTTAGCAAAGGAGATTGGTGGCAGACCTGATAGAGAAATCCACATGACTGCCATAGATGTTTCCTCCTTTAGATTGAATCCGAAAGTCCATGGGAATGTTCTGAAGAAATATTCGTCGCCTTCGGAATTAAGATATCCCGTCGACTTTGAAAGGAATTGAACATAATCATTGAAGAGATCAAACCTGATTAACAGGTGACGAAATTCCAATTGTCCAACATTATATTGACGTTGAACATCGAATTGCGACGAGAATATTTTTCGCACTTCGGATATATCAGGTCTGACATACGAAAACTTTATATCCACTACTTGATGCAATCCCTCTTCCTTAATAAATTTGTTAACCTCTTCCATTGTGAATTGTATTACAGGTTCACCATGATCGAAGATAACTAGACACAACTCTATTTTTGACGGAGCAGAATGTTTTTCTTGTAATGTTGTAGCATGCGATTGCTTTGAAATTTCTTTTGGATATGTTTTAATGTGGTTTTGAATTACCTATCCCACAGCCAACGGGTGGGGAGAGATCAATGCAGCCATCGCTGCCAATGTCACAAAATGACGACAAAATCCTAGAGATAGTACTTGGTCTTATCCATTGTTCTATAATTCCGAGAAGAACATAAATTGTTGAAAAATCAGAAAAATTCCTCGAGCTACAGTGTTTTGTAAATTACAATTAACATCTTGAATAAATGGTTATGGATTTGGATAAGAAAACAACTAGGGATTGTTCGCAATAAGAGGGGGTTATTTTGACACCACGTTTGCTATCATTCACCGCCGTATTCCGGAAACATGCCCTATGAATAGTGACGGAATCCTATTCACTCTTCTTCCTGATTAGTGAGAATTTACTGTTCTTCTCAAAAGCACCAACTTTAGGGAATGAGAAACTCATTGGAGGCTTGGGTTGAAAAATGGTCGCCGGAGATTAACAGAGAATGAGGCGATTGATGGAGTCTAGGGTTAGGTTTGGGAGAAGAGAGAATATGAGAGCATCTGAAGGTTTCAAGGATTTTGAAATGCTCACAAGCCTCTGTCCATTCAAACTTAGTTACTTTCTGCTTCAGCTTTGTTAATGATGCTGAAAGAGAAGAAAAACCCTCTACAAATGTCCGATAATATCTTGCTCAGAAAGCTGTGAATCTCTATCAGAGTGGTAGGTCTGGGAATGAATTTCGCAGTCTCAATCTTCTGAGTGCCTACCTTTATACCTCTGTAAGATACAATATGCCCCATGGATGCCACAGACTATAGCCAGAACTCATACTTAGAAAACTTAGCATAACATTTATTATCGCGGAGGGTTTGAAGTATTGCTCGCTGGTGATCCACATGATCATCTTCTGAACATGAATAAACCAGAATATCATCAATAAAGACTACGAAGAACGTATCCAAATTTGGCTAGAATATGCTATTCATCAAGTCCACAAATATGGCAGGCGCATTCATCAACCCGAATGACATAACAAGGAACTCTAAAATGGACATATCGGGTGCTGTCTTGAGAATATCTTTCTCCCAAACTCTTAACTTGTGGTACCCCGACCTCAAATCTCTCTTTGAAAAACATCTATCTCCCTGTAGTTGATCGACAAAGTCATCTATCCTTGGAAGGGATACTTATTCTTACTAGTTACCTTGTTCAGTTGCCTATAATCGATACACATCCTTGGCGAGCTGTCTTTCTTCCGTACAAAAAATACCAGTGCACCCGAAGGTGAGGTACTGGGTCTGATGAAACCTTTCACAAGTAAATATTTTAATTGCTCCTTAAACTCCTTTAACTCTGCAAGTGTCATTCAGTACAGTGGGATGGATATTAATTGTGTTCCTGGAAGAAAATCGTTGCCAAAATAAATCTATAGCTCTGAAGAAATACATTGAAGTTAATCTGGAAATACATCCGCGTACTCTTTGACTACTGGAATAGACTGAAGTGTAGGTATCTCGGCATTTACATCTTCAACTCGCACCATATGATTAATGCACCCTTTTGTGATCATTTTACTCACCTTCAGATAGGAAATTATGCTACCTCTAGGTGTCGCTCTATTACTTACCCATTGAAAGATTGGCTCACCCAGAAAGTGAAATCTGGCTGTCTTTGCTCGACAATCAACTGTGGCATAACAAATTTCCAACTAGTCTATGCCCATGATAGCATCGAAGTTCAACATCTCTAGCTTAACTGGATCGGCTATGGTGTGACGACCAAGATCTGATAACGTACAACCTCAGTAAACATGTCTAGGGATAATCGATTCTCTAACCGGTGTACATACTGCAAAAGGATCACTTATTATTTCAGGCACTATACCAAATTTTTGTGCGAAAAATGGCATAATACATGATAACGTAGATCTTAGGTCTATCAAGGCATAAACATCATGAGAGCAAATGGTCATCATATCTGTCACAACGCCTGGTGAGGACTCTAGATCTTGTTGACCTTCTAGCGCATAGATACAATTTTGGTTAACACATGAACAGGACCCTCTTCCTCTGAATCTACCTCTACTAGCCAAAGGCTGAAAGTCGCACCTTGAAGGATGCACGGACATAGCTGATCCTGTTGCTGAATTTGCTGGTTATTCCATACCACTAGAATCTCTATTTGGGCAATCTCACATCATATGCCCTGGACGCCCAAACGAATAACAAGCATCAAAACCGGCACGGCATTAGCTTAAATGCCCTCTACAGCAAATAGAACCCCGCGGCGCGAATGATCATGTTTGCGCCGAACCTCATTGTTGCAGTAAGCTGGATGCCTAGGAGCTTTCACCTGGTCTTGACTGAGTGTAGCGGTCATACCTCTAACCCTGTAGCTGAGGTGGGAGACGTGTAGGTGGCCGTTGAAGTATTGGGGCATATAACTACCTTGAGACTACTCTTGAGACCTGGCAAATCTCATCCTTTTATGCTGCCTTGACTCAATCCTCTCTGCACCCTACTGCCAATGCCTACTCTTTTTTATATTCAAGGCAAATTCCTGAATCCAAGAGATATCCATACTATCCTGCAAGGCAGTGGCGGAACACGCCTCGGTCAATTCTGGGGCCAAACCTTCTATAAATCGTGGGTTCTATCCTGCATAGTAGTAACTATGGATGGTGCATATCTAGCCAATAAGTCAAAAAGGAGACTATATTTTTGAACACTCATATAGCCCTGTTTGAGGGCTAAAAGCTGATCGATTCGGGCCTTTCAGATCTCTCGTGATAAATATTGGTCAAGGAAGGCATCTGAAAAATTCTCCCAAATAGCAGGACGTGCATCACGTTCCCTGGACCTTACACATCCCTCATACCAAAAGATGGCTATATCTCAGAGTCGAAAAACCGGTAACTCATCACCTCTTTTTGCGTGACATCATAACCCGATAGATCCTATGAAGCTTATCTATGAAATACTGCATGTCCTCCCTCTGGTATGTCCCCATGAACTCTAGGGGATTCAAAGCAATAAACACCTGGACCCGTGAATTCCAGATCCCTCAAAAGGTCCAGCACTAGCGGATGCCCTAACCTGTTGCTGGGTAGTACCAACTGTGCCAACTAATTCACCACACTCCTCAAGTCTTAATATGATAAAAGCGGATGAGGAACTGGATGTGTGGTCTCCCTAGGAATCTCCACAGGTGGTGGAGGAGCCAATAACTGCTGGGTAGGGGTCTCTCACTAGGACTCTGATTGGGTGCTATCTGCTGGGGTACTCTTCTAGTGCCCTTACCTACTGTTATTTCTGTCCTCTGGCTAGCCATAGTCTTCCTCGTTACTGACATCCGTGCATGCAAATGTCAACATGTAAGTTTATCTTAAATTTCCTATAACTAAGTCCTACAACACGATTTAGATTTGGAAGAAGGTTAACCAAGTCATAAATACCTTATAGTCTCCTACTTATATAATATGGTGTACCATACATCTATAAAGAAGATCCTATTAGACACATCTAAGAGAGAACTGCACTGATACCACTTTTCTCACGCCGCGAGTCTGGGGGCGAGAGCGGCACCTATTGCCTCATCTATCCTTCTGTACCACTTGCGGCTAAGAGTCCCTGAAGATGTAATGTTATACTTTGGCTGTGGGCCATATTTCAAGAATATGTGCGATATAAAATATAAAACTAAATGGAGACTAACGCTGACTAATGTCAACATAGAGCTGGACTGGCAAAGCTGTCATAATTACTACAACTAACAAACCAATAAAATATACGTACATGGCTTACAAGTCTAACATACTACACTAACTAACAAAATATGCATACAAGCCTCTATTGATAGGTGAATTGTAATAGGAACAGGACCCCGACCTATCCATAACCTATCTACATATATATACAAGATATACACTATATTGCTAGCCCCGACAAATCCGAATGAAGGGGAGCCTACCAATACGACTGAACTCGGGCAACACCTACTGAGGAGGTCTACCCGTCTGTCTTTCTGAACCTGCACCCATGAAATTTAGCTCCCCCAAAAAGGTATGTCAGTACGAAATAATGTACCGAGTATGTAAGGCAATATACTGAAGCTGAAACTGAATTGGTAATATAATAACTAAAAACACCTGGGGGTCAAAGAAAATCTGAAGATATGCTCATCTGCTGATACTAACTCAACTCTCTAAATATAGTGAGTAAAATGGCAATCCGGCCCTATTGGCCTCGGTATATATACACACACACACACATATATATATATATATATACACACATATATATACATATATACACACACACACGCACACACACACACATATATATATGTGTGTGTGTGTGTACATACATACTCTGCCGTAGTAAGCTTGCTCAAAAGTTCTTAGCCATGCGGCGCTCTGTATCTCGACCAACTAGGCTCACTCATAGGCGCTTGGCCACAGTAGGCTCAGTACATATCTTACCATCTGATCAGAGGTTGCCCAATAGGGGCCTGCCCATCGATTATCTCTCGATGGTAATACTGTATATATAAGCTCTCTGCTCTCTTGATTTAATGAAGAAAATATGTAATTAAATATGAAGTCCTGATAAGGAGAATATTGTAACTTACAAAACTAGGAAAATAAACGTAATTTGCAAGACTAGCAATATATACGTAAATTTCGGGATATGAATTTTTCTTTATGCCTTGTTCTAAAAATTGTGTAATGGCGAGATCATGCAAAATGAAGGAAAAGCTAGCCTAAACATACACATAGCAGGTAAAAATCTGTATAATATTACTTGAAAAAGATTGTACCGTATCCCGCTAATATCGCAAAATGTAATTACGTTGCTAAGACCATAATAATTCTTGTTGGGGGTTTTTTTTGTAGGAACCGATTGAAACGGAAATAGCTAATATCCAACAAATAACGTGAGCTTTAATATTTCTGTTCTTGGTTTGGAACATTTTAAAATGAAATAGTATAGTGTGTTTAGACTTTTAGGCGAAAGACTTTGATTCTTGGAAATGAAATGCATGGTATCTTCATGACATCTATTAAGGAATGACTTAGTCATTCCTTATAATATGGAAAGTTGTCACATTCTGTTGGGGTAGGATAATTAATCTTTATTCACTTATTATTTAACTGGGTAATATTTTATTATTCAGTAATTAATTTATTACCGTAAAATAAAAAATTACATCAAATTACTTAAAATTCTATTTATTTTTAATATACTTTATATATTATACTACTACGGTCATATGATACCTTGCATGATTTTACCCCAAATTGGCAATTTTCAACGAAACGCATTTTTTCTAAGTCGTACATCTTTTATCCTTCGTGAACCTTATTTATCGCTTGTTATAAATAGCATAAAGATTCTAACCTCTAAATAATATCATTCCTAAGTTTATATCTATTTACTGAAGACAAAACGTTAATGTACAGAAAATGCGATATCTAATATTTGTCCCACCTCTTGGTGGTTAAATTATTCCCTTTTACATAAGTGCCATTATGTTGTCATTCGCTGAATATCATACACATGGTTAGTAATTTTTATAGTAAAAGGAATTTATCACGTACTATCATTATTGTCTTCAAAACTGTCTTCCAAATACTTTTCTGATATCAAGTTCTTAAGAAATTATTCTTAATTAAAGTTAACCTATATTTAACTGAAGTTAATTATTTAGATCAAGATTTAAATTTTTGGGTCAATTAACTTGACACTGTCTGTTGAGATTTACTATTTAAATTCTTAGTTGCTTCTAGATATGCAACTAACACGAACCATTACATTACAGAAGACAAGATCTTCTTTCTTTGTGTACAGTTCTCAACACGGCAGGTAAGCAAGAAGGAAATACAAGAATAATAAGCGACCTCCCAACCAACCTCATGAACATCATCAAGGAAAGCTGTGAAACGATGGACGAAGGCACAAGCCCCAGTACTTCTCCTAGGTGAGATGGCTCACCACCCCTCACCACGGCATCACAAAGTCTCATGGTAAGGGAGCCTCTACATCTGGGAGGAATAGACTCCCCCAACTGTAAAGATACTCCTCAAAGCGTGGCTAACTGAAATGATGACCCGCATCCTCAACAAGCCCGCTCGAGATACAATTATAGAAAACAAACGGACTTATATAATATAGCAGGTAGACGAAAAGTGGAACCAGATTCTTGCTCCAACTACAGGCATTACTAACAATATGATTGATAGTGCATGTGACAATACCTCTGTGGCCATTCTGAAAAGGAGGGACGAAATGGAGAATAAAAACAAGGCACTCCGAGACTAAATTAAAGAGCACCAAGAAAGGGTCAATAAAATATCAGACTCTCCTACGCTCTTGCCAAAGAGAGATTCCGGCCAGTTCGTCGAACATCCGTATAGTGACGATGTCATCCCACATGCCATACCAAAAACCATTAAAATGCTGCCCTACCTCAGGATATATGATGGAACAACCGACCCTGAGGATCAAGTGACTCACTATATCACTGTCGTAAAAGGCAATGACCTTGGCAAAGAATAGGTGTCCTCCATTTTGTTGAAAATTTTGCGAAACCCTCACATAAAGATCTTTAACATGGCATTCACAACTATCTGTGCTCTATATAAACTTTCTAAGAGATAGTGGACAAGTTTCTAATAGCCCATGCTAGAGCCAAAAAAGACGAGGCGGGAGTGAACGACATATTTGCCATTAAGAAGCATTTGGAAGAGGAAATGAGAGACTTCCTTGCCCAGTTTAACTTACTAAATATGAGTCTACCGGACATGTCCGAAGGGATAGCGGTTGCAGCTTTTTAGAACGGACTAAGCCGGAATGGTTCAAGGGCAACGAGGAAACTATTAAGTCGGCTGATAAGGTACCCCTCAACCACTTGGGACAAAATCCATAATGCTTATCGCGCCAAAGTTTGTGTAGACGAGGACAAACTCAACGGCCCTACTCACCGGCTAACCACAATACAAGCGGAATCAAGAAAGGATCGAATAGACAATGTCAGAAGAGATCATCCAAATCCACGACCTTATAGGGAATGAAATCAACCATATAGCATGGCGGCGTGGCATTCTCTCCCTGCTACGAACAAGGTCCATCCAAATAAAGGACGGGAGCTCATCCGAACGACCGATGTATTACGCCCTACTATGTGCTTATAATTTTTGTGTATCACCTACAAAGATAGTCTACACTGTGGAAAATCATACCCAAGTGCTAGAAAGTAGGACGCCTTCTATGGGTTCAGCCAGGAATGGGACATTAAAATGAGGGTTGCATCACCCTGAGGCAAGAAAAAAGAATTTTATTAAGCGACAAGGCAAGAACCTACTTCTGTAGAGAATGCGAACACAAAAGAGCACCGAAACTACCCTCACCTACTCAAACCATCAACATGATCATCGATGTCAGCTATGACGCTTCCATCAACAAGAGTAAAATTCACCACTACTCACAAACTCAAGCGATCAATCACCTATGTGCGATACGATGAACTGAAAGAAAGTATCATCTTCCATAAGTCGGATGTCGATTGTTTGACATTTTCTCACAACGATGCCCTTATTATTACTTTACTTATTTTAGATACTGATGTTAAACATATTATGATTGATGACCAGAGCGACGCGTGCATTACCTATCATCGAGTGATAATCTAAATGAGACTCGATGACAAGATAGTGCCATGTTGCATCACTCTAATTGGTTTTAACAATGCAGTTGAGAAAACATCCAGGGAAATCTCACTCTCCGTTTTAGCCAACGGGGTGACCCTGGAAACATTTCACATCATGGACAAGGATACTATGTACAACACCATAGTTGGATGACCATGGATACATCGCATAAAAGCCGTCCCCTCCAACCTATGCCAAGTCATATAATTTTTAACTCCATCAGAGTATTGAGTATACCCGGGAGGGAGGGGGGAGACAAGGCACATCCTCAGAAAACTATTGCATCGCTCTAGGCAGCACGTCTACCAACAAAAAAGGGAAAGGAAAAAAGATGCATAACAATTAGCAGGGCCAAGATAAGAACATGGCAATAATGGGGACAACATCAGAAACCCTGATGTGGTCGAAGCTTCAAAATCGACCATAAAAGACCTCGACCCCATTTAATTGTACTTCAACAACGACAACAAGAAAGCTTACATCAGGTGTAATATTCAAGAACCAGGTAAATTTTATCTATTCTTCATAGATAACACAGATTTATTTGCTTTCAACCATGCAGATATGCCAGGCATTCCAAAGGAAATCACCATGCACAAACAGAACATTCATTTAACATTCTACAAATGCGTAGGTGTACAGTCATACAAATGTCGAAAGGATTGTGCTGGTCAAAGTTTTATGTATCCGTAAGGAGTAAATATATCCTTCCAAAAGGTCCTTGTATTTTATATGTAGAAAGATGTCTATATGTTAATTAAACATTACGTACGAATGATCTGATGAATCAGAAGCAATATATTGTTCGTATAATGAGGGCTAGCTATAAACGAATAGTTTAACAAGGTAGCATAATATATGATGAAGTCAAAATCCACTACTAAAAAGTAATATACATGGTCACATGCAATATAATATAAAACTATGAGTCGGGGTCGAGTCCCACGTAGAACAATGTGTAAGCGATTAGGAATATAAGAAATTTATCGCTAGTCGCGCAATACCAAACACTAAGAATTTTGGTTTGAAATATATTTTATCTTATTGCAAAAATATAAACTAACCTATAAAGCAATCAAAATTATCAATGGCTACAAGTATGAGTTCATCAAGAATCACACTCAAGTAACGATCCAATGTATTTTATGATTTTACAAATATGAACGAGTTTATGTTAATTAGCCACGGATAATAATTCTTATTTAGCTTCTTCTGAAGACGAATAAGACTTCCTAATTGAATTATCCCTAACATAATTAGAAGATTAAGAACACCCAAAATGGCTAAAGGTAGTTCGATGCTATCCTGGGTGGAATCTATAAATCGAGGGTTAACGCCTCAAGTTCTTGTTAATTGATCTTTCCCAACCCCAAATTATCTTTTCCAAAATTAATTCAGAGTTAATGGGCGAGTCCTAGGAGTACCTAATCCTATTGGAAACATTAAAGAACTAGAATAATAAAAGAACAATAACTCACTTCATAAATAAATAAAAATCATTCAATACATAAGCACAACAAGGTATTTAATCCACACTTTAAACATGAATATTTCCATAAACAATATTCAAGTGTTGAATAAAATACTATGCACTTAAATATTCAATACAAAGCAAGGAAATGAAGAAATAAAGATAAATGAGTAAGAAAATCTTAACCACAAGCTTCAATCATTAAAACCAAAGTGTGATGTGAGAAAACCCTAGCTTCAAACTTGTTTTCCCTAGTCAATAAGGACTGAAAATAAGCCAAAGATGTCTAAAATGTTTGCTTGGACGAGTATAAAAAATATTTGGGATGAGAAATTATAAAATGTCCATTCTGCCCCAGGTTTGATGCTCGATTTCCGCATCTGCAAAACTATTCAAGCAGAGGTGGTTCTGCAGAAACAGACTATCTAACGCATAAGCGGAAAATGGTCAACTAGGTTGCCACCACAGATGAGGATCCTTCTCCGCAGAAGCGATCATGTTTTGCATCTTTTTCTTCGTAGAATAAAAAATCCAAATCCAGGTTTATACCGCAGAAGCAGTCAGATTTACGTAGACGTGGAGTTCATTTCTGCGACCAAACAACCATAGAAGTGGAATCACTGAAAGTTTTTGCATGATTTAACTTTCTTTTTCTCAATTCCACTTCAATTCAATTCAAATCACCTTGTAGCATAATTTACCTGAAAATCTAACAATAATCACCACAAAGAACCTTAATTTATAATTAAAAGGACATAAAAGCAAAGGAAAAGAGGCTAGAATGAGTGGTAAAATCACCACTCATCAGTGCCCCCAACTTAAAGCTTTTGCTTGTCCTCAAGCAAATAAAAACCAGAACTTCAATGATGATTCACAATTTTAACTTAAGTGGTATTGCTAATATTTATCACATTCTCCAATTTAAATATCATACTAATAAATTTGGTTGGTGCTAACAATTTGGCTCAAGTATGTGCATCTTTCCCGAATGACTCCCTCATAAAGAAAAACAACTTCAAGACTGTGGAAGGGAGTTCCAAAACAATCAAGTGATAAAAATAAGTCTCAAAAAGTGACTCAAAAGCACTAGTCCACTAAAAATGCTCAATTTACTAAATTTCACCAATCTTTCCTAATTCGTGTGCCCTTAAAAGAAAGAAAGTCCCAAATCACTATATTTACAATACAACATAAGGGACAAATTTTTCAAAAACGCTCACTCTCACAAAGAACTTCAAATGTTACAACATTTAATACAATAAGCTTGCCCTTATTTTAATTCATCGCTTATTCAAGAATGTTCGGTTAGAGTTACCATAAGGAAATTTTAAGCTTGTAATGTCGGTTTAGGGAATGGTTGGATAAACATTTGGGTACAGGTGATTTCACACTCCTTGAACACTACTCACAATTTTCCGTTTTCACTTTGCTCTTTTTCAAACCGCCATAGCCTCATTTTCATCTAGTTTCCAGTATAGAACCACCTCACATACCTCTTCTAATTTTTATTCAAGACTCCATACTTTATATATACACACATATTTTATCTTTTTTTATACACATATATTTCTCTCCTTTTTTTCTTTTTGTTTGGAGCTTGAATAATTTAAACAAACACTTTTGAGGCATGTGGTCCAAAACTTAATGTACAACCTTACCAATCTCCACTTCGACTCCAACCCCAACTTAGGATTATAGCCTCGTTCTCAATGTTAAAAGAGGGATGGGTTCAAGAGAGGGAATTATTTTTCAAAAGGGAAAATATTTGTAATGAGTTGGCCAATTTAAAGGCTCAAATTGGATACTAGTGATATTAATTATGCAAAGGTGGGCTTGAATGGCTAAAGTGGTTTTATAATGAAATAATGAATGCCTAAGATCATTCTTCCAACCAAATATACTATCATTAGCATTGAAAAACCAGTGGGACAAGTTCTAGATGATAGAAGTAAACATAAGATTTATTTGAACAAACACTAACACACATGGCACATGAACTAATCAAGATCGATTAATTTTATTTTCTAATAATGGCATTTAGAGTAATATTTAAGCTAGTGGGTAAGAGTCACTAAAAGAGCCTAAAATTTATCACAAGAATTAATTTTCACCATGCAACTTACTTGTTTAAGTTCAAAAGCAAATTTTCAGAGGGGTATTCTTAATTTACAATTTGCATACAAGAGACTAATATTGTTATTTAGAAATAATCTAAAAGCCACATCCAAGCAAAACAAGACTAATTACCTTAAGAAAGTTGTCAATCCATCCATCATCGGGAAAAGTCACCCGGTTCAGTTTAATAGTGTTCCTTGGGAAAGAACCGTAGCATGAAGAAAATCCAAGAAATTTTTATTTTAGGAAATAACAATAGAAGAAAAGAAAACTACTATAAAGGATACTAAAATAGAAGAAGTTAATACTTACTAAAAAAATAAGCTATAAGAAAAAAATAAATAACGAAAGAAAAATAAAAACACAAACATGACTAATAAATACCAAGCCCGGCAAGGGCACACAATACACAAATAACATAATCACAACCCCGGTCAGGGAATACAATATTCATAATCTCAAATAGTGAATATAGTACAGTAGCCATCCCCAACTAAAACATTGCATTGTCCTCACCGCATAATATCAAATATAAATCATAAAATAGTTTGAGGGTCTCCTTGAGGTTTGCATTGGACTAGAAGACTGTGGGAGAACAGTTGATCGGTGTTAGGCTACACTCGCGGTGAGTTAGAGGTCGAATGCAGAGAGAAGGTGATTAAGGTTTTAAGAACACTCGAGAGAGTTTGATAGGGGGTGGTATTCACAAGCGACTACTGGAATGAAAATGAGGGAATTAGGGTTAGTCATTGGGTTTAATTAAGGAAGGGAAAATCGGGTCCATTGATCTCAAAGATCTACGATTCAAATAAAAGGGGCTTGGGTCGGGTGAATCAAACGGGTTAGGGGTTGAGTCGGACTGGTCCAAAATTGGCATGGAGTTGGGACAATTAGGGGGTTTGATTTGGCTATAGTTGAAATGAAAATGGTCTATACGTTAAATAGCCAATTTGAAACTTTTATATTACTTAATATAGTTAATATAATTTTTAAAACAAATTTAAAGCACTGAATCAATTAATAATATTTAAGTGTTTATCTAAAAGTACTACGAGTAATTTTATCATTCTAAGATGCAATTAATCGCAATATAGGCTATAATTGCAATTTAATCTAATTTTATCTTAAAAGTGCTAGATAAATCTAAAAAATATGAAAAAATAAACTTAATTACATTTTGGCGTATATATCAAAATAAAACAAATTATTCACAAACTGATAATTTTTTGGGAATAATTATTGAAATTTGCAATATTAAAATAGACAATAACTTGGTTTAATAATCTTTAAAAATTGAAAAAAAAATACCAAAATATTTGGGTATGCTAATATATGCATATATATATTATTTTAAAAGAATGTTGAGTATCAAAACATGTAGGGAAAAATTGGGTATCAACAGCTGCTCCTCTTTACCCGGGAAGGATGAAAGAGTTGTTGGGTAAAAATATGATGACCAATTTGACCGAAAAGTTGATTTGTAAAGATTTCTGACCAAACTCTGGCTCCTGAGCTTCCTACATATCCATGGCTTTACAGGTATTAGGCCATATGTAGTTCAGGGTCCATCGGCATACTATGCCGGTGGAGATTTTGAAAGGCGGACGCGATGTTTATGTTGAGAAAAGTTGTTAAAATCTTATATGTTGCGGGAACCGGAGCGAGATCCCTCCGGCGGAGACGGTCGTTGCTAGGTGGTGTTTCTGTAAGTAGGCAATACGACATATATTTCGCATAAATTTTAACGTGATGCAAGTTTCCGTTATACCACGAATGCTATCTTTGGACGGTTAGGATGACGTACTTGGACCATGATGTCCTGGGCAATGAGGTGTGTTAGAGATTCGCAGGCTATGAAATAATGTTCTCGGGCTATGCTTATGGTGCCTCTGAACCATAATGCCTTCGAATAGGTTGGCGATCTTTCAGCCCATGAAATGCAGAAGGTGGAGGTCTATCTGCTAATGCAAAACGTGAATAAAAGTTGGTGATATTTCAGCCATTGCAAAAACATAAATGCGGGTGGCGATATTGTATCCGCACGAGAAAAATAAAGTGGCAATATTTCAGCCGTGCAGGATAGAGACAGGGCTTAGTCTTAGAAGGTAGAGAGGTAGCCTTATGTAGATGGAGACAGTGCTTAGTCTTAAAGGAAGAAAGCTAGCCTTATGCAAAAAATGCAGATGGAGACAGATCTTAGTCTCGAAAGTCCGAAAAGTAGCCATATGCAGAACATGCAGATGGAGACAGAGCTTAGTCTCGGGAGGCCGAAAAGGAGCCCTATGTAGAAAATACAAATGGAGACAGAGCTTAGTATCGAAAGGCAGAAAGGTTGCCTTATGCACAAAATGCAGATTGAGACAGAGCTTAGTATCGGAAGTCATAAAGGTAACCTTATTTATAAAATGCAGAAGGAGACAGGGCCTAGTCTTGGAAGAAAGAAAGGTAGCCTTATGTAGAAAATGCAGATGGATACCGAGTTTTGTCTTGGAAGGCAGAAAGGTAGCCTTATGCAGAAAATGCAGATGGAGACAGAGATTAGTCTAAGAAGGTAGAAAAGTAGCCTTATACAATGCAGGAATTAAAAGGCAAATAGTAATAAAATCTCTTAGCTGGTGGATGATAGCTGATAGTGTCTTTTTGGCTGCTGGGGATGTTGTGTACGGATTGTAATTGTGAATAGGTGATGATCCTGAGAAGTTGCATTCTTGGGAAAGTACAAGTGCATAAATATACATAACGATATTGCGAATTGAGTACTTGCATCCAAAGAAAAATTGTGAGTTTTGTAATAAATGGCAGAAGGTTAGTTCGTCTTCCCATGGCTCTTAACGTTGCGTATCATTGGGTTAGTGTCACTAAACAACTTGGATAATATTCATTCATGATTTAGTAAATATAACGTAAGTATATAATCGAAAATAGTTTTTTTTAGATGAAATGACAACTGCATCGCAGTTCAAGACATTGCAACCATCCCTTGCTCCGAAATTTTGAGGGTCCTTCTCAAAATCCTGCCCCAGTTTGCTAGGCTGGCACTTCTGACCCTTGCGTACGGTTAATGGCTGAAAATAAACTTTGGAATTTTGAGGGTCCTTTTTATAATTCTTTCCAAGTTTCTTATAGCGGGGAAAATGGAATTTTTATTAAATTGCGACAGAACCAATAGGGCTGCCTACGTATCCCCTCTTAAACGGGAATCAGGTAATGTGTAGTTCATATTATATCATAAAGGAAATCATAAATGGTTACCCCTAGTATCATTTGACTGCATAAGAGTTTATTGGCTTTGGCCAGACTTCTCTGTCCATTTCTGCAGGTACAAGGGCTCCTCCCGTTAGAACCCGGTGAACCATGTACGGACCCTGCCAATTAGGAGAGAATTTCCCCTGGCTTCATCTTGATGTGGGAATATTTCTTCAACACCAGCTGCCCTAGTGTAAACTTCCTCGGCTTGACTATTTTGTTGAAAGCTCTGGACATTCTGTTCTGATACAATTGGCCATGGCAAACAGCATTCATTCTCTTTCAATCTATAAGGGCTAATTGCTCTTAGCAACTCCTTACCCATTCTGCATCATCTAACTCCGCTTTCTGTATGATTCTTAAGGAGGGAATTTCTAATTCTGCAGGAATGATCTCCTCTATGCCATAAACCAACAAATAGGAGTTGCCCTAGCTGACGTGCAAACTCTGGTGCGGTATCCCAATAAGGCGAACAAATAACTTCTCATGTCATTCCTTGTACTTTTCTATCATCTTCCCTAGTATCTTTTTGATATTGTTGTAAGCTTCTTCTACAATACCATTCATCTGAGGCCGGTAGGCTGTGGAGTTTTTTTTCACACATTGCTTTTATCAGGTCACTATTGAGATTTGACCATTTTTTGTTCCGATCGACTCTAGGATGCCGAAGCGCATAAAAGATACGATCGTGGACAAAGTTTTCCACAACCTTCTTAGTTACCGCCCTGTATGATGCTGCTTCGACCCATTTGGTAAAATAACCAATCTCCACCAAGATGAATCTCTGCCAGTTTGATGCGGCACGCTCGATGGATCTGATAACATCCATTCCCCAAGCGGCGAATGGCCATGGCGATCTTGTTGCACTAAGATCGTTTGGAGGCACCTTTATCATATCTGCATGTATCTGAGCGTGATGGCACTTTCGGACATTTTGGATGCAATCTGTTTCCATAGTCATCAAAAAATGCCCTTCTTGGAGTATCTTCTTTACTAAGACAAAGCCATTCATGTGCGGTCTGTAGGCACTTGCACGCACTTCATCTAATAACCTGGATGCTTATTTTTCTTTGACAGACCTCAGTTATCCCAAATTGAGAGTCCTCATATACAGGATTCCTACCCAAGTTAGAGCACAGCATATGCGACCTAATAAAGAATATTGGGCCTCGTACAAGGTAAAATTCTTACTGAAATAGTAGATGACTTTCTCCTTTCCCCCATCTTATCCTGATGTCCCAGAACACAACTAAATGCTCAATCCAATACAGCAAGGTAAAGCAGTATGTCTCTTCCTAGTTAGGGCGGAAACAAAGCTGGCGGCGTTGACCGATACTCCTCGATTCAGTCAAAAGCTTTCTAACAATCATCGGTCCATTTGATAGCAGCATTTTTCTTCGACATTTTAAAGATGGCTTCATAAATAATAGTGGACTGAGCTATGAATCGGCTGATGTAGTTGATCCTCCCCATGAAACTCATCACGTCCTTCATATTCTTTGACGGCGGAAATTCTTGAATGGATTTAACCTTTGATGGATCCAGTTCTTTCCCTCGACGACTCACGCTGAAACCCAGTAAATATTTGGCAGGAACCCTTAATGCACACTTGCCGGGATTCAGTTTCAGATTGTACCTTCTCAGTCTGCTAAAGAACTTTGTCAAATCTTCCACGCGGTCAACGACTCTCTAGTTTTTGATGATGACTTCGTCTACAAACACTTCGATTTCCTTATGTATCATGTCATGAAAAATAGTAGTCTGGCCCTCATGTAGGTGGCCCCTGCATTTTTTAACCCAAATGGCATCATCTTATACATAAATCCCCCACGGTATGATGAAAGTTGTTTTCTCTAAGTCTTCCTCATCCATCTATATCTAATTATACCCGGTAAAACAATCAACAAACGACTGCAGATCATGCTTGGCGCAGTTGTCAATAAGAATGTGTATGTTTGGCAAGGGAAAATCATCTTTGGGGCTGGCCCGATTAAGATCCTGGTAGTCGACACAGACCCTAACTTTCCCATCTTTTTTCGACACTGGCACAATATTGGCTAACCATGTTAGATACTCTACCACCCTAAGAACTTTGGCTTTGACTTGCTTGGTAACTTCTTCCTTAATTTTCAAATTCATGTCAGGCTTGAACTTTCTGAGTTTCTGCTATACTGTCGGACATGTTGGATCTGTTGGTAGTTTTTGAGCTACAATGGATGTACCGAGACCAGTCATATCATCATACGACCAGGCAAATATATCCTCATATTCCTTTAGGAACTCCATATACTCTTTCTTTTCTGATGATGATAGGTGAACATTGATGCAAGTTTCTTTAACATTCTCTGTATCCCCCAAGTTAACAACCTCAGTTTCGTCAAAGTTAGACTTAGGCGTATTCTAAAAATCCCTAACCTCTTTGACGACCTCTTCTGGTATATCATCCTCTTCTGAATATATGTCTGTTAGTTGTGTTGTCTTGTTGCAAGTCACAATCGTCAGTTCATCATAAGTAATAGAAATGCTAAGTAAATAAAGTAAAGATAATAATAAGAGCTAGATATATAATATACTTAAATTATTTAATTAAATTTCATAATTATTTTGAAGATCGGAGCTCTTTTTAAAATTAAATACAATACGAAAAGAAAATCAGCTAGTAAAGTAAAATATGATGCATGGTGTTTTGTTTAGCCTTGCTATCCTGAAGCTTTTTGAGCCCTGGTGGTTCTAATGGACCAATTACTGAGGCATTCTCCTCAGTTCACAACTTGTATAGAAGGCCTTCCTCCCCTTCCTCCTCGAAAATAACACAACATTCAATGTTATCGTCTTCTAGAAACAGATTCCTCATTACTATCAATGCTTCCTCTTCTTCTGACCCATATATGGTATCTGCTGGTTGGAAATTCTGCTCCAGATGAGGTATAGGATGCTCCAGTGGGTAGTAGGGACCATGCCATAGTGGCGACCATTCCTCAAACTCATTCCATGTGTATTCATACCCCAGACAAAAGGTAGTACTATTTTTCTTCAACTTGATAGGTTTGGCAATTCCTTGGAGGTTTTTGCCAAGTCGCTTCCCATGCTCATATCCTCACCAATTTAGGATACTCTCATTCTTGTTATCCCACCATTTATCTTTTTTCACAGCGTTGACTCGCTCGATGTGATGGTAGGTTTCTTCGCCTAGTCTCCTTCTGTACCAAATCATTAGGACGGTCAGGCGACTGTATATAGGGTTGCTACCATCGCCATGAATAATTACCTCTTGCTGATTCCATTCAAACTTCACCGCCTGGTGACGGGTTAACGCTATAGCTCCAGCAGCATGGATCCATGGTCGTCCCAACAACAAATTGTAGGATGCCGGGACGTCTATTACTTGCAAGTCAAGATCGAACCAAGTTGGTACAATTCGCAGGCATAAACTGAATTTTCCAATAGTGGATCTCTGGAACCCATCAAAGGCATTGCCATTGATGGCCTCACATTTGATCTCATGCAAGCTCTCCCCTAATGTTCTGATGGTTATCAACGAACATATGTTGAGGCTGAATCCTTCCTCGACCGAGACTCTGGTAATGAAATAATCCTCGCACTTTACGGTGATGTGTAGTGCCTTGTTATGACTCAGCCCTTCCGGTGGCAGCTCATCTTCATGGAAGGTGATTTCGTGGCTCTGCATTATTGCCCTACCATGTTCGCCATTTCTCCTCTAGTTATGTTGCTTGGCACAAATTCCTCACTCAATATCTTCATCAATGCATAATGTGTGCGTCAGTGCTCTACAAAAAAGATAGGATGGAAATCTTTGTTGTTGTTTTATTTAGTTGCTAAACGACAGAGTAGTCTTTTGCCTGTATCTTCCTCCAACGATCATCAGGCCCGGTTTCAATAGGCCATCCAGAGGATAGCTTACTGGACTTAGCTAGGTGTTCTGGAGTGTAGACTCTGCCGGTTGTGGTCATAAGTTAGTCAGCAACTGCTTCTCCAAATTTGGTTTTCCCATTCCTTCTTGCTTCGGCTGTGTAATTCCACGATATGGCATTTGAGTGATACGGTGTTAATTCTAACATTGCTACAAGAATAGTCACCCTTGTGGGTAACATAGTGACTTCAAATGGTACATGTGCTTTCGGAACTCCAATCTCAACCTCAATTGGTCCGGGCAAATTTTGTCAATGGTATGCCCCTTCATGCCGAAATGGTACGCACAGGTCTTGTTTGGGTTGACACACTAGGGAAGATATTTTGGAGTTATGGCAGGAATAGAGGTAACCTAACCGACTACTTTCAGCCTTCCATACAGCTGGTCAATTGGTTCGGCAATGGCTGTGTATTTTCTGGAAGTCCTGCAGTCAAAATTTGGTCTAGTTCTAGGGGTATTCTGGCGACTGGGAGGTGATTTGAAGTGATAGGGTTGAGCACTATTAGCTTGGTAGACAGGTGCATGTTGAGAGTATTTGGGTAAAGTTGGCTGATATGTGGGAGGTGGAGACGATTGGTAAATGGGTGGTGGATTTTGATAGGAGGGTGTGGGTACTTAGTAATTTGGGGTTGCTAATATGTTAGTGGAGGTGATGGGTATGTTTGGTATTTTATCGAGGATTTTATTCTTTGTGCGACCATCACGGCACTCACGTCCTTCTTCTTGGATGTGCCACCAGACTGTAGAGCCTATTTGGTGGCTTATTATGCTTCAAGGTTAGTAACCATACCACTCTTAATGCCTTCCTCAATTCTTTCCCCCAGATTGATGATATTGGAGAATTTAAGGCCCTTGATAAGCATCAACCTCTCGCAATATCGTGGATCCTGAGCATGAACGAATAATCTGTTCATATATTCCTCTTCTAAGGCGGGCCTAACCTTAGAAGAGTCTGATCTCTAATAGGTAGTATACTCGCAGAATGTCTCGATAGGTTGTTTTGTTCAAATTCTTATATAGAATACATCTGGTGCACTCTTTGTATTGAATCACAACCTGTCCATAAAGTCAGACGCCATACCTACCCAACTTGTCCACTTCTTGGGGTCTTGGCTGATGTACCAAGACAGAGCATCCCCTTTTAGACTTCTCATGAAGAGCTTCATATGGACTCTGGGATCTTCCGTGCCATCAAACATTTTGAACTTGGGAGATTTTTACCTCTCAGGAAGTTCAACATCTCGTTGAATGCAAAGGACATCATAATCAGCCCCTCAATACCTTTTTTTCCTTCATCACCCTAGACTCGGCTAGTCAACTTCTTGAGTTCTGCGGCTAGGTTCCTCATAAGAGAGTCTTTGTCATCGGACTCAAATGTACTTGAGATTGGTTGGGTATAGTGTGGTATGGTTTCCACATATATGGGTGTGTTGTGGGTAGGATCATTTGTGGCGTTCAGCGGTTCAGGGATGAGCAACGGAGGGTTATGGGAAGTATGCCATGTGCTGAAATGTTGAGTATGAATGGGTTGTTTATGTGGTTGTGGGGTGTTCTATGGAGGCGCGGGATTTTGAGCGTTGGGAAAGTTGATATCGGAAGTGGTAAGGGAAAATGACACTTGGCTAAATTCCAAACTTGATCCAGTTCTTCTAGGAACTTCAATAACTTCTGCTCAAGTTGGGCAAAGCTTTCCTTGGAGATCTGAATACCCTAAGTAACCCTTGTTTGTTTACCCAAGTTCTCCTTTCTGATATTGTTCACATCTTCCATCGTAGCCTTGTTCTTGTTTCTGATAGGACATGGAGGGGGAGCAGATGGGGGGCCTTTGGATCTCGTAGAGTATTATGATGATACCAAAGTGCATGAACTAACCTTTGGGGAGGGGAATAAAAGTAATAGAAAAACAACAAGGTAATAAGTTAGTGCTGGTTATGAAAAGAAAACGTTGCAATATTTAAACACATTGTGCAAGAATATAAATCGTGTCCTAATTTGGGTGCCTTGTTGTGCCCGAGGTAGGCCTAGAGACAAATAATTTTGGAGAACATATAATGCTAAATATCTCATTTTATTGATAAAAATAAGACGAATCCCAAAAAGATATTAAATAAAGAAAAGTAAAATATCACTAGTTGCTATTAGCCTTATTACATTAAAAGCGAATAGAAAAGACTTCTAACTACTTGGTCCCAGAAGGACCTTCTTAAGGTTGAATGTTCTCGTTGATCAGATCCTCTAGCTCGCGTAGATTTTCTAGTAAAAATGCCTTTGCCAAGCATTCTCCTTCGCTTCCCTCAGCGTTTTGACAGTCGACGACTCTTTTCCTCACTTTCCCTTCCAGTTCCAGCAAGTTGTACTCCATGTATTCTAGCTTCTCACTAGCCGTGGTGACTCTTTCTTTCCATTTATTGATTTGGTTGCTCGATTTGAGTTTAGAAAACTACAAATGTTGTAGTGTTTGTGTTAATAAAAGAGCAAGTATTTATAGATTGAAATTAGGTAGGGAATAAGGCAAGGAAATAATCATATACAAATTAGAATCAATTAGTTGCAGAAATTCCCTTAATTAAGGAGTTCAAACTCAAACGGCAATGAGCAAAAGTATTGAAGGAAAGAGATCAAATAAGCATCTTGTGCAAAGTAGGGAATTAGGGGTTTAATTAAGGAAAGAAATTTTAAAATACACGGTCAAATAAATAAGATAAGAATCAGTCAGTACCTAGTAAATCAAGGAATCAGAGATTTGTAACTATTGGTTCATGAACAACCAAGTCAGAAGGGATAAGGAAATGATTTTACTTAAGAAGAATCAGTAGCAATCAATTTACCCCAAAAGAAAAAATCTTATTCGAACACCAGTTGGAAAACCTTTTGAAGAAAGATTTTAACACAAATAAAAAGGGTTGTCAAGCTAAACAGAGGGGTCTGTTATAGAAGAATTCATGCACAAAAGGATTCAAACCGAGTCCATTGGTTCATAGTAAGTTTGACAGAGTCCAAGGCTGAAATAGAACCCTAGTCCAAACACATAAGACCAAACTCGCCGAAAACCACAAATCCTAGGGTTTTCGACTTGAATCAAATGCAAAGAAGAGGGAGCAAGCAGAAATAGTAGGAGGTTTAATGCAAACAGAGTTAAGGAATTAAATCAAAATATAATTAGAGTAGAAGAAACAATAGAGGAAAATATGCTTAAGCAGTCACAACAAGAACATTTAATGAATCATGGTTGGAAAATGCAGTAGACAAATCATATCAGGTCATAGTGGAAGGCAAATAGTAGAACACAACATGTGAGACATAGCATAGAAACATGGTATAGAAATATAGCATGTGAAAATATACTAGAAAGAAGGACAAAAAAATTTCAGAAAATATGGTAGCCAATTTTCTCCTTTTAAAATAATTAAAATAATTAAAATAATTTTGAAAATAACTTAAAAGCACTGAATTGATTAATAATATATAAATATTAATCTAAAAATACTAGGAGTAAGTTTATAATTGTAAGATGCTAATAATCGCAATATAGGCTATAATTAACATTTTATGCAATTTTACCTTAAAAGTAACAGATAAATCTAAAAAAATATAAACAAAATCACTTTAATTATATTTTGGTATAAATATGAGAATAAAATACATTATTCACAAAATGATAATTTTTTGGGAATCATAATTGAATTTTACAGTATTAAAATAGATAATAAATTTGCGCTAACCTCTGGAATGGTGACAACGCTTCCGCCGTGATTTGGGAGGATATTAGTCTCTACTCTATTTACTGATACAGACATTTTGACCTGAAATCAAAGGAACTTGGACATGAAAAAGTGTGAAAGATAATATGTGTTTCTGCAATGAAACCATCAAGAAAATAATCACTATTATTTTTTGCTCCACAGTGGATGCCAAAATATTTACCATAAAAATGGTAACAACAGTTAAATTTTATAAATGTGAGTATAAAAATACGTGATCTATTCTCGAGCAAGTTGTCAGAGCAAATGATACTAAGAATATGAAGTTTAAGGATGAAGCTAAAAGATGCAGTGATCAAACCGAAGGGCCTGCTGCCCAGATGTAGGATTGGTCGATGGGGGACCTCAGAGTCGACATCAGGATCGCGCTCGAGCCATCGAGGGAAGTCGGGAATAGGATAATTGTTGAGATACGATAAAATAGGGCTCCTACGGCCGATATCAAGGAATATAATAAAGAACAAGTAAGAGAGTGACAGATATTATAGTGACCTCGAGCCAATGAGAACAAGCGAGTTTAAAAATAGAGAGAGAAAATATTGCACTTGTAGAGAAATAGAGAAAATAAGACCTCTACAAGGTGATGTGAGTTCCCTTTATATAGGAGGGAAACTCGGCTATTAGTACATGGCCATTAATTATAAAGTATGGAGATGGGACGGCTTGATGCGATGCCTCAGCATAGGCTCTGGACAGGTCGGCCCTGTCAGACTTAGCCGTGTGCCTTAGGAGCTTCCCCCTTTATCCTAGATTCGATCATCATCTTCTCTAAGTCTGGCCTCAACGAGCTCAGAGGGAGGGGATTAGGTCTTTGCTCAACGTCCTCGGGGCCTCGAGGCATTCTTCCGAAATGTCTCGATAGTGAGAAATTAAGTCTTCTAATTTTCGACGCATACAATAATCCTTTGGCCCCCTTTTCATTAGCTTCTTCAACACTTAGCCCTCTTCTGTTGAATCCTACTATAGTTTGGTTGTGGATCCTTCTTGGGAGCAGGTAAGGCCATTAATGGCTTGTATTAACATCTTTGAACCACATACCTTTTAAAATTGATAGTTTGAACTAGAGGTAATGGTATTATTTGCACGATCTCTTTCGAATGAGCATCTATGTAGGCTTCTTGTGTCTTGGATGCCTTGAATGCTTGAGCAAGAGATATGGGATTAGCCATTTTCACAACTATGTTAAGATGCTCCTTTTGTCCTCCTATGAAACAGCTGATTGTATTTTCCTGTGATAAGTTCGCCTTTGTAAGGCTCCTTTGAAATGATGTATGATGGTCCTTCGCTTTACCAGTTTGAAAAATCTTTTTCAATTCCTACATAGGATCATCATATTCTCCCCAAATTTTTCAGTCAAATCCATAGCATACTCAGGACACGTAGTTGGTTGAGTGTAACTCCTATAATTCATAAAGGCCTGATGCCACTCTATAACTTAACCTTCTAATAATACAGAAGCCACTAGAACTCTTTCCTCAGCTGGTACTCGATCGATTTCAAAAACATGCTCTGCTTTGAACTTCTATGATCTCAAATCATTTCCAAAAAATATGAGTATATTTTGAATACTGCCTACCATATGTTTGATTTACTTCCTCCTCAACATGATCCTTCTCAGATGAATACTTACTGTTAGATCTACATTTACATCCAATAGGACCAATTTTTTCATCTTCATTCTTTTGCATAGAGTTCAACATTTGTGCCATCAATTCACCTACTGCTTGGTCCAAGCCCTTCAAGTGAGCAACTTTACCAACCAAAGAGCTTACTGTTGAAATCAACTGATTCATCATTTCTCGGAGATAACCCAGTTCTGCTATTAAATTTTTAGTAGATTTACCCCTCCCCCCCCCCCCCCCCACATCATTTTTATATCCAAGAATCAATTGCTATGATATGAATGTTATTTAAATGCAGGGATTATGAGTAGTCCGAGATTTGAATATAGTCAACTAGGAGCTGAAACAGAGATAGCTCGAAGCTCGGCTTTGGTGATTAAGAAGACTGGAGGAAGAGAAAAGAGATAAAGGGAGAGATTGTTATACAAAGATATGTAATTCTTATTATATCTCCAAAATGTAATACGATCCCAATATGCAAGGAATTGAGTTGTAAAGAATTCTTTTTAACAACTTCTCAACCAACTCAACTAACTTTAACTAACTTGTGGCTCCTAACTAACTTCCGGAACTAACCACTAACTATCCTAACTGTCACTCTTCTTTATTAATACCAACTCACTTATATTAATTGCATGACAAATTACAATTTAACAACCATTATGTGTTTACTTTGACTGAATTTTTTCTACACAATTGAAGAAGCAATCCTCTACTCATACAAAATATTTTTCACTTTTCAATATTCAATCTAACACACAAAATGGATCACGTATTAAAATTTTAACCATGACATTGGAGAAAGAATTTTAGCTGAGCCGGCTCTGTGGTATCCAGAAATAATAAGTGTAACAACAATGATTTTTTTGGTAATCGCAAGTGAGGAATTACTGCAATTTATATGTATTACTGTTTTTATATACTTTAATAACTAATTTTTATTTGACAAATCTATATGCTTTACCTAATAAATTTCCGCAAAAGTTCTGTTTATCTAATTTAAGAAAAGGACAATCTCTTCCTATTCTCTAGGAAGACAGTTAGGCTGCATTTACAGGTTCATTTACTAATATGCCGTCGCTTAATAATTCAGATGTGAGTATTCAGTTGTATTGAATCCTTATTTTTAGTACCATAAAGGCCTTAATTTGTATTTCTAATTCCTATTCGCTCTTTCGGCAAATAGTATGATTGCTTTTAGTTTAATTTTTCTGTGGTTAAGATTGATAACTCCAATTGAAGAAAGCCTAAATTTGTAGTTAACGCTCCACATGATATGGTGCAAAATATTTCTTGGAATCTTTATCATTGTCTTGAATTAGTGAAAATTAATTTTCACCTAATGAAAGATAACATTCTACCTGCTTTAAAAGTTTCTGAAAAAACAAACGACTTACCAAGAGTTCTCTTGCCTGCGAATCTACTTGTTTGCGTTTTATTCTCAATTGAAGTTCCTATTTTGTTCTTTGACCTATAAACTAACGTATTTACTCTCATCAGAACTAAGTTTTAAACTTTTAATATAACTCCATCAGCTTTTTATAACTTTAAAATGACTCGACTGTTAGCACCAGAATGACGAATTGATATTTTTCACATTTCCATGTGGGTGATTAATTGTTGTTATATGAATTACTCTCTTTCCTCTCCCCTCACCCAATCTGTGCAATGACGAAGAAACTGAGAACTTGTCACATCTGCTCAGGAACAAATGTAAAGATGATAAAGGATATGATGGGTAGTGCCTTTTGAATATGTTCCCTAATAGCTGCACTCACACCACCAAGATTTAGCGAGCGTTTAGCAATAAATCCTAAATTTATTTTGAAAAATCTGATTTGGATGATGTTTGGTTTGGAGATGAAAATATGTTTGGACTAGGGGTGTGCATTCGAATCGGTTTATCGATTTATCGATTTGGATTTTGATTTCAAAATTTTCCTTATCGAGTTATTGATTTCGATTTCGATTCTGTCCTTTTCGATTTATCGTTTTATCGATAAACCGATAACATGCATATTTTTTAAATTTTTTATAAATTTTTTAAAAAGTTCTTTTCCCTTATTTTATAATACCATTTTATTTACCCTAAGTCCCTAGCACTATTATTTCCTCTACCACATTTAAGGAATGGTCATATTTAAAGCTCAAGTGAATAAAGTTCAAATTAATGGAAAATGAAATTAGCCGTGATGATATATTTTATTTTATTTTATACCGTTGCAGTGTTGGTGACATACATTTGATCCCTTACTTTAATTTCGTTTCATGTGCTTGTTGACCCAATATTTATGTTATAAATGACGCTCTTCTTATTTTAGCTTCTTTTTGTCCATATTAGTTAGGCGTGTTTGTAGCGATATATTTTTTGTATAATCCCGAAAATTTTCTTATCGGTGTATTCGATAACCGAATCGATAAGCCCCAAAAATCGATAAATCGAAATCGAAAAAATCGAAACCTTATTGAAACGATAACGATAAGCATATGTTCAAATCGATAATCAATAAATAATTATCGATAAGGATCAAAATCGAATCGATAAATCGAATGCACACCCCTAGTTTGGACATACATTTTCAAAACATATTATCCAACTTTATTTTGGGAAAACATGTATATAATTTCCAAGTTTTGGGATTTTTGCCCAAATTCAGCTCAATAGCTGATTTTGGGATTTGAAATTTGCGATTTGGGATTTGGCCAAAATATGAGCAAAATTTATGGTCAAACACGAGTTTTGAAAATAAATCTGAAATTTATTTTTGCCAAACGGGGCCTTAATCTTGGCAGAAATATACTTTAAAAGCAATTTCAACAAGTTTAATTTAACCCTACAGCTTTGTTTGTTTGGCATGAAGATCATCCATCTCTTAATCCTCGCTCTTCAAGCTTCATTAGAAAAGGAATATTGTTAAGTGGTAACTATAAAGTGATTTTTATTACTATTACAAATATGGGATAATCATGATTGTACTGGTAAAAGCCTTATACCAAAATCCTCTAGCATTTCAATAATGAAATAAGCTCGTAGGATGAAAAAATATGTGTGCTTCTCACTATGTTTTTGTTCTCATTCTTTCAGAGTTTTATTTTCAACAGACAAAATAATTTAAAATTTTATTACTTCAAATGCTTGATTTGCTAAGCTAAGATAGACAATAGAGGAGCGAAGTAATAGGTGTTTGCTATAATTTTCTTACCATATTTGATTTTTCTATTTGTTGAAGGAAAGGGCAATATAATTACCTTAATTGGATTTTACTTTTTGTAGAAAGAACTTATAATTTTCCTATACTTGGCTAGTCCTTTTTCTTGTAGAGAAAGATTTGGACTTTTATAAATTGAGGATCCTTCATTCTCATTCAGTAGCATCCACATTGTAGCCATGAGATTTGGGAGTAGTGTTTAGGGGGAGAACTTTTCGGGACAAGTGTTAGTATATCACTTGTATTTGCCTCTTTGTGAGGTTGTTCTCTTGATATTTTGTACTATTTTTTTATATAGTCGATTGCCAATTTTCGTTATGGACATAGGTCAGTTGACCGAACCACGTTAAATGTTTGTGTCTCTTTTGGTAGATTTCTCTTTTGTTGTCTGATTTATCGTCTTTCAAGGTTTGCTTTGCTTTGCTAGCTTCCGCATGACACCTGCTTATTTCGGTCCTAACAAGTGGTATCAGAGCGATGATCAGGACAGGTTCATCTTGGCGGGTTTAGTTCAAGCCGCAATATATTTGACGATAAACGTAATTTTTTTCTAACATAATTGACCAATGTGCTACGCACGTTGAGACAAACTTCGTGGTTGAGATTTGGAGATGCGACCTGTTGAAGGCTATGTGAAGACGGTGGATGAAGTTTATTTTGTCAGAAAATTCGGGCCAAGGGGAAGAATTGATAGGTGTTTGCCGTAATTTTCTTACCATATTTGGTTTTCCTAATTGGTGAAGGAAATGACAATATAATTACCTTAATTGGGTTTTAGTTTTGTAGAAGGAAATTATAATTCTCCTATACTTGGCTAGTCATTTTTCTTGTAGGAAAAGATTTGGACTTCTATAAATTGAGGATCCTTCCTTCTTATTCAGTAGCATCCACAATGTAACCATGGGATTTGAGAGTAGTGTTAACGGGGGAGAACTTTTCGGGACAATTGTTAGTATGTCACTTGTATTTGCCTCTTCGTGATGTTGTTCTCTCGATATTTTGTACTGTTTTTTATATAGTGGATTGCTCATCTCCGTTGTGGACATAGGTCAGTTGATCGAACCACGTTAAATATTTGTGTCTCTTTTGGTAAATTTCTCTTTTGTTGTCTGATTTATCATCATTCAAGGTTTGCTTTGATAGTTTCCACATGACACCTCCTTACTTCAAATGCTTGATGTGACAATAGAGGAGCGAAGTAGAGCGTCCTCCAAATAGAGTACAATGGTAATTCATAATAAAATAAAGGTAGAAGAAAGAAGGAGCTAAGCTTTGCTTATAGAGTGTGTAAATATAGAGCAAAAATAGTGAGTGAGAGCTCTGATGAGATAGTGTAAAATAATTGTTCTATTTTCAGATCAGCAGGTATGACAGAGATCAAAAGGGAGAATATATGTTAGTCAAATAGTGGGCTTTTATCTTTAATTCCATGAAGTTCTAGTTTTAACACAGGAAAAACTATCCCTAGATTGTTATGAAATCTTGAAACCTATACAAACACCTTTATTCAATATGTAACAATCATTCGACTGCACAACAATGCTCTTCTTACTTATATGCATTTGTTTAAAAATGCTTCTAGAATAGTTGTTTTCAAGTGATCATTAGGCTTCCTCTCTTTCCGTTTGATTCACCGCAACTCCTGTATAACGTAGATGACCTAAAGATAGCACCATTGGTCTGTATTTTCTCATTTGATATGCATAGTAATGATTTATGCAGGTTCTTTTGACATGCAGCTATTTTCCGTTCAATCGGGAACTACCACTGACGATTCTGCTGCATCTTCAAGTAATAGCAGCCAAAAATAAAATTGTACAATTTAAAACTACCATTGCGGAAGTGAATATCAGAGAGCACCTACTAGACAAGTTCAAAATTTATATACAAAAATCACTACTCAGAACACTATATAAACCACATGATACATTTGTTATCTTATCTTATAAAAACATATTGTCTTAAACTTGGCAAAATCTTCAACATCATCTACTATTGGCGAGGGAAGTAAAGAAAGGTATAATCCATCACTTCTGAAGAAGCAGATTGCAGCCCATCGACACAAGATGCAAACCCAAGCAACAAACCGAATGTACAATTAGCAAGTCCTCCGCAAAAAATAATGAATGTTATTAACAGACAAGAGGGGTTGCTCTGATAGTAAGCAACCCCCACTTCCAACCGAGAGGTTGTGAGTTCGAGTCTCCCCAAGAGCAAGGTGGAAGTTCTTGGAGGGAAGGATGTCGGGGGTCTATTTGGAAACAGCCTCTCTACCCAAGGGTAGGGGTAAGGTCTGCGTACATACTACCTTCCTAAGACCTCACTAAGTGGGATTATACTGGGTTGTTGTTGTTGTTGTATCATAATTGATAGTCCATACTTTTTTCTTTAACAGATTTTAACTAAGTTACTTTGAGTTTAAGAACAAAATCAGAGAACATGCACCTAATAAAAAACCACAAACGCAAACAATAAGTTCATATATAATAAAAGTTTTCCCAGGTAAAAGATGAACAACAATTAATGCTTAAAATTTTCAAAACATTTAACTTTTCTGAACAATTTCGAAATTTTGGAACAATTCAAAATAAAATATATGTCCAATCTGTTTTCAATTCTTAGTTCAAGTTACATATTCTCAACTACTCTTTTACACTAACTCTCAATTTGTTATTTATACAGTTGTTTCATCAGATTTGAAGTGCAACAAAGGTCACCTAAATGTTTTTTGATAGCCTACAACAGTTGTAATACTTGCACTCAAAGTTGATTTTTGCGGTGGTGTTTACAGCAGTACAATCTTCCACGTATAAATAATTATACAGATTTTCATGAACTGTTTACTGTACTATAATGTTTCACATTATATATAAATAACCACGCAAATCGACTCTTTCAATATTCTGGTAAATCCATGTAGCTCACAATATAAATTCATTTATGTTTTTCTTAATACCTCCAAAATTCCAAAGCATTTGATCATAACTCTAATCCAACGGTGAAACCATAGCCGCATACCTATACAAAATAATACCCAAGCTTAGCTTAACAACAACAACAGCAACAACTACCCAGTATATTCCCACCAGGTGTGGTCTGGGGAGGGTAATATGTAGACGAGCCTTACCCCTACCCGAAAGGGCAGAGAGGTTGTTTCCAATCGACCCTCGGCGCATAGGATAAAAAGAAAAGCAACATTAAAACAAAAACAAAAACAAAATTAGAAACAAAAACAAAACAAAACAAAACAATAAAGCTTAGCTTAGTACTAATAATATAGTTACTCTTATAAAGAAAAATTTACAATCAAAATCTAAAATGAAAAAACCTATCCACGTACATTGATAAGGTAATATAATATATATAAAAAAGGATATAACATTGTTCACGTTGGGCTCGGGCTTTGTCCGGGGTAACCCTACTAGTAAATATAGAAATAGGAGCTTCTGAACCCTTATTCAGAGAAAACATATTCCCCAAATTAGCCTACAGAACATTAAACTCATGAGTGAGCTCCTTCCCAGGAGCTGGTCTTTTTGAATGCATTACATATATGGTATTCAACTATTCTTTTAATTCTTACATAGCTATGACGCTATCTTGGCATGTTATTGGAAAAGCATGTCGATAGCTTTGTTGATTCTGAGAATATCTATTACTTTTGTCATGGAAAAACTAATATACATTTTACATTCAAATATTTTTGGTCATCGACTTATGATATAGTTGATAAAGGAAAACTGGTAATTTATAGTTGAATCAATAAGCAAGATTTCTTAGTGAAAAATCTTTTCTGCAAAATCTTTCTCTACCGTAGTTAGAAGTAAAGTACCTCATGACTCTCGAATGCTTACTAATCGGCCTCTTTTTTGGAATGAAGTGAATACTAGTACATTCTCACATGTAAGGTATATTGTTCGTCAAATTTGTTCATCCATTTTACATTTTTGTTGAGTCATAAATGTGATGTTCACTAATCGAGTAAAAATTATTAACTGTCATGGTGCGTGAAAGGTTGAAATAGGTTTGAGCTTTTACATAGAAATTTGAAGTTTATTTGAACCAGTGATTGGTAATTGGCATTTTAAAGTTTTATGTGAACTACTTATTGGCTTAAGGATATGAGGCGACAGTCAAATGAAAGTAGTTGAGACTCAGAAAGGAGTTGTAACACAACAATTGATCAAATCTCTACGATAATAGTCATTTTTGAATTACTTCAATCACTTCTAAGTCAGTTGTGATATTTGTAGAAGCCACACTAATCAAGCAAGTTTGCTTTGCAAGCACCACACTGAACTTTAGGAGAACTGTTTAACTATATGTTCATATATCTAAAGGATTTTCATGATATTTAGACTTCTTAATTGGGTTTTGATGTTTCTATGGTTACATAGAAGAGGTACACACCTATTCTCTGCTCTTTGCATTTCCTTTTTTTCGATCATTATTTTTTTAAAATAATTCAATCTAATAAAAACTCATGAATCATAAACTATAATGGAAAAAACTTGCCTTGAGTAAAATAATACTATATCTTTGTAGAAACGTCGATACCATGATTTGCTTGTGTCGTTGGAAAGAAAATTTCTGGAGTCGCAATATATACAAAAGAAAGGTCCAGATTCTTTGTGAATTTATATATATGCTTTTGAATTTACTTATGGTATTATGATATTATACTTTTCACAGTTTTGCGCGTCTTGAATAAAAAAACATATCTCTATGTAGACACATCGAAATCATGATCCACTTATGCCATTCGAAAAAGGACATCTAGAACTACAATATCCTAAATTCGGATCTAGAATATTTTTATATTTAAACAGATTATTTTATGAACTGGGTTCTCAATTTCTGTCATTATACTTTTTTCAGCTTTGCATGACCATACTAAAAAAGATATATCTCTTTGCAGAAAGGCGAAACCATGGTCCGCTGTGCCAATAAAAAGGGACTTGTGGAACTACAGTATATAAAAATTATTGTCTAGATTCTTTGTAAATTTATACAAATATGCTTTTTAATTCAGTTATGAATTTATGGTACTCAACTTTTTACGTCTTTATACATTATGACTAAACAAATCACATGTATCTAAATGCATGTCGAATAGACAATCTACTTAATTCTTTGGAAAGTGAACTTGTAGAACTGCAATAGATACAATAATCAAGACCAAATTATTTGTATATTTATAAACACATTCCTCTTAACTCAGCTATGAATTTATGTTATTATGCTCTTCACATCTTTTTGAGCCTTGGCTAAAATAATTAAATCTCTGTACAGGTATATCAAAACTACGATTCGCTTGTGCCATTGGAAAAGAATTCTGGAACTACAATATATACAAAACTTAGGTCCAGATCCTTTGTAGATTTGTCTTCTTTCTTCAGTAATATCTGTCTTTCTTGATGTGCAATGTTTTGTGATTGTTTTGTACATACTGTGAGTGAACTACAATTTATACTTTAGTAGTATCGCAATGGTTAGCATATCAGTGTCTTTTAATTCCATTCCTCAACGATTTTTGGACATCGTTGCTGAAGTGCCATTTTTTTGGTTAAGTTCAATACAACAATTATGAAGGTGAATTTTGTACATTTTTCTTAAATAGCCAAAGTACGTCAATCAGATTCACAAGTAGTAAATATTATTCTATATTTCTTTTTTGCAGGTTAAATATAAATGTGTGAAGATACTCTTTAGTTAATACCATGCCTCAGTATGAGTCATAGAGAAAGAGTTTGGGTGCCAATTTAAGTGGTTGGTGAATGAAGTACTATTAGGTTGGTGTACTCAATATTTTATAAAACCATCAAACTTGTATTTCTATTAATTATATTCTTTTTACCATTTTCATAGAGGTGCACGCAAGTTGGCGATACACTACTAATTCTTGAGCAGTTTCAAATACATTATATTTTTTATGTACTTTAACTCAAACATTGTCATTCCTCTTGCCTTAATTATTCATCTGCATATTCTAGATTCATTAGGTCCACTATACCCGTTACCTCAAAGGCGGGTGCAACCTTATATAACCGAGTAATGTGCACTCATAAAGTTTAAATTCATATTTCGATCGTGCCTTATCTAAGGCTAATCTTGCTTGCATGTCAAGATGGTTTGTGACACTAATGCAAGTCCCTATTCAATGGGCATACTTCGATCTTGTTGTTCCATCTGAGAATTTCTTTTGTGACTGATTCTTTCTCAAATTACAATATGCTCCACTGTCAAGAAAATCGTGATGGCTGATAAAGTTCACGATAAATATCGTCAATGTCAAAAGTACGGAAGAAACAAGAAGTACTCCTTTTTACCGTGAAAATGGTAACAACAATTAAATTTGTAAATGGGATTCTAATAATACGTGATCTATTCCTGAGCTAGTTGTTAGAAAAGTTGATGCGAAACATTCTAAGTGTGGTGATAAAATATGAGCTAAGATGAAGCAATAAACAGAACGAGGGGCCTATTGCCCGAGCGTGGAGCATATTAATGGGGTCCTAGAGGCCGAGGCTTACGCCGAGATCGACTTATCAGGGATAGTCAGGTAAGGGATAACATGCAAAAATACGATTAAGTGAGGCTCTTAATGGCCATTGCATAACTACACGGGCAAAGAACAAGTATGAAAGTAATAAAAATAAATGCGAAATGACCTCGGGCCTATGAGAACAAATGACTTAGATGAAAAGAGAGAGAGAGAGAGAGAGAGAGAGAGAGAGAGAGAGAGAGAGAGAGAGAGAGAGAGATTATTGCTTTTGTGGAGAAATTGAGCAACATCAGGCGTTTGCAAGGAAGGGCGAGCCCCCTTTATATAGGAGAGGGGTCTCGGCTACAAGTATGTGGGTATTAAGTACAAAGTACGGTGATGGGATGGCTTAACATGATGCTACTACATAGGCTCTAGATAGGCCGGGTCTGTTGGACATAGTTACATGTCTAGAGGTCTTCCTTATCTTGTCCTATCTTTGTTCTTTGTTTCCTCTAAGTCGAGCCTCGACGAGTTTCTAGGTCGAGAACTCGGTCGTAGCCTCCTACCCTCAATGTCCCGAGGCATGCTTCAAGAATGTCTCAACATCGAGAAATTAAATCTTCTGATTTCACTGCGTACAGATAGTCTCTGCATTTCCCATACCGAAGAAAAAATGGGAAATGATTTTGACACTTGACTCTTCGAGCTTCCTTCAGCGACACCATGTCGATGATGCGACCCCTTCTCGGACCCTCTTTTTCTCGCAAAATTGGATTTATGATATTTGGGAGGACAATTCATTCCCTTTTGAAAATTTGGTTTGAATTGAAGAGTCACCACCTAATGATTTAGGTAGATTAGGACACTAAGAAGGGTTTCATTTGAGTAACCAGAGATTGGGTAAGGGCTTGAAATTATCCCAAGGGGAAACAATTATTGTAAATTTAGGAACAAATAACACGTAGGCAAGTAAAAACTTCAAATAAGAGGGAAATTTTACGTAGTGGTTACAAATTAACAAAGTTGGAAAGAGCTAAAGAAAGTTGATTTTTCTTTAAAAATATAGTTTGAAAACAAAGAAACAAAGGGAAGGAGGGTTCTTAGGTTTATTAATAATATGGATAACCCCACACAACATCCGGTAATCACTCCTGAGTGAGGGGATACACGTGGTGTTATCGAATGTTCATCATATTTATATCTACCCTTTTCCACCCCGTTAAGGTGTTAATGCGCGAAACGGTCTTGTTTACTTCTTACATGCTATTACCCGTCCCAATATTATCAATCCCGAAGGTATTTAAGACTACTAATCCTAAAAGGGAGGGATTTTAGGTTTATTTGTAGTTTGAAATTTAAAATTCTAAGGTGACATACAAAACATGCATAGCAAGTTGGGGGAAGAGCACAGAACAAATAAAAAGGCTCAGATATACCTCCTTAAATCAAATAAGCACATAGTTAGCATGAAATACACATACTGTTTATGGTCTGATTAAGAACTTATAGGTTGAGGTAGACTGATTTATTACATAATTCAGATAAGAAACCTGAATCACGTCATCCTTCTGGATGTTATTCAGATTAAGTTTTAAACTTTTATCCTAAGGCTTGCTTAAGTGCCGGTAAAGGCATGATATCTATTAAATTCAGGAAGCCATGAAATTAACTGAGTATGCATTGGTCAATAAGAGTTTTCAGATTATTAAAGAGGGCAAGTTTTACGAAAGTTATAGTTCTGCAAATTATGACACATTGTTACTATTAGTTTTATGTGCGAATGAAGCGATTCAGATTTGATTAATAGTTCCAATAGACATGTTATCTATGCGTTGCTGATTTTAAACCTTTTATAGACATGGTAAAAAATACAGAAGCCTTATAGACATGATATCTAAATGTTGAGTTTCATTTAAGACTTATGCACATGATATCTAACTGCATAAATTGTTTAAACCAATAGACATGGTATCTATGTGAGAAATGCAGAATTTAGAAATACCTATAGGTAGGATATCTATGTGGAAATGCAAAATTTAGAAAAACCTATAGGGAGGATATCTATGTTGGAAATGCATAATATAGAAATACCTATAGGCATCATATCTATGTGAGAAATGCAGAATTTTAAATACCTATAGGCAGGATATCTATGTGAGAAATGCAAAATTTAGAAATACCTATAGGCAGAATATCTATGTGAGAAATGCAAAATTTAGAAATACCTATAGGCATCATATCTATCATTTGCATACATAGCTATCCCTCATTTTCACTATCCATCCCCAAGAGTTCAATTACAAACTATTACAGCCTAGAATAAAGTAAAAAAGAATACATCAGAAATTAAAAGTACAACCAAGGGATCGAGTTTAATTTATGGAAAATAATTTACATGTTTCCATGTCTCAAACCACAGCTCAAACACATAGGGGGACAGGGGTTTCGGGATTCATAATTAAACAGGCGAAGAGAAACCAGCACGCTAAAGTAAGAGTAGAATTAGTATGTAGACATGAATACAAAGTAGTAAATAAATACATTGTTGTGGTACTGAAGCTTGAATTAGGACATACCGGTTTCAAAGAAACAAATAGATACAAAGTAGTAGGTTTTGTAAACAGGCCACAGTGCAGACAAGAGGGCAGAATAATTATTGCGTATGAGTGCAAGTTTAGAAAGATTATGAGTGATGGTGTGCCTGTGCCAATGAAAGAGTCAAGTATTTATAGTGTGAGAAACGGGCAAAAAATAAAGTAAGGACTGTAGTTAAGAAATAATTAGGGAAATATGTAACCATTAAATCAAATCAATATCAAAGACTTCCTTTAATTAAGGAATTAAATCAAACGGTAGCATGCAGGTGTTAAATACGGAAAGAAATCACATAGGGCTTAACATGATCGATAAGGAAATATTTCTAGTATAGGTATATAGTAGGTAATATGGGCTAGGTTCATTAGACCTTAATCAAGGAAAGGTCTGTAAGAATCCCATACCAATGTAATCAAGGTAAGGGGATCAATTCAACTTAAGCAGAAAGGTAGGGGTTGAAAGTTCGAAGGAAAGTATTCCAACAAGTCCAAACAATATGGAAAATCACTATAACAAGGAAAGAATCAATTACAAGAGTGCAATCAAAATCACACGAAGTGATTTGAAATCAGTCCCCAACAAAAGGCTATTTTGAAAGGGAATTTTACCATATAAATGAGCGCATAGCATCATCCATGCAAGGCCGAACTCATAATCACATGACAGTCACATAGATAAAATTCACCATCTTAGTGATAGAGAAAGAGGAGAGTTATCAGAAGCATGCAAAAGGTCAAGTAGAAAGTTATCTGAAAACTATAATGCAGTTCTAATGAGAGCAGGAGATCAAAGACCACATAAAGCACAATAGTTAAAGCAGAGCTTTCGAAACATAATCGAGCAGCAGATGAAGCAACTTCAGAAACCCAAATAGGTCCAAAGACGCTAGGGTTTTAAAACAAAACAAGTTCAGAGATGAGAAACAAACAAATCGCGTAACAAATAGCACCAAAACTTGGATGAACCCCCAAATTCTAGGTTTTACCGTTAATCAATTGTGGAGACAAAAATAAGAAAATTATGAAGAAATAATAATGAAATAAGTTCAGAAAATATCATAAAGAAACTGAGGCCTTTAACATGCACTTCATAGTAAAAGAACAAACATGCATACAGTAGAAGAACTCATAAGTACATGGTAGAAGAAACACATAAGAATCACAGTAGAACAAACACATAAGATTCATAGTAGAAGAAACACATAAGAATTATAGTCTAACATGTTTAAAGATCAGAAAACCCTAAATTGGAAAACACGAAGGTTTTGAAAGCCAAGATTTTCTGAAAGAATCTTTTTGAGAAAACGTTTGAAAGCTTAAGGAAATCATTGATCTGGAACAGATCTAGAGAGATCATAAAAACCTCAAAAGCTAGGGTTTTTAGAGGAACCCAAACGGTGAGAAAGACTTGGATCTAAGCATGAGGAGTCGAGGCTAGGCTTGAAACAAGCATGGCTTGCCGGAGCAGGGTGGAGATGGCCGTGGAACTTGAATCAACAAAAATCTGGACCTATTTCTTCATGGTCAAGTCCTGAGACTTCAGTAACCAAGCGTAAGGGGCCGTAAAAGACTGGTGGGTGGTGAAACCACCATAGATTTAGGTCGGAAGGTGGCCGGAGAAGATGAAGGGAACTTATTGGAGAGTATGGGAGGGAGAATATTCTAGAGAGAACCAGAGATAGAGAGATAGAGGCGAGTGAGGAAATGATAGGGTATTGGGCGGTCGTTTGGTTTAATTTAGGCACGTTAAATAGGGACTGTTGATCTGAATGATTAAGTGTCCAGATTGCATGAGGTAGGTGGGTCGGGTGGGGTAATTGGGCCTGGGTAGGGTTATGTGGTAGGAATTGGGCTGGGTATTGGATTTAATTAGGGGTTCAAATCTGGCCAAAATCAAAACGAATTGGGCTAACATTTAAATAGCCACTTTTTCCTTGTGTAATTTTATAAAAAATAGTAAAATTATTTTTGAAAATAAATTGAAAATGCTAAAATAATTTATAAGATATAATTATCAGTTTACAATTAGGGAATATCATTTTATAAATACAAGACGACTTTAAACCTAAAAAGGCCTAATATTGCAATTATGCATTTTTATCCTTAAAATACCAAATAAATTTGTAAGAAATGTGTAAAAATTATCTTAACTATATTTTAATATAAACATGAGAATCCAATAAATAATTACCAAAAAATAATTTTGTGAGACAATTATTAGGTTTCCTTCATATTAAAATAGAGCACTAAATTGGCTTTAAAATCTTTGAAAAATTAAGGAAAAATAATAGGACCTTGAAACATATTTGTTTGAATATACATGCTATTTGGAAGGTATTTTGTATATATAAAAAAATAGGAGAAAATTTGGTATCAATAAATTCCCCTCTTTACCCGGAATTGATGAAAGAGTTGTCGGGTAAAGATATAATGACCAATTTTGACCGGACGAAGTGGATTGAAAAGGTTGGTCGTGCTCTGGCTCCTAACCTGCCTACATATTTATATATTTACAAGAATCATGTCATATGTAGTTCAGGACCCGTCGGTGGAGTATGCCGATGGAGACTTTTCAAGAGCGGGCACAATATTCCGGCTGAGATGAATGGTTATGGTCTAATAGGGATGTGGGAATTGGAGCGGGATTCCTCCTGCCGATAAAGCCGTTGCTCGTCGGTTTACCTACTAATAAGCAATACAAGGGTATATTATGCGAAAATTTAAACATGATGCAAGTTCCCATAGGACCATGAATGTTTTCTTTGGACGGTTAGGATGACGTCCTCATACCATGACGTCCTGGGCCATGGAGCGTATGATAAAGGATTCACAGGCCATGAAATGATACTCTCGCACTATGAAAATGGTGCCTACGAACTATGATGCCTTTGAATAATTATATGTAAAAGATTAAAAAGGGATCCTCAGGCCATCACATGGTGTTCTCGGGCTATGAAGATGGTGCCTCCAAACAATGACGCATTTGGACAATTTGGCGATTTTTCAGCCCGTGAGATGTAGTGTTTTGGCAATCTTTCAACCCATGAAATACAAAATGTAGTGATCTTTCACCCACCCAAGAATGGAAACAAGGTGGCAAGCATTTAGCCATGCAAATGGAGCTACATCTTAACCTCGGAATGAAGAACGGTAGCCTTATTCAGTACAAGAAATGCATATGGAGGTAGAGCTTAACCTTGGAAGGAAAAATGGTAGCCTTGTGCAATGCAAGAAATGCAGATGGAGGTAGAGTTTAACCTTAAAAGGAAAATTGGTAGCCTTGTACAATGCAAGAAATGCATATGGAGGTAGAGACTAACCTCAGAATACAGAATAGTAGCCTTGTGCACTGCGAGAAATGCAGAGGGAGGCAGAGCTTAACCTCGAAAGGCAGAATAGTAGCCTTATGGAAAGTGATAAATGCAGATGGAGACAGAGTTTACTCTCAAAAGGTAGAATGGTAGCCTTATACAGGAAGTAAAGGGCAAATAGAATTTTCTTAGCTGATGGCAGATTGCGATATTGCGACTGTTGGGGATAATGTGTCTGCTGGGGTTACTGCATGCGAATAGCAGCTTTGAGTAAGTGCAATGGGTCTGAGAGTTGCATTTCTGAGCAATGAGAATCTCATTAGTGTATAGTATATTTGATGATTTTGTAACTCAATTGCATCCATCCAAAGAATAACTGTGAGTTTTTTAAAGGGGGGAGGTTAGTTCATATCCCCAATGGCTCTGCTTGATCTGGTGAAACTGTATGTATTATTGGGGTAGCATTGCTAAACAAAGAAATTTGGTAACAGGCATGCATGATTTAGTAAAAATACAACAAAATACATATTCGAGAATAGTTTCCTTTAGATGAACCGACGACTGCGATGTGGTTTAGGGCATTGCAACTTTTCTCGCCACGGAATTTTTGAGGGTCCTCCTTAAATTTATGCCCTAGTTTACTGGGTTGACACTTCTGATGGCTGCTTACAATGACTGGCTGAAATCACTTCCCCCTCAAAATTCTGCCGCAGTTTCCAATTACGAGGGGAAATGAAAATTTTGTTGACTTCTGACCGAACCCATAGAGCTGCCTACATATCCCCTCTTAAATAAGAATTAAGTTAGGCGTAGTTCAAATTACATCATGAAAGCATAAAATTTACACATAGTATCGCTTGGCTGCATCTGAATTCATTAGTTTTTGCCAAACTTCTCCATCCATTTCTACAGGTATGAGGGTTCCTCCTGTCAGGACCCAGTGTACCATCTATGAACCCTGCCAATTGGGGGAGAATTTCCCTTTGGCTTCATATTGATTCGGAAAAATTTTCTTTAACACTAGCTGCTCCGGTGTGAATTGTCTTAGCTTGACTCTTTTGTTGAAGGCTCTGGCCATTTTGTTCTGATAACGATGACCATTGAAAACTAAGTTCATTCATTTTCCATCTATAAGAGCCAGCTACTCGTATCGACTCTTCACCCACTCTGGATCGTCAAGTTTTGCTTCCTGTATAATTCTTAAGGAGGGAATTTCCACCTCGGGGGGAATGAGTACTTATGTACTATAAACAAGTATATAGGGAGTTGCCCTAGTTGATGTGCAGATTATGGTGCGATACCCCAATAAAGAAAACAATAGTTTCTCGTGCCACTATTTATGCTTCTCTATCATTTTCCTCAATTTCCTCTTGATATTCTTGCGGGCGACTTCTACGGCTCCGTTCATCTGAGATCTTTAGGCTATTGAATTCTTGTGTTTGATCTTGAAGGTTTCACACATGGATATTATCAGGTCATAGTTGATATTAGAATCATTATAGTAATGATTGATTCTGGAATCCCAAATCGACAAACGATGCGGTTGCGGGCAAATTCTTCCATGACTTTCTTAGTCATTGCTCTGTACGATGCTACTTCAACCCATTTGGCGAAATAGTCGATTAATATTTAGATAAACATACGCCCATTTGATGCGACAGGTTCGATAACATCCATCCCCGTGCAGCGAACGGCCACGGCAAGCTTGTTGCATTGAGCTCATTTGGAGGTACCTTTATCATGTCTGTATATATCTGACAGCGGTGGCACTTTCAGACATGTTGGATGCAGTCTGTTTCCATAGTTTTCTAAAATTAACCATCCCAGAGTATCATTTTGTCTGAGAAAAAACCGTTCATATGTGGACCGTAGTATCAGTTTAGATGCTTCCTTTGCGTCGACAAACCATAGTAATCCCAGGTCCGGACTCCACCTATGCAGGACTCCTCTGTTGTTAAAGAGGTTGTTAGACAACCTCCAAAGTGTGCACTTTTGAGTAGTATTTGCATGTTCTGGGTATTCTCTTTTTACCAAATATTCCTTGATACCATGAAACCAAGGTTTTCCATTTGCTTCTTCTTCAACATGAGCACAGTAAGCTGGCGGATCGTAGATCTTCACCTGGATGGAATCAATGCATTTCCTCTCGGGATGTTGTATCATGGATGATAAGATAGCCATTGTATCGGAAAACTCATCGTAGACTCTGGGAACATCGTGGAACTCTTTCTTCATGAACCTCTTTCTCAACTCCTATACATGATGCAGATATGGGAGTATCTTGGAGTTTTGGTTGCACATTCTTCTTTGACCTAATGTATAAGTAGGTCTGAATATCAGATTACTAGTAAATCTTGAATGTTCGTGTCAATATTCATCTTGAGCCATAAGATTCTGACTTCGTACTCAGCCATATTATTGGTGCACGGTAATGTGAGTTTGGTAGATACCAGATAATGTTGACCGGTTTCTGATACTAGGACTACTCTTATGCCAACCCCTTTGAAATTTTATGCTCCATTGAAAAACATTCTTCAACCATCATAGGATTCTACGATATCTTCTCCTATGAATGCTACCTCTTCGTCAGGAATATACATTTTCAGGGGTTCGTATTCTCCATCCACTGGATTTTAGCAAGGTGATCTGCTAGTGCCTGTCCTTTGATTGCTTTCTGAGTCACGTATACAATGTCCAATTCACTCAATAGGATTTTCCACTTGGCTAGATTGTCAGTGGGCATGGGATTCTGAAAGATATACTTCATGGGATCCATCCTTGATATGAGATATGTGGTATAGGCACAGAAGTAGTGCCTCTGATTGTGGTCTCCCTAATTCAAAGCATAACAGGTGCGCTCTAACAGTGATTACCGGGCCTCATACGGGTTGACTTCTTACTGAGGTAGTAGATGGCCTGCTCCTTCCTCCCTTTATCATGTTGCCGCAAAACAATCGAACGCTTCATTCGATACTACGAGGTAGAGTGACAGAGGTCTACCTGGATCGGGCGGGACCAAAACTGGTGGTGTTGACAAGTACTCCTTGATTTTGTCGAAGGCCTTTGGGCAGTCATCTGTCCATTTGGTAACGGCATCCTTTTTCAACATCTTAAAAATTGGCTCACAGATGACAATAGATTGTGCTATGAACCGGCTGATGTAGTTGAGTCTTCCCAAGAAACTCATTTCGTCCTTGTTCTTTGGAGGTGGCAATTCTTGAATAGCCTTGAACTTTGGTGGATCCAGTTTTATTGTTCAGAGACCTATAATTAACCCAAGTAGCTTTCCTGCAAGAACCCGAAATGTGCATTTTGTGGGATTCAGTTTTAGGTTGAACCTTCTTAGTCTATTAAAGAACTTCCTCAAATCTTCCATGTGATTAGTGGATTTCTTGGACTTGATGATGGCATCATCTACATATACCTCAATCTCTTTGTGTATCATATCATGGAAAACGGTAGTCATGGCACTCATGTAGGTGGCCCCATAATTCTTTATCCCAAATGACATCATCTCATAACAATACATTTACCATGGCATAATGAAAGTCATTTGCTTAACATCTTCTTCATTCATCTAGATCTGATGATATCCAATGAAATAATCTACAAATTATTGCAACTTGTTCTTGGCGCAATAGTCAATCAGGATGTGTATGTTAGGCAAGGGGAAGTCATCTTTTGGACTGGCCCGATTGAGATCCCGGTAGTCGACGTAGACTTTGATCTTACCATCCTTCTTCGGCACTGGCACAATATTGGCTAACCATGTTGGATATTCTACTACCCTGAGAACCTTAGCTTTAACCTGCTTAGTGACTTCCTACTTTATTTTTAGACTCATATGAAGCTTGAAGTTTCTAAGCTTCTGCTTTACTGGTGTACATGTCGGATCAGCAGGCAATTTTTGTGCCACAATGGATGTACTTAGACCAGTCATGTCATCATATGACAAGGCGAATATGTCCTCATATTCCCTTAGGAATTTTGTGTACTCTTCCTTTTCTGACGGTGACAAGTGAATGTCTGTTCGTGCTTCTTTGATATTTTCTGCATCTCCCAGGTTAACAATCTCAGTGTCGTCCAGGTTGGACTTAGGTATCTTCTAAAAATCCTCAACCTCTTTTACAATCTCTTCCGGTATATCATCTTTCTCTGAATCTATGTCCGTTTGCTGCGTTATGTCGTTACATGTCACAGTCGTTGGTTCATCAAGATAAGTAATTGTAATGATGTATAAGTAAAGTAATGAGAGAAAATAATAGTAATAAGCATTGATTCATAAGAAAAGTCAAAATGCTTTGATAATTTGCGTAATTGTTTTGAACATGGAAGAACTTATTGCAAGATTTAAAATTCAAAAGGAAAGTCAACAAGTAAAAATAAAGATAGTGCATGATGTTTGTTCATCCTTGCTACCTCGAGGCTCATCGGGCTCTTATGCTTTTGATGGTCCAATTGTTGAGGCAGAATCCTCTGATTATGGCCTGTTTGAAAGGTCCTTCCTCTCCTTCATCCTCGAGAATGACACAACAATAAATATAATCGTCTTCTAAGAACAAATTCCTTACTGTTGCCAGTGCTTCATTTTCTTCTGGCCCATAAAAAACATCGACTGGCTAGAAAGTCAGCTCCAAATGTGGTAGTGGTGGGTCCAGTGTATAGTAAGGATCGCGCCTTAGTGGAAACAAGTTGTTTAACTCCTCCCAATTGTACTCATATCCCAGACCAAAAGTGGTGCCATTTTTCTTTAGTTTTATGGGCTTAACGATTCCTTGGAGATCCTTGTCTAGCCCTCTACCAGGTTCATACCCACACTCATTTATTATGTTCTTGATCTTGTTATCCTACCATTTGTCCATGTCAACGGTGTTTACTTGCATGATTTGGTGATAGGTCTCCCCGCCTATCTTTCTTCTACATCCAATTGATAGGATGGCATGGGGTTGCTACCGTCGTAGTGAATGATCACCTATTGGTGGTTCCACTCAAACTTCACTTCCTAATGTGGTATTGATGTTATGACCCCACCGACATGAATCCACGATCATCCCAACAAGAAATTGAAAGATGTCGGCACTTCTATCACTTGAAAATCAACATCAAAACCAAGTAAGACCCATTTGCAAACACATGTTGATTTACCCAATGCTGGATCTTTGGGAACCGTCAAAATATTTGAAGTTGATGGCCCCGTCCTTGATCTTATTCATCCCTATTCCTAATGTTTTGAATGTTACCAATAGACGAATGTTGAGGCTGGACCATCCATCAATCAGGATTCTGGTGATAAAATAATCTTCGCATTGCACGGTGATGTGCAATGCCTTATTGTGACTCAACCCTTCTGGTGGCAGTTCATCTTCATGAAAAGTGATCTCGTGACTTTCCAATACCTGCCCTACCATGTTTGACATCTCTCCTCCGGTGATGTTTCTTGGTACATATGCCTCACTCAGCACCTTTAACAAGGCATTCTTTTGTCCATCGGAACTTTGTAGCAAAGCTAGGATAGAAATTTGTACCGGTGTCTTGTTCAGCTGGTCAATGACCGAGTATTCCTTGGCTTGTATCTTTCTCCAAAGATCATCGGGCCCACATTAAGTGATTGTTGGCAAACCAGATGCTTGCTTAATCAACTAAATGTTTCAGGGTATAAACCCTATCGGTTCTTGCAATACCCTGTACCACAATGACTTCCCCGAACTTGACCTTCCCTTTTCTTCTTGCCTCGGCTGTGTAGTCCAAGGGTGTGAAATTTGTATGGAATGGTGTTACGGCTGACATTGCTACTGGAATCAGCACCTTTACTCTAAAGAGAACATGTATTTTGGAAGGTAAAAACGCAGCTTCAAACGGTACAAGTGTGTTTGCTGGAGACCCAAACTCAACCTCAATCGGTGCTGGCAACCTTGCTGAGGATGGTGCTTCAAATTCAAGTGTCATGGACATATTTACCTCAGCATCCCCAAAAGGCTAAGTCTGGACTGTATTGGATTAAGGGTGACTCTTGGCTTCTTTGGATCATTACCTTCTGTGATCAAACCGATCGATCCCTTGGGGTCCCAGTCATTCTCTATTTCAATCATGTGAATACTTCCACCCTTGTGGTCTAGCAGAGAGATATTGCGGATATTCAGATCAGGCCCCTTTTCCACAATAATCTTGCTATTAATCAATGTCTAGATCTTATCTTTCAGGGAGCGGCATTCATCAATGCTATGTCCTTATGCTGGAAGGGTATGCACATGATTTAGTGTGATTGACCCATAGAGAAGGGAAATCAGGGGGTTATAGCAAGGATAGGGGTGACATAACCTACATCTTTGAGTCTTTCGTACAGATGGGTTCAGCAATGGCAGCACACTGTTTGGGAGGTCTGTGGTTAAAATTTGGTCAGAATATAGGAAAGTTTTAGCGTGCGGAAGGTGATTGATAGTGGGATGGGTGATCCTTGTAAGCTTGTTAGACATGAACAGGTTGGGCATATATTAGTGAGGTGGGTTGATATATGGGAGGTGAAGGTGATTGATAAGTAGGTGGTGGAGTTTTGTAGGAGGGTGAGAGTGCTTGGTAGTTCAGAGTAGGATGAGAGGTGAGTGGGGGCGTTGGGTTGGTTTGGTATTTAATAGGGGATTTGGTTTTGTGTGCAACTATCACAGCACCCATGTCTCTTTTCTTGGGTGTACCACCAGACTCTAAAGCCTTATTGGTAACTATACCACGTTTGATGCCTTCCTCGATCCTGTCACCCAACTCTATTATGTCAAAAAATTTATGGTTTTGGATCAGCATTAGTCTTTCATATTACTGCGAGTCCAAAGCTCAGATGAAACACTTGTTTATCTGTTCCTCCTCTAAAGCAGGTCTGACCTTAGCATCTTCTAATCTCCAGCAAGTAATATACTCGCGGAATGTTTTCATGGGCTTCTTCTTTAGGTCTTAAATGTAGAACATATCTGGTGCCTTTTCCGTGATGAACCTGAACCTTTCTATAAAATCAGATGCCATACTCACCCAGTTCGACCATTTCTTTGGGTCTCGCCTAATGTACCAAGACAGAGCATCTCCTTTTAGAATCCTCATGAAAATTTTCATGGAGATCCTCTCGTCCTTCTCTACTCCGACCAGCTTGTCGCAGTACGTTCTCAAGTGGACTCTTGTGTCCCTTATAACATCAAACATCTCGTACTTTGGAGGTTTGTACCCCTCGGGCAGTTCGACATTAGGTTTTATGCAAATATATTTATAGTTCAATCCTTCAATCCCCTTACTTCCTTCGACGTCCTGAATTCGGCTGGTCAACTTCTTAAGTTCTTCAGTCAGGTTCCTGATGATTGAATCTTTATCATCAGACTCGAGTGTGCTTGAGATGGGTTTGGTGGAGTTTGACATGGTATCCGCATAGATGGGGGTGTTGTGATGAGTGTGGAAATGATCAATTGTGGAGTTCAAAGGTTCCAAGATGAGCAGCAGGGTATTGTTGGAAGATTTGGAAAGTATTGTAGTGGCGGTGAGGAGCGGGATGATTTTGTGGTTTTGGGATATTTTGTGGAGGTGTGGGGTTCTGAGTGTTTGGGAAATTAACGTTTGGAGTGGTGAGGGAAAATGACAAATTTGCTAGATTTCGAACCTGAACGAGTTTTTCTTGAAATTTTAGCAACTTTTGTTTAAGCTAGGATGCACTTTTCTTAGGAACCAAAGCACCATGACCATGAGTGACATCTACCCACTCAGTGGAGTTCTCCTTTCTAGCGTTGTTCATATATTCCATCTTCCCTTTGTTCTTTTTTCTGATAGGACTAAGAAGTGGAGTGGATGGAGGGCCCCTAGATCTTGTTGAATAAGATGATGTTGGCAGAGTTCATGAACTAACCTTTGGGTAGGGGAATAAAACAAAAGAATAAAAAACAAAAAGGTAACAAGTTAGTGAGGACAATAAGAAAATATTAAAATATTTAAACACATAGTGAAAGAATGTAATTTGCGTCCTAATCTGGGGAACCTTTGTGCCCGAGGTAAGCCTAGCGACAAATTTATTTGGAGAATATAGGATGCTAAATGCCTCATTTTATTTATAAAAGAAGACAAATCCTAAAACGACACTAAATTACATTTCATGAAACAATAGAAAACTACTATCTACTTGGTCCCATAATGACCTTCCCCGGACTCGACATCTTTGTCTCCATCGAATAGCTTCACCAACTCGCAATGTTCTAGAACAGGTAGGCTGTGGCTAGGTGTCAGCCCTCATTTCCTTCAGCATTCTGGCAGTCCTCGATTCTTTTGAGAAGCTTCCTTTCCAGCTCCACTAAACTCCGCTCCAAGTACCCAGTCGTTTGTTGGCACTAACACCCATGTCTTTCTACTCTTCAATAAGTTTTTGGTTCGCTTCTTGTATCTCACGGTACTGCTTTCACATTTACGAATCCTCTTGCACAATTTGTTTTATTTGACCTACGCCACGACCTTTTCATCTATGATCATGTGACCTCGAACAAACTCGGGTTTACCAAAACCATTATGATTATCCTCCAGCCAACCTGAATAGTATGGTGTACAACCACCATGGTATCTGTCTTGCTCGATGGTATCCCTATCGACGACCCCTTTTTTAATGGGTTTGAAATCGGGTTCACGACATTTTGGAGGACAACTCGTTCCCGTGTGCGAATTAGGTTTTTGAATTGAAGAGTTACCACTTAATGATTAAGAGGATTAGGACACTTAAGGGGTTGAGTTTGAAGAACCAGGGTTTGGATAAGAGCTAGAAATTATCTCGAGGGGAAGGTATTAGGCACCACGTAAGATCCACTAGCATAGTTTTCGGTCATGTTACCATTGTGACTTCATATAATCAAACAAACAATTAAGGGCTCAAATAAATGGATTGCATATAATATTGCAAAGAAGTTGAAAACTTTTGAGAAAAGTAAAGAGGGCAGTAATTTGAAAGATTTAAGCAATTCTAAAGAAAGGAGATAAAGACTAGTAACGGGATAGGGGTCCTAAGTTTATGATTAATATGGATCACGTTAATGCAATATCGTCTAATCACTCGCCAAAAGAGGGCTACATGAGATATTAGCACATCGGTCATCATCCCCATATTCTACCCTTCCTATCCCGTAAAGGTTATTTAAAATGCGTGGATCCCATCCTATAAGTCCAAGAGGGCATTTAGGACCACTATTTCAGAAGGTAAGGACAAGGTTGAACCCTTAGGTTAAAAGGAAAATATTCTAAGCGACATACATAACAAGTAGGACTGGACATAAAGGGAACACACAAAGGCAAATAAAAGACCACATGTCCCTCCATAAGTAAACATGTAATCAGCACGTTTCAAACACATTTAAGGTCTAAAAGATAGGAGTTTTTAAAGAAAATTAATAAGTGACATTAGTTGAGTAAGTAAAAGATAAGGGAACCATTAAAACATGGATTGAAAAGGTAAAGACTTGAAAATACAGCAGTTTAACTAGACAAGTATCAAACAGCATCATTCTGGGCAGAAAAGGTAACCCAGTAGTTTGAAACCATAATAGGAAAAAAATCAGAAAATCACTTAGACTATATAGATACGCGATTTCAAAACTTATTTCCATATAGAGATAGATTTTCAGTAAAAACAGAGTGAACTTCAGAGAGTCACAACAAGAATGGGAGCGGCAGAGTTCAAATTAAAAAAACTGGTTATTCTTAAACTGATAAAAATAATGATTAGTCAATTCTTATTATGCCTAAAGTTTCCCTAGGCGGCGTATGCGTTGACTAATTACATTAAAGGGGTGAACATGCATATTTAATTCACGCTTCAAAAGGACGCAGTTAACCAAACTTGTATTATTAGATTAAGCATGCTAGTGAGGCGTTCAACAATTGAACCTCAGACAAAAATAAAAACCCTAGGTAACAAGATGTCTAATGCACATAGAAGTTCCTAAAACATGGTCTCTAAATTCCAATGAGAATGCAACAGTAATTTTCTAGCAATTATTTTTTAGGTATAAACTAATCATAATTACAAAATAAGTATAATAATAGGTTGAAAGTAAAGAGCCTAAAACAAGATTACTAATATATGAGATGTATGTCATATACATGATGTCTATTGCGTAAATAGGTAAATAAAGTCCTATAAGCATGTTTTCTACCCATTACTTAAAATAAGCATGCATAACCCCCTTCCATATTCACTATTCAACCCAAGTTATTCGTTTACAAATTATTACAAACCAAGGATAGCTGAATTACAGTAATAAAGAATTAAAATAAAATGTTATTCTAAAGGGAGCCTTCAGTCATGTCCAATCTTCCAATCTCACTCCTTTCAAGTTTCACAGCCTTTGCAATGGTCTGGGTGCGGCAAAGCTCCCTAAGGCCCCATTGGGTTCCTGGCCAATACCAACACCCAAACACTTACCAAAAATATTGAACAAGTGCAGTGTGGAATTACCAACCTTGTGCATCAAAGTTCAGTAAGTACTCAGAGGTACCCAAAGCAATGCTTACACAATGAGGATAGAACCTAATCTCTTAGAGTAGTGAGAGTGCGTGATATAGTTTTAAAGAAATTGAGTTGAGAAAAATAGTTTTAAAATGATCCTTATAGAATCAGTTCTTGAAAGAAAACAATATAAGAGTGTGATAGTTTTGTAAGAAGGTGAGTAGGATAATCTTAGAACTAGAACGTCACATATAGTTCAGGGAAGCAAACACAAGTAGGGGAAAGAGGAAATGAGGATAAGTAGATCACATGTAAGAGCATAGTTTCACATAAGTAGGCATCACAGAAGGCGTTTCAGGACCTAAATAGTCACAACACATTTCATCCCAAAGTGTTTATGGAAGAGGTTCAAGATTACTAGGTAGCTAGGAAGGGTCATGAATACATGCTTATAATGTACTTGGGTTAGGGTGTAAGGAAGAACTGTATTAAGCAAGTAAGGGAAGCAGTAGACATGTTGGATTAAGGGAAAGGTAATCTCATTAATAAACTAGCAAAGAGGCATGCTAATTGCATTGTAAACGGCAGAACCATAAGTAAAAGCATAAAAAAATAATAGAAAGTGCAAAATGAATAAAAACATGTTGCTTTGGAAGCTGTAAATCAAATATAAGACATTCCAGTCAAGAGTGAGATAATAGAGCAGTAGTGTGTAGGGAAGTAGAGCAGTAATGTACATACCAAGAGAGAAGAAATGTACAGAGCAATAAAACAGTAGAGTAACAAGTTACTCAGTCCTGGCTTTTAACTGACTAGTAACCAGTAGTCAATCAGAGAAGCGAGAGAGAATGTGTGGGAAGGTAAGAGAGAACAGTGAGTATGCTTGTGTGTGTAATCGAGAGTTCATAACAGTGTAATTGTTTGTGTGTTATGCTAAAGAGAGGGTAGAGTACTTGTAGTTTTGAAAACAAGTAGATAATAAGGTATCAAGTACTGACTTAACACAACTATAGAAACAATACCAATTGGAATCAATCACATGACCAAACTCCTTTTAATTAGGGAGTCATGATTCGAATGGATACAAGTTATATCAGATAAGGAAAGAATCACTTAGACTACTAAATCTGCCACACTAGGAGTAGTAAAGCATATAATATGTAATAAGGCCAAATACATAATATTTCAAGTAAGGAAAATATGTATTGAATATTTCAATGTATGTTTATGCGCATAAATATGGTAAAAACTTAAATTAACTCAGAAAATTAGTCAAAGAATCAAGGATGAGACTAAAATCATAAGGAATATAGTTCTATGTAATGAAATCATCTCACAAATAAGGAAGTGATGCTAAACTAGTGAAAAACTTCTAAGGTAAACATATACAAAATCAGGGATTCAAAGAGATGCACAGAATCAGCAGAATATTTGGTAAACAATGAATAATTAGACCTACTAAACTAAATAGGCACAAAAATCAGAGAACCCTCGCAGAAACAGAGAAGGTTGGAATCCTAACAACAAAATTACAGCATAAAACTCATAGAATAAACTAGAAGATCACACAAACAAGAAAATAAATACAAACACAAACTATAGTATTCAAAATCAGAAAATAAAGTGATTTCGAAGAGGGGTTCAGAAACCCTATTTTCAAAAAAAGGAACAAAACGTATAAAACTTTAGCAATCGTAAAGATAGAGTAGAGAGTAGTGTAGAACATAAAGGTGTAAGTTAAAATCATTAAAAAAACGATAGATATTTAAGAGGTCTGGGTAGAGATTAGGCTTTCATAAGAAACCAGTGAGAAGTAAGAGAACCTTGGACGTGAAACTCATAAATAATGGTGTTCGTAGCACCATCAGACCAAAACCCATCGGAAAAAGGCCGGAGACAAAGCAGGCAAAGCTTTCAGTGACCATCTCGTATGGTGGAGACTCCTGGGGTCTCAAGGATTGAGGGAATCAGCGAGATAAGGTTACACGGCGGTTGGTGGTCGAAAGAGGTGAGCCTGGAGGTGATCAGAGAGATGGTGAAGGCCATCGGATAAGAGCCAGAAGGTTCTAGAGAGAAGGAGAAGAGGAAGACACCAAGTAGAGAGAGAGACCGGTCTCGAAGAAATGAGGGGTCAGGGGGTAGTAAGAAGTTAATTAAGGAAATTAAATCTGGGTCGTTTATCTCATTTGATAACGACTCAGATTAATTCGGAGCTGGGCCAGGTTATTTAGATATTGGGCTTGGTAGATATGGATTGGGTATTGGGTTAGTTAAAAATCTGATGGGGTGGGTTGCAATTGGGCCTAAAATTGCAATAATAATGGACTAAGTATTAAATAGTCAATTTCTTCCTTTTATTTTATATAAAAAAGTAATATAATTTTAAAAATAAATTTAAAGCACTGAACTAATTAATAAGGTATAAGTATTAATCTAAAAATACTGAAAATTATCTTATAAATGTGAAATTCTATTAATCGTAATTCTAACTATAATTGCAATTATATGCAATTTAGCTTAAAAAATACCAAACAAAATTTTTAAAAATAGTCAAAAATCACCTTAATTATATCTTGGCATAAATATGGGTATGGAAATAGATTATCCACCAAAATGATAGTCTGGGAATAATTATTAGAATTTGTACTGCTAAAATAGATAATAACTGATTTTAAAAAATCTAAAAAATAGGGAAAAATACCAAAACTTTTGGGCATGCTTATATATGCATACACATGTTATTTTGAGTGAAAAATACATAGGAAAAAATTGGGTATAAACGGCTACCCTTCTTTACCCGAGAAGGATGAAAGAACTGTTAGGTAAAGATTTGATGGCCAATTTTGGCCGAAAGAAACGATTTGAAAGGTTTTGACCAACCTCTGGTTCCTGAGCTGCCTAAGTATCCCTGGTCTTACATGAATCAAGTCATATGTAGTTCAGGGTCCATTGATGGAATATGCCAATGGAGATATTTGAAAAAGAACGGACGCGATATTTTTTGAGAAGGGTGGTTGAAGTCTGATATGATGCAGGAACTGCAGCGGGATCGCTCCTGGTGAGACAGTTGTTGATAGCCGGTGTACCTACAAATGAATAATGCCAGCAAAATTGCGTATAAATTTAAACGTGATGCAAGTTCCCATCAGACCATGAATGTTGTCTCTGGACGGTTAGGATGACGTCCTCAGACCATGACGTCCTGGGCCATGAACGTATAATTAAGGATTCGTAGGCTGTGAAATGATGTTCTCGGGCTTTGACGATGATTCTTCCGAACCATGATGCCTTTGAATAATGATATGGAAAAGGTAAAAGTTGGGTCCTCAGTCCATGGCATGGCATTCTCGGGCTATGAAAATTGTGCCTTCGAACAATGACGCCTTTAGACAGTTTGGCAATCTTTTAGCCCATGCAATGCTGAAGGTGGCAATCTTTCAGTCGATGCAAGACGTAAATAAAAGGTGGCGATATATTAGCCGTGTAAGAAAGATAAAGTGGCGATATTTCAGCCGATGAAAGATATGAATAAAAGGTGGCAATATTTTAGCCGTGCAAGAAAGATAAGGTGGCGATCTTTTAGCCATGTAGGATGGAGACAGAGCTTAGTCTCTAGAGAAATATAGGTAGCCTTATGCAATGCAAGAAAATGCATATCGAGGTAGAGTTTAGCCTCGGAAGGCATAAAAGTATCCATATGCAATGAAAAAGATGCAGATGGATGCAGTGCTAAACCTCGGAAAGAAGAAAACTATTCTTATACAATGCAGAAAAATGCAGATAGAGGCAGAGCTTAACCTCGGAACTTAGAATGGTAGCCTTATGCAATGCAGAGAAATGCAGGATGGAGATAGAGTTTAGTCTCGAAAGGCATAAAGGTAGCCTTATGCAAATGCGAGAAAATAAGAAGCAAATAGTAATGAAATCTCTTAGTTGATAGATGACTGCCGATAACTGATTGTGTGGTTTTGGCTGCTGGGGATGTCGCGTACAGATAGCAGTTGCAAACAGATGATGATTCTGAGAAGTTGTATTCCTAGAAGAAAAAAGTATGAGTGCATAGATATATCTAACAATTTTTCGACTTGAATGCCTCCATCCAAAGAAAAATCATCAGTTTTGTAGAAAGGGAGAAGGTTAGTTCGTCTTCCCGTGGCCTTTGCTCATCCTGCTCGACGTTGTGTTTTCATTGGTATACCATTGCTAAACAAAGCGATTTTGATGTAGTCATGCATGATTTAGTAAATACGTAATATAAATGCATAGTTGAGAATAGTTCTCATTAGATGAAACGATGACTACGACGCGGTTGAAGACATTGTAACCTCTCTCGCTCCGGAATTTTGAGGGTCCTCCTCGAAATTTTGCCCCTATTTAATGGGCTGGTGCTTCTGACGGGCTAAAAATCAACTTTATAATTTTGAGGGTCCTCCTCAAAATTATGCACCAGTTTCCATTAGCGGGGGAAATAAATTTTTTATTAAATTGTGACCGAACCCATAGGGTTACCTACGTATTCCCTCTTAAACCAAAATCAGGTCAGGCGTAGTTCAAATTACATCATATATGAAAGCATAAAGATTACACATAGTAATGCTTGACTGTATATGAATTAATTGGTTAGGCCAGACTTCTCCATCCATTTTTGTAAGTACGAGGGCTCCTCCTGTTGGAACGAGGTGAACCATGTATGATCCCTGCCAGTTTGGAGAGAACTTCCCCTTGGCTTCATACTGATAAGGGAAAATTTTCTTCAACACCAGCTGCCCCAGCGTAAATTGTCTCGGCTTGACTCTTTTATTGAAGGCTCTGTATATTCTTTTCTGATACAGTTGACCATGGCAAGGTGCATTAATTCACTTCCAATCTATTAAAGCTAACTACTCGTAGCGACTTTTTACCCATTCTACATCATCAAGTTCTGCTTCCTATATGATCCTCAAAGAGGGATTTCTACCTTCGCGGGAATGACCGCCTCTGTACCATAAGCCAACATGTAGGGAGTTTCCCCGTTCAATGTTCGCACTGTGGTACAGTATCTCAATATAGAGAATGATAGCTTCTCATGCCACTACTTATGCTTTTCTATCATTTTACTCAGTATCCTTTTGATATTATTGTTGGCTGCTTTTACAGATCCATTTATCTGAGGCCTATAGGCTTTAGAGTTCTTGTGTTTGATCTTGAATGTTTCACACATTGCTTTTATCAGTTCACTGTTGATATTGGAACCGTTGTCAGTAATGATTGATTCCGGAATTCCAAACCGACAAACAATGCAGTCGCGGACAAAATCTGCAACAACTTTCTTAGTCACTACCTTATATGATGTTGCTTAAACCCATTTGGTAAAATAATCAATTGCCACAAGGACAAAACCACTCATATGTGGACCACAAGTCCCAACATGAACCTCTTCTAACAACCTGGATACTTCCTTTGCTTTGACACTCCTTAGTAATCCCAAATCAAGAGTCCTCATATACATGATTCCTCCGCTGTGAAATAAATTGTTAGATAACCTGCAAAGTGTGCGCTTCTGAGTAGCATTTGCAAGTTTTGGATATTCACAAGTTGTCAAATACTCCATAATATCGTGAAACCAAGGTTTCCCATATACTTCTTCCTTGACATGAGCACAATAAACTGGATGATCATAATTTATTCCGTGCATAGGATCTATGAAAGTCTTATCAGGATGTTGAATCATATAAGATAGGGTAGCCAATGCATCGGCAAACTCATTCCATATTCTGGGGACATGCTGAAACTCTGTCTTTGTGAATCTCTTCCTCAACTCCAGTACATGATGCAGATAATGCAGTATCTTGGAATTCTTTGTTGCCCATCCTTCTTGTTCTTCAGTGGTGGCAATTCCTAAATGGCCTTAATCTTTGAAAGATCCAGTTCTATTCCTCGTCGACTTACAATAAATCCAAGCAGTTTTCTGATAGGAAGCCTGAATGCATATTTGGTGAGATTCAGTTTCAGATTGTACTTCTTAGTATGTTGAAGAACTTCCTCATATCATCCATGTGGTCAGTGGCTTTCTTGGATTTGATGATGACATCATCTACATATACCTCGATCTCTTTTTGTATCATATCCTTGAAAATAGTAGTCTTATCCGTCATGTAAGTGGTTTCATCATGTTATAACCCAAACGACATCATCTTGTAACAATACATCCCCCATGGATTAATGAAAGTCGTTTTCTCTGTGTCGTCCTTGCCCATCCATATTTGGTGATACCCAGCAATATAATCAATGAACGACCGCAGTTCATGCTTGGCACAGTTGTCAATAAGAATGTGCATGTTTGATAATGGGAAGTCATCTTTCGGACTGGCCCGGTTAAGATCCAATCGCCGACACAGACTCTAACCTTCCCATCCTTTTTCAGCACTGGCACATTGTTAGCTAACCATGTTGGGTACTCTACCACCATGAGAACCTTGGCTTTCACATGCTTGGTAACTTCTTCCTTGATTTTCAAACTCATGTCAGGTTTGAACTTTCTGAGATTCTACTTTATCGGCAGACATGTCGGATATATATATGAGCTACAATAGATGTATTGAGACCAGGCAAATATGTCCTTATATTCCCTTAGAAATTAACACTGATGCGCGTTTCCTTGATATTCATTGTATCGCCCAAGTTGACAACCTCAGTTTCGTCCAAGTTAAACTTAGGTTTATTCTCAAAATCCTCAACCTCCTTAACAAACCCTTCATGTATGTCATCCTCTTCTGAGTCTATATCAATTTGTTGTGTTATCTTATTGCAAGTCACAATCATTAGTTCATAAAGATAAGTAATAGTAATGTTGAAAGGCCCCGGAAAATTTTTCTAGGTAAACTATGCTTTCGTGGTGCTATGTCGGCTAATTATAATATTTTTTGTGCTACTAACATGGTGGAGATATATTGGACTTGGTAAATAAGTATACAAGTCTTGTGGTATGTAATTTGGGGTCTAAGGAAGGGCTTAAGTCCAAGTAAAATTGGAAAATTTTGTAGTAGGCTAAGATTTCAAATTGGTTTTCACAAGTTTCCATTTTGAAGGAGCATATCTAAATATTTATAGTTTTTATATGTTGGAGCACCTATCATATGAAAGGCCTTTGAGTCTAGTTTCCAACACTTCAAACCGTTTTTCATTTGGAAATTTCTACACAAAGTTATGATCAAATTACCAAAGGCTGAAAAAATGTGATCCTATGTCAAATATGTGGCCACAAAACCTGTCGTATTTCTGAAATTTTCAGTCGCATTTCTGTTACAAACTGGGCCAATGTAGCACAGTTTTTGGTGCTGATTTTGTGATGCATTATGCGGCCATCATTATCGTTGCGCGGTCCATTTTTGCTACAGCAAACGTGACAACGGAGGGTTAATTTTATTATTTTTAAACCCAATCCCCTATCAATATATTCAATGCTACAACTCATTTTGAGCATTTTCCTAATAATTTCTAGAGTGATAGAGAGGGGTTTAGAGAGGGAAAGTTCTCCCAATCAAATTACTTCATAAAATCTTGCTAAATCCTTAAAAATAATCAACTGAAGACCCCTAGATCTTCATCCCAAGAGGTAAGATTCCATCACCCTAGCTCTTATTTCTATTCTTAGCTATAAGGGATAATTAGTGAGGTGATTCATGAGTTTATGAATGTATCCCTTACATTCATATCAAAACGTAGGATATTGGCATATAATGAACTAAAGGGAAAGTAAATAGGGTGTAAAATGAAAGAAATTTTTCCCAAAAGGGACATAAGATCATGATGCACCTTTAGTGTATGACAATATGCTTGCACCAAGCTAGAATCTCAATCTCATGTCTAGATTTAATTTGTAATTCTTACTTAATAGATCAAAGTGCTAAGAGTTCCGGAATTTGTAAAGAGTAACAAAAGCTATATTGAGGTATGTATGACAAAACCCCCTTTTATTAGAAATTGAGCTCCGTTGGTGTTTGCAAAAGTGTGGTAAGATTGGATTGGCTAATGTATTGATCGTTGTTGTGCATTAATTTATATGTAATAATCGACACATACACATAAAGGATGTGCCTTAATGTGTGCAACATAGAGAAGGATGAAAAATACAATTATGTGTTGAAATGCTTGGGCTATGAGCCAATATCGAAACGGAGAATTATTCATGCTAGCTATGTGCTCACTTACCAATGATTGTAACTTGAAATGTTTTTGTATATGCCTATGATCACAACTTGTAGTATGAACATTGAAAATGGAAAACAATGTGATAATAGTGGCCTTATTTGCCAAGGAGTTAATATGATATATGTGAATTAAATATTCATATGTGTTGACTAATAAGAAAGGGATAATGCCTAGGTAAGGTTACCTAGCTAATCGGGTTCTGATAGGACACCATGCCGCACACATGGTGGTAATATGCTTATATTGAATTTCGGATAAAGGAAATGAAATAGTGATTGAGATATATGCCTCGAATGAGGTGACCTAGTCGGTCAGATCGTGATCGGACTTCGCTCATGATAGCGGTGGTGTTGAGAACAGTGATGAACCTATGAAAGAAATGCCCAAAATAAGTTTTTGAAATTAAGTGAAAGATTATGTGATTTGCATACTTGGTTTACTTATGTGATTTACTTGTACTTGTTTGACAGTTATTTCTCGTAAAATGGTGTTTAGTTATACATACTAATACTATTCCATTGTACTAACGTCTCTTTTGCCTGAGACGCTACATTTTTAAATGAATGTAGGTGGCTCTATAGCGGATAGTGTCAATAGTGTGTAGCGGACCATCCTTCGTCACAGAGTCTTGGTGAACCACTTTCTCCTTCAAGGGGTTATATTGTGTATCTTCAGTTATTATGGACATCCCGTGGTATAGTCGGGGCCTGATTGTCGGCATTGTTATACTTATGTTTTGTATCCTTAGAGGCTCCGTTGATGTTTGTGTGGGTTATGTATGGGTATGGGATATGCCAATGGACCATGTTGTGATCTTGTAATCTTGTTTCTTTCTTCTAAACTATAACTTGTATGGAATCTTGGGAACTTAACCACATTTTAATATTGTATTATAAAATGAACTAAGATGTTGAATGTATTAGTTTTCCTAGTTTGAATAAAGGTAAACATGACTTCCTCATTCCTATTGATAAGGCTTACTTAGTTGGGATCACTTGATTGAGCTTCAGTCGCGCCCACGAAGTTGGGGCGTGACAAACTTGGTATTAGAGCCTAAGATTTTAAAGTGTCTTAAGATGTCTCGTAGCCGTGTCTGGTACAGTCCTTCTAATCGGTGTGTAGTCAACCACATTTATAAGTTGGAGGCTACCTGGGAATTTAGGAATAACACCCTTTTCTGATATTCTGGATCGTGCGGTGAAACTGTCTCATTCCTAATCAGTGTATTGTTCTATCTTTCAGTAAATGGCACCTAAGAAAAAAAGCGAGAACTCTCCAAGAAGCCAATGCCACCCCAGGCGTGGCTGATAATTCACTGGTTGATGTTGCGGGTGAGGGTAGTCGCCTTTCTATTACTCTGCCAGATCCATCTATTCCAGAGTAGCCTACCGCAATTCTTACACCTACAGAGGGTACTACTATCCCTCTCGTTGATACTTCTACCCCGCCTCCAGCCCACGTTTCCGGTTCTAGTATTTCTGATGGGGATCTTAAGGGAGATATTATGATGCTGACCCAGTTAGTGTCCTCTCAGGCCCAAAGATAAGATGTTGCGCCTAGTTCACCTAGCCAGGAAGGGGATTCTACTACTTCCAGGGTAAACAAATTCCTTCAATTGGAACCTCCGATATTTATGGGTGCCTATCAAGAAAAAGATACCTAAGATTTCATTGATGAGATGCATAAGACCCTCAAGGTGATGTGTGCAACTGAGACATAGGGAGTGGAGTTAGCTGCCCACCGTCTGAAAAGGGCGGCCTATTCATGGTTTTATTTGTGGGAGTATTCCGTGATGAGGGGCATCCTCCGACGAGGTGGAGTGAGTTTGCTGACACCTTTATAAATCATTTCGTACCCATTGAGACAAGGGCAACCCGTGCAACGGAGTTTGAAAAATTAAGGGAAGGTAACAGGAGTAAGTGGGAGTACCACATGGAGTTTGCTCGCTTGTCAAAGTATGTCGTGACAAGTCGACCGATCCATAATGAAAGCACCTCTAGATAGAAGTCCTTTGTCGACCGGTGGACTCATCCTCAATGCCATTTAGGCTCTCCAGTTAAGTCGCTTGTCCGCCGCCTTTCTCTTCCATGCCCGAGATGGTCTTATTGACAACTTCTATTCTGCTTGTTGGAAGGTTCGTCCGGATCTCTTCCCGGGTCAATCCACAAATTTCTTTTTCATCTGATACCACAACCGCTAAACTCTCTATAAAGTCGAGCATCATACGTTCACTTCGTTTTTTGAAGTTTTTATATTGAGAAATTGTTATCTTCACTAGGCCTTTTATATAGGTTGGGTTGCTGGATACGGGATCCTCGTAGTAGACTGGACAAAGATCCAGCCGAGAGAGGGCAATCTTTAGAAACAACAGGTTGGGAAAGTAAGAGAATGCTTCGCGTTTTCTTATCTTCTTCCCGCTTCATTCATATGTTTCCCACAATGGAGGCCAAGGTGCACCGGTTTGTTCAGGTCCTTAATTCTTTGACCATTAATGAGGATTTTATGGCTCCATTGAATTATTACATGAATTACGAGAAGACAGTAGCATTTACCCAGGCCATAGAGAGTCGTAAATTCAAGAATAGAATAGAGAGAGGGGGGAACATGCAAGGCCTAGTCTACGGGCAATATAGAAGAGTCACTAGGTGGGGGAAGGTCAGTTTTTAGGGGAGGATCATCAGCGCCTTCCCAGTCTTCAGCCAGTGCACCACCATCAGGACGCAGCCACCAGTAGTGGAGCTGTTTCAGGTTCAGTCAGGGCAACATGGGATCCCATCAGCGGGGTCGGTCAGGAGAGAGGTTCCAGCACCAGCAGCGGTCCATGTGCCCCAAGTGTGTGAAGATACACGAGAATTTGCTACATGGAGTTACCCATATTCTATGGATGTGGGATGCGGGGCCATATTCATAAACATTGCCGTCTGTCTCACCAAGGAGTAGGTAGGGGCACATCTCAGCCCTCCAGTCCAGCAGCTGCTACATCTTCTACCCCTCTCAAGATCGAGGTACCCCAGCACCCGCAGGGCGTGGTGCAGCTAGGGGTAATACGTAGAGTTCGGGAGGACCCAACCGATTCTATGTTTTGAGTGGTCGCAAGACTTCAGAGGCTTCTCCAGATGTTTTTACAGGTATTCTGGATGTCCAATCTCATGATGTGTATGCACTTATTAACGCAGGTTCCACCCTAGCCTATGTTACTGTAACGACCCGACCCGTTTTTAGAATATATGCCTTGTTCCCCTATTAACTGCTTCCTCAAAGTATACTCTACTATTATGGTTCATTGGGACATTCAGTGCTGGGATTCTGAGTGTTTTGGGACACTTAGTCCCCAAATGAGAGCTTAAATGTTGAAAAAAGTTCTGTTATGTGTAAAGATGGCCTAAGAATGGAAATCTGATGGTTCCGTTAGCTCCGTTAGATCATTTCAGGGTTGAAAGCGTGTCCAAAATGTATTTTGGAAGTCTGTAGCTCATTTATGCTTGAAATTCCGAAAATTAGTATATTGGCGATTTAAAGTTAATAGGTGAGATTTATATCTGAGGGTCGAAACAGTGTTCCAGAAGTTGTAGTATCTTTGATAGGTGATTTGGGATATGTATGCATACTTTCAAGTCATTCAGATGTGTTTAAGTGTGGTTTTTGATCGAATGCATGTTTTGGATGTTTAGAAGAACTTAGGCTTTGAATTAGATATAATTTGATGGTCTTGGCGTTGTTTGAGGTGTTTTGATGATTGGAACAAGTTTGTATGATCTTTTAGGAATGTTGATAGTTTTGGTTGAGGTCTCGGGGGCCTCGGGGTGATTTCGGATGGCTAACAGGAATTTTTAAAGATGGAAAATGCTGCAGAAGTGTAGCAGTCAGCGCACAACAATTTCGTTCTATGCAATCGCCGGGCTCTACGCAGGGCTTTAATGAGATCGCGTAGGGGTTGCTACAGTACCCAGAAATATTGTTCTATGCAATCACATAGGGATAGCTAGAGTGCCCCAGAATTTGTTCTATACGATCGCAAGGCTCTAATGAGATCGCTTAGTGTTAACTACAGTATCCGGACAAAATGTTAAAAACATTTCATCCGTGAAGCAAACCTGTTTTTCCACCATTTTTGAGCAACCTTGAGAGCTTTTGGATGGGAATTGAAGGGGTTTTTACGGGAAGTGATTAGAGATTTGAGCCATTTGGAGTCGGATACTCGTGGCAAGAGTGTGGTTTCAGGTTGACTTGCACTTGTTTGAGATAATGAATTTTCTAACCTTGTTTGGGGGACTTCGTCCCTTAAAATATGAAAATTTTCAATTGAATGCATTGTACGTGAGGTGACGAGTGCGTACTTGAGCTAATTATTGAAAATCCATTTTATTTAGAATATTTAAACTATGTTTTCTTGTGTAATTGCCTATTCTAACGTAATTCAACCTATGTTAGTTTAAGAAAAGCATGTTTAGCTGGCTTACTTTATTATTTGCCCAAAACTATATTATATGTCCTTCGTGAAGTATGCTAGACTATAAATCCTATTTATTGTTCTCACTTAGCATTATACAATATTTGACTTGTTGTGGTGTGTTTACAATTTGGGACTATGGGACGGCATTTGGGGAGCTCCCCCTACACGAGTTATGTTCTAAGACCGAGAGTGCAGGATACCAAGAGATCCCTGGCACATAAATGATTATATATGGAGGATAACAAGAGATCCTCGGGATACTAATAGATCCCAGAATTATTTATTGAGGATACCAAGAGATCCCCGAATTTTTGCTGAGGATACCAAGAGATCCTTGGGATACCAGGAGATCCCCTATGATAAATATACGGTTATGGTTTGTACCTCTATTTATTGATTGTGTTTGTTCTCTGTTACTATTTTACATATTATCTTGCTAGATTTTCATTGTGATTATACTCATGTTGTCTTCTCATTTTTATACTGATTATTAGGCTTTACCTCAGTAGGGCCATGACCTTCCTCGACACTACCCAACCGAGGTTAGGCTTGGCACTTACTGAGTGTTGTTGTGGTGTACTCACCCCTCTTCTGTGCATGTTTTTCATATGTAGATCCAGGTACATCCGTTCAGGAGCACCATCAGTGATCCAGGAGACATGTACCAGAGACTTTAAGGTATATCTGCCACGTTTGCAGACTAGCAGTCTCTATCTTATTCCAACTTTAGTAGCCAATCTCTTCTTTCTTACAGTTGTCTAGACATTCTGGAGTTAGAGAAATGTATTACATTTCTATTAACCTGTGGTTTCCGGGTTTTGGGGTGATATTGTAGACTTTCACATTTTTGAGTTGTATATGCCAAGCGGCACTCATACATAGTTGCTCTTAGCTGCTTGAATTTTTAGTTATTTATTTTCACAAATTATATTATTTCCACATTGTTAGGCTTACCTAGTCATAGGGACTAGGTGCCATCACGACATATTCATGGAGGGCAAATCGAGGTCGTGATAGTTACTCTTTTTGTTGCTATTGAATTCGGTATAGAAGCAGAACAGCTTCATAAACAATTTTCAGTATCTACTCTGGTTGGTGAGTTAATTTAGGATGCTCGAGTCTATTAGAGTTGCATTGCCATGGTACGGGGAAGGGATACCACAGCCAATCTTGTTGAGTTAGGGATGGTCGACTTTGATGTAATAATGGGAATGGACTGGCTCTATTCATGCTTTTCCAAGTTGATTGTCGGACTAGAACTATTAGGCTTGAATTCCCTGATCAGCTCGTTATTGAATTGAAGGGTGATTATGTAGTGCCTAGAGGTCGATTTATTTCCTTCCTTAAAGCCGTGAAGATGATCGTGAAGGGGTGTATCTATCATCTAGTTTGGGTTGCAGACACCAATGTCGAGGCACATAGCCTCGAATCTATACAAGTTGTTAATGAAATCCCTGATGTCTTTCCATATGAGCTCCCTGGGATCCCCCAGATAGGGAGATTGACTTTGGTATCAATGTAATTCCAGAAACGCAGCCTATATCAATTCCACCTTACAGAATGGCCCCGGCAGAATTAAAAGAGCTGAAGGAGAAATTGAAGGATTTTCTAGAAAAGGGTTTCATCCGACCGAGTGTGTCGCCATGGGACGCACGGGTCTTGTTTGTAAGAAAGAAAGATGGATCGGTACTGGTGTGTTTTGACTATCGGCAACTCAACAAAGTCACAATCAAAAACAAATATCCTCTGCCACGAATAGATGATTTGTTTGATAAATTTCAAGGTGCCACGTGTTTCTCAAAGATTGGCTTGTGGTCCGGGAATTATCAATTGAAGATAAGGGAGCGGGATATTCCAAAAATGGCTTTCAGAACCTGGTATGGGCACTTTGAATTTATGGTAATGACTTTTGGGCTAACAAATGCCCCAGCAGCTTTCATGGACCTTATGAATTGAGTCTTCAAGCCCTTTCTAGACTCAATTGTGATAGTGTTCATTGATGACATTCTGGTATGTTCCCGAAGTCGGGAGGACCATGCAGGCCATCTCAGGGTAGTTTTGCAGACTCTTCAAAAACATCAATTGCAGGTGAAATTTTCAAAATGTGAATTTTGGCTTTAATTTGTCGCACTCTTGGGTCAGGTCATTTCCAGCGAAGAAATTATGGGTTATCCCCAGAAGGTTGCAGTAGTGAATAATTGGCCTAGACCTACCACCCCAACCGAGATCTGCAGTTTCTTGGGTTTAGCTGGATACTACTGGAGGTTTGCGGAGGGGTTTTCTACTCTTGCCTCTCCGTTGACTAAATAGACGCAGAAAGTAGTTAAATTCCAATGGTCCGATTCTTATGAAAAGAGTTTTCAAGAATTCAAATCAAGTTTGATGACAACACCAGTATTAGCCTTGCCGGAGGGTACATAGGGATTTGTGGTGTATTGTGATGCTTTGAAAGTTAGGCTAGGGTGTGTGTTGATGCAACATGGCAAGGTTATAGCCTACACTTCTAGGAAACTCATGAATCATGAGAAGAACTATCCAACCCACGACTTAGATCTTGCAGCAGTGGTATTTGCGCTAAAGATTTGGCGACATTATTTGTATGGGGTCCATTTGGATGTATTTACGGATCATATGAGCCTTCAATATATTTTCCAGCATAAAGAGTTGAACCTGAGGCAAAGAAGGTGGCTAGAATTACTCAAAGACTATGACGTTGATATTCTCTACCACCCGGGAAAGACTAATGTCATGGCGGATGCACTTAGTTGAAAATCTATTGGTAGTTTGGCCCATTTGGGGACCTATCAGAGGCCGTTGGCCCGGGAAGTTCACCGGCTAGCTAGTTTGGGAGTTCACCCCATGGACTGTAATGAACATGGGGTAACTATGCAAAATAGGGCTGAATCATCGCTTGTGGTGGAGGTAAAAGAAAAGAAATTCAATGATCCATTGTTAGAAAAACATAAAGAAGGGATTCACAAACACAAAACCTAAGTTTTCTCCTTGGGCATGAATGATGGTTACCCTACAGTACCAAGACAACCTTTGTGTTCCTGATTTCGACGACTTTGGGAAAGGATCATGGCAGAATCTCACACATCTCGATATTCTGTGCGCCCGGGTTCTACAAAAATGTATGATGATCTCCAGGAAATTTATTGGCGGAACAACATGAAGAAGAATGTGGCTAATTTTGTTGCAAAATGTTCGAATTGTCAACAATTAAAGGCCGAAAATCAAAGGCCCCGTGGATTGGCTAAAAGCATAGAAATTCAAATATGGTTTGGGTAAGCAGGTAAACCTTAGCACAAATTTTCATCCACAAACCGATGGGCAAGCTGAGCGGACTATTCAGACGCTTGAAGACATGTTACATATGTGTACTCTTGATTTCAAGGGAAGTTGGGATGACCATTTGCCACTCATTGAATTTACTTACACCAACAGCTTCCACGCTAGTATCCAAATGGCACCGTTCGAAGCATTCTATGGTAGGAGATATAGGTATCCAATCGGATTGTTCGAGGTTGGAGAAAAAAAATTGATAGGGACGGACCTCGTGCATCAGGCCATGGAGAAAGTCAAGGTTAATAAAAAAAGGTTGAAAACTACTCAAAGCCGCCAAAAATCCTATTTGGATGTGTGTTCCATAGAATTGGAGTTCAAAGAAGATTACTGGGTATTCTTGAAAGTTCTTATTAAGGGTATCATGGGATTTGGAAAGAAAGGAAAATTAAGTCCGAACTATGTCGGACAATACAGAATCATTCAGAGAAATAACCAAGTAGCATACAAGCTCGAGCTGCCATTCGAGATGTCATGGGTACACCCAGTCCTTCATGTGTCTATGATAAGGAATATAGTAGGGAATCCTTCCTCCATTGTGCCAGTTGAAACTATTTAAGTGAATGAACAGTTATCATAAGAAGAAGTCCCAATTGCCATTCTTAATATGCAAGTTCGAAAATTGATAAATAAGGAAATTGCATCCTTGAAAATACTATGGAGAAACTAGCAAGTTGAGGAAGCTACTTGGGAAGCCGAGGATGAAATGAAAATGAAGTATCCACACTTGTTTGAATAGTCATGTAATAGCTTTTATGCATTTATCTCTTTTGAACCTGAACCAATATCTGTTAGATTGATCTATGAAACAGTCCACTTTTTTGGTAACATGATTGCATATATTACCATGGTTGATACTGTACTATATTTATGAATATGTTTATGCTGTTAGGATATGTTTCGGGGGCTCTCTGACAGGTGCATAAGGCCTAGATACAAAGGAGACTCTGCTGAAATTTTTGGAGAATTTGGGAGTTAGTGAAAATTTAGGGACTTGCGGTAGGTTAGAAAGAAACTTATTAGGTTAAGAATTTAAGTCGGACTTCACTCCTCATTCGAGCATGAATGATCCTGGGGGGAATGCAAGGCCCCAAAATTTTTGTCTAAGTAAACTATGCTTTCGTGGTTCTACGTAGGCTAATTATAATATTTTATGTGCTACTAACATGTTGGACATCTATCGTACTTGGTAAATAAGTGTACAAGTCTTGTGGTAAATAATTTGGGGTCCAATAAAGGGCCTAAGTGCCAGGCAAATTGGGCTGTGATTTCAAATTGGTTCGAACAATTATCCAATTTTAAGGAGCATATCTAAATATTTATATGGTTTTATTGAAAGTTCTTTGAGTCTAGTTTCCAACACTTCAAACTGCTTATCATTTGCACATTCCTACACAAAGTTATGATCAAATTACCAAAGGCTGGAAAAATGCGATCCTATGTCAAATCTGCGACCACTAAATTTATCGCATTTCTATCTTTTGCGGTCCTATTTCTGTCGCAAACTGACCAGTGTAGCCCATTTTTGGGCGTCGATTTTGCAGTGCATTATGCGGCCATCATTCTTGTTTTGCGGTCTATTTTGCTATAGCAAACCCAACATTGGAGGGTTAATTTTTAAATTTTTAAACCCGACACCCTATCAATATATTCGATGATGTAACTCATTTTGAGCATTTTCCTGAGCATTTCTAGAGTGAAAGAGAGTGGTTTCAGAGGGGGAAAGTTCTCCCCATCAAATTACTCCATAAAATCTTGCTAAATCCTTGAAGATAATGAAGTGAAGGCCCCTAGATCTTCATTCCAAGAGGTAAGATTCCATCACCCTAGCTCTTATTTCTATTTTTAGCCACAAGGGATAATTAGTGAGGTGATTCATGATTATAAGAATGGATTCCTTACATGCATATCAAACGTTAGGTTATTGGGAGATAGCGAACTAAAGAGAAAGTAATTGGGGTATGAAATAATAGAAATTTCTCCCAAAAGGGACCTAAAATCATGATGCACCTTTAGTGTTTGGCAATATGCTTGAACCAAAGTAGAATCTCAATCTCATCTCTAATTCTCAATTTAATTTGTAATTTTTTTCAACAGATCAAACTTCTAAGAGTTCCAGAATTTGTAAAGAGTAAGGAAAGCTATATTGAGGTATGTATGGCTAAAACCCACTTTTATTAGAAATTGAGATCTTTTGGTAATTACAAAAGTGTGGTAAGATTGGATTGCTTAATGTATTGATTTTTGTTGCGCATTAATTGATTTGCAATTATCTATGCATATACATAAAGGATGTGCCTCAATGTGTGCAACGTACCATTCTTGATAATTAGAGAAGAATGAAGAATACAATTATGTGTTGAAATGCTTGGGCTATAAGCCAATATCGAAACGGAGAATTATTCATGCTAGCTATATTCTCACAAACCTGTGATTGAAAATTGAATTGTTTTTGTATATGCCTATGATCACAACTTACAATATGAACATTGAAAAATGGAAAACGATGTGATAATGGTGGCCCTGAGTGCCAAGGAATTAATATGATATATGTGAAAAAAAGATTCGTATATGATGACTAATGAGAAAGGATTAATTCCTAGGTAAGGCGACCTAGCCGATCGGTCGTGATTGGACAACATGTCGTACACATAGTGGTAATATGCTGATATTAAATTTCGGATAAGGGAAATGTATTAGTGATTGAGATATATGCCTCGAATGAGGTGACCTAGCCTGTCGGATCTTGATCAGACTGCGCTCAAAATAGCGGTGGTATTGAGAACAGTGATGAACCTATGAAAGAAATGCCCAAACTATGTTTTGGAAATTATATGAAAGATTATGTGATTTGCATACTTGGTTTACTCATGTGATTTACTTGTATTTGTTTGACAGATATTTCTAGCAAAATGGTGTTTAGTTATACATACTAGTGTTATTCCATGGTACTAACATCCCTTTTGCCAGGGCGCTATATATTTAAATGAATGTAGGTCGATCCGTAGCGGATAGTGTCGATCATGTGTAGTGGAGAATCTTTCTTCACAGAGTCTAGATGAGCTCCTTTCTCCTTCAAGGGGTTATATTGTATATCTTCGGTTATTATGGACTTCAACTTTTGAGGTGTAGTCGGGGCCTTGTTGCTGACATTCTTATGCTTATCTTTTGTATCCGTAGAGGCTCCGTAGACATTTGTGCGGGTTATGTATGGGTATAGGATAGGTTAATGGACCATGTTGTGATCTTGTACTCTTGTTTCTTTCTTCTAAGCTATAACTTATATGGAATCTTGGGAACTTAACCACGTTTTAATGTTGTATTATAAGATGATCTAAGATGTTGAATGTACTACTTATCCTAGTTTGAATAAAGGTAAGCATGACTTCCTCATTCCTATTGATTTGGGTAAATAGTGGTCGATAAGGCTTGCTCAGTAGGGATCACTTGATGGAGCGCTGGTCGCCCCCCCCCCCCCCCCCCCCGAAGTTTGGGCGTTATAAATGTTGTGTAAATAAAGTAAACGATAGACAAAATAATAGGAGCAAGATTTATAAGAAACTGAAATGCTTTGATAAATTTCATAATTGTTTTGAACATCAGAGCTCTTTTCAAAATTAAAGAAAATACAGAAAGAAAATCAACTAGCAAAAACTTAAAAGGTAATGCATGGTGCTTTGTTCAGCCTTGCTACCCCAAAGCTTTCACGCCCTGGTGGTTCTAATGGACAAATTATTGAGGCGTGGTCCTCGGCTCACAGCTTGTATAGAAGGGCCTTCCTCCTCGAAAATGACATAAGAGTCTATATTGTTGTCTCCCACAAAAAGATTCCTCATTGCCGCTAGTGCTTCCTCTTCTTCTGAACCATATATGACATCTACTAGTTGGAAAGTCTGCTTCAGGCGAGGTATCGGATGCTCCAGTGGGTAGTAGGGACTACGCCATGGTTATGACTAGTGTTTGAACTCCTCCCAAGTGTATTCATATCCCCTACCAAATGGTTCCATGTTTCTTCAGCTTGATGTGATTAGCAATTCCCTGGAGGTTTTTGCCAAGTCCCTTTCCATGCTCATATCCACACCAATTCAGTATACTTTCAATCTGGTTATCGCTCCATTTATTCTTGTCCACGGCGTTGACTCACTCAATGTGGTGGTAGGTTTATCTATCTATTTTCCTTTTTCTTCCAATCAACGGGATGGTCTGGCGACTGTATATGGGATTTTTACCATCTCCATGAATAATCAACTCTTAGTGATTCCAATCAAATTTCACTGCCTGGTGCAAGGTTGATGCTACAGCTCCACCGGAATGAATCCCGGTTGTCCCAACAGCAATTTGTAACACGCTGGGACAATTATCACCTGAAAGCCAACGTCAAACCAAGTTGGTCCCATTTATAGACATTAACTAATTTCCTTCATAGTGGACCTTTGGGATCCATCGAAAGCTCTAACATTGATGGCCCCATCTTTGATCTCATGTAGGCTCTTCCCCAATGTTCTGAGAGTTACCAATAGACAAATATTGAGGCTGGATCCTCATCAATCAGAACATTGGTGATGAAATACTCTTCGCGTTGCATAGTGATATGCAACGCCTTATATGGCTCAACCCTTCCAGTGGCAATTTATCTTCAAAGAAAGTGAATATATGACTCCCCAATACTTGCCCTATCATGTTTGCCATTTCTCCTCCAGTTATGTTGCTAGGAACATATTTCTCGCCCAGCACTCTCAATAAGGCTTTCTTATGTGCATTAGAGCTTTGTAGCAGAGTTAAGATGGAGATTTGGGCTGGCATCTTGTTCCGCTGATCTATGATCGAATACTCTTTGGCTTGTGTCTACATCTAGAGGTCATCAGGGCCATTTTTGGTGATGGTTGCCCATATAGAGGCTTGTTAATGTACTCGGCTAGATGTTCTGCAGTATAAACCTTGTCGATTTTGGTCATACCCTGTCCAGCAACTGCTTCTCTAGATTTGGTTTTCCCTTTCCTTCTTGCCTCGGCGGTGTAATCCTAAGGAATGGCATTCAACCTAAAAGTATTTCTGTCACTATTCAGTGAATAGTATTTCCGTCACTATTCATTGAGTATATCGCCGGAATCCGGTAGTGGATTGTCACAAATTTGGTGTCACGACATCCCCTCCTCCTTGCAACCAATCCCCAATAGATTTTTTCCTCAAATCTATAGCCAATTTCCCTACATCTTAAATCTTATTCTACGATTTACTGTAGCTCCCTCATCTTTTGAATTTTCCAGCTCTATATCCTTCCGATATCATGGATGTAATGAGTTCTGTTTGAGTTTTCGAGACAACCATGGAAGCGTCGCCCTCTCCCCAGCCTTATGCTGTGGGAGAGGCTTCTCAAAACAATTCGGAAAATCGAACTCTTCAAGGTTCCAAACAATCATATGCACCGCATCTTACTGGACCTAACTCTGCCACAACAAATCCAAAGCTGGAATTCTGTCCTGTTTCGGTTGAACACGGATTTCCTATTGTTCAGTTCACAGTGGATGGAGTGAATTCATTCACTAAGGAGGAAGGTCTTCATCAAGAAGTGATAATCAAATTTTCATATGGAAAGCCTGATCTTCAGGAGCTGAGGCAGATTTTGCCGAAGCAACTCGGTGTAAAAGGTAATTACAACATTGGACAGCTAGAATTTTGGCACATTCTGGTAAGATTTGATCTGTTTGAAGATTATGCTCAGGTGGTATCAAGAACAACTGGCTATATAAAGGCAAAAGGAGATGACTTCTTCTTTAGGACTTTCCCATGGACAATGGGATTTAATCCCCGAGAAGAAAAGTCAAAAGCTGTGGCTTGGATTTCCTTTCCCGATCTGCCAGTAAATCTGTTCGCCAAAAAATCCTCAATGTCCATCGCATCTGCAATGGGAAAGCCTATTGCAGTAGATAAGGCTACTAAAGATTTAATGAGACCTAGTACGGCACGAATTAAAGTCTTGATTAATTTACTGGACAAACATCCAAAGAAAATACAGATCAAGATAGTAGATTCGAAATCTGGAAAAATAGCAGAATACGACCAGCAGATCCTGTTTTATAATGTTCCTGAATACTTCACATATTGTAATCATCAAGGGCATAATGAAAATCGTGTTGCTAGAATACAGAGGAACTCAATGAAGAAGCAGTTCACGGTGGTGAATCTGAAGGTAGGGGCAGATTGGCTAAATTAGAAGGTGATGCCAGGAACTACTTGAATACTAATCTTGCAGGACGTCGAATTCAAAGGACCCTACCTAATGTTATTCATGAGGCAGGATAATCAAATGTATCGGGTTCATCTCCTTTGAATGTTTTAAGTGAAAAACAGTCAGATATGGTGTTGTCAAATTTGAAACCTACTGCTACATCTACTGTAGCTGTAGCTGACACTGCAAAAAGGTCTAGCCAGATTTTGATAGATGTCTGTATGCAGGATAAAGCCATCGAGCAGCAGCTTTTGGTACAGAATAGTAAGAATCATAAGAGTTCATTATTTGGTCAAGGAAATGGTACATTCTTGGAGGATTCTGTTTCATTGAATGTTAATACAGATCCCATTGTTGTATCACCTGAACCAATGGAGAAGTCTACAGTACCAAACTAAATCTCCTGGTCTACGAGAATGTAATGATTTGGCTAAACCAGCAGCTCTGGTTATTACCAAACCTGCCAATGTAACTGAAGGACACCAATACAAGTCCAATGTGCTAAGAGCTTGACAAGAAGGTGTGAATGTGGAAAATAATGCAGGCTTGAAGGAAGGTGTTGGTCGAACTGGTACATCTACTATTACATTGAACTGCCCTTGAATGATCTAAGTGAAAAGGAGATGTCAAATTTGTCTTCTGTGAAAGCAAATGACAATGCAAAAAGGCAGGAAGATATTTTCATCGACCAGCAGCACATGTTGCAGCACTCTATTCTGGTTGATCAAGCAACTGGTACAAATCTGGAGGATTCAGATACTCTCAAAGCAGTTACAGATTCTACAGTTTTATCAATTCAACCAGCTGACAGGTCCTCAGTAACTAATTTACCTGCTGTTTCAAAAATACATGCACAACAAGAAAGCAATGAATTGAACAAATCATCATTTTTGGTTAATTCTACCCCTCCCAATACAACTGAACTATCCAAAGGACAGCAATACATGTATAATGTTCAGCAGCTAGCAGCAGAAGAGGTTCATGTACCAACTACTGCTCTGCCAACTCTAGCATTGGATGGCATTAAAATGACTGGGCAGAATGAAGAGGTGGTTGATCAAAGTGATGTTATGGAATTGGAAATTGCAGCATCTATCACAATGGGTAACAAGAGTACCAACTGGATAGTGCATAATGAAGCAGCTGCTGTAGTTTCTATTTTGCCAAAGCTGGATTCTACACTTCCTTTGCAAAGGCTTGCTGATCGAGCTATAAATGGGAGTGATGATGTTGTGATTCAAATAACAGCAAGTCCTACAGATGATGATATTGTGCAGAACTTATTTTGACAAGATACCTCTCACAAGACTGAGATGGTTCAACAAGGCAGTATGACCATCTCAATACATACAGCAGCTGCAAATGTCTCTAATACTGCCTTGTCTCAAAGTGGTTTTGATCTACAGCTTTCTGATGATACACAACTAACAAGGACAACTTGAAAACATACTGCAAAGAACAATTGGTCATCGAGGTCAAACAGAAATGTAACTCTGAAAAACAAAATAAATAAGCGGATCGCAGAAAAGAGTCCAGCATTAACAACAAGCTCAAACTCATTTGCTGCACTTGCAAATGTCAGTAATGAGGATGGAAAGGTCACTGGAGGGAAGTTACGGATGGTTGAGAGTTATTATCCAAATAGCATATCGACTACAGAGTCTTTGAATAAAGCCCATGCTAATTCACAAAAGTAGGCCAATGATCAAAGTCATCCAACCACTCCTGTATCCAGTACACATGTACAGAAACTTATCAAAGATTATGGGGAATCTTGAATCTCCAATTGAAAGAACAAACAACTAATTCTAGCTAACATGAGGGACATGGTCATTAAATCGAAACTCTGGAAAGACCAACGAGAATTTGATGATGACGAGGGCTGGGGTGAAGGATTTGTTGGATTTTCATCTGTAGAAGAAGACCAAGAGGTTGATTATGAAAGTACAGGAGAGGACATTGAGGCTCCAGTCAAGCAAAAATTTCAAGGGAAAACTTCAACAATAAATTGTAATGCAAATCTGCCATCAGCAGCAAATCCAAACAACAACTTGAACTATAACGCTCCAGTTTTTATTCTACGAAATACTGTAACATCAGATACTTCAAATACACCAACAGCAAAGATCGACCAAATGGAAACAACACAAAATCTTCAAGAAATCCAATTCTCGGGTGAAACATCAGGTGTTGGAAACGAAAAAGCACTGCCAACTTTTGGACAGAATCAGATTGTACAAAAAGAACCATTCACTACTTTTGAGGAGAGGCAACTAATGGATGCAGTGAAGCAACCTTTGCACACAAGACACCGGCAGCAAAGGAATGAAATTACTCCAATTAATTGTCCTTCTGCTGATAGCAACTCGGTAGCATTTTCACAGGCGGTGCAACACCAGCATGTATCATCTGCTCCACTAATCACTTCAGAGAAAATACAACTCCTGAATGCTATGGAAGGAAGACATATATATGAAGAAGGGGAGAAAGATGATATATTAACGAAATGCCGGAAATATGCTTCAAGAAATGGTGATTTGTCACCAATGCACAGTAAAACAAGTAAGAAGTGTCGTCAAAGGGATAGATGCTGGAACGGCAGGGTGTTTGAAGACGCAAACATAAGAAGGCTCCCAATAAGAACTGCAAAATAGAAACAGGTCACTCAAACAACTCTTACAAAGCCCAATCGAACGAAGAATAAAGCATGAATTTTGAAGACTTTTTGGGAAAAATTGGGGACGAAGACAATAAATTACATTTTAAATTCCTCACAAATTGGGAGAAAGGAGAGCACCTTCATGGCTTCCTCATATTACTATTTTACCGTCTTAGTATCCTCATATGTAATCTCATCACAGAGTATGTTATAAACTCTGTGATTATCACAGCTTATTTGGTCCTGTCAAGTTCTTATTTCTTACATGCTTGCTAGTAATGAGGTTTTGAAGCCTCAATACGATTAGTACGGTATGGTTAGCCCCGGTTTTTGTTATATGGGTAACAACTCCGGCCCTATTCTCTTACTAGTATTTCTCCTTATTGTTTTAATTTTCTTTTCTATTATTAATAAAAAACTAGCCCTAGGCTCTGCCTAGTTGATTGCCAAAAAGTAAAAATGAATGGCATTCGCATGGAATGGTGCTATGGCTAACATAGCTACTAGAATGGGTATCCTTGCTTTGGAAGGTAACACAGCCACTTATAATGGTACCTGTGCTTTCGGGGATCCAAACTCGACCTCAATTGATCCTGACGCATTTGCAGAGGAAGCTGATTCAACCTCCAGTGGCATAGGCATGTTCACTTCATCATCCCTAGAACGATGGATCTGGACAACAATTGGATTAAGTGTGACTGTTGGTCTCTTTGGCACGTCATCTTTAACAATAAATCCAATCGAACCTTTGGGGTCCCAATCATCTTCTATCTCAATCATGTGAACACCTCCACCTTTGTGGTCAGGCAGAGGGTTGTTGCGAACATTAGGAGCATGCTCCTTTGCCAAAAAGATCTTATTATCAATCAAGTCTTAGATCTTATCCTTCAGAGAGCGGCACTCGTCAATGGTATGCCCATTTATGCCGGAATGGTATGCACAATTTTTGTTTGGGTTGATACATTGGGAAGGATTTTCTAGAGTTATATCAGGGAGAGGGGTAACGTAACTAGCAGCTTTGAGTCTTTCATATATTTGGTCGATTGGTACGACAATGGTAGTATATTCTTTTGGAGGTATATGGTCGAAATGTTGTCGAGGTCTGGGGAAGTTTCTGTGAGTGGGAGGTGATTTTAGTGAGAGTGTTGAGTATTATAAGCTTGGTAGACAGATGCGGGTTGAGAGTATCCGGGTGAAGTGGGCTGATATGTGGGAGATGGAGATGATAGGTAAGTGGGTGGTGGAGCTTGATAAGAAGGCGAGGTTGTTTGGTAATTTGGGGTAGGCTGATATGCGAGTGTAGGTAATTGTTAGGTTTGGTATTTTACTGGGAATTTTATTCTTTGCGCGCCCATCACAATGCTCACATACCTTTCCTTGGACATGCCACCAGAATGTAAAGCCTTGTTGGTAGCATGTAATGCCTCCAAGTTGGTGACCATACCAATTTTAATACCTTCTTTAATTCTCTCCCCTAGCTTGATGATATCGAAAAATATCTGGCCATCGATCCGAATCAACCTCTCATAATATTGTAGGTCCTTAGCTTGGACGAAAAACATGTTCATCTGTACTTCTTCCAAACCCGGTTTGACCTTGGCAGCCTCTAATCCCTAACGAGTAACATACTCGCGGAATGTCTCTATAGGATTCTTCTTTATGTTCTAGATGTAGAATACATCTGGCGCATTCTTCATGTTGAATCTAAAACTGTCCATGAAATCAGATGTCATGCCTACCCAATTCGTCCACTTCTTGGAGTCTTGGCTAATGTACCAGGATAGAGCATCCCCTTTCAAACTTCTCATAAAGAACTTCATGCGTATCTTTTCATCCCTTCCGACTCCGACCAGCTTATCGAAGTATGTTTTCAACGGGGATCCCCTATGCTATCAAACATTTCAAACTTGTGAGGTTTGTACCCCCTAAGAAAGCTCGACATCTAGCTGAACACAAAGGTCCTTATAATTCAACCCCTCGATTCCTTTTTTCCGTCAATACCCTCGACTCGGCTAGTCAACTTCTTGAGTTCTCCGACCAGGTTCCTGATAAAAGAGTCTTTGTCATCACACTCATGTGTGCTTGAAATGGGTTGCGTATAGTGTGGTACGGTTTCCACATAGATAGGAGTGTTGTGGAGATTATCATCTGTGGTGTTTAGTGATTCAAGGATGAGCAATGAAGTGTTGTTTAAAGTGTGGCATGTGTTGCAATGTTGAACATGAGTGGTTTGTTTTTGTGGTTTCGGGATCTTCTATTGAGGTGCGGGATTTTAAGTATTGGGAAAGTTGATATCGGGAGTGTTAAGGGAGAATGACAAGTTCTCCATGTTCCAAACTTGGTCAAGTCCTTCGTGAAATTTCAATAACTTCTATTCAAGCTAGGAGGAATTCTCCTTGGCAACCTGAGTACCTTGAGGAACCTCTACCCTTTCAATTGCGTTCTCCATTCTGATGTTGTTCAAATCTTCCATTATTCCTTCATTCTTGCTTCGGATAGTTCTCGGAGGAGGAGGAGGAGGGCCCTTGGATCTCATGGAGGATATGATGATGCCAAATTACACTAACTAACCTTTGGGGAGGGGAATAAGAAAAAGTAAAAATAAAAGGGTAGCAAGTTAGTGAGGATTATGAGAAGAAAACATAGCAATATTTAAACACATAGTGCAAGAATATAAAGTGTGTCATAATTTGGGAGCCTCCTTGTGCATGAGGTAGGCCTAGCGACAAATAAATTTGGAGAACTTATAATGCTAAATGTCTCATTTTATTTATAAAAATAAGACGAATCCCAAAAAGACACTAAAATAGCAGAAAGTAAAACGTCACTATTGGCCATTGGCCTTATTACATTTTAAAAGTGAAAAGACAATACTTCTAACTACTTGGTCCCAGAAGGACCTTCTTCAGGTCGTATTTTCTCGTTGATCAAGTCCTCCAGCTCGTGCAGATTTTTCGGGAAGAACGCCATCGCCAGGAATTCTCCTTCGCCTTCCTCAGCATTTTGATAGTCGGTGAATCTTTTACTCACTTTCCCTTCCAACTCCATCAGGCTATATTCCAGGTATTCTACTTTCTCACTAGCCTTGGTGACTCTCTCTTTCCACTCGTTTATCTGGTTACTTAATGGCAGGTTCTTCAACTGGATCTGCAAGAATGAAGGTATGTTGACCATACCGAAGTCGGGAACTTTATCGCTCATTTCTGCAAAACAAATGATGAGGCTACACTTCTTCCAGACTCGACAATTAACTATCAACAATTAGCATAAAGCATTTAGTTCTCCAAATAAGTGCATAGAACATGGTAGCGTCTGTTTGGGTTTCAAGGAAACCCGGTAGACTTAGGACAAGACTATCTTAAAGAGCCATTATGTGGACAACATAACTGGCTCGGCTATGTTTGACCATGATGTATGCACAGTTAAACAGAGCGAGGTTTCTGTAGGGTATTAGATTGGTACACTTGAGCGGACAACTCAAGAGGAAAAGGCACAATACCATTGACCACACCGCTGATTGACTAGTTTTACCGCAAATACACCTTTGCCGGATTTAGGGGGTTATATTATTGGAAGAGCGCAACCACTCAGTATAAGTGTTGCTATGCTATAAGCGATGCACGAGTAATATATGATGTTGAAAACATACGTATGTAGTAATTTAAACAAGTTGTCACGTATTTTAATGTTATAAAGCAATAATTACAACAATTCTTCATAATTTAAATTATTCGTATGTTATTCTAAAGAGAGGGTAGAGTATTTATAGTTTTGAAAAAAAGTAGAATAGGGTAGCAAGTACTAACTTGACACAACTATAGAAACAACACCAATTGGAATCAATCACATGACTAAACTACTTATAATTAAGGAGTCATGATTTGAATGTGTACAAGTTATATAAGATAAGGAAAGAATCACTTAGACTATTGAATCAACCATAATAGGAGTAGTAAAGCATGTAACATGTAAAAAGGCCAAACAGATAATATCGAGTAAGGAAAATATATATACTGAATATTTGAAAGTATATTTATGCACATAAATATGGTAAAAATATAAATTAACTACGAAATTTAGTCAAAGAATCACATATGAGACTAAAATCACAAGGACTTAGTTCTAAGTAAGGGAAGCATCTCACAAATAAGGAAGTGATTCAAAATTAGTGAAAACTTCTAAGAAAAACATATACAAAATCAGGGATTGGAAGATATGCACATAATCAGCAGAATATTTGGTTAGCAGAGAATAATTAGACATATTAAAAGTAATAGGCACGAAAATCAGAGAACCCCAAGAAAGAAATCACATAAACAGTAGAAAGTTGGAACCCCAGCAACAAAATAAAAGCATAAAATTCAGAGAATAAATCAGAAGATCACAAACAAGAAAATAATACAAACACAAACATATAGTACTCAAAATCAAAAAATAAAGTGATTTCGAGAAGGGGTTCAGAAACCCTAGTTTCAAATATAGAACAAAACGTATAAAACTTGAGCAATCGTAAAGATCTAGTAGAGAGTACTGTAAAACATAAAGGTGCGAGTTAAAATCGTTAAAAATACAGAGATTTAAGAAGTATGGGTAGAGTAGCTGTGAAACTCAGCAATAGTGGTGTTCATACACCATCGAACCAAAACCGACCGGAGAAAGGCTGGAGACAACCCAGGCAAAGCTTTTGATGACCATCCATATAGTGAATGGTCCTGGGGTCTCAAGGATAAAGGAATCTGCGAGATAAGGTTTCACAGCAGCTGGTGGTCGAAAGAGGTGAGGCTGGAGGTGGCCGGAGAGATGTGAAGGCCATCGGAGAAGAACTAGAAGGTTCTAGAGAGAAGCAGGAGAGGAACAGTCCAAGTTAAAAGAGAGACTGGTCTCGAAGAAATGAGGGGTCAAGAGGGGCGGTAGTTAGAATTTAATTAAAGAATTAAATATGGGCCGTTAATCTCATTTGATCAATGACTCAGATTAATTCGGAGCTAGGCCGGGTTATTTAGTGATTGGGCAGAACAGATTTGGATTGGGTATTGGGTCAATTTGGTTAATTAAAAATCTAATGGGGTGGGTTACAATTTGAGCTAAAAATGCAGTAATAATAGGCTAGGTATTAAATAGTCAATTTTTTCCTTTTATTTTATATAAAATAGTAAAATGATTTTAAAAATAAATTTAAAGTACTAAACTAATTAATAAGATATAAGTATTAATTTAAAAATACTAGAAATCATTTTATAAATGTAAAAATGCTAATACGCACAGGCTATAATTGCAATTATATGCAATTTAGCTTAAAATATACCATACAAAATTTGGAAAAATATGCATAAAACACCTTAATTGTATCTTGGTGTAAATATGAGAATGGAAATAAATTATTCACCAAAATGATAGTCTGGGAATTATTATTGGATTTTGTACTACTAAAGTAGACAATAAATTGATTTTAAAAAATCTTTAAAATAGGGAAAAATACCAAAACTTTTGGGCATGCCAATGCATACATATGTTATTTTGAGTGCAAAAAATACATAGGGAAAAATTAAGTATCAACAATCCCTTCCCATGACGATTTTGCAGTGCCACATATGCTGAGCTTGGCACTAGTAAGAACTATCATCATCCTGAAATTAATCTTGTCGACCCTTGGTATAACTTATTTCTTGCCAGCCTATCTCATAACTCGGAGAGGGACGTAAGGGTAGGTTCCTCTCAAACCGATCAATATCAGAAATTTTGCATCAGTAGATTAGGCGATGAATTCCTCAGAAGGGAAACACTCGAACACCCGTTGTACTTGGCCCCTCGTTAGATTATAAAACAGCTCTAACCACCTCTTGGCGTCTTCCCGTTGGTAAACATGTTGGGCATGTAGTTAATTCGTCTCGAGTAATGGAAGGCTATGTGATCATCCAAATACCTTCGCTGAATCTCTTGCCGATATTGACCCTTTTGGAGATGCTCCATGAGCCAGAGTTGGAGTAGCAAATTGCAGCCCTCAAAGTGTTTAGCTCCTTGTTGACATTTTCCAAGGCTCGGTATATCTCTGCAATGATCATGGACACTATGCTAAATGGTTGCCCACCAATTCTCTCCATCAATGTTTTGGTAATCATAGCTAGCCTGGTATGGATCTTGCTTTCTTCATTAGAAACACTATCATCCCCAAGAAGTAGAACATGAAGACAAAGACCCTTCGGTGAATATACGCTAATAGTAAAACAATTTCTAAAAACAAATTGAAAATGCTATAAGTATTTATAAAGTATAATTATCAGCTTAAAATTATGGAATCTCATTTTATAAATATGAGACAACATTAAAACTAAAAATGGCTAATGTTGTAATTATGCAATTTTATCCTTAAAATACCAAATAAATTTTTAAAAAATGTGTAAGACATATCTTAACTATATTTTAATATAAAAATGAGAATCCAATGAATAAATCAACAAAAAATAATCTTGAAGACAATTATTGGGTTTTTCTTAATAAAAATAGAGTAGTAAATTGGCTTTAAAATCTTTGAAAAATTATGGAAAAATAACAGGATCTTGGAACATATTTGTATATGTATATATATATATATACATATATATATATATATATATATATATATATATATATATATACACATATATATATATGTATATATATATATATATGTATACTATTTTCAAAGGTATTTTTTATATATAAAAATATAGAGGAAAATGGGACATCAACACCACTGACTCATGCTTTCCGATGTCATTCATTGTGCTCCCGTTTCTCATTCTTCAAGGTAAAGGTATCGCCGCCATTTCATTTTCCGTAGATGCATTAACTGTGCCCTACAGCCAGTCTTCCAAAGTATGGATGAGCATGTCGTAATCCCCTATAAATAGGGGGTGCCCTGGCTTGGTTTTCACCATCTCAATGTTTCTATTGGCTTGCTTACCGTTTCTTTTGTTATCTCTTTTTTCGCCCCTGAACATCATGCCTAGGGCTTATGATCTTAAATCTATTTGGATGAAATTCCTTGGACTGTCGTGTGGCCATACGCTGGGGACTCCCTTTGTCGATCGAAGATGTGCCATCTTTCTATTGCTGTGGTCATTGGTATGCTCGCCTTCACTGCTATTGCTGGGTCGCGGCAATGTGGATGGGGAGTCGGTCCCTCCCTTATGTAGAAAATTGTTCGGATTATGTACCGCTACTTAAAAGGGGCTCGGACTATACACCGCCGCTCACCTTCATACCTCAGCTCGATGTGGCGCTCTACTTTTAGTAGGGGGCTTCCACGGTTGGACGTTCTAAAAAGTGTATCCAAAGTAGTCATGCAAGCGGGATCGAGGACTGTTCGGTCCGCTGTCTCTCCGAGGTTTCTTTGGCTAAAGAAGGTCCTCAAACTTCGGAGAGCTATGGAAAATTTTTATCCCTTCCCGCTACTTACTCTGTCCTTTTAGAGATATCAGTGTGGAATGTTGGGATGAAACTTCCAAGGAGGAATGCTTGCAGGGGCCTACTGTGGACTTTCGGAGGTAAATTAGTCTGCGGGTCTTCACCTTGCGCGTTCATCACTATGATTCATTCTTTTGGCGTAGAAATAATCCGTAGGCCTTTGTAATTGTATGTAACGACCCCTCAAGGACTGCTTTTACACAAATTTTTCATGATTAAGAAATAAACTTTGTTTATTTGTGCTTTAGAATTTGCTTTATTTATGTATGCTTTCATACCCTTCGAGGCTCTTCGAGTGTCTCCTTTTGTGTTGTTGATCGCTGATATCTAGCTTTGATGCAATTCTTTATTCTGATCTTTTGCCCATCGACATGGGTTCTTTTCAATCCCATCGTCATACTTCAGAACAACTCTGGATTGATCTAATAGGCCGAGGCTATCAAAGTCCCCTGAGTTATTTGGAGATCATCCATCGAGTTCTGGGGCCTGCAGGGGTGCTGCTCCTAATGTAGGTCATCTTTGGGTACCCGGGGGTCCCTATTAGTCTTGATGTAGATGGACCATTTAGGCTGTATAAGATAGACTTATGTGAGGAGCTCACATGTATTCTGGTGCTTCCTCGAACCTTTTTATAGCTTTCACGATCGGAGCTTCCTGCGTTTACCCCTCCTTCTTAGAAAGAGAGAATCGTGAGATCAGTCGTTCGCCTTGAATTGAGTGTCGGTGTTGAGAGCTAATCAAGGCCCGACTTCTTTTGGATGGGGCTTCTTGAAGTAGAATTTTTCCTCGAGCATGGAGATACTACGAACGACACTTCGAGTTATGATTCCTCATTGGAGGATGCTTCCGGGATGAAACATCGACCCGTCGATCTGTATCAAGGTTGTTGGCTTCTCGGGGCTTGCCTTGGGCAGGTGAATCGTTGCTGCTTTTTTCATATATGTTGAGCGGATTTGGCTTCTTTGCAAGACTTTACTATTTTCAAATAGTTGCCTTTCCGTTCTTGTACAAGGTCCTGCATCTTTCTAGGCACGAAAGTATTGGTGCGCAACTTTGCTTTGTCCGGTCAGTTTCACCATAGACATGGAAACCGCTTTGGGGCCGATCCGACAAGAGGGCGGGGGTGATGCTCCTGGTGCTTAGGAATCAAGGGAGTTTTCTTTGGAGATGGCGTCTTTGCTATGGGGAGGACATCTAAAGATGGCGAGGAGATACTATGGGTGGAGCAAAGGGATAGTTCGACAGGGGCTTCCCCCGATGAGGGTATCGTGGACTATACTAATGGATTCTTGAACATGTATTTATATACATTCGCATTGAGCCCTATTGATAGGATTATGCTTTAATTTTGTCTGAAGTATCGAGTCACCCTGGCACAGATTTATTGGTCATTTTGGCGAACAGTGTTGATTGTGAAGTTCATTGCAAAGAAGGCAAGGCTTGAATTCACACTTGATCACCTTGTCAGGCTATATTGCCCCTTTCATCACCGAGTCCTGCTAACTCTGAGGTACCGGTGATACATGACCTTTGTTATTAACAATGAGGAAGGCGTGGATTAAGAGTGGGCCAGTTGGTTTGTCCGGGTTCGGACGACCGGCATTATCCCTATGGAGTTCTTGTTATTTCCTGAAGGGTGGAATCACACACGTGAGTGAGGTGTTTGGCTCTTTTTAAGATCTTTTCAATAGCAAAAATCAGTTGCGTAATAATATTGTTTCTTCTATTTTAGCAACTTGATGGACCACAGTGGAAGTTCACCATCAGCGCGACTGGATCCGGAACGTGGTGACCCATTAATCCAGTGTTGAACGTAGGTGGCGAGCTGTACTTTGTATCAGATGGGGAATGCAACACCGAGGTATGTGCATACGTTGCCTTTGCTTTGCCTTCGTATGCCTAAAATAATGCTTTCCCCTCCCATTTGTTCTGGATTCACTGCTTGTAGATACCGGGCGGTTCCTTGGGATGAGGCAATATTGCTCTGAAAAAGGGGAAGAGCCGTTGGCCTCTAGTCCAAGGGATGATGGCGGCGAGAGGGATCGGAGCTTGTGATATGATGGAGCTTTCAGTGGTTCCGACCTGGCTCATATATTTTGTAGAGGGGGCGTCGCCTGAGTCTGCCCGTCTCTAGTGCCCGATTTCCAGCCTGTGTTTCCTTTGAGCGAACACGCTGCTCCCGAGGCCGATTTTTCTAGGGCCTTAGGGGCAGGATCAATCGGAGTGTGTTCCAGCTTCAAGGAAGTCCGTCGTCTTTACTTCGCGGTGAGTTTTTCATTTAGTTTCACTGTTTCTATATCTTCCTTATTTTTATGAACATTCCTCGTGCAGACTTGCGATAGGCTTAGGTCTAAGCTGCTCCGTTGAGGGGCAAAGCATCAGAAAATTTGAGATAAGGGTGAGTCCCTTAGGCTCCTTAACGAGGAGAAGAAAGTAGATTTGGATTATTGGCGATATGAGGTGCATAGTAACTCAAATTATGAGAGCTATTTGGTGTTATAGGTAATTCATGTATTGTGCGCTTCGCTCCTTTCTAACCTTAAGGTTGATTCCTTTTTGCTATATCAGTTGCGGAAAAACTCGGAGGCTTTGTAGCACCTCAAAGGCAATATCAACCGCGTCAAAATTGCTTGCGGGGAGCTGACGGCTCAAGCGCAAGCTCGAGCTTCGGAGTAGAGGAGCGCCTCGGTCAAGGTCCATACCCTCAAGGTCTAAATCCGTTTGACTCACGAAAACGCCAAAGTTCAAGCGGATATGAGTGGGATACTTGAATCTGATCTCTTGAAGGTCAAAGCCGAGATAATTGACGCTTGGGCAAAGGCGACGCTGAACTGAGCTAAGGCCGATCGTGAGATGGCGATTCGTGTGAAGGATGATGCAGATGCTGCTGATGCCCAAGACCATATATATATATATAAATTCAAAAATAATAACCAATAACTAATTATAAACTAAATATCTAATTATGCCATGTGACATTTTATTAGGTATCCACTTGGCTTAAGGATAAAGCTTTTTCCTCTCCTTTTAATAATATAAAAACATATAAATATAGATAAAGATATAGATAGTTTAAAATTATATTAACACTCCAACTTGAAACTACTTCAAATTTGAATGACTAGTTCTTCTCTTTTTTCATTTTGTTATAGCTATTTTTTTCCTTTTATTTTAAAATAATTCTAAAAGTACAACTAGAAACCACCTTATTTGAATGGGTAGTTATTTTTATGTATATTTACTTTTTATTTGTTTTATATTTAATTATAATATATCTATATTTATAATCAAAATAAAGTAACCAATTAATATATACATACTTATACTTATACATACACACACACACACACACACACACACACACACACACACACATATATATATATATATATATATATATATATATATATATTGTAGTTTTTTATTTTATTTTATTAATTTTAGTTTTTATATATAATTAAATTCAAAAATAATAACCAATAACTAATAATAAACTAAATAACTAATTATGCCATGTGACAATTTTTTAGGTTGCCACTTTGTTTAAGGAGAGGGTCTTTTCCTCTCCTTTTAATAATACTAGTGTTAGAACCGGCACGATACGTGCATAATTTGATCAAATATTAATCTTATAAAATTATGATCTAATATATTGTATTATTTTAATAAATATAGTTACTATTTTATTATTTAATGAAGCATATGTAAATATAATAATATGTTTACAAAATCAAAGGATAAAAAGTATTATACTTATCAAATAAGTTGTTTATATTCCTTGTTTATTCTTTGTTAGATTATCAAGTACTTAGCACTATACATTTACTAATGTGATTTTTTTATTAATTTGTCAATGTTTTTTTTTAATATTTTGATACTACTTCTCTTATAGACAAGATGAGTTGCTCTGATGGTAAGCAACCCCCACTTCCAACCGAGAGGTTGTGAGTTCGAGTCTCCCCAAGAGCAAGGTGAGAAGTTCTTGGAGGGAAGAATGCCGGAGGTCTATTTGGAAACAGCCTCTCTACCCAAGGTTAGAAGTAAGGTCTGCATACACACTACCCTCCCCAAGTCTCTTCTAGTAGAACATGCATATGTGTTCTGGAAATAGATACTTTTATTCTTATGTTATACTATTTAAAATTTTTCAATTTTCTAAATTTATCAATAATTTTCTTGTGTGCAATTTATTTATATTTTACTTATTAATTATTATAAAATTAATTCACCTCTTTTCCTACACTCATTTCTACTATAACATTTGATTAGTTTAATAACTAATAAAATGTGTTTTATATATAATATATTATCTTATGTATACTATCCTAATAGTTTCTTTATATTTTTATATTTTTCATTATGAAATTATGAGTTCTATTTATCAACTAAATTTTCTTACATGAGAAATTTAATTTTATATATATATATATATATATATATATATATATATGTATATATATATATATATATATTTATATATATATATATACATATTTTTTTACGATAACATTTTATTTATTTATTTATTTTGTATTTTTAATTTATGATAATTTATTTATTATGATTTTATTTATGTGTCTATCAACTTTTCTTATAATAATTCTAATTATTTTATAACTCTAATTGTATTATCAATTATTTTTTTCTTGTCTATCTAATTGTATTATCCATTACTTGATATTGTTAAATTTGACGTATGAATTATTAATAAATTACCAATTTAGTATATTAACTATTCCTATATATATTTAGGAAGAAATTACTCTTTAATTTTAATCAGTAGTTTTTATTTTTTATTTATTGAAAAATAATTTTATAACTCCAATTTGAATGAGTAGAATATTTTTTTGTATTTTTGTTTTTATATTATTATATATCTATATTTATTAAATCACGTACTGTAACTAATTAATTTAAAATTTAAAATTCAATGAAATTTTTTTATTGTAAAATAATTTAATTACTCCAATCTGAATGAGTAGATTTTTTTTTGTATTTTAATTTTTTAATAATTATAAGATATCTATATTTATTAATAAAGTAGTGTAATCAATTAGTTTAAAATTTTAAAAAAAACTGACAAAAATAGTTTATTTTATCTTAATAATGTCTTTTGTTTTTTTGTGGTTAAAAATACCTATTTTAATATAATGCTTTTGTTTCTCCTATTTTATATAGGTAGATTCTATTGAATGCGATCATTATATTCTGTCTGCAATATACATCTTTTGTTATTATCTCTCCCCTCTTTTTTCCCTTGAACTAATTCGCCGGTGGTTGAAAAGGAAAAAACAAAAACAAAGAGATACTGCCAAATTTCAGAACGGATATAACTTGGCTAACACACAAGTAGTACTGTGTCCCACAAAACTTTTTGTAAACCCATTACCAAATGATACCAAATAATTCTCACAGGATATGCCATTTTCCATCAATAATACACTACTACACATTATTGTATGTTTTGACAATTCCACTTGACTTTTCTTGCCGTAGCGGCACACATATCCACTAAGTATTCATTATTATCCTTACTTGCAGTCTCTGGAACGGAAATGCGTCATCGGAAAATGCTTTTCCCGGCGACCCGCTTCGCTTTACTCTTCTTAGTTTACCTCCTTTTGTCCCCTTCTCTTTCCTTTTCCTTCCCCTTTCACAAGCGCAAGCATCACAAAATCGATGGACCCATCAAGACCCTTGTCGTTCTGGTCATGGAAAACCGCTCCTTTGATCACATCCTAGGTTGGCTTCACAAGAACCGACCTGATATCGACGGCCTGAACGGCTCCGAGTTTAACCGGATCAATGCCTCCGACCCTTCTTCCCCGAAAATCTTTGTCTCTGATGATGCTGTCTTCGTTGACTCCGACCCGGGTCACTCCATTCAAGCTATTCGAGAGCAGATATTCGGGTCCAATGATTCCTCTGCTAACCCGGCTCCCATGAACGGGTTCGTGCAGCAGGCTCTCAATATGGGCGTCCCTGATATGGAGAAAACCGTGATGAGCGGGTTTAAACCGGAGCTGGTACCGGTTTATAAGGAGTTAGTGAATGAGTTCGGGGTGTTCGACCGGTGGTTCGCATCGGTTCCGGCTTCAACTCAGCCGAACCGGTTTTATGTTCACTCGGCAACTTCTCACGGAGCTTCCAGCAATGTCCGCAAAGATTTAATCCATGGGTTCCCTCAAAAGACCATCTTCGATTCTTTAGACGAAAATGGCCTCTCTTTTGGAATTTATTACCAAAACATCCCAGCTACGTTTTTTTTCAAGTCACTGAGAAAACTCAAACATATTTTCAAGTTTCATGATTATGCATTGAAGTTCAAACTCCACGCTAAACTTGGGAAACTACCAAATTACGTGGTGATTGAGCAGAGATACTTTGATATTAAACTTGACCCGGCTAATGATGACCATCCATCCCACGATGTAGCACTTGGACAGAAATTTGTCAAGGAGGTTTATGAGACTCTGAGGGCGAGTCCACAGTGGAAAGAAATGGCACTGTTGATTACGTATGATGAACATGGCGGGTTCTTTGATCATGTACCGACTCCGGTATCTGGGGTGCCTAATCCTGATGGGATTATAGGGCCTCCTCCATATTACTTCAGATTTGACCGCTTGGGTGTGCGTGTCCCTGCTTTTTTGATTTCCCCATGGATTGACAAAGGCACTGGTGAGTCGCTTTACATTGACTAATTACTTGTATTTAATTTCAATATCATTTAACTGTTTAAGGTACTTTTTGTGGTTGATATTTACTACTCCTTAGCATTTGATAAGGAGAAATATATGCGGTAAAGCTGGTGATAGGAATAGAATCCAGTGGGGTTGTTGCGTTTTTAGGATTCTTTGAGATGAAAATTTGTATATTAACTAGGAAACCTTTCTAGTCGTAGTATTGCTATATGTCTGTAGTTGAAGCTTATGAGTTACAATCATGTTGAACACAAAAGAGGTGCCATTACAACTTTACAAGAATATCTTGCGCTTATGTTTGGTTTTGGTAGTTCAAAGAGTTTTTACTGCGCTAGACTTGAGCAACTTTAAACCTGCTAGAGCGGCTTCTGCTCAGGTTCTACTACTTGGCTTACTAAAATAAAAAATATTTCTGCAAGGCCATTGAATTGAAATATTCTCCTGTTGAAATTAAATCGATGGTACATTAGATGCTAACATCAAGTTACCTATGTGCTTGCAGAGGAAAAAAGGTAATATATTCTTCTATGATGAGAAACTGGCACATATATAATTTGCTTTTTTTTGGTGAAGATGGATCAGAATTATGTTTAACCTTATCTTATCAATATGTTTGATGCAGTGATCCATGAAACAAATGGTCCAACCCCATCTTCACAATTTGAGCACTCTTCCATACCAGCAACTGTGAAAAAACTTTTTAATCTGAAGTCGAATTTCTTAACCAAACGAGATGCATGGGCTGGGAGCTTTGAGAACTATTTCCGTCTGCGTAAGACTCCCCGTGATGATTGTCCAGGTACAGCTTCATCCAACCATGAAGCCATGAACAATTATTTAGCGTATTTCCCAATTATTACATGTTTTAATACTGAAAATTCTATTATCATACAGACTGAGTAGTAGTCATTTAGACCGGAAAGTAAAGAGTTCCATTGAATATATATGGTTGTTATTTAGATGTTGAATACTTTAGGAAACATTATACAATAAATTTCTTCAAAAGCACGTATGGTAATGACTAACAACAAACAAACAACAACAAATCCAGTATGATCCCAACAGGTGGAGTCTGGGGAGGGTAGTCTGTACGCAAACCATGCCCCTACCTAATGCAGGTAGAGAGATTGTTTTCAATAGACTCTCGGCTCGGAAGGGTAAGAAGAAGAGGAAAGCAAGGAAGGAAGAAAGAAGGAAGCTAAAAGAAAAAGGGAGAGATAAATGATAAGTGGTACCAAATTATAGCAACAGGGATATAATACTTGAGACGAAAAAAATCGCATAACGTAAAAATCTAAGAATATGAAGTGACATGCATGCTACTAAGACATTCGGTGAACAACTTAAAACTACTCACTAACCTTCTACCTTAATCCTGGATCTCCACACCCTCTACTCAAGGGTCATGTCCTCAGTAAGCTGAAGCAGCGCCATGTCATATCTATTATTAAAAGTTTATTTGTACTTTTAGCGCGTTATGACTACTATTACTAGTAAAACTTGCTTGTTTCCTCAGTCGTGTTATGATGTTAAGCAAACACAATTTTTTTTTCTGGATAAGTTGCTTTACACTTCCTTATGGAACATTATGGGCTCCCGCATGAACTCGTTTCCCGACTTCAAGAATGTGTTCTTTTAAGCTTTTTCGCACTTTAGCTACTGCAGGAGTTGTAGTTCTCTTTCATTATCTAAATCAATGGGGTGTTTTCCATCTCTGGTATTGGTGAAAGCTGCAGTTATCCTTTATTTTGGTGTGTGATATGATAAAACTGATTTGATCTTTTATAGCTTTTAGAATGTTGGAGGAAGAAGAATGGGGTTATGTATCTTCGTCCTCCAATAATTTGTGAAAATTGCTTCAATGTGGGCTTGTGTTGTTGATAGAACAGATAGGATCTCTGATATAACCATCAGTTTGGATGAATTGAGTGGATCTATGATTTATACTTGTGTGGAGTTGCGTGAATAAAAACTTAATTGATGGTTAGAAAGGGATTACATTTGCTTACTTAGTTTAGGTTTGCAACACACACTACTGCACATGCAAGCCTAATTCTCTTTGCTAGGCCAAGTACATAGGGAAATACGTATAGTGATGACCGGCTGTATGCAACTCGAAATGAGGACTGGTGCCTGCTCTAATACTATGTTGTAATATGTGAACAGTCATTGACAAACTTTAACAGTTACAAGGGGAATTGTTTTCGTTATTTATTATATGTTTGCAATAACTTAATACACATTTTTTTAGGAGTCTCCTAATTCTTCAAATAAAACAAGAGCTTTATCACCCATTTACCTGGATAATCATAATGATTTGATCCATATGATGTCTGAGCAGAGAAACTTCCCGTAGTGAAGACAAAGCTAAGACCATGGGGACCAAGAGAAGATGCAAAACTCTCTGAATTTCAAGTAGAAATGATCCAGCTTGCTTCACAGCTTAATGGTGATCATGTGCTCAAAAGCTACCCTGATATTGGACGGAACATGAATGTTGGTGAAGCTAATCGATACGTAGAGGATGCAGTCAATAGGTTCTTGGAAGCTGGAAGGGCTGCTCTAAGAGCTGGAGCAAATGAGTCTGCCATTGTTACAATGAAACCAGCCCTCAGTAGCCGAGCATCAGAGGGAGGATTCAACAAGTACCTGGAAGCCTACTAATTTGGTTTTTGGGTCTTTGAAGTACTTCCCTATTATATATGTATATATGTCATGTTGTATGTAATCCACGATCCTGCATAACGAACCACACTAGCCATCAATTGTCCTTCCAATGATAAATACATTATATTATTGTCTTGAGGAGGAATGCTCGTTAAAAAATTTAGAAAAGCTTTATCTTTTTAAGTGTTGGACCGATTATTGTAATCACTTTTAGTAAACTCATTTTAGCCACATATATGTTCCCATGAAAGCCCATCTTTTGTTCTTCGTTTTCTTTTCTTTTCTTACCAAGATAATTGCTGATCGTTCCAAAGTTCCAACCATACAATTTAAGCGTGCGAACTGCAGCAAGAACAAATGTTTTTTTTTTTTTTCCTAAAATGTTAACTACAGCAACAATCCAGTTGAATCTCACAGGTCTAGGGAGGATAGAGTGTGCGCAGACCTTGCTCTTATTCCGAAGGAGTAGAGAGGCTGGGGATGGTAGAGTGTACGCAGACCTTCCTATAATACTATAAATAAAAAAAGTTAATTTTACAAGATTTGCGTAAGCGCGCTCCTTGTCTTTTTGAGCAGAGAGTTTCCTGGAAATAACCTCTCTACTCTTTTGGGTTAGGGGTAAAGTTTGCGTATACTCTACCTTTCCCAGACCTCATTTGTGGGATTCTATTGGGTGGTTGTTGTAAGCACTTAGCTCGTTTATCTTGTATAGCCTTCATATCGTCTAATTTAGAAAATTAATTGCTAACTAGAATTCATACTTTAATTTAATTGTGGCCATAATGTCTTTTGAGATAGTAATTAAATTCATACTTGTATGCTTCGATCGCCTCTCTTTTCTAATTAGTGGCAAATCTTATAAAGCTAATTTGTAGCCCTTGATATTACGGGCAAAATTACCTTTCTTTGGTGCTCGATGTTGAGATCCACCTTGATGATATGGGTCTTGAAGACACGGTAAAAGAAAATAATAAAGCATCAAATCTGGATTGTGCTAAATCGATGTTATTCCTACGTAGTCAAGATGACGAGAATTTAAAAATTAAATATCTCACGGTCAAAATATAGTTATTTGAAAGATAGACACGATAACCTGAAATTGATTGTAATTCCACAAGCACGTCATGATTGGATCCATTTAAGAATGATTTTAAATTCCTCTATATTTTAGATGGCCTCACAACTGAAATTGTTTGGAGATAAAAGTATTGGCTATGATATGTTTAAAGAATGCTCATCACTTTTCGTGCCATGGACATGCTCCTACAGTAACAATATCGAGAGATGTGGTTCAAAAAATATTCTGAACGGATTTTACATCAACTTAAAATATTGATGAAAAATCACGAAAGTCGACCTCAGGTTCAACTTCATTCCCAGAAGTGAATGATATGAATTTCCACCAATCTGAGCATGAAAAATATCATGACTCTACTCGAGGTCATGGATGTGGTCGTGGAAGAAATACTAATTATGGTGAACCTGATACATTAAAGAAAGCCCCCTCACAATCAGTGGTTGAAAAAGAAGGGTAAAAAGCATGAAATTGTGCAGAAAAAGGATTAAAAAAATTCTTGCTATAGATGTGAAAAAAAGGTCACTAATCGCGTACCTGTCGTCTACCTCAACATCTGGTTGATTTTTATCATCAATCACTTCAAGATAAAGAAATAAATATTGAATCAAATTTTACTCCTGAATATCAATTTGATTGCATGCATTAAGACGTAGCTTATTTCTTTTGAGCAACCTGAAGGAAGTATAAATAATATAATATATAATGGGTCAAGGAACTTGAATGTTTTAATTTTCGATCGTCTCTATGTACGTAAAGTAAGTTATACTTTATTTTGGTAATGATACGTAATATAATGTTGGTTTTCTTTATGTATTTGAAGAGTATCTCGCAAATATGTCAAAGACCAATTCCCATGATACTTGTTTAATTGATATAGAAACACATGCTATTCAAAGATCAAAAAAGTTTTTTATATTTGCTTCAAGGAAATGCAAAATGTTAGCATTTGATAGAAGGCTTCAGAAAAGCCAGTATATGTTTGATAAGGGAACAAAAGTTATTATCAATAATGCATTTTTCTCCTCCACGTCTCAAAGAAACTTGTTGAGTTTTAAAGAGATTCGCTGAAATATAAATTATATTGAGACAATGAATGTAATAAATATTGTTATATTACACAGATTGTCTCTGACTAGAAATGTGTTTTGCGAAAGCTACTAGATTTATCTTTTAGCTTGTATTGTACAAAGATTGTGTCACGACCCAAAATTCCGCCGAGCCGTGATGGCACCTAAACCTACCCGTTAGGTAAGCCAAACAGTATAAGTAACTACTATAATGCAGAATCATCAATATTATTAATAAAACTGCGAAAGAATTCAATAAAACTATTTCAAGGACTGGTAGTACAAGTCATGAGTCACTATAATTTAGATTTATAAAGCTGGTAAAAGAAAAAACTAAAACATCTATTTGAATAGATGTTGTATAAATTGAAAAAGGTCCTAATGTACCATGGACAAATAGAAAAAGGTCCTAATATACCATAAAAAGGTTACATAAATAGAAAAATGTTCCTAATATACCATGGACAAATGGTAGCTTGAATCAGGGACGCAACAACAAGTTCAATGCATCCCTTAATTATCTATATCAGCTTAACTCCAAGAAAATGCAAGCAAGGAGCAGAAGTACAGTATAATACAATCTGCCACATGTAAGTAAGTATCTTAACTAATCTCATAGAAGTAGTGAGGAGATTTTTATGTTAAAAAAAAACCATTTTAAAAAACATGTACAACTCAATAACTAGTATATTACATAGAAAGAATTTCAAAAAGACAGTAGCAGAATAAAAAATATTAATAGTAAAGGTGCACAACTGGGATAAGGTACTAAAAGCTTTACCAATTATACATGTTCCACAAATACGACATGCACCAACCTCGCTCACAAAGAGGTATGCACCATATAGTATGTGTGCTCAATAATCACACATGACTGTTAACTTGTGCCCAACATGATCCGATCCCGCATCAATTGTCAAATAACATGTTAAAGAGACCTTTTCAAGTTCTGTATCAATTGTCAAAAACACGTTCAAGAGAAATTTTCAAGAATCAAATATATCAATGCACGACGACAACTTCCTCATCACATTAACCCAATATGCTACTAAGAAATCAGCAAAATATGAGATATCACTCCATGTAGATAAATCCATCTTGACAACCGAATCATCAAATAATGAAAGATGTATAGATTAGCATGTTAGATGCAATACAACAAAACATATAAAATTATATGACACACATAACGAAGTCACGCGCACATTCAAGAATGTCACTCTCGTACCACCACATAAATATAAACTATAAAATAGCCCCCAGGCCATCACATAACATGCCCACAATGCCACCCTTATTTTTTCGTTTGTGCACATAACAATAAATTGCCGTCTTTAGTTTTTCACATGCGCATATCATCATCTTTATTTCTCCATATGGGCAACCAGAGAACTCCCCCACATGCACAGAACACTAGACACTACCGCATGGCAAAAACTTCGTGCTGACACCCCCCTCGCCCTGTTAATCTACTCAATATATCCACATGTGCCACAATATAATCACAATTGCACGACAAAAATCCAGTACCACAATCAAAGCAATGCAATATAAAAAATTGTTATGGGGAGGCATATCCTCATAACTCATCAATAAAGTAAACAAAGACATGATAAAATTTACCCCGAGCATGGATACCCATGGAACATGTATATACGTATTTTACCTCATATATACATCACCCCTGCATGTAGAAAATAATACCAATTATGAAAAATTCTCTCAACAAAAGCTTGGCAATATACATACCTCAAATAAGTCAAATGAATGATCTAAACACATATTCCTACGCAAATTGACCTCCGAACAACTTGAATATATCCAAAACTAACTCAATAACATCAAACAAAGCCATAGGAAATAATCTCAAACAATAGAGCTTCGATATAAATACACAAAGTCAACATGGGCCAACACCCCAAAACCCGACAAAACACATAAATTATGAACGTCCATTCCAATATGAGTCCAAATATAAAAGTTTCATCCACAACCAACTGCAAATCGGGGTTTATCTATATTTTTCATATTAGAAAAGTTTTGTCAAAACCCCCAAAAGTATACTTTCCTATCTTTCAAGCCAAATTCCACTATTTGTTTTATTTTAAGATTCCTTGATTTAGAACCAAAGTCAATGATAGATTCATGTAATAACCATAAATTTGAGTTGGGTTTTTATTATTCCAATGAAGTAGATGTAAACTTCCTAAAATATTGCTTCTGCATAAGCTCCAAATATTTGTAAAAAAAGTAACTAAATCCCTAAATAAGTAAAAAATATGCAGTAGCTATCCCAGCCTGAATCAATTCAAGATTATCGTAAAACTTATATTTTATAAGCCCAACATAATCCCTGAGAGATCAAACCCAAGATAGACTTTTGAATCACCAAATTTAGCCTTAAAATAAGGGAGACATGGTGTTTTGAAGTTTTAAAGGTAGTCTGACAATATTAGAGACATAACTTGTATTTTCGAAATTGTTGCACTAGAAAATCAGCAATTGTAAATCTTCGTTTTAGCAGTCAAAACTTATTCGGAACCTCTCGTATACATACTATATATGCATTTCAATCATAAAATACGCTACAAACCAGCTCACACACTTAAAATATCGAAAAGAGATCGTCTTGGCCCGATATTGAACGTAGTCAAACTCTAAATCCTTAACTTAACTAGTGTCTCAACCAATGATCCAAAATACAACTGAGCACCCTGACACCCCATACAATCATACTAAAAAGTGTAAATACATTATCCAAACTTATTCAAAGGCTCAAAACGCCAAAGAAAACATCACAACAAAGAATGAATGCCCAAACCGAATTGAATTTTTCTTAAGTTGTTAAATCCTTATTCTTTCAAAAGAGTGTCTAAATCATACTCACACACAAGTCCAATTCAACAATATATATCTTTCCAAGTTCTTGTAACTTCAATTGCAGTCCAATAAGATCAAAGTCAACTCTTCATCAAACTTATGAACTCTTAAGTTCTTCAAATTGCCAAATTTTGATATAAAAATATTGAATTCTTCTATGAATCTCCAAAATCAAATTATAACAAATATACAAATCTAAACAAAAAATATACAAACCTATCAGAACCATCAAAATATAATTTCTAATCTGGTAACACAAAAATTAAATCTTGATCAACTCTTCCAACTTAAAGCTTTCAAATCGAGAGTTATTCTTTCAAATCAATCCCAAACACTAAAAAACTAAAATCGATCATTCACGCAAGTCATAATACCTTGAAAGTTACTCAAAGTCACAAACTACGAAATGGAACACTAAAGCTTAAAACAAATGGTCGGGTCGTTATATTCTTTCCCACTCAAAAACATACGTTCGTTCTCGAACGTTCCACGAGTCATTTCAAAGTCAAATCATTATATAAATTCACCATACACATGCCTATGGGTGATCCCACGTCACCACAATTAGTAAAAGTCCATTAGCACAATCCCGACTGAAGATCCTTTCTTCAACCTTAATCCATCAATCATAGAACCATATTTCAACATTCGAAATTCCTGATACGATCTGATTCTCGCAAATTCACATTATATGAATATCAACCCAACTCCTACTGGGGCTGTGATAACGTCTAACACTTTCTTTCATGCAAGCCAACTATCACACAATAGCTATGATTTTGAATGAACATGGTTCAATAAATTCAACAGCGAAAATATCTTAAATATCTAAGGAAAACAATAATAATATTGCTACTACCATCCCAATGATCTGGTGTCAATGAGTACATAAGCACTACTGAATATCAAAATATAAAAAAATTCCTCAATAAGACTGTCCGGACAATAGAACAGTAATTAAGGAAATAAAGGAAAGAGAGTCAAGGTCTGTAAAAGAGATAACAATTACCTTGAAGTTTCCCAAGTACCGGTGCCAACACGGCTCTAGCAACCACCACGTTCACAAGTTCCTAGACCTACATATAAAGTGCAAAATGTAGCAAGAGTACAACCGACCCCATGAAATCAATAAGTAACAAGCCTAACCTTAGGCCGAAGGAAGTGACGAGTTAAAAAAACAGTTAGAGACCAATATGAATAACCAATAGAAGTTAAGAATAAAATGATGACAGTAGCAATAAATAACTCAAAGGAATTATCATATTCAACTTGTTCACAATACAGGAACTTAGACATGCTTCCTAGTATAACAGTTAAAGATCAATATGGATAAGAACATTTTATTTACCAGCTAGCATGGAGAATAATACATCTCTATGCCCACCTGAGAAATATGCATGCCAAGTTAATGATTTCACACTGATATCCTAAACACTCTCACTCTCTGCACACTCAAGGTATATAGCTCAAATGCCTACTTAATCACAGACACAATCACTCAGCACTATGCCTGTGCCTGGAATCAACGACCCTTACCAGAGCATGTGTATATATATCACTATGCATGTGCTCACTACTGGTATGCCAGACTTCAAAGGTGTGAATCATGCCCAAGCGCTAATAATAAGTCAATCTGGCGTGCTGCAGCATACAACCCGATCCACAAATCTCACTCACAGTACGACTCTCAGGCCCCAACTCAGTCATCAATCTCTCCAGGCTCTCGACCTCTCAAATCTCATACCAATTAGCCCTAAACAATGATATTAAACATAATAATAAATAGTAACATAGAGTGAGATATGATATGCAAATTATGGATGTGACTAAGTACAAAGTGGCTATTTAAGCAAATAATTCAACAACAAAAATGGCTATACTGAGTCTCAACAGGATAATATATAGCCAAACATGATTTATAACATCAATGTGCAGCTCAATTACTCAAACACATAGAGATCACATGAATGGCTACAAGGTTTGATGACTACATAGTACAAGGGAATCGACCGGATCACAATTTTTACGGTACACGCCCACAAATCCGTCACCTAGCATGCTTTTCACCTCAACACCAACCACATAACAAGTAATTCAAGGATTCACATTCTCAAAACCAAGTTCAGAAGTGTTACTTAAAATTGTGCAAATATTTACTCCAATATGCCCTTGCCTCACGAATAGCCCATAGGACAACTCAAATCTAGCCACAAATAACTCGTTGCAATAAACTCAAGCTATAGGAATCAATTCCATATGTAAAATCTAAGTTCTTTAACAACAGTAAAAAATTCAACTCAAAAATTCAACCACAGAGAGACGTATCAGAATCTAATAAAAGTTGTAAAATCTGAACACCCATTTAACCACGAGGCCAACCACACAAAAATTACTCAAATCGATCACAACTTAACCTTCAAATCCTCAAATTAAAGCCAAGGAAGTTTCTACAATTTTCCCCAATTTTCAACCCAAAACATTAATTAAATGATGAAATCAATAATATATTCGCACAATTTTACCAAATCTGAGTTAGAATCATTTACAATTCGATATCACAAAATTAAATTGTGAAATATAACTCAAACACTAGTTTTTTATATTTAAGAGTCTACCTAGATGTCCTAAGCTGTGAAAAATTTCCTCTACGTGAACGCGTATAAACCCACAAAAACTCGACTTAAAACAATCCCAGACCTATGCGATTGCGAACATCATCAAGCGTTTCATCGCGAATCGTGTGAACCCATTCTCCTCTTTTTCTCTTCGCGGATGCGACTAGACCCATGCGTCCCCGATTCACCGGCTCTCCAACATATGCGATCGTAGACCCAAGCTCGCCAATGTATAGAAAAATTCCCATCTATCACAAACACTTTGCGATCGTGTTCATCCTCTTGGGATTTCCTGCTAGAAAACCAGCACCAACAAAATCAGAAATCTTCCAAGGTTCAAATTGCACCGAACATGATCCGAATCACACCTGACACCCCCAGGACCTCAACCAAACATACCAAACAGTCCTAAAACATCATACGAACTCGGTTGATGCGTCAAATCACATAAACAACACTAGAACCACAAATCACGCATCTATCCAAGCCTAATGAACTTGTGAACTTCTAACTTCTACATTCAATGTCGAAACCTACAAAATAAACTCTAATTAATCTCAAATTTTGCACACATGTTATAATCAACTCAACAGACCTATTCAAACTTCTGGAACAAAAATTTTAGTCCGGTAACCATAAATTCAACTCTCGGTCAATCTTCTCAACTCTCCAAACTTCTAATTTTCCAACATTCGCCATTTCAAGCAAAAATCACTTGTGAACCTCCAAATCGCTATCCGGACACAATCCTAAGTCCAAAATAACCCTACGGATCTATCAGAAGCGTCAAAACTCCATTTCAAAGCCATTTACACATAAACCAACATCCGGTCTACTTTTTTAACTTATGCTTCAAATCCTTGGGACTAAATGTCAATTCATTTCGAAACATCCCCAACACCAAACTAACAACCCCGTTAAGTAACATAAATAATTGCGCACACAATAAGTAGTAAATAGGGTAACCGAGTTACAATACTCATTATGACTGGCTGGATTGTTATAGATACTTACCTTAAACATGACAAATCAATACCTCAAAAATGCCTTCTCACGCAAGTCAACCATTGAATGGCTCGAATCTAGTAAAAAAATAACCCAATAACATCAAACTAGGGCTTGCAATCTGGAATCCGAAAAAAGCTCACAAATCTTGAACACCCATTTAAATACGATTCAAAAATTATAAGTTTCATCTAAACCCGATTATATATTAGGGTTCAAGTATCCATTTATTTTTACTTTTGAAACTTTTTGCAAAAATCCCCAATTTTCTCTCGAAGATTCACCAATTAAATTCCAAAATTTAAGATAAAGTCATGAATAGTAATCAAATCGGAGTCAAGAAAAAAGGTAATCAAAGTGGGTGAAAATCACATAAATCCAATCTCTCAATCTCAAAATATGATATAATGATTTTAAATTCTTAAAATGACAAAATATATAATCTCTCTAAAAATACCCTTCGATCGCGGGATATACATAATGATCTTGAAGCACAAAGATGATCACTGCCAAAAATACACTTTGTCTTCGCATCACATAACATGCGAATAAGTAGATCAAAAATGCCAATCTTCATAAATGTGGCCTTGACATTGTGAATACAGAGGCAATTCTACCACCTTGCTCTCAAATGTGAATGCAACACATCTCAGCGAACGTGATGAGAAAGCCACTTAGCAATTTTTGAAGCAACCACCTTGTCGTGAAAGAGAAGAGAAAAAGTGCACAGACCTAACAAACACCCTTCCCCAATGTTGTCCTTCACCCATGAATACGAAGAACAAAACTCCTCCAGCGCACTTCCATTTTCGTTAACGCGATGATATTCCTGCGAACATAAATCACTATTGACACCAGTAATGCAAACATGAGAGGAATTGTCTGAAATCACCCCGTATCACACCTGAGTCCACCGGGACCCTGTCCAGCTAAATCAACTAGTCCAAATACATTATCCAAACTTGTCAAAAGGCTCAAAATATGAATAATAACATCAAAACAAGAATCGACAATCAAGATCATTCTCTTACTTTCAAATATTCAAACATCGTCAAATGCGTCCAAATTATAGTTAAATATTCTGGATGACAACCAAACCTTGCACACAAGTTCCAATCAACAAAACAAATAATAAGAGGTCTCAACACTACAATAATAGTCTGATAGCATCGTGTTTAACTCCTAGTGAAACCTATTAACTTTTCAAATCTTCAAATTGCCAACTTTGAAAAATTGAGCCAAATCAACCTAGGAGCCTCTAAATCTCTATCCAAACATATTTCTTAGTATAAAATCACCATACGCATTGGAACTTTCATAATATGAATACGATGTCATATACTCAAAAGTCAAATATTGGTCATCTCTTCCACTTAAAACTCTCAAATCAAGAATCACACTATTAATTCAACTTCAAATCACTCGACAATCAAAACAACCATGCACGCAAGTCACAATGCACTATAAGAAACTGCTTGATGTCTCAAATAAAGGAATAAGATGCTATAACTCCAATCGACCGATCAGATCACTACAGTACACTTATTGTATCTATTGATGACACAAATCTGATTGGAACTTCATAAGAGCTCCAAAAAGAATTAATTATTTCAAGAAAAAGTTTTATATAAAATATCTTCAAAAGACAAAAGTTTACCTTGGTATGCAAATTGAATATTTTTCAGGGTTCTTTATCCAACATTCTACCTATATAGAAAAAAGTTTTATTAAATGATTTTACATGGACAAAATGCATTCATTGAGTAACCCAGTGGTTTTTTGTTTACTTAAAGTGAATAAGGATCCGTTTTGACCCCGAGATAATGATTAAAAACTCCTTTGTCCCGAAGTACCATATTGTAGTGCAATTGGTACACTTATATATCTTGCTAATGATATAAGGCATGATATGACATTTTCTGTTAATGTTCTTGCAAGATATGTTTTTGCTCATACTGAGAGGCACTGAAACTAAATCAAACATATATTCTAGTATCTAAAGAGAACTGTTGATTTGATTTGATTTTATACCAAATAACATACTACACATCTTATTAGTTATGCGGATATTTGGTATTTATATTACCCACATAAAGCTCAATCTTATAATGGCTACTTGTTTCCATATGGAGGCACTGTCATACCATGCCTCTGTGCGTAACAATCTATTTTCCTACTTCTTCAAATCTTGATGAGATAATATCCATCCATAAGCCAAGTAGAGAATGCGAGTGCTTGGGATCAATGATTCATTTCATTCAAGAAAGATATGGTTTGTAATGTGATAAAAGGCCCATAATTTTTATACGACCCAAAATCCTACTAAAATTCATGATTGCGCCTAACCCACTCACTAGAAAAGCCAACACTGAACAACATTAACAAAATTAAATTATTGATATATTAAGTGATTCATGATAATAAAACAAAATAAAAAAGTCATAACTCATATATTAAATATGTACAAATCTCAGACTCGGTCTATTTTTGCACAACTGTCTCTCTCTCCCAAAAACCTGGATCTCGCAACTAGTAACAAGTATCTAATAAGAGTGCAAGATGTTACACAATACAAGGTCTGTCTGGAAATGAAGAATATAAAGACAGATATAAAAAGTATGGAAGAGAGGACTCCATCTGCTGCGGATCAGAGCAAGTAAGTAGCTGACCATGAAGTCTCCTGCTGGGTATAAGCCACCAATACTAGCCTCAGAACCTGCACAAAAATGTGCAAAAGTGTAGTATGAGTACAAAATACGGCACTCAATAATATCAAGTCTATCCTAAAAAAGTAGAAACGAGAGGTCAATGGAACCTACTAACAGTTCAATAGTAACAAGAGGCATAAAAAAATATGAAATAAAGCATAATATGATCAATTAGGTCTAACAGAGAAAACACAGGAAAGCTAGTATGTAGACATGCTCTATCAAACAAGAGATCACATTGTTAGATATCTCAAATCTTTTGTATTAATGATATGAGTCAATCAACATGCATATAAGTATAAGAGTCACTTCATAAGTCTAAGCTACCAATACATTCTCATTATCCAACACCAATTCTCTACACAGTTCCGTATATCCGACACTGATTGACTGTTCAAGTCAACCCCACTCTGAGTATCTTGCGCTCATAGGACCAAAAGTAACATATGTAATTACTTGACTCAGAAGGGACGGTACCAAATCCAAGTTCCATTGCAGTGCACAACCCACGTATAGTCATAATACCATTTCAGCATGCAACCCAATCCAATATAACCTTTGCAGTATGCAACCCAATTCTGATACAGTACCATTGTAGCCTGCAACTTGATCCACAACAAAAATTTTCAATAATAATTATTTGGACATAATGTCAAAGCTCTCATATTTTCACATAATTCAACTCTACAACTAATAAATGTATGCATGTGAGGCAACATAATCGAAGGCACCAAATCATAATATTAGAAATACGGATAAAAGCACAAATGGCTAAAATATGGATATGTCTCATGTAATTCAATTCATTTCAACAATCTAATAAGCAATTATATCTTTCAAAAGTCACAGTATAATATTTATAATGAATGAAATAATTAATTTAACCACAAAAACATGAATCAATAAGACGAGTTTGTGACGGTGGCTCGAAAAAGAAGCTCAATGTGGCAAACAATAATATATTCTCAATTTAACTAATTATAACCCTGAGAATTCTTGTAAACCACAATTACCAGTCATCACGTAGTCATAAAATAAATGAAACTTGAATAATAAGCTCACATAGTCCAAACAAGGCTTAAACATAAGCCAAACATTTACCGGATATGATCATAACCTAGCTATACATATACATTCATCGCCTTGCATATATGTGGCTCCTAAGCCAAGAAACAATAAAAAATAGATCACTTAAAGAGAATATTCCCTCTTACCAGGGTATACAAGAGACTTACTTCCGCCCGGTAGTCATCTACCTTCCAACACATCTTTTCATCTCAAACCAGTGGACAAACGAGTTGAATCTAGTCAAATACAATTCAATAATGTCAAAAAAGCCATTTTAAATAATAAAGCTTCAATCTGTAATCAAATACCCAAAAGTGAACAAAAATCAATTTGGTCTCATATGGCAAAACCTCAGTCAAGGGATAGCTCATGACTACCCATAACACCAAGAGTCCAAATATATAATTAAATTTCAAAACTGAGTCCAAATGACTCCCAAATTCCCAATTTACACACTCAGATTTTGTAGACAACTCTCCCCCCCCCCCCAATTTTTCTTTCAAATTACATAATCTAGGAGTAATTATCCATTGGAAAATAAGATATATAATCAAAATCGAGTGGAAATAAATAACTCCTATAATTATGGTGAATATCCCCTCCAAAATCGCCTCGAGCCGAGCTCCAAAATTCAAATGTAGAAAAAATAGCCTAACCACTCCAAATATAACTCACTGCCAGGTCTCGCTTATGCAGCCCTCATTGTTTCTTCTATGATATTGTATATGCCAACCTAAGATTCTCACATGCGAGATTCACTAAATAGCCAACTGTATGCACCTACGGTCCATCAACATCTTCTGACTCGCAGGTGCGACAAATGTTTTGCTCCTATTCATTGTCGCAGATGAAACCACTGCCAACTAATCCTCCGTTGCAAAAGCGCAAAAATTTATCGCTTGTGTGACATTTCACATGTGCGCCAAACTCGCCGTAGGTGTGACATCTGACCAAGCCCTCTTACCTTTGTATTTGTAAACCATCGATTCACACCTGCGCACCTCACTTCTGCAAGTTCGATGCACCAGTACCAGTAATGTCAATATTTACCAACATAGCCCAGAATCATTTGAAAAACATCCGAGCCTCCAGAGACCCCTTCCAATCATACTAACAAGTCCACTACACTGAATTAAAATCCAACACATGTGAAAGATCCTCATGATACTTCTGAAGCATAGAAACATATAAAAACTGGATGAAATCCTGACAAGCTGGCAGGCAAAGCAAGTCTGCAAGACAACTCACCAACTCTCTTTAACACCACAATGTACTAAGGGCTTAAATTTCCCTTATTCTTAAATCTTATCACGCATTTCATAGGAAAAATGCTAAGAATAAACTTCTCACCCTCCATGAAAACCACATCTTGAACCTTTGTTTTGACATAACTCTTCTCTCTAGAGTGCATCATACGACGCCCCTCCTAAATCAACTTCACCTTCTACAAAGCATCACAAACCAAATCTATGCTGAATACCCTAGCCTCACTAGTCTCAAACCAACCAATTTAATAACAAAATTTCCTCCTATATAAGGTATTATACGAATCTATCTAGATACTAGATTGATAGTTGTTGTTGTATGAAAACTCCACTAATAGTAGAAATAGGTTCCACTAGCCTCCAAAATAAATAACAAATTCTATAAACATATCCTCCATGATCTAGACAATTCGCTCGAACTGCCAATTCATCTGAGGGTGAAATGCAATACTCAACTCAACTTATGTGCCCAACTCATGGTGAACAACTCTCTAAAAGGGCGACGTAAGCTGAGTGCACCTATACGAGATGTTAAAAATAGGCACACCGTGCAAGCGAAAAATATCTCTGACGTAGGTAAGAGCCACTTTATGTGAGTTGTAAGTGGCCATGACTGGAATAAAATGCGCAAAGTTGGTCAATCTATCCACACTGACACAAACAACGTCAAATCTCCTGAGAGTCTGTGGTAATCCTACCTTGAAGTCCATAGTAATGATCTCCCAATTGCACTCCAGTATATTTTACCTTTGAAGCAAACCACCTAGTTTCTAATGTTGATACTTGACCTATTAACAATTCAAACACCATGAAACATTGCCACAATGTGTTTTTTCATCCTTCGCCACCGGTAATGATTCTTCATGTCATGATACATATTAGTGACACTTGAATGAATATAATACTGCATACTATGAGTCTCCTTAAGAATAAACTCTTCTAAACCATCCATATTAGGAACACAAATCTGACTCTGAAGTCACATTACACTATCATCACCAATAGTCACCTCCTTTGAACCACCTCGCAACACTGTGTCCATAAGGAAATGCAAATGGAAATCATTATGCCGATGAGGCTTGATGCGCTTAAACAAGGACGACTGCACAATAACTCTACTAGGTTCAGAGATATCCAACCTCACAAATATATTGGAGAATGACTGAACATCAAAAGCCAAAGACCTCTCCGCAGCTGGTATAAATTGCAAACTCCTTATTCTATATGCCTATCATAATCCTTAAACAACTCCAACCATCCCCACTACCTCAAATTCAAATCATTTTGCTTGAACAAATGTTGAAGGCTATGATAATCAATATAAACCTCACAAGACACGCCATATAAGTAATTCCTTCAAATTTTGAGTGCACGTACAATAGTTTTCAATTACAAATCATATACCGGATAATTCTTCTCATAGGGCTTGAATTGTTGCAATACGTATGCAATCACCCTACCATCATTCATCAGCACACATCCAAGTCCAACACGTGAAGAATCAGAATAGATAATATAGTTCCCTGATCCCAAGGACAAACACCAAAATTAGAGTTGTAGTCAAACTATTATTGAGCTTCTAATGTCTCTCCTCATACCCGTTAGACCATCTGAATGGAGCAAAGTTCTAAGCCAACTTGGTAAATAAAGCTACAATAGATGAGATCCCTTACATAAATCGATGATAGTAGCTAGTCAAACCTAGGAATCTCCCGATCTCTGTAACGGTAGAAGGTGTAGGCCAACTCTGAACTACCTCAATCTTCTTTAGATCCACCTTGATCCCAACTAGATACCATATGGTCTAAGAATACCACAGAGTCCAACCAAAACACTTGGAGAACTTAGCATATCACTTCTTCTCCCTCAAAATCTATAGTCAGTCCTCAAATGTTGCTCGTGCTCCTCAGTAATACGACAATATACCAGGATCTCATCAATGGATGTAATGAAAAAAATCCAAATTTGGCTGGAACAAATTCTTCATCAAATGCAATAAAGTTGTTGGGGCACTCGTCAAACCAAAAGATACCACCAACTTATAATGCCCATACCGAGTCGTAAAAGTCATCTTAGGGATGTCTGAAGCCCTAATCTTCAACTGGTGGTAACCTAATCTCAAGTCAATCTTCGAGAACACTCTGGAACCCTTATGTTGACCCAAAAAACCATATATACTTGGTAATGGGTAATATTTCTTGATAGTGACTTTGTCCAACTACCTATAATAAATGAATATCCTCATTAAACCATCATTCTTCTTCACAAACAACACCGATTCACCCCTAAGGTGCAATACTCGCTGTCCTAACCCATATTTTCTACTATTCTTACAACTAATCCTTCAATTACTTCAACTTGGTTGGAGCCATGCCATATGATGGAATAGATATGGGCTAAGTACCCGGCATTAAATCAATACAAAATCAATATCCCTATCGGATGGCATATTGGTAGGTCTGTGGGAAACACATCAGGAAGTTCCCTCACTACTGGAACTGACTCAATAGTAAGAGTGTAATCACTAACATCTAACACAATCTAGGTATGCCAAACACCTCTTGTGAATCATCCGACTACCATTCAAAAATGAGATCATTCTACTAGGAGTGTGACCAAGAAAACCCCTACATTCCAACCTTAGTAACCTCATCATAGCTAACATCACAATCTTAGCATAAAAATCAAGAATAACATGATATGGAAATAACCAATCTATACCCAAAATCACATCAAAGTATACCATATTAAGAAATAGAAGGTTAACCTTGGTCTCATAACCCCTAATAGAAATTACACATCATCGATATACATGATCCACCTTAATATAATAACCAATAGGTAGATGCATGAACATGAATATCAATAGAACCATGAGGCATATCCAAATAAAGAGAATACCACAGAGTCCAACCAAAACACTTGGAGAACTTAGCATATCACTTCTTCTCCCTCAAAATCTATAGTCAGTCCTCAAATGTTGCTCGTGCTCCTCAGTAATACGACAATATACCAGGATCTCATCAATGGATGTAATGAAAAAAATCCAAATTTGGCTGGAACAAATTCTTCATCAAATGCAATAAAGTTGTTGGGGCACTCGTCAAACCAAAAGATACCACCAACTTATAATGCCCATAGCGAGTCGTAAAAGTCATCTTAGGGATGTCTGAAGCCCTAATCTTCAACTGGTGGTAACCTAATCTCAAGTCAATCTTCGAGAACACTCTGGAACCCTTATGTTGACCCAAAAAACCATATATACTTGGTAATGGGTAATATTTCTTGATAGTGACTTTGTCCAACTACCTATAATAAATGAATATCCTCATTAAACCATCATTCTTCTTCACAAACAACACCGATTCACCCCTAAGGTGCAATACTCGCTGTCCTAACCCATATTTTCTACTATTCTTACAACTAATCCTTCAATTACTTCAACTTGGTTGGAGCCATGCCATATGATGGAATAGATATGGGCTAAGTACCCGGCATTAAATCAATACAAAATCAATATCCCTATCGGATGGCATATTGGTAGGTCTGTGGGAAACACATCAGGAAGTTCCCTCACTACTGGAACTGACTCAATAGTAAGAGTGTAATCACTAACATCTAACACAATCTAGGTATGCCAAACACCTCTTGTGAATCATCCGACTACCATTCAAAAATGAGATCATTCTACTAGGAGTGTGACCAAGAAAACCCCTACATTCCAACCTTAGTAACCTCATCATAGCTAACATCACAATCTTAGCATAAAAATCAAGAATAACATGATATGGAAATAACCAATCTATACCCAAAATCACATCAAAGTATACCATATTAAGAAATAGAAGGTTAACCTTGGTCTCATAACCCCTAATAGAAATTACACATCATCGATATACATGATCCACCTTAATATAATAACCAATAGGTAGATGCATGAACATGAATATCAATAGAACCATGAGGCATATCCAAATAAAGAGAAAATTATGATGACGTATAAGAATAATTTAACCCCAAATCGAACAACACATAAGCATCTCTGTGACAAACCAAAACCACACTGTGATCACTGTATCCAAGGAAGCCGCCTCGAGCCTACCCAAAAAATCATGGCATCGAGCATGACTAACAGTTGTCAAAGATCAACCAACCTAAACCCCTCTTCTTGGGCAACCTTTAGTTTCATATCCTCCCTCTCTAGCTGTTTGGGCAAGGGGTGGGGAAACTGTTGTTGAGCTGACAAAATTGTGGAGTTGTGCCCCTCATAAACTAGGTAAAATTACTCCTCATGTCACCAATACATCCACACTCATAACAACCTCTACCTTCTTAACCAAAACCTACATCTGATGGCCTAAATACCCATTGGATGAACTTTGAATAGACGGAGAATAGTATGAGCTCGTAGGGAGAACAATAAAAGATAATGGAGTTGGAGTTGTGAAAGATGAAAATTGAGACACTATTCCACATGTCACATATTGTGTAGAATGATCTAGCCTGCCATGATGGCCTCTACTGAACTGACCTTTACCTCCAGATCTGGTAACACTCAAGCTACTAGAAAAATGAGGCCTCTTACGTTTCACTATAACCTCACGTCCCTGGCCACGAATATGTTCGATCCTACAAGCTATCACTACATCATGGTGAAAAGTAGTCTCAATCTCTTACTCCGAGCAATAAAAATCATGATGCTGTAATTCAGACCCACAATAAATTTCCTTACCCTCTCAACCTCGGCGGGGATCAAAATAGCAATATGACGAGACAATTCTATGAACCTCACCTAGTAATTGTTCATAGTCAGTTGAATATTCTCAAACCGGCCCCTCAACTCATCCCTCATTGTGTGTGAAAGGTACCTCACAAAGACCAACTGTGAGAACTGAGCCCAATAATGTGGAGGTGAACCTGCTAGCCTGCCCACCTGATAAGTCTGCTACCATCTCCTAGCAGCTCCATTAAGTTATAATATAGTGAAGTCCATTGGTCATACTTTACCAAGCTCAAATTAGAAGCATAGGATGACATCTGTCTCAAAAGCACGGGCAACCTCTGATACACCATTCTCAAATATCGAGTAAAAAACCTCTGAAACCTATCTAATCTCTTATGCTCGTCAACATACATGGCAGGAAAAATCTCAAGTCTAGCTACCACAATAGGCTACTCAAGGGTAATAGGGGTTTCAACTCCCCTCCAGCCTGAGACGTGGCTGGGGCCACTGGAATCACTCTTGCATGAATTTGTGCATTAATAAAACTAACCATCTTGGCAATAGCCTCCCAAAATACCGGTGCAACAACAAATCCCTATTGGTGCTAGGTGGCAACTTGAGCCTTAACATGATCATCAAAAGACTGATCATGCACCTAATCCATTTGTGGATCCACTAATATAATGTGAACATGCTCCTAAGATCTGTTGGGTGCTCTTCCCCTTGCTGCCACAATGTGACCCTCGGTGGGTGCCCTAGCCCGCCCCAGACCCTACCCATGGCGGCCAAAGTTGGTGGTACTGCCTCTCTAATACCTACAACTACTGAAGTACAAGTTTTCAGAATCCGTGGTAAGTAAAAGAAAGAAATTTAGACTCAAGATAATAATCAACGCTCTATGAGAAGTCAAGAAAGAGAAAGTTTCTTCAAGCCCATAGCCCTTCGCAGATAGATACTGAAGCCTTTGTATCGATCTAAAAGACTATACTAGGTTTGCTCGTGACTTATGAGACATTTTGAACTAAGAGGTCTGATTGTAAGTTGTCACAATCCAAAATCCACACGGTGATGGTGGATAACCCAATCTATAGGCAAGAGAACAGTCGACAATATTTAAAAAATTCAATTATTAATCCACTAACCGATTAATGATAATAAAGCAATGCAAAATAGGTCAAAACACAAATACCAAATAAGCATAAATCTCACACAAGGTCTACATGACCACAAATATGTTACAAACTCTTCGAAAAGCTAGGTGTCACAACTAGTCACAAGCATCTAATAAGAGTACAAGATATCAAATGAATACGAGGTTAGTTTGAAAATGACAAATTCAATGACAAATATAAAGACAAATATAAAGAGTTGGAACAGAGGACTCCATCTCCTGCATATCGGATCATGTAAAGCAGCTCACCATGAAGTCTCCTAGTATCACTCCTACTTTGACGGGTGTATGCTACCAAAACTTTCCTCAGAACCTGCACAATCAAAGGTATAGTATAAAAACAGAATATTATGCTCAGTAAGTATAAAGTATAGAAGTGGTGATGATAGTTCAGTAGTTGTACTTACTAACAACTCAATAATAATAAGAGGCATCAACAAAACATGAAATAAAGCATGATATGATCAATCGGGTTTGCCATAGGAAACACAATCTAGCTGATATGTAGACATGCCTTTTCAAATAAATGATAACACACAATGTGACATATGTAAAATCTTTCACAATCATGATATGAGTCAATCAACAATCATATAAGAGCCACAACATGAGTCTAAGAAATCAATGTATGGTCACAGTCCAATATCAATTTTCTTCACAATTCCATAAATACAACACAAACCGAGTGTCCAAATCAATAGCATACTAAGTGTCTTGCGCTTATAAGGCCCAAATGAACATGGGTAATCGCCTAACTCCAGATAGAAGATACCAAATTCAAGTATCGTTGCATCATAAAACCCGATCCACATATATAACTGTTGCGATGTGCGACTCAATCCACATACAATACTGTTGTGGTGCAAAATACAATACACAACAATATCATCAATAACTAATATCTGCTCATAAAGTCCTTGGTTCCAAATATCTCTATCGTTTCACAATATTCAACTCTCTAACTCATAAATGTATGTATATAAGAAAACTTAATTAAAGACAACATATCATAATAATAGAAACGTGGATAAAAGAACAAATGGCTAATCATGTAATTCAATTAATCTTAACCAACAAATAATCAATTGCATCGTTAGAAAGTCTTATTAAAATATTTATCATTAATGAAATAAGTCATGTAACCGACAAAGCATGAATCAATGAGACAAGTATGTGACTATGGCTTAACTAAAGAGCTCGATATGGTAAACAATCATTTATGCGCGATTCAACAAGTCACATCACTAAACATGCTTCTAAACCATAATTACGAGTTATCGCATAGCTATATAATCGATGAAACATGAATAACAAACTCACATAGTACAAACAAGGCATAAATATAAGCCAACATTTACCAAATATTGTCATAACCTAGCTACGAATATATGCTCGTCACCTCGAATATACATGGTTGCTAAACCGAGTAACTAGTAGCTACAAGATAACATATAGTGAGAATTTCCTCTTACTAGGGTAGACAAGAGACTTATCTCTGCACGGTAGTCTTCAACCTTCCAACACAACTTTCTTTCTTATATCAACTTCCAAACAAGTTTAATCTGGTAAAAACACAACTCAATATTGTTAAACAAAAATATAGGAATCAATTTTGAACAATAAAGCTTCAATCTTTAATTAAATTATCAAAATTCAAAAAGATTTAACTCGGGCCCACATGGTCAAAATATGAGTCAATGGGTAGATCCTGACTGTCTATAACCCACGAGTGCAAATATATTATTAGATTTTAAAACCATGTCTAAATCGAGTTCCACATCTTCCATTTACACTTTCCAAAATTGTAGACGAATCCCCCTAACTTTCTCTTTGAAATTCTATAATCTAGGTGTTATAAGCAATGAAATATTAAGGTATATGATAAAGAAAAATATAGTAGAAATCACTTACCCTAAAAAATATGGTAAAAATCCCCTCCAAATTCGCCTCTACTCGAGATCCAATACTCAAAATAGTGGAAAATATAGCCTAATTCCTCGAAATATAACTTACAGCTAGGGATCCCACATTTGCAGCCCTCATTGTTGCTTCTGCAATGTCTCATTTGCAACCCCAAGCTTCACATCTGCGGGCTTCACTAAATAGCCGACAAATGTTTCACTCCTGTGACTTTGCATCTGCGATGCTCATTGTCCCAGATGCGACCACTGCCAACTAATCCTCTTTCCGCAAAAGCACACAAATCCATCACAGGCATGACACTAATCAAACACACCAAACTCTCCATAGGTGCGAAATTTGTCTAGGAACTCCTACCTTCGTCGATGCGAATTATTACTTCACAGGTGCCATTTTGAACCTTCCCTCAACACTTCAGCAGGTGCAATAACAACAAAGCCAATATTCACCAGCATAGCCTAAAACTAATCTGAAACACACACGAGCCTCCAGCGACCATGTTCAACCATACCAACAAGTCCAAATACCTTATTCAAGTTCTCGGAAAACCATAATTAACATCAAACCACGAATCAAATATTAAAGATCTGACTCTAATTTCTAACCTCTTCAACTTGGTCGAACATGTCCGAATCATGCCTACACATTTTAGATTCCCAGCAAACTTTAACACAAGTTTTAATCAACCAAGAACCTAGCTGATGTTCTGGATTACTAATCGGAACCCAATAATATCAACGTCAACTTCCAGTCAGACCTACCAACTGTCTAAACCTTCAAATTGTACAATTTTGGAAAATAGATCCAAAAGTTCAAGGAACATCCGAATTCATATCCGAACGTAGGCATATGTCAAAGATTACCTTACAAATCCATTGAAATTATCAAATCATCAATCTGAGGTCATCTATTTAAAAGTCAAATCTTGATAAAATCTTACCACTTAAGCTTCTAAAAATAGAACTATGTATTCTGATTCACTTTCAAACCTTCTCGAAACCAAACCAAACATCCCCTCAAGTTATAAAAGAACAAATAAGTATACAAGAAGTACCAAATAGGAAAATGTGCGTCAAAAACACAGATGACCAGTCAGATCCTTCTAATTGTATGTGAAGAAAATGATGCATGTATAACCCAATCGAAGGCAAGATTGCTAAAGGAAGATAAAAGAAAGAATATTTTCCTGAAAATAAGAATATTTTCCTGAAAATGGTCTACACACACGATCTACACTAAAATGGTAATATTGATATGCAACAAATTTGATCAAGTGACATTCTGGTGAATTTTTTTACCAAATCTATACCAAGTGCAACCTTCGAGAAGATGATATACATGATTGTAACGCGGATATTAAGTCGTTTGAAATAATATATTGTAGCGCGGAGATTAAAACAGTTGAAATAATATATTTAACGAGGGAATAAAATACATGTTTGACTTTTTTTATCTTATCAAGGTTTTATTCCACTGAAATTTCCGTTAAGGCTTTTAGTGATACAACTAGAATGCATGTGATTAGATAAGTGTACCTTTTGTCTTCACTAGGATTGTTTTCCACTAGATTTTATCGTATTAAGACTCTAATGAGGCTCAAAATTTATTAATGAACATCTAAGGGGGAGTGTTATGAAAATATTATATTGTATATATATATATATATATTTAATACTCTACTGGAGGTAATGTTCCTTCCATCAAGTCAATACATCTCCGTCTTGCTTGGTGATTTTCTTCTGTCTTCAGTCAGCCAATCAATCAGTCAGCGAATAAGCCTTATAGTGCTTGACGAACTCTCTCCATGGCCGCATTCGGTCCTGTCTTCCATGTAGTATTTTTTTCTGTTGTCGGTCAATTGTATTTTGAATTCGTCTTTGTTCAAGTCCCACAGCTCTTAGAAGAATCTTATTAATTTGGTACTCAATTGTAGATAATCTTCCTTAGAAGATTATCCATTTACCACTTCGTTGAAGTTTATCTAGAAGAAGTAGGCAGGTTGCAAGTAGCCGATGAGGCAGGTTGCAAGTAGCCGATGAGGCAGGTTGCAAGCAACTCAATGAAATAACTTGCAGTAACTTCTTAATAAACAGACATGTTCCGAGCAACTCATGCAAACAACTCAAAATCACGTCCAGAAAAGCCTACAACAATTTCCTGAAAAGTCTCACCGTTGCTTCCTTTGTTTTATAAATTGGAAAGAAATTAAGTTCATTATAAATACTCCGTTTAAAGTTAATTAATAGATCAGTCTCTCTTTGATTCAGATTTCTTTTATAAAAGAAAGTTATTCTAGGGTATGTTCTGCTTCTCATTTTTCTTTTTCTTTTTCTGAAATGGTCATTGATAAGTCTCCCAACATCACTTTCCAGTTTTTAATACATACAATGTTTTCAAAGGAAGTTTGCTTCTTCATTTATCCTTAGGCATATTCTTCTTTAAATTCTCTCTATGTCGTTATCTAGTTTTGCCTTTTGAAAAAACATATTATCATTGTGTGGTTTTCACAATAATAGGGTAAGACAGCAGATATTTTAAGGCAAAACAAAGACTCAATTTTGGACTTTTCTTTAAGACGTTCACCACACGTCCTGGATTGTAGACGCACAGCATTGACAATGAAACTTTAACAAGTAGGTAAGGAGAGATTGCAGACCCGTAATTACAAAAAAAAAGAAAATAATATAATACTATTCTACTTTCAAATATGGGTGTGTAACGGGTGGGTCGGGCCGGGCCTCTATTTTTGGACCTGTACGGGTTTCGGTCCGGGCCGGTTCCGGATTGGTTCTTAACGACTTTAACGGGTTCGGGTGCATCCGGGTAATAATTGAATAGTAAGGGTTACAGCTTGAGGGGGCCGGACCGGGTTTAGTGTATTTTTAATTTTCGTTTAGGAATTTCGTATAACTATTGTAACACTTAATACTTTATATTAATTTAAAGAATACAAGAAAGATAGGAAACAATTGCACTTATAAATTGTAACTTTGCAAGTACTACATTTATTTTTAAATTCAAATTCAAGTTTGCATTTAAAAGGTAAATTAACAAAAAAAAAAAATAGTAAAACTATACTTTCATGCATAATAAATTAATAATACTTCAAATTAATCTAACAAACTAAAATATTAAGCATAAATACATCTAATAATTTTAAAATAACACAAATTGTCGAAAAACCTTAAATACGAATTTCAGGAGAACGGTCAAGACAATACTTTATATGCCTCCTTAAACTGCCTATGCCAGACTAAGAACGAAAATTTAAGACTTCACCACAGTTCTTGCACTTTAATTTCTAGCCTTCTTCATTTTCTTCTACCACTTCAAGCCAAACATATGAGGGCACTCTAAAAGTACGAGGCATGATTTAACTTGAGATTTGAGAATTGAGAATTTGAGATTGAAATTTGAAGTTCTGAAAATTGGAGAACGAGATTGAGATTGAGAAATGAAAGTTGAGTGAAGAAATGAAGAGGGGGTGGGGTGGGGGTGGGATGGGGTTGGGTATTTATAGTTTTGGAGAAGGATAATTTTGTAAATTGAAAAAGGATTAAAATTTTAAAAAAGGCTATTTTTGTAAACCTGCCATTGGCCAACAGACCAATTTCCACGTCTGACGTCAGTGGGCACCACAAATTTCAATTTTTTAAAAAAAATAGAAGGTGCACTAGGCCTGGTCCGGGTTGGTTAACATGGTAAGTGGTATTATTCACCGAGCCGGTTACCCGTTTCCAGCAACTAAACCGCACTAACCCCCCCCCCCCAAAACCCCCTTATCCAGCCCTGCCCAGCCCCCTCTAACCGGTCTGTGCCGTTTTCGAGTTCTACCGGTCTGGGCCGGTCCGGAACCAGGTCAACCCGACCCGTTTAACACCTTTACTTTCAAAACATAGCAATAAAATTTTCACATAATACATTATACATACAACCTCCAACAAAATCCACAAAATTAGAGATTTTGAATATTTTTCTTTCTTCATTTCTTCTCTTTCAAATTTTCATCAAATCTAATTTGAGCTTACATACTAGTTTGGAAGCTATAGCGGTCGAAAACTATGGAGCTCCTATTGTTAGGTATTTTTTGACTTCAATATATGAAGTTAAAAAAAAATTGAAACGGGGCGTCACTAATTGTTGCTGGTAATTTATTTTGGATTTACTTTTAGAGCTATAAACATGATTATCCATTGTTTTGGTGATGAAAACATAAATAACTAGAGCCAGCTGCCATTAAAGTTGAAATTCGGGTTTGCAAAATCGAAATCTTTCTCGGCTAGGTGTTGTTTCAAGAGCTTAAGAGTAAGGAGCTTATATCTCAATTTGGAACGATTTGATGTAAACAAATGAGGTTTTGGGTTGATTTTCTTATTGAACAACAAGGTTAAAGAAAATAATCTCGTATATGTTACTATTATATATATATATATCACGAGTATGTCATGTATATAGCTTTGATACACGAAATACATCGAGTATATACATGATATACACATGTATGCAGTGATATTCATGTGACATAGTCATCTTTTTTATATCAAAACCAATTTGACATCAGTTCTAAATGCATTCAAGAACTGGAATTCCATCATAATATACTGGACTTCCAGAATAATATACTGAAATTCCAGTACAATATACTGGTCCAGTATATTATATACAGAAGCTCTAGTATCTAGTATATTATGCTAGAACTTTTCTTGTGTTGGAGTTCCAGCATAATATACTGGTAGTTTATAAACAAGTGCAATAATCTCTAGAATAATATGCTAGAACTTTCCGTGTTGCAGCAAAATAGAGGCTATTATTAATGACTTCGAAAACTAATTTTCAAATACCAATATGAAAACTAGCTAACCCGTACTATTTAGATGAAAATATCAGGTAGAATCATTTTAATAATAGTTTTCTCACTTCAAACGTAAATTTAAACTCAAAAAATTATCAGAACTCATATCTCGAATTTCTTTTAATGATGGACCAACCGATTATTAAGATATGGACAAATTGGATTGAAAGAGAAAATTAGAAAAATTGGGAGTGATAAGTTTTACCTTGGAATGATCCGGCTGGTCATTTTGAGATTAGTAGCCCCGATCCCCTAATTAGTGTCTGCTTTGTTTCATTTTATGGTTATTTGACTTACCAGTGTACTCTGTGCCAGGTTCAGGAGAGTTTCGGAGTAGAACGGGACACATAAACCCTATGTTTGAAGTTTGTGTTGTATAAGTTGACTGTAGTTTGACCTGTGTAAAAAAGACTCCGGAATAAGGTTTCATCAGTTCCAATAGCTTCGTCTGGTGATTTTGTTCTCAGGGGCGAGTCTGGATTTTGATTTGGAGGTCCATAAGTCATTTGGTAGTTAAGTGGCGAAAGTTGAAAAATTGGAAGATTTTCGAAAAGTTTGGCTAGGAGTGAATTTTTTAATATTAGGGTCGGATTCTGATTTCAGAATTTCGAGTAGGTCCATAATATCAAATGTTCCTTTTGGGCAAAAATGAGGTCAATCGGATATGATTTGATAGATTTTGGCATCGTTTGTATAACTTGGAATTTCCTTAGTTTCAATAGACTCGAATTGGAGTGCCATTCGTATTTTTGATGTTGTTTACTGTGATTTGAGGGATTGACTAAGTTCATATCTTATTTTAGAATTTGTTGATATATTTGGTTGAGGTCCCGGAGGCCTCAAGTGGATTTCAGATTGGTAACGGATCAAGTTTGGGACTTAAAGGATGGCTAAACTGCACCAGTTCTGGTACAATTGCACCTGCACATGTTTGACCGCAGTTGCAAGCTTGATGAAGCGAGAGGGAGAGTGCACAAGCAGAAATGGACAATCCAGATAAGACGCGCATGTGCAGAGAAGTCTCTGCAGAAGCGGCTTCGCTTCTCCGGTGGAGTGATGCGCAAGAGCGACTGGGTAACATGTGCGGCCCTTTTCTTGCAAAAGCTGACCCAGGGGACGTAAGTGATGTCCGCACCTGCGATTGAAAGTCAGCAGGTGCCGTAGATGCAGCTGTGGGTTCGAAGATGTAAAATCGCTGGGCAGAAAAAAACTAAGTTCGAGGGTTTGATATCATAATCCATTTTTGAACCTTCTTGACTCTTTTTTTAATTATATTCCACTAATCTATCATTAATTTCTTCATTTAATTAAGGTTTTGGATTGAGAAATTAGAGGGAAAAGGTGTAAGGTTCTTAGACCAAAATTTAAGGTTTTGGTATCAGATTTGAGTAAATTTGGTAAGTTTGAACTCGTGGTTGAATGGGGCGTTCGAATTTTGTGACTTTTACCTGATTTTGAGATGTGGGTCCAGATCAACATTTGGGAATATTTTATAGTTTCTTGTTAAAGTCAGGATTTTATTAATTTGAGTAGTTTCTTATAATTGTATTTATAGTATGTAATGACGTTTGGCAAGATTGTACCGTTCGGAGTCGGAATATCGAGGGAAAGGCATTCTAATTGACTAATTGGTCTTGGTTTGAGGCAAATGACTTGTCTAACCTTGTGTTGAGAAAATTACTTTAGGATGTTGCTGTTTTTGAAATTTGTGATATGTGAGTGGCGTGTACGCGAGGTTGCGAGTGCATACATAGACTAATTGTTGGAAAATCCGATCTTTGCTAAGTAGTTTCCTTTTTATGCCTTAATTGAGTTATTCTAGCACGTGTATTCATCATGTTTAGCCTAATTTCACATGTCGACTTATTTCATCTCTTAAATTGAAGTTTGTTCAACTTGCTTAATTGACTTACCCTTGTTCCTTGATTCCATATTTGTTCTTTAGTTGTATGACTCATTGAATGTATTATCATTGGTTCATTTACTATGTGTTGACTTTGGTGATTCTTGCAGCATTGACTGTTTAGATTGGCAGGAGGTTTCTTCAGAGTGGGGTGTTATTGGTATGAGATTTCTTCCGTGCGAGTCTGATTCGCATGAAGTTTCTTCCATGCGTAGTGTGATTGGCATGAGGTTTTTTCTGTATGTACTGTTATTGGCACAAGGTTTTTTCCATGCGATATTATTGGCATGAGGTTTCTTCCATTGCAAAGTATTATTGGAACAAGGTTTCTTCCGTGCTATGTGTGTTTTGGCCCGAGGTTTCTTCCATGCGGAGTGTTATTTCCACGAGGTTTCTGCCGTGCAGTTACTATTTTCCTCTATTTGTTGTTGTTATTATTGTTATTCCTTAACTTGTAAGATATTTGCTTACGTGTTGTAATTGTCTTTCTGTTTCCCCTTGTTGTTGAATTTCCATACATTCCTATTTGTTTTGTTAACCTGCCTTTATTCTTATCATTTCGCCTTCTGCCTTATTTCTTATATTCCAGTAGGGTCCTGACCTGAACTCATCACTACTCTACCGAGGTTAGGCTTGGATTTTACTGGTTACCGTGGTGATGTACTCATACTATGCTTATACACATGTTTTTGTGCAGACCGAGGTACATCTTATCAGCCTCGATAGTAGAGCATTAGGCTGCTACTTGGAGACCTCAAGGTATATCTGCCAGCGTTCGCAGACCTCATAGCCCCTCTCTATCCTTATTATGTTATTCTTCTTTATTTTCTTAGACTCTAATGTATAGAGACATTTAGTACATTACTTAGAGCCTGTGGCTTGTAACTACTGAATTTTGGGAGTTGTTCTTCTTTGAGTTGAAATTTTACTTATACATGCCGAGCGACAGTTTTTAGTTATATATTTTTATGTTGATGTTGAGATTTTAATCATTATTTCTATTCTTTTCCATAATTGTTAGGCATACCGTGTTTTAAAGATTAGGTGCCTCTTAAAATCTTATGGAGGGAAACTTGAGTCGTGACATGTCTAAATTAATGCCTAAAATCAATGATATAATTGTTGACTGAAATTGCTACGAAATAAAAGAATAGTTAAGGTCAGTAGTTATTTGAAAATATCCATACAAATACAACCAGTGGTCCTAAATTACTCATGTGATATAAAATACGGATGGTAGTTTGGAACCCAATACAGGGTCAACTTTTATTGAAACGGTCCTTCGCGCACATGACACTACCGATTTTCTTTTTTAATATGCTAGAAACTACACCCGATAACCCATATTTATCCGACTATTTAGGTTATATAAATTATTTGTAAAATTCTTAAACTTGTAACCAGTATTGGAAAGCTTCAAACAAAAGTTTTGTTTACTCCTCCTCGACTTCTACTTCTCCTCCTCCTTCTGATTTACAGGTTCTTTCATCATAGAATATCATATAAGTTTTTGCTCCAAATATATACCTTCGGCTCTTGCATCTTAATGTATGAGAGATTTCCTCTTGATAATTATTTTGGTTGAGTCATTAGGTGATTTAAGATGATGAATATGTCCTAAAAGATTTAAAAAGTAATATATATATTGGTGAAATGAGGGTAACATACATCCCGATTTTCCAGTGGGTCAAACGAAGCAAGGATATGAATGCACAAGATCAAAATCGGAGCTGAGAACTTTTTGTATCGAGGCTCGGTGGAATGCTCGCCATTGGCTTGATAAAACGAAGCACCCTAGATCTGGGATGGGTTATGAGACTTCGGGAAGCACATGAACAGTTGTGGGCGATGGATAGAGGGCTTTGATATCCAGGACCAACCGGATATTACGGTGCAGATTTTGCTCGATGGTGGTTACATATCAGTAATTAGCGAGAAAGGGGGACTTTTACCTTTTTAGACATATACTAGAGGTAAAACTCTCTTACTATATAAAAAAAAAGTTTTTTCCTTTGATAGGACACACTGTAACACGCATATCAAGGCAATAGAAACTTATTTCTCTACTCTCTAGCTATTGAAGAATACTTATTTTATTGTTGTTTTTCATAAACATTTGTCTTTGAATATCGAGGGCAAACTTACAGTTCAGCAAAAATTTGAGCCCGGACGTAACTTTACAGTTGGTTTGTTATTCATTCTATATTTAACTCATTTATCTAACGTTCTTGATTATTTATATTTTATCAATCCACATATCTTTAAAATCGCATATAAATTCAAATGTTTTTCATTTTAAGATTAAATAGTTTTGCGCCTACGTAGGGATAAAGATAATGGTGGTGGTTGGATACAAATTCCCATAACACACTATATTTTACGCTTGTTCTTTAAGGTCTCAATTTCAGGATAGCATAAAAATGTGAAATTCTCAGTTAGCTCAATTGAACGTTGAGGCTGAGTCTGGCCATCACGGCGAAAACAACAATCTGGTTCATAGTAATGAGGTACCCCCTGCTGGCCCCAACGAATTCCCGATTGCTGACCCAACCGATGCTAATTCACGTGTTGCTATTTACATAAACCTGCAAACTGATCCCGAAAACAACATTCGTGGAGGCCCCTAACAACATGTTCGAGAAACGTCTGAGGGCGAAGGTGATGAGGTAAGCTTGCGGCTAATTATCGAAATATTGCAGGCTCAAAAAGCAACGATAATGCATCTATAGAATCAATGCCATCCCTTGGCAGGGTCGAGGGCATGTGATTCCAAGAGAGCACCTGAAGAAACGAGCAAACAATCAAGAGGTCAGGTAAAGCTTATCTCGTGGCCAACCCCGAGATATGAAAATGCTTGAAGCATTGACGATGCGGGTGGAATTAGGAGAGAAGAAAATTAAGGCCAATGACAAGGAAGGTAGAGACATATAATTCCAAGGTCGATCAAATCCAGGAGCACTCCAATATTGAAAGGAACGTATTCCAAGAATTTTATTGAAAAGCCTTTCCCTCCGAGCATTTCTTCAAAGCCGATCTCAAACATGCATATGCCTGATATTCCAAAGTACAATAAGGAACCACAGATCCAAACGATCATGTGACCTCTTATACATGCATCAAGGGGAACGGCTTGAAAGATGACAAAATCGAGTCGGTTTTGTTAAAGAAGTTCTGGGAAACTCTGTCAATAGGAGCAATGATATGGTATCAAAACTTACCCCCAAATTCTATTTATTCATTTGCTATGTTTGCAAATGATTTTTTAAGGCACACACCGGGGCCATCAATGTCGAAATTAGAAAATGAAACCTTTTCAAGGTTAAACAATGAGATAACGAGATTCTCGGGGACTTCCTGTCAAATTTCACGATAGAATGGATGGACGTGACTCCGGTTGCTGATGATTGGTCGTTCAGGCATTCACTCAAGGACCTAACCCCTAAAGCTCCTTGGCTTCACAGTAGCTAAAATAAAATTTGGTAGAGTATCCAACGGTAACATGGCTCGGAGTCCCTTTTGGGTCGACGACAAGTCTAACAGAGTTGTCGATCATGAACCAAGTTCGATATGAAACAGGTATGAACTACACAATGGAGATCGAAGGGGAAACAGGTCCGAGATTCACCCCACAAGGAATGAATAAGAAGTGATCGAGGGCGCAATAGCCGAGGTATAATGTGCAAAAATGGTTTTGATAGGCTGCTCAGGGCTAGGGAAGTACTAAGATTGTCGGAATATAACTTAACCGTTTATGCATCGCATCAGCCATTGGGTGCATTAACGAGACCAAGTGCCCTCGACCATTTTAATCCGACCCCATTTGAGAGATCCTAACTTGATGTGTATGTATTATGTCACTCATGGCCACATGACCGAGGATAGCCGGTAATTGAGAGAAGAAGTTTCCCGGTTGTTGAGTAACGGGCACTTACGAGAATTTATGAGTGATCGAGCCAAAAACCACTTCGAAAATAGGGATGCCAGCAAACATACAGAACAAGAGGAACCTTACCATGTCATCAACATGAACATTGGAGATGTCGAAATCCCTCAAGGGCCAATGATAAAGTACACTAAAGTATCCATCACAAGGAAAAAACGTACCCGAGGTTACATCCCGGAGGGAACCATTTCGTTCAGCTACGAGGATGCCGAGGGCACTGTGTAATCTCATAATGATGCACCAGTAATATTCATACTTATCAATAAATCCTGAGTTTAATGCGCGTACAGAATCAAATAGTGCCAGCAGTCTGGGTGTTGAATTGGTTTAACACGGCTTGCGAAACCAAAAGGGGGAGATTACCTGTCGATTAATACCGTTGGAAAGATACAAGAAACAATGTTTTCTATGATCGAAAGGGACATGAGATATAATGACATATTCGGAATATCATGGGTTCACAACATGAGGGCAATACATTCAATCTTAAACCGCGCGTTGAAATTCCCTACACCGGGAGAAATTAAGATTGTCTATAAAGAGCAGCTGGCTGGAAAGGAGATGTTCTCAATCGATGATACTCCCAATGCACACCATCTTGAGAAACTTGGAGTCTACCAGAGAGGCCAAAGTTAAATAACAACCACTATTAACTTCCCCGACCTGACCAGAGGAAGAGGGATCAGACGAGGAGGATGATTAGTGAGTTTCCATATTGTTCATAATTCCTGAAGATACCGACACCACCAAATCTACGATAGAATATTTAGAGCAAGTGAAATTGATAGAACACCTACCAGATCAAAAGGAATACCTAGGAACTGGGTTAACCACCAAGCTCATGAAAAAAATCATTAACTTTACTAAACCTAACATAGATTATTTTGCTTGGTGCCATCTTGACAAGACGAGGATCCCGCCAGAAGTAGCCACTCACAAACTAAGTTTTGACCGAAGTTCCATTTGGTTAAGCAAAAATGGAGGTTGTAGTCTGAGTTTAAACATTCATTCATCAAGGACGAGGTATTTAATCTCCTTAAAATAGGATCTATCCGGGAGGTTAAGTACCCAGACTGGTTAGCTAACGTAGTAGTGCCTAAAAAAAGGAATAAGCCAAGAATGTGTGTAGATTACAAAGATCTAAACAATGAATTCCCTAAGGATTTTTTTCCTTTTCCTAACATCTATCGAATGATCCACTCGATGGCCGGGCACGAGATACTCAACTTTCTCAATGCCTATTACGCGAACAAAAAAAATCGGATGGACCTGAATGATCAAGAAAAGACTAATTTTATCACTAAATTTGGCACCTATTGTTATAACATAGTGCCACTCGGATTAAAGAATGCCAGCGACACCTACCAACGGCTAGTAAATCGGATGTTCGAAGAATAGATAGGAAAATAAATGGAAGTGCATATTGACAACATGTTAGTCAAGTACTTGCGAGCAGATGACTATTTGGAACATTTGCAGGAAACCTTCAGCACATTTAAGAGATACAATATGAAGCTGAACCCGAAGAAGTGCACATTCCGTGTCGGATCGGGAAAATTCCTCAGGTTTATGGTGTCACGACCCAAATCTAAGGTCTGCGATGAGAACACGATGCCTAACTCGACCAAGTACCAATAAATGTTGAAATAATACTTACCAAATAGGTAACTCCGAAGCAAGTGTATTGCACCAACACTTTTAGCCGAGATGGTAGCCCACCAAGAGGACTGTCGACCTGTCTATCGGGACCTATGGGCATAAAACACAGTATCCCCAATTAAAAATGACGTCGGTATGATTAAATTACCGAGTATGCAAGGTAGGAAAGCATAAATTTGAACAGTATTTTAAAAAGATAAGATATACAACATGTAGAATCTGAGTACCTCTGAGGGATACTAACATGAAATGCATGACACATATATATACATAGACTTTTAAAAACATATGCCTCTATAGGCATTATCATCATTATATTGTACCTGGCCTCAAAGATGACTCGGCAAAAATGTACTCGACCACCACAAGGATCGATAGAATCATACCCGGTCATGTGGAGCTTGGTAAAATCCAACTAATAAGTGGTTGCACAATAGGTTCTGTACTTGGCCGACTATAGCACGAGTCGATAGAGTAAAGTACATACATACATGTAATGCATGTTAGACTCATGGAATCACATTCTAAACATTTCGGAGTGACATATGGTCATTTCACCTTCTATTTATGGACGTCAAACCATAAATATGAACCTCAATATAATTCAAGAATCATGCATACATTCTTAGAATAACATTATAAGGAAAGAGCAATATGGACAACCTTAGTTGCTAGGAGTATATCCGTTATGAAATAACATATCGTTTATGTCCGTTTCACTTTAGACCATGCCAAAAGAAATAAGGAAGTATCGTAACACACCTTAAATACGTTGAGTCCTTAATGCCTTATAAGAAATTCTTCTAACAACTCAACTCGATTTACCATAGCATAAGGATATTCAAAATCAGTGTTGAGTAAAGGCTAAGTCCGCAACTTAAACTAGTAGCTCGTTTATGTAAATTTTGGCAGCATCTCCCCGGTAATAAGGGCCTCCTCCAATAACGTAAAACAACAACAACAACTAGAGAAATCCAAAAACATATAAATATCAATAACAAGACATCATATAGTAACAAAAGTAATAACTACTTTACGAGGAGCGGCAAGCTTCGATCGGAACCCTTATACCCCATATCACCCAATAGGATTCTTAGTTCACCTTATCAGTAACATTAACATGATATTAAAGTCATTAATCAATGATTTCATCCTTATATCATATATTTATAACAAAGAAAACAATCCACAACTCGAACTATCTTCAATTAGCAACTTTATTCACTAGTTCATGTCTAATCTATCCATTTAACTTATTTCACATCATGATAACCTTTAGAACACGAAAGTACACAATAATCATATCTCCTAAAGTAGCTTTAAGTATAAATCTAAGTTTTATTTAGCTTACAACAACCCTCAATGGTAATACATTACCATAGAAGTGACTTAAGCTAATCCAAGTATTATCTTATAGTTTATCATCCTAACACCATAACCAATATACACCAAGCTTAAGAACAATTAGTATGATGTTATAATCATATTATTCAGTATAGAAAGCTTGAAATTTCCTCCAAACACATGCCACAAATATCCTCAATGACAACACAACCTCAAAGAGGTGTTTTTCTCCACTAGAACTAACTTTTCATGTTGAAATATGGTGTAATCCATTTGCAAGACTTGAAATAACCCAAGGTTGATACGAAAACCTTGGGGTGAGTATTTTACTGAACTTAAACTACTAACACAACCTCCCACACGGGGTGGACCAGCCAAAAAAAAACCAGCAACAACAAGAAGAATAAGAAACTTACTAGCGCGACAGGATTCATGACACTTGATTTGTGTTGTTTGCCCTTTGTTTAGGTCTTGCATCATAAGAGGACCTTGAGAAAGTGTTTTTAGGTGTTTATGGTATGAAGCTACCGAATGATAATTAGTTAATATGGGGATGAGGAATATTATATATATCAATATATTTCGATCGCCTATGTGGGTCCCATAGAGAGCTGCTTGGCATAGTCTCGCAAAAATGCAAATATCTCTGCACTCCGATTTCTTAGATACAAATGGTTTTTTTTGGTAGAAACTATAATCGTGTATCTTCAACTTGGTAGGTGTATCACCCCATAACTCAATGTAAATTAGGAGAAAATTGTAGCTACATGCGACCTAAATTTCAGCACATTTATGAATGTAGCTTGTGATGACCTTTGCAAACTTTTGATACGACTAAAATAAATCATAAAATAACCTATTATCATGTTAATAACCCTAGTATCACTCCAAAAGTAATTTTTATAACATTCCCATCTTGTCGACATTTGACAAAACTTATTTTCTTCAATTCGTTTAGCTTCTAAGCCTTCCAACCCTTTTTGTATTTTTTGTTCATGATCGTAGATATTTGTATCCTCCAAGGTAAAATGGATAACTTACTTTATATACTTTAAAATATGATCGTATTATTGAGCTTATATCAATTGTCTTATGATGTACTATTAGGTACGAAAATATGGGGAGTAACATCATTCCCCCTTTCGGAACATTCTTCCTCGGATGTTGACTGATGTGTTTATCAGTGTCATGACCTATAGCTCTAACAAATACTTTAATACTGTCCATTCCATCTAGGTAACTATTCTGTGAATAATCCAAAGGCCAGAGCATTCCTCCCTTTAGGTCTATTTCTCATACCGTGACTTGTGGTCAGAATTCTTCCAATCTCGTAATTCTTCCTACCTTATGTCATCCAGCTTGTACGACTCTGTCGTTCTATGTGTGACTATGCGACTCTTCTCTCCTTTTTTCTTCAGCTTTTAGCTAATATATAGGCCTCACTTTGTGTACATATATAGAAATATGAGTAGATGTCCCTCTGGCATCTATAGGTGTACTAATGTTCTTCACTTGGTACTTTGCCAAAATTATGTATATTGCTATACCTTGCTTCATAGCCTTGGTTATATATGCTTATGAATTTGCTACATCTAGGTAGGACATACTATAACTAAATCTTACTTTGTTTTATTATTACCGAGTTCTGCTATCCAACTACAGGTTACTCTCTCACCGCTTATCTTATATGTAAATCTAACCCTTTAATTCTTCCTTATTACTGTTCATCTTAAGAATGGCATCATAATCCCCTCTCATAATTTAGAATTTTTATCCATCTATTTTTTATTCACCTTAATGTTGATTTATAACCCACCACTGACAGTTTGAAACCTCTTAGGTAATACATTATCACTAGGGCTCATGTCTCATTGGGGAACATTTGAAGTTATTTGCCTGATCTACTTAGGGACACTATTATACTTCAATAACCATATTTCGTAGCATCCCAACATGATTCATCTTATTTGGGGGGGGGGGGGGTATTGTAATCCAATGCAATTCAAGAAATCCCTTTTATTTAAATCCTTAGTAAATCAAAGGCCTAAAAATTGTTTACTTATCTATCACAATTACACCCTTATTCTACTACCCTGGAAGCATTTCATCTCTTCTAAATTCACTTACTCTTTGATACTTCTGAGTTAATTTAAGCTATGCTGAAACCATCAACTCTCTTGTTTTGATGGGCTTAATCCTAAGTCCTTACCTATTCTTGTCACCTTTTCATTTATCTTGTCTTATCCTTACTCCTATCTATCTAAAACCTTGTTGCTCTACCATACTTTAGCTTGCGACCTATATATATCTATTTATACTACTCGCAATCTTCCTTTAACTTGCTAGGATCATAGATTTCCTTTTGTGTCTTCGCAGTTATCTTTAAATGTAAATAATTACTTTTCCTAGTCGTCAGCCACTTGATGCATGGAAACTTGGCTTATCATAGTGCCCATGAATAGAGGAATTCCTTGTAACTCGTATGATCTCAAATATCACTTTTGACTTCCCGTTTATTAGTCATGATAGGGGCTACATTCTAATGGAGTGTATACAATGTTGTAGTGAGATTGTTGTTACTACACTATTTTTTCTTCAAGTTACTGTGCTTAGATTGAAGCTTTCTTTCATTGTAGTACTTATGGAAGACCGTCTAACTCTTGTATGTATGTGAGCTTATTACATCATATACCTAATGTAATTTTATATGTTCTTACTCACATATACTCATCCTTAGTTACTTACCTCCATACCCTTGTGTTTGTAGGCTACTTTTGAACTGAAATATTTGACATCTCCGTAGTGGCACCTTCTTTTATTTCCATAACATTTGTACCGGTACGTATTACTCCCAACTCATATATGAATATTTCTCAAGGATCATGATGACATATCGCAAGACTAAATTCATTATGTTGGGGTTCACTACATTTATCTTGCACAATCTACTGCTTATGTGAGACATCCTATCTAGCCATAACTAGGCCCTTTTATAATCAACTACAAAATACCCGTCAGTCCATGCTGATATCTATATTTAGCATAACCTCTCTTGGTTTATATAATTTGTCTTAACTTACCTCTCGCACTAGATTGTGATGTATCAAAAGTCCATTCACACTTTTTTATCAATAACATCCTGGCTAGGAACTCTTACTGCCTCTCCATGGCATCGTGCTTGCATAATGTTCTATATTCGCGGCATAATTGTAGGATTTGAATAAATGCAACCTCATTCCTTTCGCCTATTTACCAAAATCTTAATATTCTATTCCATAGTTACGTCATCATAGTTGGTGTCTGTTAACATCTTCACTGACATCTTACTCGCCTTGTGGCAACCCTTCTGTACCAAGAATAATTTAATATCTTGCGTACAACGGTGACACCTAGTGTAACTGGCACACTTAGTGCCTTAAGCTTACCTCTGCTCACAGTACTTGCTTTACGGAAGCGTCTTCTTAAATGACCTTTAAAGGTTATTCATCTATTGTCCATTTATTATTGTAAGAACACGATCTCTAAAATTCTCTAGATGCCGACTATTATCAATTCCTTCGATCCCTAATTTAGTTTCGGTTTTATCTTATTTACCATACCATAATAATTTCTGTTACTACAGGGGGTCTAACATAGCCTTTTGGTACTCACGTTGGAGTCACCAACTCATTTCTCAAAATGAGGGCATGAATTCATGGCTTATACATTTTTATTGTCTCAAGGCGATTCACCTGTTGTCATTTCCTTCACATGACCATAGACTCTAGCCTTTTATCAAATTTTGATTTACCGTTATCACCCATTTATCACATCTAATCATAATCCTTCATTAACTCTCTTCTTATTCTCCAAAAAATATTTTTATCTATCACTTTATTTTGAAAACTTTAACAAAATATTCTTTCATTTTTAGCTCCCCTTGCTCCATCCACTAGCTCTTCAGGGCCGCCTAACATTTCTCTCTTTACTTGGGACGAGAGCCATATAATGGTAATTATTTATCAAGAATTCCTGTACCAATCTTCTAATTTATCTAGACATTCTAGTATTTCATATCTAAATACTATTCTAGAGTGGACCATCGAGGTTTCTCATAAGGAGAATTATTACTATGTTTTCAATATCGTTCGGAAATGTCAGCTAATGTTAACAATCCATACAACATTTTGGGTTACTCTAACCCCAGCTGGCACCTGATATCCTATCCTTTCCTTAAACAATATTTGTTATCTCCCATTGGGCATACCTAAGATGTGTGCTCTCAAGTGTATATATCTATGTTACCGTTGAAAGTAACTTAGAATGCTTATATTTCTCCGCCCACTGACAATCGTCACTAACTGGTACCTTGTATCCTTCTTCACCTTGCTTTTTTTACTTGTTGAAAGTTGTATTAACCTTCTGATTCATGCCTTAGTGGTCCTTATCTAGAAGCTTACACGTTTTAGTACACACGTGATCTCCTGAAGACCTCCCATTTGCTTATCATAAGAATGCTTGAAAATCAAATTCCTCTGACTCAACTCTTCCACGGCCACATCCTATCTCTTACCAATTGTCTTTTTGGATGTAGGTATTATTCTATTATGAATAAAATAGAATATAGGAGTTTGAATTCTTACAACTTAGCTTTACACACGATCTAGAGTAAGAAGAAAGAGTGAAAATCCTAAATGCTCTAGCTCTCTGCTTATCAGACACACCTATAAACAAGACTCTACTAGACATGGCTTGTAGACTCCAAGGACAGAACAGCTCTGGTACCACTTTTGTCACGACCCAAACCGAAGGGTCGTGATGGGCACCCTATGCCTAACTCAGCCGAGTACCAACGTAAAGTCTCCTTCATATCATACTATCATGGAAAAATTGGCCAAAAGGGCCGCCATTAGATAACTAGATTGAAAAATTAGGGAATACTACACATAGTACGACCCAACATAATATAGAAATTTATACGTATGACATACGGGCCTAGAAGGCTGACATAATTATTTATATACTCAAAACATAGTCCAACAAGGCTATACAAGTATCCATATGCATGAAATATGTCTACAAGCCTCTAAAAGTACATAAACATCATAATGGTCAGGACAGGGCCCCGCCAAACCAGTCAATATATGTCAAAATCATACTGACCAAATAGGAAACTTCGAAGCAAGTGGAGTGCACCAACACCTTCTGCTGAACTGATAACCTACTAGGAGGACTCTCAACCTATCTATCAGGATCTGCAAGCATAAAATGTAGCATCACCAGGCAAAAGAGACGTCGGTACGAATGAAGTACCAAGTATGTAAGGCAGGAAACCATAAATAAGAATAGTAACGTAAAGAGATATGTGAGAGATACAACATGTAGCATCTAAGTACCTCTGAGGGATACTGCAGGAAATTCATGATATATATATATATATATATATATTTTACATACTTTGTGTGTCTGTATGTGTGTTTCTGTGTGTGTGTATACATATACTATTAAAAACATACGTCTCTATGGGCATCATCATCCTTTATTGTACCCGATATTGAAGAGGACTTGACGAAACATACCCGGCCATCATAAGGCTCGGTAGAATCATACCCGGCTACGTGGAGCTTCGTAAAACCCAACTTATCAGTTGTTTCACAATAGGTGTCATACCCGACCGACTATAGCGGGGCTGAGTAGAGTAAAGCAGGTACATATTTATAATGCATGTTGGACTCATGAAATCGCATTCTAAACCTTTTGGAAGGACGTATGGTCATTGCTCCATCTATTAACGTTATGGACATCATACCATCAATATAAACCTCAATAGAATTAAAGTCATACATGCATGCTTAGAATAACTTTATAAGGAAAGAACAACATGGACAACCTTAGTGCCTAGAAGTAGACCCGTTATGAAATAGTGCATCGTTTAAGTTCTTTTCACTTTAGATCATGCCAAAAAAAATAATGAAGTTCCGTAATATACCTTAACTCCCTTGATTCCTTAATACCTTCCAAGAAATTCTTCAAACAACTCTACTAAATAATCTATAACATATGGAATAAATAAAAAAAAGGCTGAGTAAAAGCTATGTCCGCAACTTAAACTAGTAGCTCATTTATGTAAAGTTGGGCAGAATCCCCCAGGTAATAAAGGCCTCCTCCTAAACCATATACCACCAAAAACAACAAGATAAATTCAACAACATATAAATATCAATAACAAGACACGATATAATAACAATAAGTCACAACTACTTCACGACGAGCGTCAAGCTTCAATTTGAATATGTATACCCCATATCACCCCTTATAAAATTCTTACTTCAACTTAAAAGCATCATTAACATGATAATGAAGTTAATAATTAATGATTCCACCTTATACCATATATTTATAACAAAGGAAACAATCAACAACCCCAACTATATTCAGTTAGCAACTTTATTCGCTAGTTTATATCTAGTCCATATACCTATCTTAACAGCATCAAAATAACCTTTAAAACATGCAAGGACACAATATACATACGTCCTACAGTAGCTTCAAGTAGAAATACAAGTTATATTTAGCTTAAAATAGCCATCAACGGCAATACAATACCATAGAAGTGACTTAAGCTAATTCAAGTATTATCTTGTAATTTATCATCCTAAAAACATAACTAACATACAAGTAAGCTTAAGCACAATTACTAGGCTATTATACTCACCTTGAAATGTAGCAAAAACCTTGAAATTTCATCCAAATACAACCCAGTACTATCCTCAATGACAACACAAACTCAAAGAGGTGTTGGTCTCCACTAGGAATAACTTTTGATGTTAAAATATGGTGTAATCCATTTGCAAGACTAGAAATAACCTAGGGTTGATAAACAAATAGTGGGAGAATATTTACAGAAGTTAAACAACATAAAAACCTCCCACACAAGCTGGAACCACCCCAAAAATCACCAAAAACAAGAAGAACAAGTAACTAACTAGTGCGACGACATTCCTGATACTTGATTTGTATTTTGTGCTCTTTGTTTGGGTCTTGGATAATGAGAAGACCTTAAGAGAGTGTTTTTGGGTGTTTAGGGTCTGATGATACCGAAAAATAATGAGTTAAAATGGGATTGATGTTTCTTATATATATCAATATATCTCAACCGCCCATGTGAGTCCCACGAAGAGCTGCTTCGTGCAGTCTCGCGAAAATGCAAATATCTATCTACTCTAACGTTGTATCCATAAATATTTTGATGTGTTAGAAACCAGACTCGGATATCTTCAATATGGTTGGCGGATCACCCCATAATTCAATTTAAATTGGGAGAAAATCGGAGCTATATTTGACCTAAATTTCAGCACATTTATGAATGTAACTTTTTATTATCTTTGCAAACTTTTGTTCCACAAATCGCTTGACTTCAAAACGTAATACACGAATATTAATTTACTAACATAACTCATAAAATAAACTTTTATCATATTAAGCATCCTAGTACCACCCCAAAAGTACATTTTATAACATTCCTAACTTGTCGACATTTGACAAAACGTATTTTCTTCAATTCTTTTAGCTTCTAAGCATTCCAACTCTCTTGGTAATTTTTGTTTATGATCTTAAATATTTGTCACCTCTACATTAACATGATTAACTTACTTTATGTACTTCAAAGATGATTTCATTATTGAACTTATATCAATCGTCTTACGACGTACTCTTGCGTATGAAAATATGGGGTGTAACACATGGTATCCAATTGAGGGATTGAGATCAATCCAGATAAAATCAAAACCATAGAAGACATAATTGTGGTCGACAACCTCAAGTGCGTTCTGAGGATGACCGGGCGTCTATCTAGCTTGGGCTGGTCATATCGAGGTCCTTTGACAAAAGCCATCGATTCTTCCCACTATTGAAGATGAATAATAATTTTTCCTAGACCTTGGAATGCTAACAAGATTTGGAAGAACTCAAATAGCACGTATCGAGTCCACCCTTGCTCCACACATAGAAGGTGAACGAATAGTTGTACCTTTACTTGGTTGTTTCCGAGGTGGCAATAAGTGGAGCCTTTGGTGGAGGAAGAGGAAGGTAAATAATTTCCTAATTACAATGTCGGTAGAACTCTATGCGAGGCTGAAATAAGGTACTCTCACGTGGAAAAATTTACGCTCGCTTTGCTTAGCGCCTCAAGAAAGTTAAAACCGTACTTTCAGTGCCACCCCATATATATTGTAACCTCTTATCCATTTAGGAACATCTTGCAAAAACCTGAGCTCTCTAACTGGCTGGCCAAATGGGCCCTAGAAATTAGCGGGTACGATATCGAGTATCGACCCTGAGCCTTCACAATATCTCACATTTTGGCAGGCTTCGTGGCCGACTTTACGCCAACCTTAATACCCAAAGTCTAAAAGGAATTATTGCTAACCTCGGGACTACCTCAATAATTTGGACCCTTTTTACAGATGGTGTCTCAAATGCAAAAGGGTCTAGGCTCGGTATCGTGTTTAAACCACCTACAGGGAATGTAAGTAGGAACTTTATTAAAACGGTGAAATTGACTAACAACGAGGCCGAGTATGACTCCATAATTGCAGGTCATAAATTGGCTAAAAGCCTTTGGCTGAGGTGATCGAAGTTATGTGGGACTCCCTCCTCGTGGTAAATCAAGTCAATGTGATGTTCGAAGTGAATATGGAGCGATTTTGAAGTTAGATAAATTACAGGTAACACTGTATCAATTCAGGTGATGGACCCTGTAGCACATGCCCTCAGATCAAAACAGTGAGGCCGATGCTCTGGCTAACATAGGATAGTCGGTCGAAGAATTCTGTTTGGGAATGATAGTATAACTCATGAAATCGATGATAGAGGAAGGCCATGCCGACCTAAATTTGATGAGATTAACTTGAGATTGCAGGAACAAACACAAAGACTACATGAAGATTGGAAAATTTGCATTCGGACCCCAAAGAATCGAGGGTCGTGCATACTAAGGCTGCCATATTTAACTTGGTCGAAGGGATAATATTCAGAAGAATATTCAACGTCTTGCTAGCCAGATGCTTGGGGTTGGGAGATATCGAATATACCTTGAGAGAAGTCCATGAAGGCACTTTCAAGAACCCTTTGGGGGCAGAATCGTTGGTTCGCAAACTAATCAGGATTGGCTATTACTGGACTGAAATGGAGATTGATGCAAAAGACTTCATACAAAAGTGTGACGACTGCCAGAGACACGCCCCGATGATACATCAACCAAGGTAAATATTCTAGTTTGTTTTGTCTCTATGGCCATTTTTGAAGTGGGGAATGGACATCGTCAGTCTCCTATTATGGGCACTCATTAAGGATCAATTCATTCTATTCATGATCGATTATTTTTAAAAATTGATCGAAGCTCAAGAATTCAAAACTGATTGGGAGAAAGAAGTCATTGACTTCATCTCGGGCCACATAATATATTGATTAGGGATACAGACCGAGATACTTTGTGATAATGGAAAATAATTCACCTGCAAGAAGGTGATTAAATTCTTCGAAGATCACAAAATTAAGAAGATACTATCAATACCTTGCCACCCTAATTGGAACATACACACAGAATCAATAAAAAAAAACCATACTTCAAAACCTGAAAAAAGGGTTGACCGATGCTAAGGAGGAATGGAAGGAAATTCTTCCCGAAGTCCTGTGGGCATACCATATGACCTCAAAGTCTAGTACCAGGGCCACCCTATTTTCATTGGTCTATTGGGTCGAAGCCTTAATACTCGTCGAAGTGGGAGAACCAAGCCTCAGGTTCCAATATATTGTAGAAGATTCAAACGGTGAGGCCTCCATTCTCCAGTTGGCCGCCCAAAAATAGCAAATAGAAAGATACTTCAGCCGAATGGGCCAACCTTTGACAGGGGACTTGGTGTTGAGGAAAGTAACATTACACACCTGGAACCTAAACAAAGGGAAGCTGGGACAAAATTGAGAAGGAAAATATTGAGTTGCCAGAATTACTAGCAAAGGCTCGTACAAACTCGAATTAGGGAGCGGTGTGCAACTATCGAACAAATCGAACATGACACACTTAAAGAGGTACTACTTCTAAGATACGAACTCAATTACTCTTTAATCATGTTATGAATCAAACTAACATTTGCAGGAAAACAACCAAATATGGATATGGCTATTAGGTCTGAAAGCACGTATTTCACTCTTTTTTCTTGAACTGGTTTTGCTCCCAAATGAGATTTTTCGGAAAGGTTTTTAACGTCGCAACAATAAAACATGCTAACTTAGATTACAAGAATGGTATCCAATTAGAGTCAATGATCTTTCATTTCATATCAATAGTATCTGAACCCTCTCGAGCTCGAGCTCAACTTCGAATGCCGGGGGTCATTCCCTTGGATTATATCTTCTAGTAAATAAAAAGAAAACCTTTTATCTTAGAAGCTAAAGCTTGGTGGTTAGGATTTATTATAACGGACACACGATTGTATGAACCATGCTCACATAGTCCACTCTAGCCAGATACATTTTTTTATGCGCTTTGAATCATGTACTTTACACATTGAGAAATGATAGTATGTTCCCTCTTTCTACTGCATATTTTCTTGCTTCTTGAATTATGGATCCTAAGAGACCACATGCTATCCCTACTGAGGGGCTATCGAGCCCATGAGCTACCCATACTCAAGGATTATCGATCCCAAGGGCTACCCTTACTCGAGGACTGTCGCCTAAAGAAAGTTTGGACAACCCGGGCTACTGAATCTCGAAGGCACAAAAGCTATTAGGTAGTGCCATAATACAAAAGGCATTGGCGACCATAAGAATTTCTTAGAGATGCCTGCATCTCTTAATCAAAAAGTAATTCCTTCATGAAAAATCAAAACCTCCTAAAAGGTTACCCTTGGTAAAAGCATTGTCTAAAAATACTTAAGCATCTTGAAAACTTTTGGTCACACCGAGGTTTCAAAGAATCAATCAAACAAAGTTGTATCAAGGTCGGGCTGTGTTCCAACCTTCGAGAACCGAGCACCCCATAACTACATTTGAATCTATGCTCAGGCATCAGAAACTTTTCATGAATAGAAATTGCAAAAGTTACTGGAAAAGTAAAGACATGATATTGCCAAAAATGGAAAATGTCATATATATATATTCGAAAATATATTTACAAAGGGCAAAAAAATGGCCTCAAAATAAACCAAAATAAAATATACATAAGGAAGCAAAAAAGGCACTGAGGCATCTACACCTGGTCTTCACTGGGCCCGACTCATCGCCAGAACCATTGGAGCTCTTAGATCCCTCAAAGCCTTCGACACTCTCGGGATCATAAAGATCCGATACCTCGGCCTTGATCTTCTTGGCTTCATCTATCTCGAGCAATTAATTAAAGCCTCGGGCGTGGATCTCATTGACGGTCTCCCTTCAGATCCCTTCAGGATAGTCGCTTCATGTATTCAGCCTTTATCTTTAGGCGGATCTCGGCTGCCTCCACATCGACCTTATACTGGGAGACCATTTCCTTGGCATTAGTAGAGGTTATGTCCAATTTGGACTATAATGCCTTGTTTGAGCACGTGATTTTTGCCCTATATATGAATTATAATTTTCCTTATTTTTATAATTTTTCGTGCATTTTTGTGATAATTGTTTACATTTTTTTGGGGCATTTTAATTCGTCTAAAAATACAACATGCATTTGGATATAGGATATAGTATATTTTTCAGGAATAATTAGGGGTTAACTTGTTTTAGAACAAAACATGAAAATTTACAAAGAAATTGTTCATCTTAGCATTTTTATGGTTTAATTGTGAAATTTTCGCAAAATAGTTTTTAAAAGTAATTTTAGGCAATAATTAGTTTAGTTTAAATTTTTATTTTTATTTTTACATCTTTATATAATTAGAAAAATACAATACAAAATTATAAAATTGAAAATAACAAAAAGTAGTAACAAATGATACAAGGTGAAAACAAAGGTGAATTAAAATAAGTGTAATAGTGAGGTAAAAAGAGTTAAAAAGGTTGGTCTTAAAAGAAAATCAATTGGGCCATTTTTGTTCTTGAAATCCAGGCCCAAATCACCATATCCCCTGAAACCCCACGCCCGGCTCAATCCAATACTGATCCAGTCCAGTTCAAATTACTCCCCAAATGACGTCGTTCCCACTTAGGCATATAGATCCCGGCCCTCCATCGTGTACCATCCAACGGCCAGGAACTAAAAACCCAATTCCCTTATATCTATAAAAAAAACCCTACGACCCTTCAATTCCAAAGCCTCTCCATCTTCATCTTCTCTCAATCACCAGAAGTTCTTCAACTCTAATCCACCATTTCCTACTGGCGAGAAGGTCAATCCTCCTTCAAAGTTCAACCACGCCACCATCGTTCACTCCGGAGCCCAAATCCACCACTATTTATCATCAAATCCCCACCAGGTCGGGCCAGTTATAATCAGAAGTTGAAGGGGAAAAATCTCTCAGTATATTCGCGTCCTTAGGGCACAATTAGGCTTGAGAACGTATTATTTGTTCGTTACCAAGAAGAACTTGCGACCAAATATCAATCTCGGGTTGAATCGGAGATGCCAAAGTTTTGATTCGACGGCTAAATTCAGTAAGCTTTCTTTCTTTAGTTTTCATTTGATTCGTCGTTTTGTTTAGTTCAATCGAACATAAATTAAAGCTGAGTTCACCTTTGTGATTGTTAAAATCGATAAGTTAATTCGTCTTAGGCTAGTCCTTAGTCTTTCATTTAAATTCTGATTGGTTTTTTGTTCGTTGTTAGTTTGAATGCTCAATCATTAATTAGTCGTTAGCTTACTTAATCTTCTCATTTGTTTCAATAAGATACTGATTTGAAACTTTTCTTTGATTTTGGGTTGTTTGTTTTGTTTGTGAGATTGGTTATAGCTGATTAGATTACCCTAGTTAGTCTTAACTGGGGTAAAAGGGTTGGGGTTAACCGAGGTTGGGACGGTCAGTAATATCAGAGGTATTTAAGGGTGTTTTGGGTAGTTTCAGTGGGAAAATCTTTCCTCTAACAGAAAGGGGAAGCTTCCAGCAGCGACCAAGGGCCAATTTCAGGTTTTGAATGGTTAAACTTGGGCTTCAAGTCAAGATTAGGAGGACTAAATAGAAAAAAAAGGAATAATTGAGGGTTAAAAGCTGTAAATAAGTAGGGAATAAATGGGTAAACAAACAGGGACTGGATTGGAAAACAGAGAAGTAATAGTTTGCCTATATAAGGCAGTCATTTCTACCTTGAGAGACAAGTTTTGGCAGCCTAAAAATTCTCCCCCAAATACTCCAAAATCTCACAAATGTGAGAACGAAGATTTCAGATTCAAATTCTTTTAGATTTTAGCATTTTCAAAAGAAAAAAACAAAAAAAAAGAAGAAAATATAGCAAAGCAAAAAAAAAGGAACTATTAAATTAGAATTCTTTATTTACTTTGAGTTTCTAGCTCATTCAGGATGAAAGTTGTTTGAATATCCTAGTTCTTTTCTATATTTAGTATTTTAAAGTAGTTCGAGTCCTCTAGGTATTAGATTTGGCTAATTAGAGCCAGCCATGGTTCATCTGTTGTGTATTGACCTCCTGTGTTCATTTCTGGACCTTTTGGTTGCTGTTTAGAAGCTGATATTCAATCTCGTCTGGTTTAAAAATATTTGTGGGCTTCAGTTCTCTTTGTTGCTGCTGATTGCAACTGCTGCTGATCCTCTGCTCTTCTATTTCATTGCCATTTAAGGTACTCATTTCAAATTCACACTGATGTAACTTAAATCGAAAAAGAAAATACTACTGCTTTTAGCCTGCACCAGTTCGATTTAGCCTAAGTCTAAACTCCTTTTAGTAGATAAATGTGTTTGTATAACTAGACTAATTTCGGACTGAATAATGGATTTCAATGTTAGATCATAGTAGTCAGTGTTTAACTTTTGTAGTAAATTGGGCTGTGTTAGACTGATGAGCTTCAGGTTTGTGCTCGTCTGTTTGAACCATTAGATTTGTGTTTGTGTTCATTGTAAATAGTTAACTCATAAGGTTTTTAAAGTGGCGTGAACTAAGATTGGTTTGGAAACGTTGATTGAATGATCATACTTGTACTATTTAAATTTGGAAGGCTATGTTCAGAAGCATTTGAGCATGGATTGTAGCATTGTTTGATTTAATTTTAGAGGTGATATTACTTGGGAAATTCAGCTGGAACACTGTAAATTAAATTGAAGTTCAAATCAGCATGTTAATCCCATATGCTTGAAGTTAAATTGATTCTTGGGTTTTATGTTTATTCGCGTCTGACTAGTGGTGAAATGTACAGAGGTTCATTAAAAGAAATGAAGTGAAAATGATGTGATAAGTGGCAGAATTGTTCGAATTAGCAGTTGCTGTTTTTTGTTTCATATTTCAGTGCAATTGAGTTTCTTTGGGCTAGGTCAATTGATCACTCACGTATCCGCGAATTGTACAGTCCATTCCGATTAAAATCTCATGCTAGATTGTGGTTCATTTATGAATTGAATTGAACAATTTCCTTCTGCCTGAGATGGTTTCAAGACCCCAATACTCAACAGTTTGAACGCATGTTAGAGGTCCTGAATTTAGAACTGGATTGGTACTGACTCGCTAATGATACATTCGGGTTTTGAGTTAGGTAGGAGGTCTAAGCTAAAAGGTCTGTCCTTTTGATTGGGTCCGGACATGAACTTGAAACCCGAATTTTGATAATCATCAATTAGGATATTTTCTTTTCTTTTAGAGACAAAAAAAAAATAGAAAATATAGTTACCTTTAGATTTACCCTTTTAAAATGAATGAGACGAGCCTCGCCTGACAAAAATACAAATTGCGGGGCGATCAATAAAGTTTTTAAAGAAAATATTTTATTAGAGAAATCGGGAAGGTTTGTTTAGCGAATTTCACGGCCCTCCAAAAAGATAATAATGCGCTAGACTCTTTTAGGCACGTATTTTATTAATCTTACCTTCCTAGATGTGGGTGGGCATTTTATGTGGCCCAAATCCAAATCGTAAAACGTTGAATAGAATGTGTCTAGGATTGCGGGTCATTTGATGCGACGAAATCCAAAAATATATTTCAAATGACGTTCTCATTCTCGAATATATATATATATATATAAGCGGCAAAAAGTTAAATTAGCACATAGGTTCGTCATGTAATAAAATTAGATAATAGCTAAATGCAACAGTTAAGCGACCGTGCTAGAACCACGGAACCCGGGAATGCCTAACACCTTCTCCCGGGTTAACAAAATTCCTTATCCGGATTTCTAGTTCGCAAATTGGGAACAGAGTCATCTTTTTACTCGGTTTGGGATTCAATCGGTGACTTGGGACACCATTAATCTCCAAAGTGGTGACTCTGAATAAATAATAATAAAATCCCGTTCCGATTGTCCTTTAAGTGGGATAACTCCTTTACGCTCCTTTGCGAGGGTGCATAGCGGAAAAAGGAGGTGTGACAGCTCTGGCGACTCCGCTGGGAACAAGAACCAAGAACGTTTTGTTCAGGGTTTAGAATTCGAGCTTAGAATAATTGTTGTGTTTGGCTTTATCTGATTTTGGTTACATGATATGTGCCTAACGTGCTAATTGACTACATTTACCGCTTTGATATTATGTGAACTGTATATAAACTGCGCCGAACAGAATCTCCCCTCTCAGTCTTCTGAATTGTGAAGAAGGGTGGACGGTGTACGAGTTCTTTTCTGTCTAGTATCAAAATTCCAATTTAGAACGAGGTTTTGATAAGTAGCAAAGCCGGCGAAGCTTATGCATTCCCGGATTGCTACCTCCCCCTTTGCTCGAGTTGTCCGCTCGGGTAAGCCAGGTCTAGAACAAACACCTAGGTTTTGAACCTAGAATAACTCAACTTCATGTCGGATCCCTTGTAGGAACGCTTATCTGCATCATGTGCATATTGACTTAGGGGACTCAACACAGAGGTTGGGTCCGTCTAGGATTAGCAACCTGAAATGGAAAAGACAATCCTGATGCATCCTACTTGATTTCCATGCATTTATTTGTTTCAAACCTGCATGTTGACTGGCTTTTGAATCTCGGGAGAGTTAGAAAATTAAAAAAAAAGAGAAAAAGAGAAAAATAGCAGTTGGAGAGTTAATTGATTATTTAGGAAAAACTAATGCCCACGTACTGTTGAAACTCTGTCGAAATTTTGGAAAAAAATTAAAAGAAGCTTTTAATAGTTTATTTTACTACCGGCAAAGGAAAAATAGAAAACAAGGTATTTCATTTTTAAAAATTGTTTGTTGAAAAATGAAAAAAAAGAGTCTTTTATTTTTAAGTGGAAAAGTAGGTTGTTTGTTGAAAATGAAAAGAAAAACAGAGTCGTTATTTTGTCTTGTTTTCAAAAATTAGAAAAGGAAAAATATTTTATTTTTCTATGAAAGATGATTTTGGGACTTGTTTTCGAAAATGAAAAAGAGAAAAATAGTCTGTTTATCCAAAGAAAATGAAAAAAGAGTCGTTTATTTTTTGTTTGTTGAAGAAGAAAAAGATAGGAGTCGTTTATTTTTAGTTAGAAAAATAGGTTGTTTGTTTGTTGAAAAAATAAAAAAAGAGTCCTTTATTTTTAATTGAGAAAATAGGTTGTTTGTTGAAAAAGGAAAAGAAAAAAAAGAGTCTTGTTTTTAAAAGTAGTTCTTAATTTATTTTTATGCCAAAAAATGAAAATGAAAAAGGAGTCCTTTTTTAAAATAGTTAGATTAATTTTCTCGAACTACGCATGGTTTGGTTCTCACAGGGCGTGAGATACGTAGGCAGCCCTCACAGGGTCCAACCTCCCATTTACAAAAATAGCCCAAAAATATCAAATTTTTAATTTTTGTCACAAATAAACCAGGTGATGCCGTTTTTACAAAAATTGCCAAATGTCCCCAAACGGGGCGCCGGAAGGCTAACTTTGCACAAATAGCCACCTTTGGTCACATTTTGATTTTTGACCTCACAGCCTCAAAATCTTTGTCCCCGAGACGTTGGAAGGCCGTGTTTGCAAACCGGGTCATTTATTTTAATTTGAAAAACTAAGAAAAGATTCAGTGTCTAGTGAATACCAAAAATATTTTGTGGTTATTACAAAAAATAGAAAATTCCAAAAATATTTTATTGTCGTTTACCTTTTATTGGCACAAATTACGTATGGTCTGATTCGTGCGGGGTCACGATACATAGGCAATCCACATAGGATTCGACCATAACCAAATAAAAACAAGGGAGAGAAAAAGAAAAGATCGGAAAAACAAAAAAAATGATGAAAAATGGAAAAGAGAAATTGAAAAATGCGAAAAGATGTTGTTAATAATGAAGGTTGACTCAATCCATTCTAACATGTTTTGTTTTGAATTGTGAAGAAAGTTGAGGTGGTTGGTTTGTGGTAACTTATCCATACAACACAATGTTGAAAAACAAGACAGTCATGGCCGGCAAAGGGTTGAACACATGTATTACTGATCCGTCTAGGGGCATTTTTGAATCACAATCTAAGCTGAAAGAAGAGGTTTTGAGGTTGAAAAGATAGATAGTCGGGATGCACAAAGCTTGGGCCACATGATATCCTTTGTAATCAATCCCCAATGCCCAACATTATGCTATATAACCAATTGTCAAGGACCCGAGTCCATACCATCACACTCGTCATTTTGAGCTTCCCGGTGAGACTACGAAGCCTACTAAAACAGTGGAGCGGGATGAGATATCCAGAAAGCTGGAAGGGTTTATGATGCCGAAGTTTAATATGTATGATGGTTGGGGAGATCCAGTAGCCTACTTGAGGGATTATTGCAATAAAAGAAGGAATGTCGGCAAGGAAGATGAGTAGTTGATGTCGTAGTTCAGTGAAAGCCTCACTGGGGCAGCCTTGGAATGTCATGATCGTCAAGATATCGGGAAGTGGCACACGCTGGGCGACATGGCTCGAGATTTTGTGCGACATTTCCAGTACGATAAAGACATTGTCCCGGACCGTTCCTCCCTATCTAAAATGGAAAGGAAACCAGGGGAGAGATTTAGAGAGTTTGGGCTCAGATGGAAGGAGCAAGGTGCTCGAGTAATTACCCCGATTGGTGAAGAAGAGATGGTTAAAATTTTTACATAGGCCTAGGGGCTAACTTACTTCAAGCATTTGATCCCGGCCATGGCAGACCTTTCGATGATATGTTAAGAATGAGGGTGTTCGTTGAACAATGAATTAAGTCAGGTAAAATATGAGTTGCTTGAAAGACATTCAGGATATCTCGTTAAGCTCGGAAGGGAAAAAGGGAGAAATAGAAATAGAAAAGATGATCCAAATAACTCTCATGATCAACATTTCCAACCTCGACATCGTACCCGTGAATATCCTCGTGCACTGGATGACCCTCACCAATGTTACTTTCTTCAGCAGAACTCCCAAAGACATACCTCACTCGCCAAGTACCCAGCTCCACAAAATGTCTATCCACCCACACGAGCATACCGGAAACCCCCTGGATCTGGTTTCAGGCCAAATCAGTCATGTAAGAACAAGAGGTTTCTGAAACGAGAAAAGACTCAAACCTATTGGAGAATAATATGCTAGCGTGTTCCGGAAATTGAAGCAAGTGGGCATGCTGAGGCCGATTAAGATAAAAATGCCAAACCCTCTGAAATGTGATTTTTCTCTAAATTGAGCATACTACTCAGATGCTCTGGGGCATGACACGGAAAAGTGCTGGAAGCTAAAGAAAGCAAGTCAGGAGCTTATTGACATGGGTAACATCGTCATATAATGTCCGGACGCATCGGACACCAGCCAAAAGCCATCACCTGCACGTAATGGGGAGACATGGTAGGTATGTTTTGTTTTGAAAAGGAATGTGAGAATTCTGAGAGCCTTGGAGACCCAAAAACAATTTGTTGAGGATGATGTGATGAAAGTTTGTAAAGTGACTAATGTTGGTGATGCAAAATTCAGTGACTAAGATGTCGTAAGTCAGCCGAGGAAGAGCTTTAGTGGTCTATTTTGTTGTCATTTATGTTGTCCAAGTTATTTTCAGGGTTGTAATTAGGATATTTTCTGGTGATTGAAACCCTTATATCCTTTTACGTGTTAAGTTCCTTTAGTCGTCAAATCTTATGTATTGTTATCTAGGTTTGTTTTAGTATTGTACCATGATTATGCTGCTTGTTTTGTTGTTAAACCCTTCCACTGTCTGTTTAATACAATTTTCTATTTCTTCAATTTGTAGTCATTCTTTCCTGTTGGCTCAAATGTCATGACATGCACGCATAATTCTCAGCTGATCCTTAAAATCGTTTTGAAGATGATAAGGGCATTTGTGGAAATAAGAATTGATTTGGACGTTGTGAGATTGTTTGACGCCCGAACCATGTGAAACCGGGGCAAGAAAAACATAAAAATCCCCGCAAAAACAAGTTACCCAAATTAACAGGGGGTTGGTCGTGGTAATAAGAGTAAAAGTGTGGCCCAATGAAACATTACATCCGAAAGATATAAAAGGAAAATGAGTGAAAATGGCCGTCCATTTCGATGCGGTCAGGAGATGATGTGTGTGGTTTCTTTATTCAGAGTGTACTTGTTTGTACTTGGCATATTTTGAGGGTTGAAATGACGAAGGCATTTCGTTCTGCTATCCAAATTTTTTCCCCATTGTCACCGCTTTTGAGACGTTTTTGTTTTCTTTCATACACCTCTTTTGGAATCAACGACAAAATCAATGAAATGCAAGTGCCAGAGATAAGCAAATAGAAAAAGAATTGAAAAAATGAAGGAAATGAAAAAGAAGAAAAAATAAGAAGAGAAAAGGAAAAAAATAAAATAAAAGAAAAGAAAAGAAGAGAAAAGAAAAGAAAAGAAAAGAAAGAAAGATAAGAAAGAAAAGAAAGAAAAAGAAAAAGAAGATAAGAAAGGAAAAATGAAAGAAAGAACAGGAAAAAGAGAGAAAAGAAAATCACAACAACATAGTTTCTATGATGTGAACTACATTTGACTTGATGCCGAAAGGGTACAGAGGCAGCCTCTCTGAGGTTCAGTACCAATATAAAATTACAAAAGTCCCTAAGCATGAAATTGGGGCAGGAGTTGTGATTGTGGAAAGAAATCGGATTCCGGAAGTTGTAGTGTTAACCACATTTTGAATTGTATTGAGCCTTTTATACCTTTATTTTCTAACCCCATCCAAATGCCACATTACGGTCCAAAGAAAGACCTTCTGATCAGTCTTTGAGAAATGCCAACTCAAGCAGGTAAAGGGATTCATGTCTGGGGCAATACCCAGGTCCAAACAAGAAAAATAAAAATGAGAGAGTTTTATTGACTAAAACCCTCATGGGTATCACAAGGCGATGAAAGCTGAGAGAAATAAAATGAGAGAGTCTTACTGGTTAAAACTTTCACAGGCACCTTGAGGCGACGGTAAGTCGAGAGAAGGAAAAAATGAGAGAGGTTTGTTGGTGAAAACCCTTCGGGCACTACAAGTCGAATAAGGAATGTAAATCAGATTAGATAAGAGGAGTACCGAAGCCCAGTTTCATGGCGAAAATATACAACAAGAGCTGAACGTCAAAAATTAATTGACAGAATAGCTATAGGTGCATGTCATAGTCATTAGAGTTGGTATCCACATTAGATAGGTTTGTACTTCGTAGCTTTCTCTTTAGGATTCATTTCTTTCTTTTTTCCTTAACTTCATTCCACTATTTCGTTCACTACCTCTCTCTGAGTCTGTTTGGTCAAAACAAGTGCGAAATGACTTAAAAATTTGCCTCTAGCTTTCTAATCGCACAGGAAAAGATCTGGCTAGCACATCAATGTGTCACAAGTCAAGAAAAACAACAAGCGCACTGAGCTGGTAATAATCAACAGGCGTTGGGGTATTTTGGTGAAACACAAAGGCTTGGCTGATGTCAGGTCATGAGCAATGCAACCGATGAAGGGTATTGGGTTGAACGAAGATTATATATTTTTTTTTGTGACAAGGGTGTAATGAAAGGAGCAATAGACCTCAAGGTTAGGGGCCAGGGAGCTCAATTTAAAGGAGCGGCAGACTTAGGGTAGCCGTCAGCATGCTTTGGTGTTCATATGAGGCACACAGGTTGGTAAAAGGCAGTTTAGAGGAAGGGAAACAGAGAATGTATAGGGTTTGAATGTAGGAAAGGTATTGTTCTGTGCCAAGGATGGCACAGGACATGGTTAGGCAAGAAACAAGTGGGGTCTTCAAATTAAAGGACGTTATCATGACAAGTAAGGGAGCAATAAACCTCAGGGCCAAGGCCATCAGATAAGCTAAGAAAGAACAACATCCCGTGGGGGCAACAGACGTGCTTTGGGATTCATAGCCGATAGGAAGGGTAAAATGTGAATGTTTGTGAATAAGGAGTCACCAAGAAGGTTGGAAGTTATAATCCAAGTTCCAAAGATGGCCGGACAACGTAGAGCATGGAAAGGGGAAAAGGAAGGCCATACCCAATGGAAGTACCACAACCAACCACCACAATTTAAACTAACAAAATTTTCTTTGATTTGAAATGAGGGTAAAGAAATATTGTTGATGGTGGAAAGATATGCTGGGGGAGAAAATTTTCTGCCGTTTTAAAATTTTCTTGAAGTCGGGTACACATCTGAAAAACATGAAGGTCAATACAAGTTTACTAAAGGGGGGAAGTAGTTTTAAGGAAAGAAACACTTGTTTTAAGGCTAGTAATTTTCGGAGGATTGAAACACCAGTTGTTAGGGGAGTTGTATTTGAAGGAGGACAACGCCAGTTTTTAGGGAAACGATTTGAAGAAAGGTAATTCAAGTTAGAAGGAAGATAAAACAAGGATCGAAGGAAAATTGTTAAGGTAAAAATCTTAGTCTGATGAAATATTCACATAAGATAGAGAAATTTTAGTTTGATGAATCTTTTACCTAAGATGAATGAAGGAAATCTTAGTCCGATAAATTATTCACCTAAGATAAAAATGTTATTCTGATGAATCTTTCAACAAAGATAAAGGCAGATGTTGGGACAAGAAAGGAAGGCATAATTCGGGAAGAAAGACATAAGTTGGAAAAAAAGAAGAAGGCATAATTTAAGAAGGAAGGCATAAATTGGGAAAAGAAGGGAAGGCAGAATTTCAGGGAAAAGAAAGGACGGCAAAATGTAAAGAATGGGAAAGCAGAAGTCGGAAGAAAGAAAGGAAGGCGTAATTTGGGAACAAGAAAGGAAGGCAGAATTTGAAAAGAAAGGAAATTGGAAATTTGAAAATTAAGAGAGTCAGAAGTCGAAAATGGACCTGGTCTGATGAAGTATCTCCTAGAGTCATCCGATGAATTTTTCTCTCGGGATCACAAAAACGCTAGTCTGATGAATTATCTCATAGAGTCAAAATCTTAGTATGTTGAATCTTTCACCCAAGATGAAAATCTTGGTCTGATGAATTTTTCACCTAAGATAAAAGTCAAAATCTCAGTCTGATGAATATTTCTGCTGAGATCACATAATAATGGACCTAGTCTGATGAATATCTCATAGAGTCAAAATCTCAGTCTGATGAATCTTTCTCCTGAGATCACACAAAATGGACCTAGTCTGATGAATTATCTCCTAGAGTCAAAATCATAGTCTGTTAAATCTTTCTTCTAAGATGAAAATCTTAGTCTGATGAATTTTTCACCTAAGATAAATTTCAAATATTAAGGTATATTTCAGCCTCTAAAGTTGCCTTTCTGTCTTATCACAATTCAAGCTTTAGTTCTTATTTGTATATGGTAACAAGCCCCAGTTTTCCAAACTGGGGCAAAAAGTTTTCTTTGTTTGTCTATTTTTGTGAAGTTAGGAGCCCGCCTGGAGAATAGAGGAATAGATTCAAGTTTCGAAGTCAGCATTCATGTTTTGAAGTCAGGAGCCTGCCTGAAGAACAGAGGTACTGCAATTCAAGTTTTAGTTTTCAAATTCGTATTAGTATCTGATAAGAAGCACCAAGTTTTCCAAACTGGGCAGAAATATTTCTTTGTTTTGTCTATTTGCGTGTAGTCAGGAGCCCGCCTGGCTAATAGAGGAATACAGTCAAGTTCAAGTTCAACAATCAGGATCCTGCCTGGATAACAGAGGAATACATTCATGTTCAAGTTTATTGAAGTTCAATAATTTGGAGGGAAGGAACAACATCACAGTCAGCAAGTTGAAGAAACGACAATGGATTTCACCAAGAAAACAGAATACGATAAGACAACAAGGAAGTACAAGAACAAGTTTGAAGAGTTTATATAGGATTTTGTAATTCGTAGCTCGTAGCTTAGGCTAGCTTCTTTTATTTTTGATGGGTGTAATAAAGAAGGTTAACGAGAAGTAGCAGTAGCAGCAAGCGTAGTGAAATCACAGCTTATGGTAGTCCAAACTACCAGACACTCCCGAACTACACTGACCCGATTCCTATTTGGCCCAGGATATGTAGGCAACCTCTGAAGCAGGGTGCGGTCAAACGTTTCAAAAATGGTCCACACGAAATTTTCAAACGGGCAAAAATCGCGCATATTTGCTCACTTATCTTTGCCCGAAAATATTTCATGTTTCCAAGAAAAGTGGAGCAGCTGTGAGCACGTGATTTTTGTCCTATATATGAAGTATTTCCAGAAATTCCAAATAAAAGAATTTTCCTTAATATTTTTCGTGCATTTTTCTGATAATTGTTTGCATTTTTGTCTGCTCATTTTAATTCGTATAAAAGTACAAAATATGTATTTCCATGTAGGATATAGTTTCATATTTTTTAGTAATAATTAGGGGTTAACTTGTTTTAGAACAAAACATGAAAATTTACAAAGAAATTGTTCATCTTAGCATTTTTATGGTTTAATTGTGAAATTTTCGCAAAATAGTTTTTAATAGTAATTTTAGGCAATAATTAGTTTAGTTTAAATTTTTATTTTTATTTTTACATCTGTATAAAATTAGAAAAATACAATACAAAATTATAAAATGGAAAATAACAAAAATTAGTAACAAAAGATACAAGGTGAAAACAAAGGTGAATTAAAAGAAGTGAAATAATGCGGCAAAAAGAGTTAAAAAGGTTGGTCTTAGAAGAAAATCAATTGGGCCATTTTAGTTCTTGAAATCCAGGCCCTAGTCACATATCCCCTGAAACCCCACGCCCAGCCCAGTCCAATACTTACCCAGTCCAGTTCAAATTACTCCTCAAACGACGTCGTTCCCGCTTAGGCATATAGATCCTAGCCCTCAATCGTGTACCATCCAACGGCAAGGAACTAAAAACCCAATTCCCTTATATCTGTCCGGAAATCCCTAAGACCCTTCAGTTCCAAAGCCTCTCCATCTTCATCTTCTCTCAATCACCAGAAGTTCTTCAACTCTAATCCACCATTTGTGGTCGGCGAGAAGGTCAATCCGCCTTCAAAGTTCAACCTAGTAACCGTCGTTCACCCCCGAGCCCGAATTCACCTCTATTTCTCATCAAATCCCTACCAAGTCGGGCCCATTTTAATCAGAAGTTGAAGGGGAGAAATCTCTCAGTATATTCGATTCCTTAGGGAACGATTAGGCCTGAGATCGATATTGTTTTTTTGTTTTCAAGAAGAACTTGCGACCAATATAAATCTCGGGTCGAATCGTAGATGCCGAAGTTTTCATTCGAAGGTTGAATTCAGTAAGATTTCTTTCTTTAGTTTTCAATTGATTCGTCATTTTGTTTAGTTCAATCGAGCATAAATTAAAGCTAAGTTCACCTTTGTGATTGTTAAAATCGATAAGTTAAATTGTCTTAGGTTAGTCCTTAGTCTTTCGTTTAAATTCTGATTGGTTTTTGATTCGTTGTTTGTTTGAATGCTCAATCGTCAATTAGTCGTTAGCTTACTTACTCTTCTCACTTGTTTCAATAAGATTCTGATTTGAAACTTTGCTTTGATTTTGGCTGTTGTTCTTCTGGATTGATTTTGGGTCATTTGTTTTGTTTATGAGATTGGTTATAGCTGATTAGATAACCTTAGTTAGTATTAACTGGGGTAAAAAGGTTGGGGTTAACCGAGGTTGGGAAGGTCAGTAATTTCAGGGGTATTTAAAGGTGTTTTGGGTAGTTTAAGTGGGGGAATCTTTCCTCCAACTGAAAGAGGAAGCTTTTAGCAGGGACTAAGGGCCAAATTCAGGTTTTGAATGGATAAACTTGGTCTTCAAGTCAAGATTAGGAGGACTAAATAGAAAAAAAAAATAATTGAGGGTTAAAAGCTATATATAAGCAGGGACTAAATGGGTAAATATACAAGGACTGGATTGGAAAACAGAAAAGTAGTAGTTTGCCTATATAAGGCAGTCATTTCTGCCTTGAGAGACAAGTTTTAGCATCCTAAAATTCTCCCCCAAATAATCCAAAACCTCACAGATCTGAGAATGAAGATTTCAGTTCCAACTTCTTTTAGATTTTAGCATTTTCAAATGAAAAAACAAATAACAGAAGAAAATATAGCAAAGCAAAAAAAAGGAACTGTTACATTAGAATTACTTATTTACTTTGAGTTTATATCTCACTCAGGATGAAAGTTGTTTGAATCTCCTTGTTCTGTTCAATATTTGGTATTTTAAAGCAGTTCGAGTCCTCTAGGTATTAGATTTGGCTAATTAGAGCCAGTCATGGTTCATCTGTTGTGTATGGACCTCCTGTTTTCATTTCTCGACCTTTGGGTTGTTGTTTAGAAGCTGATATTCAGTCTCGTCTTGTTTAAGAATATTTATGGGCTTCCGTTCTCTTGTTGCTATTGATTGCCACTACTGCTTGTTACTCTACTACCGCTGATCCTCTTCTCTTCTATTTCATTACCATTTCAGGTACTCATTTCGAATTCACACTGATGTAACTTGAATTGGAAACGAAAATAGTACTGCTCTTAGCCTGCACCCGTTCGAGTTAGCCTAAGTCTAAACTCGCTTTAGTAGATAAATGTTGTTTGTATAATTTGATTGATTTCGGACTGAATAATGGATTTCAATGTTAGATCATAGCATTCAATGTTTAACTTTTGTAGTAAATTGGGCTGTGTTAGACTGATGAGCTTCAGGTTTGTGCTCGTCTGTTTGAACCATTAGATTTTGTTTGTGCTTATTGTAAATAGTTAACTCATAAGGTTATTAAAGTGGCGTGAACTATGATTGGTTTGGAAACATTGATTGAATGATCATACTTGTACTAATTAAATTTTAAAGGCTATGTTCAGAAGCATTTGAGCATGGATTGTAGCATTGTTTGATTTAATTTTAGAGGTGATATTGCTTGGAAAATTCAGCTGGAACACTGTAAATTAAATTGAAGTTCAAATCAGCATGTTAATCCCATATGCTTGAAGTTAAATTGATTCTTGAGTTTTATGTTTATTCGCGTCTGGCTAGCATTGAAATGTACAGAGGTTCATTAAAAGAAATGAAGTGAAAATGATGTGATAAGTGGCAAAATTATTGAATTAGCAGTTGCTATTTTTTTTCCAGATTTCAGTGCAATTGATTTTGTTTGGGATAGGTCAATTGATCACTCACGTATGCGCGAACTGTACAGTCCATTCCGATTAAAATCGGATGCTTGATTGTGGTTCGTTTATGAATTGAATTGAACAATTTCCTTCTGCCTGAGTTGATTTCAAGACCCCAATACTCGACAGTTTGAACGCAAGTTGGAGGTCATGAATTTAGAACTGGATTGGTACTGGCTCGCTAATGATACATTCAGGTTTTGAGTTAGGTAGCAGGTCCAAGATAAAAAGTCTGTCCTTTTGTTTGGGACCGGACTTGAACTTGAAACCCAAATTTTGATAATCATCAATTAGGATAGTTTCTTTTCTTTTAGAGATAAAAATAAATTAAAAAAAAATCAAAATAGAAAATATATTAACATTTAGATTTACCCTTTTAAGATAAATGAGACGAGCCTCACCTGATAAAAATACAAATTGCGGGGCCCTCAATAAATGTTTAAAAGAAAATATTTTTTAGAGAAATCCGGAAGGACCATTTATAGAATTTCACGGCCCTCCCAAAAGATAATAACGCACTAGACTCTTTTAGGTGCTTATTTTAATAATCTTACACCTAGATGTGGGTGGGCATTTTATTCGGCCCAAATCCAATTCCTAAAATGTTGAATAGAGTGTGTCTAGGATTGCGGGTTCATTTGATGCGGCGCAATCCAAAAACACATTTTATACAACGTTCAATTTCTCGAATAAATATATATATATAAAAGTGGCAAAAACTAAATTGGCACATAGGTTCTTATTGTAATAAAATCAGATAATAACTAAATTCAACAGTTGAGCGACCGTGCTTGAACCACGAAACCCGAGAATGCCTAACACATTCTCCCGGGTTACTAGAATTCCTTATCTAGATTTCTGGTTCGCAGACTGTGAACATAGTCTTCTTTTTCCTCAGTTCGAGATTCAATCGGTGACTTGGGACACCATTAATCTCCCAAGTGGCGACTCCAAATGAATAATAATGAAATCCCGTTTTGATTGTCCTATAAGTGCAAAAACTCTTTTACGCTCCTTTGCAGGGGTGTATAGCGGAAAAAGGAGGTATGACACCTTGCATTCTCTTTCGAGGGCATCATGCTCTACGACAAGCATGCTCATTTGTTCTCGAAGATTGTCATTCAAATGAGACTATTTGTGAGATTTTTCTTTTGCCACCAGGAGATGGTTCTCAATTGATTCCAGCTCCACCTTCGCAAATTCCTTCTCCGAAGCCAGAAGGTCCATTATGCTTTTCCACCCTTAAGTCATGGCTTTGACCTTGTAAATCTAGGCTCGGAGCTGGCCGATCTTCTATTGGACTAGTGAGATTGTGTTATTAGTCACCACAACTAGCTCCTCATTTTTATCTTCAAAGACTTTTACGTTTTAAACCATGCCAATATGTTCCCTCTCTAGGGTCGAAGCTTCCTTCTGAGCCTTCTCTAGCTCGGCTTAGAGGTCTTGGAGGGCCCCATCCTATTTCCTATTGGGACGCCTATACATGTGCTTCATCTAGACCTGCTATTTGAGCTTGAACTCACGATGGTTGATTTCCAAGAAATACTGGAGGAAGCGCTCATTATGAAGCATCGAGCCTTGTAAAACTACGAAAATAGTTAGATACATCAAAACTTAAGCAAATTTCAATTGGGGTGTACAAATGTTGATGTCTTACCCGATACAATGCCTTATTCTCCTCGCTAAAACGATTTGACGCGCCCACCTCGTTCATCTTTGCCTGGTCCACCTCGATCACAAAGCATCGAAGGTAGCTAGCTATGCCCATTGGGTTTGATAGGACCCGAGCATCCTTCTGGATCGTAAGAATGACTGTTCTCTTACGGCCGGATCCACGCACAGTGCGAGAAACGACTTTCCTAATCTTGGGCTAGAACTCGGCCTGCCAGCTCCTAAGGACACGTCTTTCTTCGAGATCTCAGATTTTCCCAGCCCGGGAAAGTCCACCAATGTATTCTTGTCCATACCAATGAAAAAGGATTATAGCGTGTCCTTTAAACCGTGCATTCCCTCACATGATTTTTCTTTGACCGCCTGGGCATCCTCGAGCATGAAATCTATGTAGGAGGGCAGTTCTATGATGTCCATGAAATCAATCATCTCCATAGGATTAGAAGAAGCTTCGTGGGAGGTACGAGCTCCGTATCCCCCTCAATTTCCTTAGCCTAAATGGGATCGACATTGTAGCTCTCTTCTCTGGTCATCCCATGCTCCCCGTTGGGGGTCGATCCATTAACGATGAAGATGTGACTTTTTTCTGGTTCATCTTTAAGCTGGTAGAGATATCCAGGTTCTGGTGCCTAGGACATGGTACTCTTTTTGGGCTTCAGGGCCTGGGTGGCCCCCTTTTTCTTCATATTTAACTCGGGGTCCAGGGAACCTGTGGACTTTCTCCTTTTCTTCTTCTCCTCTTACCCGACAGCCTAGGGTTGTTCCAAGATAAAGCGCTTAGTAGGAAAATACGGACGATCCACTCCATTATGGGGGGATAACTCGGGGGAACGACAACACAACTACAAATACAAGTAATGAGAAAAAACAAATAGAAGGTGAGGAACACTCCAGAGAGATCATACTTACGGGATGTGTTCCATTCCTCACAGAACGGTAGAAACTCAAAAGGAATTAGGTCCTCGGTGATCCCTTGAATAAACCTCCCCTGTCAGCCTCAGTCATAGTCCTTGTTAATGCTTGAGAAAGGAGCCTTGCATACTCGACGATTGAGCTTGATCAGTCCCTCTCAGAAGATTTAGGGGTTGTATTAATGGACTAGATAGTCGAGGGTGAGCCGATGAGATTCTGTATTGTTCACAAAGTATCTAAATAGGATCACAATTTACATAAGGATGTATGGATTTCCCGAAAAACACGTCATATATTATTAAAGGCAAGACCTATGGGATCCATAGGGGAGAACGTAATGGGGTAAGTGTAAACACTCAGGTACCATTTTCACATAAGTTTTTATATTGTCTTCAGGCCCTAAGACAACCCCGAGCGTGAAACACTTCATGGGGGGTTCCGGGTCCATATCGGAGCAGCCATTACAACATCTGCAGTCGGATGAGAAGATGAAGAGGCAACCTGTTACGGGACGAACTTAGAAAATTTGACCATCGTGAATATGGGAAAATATATGAAGATTTTAAGAAGGTGTATAAAGAGTTGAAGGTTAGAAGTGAAGATATGAAATTTTGGGTAGAATATCCAAGAAAAATATGAAGGCTTGAATGTTAAAGATGAAGATCTGAAGCTTCAAGAAGCGAGGTATAAAGATTTAAGAAAGTTGAAAGACTCTACAAAGTTGAAGCTAAGAGATAGGATCATAAAGTGAAAGAAGTTAAAGGGGTCAAAACTTTTATTGTTGGAAATGTAATTAATACGGAACATTTCATATTCGAAGGTAGCCAGCAGTGATCGACATGTGTCTGAAGTCATAACAATGCGATTGATGAGACATTTTAGCTTATCCATCATCTCAGTTGTCACCTACGAAGGAAGGAACCGGGGTTCATATATCATTTCATTTGGCAAACCTACTCTCTTGAATGCTCGCCATAGGACTTGATCAAATGACGTACTTTGGATCTGGGATGGGTTCTGAGACTTCAGGAAGCACATGAACGATTGTAGGCGACGCATAGAGGGCCATGACATCCGGCACCAACCAAATATCATGGCGCGGATCTCCCTCGATGGCAGTTATAGATTAATAATTAGCGAGAGAGGAGGATTTTTACTTTTTAGACTTGTACTAGGGGTAAAACTCTCCTACTATATATAGGGGATGTCTTTTTTCTTTGATAGGACACATTGTACCACACATATCAAGGAAATACAACTTATTTACCTGCTCTCTAGCTATTTAAAAATTCTTATTTAATTGTCGTTCTTCATATATATTTGGCTTCAAATCAAGGGTCCGATCGAGGCTAAAATTAATGTTTAGTGTAGATCCGAGCTCAGACGTAAATCACAATTGCTTTGGTTATTCATTCAATATTTAACTCGTTTATTTAAAGTTTTTGATTATCTGTGTAGAATCAATCCAAATATCCTTTGAAACCTATATAATTTCAATTGTTATAAGTTTTAAGGGTAAACGTAATCATCAATGAACTTTTAGCTGCAGAGATCTCCTATCATATTCTCATCATGAAATACACGATTTAACATGCAAATAAATAACTTAGCTAGAAAAGAAAAGAAACCAATATATCCAAACACTTGTGTAGGGGTCTTCATTATTTTTTTTAGCAAACAAGAAATATATCTACTATAAACTACTTAATGTTTCTTGCATAACCTTCATAATTTGTGCTACTAAGGACACTTTGATTCCCTAAGCTTGCTAGGATATTGAAAGCATCATAACATACAGAATTAAAAAAAATATAGAGTTCTTTTTGTTCACGTTCAACAATAGAGTTTACATAAGAGGGTGGTAGTACAAAAAGTTATTTTTATTTTGCCTTCACCTTATTTGCTAGATGATGAACTATCATTTTCCTTTGCCTGAATGTGTGTTGGAGGATTACCTACGGCTGGTGCATGAACAACATGCATTCAATAATAATGTTGTCATAAAATTTATTTCCTTGTTGTATATAATAGATTACCTCTGTGGAGTCTGTCTATCTTTCAAGAGAGAACATTCCCCATTCTTGTATTTGTTTGAGCCCCTCTATAAGTGCCTTCATTTTTGCTTGTAGTGAGGCATTAGCTTGGGTAGATTTTGCACATCCAACCACCCAATTCCCATAAGTATTTTCAATACACCTCCTAGGCCACTTTTTTGTTAGGGTTATTGAAGCTAGCATTAATGTTAAGCTTAAACCACCCATTTGGTGGTTTGTTCCATTTGACCTTTATGGGTAATTTTATAAATGTGTTGAGATTTTTTTCAGTGAGCAGCTTAAATTCAGTAGCTTTTTGGATAATATGAATATCATTAATAGGATAGTCATTATTGTTTTGTTTGTTGTTATTTCTATTAAGTTAGACGTGCCACATGGAAAAGGGGAAGAAGGAATTCAAGTTAATGAAGTTATTTGAAGGGGGGTAATCAAAGCCTTTTAATAGAAGGAGTCAATGCTTGTTATTATCTTTGTACAACTTTTCCCACTCAAGTCTTTCCCAGAAATGTTTAACAATATTACACTTTAGGAAGATATGCATTATAGATTCCTTTTATTGGCATATTTATATAGCGCAGAAGGGATCAATGTTCTGACAAATTTGTGAGAGATATTTTCGGCATGTTATTCAGTTACGGAGACACTACTATAAGAAGAATTTGATTTCATTAGGGTTCAGTTTCAAATCCAAGAGAATTCGAATTGATTGTCTATAGGAGGTTCTATAAGAGTGTAACATGACTTTGTTGTAAAAAAACCTTTTGTATTTAACGACCAATCATTGGTAGGGCCTTTGAGAAGTATTCTTGTCTTTATGATATTTTCTTTTATATTACTAGGAATATTGATCGATAAAATATTGAATCTCCATGTTTCCCCGTTAAAAAAGTCCCTTATTTTTATTGAGTGGTCATTAATAGAGAGAGGACCCGTTACTTCTTATATTAGATATCTAGTTGGTTTTCCATATGTTCATGTTGGAAATGGGGTGACCAAGTAATACCTTTAGAGAATATATCCCCTCCGATTTGAATACTTCTCCAGATGAAAGAGCTTTTATTTTTTACACCATTAATTCCATAAAAGGTGATGATTAATCTAGCCCGGGGGTTGCAGCATTTATAAGAATTCTCCATACTAGACTAGCTAGTGTGCCTAAATTCTTAGTAATAGCAGCATGAATACCTAGGCCTCCATTGCTTTTTGGTTGGCATAGTGTAGACCAATTAACAAGATGAATATTTCTTTTTTCCATGGTGCTACCCCATATTAATCCCTTTGAATTTTATCAATTTTGTTGAGGATATTCTTAGGAAGCAAGGTGTACTACAGATAGTGATTGGGTTTTGAATTAAGGCACGAGTGGGATAGGGTAGTCCTTCCTGCTAAGTTGATGAATTTCTGTTTTCAGGATGCTAGCTTGGCTATCATATTATCAAAAATAAACTGGGAGTCTCTAGGTCTTGGACAATTATTTAATATTGGGAATCCTAGGGAAGTACCAAAGTTGTCACATTTCTTTAAACCTTATCTCTTTGTAATATCCTTAATGAGAGAAGGGGTGCAGCTCATAGAAAAGAGGATCTGAGATTTAGTGTTGTTGATACATTGACATGATAGGTCACAAAATAGGTCTAGTCCATTTTTAATGGCATGGCATGGTTTGTCATTTGCCTTTGCCATTAAGGTATGGTCGTCAACAAAAATAGTTGAGAGAAATTTGGGCATCCTTTTACTATGGTTGTCGGATCCCTGTTCCTAGTATCAACTTGATGGGCTATATATCTTGTTAGCATTTCTAAGCAAAGGATGAATATATAGGATGAAATGGGATCTCCTTGTCTGATGCCTCGACTTGGCTCAAAGAAATTTGTGACAGAACCATCAACTAGGACATCAATACTACTTTTTGAGATATAATTTAGTAAAACCTAAGAGAATTTGGGAGGGAAATTTAAATATTTTTTAGTGTGATGAACAAACGATCATTCCAAATGGTCAAATGCTTTTTCTAGATCAATTTTTAGAATCATTAGTCCTTGCTTGCCTTTTAACTTTTTTTTAATTTGAAACAAGTTCTTGGATGATGATTGCATTATCAGCAACTCTTATATTTTTCATGAAACTTGCCTGGAAGGGGTCATTTTTTTGGAATTTGATGATATAGTTATCTTATCCAAGATCTACTAGTGAAAACTATTCTGTCGGTCTCCAAAGTTATTGGATACTTTTTAAAATAATGATGCCGCATGCGTTGTCCATCAGCTTAATTATGATAAATAATTTCCATAGCTCATAAAAACGATGTTTGCCTTCTTTAGTGAACGAAATTCGTTTAATGCCTTATGCGCCGGAGATTAAAAAGTGCTTGAATGTTTCATCTTCTTGGGGGTTTTCTGTCTGGTCCATGTTGGACTGTCCCAGGTCTGGGACAATGTTCATTGGGTTAGAGGTAGCTAAAATGTCCTTGAAGGATGATTTTTTGTTTAATTCACTTTTTATAGGATTTTCATGCATAATGTCTAGGGTTTTGGGTGGTATAGTATTTTGAGATTCATATGGTCGAGGATTCATGGCAGTAACTACGAGTGGTTTGGCCAATTCTGTTCAACCACATTATATGTTTATCCTTAAAATTGGATAACAATTAAACTTATAATGTGGTTTTAAGGATACGTGATTTAACCTAATATCAATTGATAAATGAAAAGAGTAATGATAGCAATAAATAATATAATAAAGAAACCCAGTGCTTGAAGAGAATTCATCCCTCGAACTAATTTGTGCAGGAACAGTTAAAATATAACAAGTTGATGAACAAAGATATGAGCAATGGAAAATGCGTTATATTGCTTTGACATCTCAGAGTGTAAGGTGCTTAAAAATGATTAATATCCTCTTTATATAGTAGAGTATATTTTTTATGGTACATCTAGTTACAGAAGTAAATTCTATGATTAGCCTAAACCACTGCCTTTGATTTGATCCTTTCTAAGATTCCCGCCATGATCTTCAACCAGTCACGGATATCTCACTTTCCTATTATTGTGCTTTTATCGGAGACTTCCTTTTTAGGTCTCGATCACTTCCAGCCTCGATCTCGGCAGGCACTTCGATTCTCTAACTCGATACCTTGTCTTCGTCACTTTGATCTGCTCCACTACGAGGCAAACCCTCGATGCAACTCCCTGGTCTGGATCAAATAGTAAAATTATGTAGGTTCGATTCTAACCATACACAGACAGTCCCCTTATTTCTTGGAACGTAATAAGAAGTAACGAATTGAGCTTTCGATTTTATACTCTAATATATCATGACATCATCCTTGTGACGTAAGCGGAGGAAGTGATTGAAACGTCTCATTGGTACAATTCCCGAAGTCATTAAAGAGTTTTATTTGGTGGTAGGCCACCAGTTTGTTTGAACCATCATCACGAACTACTTAAATAGGCCCTTTATCTTATTGATTCAATCATTACTTTCACTTCCATTTAATCCCTTATACTTTTTGCATCTCTTAAGCTTTTTTTTCCTTAAAAGTCTTAGGGTTTTGTTATCAACATTCCCTCAAAAAACCAAGCCTTACTCTATTCTGCTTTCTTTAAAATTATAAGAAAATGGTAAAAATGTCAAAGACCATTCCTCAAAAGGAAAAATGATTTACATCACGAACGGCCGACGATGGAGCTACGCCTTGAGGAGTTTGTTCCCAGGGGGTGTGAACTTACTTTCGACTTTAAAGTCGAGAAAAATCCGTCACTCCTGGTCGATGTGAGCCAATGGAGGTATATATGCTCGACAATTGAGTGTGACCTTGAGAAGGTGAAGAAAGACTGCTATTTGGAATATAAAGAGCTGGTGATGCCGGCCACTGAATAAGACGTCACCACCCATGTGAAAGGGTTTCTGAGTATTTACAATTACCCTTTCGTGCTAGGCCTTGTTGATGCCGTTATGATCAATTTTTTCTGCCAATACCAAATAAACCCTAGGTCGGATCTATTCATCTTTTTAGCGGACTGTCATTCCGCTCTGATTCATCGCGAGCAAAGTCGAAGGGATGTCTTTCACCCTCAACCAACTTATCAAGATGTACATCCCCTGTCTCTATCAAGGCGGGTTAATAAGACTTCAGCGTCAGGCTACCTAGGTGATGTTCTCGAGCATAGATGAAAACTTCCAACCTTATCTCGATCGAGCAGAAGCCATTTCCCAAGAAATCCCTCCTATAACTTCCATTTATTATTTTGTTTCCTTTGATTTTTCTTATCTGTATCCTTTCCAATGATGTAGCGGTCTTTTGGATTCCTGGTGCAATTCTTATCCTCGAGAGCTGGTTTCCAAAATTAGCTTTGACCTCTTTATATGCTGAGCGCTCATGGTCTGATTTGTAAAGGGGTTGATGGGAGGCTAAAAATTATTGTAAGTCCCTCTTTCACGTATTAGATGATTTTTTTCGAAATGTTTCTTTCCATATTCACTTGAAATCCTTCCATACAGGCCTTAGAGAAAATGCTGTCATGAGGCCCCAGTCCGTTGAGGAAGAGGTGTCACCCTCGGCCCCGAAATGACTGAAGGATAAAAATAAAAAAAGGGTCTCAACATTAAAAAACCCAAAGCCCAAAAATTTAAGGAATGTGAGCCGAAGAAAGACACAACAATCTTGCATGCGAAGGTAGTTCAGCGGCTAATTGATGAAGATGAAGAAAATGAGGATGATGGCTCCGATCAGATGGCCCGAGGGAAGAGGAGCACCGAGGGTCCAAAGGTCTCTGAGTCGGTGCGGGTTGGGAAAATTCAGCCTCGAACAAAGAGGGTCACGGAAGAGGACCCGAGCAAAGTCCATGAGCCATTGGACACAAAAGACGCCTTCAGCCGAGAAGAGCAATCGACAAATATGTCCGAAGGGGCTGGCTCCAAGGCCCTTAGAAATGAACATAATGCCCCAAGTGATTCACATGGGGAAATAGAAATTGGGGACTCCCTGCTGCTTCCTTCATCCTCGAAAAGGGGAAGTTCCAGATGATTAGGCTATGTAGGCCCCTCAGGTACAAGGTGTCCTCGGAGGGGCGGACCTTTTTCCAATTTTTTTGGTTGTGGTCGATATTGTGTCCATCTTGAATAAATTGGACATAACGAGGAGGATATTGGGCAAAAAGTCGTTGAGGATCAGATTGACCAGCCAGTTCCCAGCACCCCAGTATCGATCATGAGTAAAAATGGACCATTATTATTACGGTCCAGGAGGATACACGAGTTTTTTTCCCTAGTAGGGGTGGACAGTTACCTTCAAGGTCTTTTTACCGAGGAGGATAAAGCTCTGATTGACGAGGTGGGAGCACTATGACTCTTCAATCAGGCCCAACAAGCTTTAAATCGGGTAAGCCCTAACATTTTCTATTGACGCTGGTCTTCATACTTGTGGTTTTCTCTCTTTGTCTAATTCTTTCCCTCCTATCTCTGTCAGTTTCTATACTTCTTTATGTGGCTTTCTTCATGTCTCAAAGAGCATTAAGCCGATATGAAGCTAAAATTCGAGGGCTTACCGAGGAGAAAAATTCTCTAAAGCTTCTTGGTGAGAAAAAAGAAAAAGAAATCAAACGTATCCGAGCTAAGTTGGCCATGGACCATAAAGAACAAACTGAACCTATCAGGTAAATAAAATCTTAGATGCGTATGGCCTCGATTTGGGAGTGATGGATAATTATTCGATCTCACAGGTCCATGGGCTACATGAAACGATCGTTCAACTCCGAGGAGTGATATATGGGGTAAAGGTAGAGACTTTAATGTGGAAGCAAAAGATGGATCACCTTGTCTCAGAGAAAGAGGCAGCTCGAGCTCAGTTATCCTCGCCCAAAGACAACTCTATGGAATGAAAGATAAGAGTTTGGAATAATCTAAGAAGATCCACGAGCTACAGGCTCGGTTGGACACGGAGATTGCGGTGATGATGCTGAGGCGGTCGCGGCTGTCTAGCGACCAGATATTGAGGAAGCTCAAGCTCGAGCAAAAGAAGTTTTTGATGCTGCTCAGGCTCGAGCATACTGAGTTGCAGAGCATGCTGTCGAGATCAAGAATGCAAAATAACTTGATGGTGAAGCTAAAACATGGCTCTCTTCCTCTGATGATGATTCTAGGAGTGTGAGTGGAGGAGATTAAGATGGCGAGGATGTAGCTCCCGTGGAAAATTAGGCACTTAGGATTTTTATTTTTTGAATCTTTGTGTAGGACGCTGATCGTTCTTTGTAAATATTTTCATATGTGTAAAAGATCTGTTTGCTTTAAGTCTTTATTTCAGTTTCTATCTTGTGAAAATTCTATTTCGTTCATGCCTTTTTTATGAGTACAAGGCTTAGGCAATTTGGTCGAAGTCAGGCTAATGTAAATTTTGTGATCGAGTGAGTACTTGTTCAAACTAGAAGTAGGATGACCCTTAGTGTTAGTTGAGTGATGTTTACTTCTCGAACTAAAAATAAAATGGCCATTAGGCACCTGACTTAGGCGGATATGGCCTTTAATGGTATGACTTTTCTCCCTTTTTGGCTTAGAAAGTTATTCTTGTTAAAAAATTTTATTCCTTAGCACGAGATATATTTGTACCAATTAGGGTTTTCAAGGATTTGTGTTATCGAAACACTTCGTTTCATTACACCTTAGCATTAATAAGCTCGTTCACTAGATCGAACAATTCACTACCCCTTATAGTTTTTGAGGGTTAATGTGTATTTAGCATATAAATGATAATAACAATTAAATCGGATTATGTGACTATAAAATACGTGATCATTTTATGCTAGTTGTTAAGTAGATAATGCTACGTGTGAGAAATAGAAATGAGATGAGAGTTAGGAACGATGTGAAAACCAAACCGAATAGGTTAACAATCGGGTCCTTGAGCTAGCCGATTCAGGGGCCTCGAGGTCGATTCCAGAGCTCTGTAAGGAGCTATTGAAGGTGGTCGGCGTATGGCCAACAATTTTTTTAAAAAATAAACAAAGTCTCTTTATGGAACATGATAAGCAATAAAGGATGAATGATAATGAAGATAACAAATGGAAGTAATAATATCAAGGGAATATGTTAGAGAGAAAAGAAAATGTTCTTGTATATTTCATGTGGAGCAACTGAAGCAACATGTGATTACAAAATGACAAGGATCCCCTTCATATAGGAGGAAAATCCTTACATAGTACAAAATATATTAATGATAGAGAATGGAGATGGGACATCTAGATGACACCCTGATTCAGGGTTAGGGTAGTCCACTAGGCTCTATCAGTCCTGGCCATGTTCCTTGGGAACTCCCTATTTATACCATAGTCGCGGTCAACATTTCCACAAGGTTAGGTGTTGATGAACATTGAGGAAGGAAACTCGACCATAGACTTGTAGCCTCGAGGATTTGATATGATCTTCTGAGGTTCCTCGATGACGAGGAATTGGACCCTTTGAATTCACCGTATACAGATAGTACCCACGTATCCTATTACAAATTGATATAAAATGATTTTGAGCTTCTATTCCAAGGGAATTATCGCTATGACGTCAGCCTATCAGAATATTAAATGATATGCCCAAAAAAAATTGCGCAAGGGTAGCTGTCAAATGTAACTATCCTGAAGCCCACAAACCGCTATTAGTTTGTCCCTTCCGTGGCCCATTCGGCTCCTCTAAATACAAAATTACTTATAATTCTTATTTCTCCAAATTTACAAATTCGCAAATCCATGCCCATCCCCTTTCGCATCTTTTCTACCTACTTTCTTAGAGAAATTTCATCAGCATGGCTAGAACCTCCAATATTGTTCCTCATAAAGATGAGGCTGCCTCTTCATCTCGAAAATCTAAAGGGAATCAAAAAGTGATACCCACCTTGGGACAATGTACTCCCACTGAGCTTGACATGTTGAATGACTATACCACCAATAAAACCTCAAGTACCGAGATGATGTGAACATATGTCTTGGTACATTAGTGTCGTGACCAACATAGGGATGATGAAGAAAGACTGCCGATGGAGGGAGGCACCAGAGGTAGAGATTCCCAGCCTTGATGAGAGCACAACAGATTCAAGGTTGTTTTCCATCCTGTATACACTTACCCGTTCACTTTGGGTCCTATTGCTCCTTCTAAATCTCCTCCCCTGGATATAGATCCAGTTATCCCCAATTTTTCTAAAAAATACCAAGTGACGCTTGATCAAATCTATTATTCTTTCTGGTTGATAATATTTATGCTTTGCCATTTCTCCTATGGGTTTCAGGGAGATACCTTTACCCTTACCCATTTGATTAGGTTGTACAGCCCTCGATTTTATAGAGGCTATAATAGGATTCACTACCAAAAAAAAATCATTTTTCTTGAGCACCGATGAGGACAGGGATCGAAGGTGGATGAGTAGGTTCATCCGGGTGAAGACCTCGGACATCATTCTGGCCAGGAGGATGCCATTCCTAGAGAGATGGAACACACAATGTAAGTATTATTTCCCTCGGATATGTTTCATGATTTTATTCTCTTTCTTCCGAAAAAATGACCTTTTTTCATTTCCATAGCAACCGGTTGGTATCCCTAAGCAGTCTCGAATCTGTCGAGATGAATCGAGTGGTTGGATACCTTGTTCCCATATCTCATAAGATCTTGACCTGACTTGGCTAAGAAGTAGTGGGTGGCCAAGAATCATGGTAATGCGTCCTTGCCACCTATGTCTTAGCTTTATGTTTCACCCCGTATTCATTGTGTTGCTAAGTTACGGTCACTGTGCTCGTATAGGCCTTGGTAAGAGTATGCAGATGAGGCCCCCACCTGGTGGAAAGATGGAGACATCAAACCATGCCAAGGGTAAAAAAAGAAATGTAAGGCGGCAGACGATCTTCTCGGGGTTACGGAAACTACGTTGTGTGATCCTCGAGCCGTTACTAGGACCTTTGCTTCAATTTTTGGAGTAGGCATCGACATTGAGGATGAAGATAACGACAAGGGAAAGTGCCGGTTGTTATGGAGAATGTGGTCGGGCATGGGAGCCTCGTAGGCGCCTCGACCGGATGCTGCTAAATCGGAACCGCCGATTCAGGTCAACCTCGTGCATCGAAGACCCTCGAGGAGGGTGTCAATATGGTCCCGGATCATGCCCTCTCTAGGCTTCAGGATTATCTTTAAAATAGTGAAATGGAGCTTGAGAGGCTGACATTGTGACTGCGAGAGTTAGAGGATTACTCTACTTAAAAGGAGAAAGAGGCAGGCGAGCTCAGAGCTGTATTGGAGGGAGCACTTCGAGAAAACACCGAGATTGGTCAGATGGTATTTCTCATGCCTGAATTCGCCATTTGTTCCTACAATTTAGTACTACCTGGCTTACATTTTCCTTGCAGATCGAGCAAAGGTATTTGCTGATTGAAAAAATTGTGGAGATCCTCGGGCTGAGGGAACAAAATAGTGTGGCGGCCTTGGAGTTTGCATTGACCCAAGATCTTCTCCAAAATGCTTGAAAGGAGGTTATTGCGCTGAGAACGGCCAAGTATGAGATCGAAGGAAAATTGCTACTTATTTGCAGGATATAGCAATGACGAATCAAATATCTCGTAACATATAGATAGAGGTCAAGCTAAAACTGGCACGGGCTATCGAGCAAGCTAGAATGAAGGATAGGATGGAAACCTTGGAAGGGGTCGGGAGCAGAGATGTCGACCTTTCAGCCGAGATCGAGGAGGCTGGAGAGTTGGAGAGAAACTCGGTACTGTTGATCGCTCTAGATGATATGGCAATGAAGAGTAGATCTCGTGCTCTTTTCACTTTTTTTCCGTTCCATGTATGTATTCCCATGGTAATGAGTCTTGTAAATATGCCCCTTGTAAATATATTTTTCCGGTAATGGAAAGGGGTTTTTCTACCCCAAGTCCTTCCATTCATAATATCCCACCGCGCTTGAGGAGTTAACCTTTGAATTTTAACATTAGCTCTTAGGAGCCTATATTTGGAGTGATCGGGACTACAAAATTGGGTCCTGTATGGTAGTTAGGTCGACAACTTCTTTGGGTTCGGTGCCTATGATAGCGAGAAACCCTCAAAGTATCGATGCCTATTGACTTTCATGGTATAGTAGCATTTGTGTGATATGATAAAGCGACTCCCAGGGTGGTCCTGTCAGTATATTTCCCAATAAAAAAGTGATGTTATCATGGCCAAAAATAACTGGCCCTTTGGGTAGGCGAGCAAGCACTGCTTTGCCCCTATATATTCACTCACTTGCTTGTCTAGTGGAGATTTTGCTACTCTGAGTAACTATTTCTTCCATAGAACTTGGTGTTTTTTGCTATTTCTTCCATCGTTTCAACTCAAAATATTTTCCCAAATATATATCCTTCCCCTCTTATTTAATTGTATCCATGACTACTACATCTACCTCCGCCCATCAAGAAGAAGGGAGTTTTGCCTCAGTTCCATATCCGGTCGGTGGTACACCGCTGGTGCCTGGTGAGCGGGTCTCGAGGTGCTTTGTCTCGAGGAGAGGCTTTACGTTGGAGAGACCTCCGAATGTTCAAGCACATCGGGAGAACGCATCGAGGTTCATCTCTTCAGTATGGGAGGAACATCTCCAAATGATAAAGACTATGGATGGGGAGAAGGAGTGGTACTTCAAGTATCTTACTCTGAGGAGAGAATCATGACCCATGTCGAGGGATTTGTGAGCGTGAATGCGCATCCCTTTACATCAGTTCCCCCCGATTGGTTTGTGCTTGATTTGTGTTAGAGATACCAGTTTACTTTGGTGCAGGCTCACCTATCCCTTTGGAAGATAGCGCAGACGATAAGGTACTTTTTATATAAGGCCTAGCTCATGTGATGTATCTTTAGCACAGACGATTGCAGTATTATCTTCCTAGCGTACTAGGTGAGCCCCACTCTATCCCGGGGTCATGTCATGTAGCTTTCGTTCATATTCATATCACGTACTTTGCATTTGAGGTATAGCCGGAGCCTTGTTACCAGCATTATCATATTACATTACTCTTCGCTTGTGTTAAAAGGCTCCAAAGACAGGCAGTGGGTGGTGTTTGATATTGAGAATTAAATTTGATGTATTGGTTCTTGGAAAATATGTTTTCCTTCATATATCTAAATTGTCATAATTTGAATACCACATTTGAAATGGCCGATGAAAACAAAAAAGAAAGTTGATAATGAAATAGTTACTAAAGCTAATTAATGGAGTTTATGTAATGTTTAATCATGAGTTAGATTAGGTAAAACATAACCTAATAGGCTTGTTCAGTCAAGTTTACTCGGTTGAGCGCCCGTCGCGCTCCTCGTATTTTGAGGCATGATAGACAGTTTGATGAAGGATCCTTCGATATCATTAGTCGAACACCTGCAATAGGTTAGCATACAATACAAATTAAAATGGAGAAGGTTGTACCTTAGCAATAATATTGTTTGATAAGTGATATGTTCCAGTTTTTTTGTAATTGCTCGCCTTCCATCGTGGCAAGTTTGTAGGATCCCTTTACATAATATCGAGTTCCCTATACACTCCTTCATAGTTCGGCCCAAGTTTTCCATCATTTGGATACCAAGTATTAATTGTGTCCTTTCTCAAAATTAACTCCATGGTTTTAAAGTGTCGAAGGTTGGCTCATCGGTTGCAATACCTATTGATTCACTATTTCTGCGTGGCCATTCGAATGAGGGTGGCTTCTCCCCTTTAATCTACAAATTTGAGACTCATGTTCATAGCTTCGTGATTTGACACTTCCATTGCCTACCGAAACCAGAAGCTAGGTTCCCCGACATCGACCATGATCAGAGCTTCGGCACCATGGACTAAAGCGAACGGTGTTGCACCCGTACTGGATTTTGACTTTGTTCGATTCGCCCAATGGACCTCAGGCAATACTTCTCTGCATTTTCCTTTGTCTTCATTCAATGTTTTCTTAATATTTTGGATGATAGTCTTGTTAGTCTATTCAGCATGTCTGTTCCCACTAGGATGATATGGGAGTTGACAGGATCCTCTTTATTTTGTGATCTTCAATAAACTTCATCATCTTGCTGCCGAAGAATTATTTTCCATTATCACATATGAACTCGGCATACATTCCGAATCGACATTCAGTGTGATCCTCGATAAGGTCTATGACATCTTTTTCTCTGACTTTCTCGAAGTCTTGTGCTTCAGCCTACTTAGAAAAATAGTAAATAAAAAACAAATTGAATTTAGCTTTACCTAGCGCCGATGGTAAAGGACAAAAGGTATCTATCCCTCATCTCATGAACGACCATAGGAATATGACTGAGCGAAGATGCTCTTCGAGATGGTGGATCATCGGTGCATACCTTTGAAATTTGTCGCATTTACGAACAAATTCTTTAGTGTCATTTTTCATATCGGCCTAATAGTATCCTTCTCTGATAAATTTGTAAACCAATAACGCTACACCGAAATGGTTTCGGCAAGTGCCATCGTGATTTTCAGATAGAACGTAATTGTTGTCTCCTGGTCCCAAGCATTTTGCTATTGGTCTATCGAATGTTCTCCTATACAGTGTTCCGTCATCGGCCAAAGTAAACCATGCAACCTTAGTGCATAGAGTCCATGATTTTCTTGAATTCGATTAAAGCTTCCCGTTCTTTGGGTATCCAATGTACTTATTCCTCCAATCGCAGGTCATACTTGTGGAGTTTATCACAGTGTGTCCTTTTTCAATTACTGATCTTGAAAGTTATACGACAGTCCCCAAGCTAAGCTCATCATCTTCAATCGACGACCCCAAATCTGCAAGGGCATCGGCCTCGCTATTTTGTTTTCGAGGAATGTACTGTAGTGTCCATTTTTTAAATCAATGTAGAGACACATGTAATTTTTCTAAGAACCTCTAATTCAATATTCCCGAACCTCAAAAGTTCTGTTGACTTGATATACCACAAGTTGGGAGTCGTACTTGGCCTTGATTACCACCGCTCCCAAGCTTTTAGCAAGCTCGAGACTTGAAATCATGGTATCATACTCGACATCATTGTTAGTCAATTTTGAAGTTTTGATAGACAGTCTAACTGTATTTTCTGTGGGTTGCTTCAAAATGATGCCCAGCCTAGACCCCTTCACGTTTGTAGCCCCATATGTGAAGAGGGTCCACACCCCGATAATGTACCCTATTTTAAAAATAGTTCCCTCTTTACCTCAAGTACGAGGGATGGCGTGAAGTCGGCCAAGAAGTCTACCGAGATGTGAGACTTGATGTCCTTTTGAGGTTTATACTCGATATCGTACATGCTAATCTCGACGTCCCATTTTTCCAATTCGCCCAAGAGTTTGGGCTTGTGTAAAAATGTTCGAAGGGGGTAGGTAGTTACAACACAAATTGGGTGACATTGAAAAATGTGGTTTTTATTTCCTAGAGGCGCTTATTAACGCCAACGCTAATTTGACCAAGGGTGGGTATCAGAATTCGGCTTCACCTAGGGTTCGACTAACATGATAAACTAGAAATTACGTACCTTATTCTTCCCGTATTAAGACCCCCCTTACCGCTATCACTGAGAACGCTAAGTAAAAGTGAAGTTCTTCGTCTGTATCTGGGGTGTGAAGCAATGGGGGGCTCGACAGGTATATTTAAGTTATTTTAAAGCTTGTTGACATTTCGGGGTCCATGCGAAATTGCTCTTTTTATTGAGCAGTGAGAGGAACATGTGGCTCCTAGTTCAGGACCTTGAAATAAATCTACCCAGGGCTGCTATTAACCTTTTTACAACCTTGAAATTGTCTACAATTGTGATGTATTCGATTGCCTTTATTTTATCGGGGTTGATTTTGAACGCCCGATTCGATACCATAAAGCGAGGCACTTGCCTGAGCCGACCCCGAATGCATATTTCTCTAGTTTAAGCTTCATGTTGTTCTTTCTCAATATGTCGAAGCTTTCCTACAAATATTTGAAATGGTCCTCTGCTCCCAGAGACTTAACTAGCATATAATCAATATAAACCTCCATTGATTTACCTATTTGTTCTTGGAACATTTGATTTACTAGGCGTGGTTAAGTAGCACAGGCATTTTATAGTCCAAACGACAATACATTATAACAATCGATGTCGTACTTAGTAATGAATAAAGTCTTTCTTGATCCTCCGAGTTCATCTTTATTTGATGGTACCCGAAATAGGCATTGAGAAAACTAAGAATCTCGTGGCCGGCCGTGGAATCGATCATTATATAAATATTTCGCAAAAAGAAAAGAATCAGTAGGGAATGCCTTATTTAAATCCTTATAGTCTATGCACATGATGAGTTTGATTCCCTTTTTAGGGACTACAACTAAGTTGATAACCATTAAGGATATTTTACCTCCCGAATGGATCTGATATTGAGAAGTTTTGTTATCTCGTCCCTAATTAAAGTATGTTTTACCTCGAAATGAGGTCTTCTCTTTTGTCACGATCCAAACCGATGGACCGCGATGAGCACCTGATTCCATACTCATCCTATGTGTACCACTCTGTAACTGTGAACTTAGAAGGGGTAACCCTTAACCTAGGTCAATGAGGCCATGCGCTAAATCATCTTAAAATACCTTCTCCCTTATCTGAGGGGTAAACATACCAAAAAGATTTATAAATACATATATATATATATATATATATATATATATATATATATATATATATAAACTGTGCAGACTGATGATGCCGCCACGAACGTCTACTGATAGACCAAAATATAAAGGACTTGTCTACAAGCCTCTATAGATAACTGAATTTTATCATGATCTAGAAAGAGCCTCGAGCTAACCATCAAAGATATGTATATAAAGTAGTCTCCAAGGTATAGACCTGGTAACTACGAGAAACTGGAGTGTACCAACCAAGCTGATGTTTAACTCTGTCTATTAGGTAGATTGATCTAGCTATCTATCAGGACCTACAGGCATGGAATGCAGCGTCCCTCAGTAAAAGCGTCGTCACTATGGAATAATGTACTGAGTATGTAAGGAAATAAAATATTGAGTATGTAAGGCAACAAAATAAGTGAAAGCTCAAACTGAACTGATAATATAGTAACTAAAAGTAACTGAGTGTGAAAGATAATCTGAAAATATGTTTTAACTGTTGATACTGACTCAACTATGTCAATACAGTAAGTAAATATTTGTTCTGACCCTATAATCCTAGATATATATATATATATATATATATATATATATATATATATATATATATCTGCTGTAGTAGGCTCTCTCATAGGCGTTCGGCCACAGTAGGCTCTATATCTCGGCCATGCTGGCCTTGCTCATCGGCGCTTGGCCACAGTAGGCTTAGTATATAACTTACCATCTGATCAGAGGTTGCCCAATAAGGGCCTCTGCATCAATAATAACTCGATGGTAATAAAAATACTGTAATGTTATACATATATATATACATACATATATATACATATACATGCATATATACATATACATATAAATAAATATATATATATATATATATATATATATATATATATATATTCTCTCTGCTCTCTTTCCTAGGAGAATACAATACTTAATTGAATATTATAAGGGAGAATATTGTAACTTATAGGACTAGAAAAATACTTATAAATTCAGGAACATTAATTTGTCTTTATGCCTCGTTATCGAATGGTGAGATTACGAGATCATGAAAAAATGAAGGAAGGGCTAAGCCTTAACATACCTTTATGATCTCTTCCGTTTTACTCAACCAAGCTCAACACAACTTCTTACATCTGCAATAAGTGAAATGATAATGTTGTTAACATATAATATCCTACAATCGTATTTGGCTAGTCGCATGACTAAAGAAAAAAGGGGAAGCAACTACCAAAGTTTTATACATCCCAAAGACCACTAAGAATCATCAATAGACCAACAACAACAAATATAACCACCACTAGCTACAACAATATTAGAATCCAATATGAAATTCTCCGATTATCTTAACAATCATATTGAGGGGCAAACTCATTTTTTTTACTCACAACATGATATAAACTGAATCCAACTATTATTCCATAAATTTGTTTACAACCTTCAGAAAATCATACTTTATATACCATATTATTTCTAGTTTAAAACCTCCAAAAAATGCCTTCCAAAATAGCCATGTACGTCGAGCACCTTAATATTTATCGTCAACCAGTTGACTTTCATATTTCATTCTTCATCAACATAATTAACACCTCGGAAAGCTTAACAATAGCCACAACATTATCAAATTATTTCTCACAATTTTCAGCCACCACAAACCATATTTTTAACAACAAAACAGTCCAACCAAAATGACAAACATATCCCGTGTTCCTTCAAGTGAATCTGATTGTTTTTCACTCAAACAACACAACCAACACAAGATTAACATTAGGCACAATAAAGATAATGTTATACATACTTTGGAAAGCAGCTACAACTCAAAACCCTATCCCAAATTAGCTCACAATAGCCCTCAATCACACCACAACATCATAGAAGTATTTTCAGATAGTCTTTAACACCTTTGATGATGATTTGTGTTCATTTCTTTTGAGTTTAGTTCTTGGAACCTTGCACAAGTTCTTGGATAGTTTGAGTGTTTTTCATTAATTGATCTTTATATACTGGCAAAATATAATAGATGAAGACAACTATATACGGTGAAATTGGAGGGTCTAATATTCCATTGTTATGATGCATCACAAACATGTCTCGAAGGCTCGAGACCACAAGCCAGTTTCATCCCTCGAGGTCCATCCATGGTTCGACCTCAGAGCAGTACAGGCCGATGATAATAGAAATAAAGTGGGAAGTCTCCAAGGAGAATAACTAGAGCTGAGAAACTCTAGTGAGGTAATTACATACCTGAATAATGGCGCCAACTAGCTTTCCCATCCCCATATATTTGTAATAAATGAATTTCTACTATGCTAGAATTCTCCCTCATATATAAAGGGGATCCTTGTCATTTTTTAGACACTTGTCGCTTAATACTAAATACTCAAAAACATTCTCTCTGCTCTCTAACACATTCTCCCGACCTCATTACATGCATTTATTGTTCATATTCATTGTGTGCTATTTATTGTTATTCATTTATTGCATATTATTTGCCATAAAGAGCCGTCATTGATTTATTTATAACCTTTAGTCTCCATTGACTACTCTAGGCGGAGCATTCTAATCGATCTTGAAGACCCGAATAAGCAAGCTCAAGTCCCTGACCGACAACTATTCAATTTGGTTAACAACTTGTGTTAAGCTCATATCTTGATTCCAATCCTACTTAGCATCTATTGCCGTAAAAACTAGCATAAAAATAGATATCGTATTTTTAGAACCACAAAATCAAATTTAATTGTTATTACCATTTTCACGGTAAACAGTTTGGCGCCCACTTTGGGGCTAAAAGTAATAGTGATTATTTTCATGCTGGTTTTACTACACAACGCAAGTTATCTTTCACACTTTCTCTTGTCCAAGAACTTTGATTTCAAAGCAAAATATCTTACTCGGTAAATGGGGGCGCAAACACCAATCTTGAGGACCATGGAGAGAATGTTGTGAATGTTGTAGTTGTGAGTGTACAACCACGAAACCATAAGAACGCACCAAAACCAATTCCTGTGGACGCGGTCTGACGCGATGATCAACACATCAATATAAGCTCCCACACTAACATGAGCGTGCACCAAGGAGACCAACAAGAAGCTCGGAAAACCTCGACTAGGGAAGAACGGGAGGTTAGCCTTCACGTATTTTTTTGAAATGTTACAAGCACAACAGCTAGTTATTGCTTAGCTGCAATGTTACCAGAAATCTCCTAGCAGGGTAGCAGTGGGTATGTCTCCCCAACCGAGTAGGTACCGGATATAACAATTAACATCTTGTCGGCAACAAACCACGCCATCATAAAAGATGCTCTAGGACCTCACAAAGAGGATAAAGTCGGGCGAGAAGAAGGTAGAAGCCAACGACAACAAGGTAGAGACCTAAAATTCCAGGGTCGATCAAATTCTGGGTACACCCCTGTTTCTAAAAGGGGCACGCTTGAATAACTTCATGCAAAAGCCGTTCCTGTGGGAAGCGGTCCCAAAACCTATTTCAAATAAGTTCAGAATGCCCGAGCTTCTGAAGTACAATGGAACCTAGGACCCAAACTAGCATTTCACTGCACACATTTGTGTAGTGAAGGGAACAACCTTAAGGAGACGAGATCGAGTACATCTTTCTAACGATGTTCGGGAAAGTCTCTTGAAAGGGGCCATAATGTGGTATTACAACCTTTCTCCTAAGTCTATAGACTCCTTTTCCATGTTGGCGAATTCTTTCATATAGGCACATCTTGGTGCCACCAAAGTAGCAACGTGGAAATCCGACATTTTCAAGATCAAGTAGAGGGAGCATGAGATGTTGCGAGAGTTCCTATCTCACTTTCAAATTGAACGAATGGAACTGCCACCAGTCTCTAGCAACTGGGAAGTGCACGCCTTCACTCAAGGTTTGAATGAACGAAGCTCGGTGGCGTTGAAGCATCTAAAACATCATCTGGTTGAGTATCCTGCCATGACCTGGTTGGAAGTTCACAACCGATATCAATAAAAAATCTGGGTCGGGGATGACCAACTAGGAGCCCCCTCGGGTTCGGTATACCCAAGCAAGCTTCTGGCGAAGGAGTCAAAGCCAATCAAGGAAAGTTACCAGCCATACAGCGAAGACAAGAGAAATGCCCCGAGGCACAATATACCCTGCAATGATCAAAGTATGGACCGAGGCAAGAATCCTCGGGGACTCATCAAGTAAGCTGGATTCGATAGGCATATGGGGCTAATGGAGACACCTCGCTTTTCGGAAAAAAATTTCAATGTTGCAATGTCAAACATCGTGTTAGCCATCACTAAAATCAGAGATACTAGGTTGCCATGGCCTGTGCAATCGCATCCTTTGCAAATAAATCATAAATTAGTATATGAATTTCATAACATGTACGGTCACAAGACCGATGATTGCCACCAGCTCCGAGAAGAAGTAGCCCGACTATTCAGTAATGTCACCTTTGATATTCCTCAGCGACCAGGCCAAGAATCAATTTCGGGAAAGGGAGGCGACCAAGAAGCACGAATCAAATAAGGCACAACATGTCATCCACATGATCTTGGGAGGTATCGACAACCCACAGGAGCCCATGATGAGAAGAACAAAACGTTTCATCACCACAGAAAAGAAAACTCGGGGTTACATACCCGATGAGGCTCTCACATTCAGCATCGAGGACATGTAGACCTTGTCTCAGCCTCACAACAACACACTGGTAATATCTTTTCTTGTATATATATTTCAAATTAAACATGTACTTGTAGATCCAGGTAGCTCGGCCAACATTATTGGGTCGAGGGTGGTAGAGCTGCTCAGACTGCCTGACCAAATTGCACCCACCTCTCGAGTCCTCAATAGATTCAACATGGCTAGCAAAACAACAAAAAGGGAAATCACCCTCCTTGTCAACGTGGCCGGCACAACCAAAAATGCCAAATTCCCTATCATCGAAGGAGATATTAGGGACATCACCTTGCTCGGATGGCCATGGACACACTACTTGAGATAAGTACCATCCACCTCCATCCAATGATGAAATTCCCAACAAAGGATGGGATTAAAATTGTCTAAGGGAACTGCATATGACAAGAGAAATGTTTGCGGTGCATGATGTGATATCGATACCAGTACCTCCACACTCAAAGGATCCAAAGGATAATCGGACAATAAAATAGCGATACCAGACTACACCTTCGGCTAAGCCCAACCCAACAAAGCAGAGGACCGTACCGCATCCTCATCACAAGTGACTGGAATGTATTAGGGCACGGAATACCGGCGACACATTCTACATTAAGGTATGACCATCTCGTATTTCTTTCAATTACATTCTACACTAACCTGAGTGCAGGTATCCGATCAAAACGACCAAAGCACTTTCCAACTCGAAGGCCTTAGTTTCCAAAAGCATGTGTTGCATTTTCCCTTCGACCATTTTATTATCCAAATAAGGATTTTACCATTAAGTTTTTTAATGAGGCAACATCAATGTGGTACCTTAGAAAGACTCAATAAGTATTCAAGGCTTCTTTTTGCAATTAACCTCAAATATGGTAACCTACTACGAAAAGCCAAGATACGCTTAATAGGGTCTCGATAGGAAAATGAAGTACCGAGCCAAACGATCAAACAAAGTGGGTCCGTAGAGAATAGCCAGGCCCCTAACAGTGAAAAACATGAATACTTGTACCACAAAATCGAAGAATACAGTCCATCAAAGTATTTACGCTTAAAAAGAGTCGATGTCTTCGCAAAAAATGACTCTAAAGACAAAAGTATTCCGAACACTCAGGGGACTGGCATCGAAATCTTAAGGCCACATGACCTCCGGATCAGAAAATCCAAAATTGCAAGCCCTCGATGAGGCAAAACCAAGTTAACAAGTAATGGCTCTCGAGTCGAGAAATCATCAATGACTCTGGTATTGTCGTCAATCACCATATCCATCACTTACCAAAGCCTGAGGCCATATGACTACATGCGGGAAGCCTCGGTCTCGTTAGATCTGTATAAGGAAGCACAATATCATTAAGACCTAAAGCAAGGCATGAACCACACTTGTACCAAGTGAGCAACAACAATATCATTAAGACCTCAAGCAAGGCATGAAACACACTTGTACCAAGTATCCAATACTGTAATACCTCAAAAGCATGTAAAACTTGTAAGACCTTACTAAAGGCATAAAATCGATATCAAAGTTAAGGCTATATATCGAACTTGTAAGACCCTTATAAAGGAATACCCTCAATATAGATGCCGAAACTACTTCACTTGGGACTAAAAGGCTCTGGCCAAATGCAAATGACTATGCTCACAAGGTTACCAGCAAAGCTAACATGACTCGGGGATGCTCAAATGTCACTATAAAATCACATGCCTTCAATTACTTTGAATATACTTCGAAAAGAACCGGTTAATAAGGACAACCTTGACATATGCAAAAGAGCTTCGAGCATCTCAGCTCCAACTATATGTCTTTGAGATACTTGACCACCGAGCTAAACCCTCCAAGTGCTTAATCATCACCATATAACGACTAGTAATCGAGGTTTTTATCAGACCTTCATAGAGTCGAGAAAATATTATTTCTAAAAATTCTTATCGATGAAGAAATAAAGCTTATATTAAAGGTCGCACCGTCCCAAAATGTAAGAGACACTGTCGCTAGACACATAAATGGTCGCATCGACCCAAAGCGTAAGAGCCACTATCGCCAGCCCACACAAAAGGTCTTACTGACCCAACGCATAAGAGCCTAAGGGACAGTTTAAGCATCAACAGCATCCTTCAAGTAGACCGCCACTTTTTTGTCAGCCTTAGTAAATCTCATTACGACTTTAGCCCAGGCATCCACAACCTAGGCCTTTATCTTCAAAAGCTCGGACTCGAGCTTTGTAATCATATCTGTTCGAACGAAGCTATTATCACAAGCTAAGAGAAGTTGAACCTCAAAGGCGGAGGCATTAGCCAGAGCACCCTTCCCCGCTGAAGCATGAACGGTTGCCTGAGCATTGAACTCGTCGTACTCCCACTTGTCCTGGCCAGTTTGATATCATAGGTGCTCCAAATCCTCCATGTTTTTCTTCAATTGAAACAAATGAAGCATTAGCCTCAAGAGCTAGAAGAAGGAACAAACACTCCCTCGGAACAAAACTACATGCACCGTCAGGAAGCTCTCATAATTCAAGCTTCATTTGCCTTATATTGTAAACACACCAACTTATATTCTCTTTCATTGTATAGAAGCCTAAGGGATTTCTCCCCGTCAACGACCTTTTACAATCTAGCCTTATGATGAAGAAACTCAGATTTGAGATTACTAAAAGCATGTGGATGAGAAATATGGTAAGAAAGTGAAAATTATAGAAGTATAAAACTAGTACAATCAACCTAAACCTACCTCTGAATAAAGCCGCTGAGCTTCTTCAAGAGTTGAGCGTACATCTACTGGTTTGGATACATCTAGAACCACCCCGATTTGGGACACGGTCGCTCGATATATGCGCCCCTTGGCTTCAAACATCCCTCAAAGTGCCTTCAACAGGAAAAGAATCAAGTGGTAGAGAACCCTCGGGTGTTGAAGGTTCGGCTGAAATGGACTCTCTAAGCGTTCGGGCCGGACTCGTCATGGTACAATCAATGTCGTCCTACAAAGGCTCTCCTGCTTATTGTTATTATTATCATCCCCAAGTCATGAAGTCGGTGTTCTTACTCTTTCTCATAAAGGGCACAACCTCATTTTAAGGTACTCTCCATTGCCTACAATGATACAGTTAGTACATAGAAATAAAAAACACCCTTCCGAGAGAAATGGGGGAGAGAAAATCACATAGCATGTACCATGGTGTTTTGCCTCCCACCTATCCTTAGATAAAGCTTGCCACTTACGTTCATTGTAAGTCGAGTGGATTGCAACATTCCAAACCCAATCTGGAACATTGGGAACCTCACCTGGCATCCACAAAATTGCTGTAGAAAAAGGAAAATAAGGCTCATTTACTGAGCCCGCCTTCGCAGTACACAAAACTACGAAGGCACGAGTGCACCACTTACGTGTAAAACTATATTCCATAGGAAATGGCAGAAACTCCACTGGAATAATATGGACAGTTCATCGGTGCAAACTCAATCCTAAGAAAGAGCGGGCGCGAATACTTTTACCCAATAGTGGTATCAGGATCCATTTTCTTCAGAGAGCTTCAAATTCGAGTTGAGTATTTGTTAATCCTAGAAGTGTGTTTTGGCTCCTAATTGATCTTATAACATTTTTGGTTTTCTTTTTAGTAATAACTACAATTGTAAAACAAAGTTATGATAAAATTATGATTCTAAGTTGTATGCAATATTGAGAAAGGCACTAGGGTCATGGGTTTAGCTAGACATAGTAGTAACACAAATTAAAGAAATAATAGATGAAATTGACATAGTAATTAACTACAATGATAATCTACTTGAATCGACTTCAAAACTAGAAGAAATTTCCCAAAATAGGCTAACAATGCGAAGTCTCGAGTTAGTAGCTATTATGAAAAACCAAAACATAACCAAAAAAGTAAAATGTTCTATATGTACTACAGAGTAAAAATTGGACAAAAATACCCCGGAGGTTCTAGCGCGGAGCGCGTACATATGTCACGCGGCCGCGAAGGGCAGTTGGTCTTCAAATCTTTGATTCTGGAACTAGGGGAAGCGGAGCACACAGATGTGTTATGCGTACACATAGGCTACGACACGTGGACCGCGAGAAATGGGCCGCGGCCACATAGATAAATTTTCCCAAACTTGGACTCTCTGAACTTTTACCCAAGCGGACCATATTGATTTGGTGTGCGGCCGCGTGGAATTTTTCCTTGATTTTATGGTTTTTTAAACTTTTATCAGTGCAGACCGCGTGGAAATGATTGCGGACCGCATAGCTTCACATCAAAATTTCTAGGTCTCTGAACTCACCTGTGATGTCGCGTAGCAAATCATTATAGACCGCATAGGGTAGCCTTGATAATACTCACCCTTTGAACATTCCTGTTTGGTCGTGTTGCAAAGTAGTGCGGACCGCACAGATCATATTGACCCCCAATTTTGGTTAACTTTTGACCCTTGGTAGATTTCACTCTTTTTGAGCTGATTTCTGAAATTTATCATCTTGTCCCTCAAACCTGCAACCAAGCGAAACTTGTACACATTTCAGGACTAATCTAGAGCAATTAATGCACAAAGCTCATGTAAGAAAGGGTATATAACATGTACAATTCATATTTATCAACTTCCCCAAACTTAAACCTTTGCTTGTCCTCAAGCAAATAAAATGAGACCTATTCCTCATTGGAAAACACCTAAGTAATTCTTGTTCTTCCTAAGGTAACCTCAACAAGCCTCAGTTGGGACAAACAATTGCCCTCAATGCAAATGCATCTTTAACATATTTAAAACTTTGAAAACTTGTGGATCAGGTGTGAAACAAAAGCATGAAGGGTTGACACATCTCATTAAGGAACCTTTCTCAAGTACTTTCGTCATTGTGAAACCCAAACTTATACATCCTCGAGTTTCCCTAAGTGAAGCTCACCTTTTAAAATATTTGCACACAAATGGAGGTAAATGTACTCTCTCTCTCTCACCCCTCACAAAGAAAAGGTTCTAAGTCTGGCTCTAAATACCATATGCTTGCCCTTCATGTAAGTATCCACTAATGCAGGCGTCCTTCAACTCAATATGAAATAGGGCTTTTTAGGAGTCATTGTGACGGCTTTTGGGTGAAGGTAGGATATGATTTTGTTCAAACGGTTTCAATCTTCCCTTAGGCAGTTCTTTTGATTCATTTTGGCACGCTTTCTTGACTGAAATTGTGTAATTCACTTTTTTCAATGGGTAAGAGAGACATATCACTCTTTCTTTTTCAATTCAAAACCTTTCTCCCTTTGTCTACTTTTCCATACCTTTTTCACTTTTTGTTGTCCTTTGATTCCCTTTTTGATTCTTATTCTCCTTTTCTCTTTCTTTTTGTCTTTTTCATTGCCTTCCTTTTCTTTTGCTGTTGTGCCTTTTTATCACATTGATGCCTTTCTTGTCTCACCCCCAAACTTAGACATTTGCCACTACTCAACGTAAGATTTGGGTGCCAAGAGAAGGTCTAATTGAGAACGGTTATAGGCTTGTAACTTGGTTCATGAAAGAAAAAGGTTCAAGGCTCAAAAGGGGTGAACTAGGGATCATTTGATTGGTAGGTCATGAAATTGTTCAAATTGGCATTTTTGGATCAAGGAGATCCTATAATTACTTCTCAAATCAAGTTCCACCTATTATTTCGCCTCAACAAACATTCAGGGCAAGTTCTAGACCATCGGTACGGTACATTGGCTCAAATAAATTGAATTCTCACCACATACACTCAACGATTGTGAAAGACGGAGTCGAGGTTCCACAACAACCTTACATATAAATCTGGCGCACAATGGCCAAAAATGACCACGTGGATTGTTTGGTCAACACAAGAGTATCAAGGCCATATCTTTCACCATCCTAAACACAACTTAATGTCCTTGACCATAGGATCAAAGGAAAATGTGCTAGGCCCAAGTGAAGCTTTGCCTGAGGTACCCCTAACTACAAAAATCTTGAAAATCAAAAAGAAAAAATGAAAAACGGACTCAAACCCTTAAGCAGATTGTCACGCCATCTATCATTGGGAAGAGCCACCCGGTTCACACAACACTCTACCCATGGAAAGAACAGTGGAATTAAGAAAACCATGGGCTTATTGCAAACGCCAAAACATAACCAAAAAGGCTACGACCCTAACTTTGCAACTAAAACGAAAATAATTTGTTTTATTAAAAATAGAAAACACATATGCAAACAAAATGAATATGTACACAAAGGGAGTAGAATATACAACTAGGGGAAGATGAATATATACATGAAGTAAGTTATATATAGGCCATCTATAATTACAAATGTCAAATGCTAAAAATAAAGAAAATATATACAGTAATCCAGTATATCAAAAAAAGTAGGGCCACAATGTCGACGCCCCTTTTTTCTCTCATGGAAAAGAAATCGGGTTTACGAAATTATGGGTGGAATGACTCTTTTATCCCCTTTTGGGAGAATTTGGGATATGTTGTTTGGAGATTCTCCACCTAATGATTATAGTGCATTACGACACTTTTAGAGAAACGAAGATGGGTTTGAAAGAAAACCAGTGTTCGGGGTTAGGGATTGAGATTTTCTTGAGGAGAAGGTGTTAGGCACCCCTCAAGATCCTCTAGTGTGGTTCCCCGTCTTGCTTGGTTGTGGCTTTAAGAAGAGTAGGAGTCGACAAAGAAAGTTTCCACATAAATAATATAAGCAAGTTGACAATTTTGAAAGAAGAAAGGTACAAGTAAGAGAGAACTTAGTTTGAAGAAAACATTAATATTAAAAAAGGAAAAACCAAGAGAAAGGGGTCCTAGGTTTAACTATAATATGGATCATTCGGTGCAATTCCCAACAATCATTCTTAAACCAGATATTAGCACACCGTCATCATCTCCATATTCTAACCCACCTCGTCAAGGTATTTAAACATGATTAGTTTCGTTTACTTATGCTAATACCCGTCCAGACCTATGAGTCTTGGGGTATTTGGACTTCGAATCCAAACAAGGGAAGAAACGGGATAGAGGCATATATGGACTTAAACAGGATAAAATACTAAGGTTTCAGTCAAAACAAATAACAAATAATTGGTGGTACAAAGCAAACATTCAAAGGCTCATACAAACCTCGTAGATCACACAACAATTAGTTCAGCATGACTTACACGTACTGATCTGGTCATTAATTAAGAAAATTAAGAGGCAGACAAATCATCTTAACTCATACAGTTGAAGTAAAAGTCTGCATCGAGCCCCTCAGGTCTGATCTGTTAGTTATTGAGGTTTTAATACAGAAGAGTTTAAGAGAAAGTGAGACTACAATAAATTTATAAAGAGATTTGAAATCAACAAACCGTTTGAGTAGGGAAATGCAGATGTTATGAAAGAATTTTTGAGGCAGGAACATCTTAAGAAAAGAGTGAGACAATTCTATTTTTTAAGAAAGGACAGCTTCATGGACTTGTCAAAACATTTAGGCAGATCGTTTGAAAAAGTAGTTTAGAAAAGATGCGGATTTGAAATGTTTCTAAAAGCATACTGGTTTACAGGTGTTTTATTGAAGACATTACATTAGGACTCTAAAGACAAATTAATGGACTATTGTTACTTACAGCGAATCAGACAAGTTGAGACAGAGTCCTATAGGCATGATATCTATATTGAATTCATCTGATTCATTACTGCTTTTAATTAAGGAACCGAGTAATTAATTAACCTACTATTGGCCTAGCATTTTATGCATTTCCTATAGGCATGATTTTTCTATGTACTTACAATGCAAAGTCCTACAGACATGATCTCTAAATGATCTGGAGTATCAAAATCCTATAGGCATGATTTCTAAACGATTTGCAATATTAAAGTCCAACAGGCATGATTTCTAGATGACATGCAATATAAAAATCTAATAGGCATAGTATCTAGATGATTTGCAATATGAAAGATCCTACTGACATGATGGCATGCAATATTAAAATCTTATAGGCATAGTATCTAGATGATTAAAGCATAGAAGATCCTATAGACATGATTTGTACCCATTAACTTATGCAAGCAATATAAACCCACCCCACACCCTTTACTAATATTTTCCCTGAGTTTCATTATATAGCTATTACAAAACTTGAAAGCAACAGGCGTAAATAAGTACATCAAAACTAAGTCCTCACTCGAGTAGGCTCAATGCAACCTTCAACATCTAACACATGGGTTTCCAATGTCCGGATTCCAGATTCCAGGGCCTTCTCTTAGAGTGTTTCAATGTTCCTAGGGCTTTCAGGAAGCCGAGGCAATGCTTACACCCTAAAGATTAAATGTGGTAACAGAGTAGTACAATGTGTAGAATTACCAGCCCTTAGGCATCAAAGTTCAGAGGGAACTCTAGGGTCCCTATGCATGGCTTACCACAGGGGGGGGGACAGAACTTAAATAACTAAGAATAAGTATAAAGTTAGGGGACTAGAGGAAACCAAAGCAAAGGGTGGTCAGATCCAGCCATGGGTAAGACTGGCACATCCCTGACCTCCACTTGGGTTTAATCAGATAAAGAGAAAACATTAGAAGTCAGACGGGTTCTGGGTGGTGATAAGGACACCACTAGACTCTAGTCAGGGTTCAACACATAAAGGGGGTTACTAGAATGGGATTCATTTGAGTAAAGGTTCAAGAGAACCTGGTCCCAGTCAGGGATAGCAATTAGGGTGCTACCCCCGGTCTAGAACCAATACTCGTACATAAAGGGGGGTTAAAAGGAATGGGATCACATGAAAGAATTCATATAAATATAAAGGGAGGATAAGAAACGCAAAAAAACACTTTAAAGATGCAGAAGCATGAATAAATAACATAATAGACTAATGTATTGTCACATAATTCTAGAAAGCTAAACATGTAGTGAGATGTTATGTAAAGAGAGAAGTAAAGACATTGTTTTGGAGAATAGTATTTAAATAATAGAGTCATACCAGTTGCAAGTTTAAAATAGCAGAATAAATAAAGCAGGAAATCAGCCAGAGAATTCACTCAAGCTTCTGCAAATACTTGAGAAAACAAGCATGATTCTATAGTATACCCTTGGATTTAAGCCGGCTAGACACAAACAGTAATACTGGTAGTAGAGAAAAGAGGAGAGTTTAGAGTGTGTGTGTTTTTTGAATTCAATTGTTTGTATGTTTAAAGAAAGGGAGTGAGGTATTTATTAATTGAAAACAGGCAAGCAAATAAGGCAGAAAATATTCAGTATCAATCTTAATCAATCAGGAGAAGGGAACCCCTTTAATTAAGGAGTTCAAACATATAATAGAAAAGGCAGAGTTTTATTTAAGGAAACAAAATCAGGAACACATTGTGTAATAAAGGGTAAATATATAAGGGAAGTTTTAAAATACTCGATTTAGGAAAATAAGGCAAGAGTAAAATCAATTAACACATATTAAATCAAGGAACTAGGGATTCGAACTCAGTAATGAAATTAAGTTAGAAAATAAGTCCAAATAAGACAAGGAAATGATCAATCAGGCCTACATAACAGTAGTCTGAAATCTATCTCTAAGATTAGAGTTATTTTGAGAGTAAAAGGTTTGACTATAAAAGATACATAAACTTATACATGCAGGGCTAAGATTAAATAAACAGTGTAGTCATGTGATCAAAATAGAAGAACATATATATGCGAGAAATCAAAAGGTCTTGCAAAGCTTAGCAAGAATTAGAAACATGAGACGAGTTTAGAGAACTAGGGGTTTTGAAATCAAGCAGGAAGTAAAATAATAGCACATAAGTAGTTTGAAAAAACCCCAAAATCTAGGGTTTATTCCACAAGTCAAGGGTAAAGACGGAAGCGTAGAAAATCAGGCAAAAAATAAACTCAGGAAGTTCGAAGAACACAAATATTCATGGAAACCTAACTAAAGAATAATATAGTAAAGAAATGACTCGGAAACCCTAGGAAGCAACTCATTAAAGAAAAATATATCGAACTCATACTGAACACACTTAGGATTTACAGTAAAGCCAAATAATGCAATAAATCGCAGTAGAACAAGTGGAAATCATGGAAACCCTATGTTTTGGGAAGATGAATAGTTTTGAAAGAAAAAATCTAAAAAGATGTGGAAAATACTTAAAATTGTAGAAAATAGCACGGATCTAAAGTATATCTTAGAGAAAATAGAAAAACCTTGAAGGCTTAGGGTTTTAGAGAAAGCCCTAGGAAAATGAGAAAGGCCTGGAAAAGACTTGTCCTGAGTCGGATATGGGCTCAAAGGGCTAGGACTTGCCGGAGATGAGCCAGAAAGGGCCATAGAACTTGAATCGGAGAGATTCAGAGCCGGGGTCTTCAAGATCAGACCTTGGAACTTCGAGCAAAAGGAGTATAAAGGCACGTAGGGGTGGGTATAGGCCTCGTAGGGCCTGAGATGACATGGTTTCCGGTAAGATAAGGTCGGAGATTGGTGAAAAGGGGCTAGGTTTTTGGAGAGGATTGAGAGGATTTGAGAGATGAAGGATTGGATAGACGGGGGTCGTTGATTAAAAAAATCAACGACCCTGATTTGATATAGGATCCGAGCGGGTTAGAAATAGGGTCAGGGGTCGGACAATTGGGTCGTATAATTGGGTTCAATTTGTGCTGGGATTTGGGTTTAATTTGGGCTATAATTGAATTTAAAGAGGATACAATAAAAATGGCCAATTTTCCCCATTTTTAATTTATAAAAATAGTAAATGATGTTCAAAAAATCGTAGAAATACTAATTTAATAAAAAATATGTAAGTATTAATTAAAAATACTGGGAATAGTTTTATGATTGAAAATGCTATTAAATCGAGAAATAGGCTAAAATTGTAATTTCATGCAATTTAGTTTAAAAATACTAAATGAACTTGTAATATTATGTAAAAATTATGTAAATTAGATTTTGGGGTAAATATGGGAATAAAATAAATTATTTACCAAAATGACAAGTTTTGGTAATAATTATTGGATTTTATAGTGAAAATAGGCCATAAATTGGTTTTTAAAATCTTTAAGAATTTGGGAAAACTACCAAAACCTTTGGAGATGCTTGTATATGCATATAAATGCCATTTTGAAATAATTTTTAGTATGAAAATAAACAGGGAAAAATTGGGTATCAACAGCCACCCTCTTTACTCGAAGAGGATGAAAGAGTTGCCGGGTAAAGATAAGATGACCAATTATGACCGAATAGGCGGTTGTAAAGAATTCAATCCGTGCTTTAGTTTTTGAGCTGCCTACATATCCCTAGTTTTATAGGAATGAGGCCACACGTAGTTCAGGAACCATTAATGGAATATGCTCATGGAAATTCAATAAGACGGACGTGACGGTCAGGTTTGAGAGGGTGCTTGGAATAGGACATGCCCCGAAGATCTGGAGCGGGATCACTCCTGGTGAGATGGACGTTTGCTAGCTGGTGTACCGGAAATGAATGATGTGTGTATATATTGCATAGTTTAGGCGTGATGTAAGTTCCAGTTAAACCATGAATGTTGTCTTCAGACGAGCAGGATGACGTCCTCAGACTATGATGTGCTAGGCCATAAAGAGCATAAAAGTAAAGGTTCGCAGCACATGAAATGATGTTTGGGCTATGGAGATTGTGCCTGCATACTATGATGCCTTTGAATAAGTTGGTGATCTTTCATCCCACGAGAAAGTGGTAATCTTTTAGCCAAATGAATGCGAATGGTGGCGATCTTTCAACCAAATGAATGAAAAGGGTGGCAATATTTCAGCCTGAGAGTAAATTTAGAATGCAAGTGGCGATATTTTAGTCTAGTGGGAATTTAAAAAGTAGGGGTGATATTTCAATCGAAGTGAAGATTGTAAATGCAGGTGGCTATTTTTCAGCCGAAATGAGAATTTAAAGCAGGTGGCGATATTTCAGCCAAATGTGCAATTTTAAAAGTGCGGGTGGCGATATTTCAGCTAAATGTGAAAACTTTAGTGCGGGTGGCGATATTTCTACAGAAGGATGGAGATAGAGCATAGTCGCGAAAGGCAGTAGATAGCCTTATGCAGAATGGAGATAGTTCTTAACCTCGGAAAGCAGAAAGTAGCCTTATGCACTACAATATGGAGACAAAGCTTAGTCTCGAAAGGCAGAAGATAGCCTTATGCAAGATGGAGGTAGTGCTTAACCTCAGAAGGCCGAGAGTAGCCTTATGCAAGATGAAAAAGGAGACAGAGCTTAGTTTCGAAAGGTAGAAGATACCCTTTGCAGGATGGAGGTAGTGCTTAACCTTGAAAGGCAGAGAATAACCTTATGCAAAATGCTGATGGAGACGGGGCTTAGTCTCGAAAGGTAAGAGATAGCCTTATGGAGGATAGAGGTAGTGCTTAACCTTGGAAGGAAGAGAATAGCCTTATGAAAAATGCAGATGGAGACAGAGCTTAGTCTCAAAAGGCAGGTAGTAGCCTTATGCAGTGCAAGAATGTAAAAGAACGAATAGTTGTATATTATCTTAGCTGGTTGGCGGTTTGCGATATTAGGACTGCTAGGGAGTGTTGGGTGTCGATAGTCACCCTCTTGAGGGTTGTGATTCTGAAGATCAAATATACTTTGATTCGTGGCATGAATTCTTGCATCCATAGAAGAATTGTGAGTTTTGTAGAGGGGAGGTTAGTTCGTATCCTCCAGCTTTTGGCGTAGCGTATCACGGGGGTAGCATTAGTTAACGATTGTGATGCGAATTATATTTTTCCATGACTTAGTAAATGCAAATACATATACATATAAAAATTATTTTATTTTGGATGAACCAACAACTGCAATGTGGTTCAAGATGCGACGACCTTGCTTGCTCCAAAATTTTGAGGCTCCTCCTTAAAATTCTGCCCCAGTTTACTGGGCTGGAACTGTTGACGACTATGCTGGATAACTGAACACGAGATGATTCCAAAATATTGAGGACCCCCCTCAAATTCTGCCCCAATTTGCTGTGTTGGTGATGATGAATAGGCTAATAAACTTACTTCGGAATTTTGAGGGTCCTCCTCAAAATTGTGCCCCAATTCCAATGGCGGGGGGAACATGGAATTTATTAAAATGTGACCAAACCCGTAGGGCTGCCTACCTACCCCCTTATAAACGGGAATAAGGCAGGCGTAGATCAGATTACATCATGAAAGAAAAGCATACGATCAAATGTAGTATCTTTTCACTGCGTCTGAGTTTATAGGCATTGGTGAAAGTTCTCCGTCCATCTCTGCGAGAATAAGGGCTCCTCCAGTTAGAACCCGATGAACCATATACGTACCCTGCCAATTAGGAGAGAATTTCCCTTTCGCTTCAACTTGATACGGGAATATTTTCTTCAATACCAGTTGTCCTGGCGTGAATTTCCTTGGATTGGCTCTCTTGTTGAAGGCTCTGGACATTCTGTTCTGAAAAAATTGACCGTGACAGACAACATTCATTCTCTTTCCGTCTATGAGGGCCAATTGCTTGCAGCGACTTTTGACCCATTCTGCATCATCTAACTCTGCTTCTCGTATGACCCTCGGGAGGGAATTTCTACCTCGGCGGGGATGAGTGCCTATGTACCATAAACCAGCATGTAGGGAGTGGTCCCAGTTGAAGTGCAGACCGTGGTACGATAACCCAGTAAGGCAAACGACAACTTCTCATGCCACTGCTTGTGCTTTTTGATCATTTTCCTTAGTATCTTCTTGACGTTCTTATTGGTTGCTTCTACAGCTCCATTCATATGAGGTCTGTATGCCATAGAGTTCTTTTGTTTAATCTTGAATGTCTCAGACATTGCCTTCATCAGGCCATTGTTGAGATTAGAACCATTGTTGGTGATGATTGATTCCGGAACCACGAACCGACAAACCATACGATCTCGGACGAAATCTACTACTACTTTCTTAGTTTCTGCCTTGTATGATGTTGCTTCAACCCATTTGGTAAAGCAATCAATTGCCACTAGGATGAACCTGTGCCCATTTGACGCGGCTGGTTTAATTTATCCAATGACATCCATTCTCTAAACTGCAAACGGCCATGGTGAGCTTGATTCAGTAACATCATTTGGAGGTACCTTTATCATATCTGTATGTATTTGACAATGGTGGCATTTCTGGACATACTAAATGTAGTTTGTTTCCATAATCATCAGAAAATACCCTGCTCGGAGTATCTTCTTTGGGAAAACGAAACCATTCATATGCGGCGCACAGGTCTCTGTGTGCACTTCCTCCAGTAGCTTGGTTTCTTTTCTTTCCTCGACACATCTTAATAATCCAAAATCAGGGGTCCTCCTATACAAGATTCTTCCGCTATGAAAGAAGTTGTTGGAAAATCTCGGAAGTGTTTGTTTCTAAGTATCGTTGGCAAGCTCTGGGTACTCTCCTGTTGTCAAGTATTCTCTGATATCATGGAACACAAGTTTTCCGTCATCTTCTTCCTCGACGTGAGCACAATGTTCTGGTTGGCCATGAATCTTGACCTGGATGGGATCAATAAAAATGGTATCTAGAGGTTGGATCATAGACGATAAAGTGGCTACGGCATCGGCGAACTCATTTTGTGTTCTAGGAATATGCAGGAATTTCGTCTTTCTGAATCTTTTCCTCAACTCCTGTACTTGATGTAGATAGGGGAATGTTTTTGAATTCTTGGTTGCCCATTCTTCTCGAACCTCATGTATGAGTTGGTCTGAGTCTCCGATCACTAATAGAGCATGAATGTTCATGTCAATTGCCAGTTTGAGTCCTAAGATGTAGGTTTCATACTCGGCCATGTTATTGGTGCACGGGAATCTGAGCTTGGTGGATACCGGTAATGGCGACCGGTTTCTGATACCAAGACTTCTCCTATACCGACTCATTTGAAATTTGTAGCTCCGTAAAAAAATATCCTTCAACAATAATAGGATTCTGCACTGTCTTTTCTTATGAAAGCTATCTCTTCAGCAGGAAAATACGTCTTTAGAGATTCGTATTCTCCTCCTACAGAATTCTCGGTGAGGTGATCTGCTAGCGCTTCTCCTTTGACTGCCTTCTGGGTAACATAACCAATGTCAAATTCGCGTAACAGTATTTGCCACTTGGTGAGCTTGCCGGTAGGCATGAGCTTCTGTAAGATGTATTTCAGTAGATCCATCATGGATATGAGATATGTGGTGTAAACGCAGAAGTAGTGCCTCAATTTCTGAGCTACCCAGGTTAGAGCACAATTAGTGAACTCTAATAAGGAATACCGAGCCTCGTACAGGGTAAACGTCTTGCTGAGGTCGTAGATGGCTTGCTCCTTTATTGTTTCATCATGTTGTCCCAAAACACACCCAAATTCTCCATCCAACACTGAAATATAAAGCAATAGAGGTCTCCATGGCTCGGGTGGTACCAATACTAGCGGTGTCGAAGGCCTTTTGATAATTATTAGTCCATTTAGTGGCCGCATACATCTTAAGAATATGGAAGATGGGTTCACAAATGACAGTGGACTGGGCTATGAATCGACTGATATAGTTGAGTTTTCCCAGAAAACTCATCACGTTCTTCTTGCTCTTTGGTGGCGGCAACTCTTGAATGGCTTTGACCTTGGACGAGTCCAATTCTATTCCTCGGCGACTCAATATATAACCCAACAACTTTCCGGCTGTGACCCCGAAAGCACACTTGTCGGGATTCAGTTTCAAGTTGTATCTCCTCAGTCCATTGAAAATTTTTCTCAAATCTTCCATGTGATCTACAACTTTCTTGGATTTAATGATGACGTCCACATACACCGCGATCTCTTTATGTATCATATCATGAATGATGGTGTTCATGGCTCTCATGTAAGTAGCACCAGCATTCTTCAGCTCGAACGGCATCATTCTGTAACAGTATATTCCCCACGGCGTGATGAATGCCATTTTCTCTGCATCCTCTTCGTCCATCCATATTTGGTGGTATCCAGAAAAACACTAAACAAACGACTGCAGCTCATGTTTTGCATAGTTATCAATCAATATTTGTGTATTTGGTAAAGGTAAATCGTTCTTAGGACTTGCCCAGTTGGGATCCCGGTAGACGACACAGACTCTAACCTTCCCATCCTTCTTTGGTACCTGTACAATGTTGGCTAGCAATGTAGGATATTCTACAACTATGAGAACACTAGATTTGACCTGCTTGGTAAACTCTTCTTTGATTTTGAATCTCATGTCTCGCTTGAACTTTCTGAGTTTCTATTTTACCGGTTGGCATGCCGGATTTGCTGAAAGCTTGTGGACCACAATGGATATGCTGAGACCGGTCATATCATCATACGACCATGCAAACATGTCCTCAAACTCTTTTAAGAACTTTTTGTACTCTTTCTTTTCTAATGGTGACAGGTACATGCTGATACATCTTTCCTTGACATTTTTTGAGTCTCCCAGATTAACAACCTCAGTGTCGTCCAAGTTGGACTTAGGCCTATTCTCAAAGTTCTAGACCTCGCTGACAACCTCTTCTGGTATTTCGTCCTCTTCTGAATCTATGTCCTCTTCTGGTAAACAATCTTTTGATTAAATTCATAATTGTCTTAAACATAGGAGTTCTTATCAAAAGTAAAGACAATGCTGGAAAGCAAAATCAACTAAAAGTAAAATGCGATGCATATGCGTCGTTTAGCCTTGCTACATTGAGTCTCTCTGGGCACTGGTGGTCCTGATTGACCAATTGGTGAGGTGTTCTCCTCAGTTCACAACTTGCATGGAAGGGCCTTCCTCCCCTTCCTGCTCAAAGATAACACATCAATCCATATCATCTTCTATAAATAGGTTCTTCATTACTGCTAGTGTCTCATCTTCCTCTGATCAATATATGGCATCAGTTGGCTGAAAATCTACTCCAACTGAGGTAGCGGGTGCTCCAGTGGGTAGTAGGGACCGCGCCATGGTGGCGACCGATGATTGAACTCTTCCAAAGTATATTCATAACCCACACTAAAAGTGGTACCATGCTTCTTTAACTTGATATGGTTGGTTATCCCTGGAGATTCTTGCCAATCCCCTTTTCGAGCTCGTATTCGCTCTAATTTAGTATGCTCTAAAATTTCTTATCCCACCACTTGTCGTTGTCTATGGCGTAGACTAGCTCGATGTGATGGTATATTTCTGTGTTGATTTTCCTTCTACCTCCGATCATCGTGATGGCTTGGCGATTTTATATGGGATTGCTACTGTCACCGTAAATGATTACTTCCTAGTGATTCCATTCGAACTTTACAGGTTGATGCAATGGGTCATGCCCAAACCTCAAGGAACATGACCGGCGCTCGACCGGGTATCCCCAATCAAGCAAACCAGGGTGCCTTTTCTATCCCACATGTTACCTTCATTCCCATTACCTAGTAACCAAGTGAAATAGCCATTTATAGGATATGAACTCCATTAATAAAATTTTATAAACATACCAATAAAATTTTACATTAGCAACTTCATTCACCATAATAAAGGTATTCAACGTTTTATACATCATTCCACACATCATATTTATCTTTTAAATTAGCATGCCCGACACTATCCGCAACCTGTCTATGGAGTCTCTAAATAAAATTGAAGAATAATATGGAAATGATGGCAACAAGGCTTCAACTATGCCTTATACAAACATTAAAACATCATCCTAAACAGAAAGTTGTGTGAGCCACATAGGGCCCCGAATGTAAAGGGGCTCGCCGAATCAGCTGAAAGGAAGTGACGAGGAGCTATGGTCGGTGGACTAATGTACCTGCTATGGATCCACCTACAATCATACCACGAATGTAGTGCCCTCGGAAAAAGGGACATCGGTAAATTTGAATTGTACTAGTATGTATGAACAAACTTTGTCCCAAGTAAACTCAAGCCGTACACAATTGGATATCAGTGATAGAAACAACAATCAAATGCATAAGCAACGAAACAATCAAGCCGAATTTAAACATCTAACTTTGTTCCAAGTAAACTCAACCATACACAAGTAGGAAATAGCAACATAAGCAACAACCAAACTCACGTAGAAGGTACAATTAGCAAAATAAAGGGGCAACCAGTGACCCAAAGTTTAAAAACTCTCCTGCCGTCTCCTTTAACAATTTCACATCAACTATTTAATAATTTTTGTTCAAGTGTATATTTCAAAAGTGATTTTGATCACCTTTCCACCCTTATTACCTCATCCACCCTTATTACCTTGGCTACTCTTATAACCATAACCCGCCACCTTATAACACCGGTGTTGCGGCGTGCAACCCGACCCCGACGTGCAGTTTCTGTTCACAACAATCACAACCAAATAGCAAATCACAAGGATAAAAAACAATAAATTCACAAACAAGAAGAGCAACAACACTACTTCTCATGACACAGCCACATCAATGTTACGAGTGATTCCACAGCCAACCGTTCCAATTCCAATATATTCAAGAGTTCATAATCAATTCAAGCCATTGCAATAATTAGCCATAAGAATCCAAATATGTTATTACCACAGTTGTTCCAACTGCATCATTTACGATTTCCTTCTATCACTTGTTTCTTAACTCTTACCACATGAATCTTAATCACACCAATCAAGAACCCAACAAATCAATCACAAGAATTTCACAAACAATCCACGTAGCTATCACATACCTAATATTCATACACCAAACAAGGCGATTTCACAAAGATCAAATTTAGTCATACATACCTTGAAGAGCTTTTCCTTAAAGTACTATAACACTCCAAAAACTCAAACAGTTCCAATCTACAGTGAGACATAACAATATTAAACACATATTATAAAGATAGTTATGAAACTAGCTCATTTACGCATTTTATCGAACACTAGTTGAGCATCTTGATTTCAAATGCCCTTTTCAAGATTTCTTTCATTCCCTAACCCAATTTGTACTTATCTATGTTAAACAATCTTCCCATAAACCTAAGTTGTACATGCATGCACACACAATCCTAAAATACGCAAGAATCACACCTCAATCATCCATCTTATACTCTGAATTCCAAATTAAAACCAAGGGCATAGAATCCTACCTCTTAGATGAAGAACTTGAGATTGGGTTCTTTGACTCTTGAAGATTGATGCAATATTTGGATGATTTAGATGTTGGGTTCCTTCTTTTCTCTATTAAATACTCTCAAATCTCTCAAGAATTAGTAGGAAATGACCCCAAATGAACCGCCAAAGGTTATATATTAAAATGGGGCCTGGTTATAAACATTAGAAATTTAACCCTCCGATGTCAACTATGCTGTAGCAGAATGCACCGCAGAATCAACATGCGGGCCACAGAATGCACAACAAAATTGGTGCCCAAAAATGAGCTACACTGGTTCAAGCTGCAATCAAAATGCGGATCGCTAAACTAAAATTCGGACCGCGGAATGAAATTGCGGACTGCAGATTTGACACGACACAGGATCACATTTTCCAGCCTTTAGTAATTTGATCATAACTTTGTTAGTAATGACCAAAGGATGAACGGTTTGAAGCGTTGGAAACTATACTCAAAGATCTTTCATTTGATATTCTATTAACCACATTAATTTTATATATAATTATATATGCTCTTTTGAAGTGGGTCCTTGTGGGAATCCATTTGTAAATTTGGCCTATTTCGAACATTTTCCCATTTGGCATACACCTAGGCTTCCATTTGGACCTCACATCACTTACCATAAGACTATACTGAAATTTACCAAGTCTAATTGATGTCCACTATTTTAATAGTATATAAAAACATTATAATATGCCTGTGACACTACGAAATCCTAATGTACCTAGCGAAAATTTTCCAGGGCCTTACATTCTCCCCCCCTTAGGATCATTCATCCTCTAATGAGGAGTACAATCTTCTCGAAACACTTTAACATCACACATCTCTTTCATAACCTACCTCAAGACCCTAAATTTTTTTACTAATTTCCAAATTTTATAGAAATTTTGGTAGAGTCTCCTTTGTAACTAGGCCTATCCACCTGCCAATGAATCACCAAATTCGTCTCAACAACACATCCACAACTATACATAGCACCACAATGAATATATCATCAATCTTAATCCTAGTATTACAAGCACTACATTATCATAAGGATACAAGAACATGGACTGCACAATTTTAGATCAATACAACTATATGGTACATTCCATCTAAAAACTAATTGGTATTCAATCAAGAAAAAAATATTTTCCTCCCACGACACATTCAGCTTTCCAGATGACATTATCGACTTACAAGCATTGTAATGACACCTTCTAAAAGATAATATCAACTCCTAAACATACATAACAAGGATGACAAATAAACATCTTGCATGAGATAACTATCCATTGACTTTACCTTTTGATAACTTCCACTGTATAATTTACACTCCACTGGATATTGCAATTCATGATAACAACAACAACCCACAATTCCATAACATGGCATTATACCATCAAGGATGTCATTTCATAGTAAAAAAACACTCATATGTTCATAATAGTCCTTACCAGCCATTAATGTAATCACAAAGGTGTTCATCAACAAGAATATAATTTCATTTCAATCAACAATCCATATGAAGCCAAGCCATCATGATTCTTTCTAGTAGTGTATCATCTAGGATATTACCATGATCATAAAATTCAATCTAAGCATTTGAAAATACAGTGTATATGAGGAACAATTACGGGGAATATCATACACCTACTGCAACCTAAAGTGTAATACACTTATGTCACCTTTATTATCAACTTACTAACATTTTCAGGGGGACACTTACACTAAACCCTTGATGACCCTCAATAGTTACCCTAAGATGTGATTCCATAAACTGACCATAAAATTACCTATCCAATATATATATATATATATATATATATATATATATATATATATATATATATATATATATATGAAGCTTTATGTTTGACTTGTCTAATCTTACCATACCCAATGGATCTAATACAATAAGAAACAACAGAGTTCAAGATCAGGCTGGAGTTATTCAGGAATCAATTAACGCGCTGAGTAGAGTACTTTATGAGGTCATATACTAACAGACATAAGAGGTTACTACTAACAATACTGACATGGTAAATCATTGTGATTACCTCAATTATTACACAAATGAGGCATAAGAGTAAGTAGTACATGGGAAATAGAAATCACTAAGGAGGAATACTCAAGTATAAGAAGTACTTATTTTCTAGAGTGGAGGGAAAATCCGTCTATCCAGAATAAGAATACTCTGGCACCTTGAATGTGATATGTGTTTCAAAATACATGAAGTTGAATTACACTCTTAACATTACTTGACGCACAAAATCGATGCCAAAAGCCTATAAGGATGAAAAGAATTGAACGCTTATGAGATTACCATATTTTAGACAGCTTAACACTTAATTGATCATATATGAGGGAACTAAAAATGCGACCATTTGTCATTCAAATCAACATGTTCATGATATGTACAAAAATTCAAAGTCATCTTATCTCAATCTTTCACGAGTGAAACTCCATATCTACGCAATTTTGATATTGGGACCAAATCATGAATTGGTTAGATGGTTCTAATAGTTAACACGATGATCCAGAGATAAGGAATATAACACTCCTTTACAGCCAAAAAGGCAAGATGCCAATGGTAGTATAACTCCCCCCACATGTCAATGACATATTCAAGCGTTTTAGAAGTTGAGGGTGCAAAAAAACCAAACTCAACGAGACAATGCACAATAACCACTGAAGGTTTGCAGATGTTCATAATGGGATCTCCATAGGTTTTGACTTGAAGAAAAAAGGAGGTGTCATAGTGACATATAGAGGGGCATGTTCTATCATGGTTATCGTACAAGTCTTTGGTATTAGCACAACGGATTCACTAAATAAGGAATGCAAGTAACACATTGTGGAGACATAAAGATAAAATAATCATTCGTTATAAGTTGGACATGATCATGCTATACTAACTTCCAAACTGCAATACAATTCCACACCATAGGCAACCACAATACGAGAAACCAAGTGAGCTACTTACTATGGGATATCTCAAGTGAACACAAAAATTATGGTGACACGGGATCTTCTTATGAATGGATGTGAGGATCTCAATTTTAAGAAAAACTGTATGCACACAGTGACCATTTCAATTGATAGGTACTTGTAAGATATGTGTTGACGCATGCTCTCATGTTACTTGATAGTAAGAAGGTTTTCTTGATGTTACTTGCAAAATAGTGGATTGGCTGTTCAGGCCATATAAGCCATATACACAACTGAGTAAAAGAGCGACTCGAGAAGGATCACAAATCTTGAATATTTTGCATGGAACTCGACACTACATGTACAAACTCTATGATGGTGCATGAAATGTTTTGTAATTTAGATTCTTATTAAGAGAAAATATATGCAAGGACAAGGAAGTTATAAGTGTCTAACAAAAAGTTTAAACAATCACCACATTACCAAATAGAGTGGATCACATAGCTTTCACATCATTTCCATACCTCTAGGCTGCATTTCATAGCCCTGTTCACATATCAAATTATACGTATATGCGCTTCGTACAATAATAAGGATATCACAAGTACGAATTGAACACATTAGATGATCACCACATTATCAAATAAAAGAATCATGCCATTTTTACATATATTAGTCCATAAGCTCTTGGGGCCACAATTATCACATCAGACTTGGCACTAGGCCACATTTCATAATACATTCTCTTCTTCCCCGTATTTCACATCATTTTACCATATTTCATATCAACGTCATAATCTAATTCATATTCCCCCATGTAACAAGTATCACTAGGTACAATTTCATTCCTAGTTCTCGACACATTGTCTATACTCTATTTCTCAAAAACATTTGACTTATTTCAACATCTCTATACACAGAGGATTTCACATAATTTTATTTATTATATGCTGCTCCAATTTAAATTTAAGGCCTTTGCATTTCAATACATGATTCATATTCCTTGCACCTATTTTAATTAGTCAATAATAGTACATTGGTCATATTGGAATGTATCTTTCACAAACATCGCGTCACAACGCCAATTCATGTAAAGTATCAATCACAGCTAGAATCCAACATTTAGTCTTACAACATTTACATAGTCACTTACTTCACTTCCAAACATCTTTATATGTTACCAACAACTAGACACGATCAATCAAATACATATGGTACACATAAGAACATTTTTGAGAAATCAACCAAAATAAGTTTTCTCACAAAGTTTTGCATCAAAATATTAATTTCAACTTGACTTGAAGTCTAGGCATTTTAGCACATTGTACACATTCTGTACATATCCCCATTTACCATGAATAATATATTAAACACATGAAGAAGTACCTCCCACATATATTTTCAAACTGATAAGGAGGACTCTACTAGACACGGCTCCGAGATATTCTAGGACTCTTTGAAACACTAGGCTTTGATACAACGTTTGTCACGCCCCAACATCGAGCAACATAACCGGCGCTCGACCAGGTATCCCAGTCAAGCGGACCTGGGTGCCTTTTCTATCCCACGTGTTCCCCCTCATTATTATTACCTAATAACCAAGTAAAATAGCCATCTATTGGATATGAACTCCATCAAGCAAATTTTATAAACATAAAAATTACAATTTTCATTAGAAACTTCATTCACCATAATAAATGTGTTCCAATTTTTATGCATCGTTGCCACACATGAATATTTATCTTTTAAATTACCATGCCCGAATCCACAACCTATCTACAGAGCCTCTAAAAATAATTGATGAATTATATGGAAATTCCAGCAACAAGGCTCCGGCTATACCTTATACAAACATTAAAACAACATCCCAAACAGAAAGTGGCGTGAGCCACATAGGGACCAAAATGAAAAGGAGCTCGCCCAATCAGCTGATGGGAAGAGATGAGGAGCTATGGTCAGTGGACTGGAGTACCTGCTTTGGATCCACCTACAATCATAACACGAATGTAGCACCCCCGGCAAAAGGGAGGTCAGTACATTTGAATTGTACCGGTATGTCTGAACAAACTTTGTCCCAAGTAAACTCAAGTCGTACATTAGTAGATATCAGTGATAGATACAACAATCAAATGCACAAGAAAATGAACAATCAATCCAGACAAGTTTTCAACATCTAACTTTGTTCCAAGTTAACTCAACCATACACAAGTAGGAAACAACAATAGAAGCAACAACCAAACACACATAGAAGTTACAATTAGCCAAACAAAGGGAAATTGGTGCCTCACAGGTTTCAAACTCTTCTGATGTCTCCTTTGACAATTCCACATCAATGATTTCACAATTTTTGTTCAAGTGTATATCTTAATAGTGATTTTCATCACTTTTCCACCCTTATTACATCGTCCACCCCTTATTACCTTGGTCACTCTTATCACCACAACCCGCCACCTTATAATACCGTGTTGCGGTGCAGAACCTGACCCTGCCGTACAGTTTCAGTTCACAACAATCACAACCAAACACCAAATCACGAGGATAAACAACAATCAATTCACAAATAAGAAGAGCAACGACAATACTTCTCAAGACACAACCACATCAGTGTAACGAGTGTTTCAATAGCCAACAGTTCCAATTGCATTATATTCAACAGTTCATAAGCAATTCAAGTCATTACAATAATTACCCACAAGAAGCCAAATAAATTATTACCACAGTTGTTCCAATTGCATCATTTACGATTTTCTTATTGCATTTGTTTCTCAACTCTTACCCTATAAAACTTAATCAAACCAATAAAACACCCAACAAACCAATCACAAGAATTACAGAAACAATCCACGTATCTATGCATAGCAAATATCCATACACCAAATGAGGCGATTTCACAAAGATCAAAGTTAGCCATACATACCTCGAAGAGCTTTTCCTTAAGTTACTACAACACTATAGAAACTCTAGCAATTCCAATATACAATGAGACATAACAAATTTAAACACATATTAGAAAGATATTTATTAAACTAGATCATTTAAGCATTTTATCGAACAGTAATTGAGTATCTTGATTTCAAATCCCGTTTTCAAGATTTTTTTCATTCCCTAACCTAATCTTTTCTTATCTATGTTAAACAATCTTCCCATAAACCTAAGTTGTATATGCATGCACACACAATACTAAAATACCCAATAATCACACCTTAATAACCCATCTTATATTCTAAACTCGAAATTAAAACGTAGGGCATAGAATCTTACCTCTTAGATGAAGAACTTGTGATTGGGTTCTTTGATTCTTGAAGATTGATGCAATATTTGGATGATTTAGATGTTGAATTCCTCCTTCTCTCTCTAAAATACACTTACCTCTCTCTTAAATCATTAGGAAATGACCCCAGATGAAGCCCCAAAGGTTATATACCAAAATGGGGTGGGGTTATAAAAATAAGAAATTTAACACTCCGATGTCAATTATGTTGTAGTAGAATGCACCGCAGAATCAACACGCGGGATGCAGAATGCACCGCAAAATCGTTGCCAAAAAATCAAATACACTAGTTCAATCTGCGATCAAAATGTGGACCGCAGAATTAAAATGCGGACCACAGAATGAAAATGCGGACCGCATATTTGACATGACATAGGATCGCATTTTGGACCTTTAGTAATTGGACCATAACTTTTGTAGGAATGTCCAAATGATGAATGGTTTGAAGTATTGGAAACTAGACTTAAAGGGCTTTCATTTGATATGCTATTTACCTCATAAAACCATATAGATAATTATATATTCTCTTTTGAAGTGGGGCCTTGTGCGAATCCATTTGGAATTTTATCCTATTTCGAAAATGTTCCCATTTGGCATACACCTAGGCTTCCATTTGGACCTCACGTCACTTATCATAATACTTATACTCATATTTACAATTCTAATTGATGTCCGCCATGTTAATAGTATATGAAATATTATAATAAGCATGCGTGACACTACAAAATCCTAAATTACTTAGCAAAATTTTTCGGAGCCTTGCACAAAGTTGACGCCACAGCCCCAGCGGTGTGAATCTAGGGTCGTCCTAGCAACAAATTGTAGGACGCTGGTACGTCAATAACTTGGAAATAAACATCGAACCAGGTGGGTCCCATCTGTAGGCATACGCTAATTTCTCCAATGGTGGACCTCTGAGATCCATCAAAAGCTTTGACACTGATAGCCCCGTCCTTGATTTTGTGCAATCCTTTACCCAATATCATGAGAGAACCAACGGAAAATGTTGAAGCTGGATGCCTTGTCGAATAGAATGCTGGTGATAAAGTGATCCTAACATTATGTAGTGATGTGCAACGCTTTGTTATGACCAAGCCCATCTAGTTGTAATTCGTCTTCGTGGAAGGTGATCTTATGGCTTTCCAGTACCTGTCCCACCATGAATTCTGTTTCTCCTCCTGTTATTTTGCAGGGAACATAAGCTTCACTTAGTATTTTCATTATGGCATTTATATGTGCCTCGGAGCTTTGTAGAAGAGCCAGTATAGAAATCTGTGCTGGCGTTTTGTTTAGTTGCTTGACGACTGAGTACTCTTTGGCCTGTACCTTTCTCCAAATGTCATCGGGACCAGTTTCAATAGCCCGCCCGGAGGCTTGCTTGCTGGACCTCAGCTAAATGTTCCGGGGTGTATACCCTCCCTGTCCTAGTCTTACCTTGTGCGGCGATTGCTTCTCCAGTATATGCCTTTCTTTTCCTTCTAGCCGCAGCGGTGTAATCCAAAGGTATAGCATTTGTCTTGAACGGGGTAACATCTGTCATGGAGACTAGGATTGGCACCCTGGGAGGTTACATAGTAACTTCAAACGGTGCACGCACCTTTGGAACTGTGAACTCAACCTCGATCGGTTTTGGCATCTTTGTAGAAGGTACTTCAAACTCGCGTGGTGCAGACACATTTACCACATTTCCCTAAAAGGTTTGAATATGATAATTAATGGGATGGAGAGTAACTTCCAGTTTCTTAGGCTCGTCTCCTTCAACTATCAAACCGATTGACCCCCCTGGGGTCCCAGTTATCTTCAATCTCGATCATATGGATGACCCCACATTTTTGGTCAGGCATATGGTTGTTGCAAACAATTGGAGTGGGCTCCTTTGCTATAATGATCTTGTTGTCAATCAGATTCGGAATCTTGTCTTTCAACGAGCGACACTCATCGATGGTATGGCATTTTATCCTGAAATGGTATGCGCAAGTCTTGTTTGGGTTGATCCATTGGGAACGATTTTCTAGAGTTACGGCTGGGAAAGGGGTAACGTAACCGGCTGCTTTGAGTTTTTCATATAATTGGTCAATTAGCTCAGCTATAGCGGTATATTGTCTGGGAGGTTTTCGGTCGAAGTTTGGTCTAGGTCGAAGGATGTTTTGGCGGGTAGGTGGAAATAGGTCGTGAGAAAGTTGGGAGTCAGATGCTTGGTTTACATGTGCTGGTTGGGAATATCTAGGTGAAGTGGGTTGATACCTAGGTGGTTGAGGTAATTTCTAAGTAGGTGGTGGAATTTTTTGGGTTATGGTGCTTGGTAGTTTAGGGTAGGTTCATATGTGAGTGGAGCCGAGGGATAGGTTTGGTACTTCATAGGGAAGTTGTTCCTTTGCACAACCATTATGTAATTTACATCCTTTTTCATCGACGATCCACCAGACTGTAAAGATGTGTTGGTAGCTTACAATGCATTGAGGTTAGTTACCATACCATTTTTTATGCCATCTTTGATCCTTTCTCCCATCTTGATGATGTCGGAGAAATTTTTGCCCTCTATTAGCATCAGCATCTCGTAGTGTTACCGATCCTGAGGATGGACGAAGAACCTATTCATTTGTTCTTCCTCCAAGGCCGGTCTAACCTTAGAAGCTTCTTACCTCAAACGAGTAGCATACTCATGAAAGGTCTCTGTGGGCTTCTTCTTGACATTATGGATATAGAACACATCTGGTGCATTTTCAGTGTTGAACCTAAACCGAACCATATAGTTAGACGCCATGTTCACATAAATAGTCCATTTCTTTGCATCCTGGCTAATATATAATGATAAAGAATGACCGTTCAAACTCCTAATGAACATCTTCATGTGGATCTTCTCGTCTCTTCCGACTCCTACCAATTTGTCACAATACATTCTCAAGTGGACTCTGGGATCACCTGTATCATTGAACATCTCTAACTTGGGTGGTTTGTACCCATCCGGTGGTGTTCTCTGGTTTAGGAATGAGCAATGGAGTGTTATGAGTTGATTGCATTGGAGGTTGTGGTATCTTTTGTGGAGTTGCGGGGTTCTTGTTTTTCACATCAGGAGCAGCAAGAGTGATTGACAGGCTTGCCAGGTTTCTAACATAGTAAAAATTCCTCTCGGAATCTTAGCAAATTTTCCTCCAGATAAGCACCAGTCTCCTTGGGGATTGCAGCATTCTGAGGATTTTCTTCAAGTTCCTCTAGCGCTTGTATCTCCCATTTTGCCTTTGTTCCTGTTTCTTGTAGGAATTGGAGGAGGAGGAGGTAGAGTATCCTTGGATCTCGTGGAGTATGTTGATGGTGCAAAAATGCACAAACTAACCTTTGGGGAGAAGAATAAAAAATAAAAGAAAAACAAAAGGTAAAAAGTTACTACGGGTTCTGATAAATAATATTGCGATAATTAAAAATATTGTGCAGGAATATAATTCGCTTCCTAATTTGGGGTGCCTCATTGTGCCCGAGCTAGCCCTAGCGACAAATTAAACTTGGAGAACTTATAATGTTAAATGCCTTATTTTATTAATAAAAATGAGACGAGTCTTAAAACATAGAATGATAAAAGAAGTCACTAATGGCCAGTGGCCTTATTACATTAAAAAAGTAGAAGAATTAAAATCCTAACTACTTGGTCCAAGAAGGACCTTCCCCAGATTCTATACTCTTGCCTCACTTGTACAGCTGCATCAACTCGCATATTCCTAAAAGAAGATAAGCTCTAGCCAGATGTCCGCCTGCATTTCCTTCAGTATTCTGGCAATCCTTAATTCTTTTCAAGAACTTCCATTCCAACTCTACCATACCTCGCTCCAGATATCCCAAACGGTTGTTGGCGTTGAAAATTATCATGCCCAAGAAACACATGAACACAAACACCTTTGTATGTACATGTCCCAAAGAATTGAGAGAGAATTCGTCCATGTAGGTGCGATAGGACTTGCAGTGGTCGTATCACTCGTACACGAAGTCAAATGGTATGTAGGAGTCCTTGAAGCAAGAGAGGTCAGGATTTTTCTAGAGTCCCATCGTCTTAAGTGTGCCTCTACTTTTGAGGTTCTCCGGCATAAGCAAACCTGGAGTCTCCCAAGGGATACCAGCTAGGCCCCCCTACATCTTCAAACAAATGGGTCATTTCAAAGTCTCCATAGCGGAACACTGGTTGATCACTATCCCAGAATAATGTGGCATCCTTAATGATCTTATTGTTAGTTTTTGGATTTCCAGAAGTCAGGGCGAATTCCCTAAGTACTTGCGGATGAGGGTTTCACCACTGCCATGAAGATCTTCCTACCAGCTTAGAAACCTTGGGTGGATGTTGGATACCATAACGAATCTGGGGACCTCGTGCCTCATTTTCTGCAAAACAAAGTGTTAGGCCCTTAACCCTACCAGACTCGACTATTTAAATCAATAATTAGCAAAAGTCTTTTAGTTTTCCAAATAAATGCACATAACGTGAAGGTGTCCGTTTGGGTTTCATGAAACTCGATGGACTTTGGTTTAGGTTATCTTAATGAGTCATTATGTAGACTACATAACTGACTTGACTAGGGTTGACCATGATGAATGAACAGTATAATAGAGTAAGGTCTCTATTTTTGAAGTGCTAGATAAGGTACCCTTGAGCAGAGACCTCAAGACAGAAAGGTGCGGAACCGTCGACTACACCGTTGAACGACTGGTTTTACCGCAAATATGCCTTTGCTACATTTAAGTGTTTTAATATTAGAAAGGTGCAACCACTCATTATAAGCGTTGCTATGGGATTTGTTTTGGCAAGAGTGGAATATGATGCCGAGGAATGCAGTCAAAATAATGAAAAAACTACATGTATTTTCACATTTAAAAGATAAATGATTACAATGATTGCTCGAAATTTTTAGAATATACGCTTAACGCTAGAGGGGGGGGGGTGAATAGCGTTATAATAAAAAACAATGTAAATTTGCGGAATTAAAATTGCAGGAATAATGTATGTGCAGTAATTGAAAGGGTAAGGAGAGAACACACCGAATTTTATCCTGGTTCACCACAACGTGTGGTTAGTCCAGTCCCCGAGAGACTCTCTCGAGTTTTACACTAACTTCGTTAAGCTTACGGGTGCTTAACAAACCGTTACACTTGCTCATAGATATACCTTCTACAAGACTTCAACCTGCTCGAGGATACCGCACCTCAAGACTTCAAACCAAGGAACTACTTTTCCTTCTTACAACAAGGGATTGGAGTATCCCTTCAAGTGTGTACAAACACTTAGCACTCAAGACAAGACTCTCTTTATAGAGTAGATATGAGTAAAAATAATACGCTCAAGAACACAACAACTTAGTCAAGAATTTGGCTCTCAAAAAGCTATGAAATGAATATAAAATGATTAATAAGAGAGTATGTAAGCTTTAGCAAGAATGTAATCAGTTGTTGTAATTAGAAGAGTGAATTTGAGTTGTATTTATAGTGCTCAAAACACCCAAGACCGTTGCTTATTTGCCAATCACAAATTGCTGATTTTGTGCTAGGATAATCGATTATCTGATTCTGCATAATCGATTATCTGCCAACGTTCAAAAATCAATCCAAGATTTTAAGCAGAATAATCGATTATCCAAATCGTATAATCGATTACCTGACAACGTTTAAAAATCAATCCCTGATTTTATGCTTAACATAATCGATTGTCTGATTGTACATAATCGATTATCTTTCAGTGTTTGAAAATACTTTGGCAACGGTCTTTAATATAATCGATTACCAGAAAAGCCATAATCGATTATTTTGCTACTTTGTAAAATCTGATGCTCACTGTCTCAACATAATCGATTATCTTGTAGCTTTGAAAAATCTAGTGAACACTGCCTTAACATAATCGATTATCATAAGGTACATAATCGATTATCTTGTAGCTTTGAAAAATCTGGTGAACACTGCCTTAGCATAATCGATTATCATAAGGTACATAATCGATTATCTTGCAGCTTTGTAAAATCTGGTGTACACTGCCGTAACATAATCGATTATCTTAAGGTACATAATCGATTATCTTACGGCTTTGTAAAATCTGGTGTACACTGTATTAACATAATCGATTATCATAAAGTACATAATTGATTTTGTTTGTCCAGAATTAAAGACATGTTTAAAATTCATTTTGGTTAAAATGAAATGTTTGAAAATCATTTTGCTTTAAATCAAAGATGCATGGTTTGACAAAAATGATTTTACGAGAGAAGCCAAGTCTTGAATCAATTGTCGGATCAAGATCACAATTATAGAACGACTCATGTATAACTTTGTTGCTTTACTTAATCTTGATCTTTGTTTCTCTTGTGCTTGGACTTCGGCATATGTCAATGTTCCGTTCACGTCGGTTTGTCATTTATCAAAACCTACAAATATGAACACACGTTTAGTATAGCGACTTGAGAACGTGTTTCAACAATTTCCCCCTTTTTGATAATGGCAAACCAATATCGGGATATATTAATTCATAATGACGATCCAAGACAAGTATATAGATATGCAACGAATTCCCCCTCAAGTTATGAATTCCCCCTCAAGTTATGCCAATATGTATTAGTGTGCAGAGCCCATATCTTCCCCCTTTTGACATTAGCAAAAAAAATGACTAACTCTTTATTGATTAAACAATATTGCAAATACATAAGAATAAAAGACAGAATATTATGCAAACTAGAAAAACAAAGAGACAAGACATTATTCATTACCATCATTGACTTCCGTCTGGACATCCGGTACATCTTCCCGAAGGGCAATTTGGGCATATGGATAATGGACGTGATCAAAATATCCATGGAGCTCGTGAGTCAATCGATTGACATTTATATCAATACGATTTATGGATGTGGACATGGAGGCAAGTTGCTCGGAAATAGATTGGAGAGATGCATCGGACGGGGCCGGATGACGACGTCATTGAGGTGGAGGAGGAGGCAGATGCTCACCGATATTGGGAAATGAAGATTCTTGAGTTTCCCAATGTTTTGTCGCCTTTTTGTGAGGACCGACGGAGGTGTCGATACCGAAGCAACAAGAATGGTCATAACGACAAAAGCATAGGGGAGTGGCTTATCTTCCCCAATTGCATCATATAAGTGAGTCATGACGAACTTGCACCAATTGATGCGAGCCCCGGTGATAATGGCATGCATGAGTTTTGAATCCTCATGAGAGATAGTTGTGTGATTGAATTTTCGCGGTTTTAGAACGCGGGTGATGAAATAAAAAATTAGATGATATTCCGGGAGCATGTTTGTAATAGTTGGACGACGATGGTCCGGAGTTGCAATAAATTCACCGATGCCAATTTGGGTGAAGAGAAGTTGTTCATCAAATAACGCGTCTTCTTCCCTAGTATAGAGAGAAATGTCTTCCCCATTGCGCGGGAGTTTAGTGAGGGCTTGAATATTTGCCTCAGATAGAGAAATTGAAATTCCATTGACGTTCGAGACAATTTCACCATCTTCGTCCTTCTCGAGAGTTGAATAGAAGGCTCGAATTAGAGGAGGGTGAATATAAGGAGTGTGAAGATATAGGAATTCAAGGAGTTGGCTTTGCATAAGCATATTTGCTGTGGATGGAGGGGCGCTATGGTTAAGGAAACGATCCGTGGAAAATCGAGGGGGAAGGATTTCTCGATTTTCAAATTTTTCAATGAAGCGCATAAGTTCGGCTTCACTATTGAATCGCAAATAAGAACAATCTTTATAACAATGAACTAGTGGACAAGTGACGGAAGAGGAGGCAACATTTTTGCCGGAACGAGCTCGTTTGGATGTTTTTCCCGTCATTTTGAATAAATAGTAATAGCCTTTGAAGAGTTTTGAGAGATTGTTGAGAATTTGGAAGCTAAGATTGATGCTTGAGTGGAGACATTGAAGATATAATGCACCTATTTATAATGGGAAGAATGAAATTGCATTAAAGTTAAGAAATCTGCAAAAATTGAAGGAGCAAACGGTCAGAAACGGTAACTATTTTGACATACTGACTGAGAATAATCGATTATGGAACTATGGTAATCGATTATTCTGACACAGTGTGCCCAGTGATTTTCTAACTCGGTGAATAATCGATTGTGCTTTTGAGATAATCGATTATTTCAGGAAATGTAGTAACGGACATCCGAGACAGTAATAGGAAAATCGATTACACTGTTTTAAATAATCGATTATTGTCACACAGTGACTTAACACCTGAAAATAAATGTCAACATAATCGATTAGGGATATGTGATAATCGATTTTTATATTTAACAGCTAAAATCCTGCAAAGCCAAAACTGTTAGATAATCGATTGTAGTGTTGTACAATTGATTATGTCAATTTTCCAGTATGATAAACATAAAACGTAAATGGGGAATAATCGATTATTGACTTTAGAGAAATCGATTATTCTGCACCGGTGTCTGATAATTCCCCCTGTCTTTGGAGCGATACCTGCAAAAAAGAATTAGGCGCCTCCGACGCTCAAGTTAGTAATCGTTAAAACATAAAAATGCAACGCATGAATTAGATCAACGTGGAGTCAAGAATCCCGAGTTCACTACGAATTCGGAAGAAGGACTCTTTCTCTAAAGGCTTTGTAAAGATGTCGGCCAATTGATCTTTTGTTTCAACAAACTCAATTTCAACATCACCTTTCAGAACGTGATCTCTTATAAAGTGGTGCCTAATATCTATGTGTTTCCTTCTTGAGTGAAGAACAGGGTTCTTCGTCAAGCTAATGGCGCTAGTATTATCACATCGAAGAGGGATATGATCGATACTAAGGCCTTAGTCCGAGAGTTGTTGTTTCATCCAAAGGATTTGAGCACAACAACTCCCCGCGGCTACATATTCAGCCTCGGTTGTGGACACCGCAACACTTACCTGTTTCTTGCTACACCAAGAAATTAGAGAGCTACCGAGCAAATGGCAAGTGCAACTAGTGCTCTTGCGGTCCAATTTGCAACCCGCAAAATTGGAATCTGAATAGCCAACAAGTTTGCATGAAGAACCTTTGGGATACCTTAATCCCACATTTATAGTTCCAACAAGATACTTCATTATTCGTTTTACCGCAGTTAGGTGCGACTCCTTCGGACATGATTGATATCGAGCGCATAAACATACGCTAAACATGATGTCCGGTCTACTAGCAGTAAGATAGAGAAGGGATCCGATCATACCTCGATACTTCTTGGTGTCTACTTCCTTACCTTTCTCATCTTTGTCAAGATGGTCGGATGTACTCATTGGGGTGGCCATTGCTTTGGCGTTGCTCATTTCAAAGCGATTTAGCAACTCCTTGCAATATTTGGATTGGAAAATGAAAGTTCCCTCTTTCATTTGTTTTACTTGCAGCCCCAAGAAGAAGTTTAGCTCACCCATCATTGACATTTCGAATTCGCTAGTCATTAACTTAGAGAATTCCTCGCATAGAAAATCATTAGTAGCACCAAAAATAATATCATCGACATAAATTTGAACTAATAGAATGTCATTATTTTTATTTTTGTTAAAAAGTGTGGTGTCAACTTTCCCCCTTTCAAAATCATTGTCTAAGAGAAATTTACTTAGACGTTCATACCAGCTCGAGGAGCTTGTTTAAGACCATATAAAGCTTTCTTAAGCTTGAAGACATGGTCGGGAGATGTAAAATCTTCAAAGCCCGGTGGTTGTTCAACATACACTTCCTCTTGAATAAACCCATTGAGGAAGGCACTTTTGACATCCATTTGAATTAACTTGAAATTCATATATGATGAAAAAGCAAGTAATAATCGAATGGCTTCTAGGCGTGCAACGGGTGCATAGGTTTCTTCATAATCAATGCCTTCTTCTTGATTATACCCCTTAGAAACTAGCCTAGCTTTATTTCTAGTGATTATACCATTTTCATCTAATTTATTCCGAAAAACCCATTTCGTACCAATTATGGTGTGATTATCGGGTCTTGGCACCAATTCCCAAACATCATTACGTTTGAATTGGTTTAGCTCCTCTTGCATTGCCAAGGTCCAATGCTCATCCCCAATTGCTTCAGAAATGGTTTTAGGTTCTATTTTTGAAACAAAATCCATATGTCCTACAGTATCTTTAAGAAGGTTTCGTGTACTTACCCCTTTCTCGATGTTGCCAATTACCTTGTCAAGAGGGTGGTCTTTAGACGTCCTCCAAGCCTTAGGCATCATCAGTTCTCCTTCTTGTGGTGGTACTTCTTCCGAAGGTTGTTCCATGACTTCATCTTGAACTTCCTTTGGATCCTCCTTTTGTACCTCGTCTTGAAGATGGATTTTCTTTAAAGCATCGACGGATCCAATGCCGATAATCTTTCCTTTGTTATTTTCTCCAAAAATAACATTTCCTCCTTCCGTGGGTTTTAGTTGAAGGAATTTTGATGCATCCCCGGTCATATGTTTGGAGCATCCACTATCAAGGTACCAAAGTACACTTGATCCCTTCAAACACACCTACAAAACAAATTAATGAGATTTTGGTACCCAAGCCATTTTGGATCCTTGTGCGTTAGGTGCAACATATTGGTGTGATTGTCGTGCAGTGAAATGTCTATGTCTAGTGAAGCATGCGGGAGCAATATGTCCAATTTTATTGCAATAATGACAAATGACATTATGATTGTGCATTCTTCTAGGATGATAATAATTTAGAGGTCTAAATTTATTCACTCTATTTTTAGGAATATAGTTTTGATGCGGTTTTTGAAAATCTTGTCTAGGTGGTCTATACATGCCAATATTTCTTCTAGTATTTACTCTATTGTTAGGAATATAGTTTTGATGTGGTTTTCGAAAAACTTGTCTAGGTGGTCTATACATGCCACTATTTCTTCTAGCATTTGTTCTAGGATGAGTTGCAATTCTAGGATTAAAATTTCTAGGTTGACTGTTGACATTTATTTTATTTTGCCTAAGTTGAGTCTTAGGTGGTTTAGGAATGGACTCAACTTTTTCTTTTGGCTCGTGTTTAAAGCCTATACCGTGCTTAGTGGATTTCATATTTACAAGCACTTCATTGAGATTTTTGTGTGAAGAATTGAATTTGTGCAAAGTGCTTCTAAGACTTTCTACTTCTTCCTTTAGAGATTTGCAAGAAGTACAATCCTTATTTGAGATTTCGGGTTTATCGGCGCTTCTTTTGCCATAAAACTTGTTTTCCTCTTTTAATTTCTCACTTTCAAGAGTAAGTTTTTCAAAATCCTTTTCTTTTGAAGAAAATTGTTTTCCTAAATTTTTTATAGATTTAGAAGCGCTAATAAACTCTTTATACAACTCATCAAATGCATCTTGCATTTCTTCTAAAGTGAAGTAGTTCTTGGAAGAAGTACATACCTCATTTTGAGTTTCTTCGTGTGCCATAAGACACAAGTTTGCGGTCTTGTTTCCTTCTCCATCACTTGATTCGTCTTCGGAGTCGCCTCCCCAAGAGATGTATGCTCTTTGTTTCTTGACGGGTTTCTTCTCCTTTTAAGCATTTGGACAATTTGATTTTATGTGCCCGATTTCCCCGCATCCATAGCACTTTAATTGGTCTCCTTGTCGCTTACCTTTTCGTTCAAACTCCTTTCGCATGAACTTGTGAAATTTCCTAATAACGAGTCCGAACCCGTTATCTTTGTCGCTTGAATCCTAATCATTTTGAGGTTGAGCCGTGCTTGCCTTGAGGGCGATTCTTCGCTTCCTTTGATCATCCAAAGGAGGGATAAGAATAGTAGATTCATAGGTTTTGGGATTACCTCTAATCCCGTCGATTGTGACATTTGTGATGCCGATTGACTCTTGAATAGCGTCGGCTTTGGAGCGCCATTCCGGAGTGAGACTTCGAAGAATTTTACGGACAAGCTCCCAATCCGTGAAAGTCTTCTTGAGAGCATGAAGATCATTAACGATTTTTGAAAATTGTTCGAATATATCGTCTATCTTCTCGCTTTCCTTCATATGAAAAAGTTCATATTCGTGGGTTAGAAAATCTATTTTAGCTTCTCTTACCTGGTCCGTACCTTCGTAGGTGATCTCCAATTTATCCCACATTTGCTTAGCCGTGGTGCAACATGAAATTTTCCGATAGTCATCGGGATTTACAGCACAAAACAGCATGTTGATGGCCTTTGCATTATATTCCACCTTTCTGATATCGTCCATATCGTATTCGTCTTCCGACTTCGGGACGAGTTCATCTCCAACCTTTTAGTTGGAAGTTGTTCTCCATTCTTTATGATTTTCCATAATTGGAAATTGTTTGATTGAATAAAAATCCTCATCCTCTCCTTCCAGTAGGTATAATTTGTGTCATCAAAGAGTGGTGGCCTTGTGAAGCATTGTCCTTCACCTAGTCCTGCATTAATGTTACGAGTAGAAGCCATGGATTGTTTCTCTCAAATTGTTAAGTCTTTCAGAGAGTTAGGCTCTGATACCAATTGGTAGAATATACGCTTAACGCTAGAGGGGGGGGGTGAATAGCGTTATAATAAAAAACATTGTAAATTTGCGAAATTAAAATTGCAGGAATAATGTAAGTGCAGTAATTGAAAGGGTAAGGAGAGAACACACCGAATTTTATCCTGGTTCACCACAACGTGTGGTTGGTCCAGTCCCCGAGAGACTCTCTTGAGATTTACACTAACTTTGTTAAGCTTACGGGTGCTTAACAAACCGTTACACTTGCTCGTAGATATACGCTCTACAAGACTTCAACCTGCTCGAGGATATCGCACCTCAAGACTTCAAACCAAGGAACTACTTTTCCTTCTTACAACAAGGGATTGGTGTATCCCTTCAAGTGTGTACAAACACTTAGCACTCAAGACAAGACTCTCTTTATAGAGTAGATATGAGTAAAAATAATACGCTCAAGAACACAACAACTTAGTCAAGAATTTGGCTCTCAAAAAGCTATGAAATGAATATAAAATGATTAATAAGAGAGTATGTAGGCTTTAGCAAGAATGTAATCAGTTGTTTTACTTAGAAGAGTGAATTTGAGTTGTATTTATAGTGCTCAAAACACCCAAGACCGTTGCTTAATTGCCAATCACAAATTGCTGATTTTGTGCTAGGATAATCGATTATCTGATTCTGCATAATCGATTATCTGCCAAAGTTCAAAAATCAATCCAAGATTTTAAGCAGAATAATCGATTATCCAAATCGTATAATCGATTACCTGACAACGTTCAAAAATCAATCCCCGATTTTATGCCTAACATAATCGATTGTCTGATTGTACATAATCGATTATCTTTCAGTGTTTGAAAATACATTGGCAACGGTCTTTAACATAATCGATTACCAGAAAAGCCATAATCGATTATTTTGCTACTTTGTAAAATCTGATGCTCACTGTCTCAACATAATCGATTAGTCTAAGGCACATAATCGGTAATATTGTAGCTTTTAAAAATCTGGTGAACACTTCCTTAACATAATCGATTATCATAAGGTACATACGATTATCTTGTAGCTTTGAAAAATCTGGTGAACACTGCCTTAACATAATCAATTATCATAAGGTACATAATCGATTATCTTGCAGCTTTGTAAAATCTGGTGTACACTGCCATAACATAATTGATTATCTTAAGGTACATAATCGATTATCTTACGGCTTTGTAAAATCTGGTGTACACTGCATTAACTTAATCGATTATCATAAAGTACATAATCGATTTGTTTGTCCAGATTTGAAAGACATGTTTAAAATTCATTTTGGTTAAAATGAAATATTTGAAAATCATTTTGCTTTAAATTAAAGATGCATGGTTTGATAAAAATGATTTTACGAGAGAAGCCAAGTCTTGAATCAATTGTCAGATCAAGATCACAATTATAGAACGCCTCATGTATAACTTTGTTGCTTTACTTAATCTTGATCTTTGTTTCTCTTGTGCTTGGACTTTGGCATATGTCAATGTTCCGTTCACGTCGGTTTGTCATTTATCAAAACCTACAAATATGAACACACGTTTAGTTTAGCGACTTGAGAACGTGTTTCAACAGAAATTACAACAGTATTGAAAAAAAGCGATAAAGAAAGCAATTAATGGAAAGAAAAGACATAAAGAGTCAAGTTAGTAATTGTGATGAAATAACCAAGGACAAGAAATAAACGCGATTAAGTAAGCGATAAAGTTATAAAAGCAAGTCATGGTAAAAGCCATAAAGAATTCCCAGCAAAGTCGCCATGCTATCGACGCCCCCTTTTTCTCTCGAGGAAAAGAAATCGGGTTTATGACATTATAGGTGGAATTACTATTTTATCCCCTTTTAGGAGTATTTGGGCTATGGATATTGGAGAGTCTCCACCTAATGATTATAGTGCATTAGGACACATTTAGAGAAATGAAGATGGGTTTGAAAGAAAACCAGAGTTCGGGTAAGGACTTGAGATTATCTCTAGGGGAAGGTGTTAGGCATTCCTCAAGATCTACTAGTGTGGTTCCTGGCCTTGCTTGTTTGTGTCTTTAAGAAGAGTATGAGTAGACAGCAAAGTTTGCACATAAGAAATATAAGCAAGTTGACAATGTTCAAAGAAAAAATATAAGTAAAAGAGAGCTTAGTTTGAAGAAAACATTTAATTTTAAATAAAGGAAAGACCAAGAGAAAGGGGTCCTAGGTTTAACTATAATATGGATCATTCGGTGCAATAGCCAACAATCATTCTCACTCGAGATATTAGCACACTGTCATCATCTCTATATTCTACCATTACCACTCTCTCAAGGTACTTAAACGCGATTAGTTTCGTTTACTTATTGCATGCTAATACTCGTCCCGACCTATCAGTCCGGGCGTATTTTGACTCATAACCCTAATACGGGAAGAAACGGGATATAAGCATATATGGAGTTCAAATGGATAAAATACTACGGCATTGGTCAAAACAAATAACAAATAAGTGGGGGTACAAAGCAAATATTCAAAGGCTCATATAAACCCCATAGATCACACAACAATAAGTTTAGCATGACTTACACGTACTGATTTGGTCTTTAATTAAGAAAGTTATGAGGCGGACGAGTCAACTTAACTCATAAAGTTGAAATAAAAGTCTGCATCGAGCCCCTCGGGTCAGATCTGTTAGTTATTGAACTTTTAATACATAAGAGTTTAAGAGAAAGCGAGACTGCAGTAACTTTTTAAAGGGATTTGAAATCAACAAACTGTTTGAGTGGGAAATGCAGAAGTTATGAAAGAAATTTAGAGGCAGGAACATCTTATGAAAAGAGTGAATCAAGACTGTTTTTGGAAAAAGGAGAGCTTCATAGACTGGGTAAAACATTTAGCAGATCGTTTGAAATAGTCATTTAGAAAAGATACATATTTGAAACATTTCTAAAAGCATACTGGTTTACAGGGGTTTTATTGAAAACATTACACTGGGACTCTAAATACTAATGAATGGACTGTTGTTACTTAAAGAAAATAAGAAAGTTCAGACAGATTCCTATTGGCATGATATCTATATTAAATTCATCTGATTTGTTGCTACTTTTGGAACATTAAGGAACTGAGTAATTTATTAACCTACTGTTTGCCTAGCATTTTATGGATTTCCAATAGGCATGATTTCTATGTGCTTACAATGCATAGTCCTACAGAAATGATCTCTAAAAGATTTGCTATATCGAAATCCAATAGGCATGGTTTATAAATAATTTGCAATATTAAAGTCGTTCAGGCATGGTTTCTAAATGACATCCAATATTAAAATCTTATAGGCGTAGTATCTAGATGTTTTGCAGTATGGAAGATCCTATAAACATGATGACATGCGATAGTAAAATCCTACAGGCATAGTATCTAGATGATTAAAGCATAGAAGACCGAATAGAGATGATTTCTACCCGTTAACTTATGCAAGCAATATAAACCCATCCCACACCCTTTACTAATATTTTTCCCGAGTTTCTTTACATAGTTATCACAAAACTGGAAAGCAACAGGCTGAAATAAGTATATGAAAACTATGTCCAGACCAGAGGAGGCTCAATGCAACCTTAAACGTCCAACACATAGGTTTCTGAAGTCCGGATTCTAGATTCCAGGGCATTATCTTAGGGTGTCTCAAAGTTCCAAGGGCTTTCAGGAAGACCAAGCAATTCTTACACCCTAAAGACTGAATGTGGTAACAGAGTAGTGCAATGTGTGGAATTACCAGCGCTTAGGCATCCAATTTCAGAGGGAACTCTAGGGTCCCTAAGTATGGCTTAACATATGGGACAGAACTTAAATAACTAAGAATAAGTGAAAAGTGAGGGGACTAGAGGAAACCAAAGAAAAATGGTTGTCATACCCAGCCATGAGTAAGATTGTCGCACCCTTGACCCTCTAGCTTGTTCTAAATAGATAAAGAGCAGATATTCAAAGTCAGCATGGGTCTGGGTGGTGATTAGGACACCAGCAGACTCTAATCAGGGCTCAACACAAAAAGGGGGTCAAGGGAATGGGACTGATTTGAGTAAAGGTTCAATAGAACCTGGTCCCAGGTCAGGGATAAAAATAGGGTGCTACCCCCAGCCTAGAATGAATACTCGTACATATAAAGGGGGTTAAAGATAATGGGATCACATGAAAGCATTCGTAAAAACGTAATAGACGCAAAAGCATGAAGAAAGAACGTAATAGACTAATGCATAGTCACATAATTCAATCAAGCTAAACATGTAGTGAGAAGTTATGTATAGAGAGAAGTAAACACACAGTTTTGGAGAATAATATTTAAATTATATTTATATACCAGTTGCAAGTTTCAAATAGCATAATAAATTAATCAGGAAATCAGCTAGAGAATTCACTCAAGAGTCATCAAATACTTGACAAAACAAGCATGATTCTATAGTCTAGCCTTGGCTTTTAGCTGGCTAGACTCAAACAGTAATACTGGTAGCAGAGAAAAGATGAGAGTTAAGAGTGTGTGTGCGTTTTTTGAACTCAATTGTTTGTGTGTTTAAATAAAGGGAGTGGGGTATTTGTAGTTTGAAAACAAGCAAGCAAATAAGGCAGAAAATAGTTCAGCATCAATCAGGAGAAGGGAACCCCTTTAATTAAGGAGTTCGAACTTATAATAGTTAAGGCAGAGTTTTATTTAAGGAAAGAAAATAAGGAATAAATTGTGTAATAAAGGGTAAATACATAAGGGAAGTTTTAAAATACTCGGTTTAGGCAAATAAGGCAAGAGTAAAATCAATTAACACATAGTAAATCAAGGAGTTGGGGATTCGAACTCAGTAATGAATTAAGTCAGAAACAGGTCCAAATCATACAAGGAAAGGATCAATTAGGCCTACATAATAGTAGTCTAAAATACATCTCTAAAATTAGGGTTATTTTGAGAGTAACAGGTTTGAAAATAAAAGATGCATAAACTTAAACATGCAGGACTAAGATTAAACAAACGATGTAGTCATGTGATCAAAATAGAAGAACATAGATATGCGATAAATCAAAAGGTCTTGCAAAGCTTAGCAGAATTATAAATAAGAGACGAGTTTAGAGAACTAGGGTTTTTGAAATCAAGCAGGAAGCAAAATAATCGCACTCAAGTAGTTTGAAAAAACCCCCAAAATCCAGGGTTTCTTCCACAAGTCAAGGGTAGAGACGGAAGCATATAAAACCAGGCAAAAAATATACTTAGGAAGCCCAATGAACACTAACATTCATAGAAGGCTAAACAAAGAAAAATATGGTAAATAAATTACTCGGAAACCCTAGGAAGAAATTAATAAAGAAAAATATATAGAGCTCATAAAAACACTTAGGATTTAAAGCAAATCCAAATAATGCAAGAAAGTAGAGTAGAACAAGTGGAAATCACAAAAAACCTATGTTTTTAGAAGATGAATAGTTTTGAAAGCAAAAATCAGAAAAGATGTGGAAAATACTTTAAAATCTTAGAAAATAGCACGGATCTGAAGTAGATCTTAGAGAAAACAACAAAACATCGAAGGCTTAGGATTTCAGAGAAAGCACTAGGAAAATGAGAAAGGCCTGGAAAAGACAGGTCCTGAGTCGGAGATGGACACACAGGGCTAGGACTTACCGTAGATGAGCCGGAAAGGGCCATAGAACTTGAATCAGAGAGATTCTGTGCCAAGGTCTTGAAGATCAAAACTTGGAACTTCGAGCAAAAGGAGTATAATGGCACGTGGGGGTGGGAATAGGCCACCAAGGGCCTCAGATGTCATGGTTTCCGGTAAGATAAGGTCGGAGACCGGTGAAAACGGGCTAGGGTTTCGGAGAGGCTTGAGAGGATTTGAGAGACAAAAGGGATTATATGGTGGCTTTTTCGTTAGGATGATTAGGGTAAGGGAGGGTCGTTGGTTTAATTAAGGAATGATAGACGGGGCCGTTGAATAAAACAATCAACGACCCTCATTTGATATAGGATCCGGGCGGGTTAGACATAGGGTCAAGGATCGGGTAATTGGGTCGTATAATTCGGTTCACTTTGGGTTGGGATTTTGGTTTAATTTGGGCTATAATTGAAAGTATAGAGGCTACTATTTAATTAGCCAATTTTCTCAATTTTGAATTTATAAAAATAGTAAATGATGTTCCAAAAATTTAATAAGAAATATGTAAGTATTAATTTGAAAATATTGGGAATAATTTTGTTATTGAAAATTCTATTAAATCGAGAAATAGGATAAAATTGTAATTTCATGCAATTTTAGTTTTAAAATACCAAATTCACTTGTAAAATTATGTAAAAATCATGTAAATTAATTTTTTGTATAAATGTGAGAATAAAATAAATTACTTACCAAAATGACATGTTTTGAGAATAATTATTGGATTTTATAGTGTAAAATAGGTTATAAATTGGTTTTAAAAATCATTAAAAAATTGGGAAAAATACAAAAACCTTTGGGGATTCTTGTATATGCATATAAGTTCTATTTGGAAAGTATTTTGAGTATAAAAATACATTGGAAAAAATTGAGTATCAACGCACACCCCCACGAATAAGAGCTAGCATTGTTCCGAATGGTAACTATCAAATAAAACATCAAAAATACTTAGAAAAGGATATAGAGCGGCCCCTCAAGCCTAATCAGCCGCCCTGTGATGGTTAGTGGCTCCCATGTTCTCTGTACTGGCAGGGACCTCAGACTGGTCCACAGCCTGCTGTTGCTGTGCTACTGGGACAAATGCCTGCTCCTGGTCTGGCTCATCAACTGAAGGGGCACTAGAGGGACCCTCATACTCTGGAGCTACTACTATCACAACTCCCTCGGTACTAGGGAGTTCCCTATTCTTCCTCGGCCTATGCTCCTCCTCCTATAGCTGACCAACTGGTGGCTTTATGGCCAGATCCCCAAATAGCAAATCAAGTGGCACCTGATTTGCCAACAGCTTGTCTACATGCACCTTCAATGCCGCCACCGACTAATTCGAGGCTTTTGTCTTCCTTAGTTCCTATAATCTTTAGCCAAGTCCTTTAGTGCTTTGCTGTAGTCCCTGACTGCTTTGGCCATGTTTTCCTGCTTTGCCATTATCTCTTCCTGGTTGGCCATGATTTTCTTCAGTGTATCCTCAATGGAAGCAGGGATCTGAACAATAATTGCGGCTCCCTGAGCTTGTACAAGTGCGGTCAATGTTGACAACTTGGATGTCGCAACCGACAGACAGTTGTTCAAACTGGCTAATTAGTGAGTGAGCTGGTTGGTAGTGAACCTATGAGTCTTTGATATCGGGATCACCGGATCAGCAGTAACAGAAGGGGATGCTGTGGAAGGACATGGGGGCAATGTACCAATGGTGGGATCAGCGGGACGCTCAGTGATAACTGGCTCTTCAGCCTGGCCAGCTGCGGAAAAAGTGGATGCCTGACCCTTTTTGGTTTTCTTTAGGTTATCCAGACCAATCTGATCATACCACAAATACAAGGCTACCGGAGGCACCATCATATCATATTGCTTCTTTTTCATATCCAATTCCTTTAAGTACAAGGAGAGTGTGTTCGGGAATTGGTAGTTGGTTTTGGTCTCTTACCCAAGTTGAGAGATCACTCTCAACATTATATTGCCGACATTTAGAGGAAAGACGCCCATGATGGATGCTACCAATACAGCTCGGGGAAGGGGGACTGAGTTATCATGCGTGGAAGGGTCAAGTCGACGGCATACAAATGTTAACCAACCCTTAGCTTCAAAGTTCAATGTTCTCCTGAAGATCTTTGCCTGCTCTTTCAACCAGAAGGGACTGTACCCAGTGATGCTAAGTGCTCAGCCAATCACGGAGGAACATCCTCTTTTATTTCTAACTTCTCCATGTACTGAGATTCATCTTCGTCCTCGAACCCCAAGAAGTCATTCAACGACTTCCCATCAAATAGAACAGTCTTATCCCTCAGTTTTGTCGCTTTGGAGTCCTGAACTATGTGGTGAACATTACTGTAAAATTCCTTCACCGTGTGCTCATTGGCCAACCCAACACGTTCTTTCAAGAAGCTCTAACCCTCTCTCGTGCAGAATTATGCTTGCACGTGAGGGTTGTGAGGAACTAGATCGGCATCTATGAACTGCCTCTCTGGGATAACCTTCTTTTTGGGCCACCAATCCCTGAATCTATGGAAGTCTACCTCACTGATGAACCTGTCTGCCCATGCCTCAAGCTTTCCGGTCCGCTCTATGCCTCCTACCTGTGGTTCACCTCCCTCAGCATACTCTCCACTCGCCCTTGATAATGAAGTTGTGGTAGAAGTGGAGTATTGCTCTTCATTTTCTTTTTCAGCTCCGGACTCATCAGAGGAGTCTGAGACTACATTCACATGCTTCTTGGAGGGCCACAGTCTCATGCTCACGAGAAGAAGACTCAGGAAGTGGAATCTATACGAACATGTGGGTGGGGGCAGACTTCGAAGTCACAATTTGGGAGGGTGCATACTCACTCCCTATTGAATGAGAGGCAGCCCTGACGGCCTCCTAATTACCTTTCTATTTTTCTATATGGTCTCCTTGTCCTTGGGAGTGAGTTTTACAACTCTTCTTAATGGCTTCCCTCTGGAAAAACCACCTGTCCTAGTTTGTTTATCTTTTTCCCCACGTTATTTTTTTCCTCCACGTACCATTGTTTGCCAGAGATACATGTCTAACGTTGTTAGTAGAAGCACAAAAGGAGAAGTAGACAGTTTAAATTCATTGCAGATTTGCAGATACAGTTATTCAGACAGATGGACGCGGACCGCACAAGAATGCTCGCGGTCCACATAGGCAAATTACTCCAACTTGCAACTCTCTGAAAGAACCTACACAGTCCGCACAGAAAAGTAATGTGGTATGCACAAGTCAAACACCCAAATGTCAACCTCTGTGAACTCTAGCCACGCGGTCCTCACTGAATTGGACAGCGTCCGCGTGGGCTCATCCGGATCGCACACAAGTCGCATGCGGACCGCACAAAGACGTTGATCAAACACCAATCAAATAAATGCGTACCACACACAAATGTTGTGCGACCACGCATGGCTAAATTAACCGAGAGGGGATTTGTTCTTTTTAGTCCAATAATTGCTCACATTTTGGGTCCTATGTGTCCCGACTAAATTAATTAACAAAACTTCATGCACATAGTTCAACAAAAGTTCACAAAAATCGATACTAAAAGTGAAACTAACAGGAAGTCGACGAAATTAAGATCTTGTACTAGTACAAAGCAATTAAAACAAACAAAAATTAGAAAACGAATTGAAATGAATAAGAGTTGTTACCAGGGATTAATGAGAATCAACTAAATGAGAAACTTTTTTAAGGCCCACATCGCTTTATGCTCTAATTCCACCGGAAGATAACATGCCTTCCCAAACTCAAATCGATATGACGACATAGTAATCGGAGTCTTAAAAGTTGTTCGATAAGCCCAAAGAGCATCATCCAATTTCTTTTACTAGTCGGTCCTATTTGCATTGATAGTCTTGGACAGAATACTCTTGATTTCCCAATTTGAAACCTCAACCTGAGCACTCGCTTGAGGATGATAAAGAGTGGTCACTTTGTGGTTTACCCCATATATTTCAACTAATGAATTGAAAGCTTAGTTGCAAAAATGAGATCCACCATCACTAATGATAGCACGAGGAGTGCCAAACCTAGTGAAGATGCTCTTCTTCAAGAAATCCACCACACTACGAGCTTCGTTATTGGGCAAAGCGACGGACTTAACCCATTTCAACACATAGTAAACCGCTACAAAAATATAGGTGTTGCCACAAGAACTCACGAATGGCCCCATAATGTCTATCCCCCAAACATAAAAAATGTCCACTTCTATAATCGTGTTAACGGATATCTCATCTTTCTTCGAAATCCCTCGGGCATAATGACACTCATCAAATCTTTTCACAAAGTCACTGGTATCCATGAACAATGAAGGCTAATAGAACCCATAACTCAACACTTTAGTCGTCTTCCTTGCTCTACCGTGATGGCCACCATAGGGCGAAGAGTGGCAAGCTTCCACAGTACTCAATTGCTCTTCTTCGGGAACACACTGGCAAATTACTCCATCGTAGCAAATTTTGAAAAGATATGGATCATCCCAATAGTAGTCAAAACAATCCCGCTTGAGCTTCTTCCTTTGGTTAGAAGAGAGACCATACGGGATCATACCGGTAACAAGATAATTGGCAATGTCGGTAAACCATGGCCTATCTAGCATTGAAACCAAGAGGAGTTGTTCATCTAGAAAAGCATCATTTATCTCAAGGTTTCCCAAAGGCCTCCCTTCCTCTTCCAATCGAGACAAGTGGTCTGCCACTTGATATTCACTACCCTTTCTATCAGCAATCTCCAAATAAAATTCGTGAAGAAGAGGCAACCATCTTATTAACCTTGCTTTTGAATCTTTCTTTCATCAAGTACCTAAGGGCGACGTGATCGGTATGAATAATCACTTTGGCCCCCATAAGGTACGTGTGAAACTTCTCCATGGCAAAAACAATGACAAGCAATTCCTTCTTGGTGACCGTGTAATTCCTTTAAGCTTCGTTCATTGTCTAGCTAGCTTAGTATACCGGATGGAACATTTTGTTGATTACTTGGCCCAAAACTGCCCCCACCGCAACATCACAAGCGTCGCACATGAGCTCAAAAGGCAAGCTACAATTTGGTGCGGTAATGATTGGGGTAGTCATCAACTTTTGCTTTAGAATCTCAAAAGCCTCCTTAAATCTCTCATCAAACACATATTTGGAATCTTTCTCAAGATATTTACACAGCGGTTTAAATACCTTAGAAAAGTCTTTGATGAATCTTCAGTAGAAACCTACGTGTCCAAGAAAACTCCTCACCGTTTGACAGAAGTAGGGGGATGAAGCCTTAAGATCACCTCGATTTTTGCCTTATCAACCTCAATCCCTCTCTTTGAATTTTGTGACCCAACACAATTCATTCTTCCACAAAAAAATGGCATTTCTCCCAATTGTGAACCAAGTTTATGTCTGCCGCATTGGACTAACACACGATCCAAGTTTTGTAGGAATTCACCAAATGAGTCCCCAACCACACTAAAATCATCCATGAAGATCTCCAATATGTCCTCTACCATGTCGGTGAAGATTGCCATCATACATTGTTGGAAGGTCGCGGATGCATTACATAATCCAAATGGCATTCGAGAGACGGTGAATTTTCCATGAGGACATGTGAAAGTTGTGTTTTCTTGGTCTTCTGGGGCAATGAAAATTGGGTTATTGCCTGAATACCCATCCAGAAAACAATAGAAATCCCGGCCCGCAAGACGATCAAGTATTTCGTCCAAGAACGACAATGGGAAATGATCCTTTCTAGTAACCTTGTTCAACTTACGGTACTACATGCATACCCACTAACCACTCATATTATGAGTCGGAATAATTTCATTGCTATCATTGGTAACCACCGTCATTCCTCCCTTCTTTGGCACACATTGTACCGGAGAAGTCCACGAACTGGCGGAAATTGGATACACCAGACCGGCGTCAAGCCACTTGATGACTTCCTTTTTGACCACCTCTTGCATGGCCTCATTGAGTCTCCTTATATGTTCAAGAGACGACCTAGCATCTTCCTGCAATATTATCTTGTGCATGCAAAATGCGGGGCTAATACTCTGAATATCCGCCAAGGTCAATCCAATCGCTTGCTAGCACTTTTGAAGAACCGCCAAAGTGGCGTCCACCAGTTGTTAATCATAAAAGAAGAAAGAATAACCAAGAAAGTAAAATTAGGACACAATAAATCCATACGTGAGGTGAGGAGGAAGTGGTTTCAACTCCAACATTTGTGGCTTATCAATATATGGCTTGGTGGGTGCAGTTTTGGTATTTTGAAGATCAAGAGATAACTTCCTCAACATATAAGAATACGAGCCCATGCCATGTAATGCGTTCACACACTCCACCCTTCCGACATCATCATCAATATCAATGTTCAATAGCACGCCCTCATGTGGGTCCTCAACATTTGCCATTGCGCTTGTGTCTTAAACTATCACCGCCGTGACAATGTCAACAAACGAGCACATCTTGGTTCTATTTAGTTGCCTCATTGATTTGCACACGTGGATTTACCACCTTTTCATCTCCCACATGGAAGGTCAATTATACCTTTTCTTCATCAACCAAGGCCTTCCCTGTAGCTAGGAATGGCCTTCCAAGAATAATAGGCACCTCGAAATCCACTACGCAATCAAAGATCACGAAATCTGGCGACAATATGAACATATCAACACGAACAAGTACATCATCAATAATTCCCAAAGGCCGCTTCATTGACCGGTCCACCATTTGAAGCCTCATAGAATTTGGACGAGGTTGTCCGATACACAAAGTCTTGAAAACCAATTTGGCATGAGATTGATACTTGCCCCCAAATCACATAGTGCTTTTGCGAAATTGACACTTCCAATTGTACATGGTATTGTGAATGCTACGGGATCCTCTAGCTTTAGAGGCATGAAGTGTACATTGGAACTTACTTGGTGTGTCATCTTTAATGTCTCATACTCCATCGATCTCTTTTTAGTAACCAAGTCTTTCATCAATTTCTCATATCCCGGCATTTGTTCAACTGCCTCGACCAAGGGGACATTTATAGTCAAACTCTTTATCATCTCAATGAATTTTTTAAACTGGTTGTCACCTTTCTGCTTGGCCAACCTTGGAGGATATGGCGGAGGAGTTCTAGGTAAGGGAACCTTGGCTTTAGGCACCATCGTTTCGGGTATATCAATGACGTGTTCTCTAGACGGGTTTATGGCCTCTTGAATCTCCTCCTCACCCTCATCAATTTCAATTCTCACATCATCACTTGCATTTTGTTCAATAATATCCTCAACTACCAACGGGATCTCATCTTTTAGCATTTATTCTTCATCAATCACAACTCGATTATCACTTGAGGCTTGCAAATCACCGCCTCTTCCACTTCTTGTGGTTAACACCATCACATGATTATTATGTCCACCCTTGGGGTTTACTACCTTATCACTTGGTAGAGCACCATTTTGGCAAGTGCTGAGAGATTGTGACATTTGCCCGAGTTGTACTTCCAAGTTACAGATTGAAGTGTTATGGGAGCCCAATTGAGCATTGGAGTCATGATTTTTCTTCATCATTTTCTCAAACATGTTCTCTATTCGACTGATGTCATTGCCCGATGAACTCAACCTCTATGATTGAAACGGAGGCAAGTTGTTGGGTTGTTGATACATTGGAGGCCATTAAAAGCCTTGCCCCCTATTACCATTACCACAATTATTATTCCACCCACCTGTACCACCATTGTTGTTCTTCCAATTGTTGTTCCCGTTCAGATTACCTTGATTTCCTGAGTTATTGCTCCCCCAATTGCCTCCTTGATTGTTATTGTAATTCCAATTTCCACTGTGTTGATTACCCCAATAACCTTGTAGTCTCCATTGTTGATTCCCTTGATTACCTCTATTCCCTTGGTAGTTGTTGACATATTGAACTTCCTCACTTTTGCCATCGAAACCTTCATTCGACTATCCACCACCATCATCATAGTTGTCAAAATTTTCTTGAGGTTGTTGTTGCCCTCTTTGCCTTCTTTTCATCATATTCACTCCCTCAATGGCATTGACTTGGTGCGGATTTTAAACTTGTTGAAGTTGTGCCTTAGCCAATTGGTTCATTGTTGTTGTGAGTTCAGCAATGACTTGGCTGTGATCATGCAACTCCATATGCAAGTGTATAACATTTGGATCACCTTGAGGAACATTAGCCCGGCTTTGCCATGCCGAAGAAGTATGGGCCATTTCATCAAGAAAATCACTAGATTCGTTGCATGGAAGCTTCATAATACTACCACCAGCCAACTTATTGACAATGCACTTGTTTGTTGTTTTTATACCCCAAAAGAACGTCTGTTGGATCATAACATTATTTATATCATTGTTGGGGCACTCCTTTACAATCGTCCAAAACCTCTCCCATGTCTCATATAAAGGCTCCGTCAGCTCTTGCTTGAAAGCTAGGATCTCATCTGTAAGAGTTTTCATATGACTAGGCGAGAAGAATTTTGCAATGAACTTATCCGCCAACTCATCCCACGTAGTGATGGAATTATTCGGCAGTCTCTCCAACCAATCCAATGCGTTCCCCCGTAGTGAGAAGGGGAAAAGCCTTAAACTCAGCGCATTTCCCAGAACATTTGTCTGCTTGGTCCCCAACAAATATACACAAACCCTTTCAAATTCTTGTACGCGTTTTGGTTTGAGGCGCCTATGAAGTACCCCCGTTGTTCGAGCAAAGTGAGCATGCCATTGGTGATTTGGAAGTTCCCCGCCCGGTTTCGGGGAGGAACTTTGCACTTGCGTACCCTTGATTGAGTAGAATTCTTGGTGCTTCTCTTGGTGGAGGTGGAGGAGGGTCTCGTATGTTGTCATTAGCATTAATATTAGCTTTTGCACAACGTCTTTGTGCTTTGAGTAAAATCTCCTCTTGTTCTACGTCTTCCACCTCCTCCACTTCCACATTAATAGAATCTTGTGCATTTAAAGCCATTGGAACCTGAGTGAATTAACACAAACAAAGTAAGTAAAAAGAAGGAAAACAAGAAGCAAAACAAAAAACTATCCAACAATTAGTCAAACATCGTAAAGCTCCTTGGCAACGGCACCAAAATGTAATCGGTGCGGACTCAATCCTAAGAAAGAGCGGGTGCAAATACTTTTACTCAATAGTGGTATCTGGATAAATTTTCCATAGAGAGCTTTGATTTGGAGTTGAGTATTTTCTAAGCCTAGAAGTTTGTTTTGGCTCCTAATTGATCTTCTGACATTTTTGGTTTTTTTTTGAGTAGTAACTACAATTATCAACTACAATTGTAAAACTAAGTTATGCTAAAATTATGATTCTAAGTTAAATACAAAATTGAGAAAGGTACTAGGGTCGTGTCATGTACCTAGGTGGTCAGGTATCGGGTAGGGATTCCTAATGCAGAAACGATGAATAGGGGACTTATGTTATAACTGTTGCACTTTTGCACCCACTCACACACCTCTCGGTAGAGAGAGTGATTCTACCTTATGAACTCTCCCGGGACCAACTGGGTACTAATTTGCCCAAGTAACTAATGGTTCAAGTTGGGTAGTTACTCTCTCGAGGTTTAACCCGTTAACTAGGACTACCATTCTCATGGGTCCATCCCAATTCCTAGTTGGAACTAATCTTGGGGTCATAGACTCTCTTTCTGAAGAAGAGTCAAGACCGACTAAGCTAGACTTAGTGATTGCAACCACAAAATAATAGGAAAGCATATGATTAATCCAAATAACAAATGCCCAACATCATTCATGCACTAAAAAATCACACCCATTAATTAACCACACTAGGGTTGCACTACAACCCTAGCTAATGGGTTTATGTAAGGCCCTGTGAAAATGAGTGCTCAGGTGTTAGCATCTCATAGAGTCGACTCTACCCATGGGGATCAGATCCTTTTTACTGCTTTGAACTTAAAAATGTTAAATAAATGTTTTTTCAGAAAATTATCGAAATGCGGTCAAGAATGCGGTCGCAGATCAGCTATGCGAACCGCATTCCTACCGTTGAGTGAATCAGAGAGAGACAAATTTTTGATGTTGAAAATGTGGTCAAATCTGCGATCGCATAATCAATATGGAGACCGCCGAGTGATCGCGTATTGTCCCTTAGGAAATTCAAAGGTCAGTTCTGCGGTGCATTCTGCGACTGCAGAACTAAAATGCAGACCGCATAATAACCGCATTCTCGACCCGAGAGGTTTGAAATTTGGGCCAATTCTGCGGTCCATACTGCATACCACATGTCTGTTCTATGATCGTAGATTGCATAGTAGGTCGAACTTGCCTGGTATTTTTCTAATATTTTAGACCCGACCCACCTTTTATTAAAATACCTTCTCCATAAATTTTAACACATTTCTAATCAAAATAAGAGAGAGGGATAGAGGGTTCTTGAGAGAGAAAGAAAATCCTTCATCATCTAAGTCTTTCAAAATCATTGGAGCTTGAAAAATTCTTGGTGCATAGTCTTCTCTATTGATCTGTCAGGTAAAATTCCTAACACATTTCCCCCAAATTTCGAAATTAAGCTTGGGAAGGGAACCCCATGCACTTGCTTTGAATTTTCTTCATAAAATCTTCATGCATGGCTTCAAAACTCAAAAATCTTGCAAAAAGGGAATTGGGTAGTAACTATGAGTTTAAATTTCAAAAACCTAAGTGTTGTTCCACTTCTTGATTGCTTGGCAAATCAGACTAAAGGTTTAAAGGGGAAAACTCAACTCCAGGTATGTATGGCTAACTGTGATCTTTGTGAAATCGCCCTGTGCTAGTTGTGAAACTGTTGATAGTTGATATTCATGTGAGAATCATTGTGAAGCTTTAGTGTTGCGTAATTGTGTGGTAACACTTTGTGGTGAAAGTTGTGGAACTTGTAATTGGAACAACGGAAATGGAAATAATGTGTAACAATGGAAATGGAAATAACTTGGAACTATGGAAATAATGTGGAACAATGGAAATGGAAATGATGTGGAACAGTGGAAATGGAAATATTGTTGAACAACGTGTGTGATTAGTTGTGAACAATGGTTGTGGTAATCAAAATTGTGTACAAATTAATGAACATGAAGAAATTGTGTGGCTGGTTATGGAAGTTAATTATTGTTGCTAGTTGTAGAATTGCATTACCCTTGTTGTGGATCTATGTTAACAATGTGTCATAGTTGATTTCTTATATTTGTTGTTGTGCTATTTGTTGTTGTGAATTGAAAACTTCTGGTTGCGCGCCGCAACACGGTGACATAAGGTGTGGGTTGGGGTGATCAGGGTGGCGAGGTAATAAGGGTGGACGAATAATAAGGGTGGAAAATGTGATCCAATATCACTATTGATATGAATATGAATCATGAAATGATAAATGTGAAAATGTGAAAGGAGACAGCAGGAGAGTTTGTAACCTGTGGGGAACTGATTACCCTTTTTGTATAACTACATGATCAATTGTTGTGAGATGTTTGTTGTTGCTCCATGGTTCTAATTGTACTATTGTTTTTCAGTTCTATACTTGTATATGCATTTGGGCTTGAGTTTACGTGGGACAGAGTTTGTTCATACATGCCAGTACAATTCAAATGTACTGGCGTCCCTTTTGTCGGGGGCGCTACATTCGTGTTATGATTGTAGGTTGATCTGTGGCAGGCGCTCCTGTCCACCATTCGTAGCATCCCCTCCTCTATATCGGTGGTATTCGTGTTGGTGAGCCCCTTTCCTTCAGGGGCCTTCTGTGGCTCATGCCACCTATATTGTTGTATTTTGGAGTCTTGTGCCCTTTTGTAAAGACATAGCCGGGGCCTTGTCGCTGGCAAGTGTTGTACTACCTTTCTCTTAGATGCTCCGAAGATAGTGGTATGTGGGTTAGAACGTATGTACAGAGGTGTATGTTTTGGGTGCTGTAAACTTATATACCATGTTTTCTGTTAATCGTAATGTATTCTTAGATAAAGATGTTCACTGTTAATCATAATGTGTTTTTATAAAAGAGAAATCATATGTTCTTTCGATTGCAAATTTGGTATCTTTTGGCTAATTATCATTGAATATTGTGGGGTAACACATGGGGAATAGGAAAGGCACCCAGATCCACTCTACTTGGGATATACCCGGTTGAGTGCCGGTCATGCCCTCGAATTTTGGGCGTGACAGTTTAGCTAGACATAGTAGTCACAAAAATTAAAGAAATAATAGATGAAATTGACAAAATGATTAACTACAATGATAATCTACTTGCATTCACTTTAAAAATAGAAGAAATTGACCAACACAGACTAACAATGTGAAGTCTCGAACTAAACAACTATTATGAAAAAAACAAAACTCAATCTAAAAGAGTAAAATCTTCTATTTATACAACACATGAAGAATCAAACAAAAATACCCTTCGGGATCTAGCACGGACCGCCTACAAATGTCACGCGGCAGCGAAAGGCAGTTGGTCTTCAATTCTTTGCTTCTGGAACTGGGGGATGCGGAACAAATGTGTCGCGCGGACCACATTGAAACGGGACGTGACCACGTAGAAAAATTTTCCCAAACATGGACTCTCTGAACTTATACCCACGCGGACCGCACTAATTTGTTATGCGGATGCATGGGATTTTGCCTTGATTTTCTGGGTCTTTGAACATCCATGAGTGCTGACCGCGTGGAAATGATTGCGGACCGCATAGCTTTACTTAGAAATTGCTAGGTCTCTGAACTCACCCGCGCGGTCGCGTAGCAAATTAGTGCGGACCGAGTAGTGTAGCCTTGATAATTCTTAGCCCCTGAACTTTCCTGTGCGGCCGCGTTGCAAAGAAGTGCAGACCGCACAGGTCATGTTGGCCCCCATTTCAGTTATCTTTTGACGCTTGGAAGATTTCACTCCTTTTTTAGGTGATTTATTATATTTATCATCTTGTCGCTCAAACCTACAATCAAGTGCAACTTGTAAGCATTTCGGGACTAGTCTAGAGAAATTAATGCACAAAGATCAGGTAAGAAAGGGTATAAAACATGTAAAATTTACAGTTATCAACAGTCCGTACTCAGATAAATTAGCTCATCCACCCTGATCTTCATCTTCCCCGTGATTAACAATGATAGACCTGGTGGCTCGACATAGTTGAGTTAGCAGACCTCGATGGTGAAAAGGCCGATATAGCCTGATGAGGTGGGTAAGTGAGAATTTGAGCCTTGATTTTTCTATAAAGAACCTCAGCATCAATATTATTCGCCAAATTGACGAATGAATTTGTGCCAAGGTAACCTGACACTTTCAACAGAGGTCGAGCACAACACTATCAAGGGGGCCCATCATAAAGGGGTGCGTGTACACATCTGCTACCTTTTCTCCCCATTTATGGTCTTTTCTCACCAACTCAAGGCGATCCTCTCCTATTAGAGAAATGAACATCGATGTGTACTCCCAGTAACCTCGAATGTTGGGAGTTTTTTTTACGAGTGATCCCCCCCCCACAAAAAAGGGTAAGTGTTATTAGTCGAAGATCCCATCTCCTTGACGAGCGGACCCTAACGTAACAGCCTTGGCTGTGGTAAAACTAGATAATTGTAGCGGGAGCTTGAGCAAGGGCGTCAAAGTTTAAATGGAAAATGGCCTAATGCGGGAAGGGAGAACACTATAAAAGAGGACAACTACTCAGAATAGCAGAATCTCCAAGGGGACAAAGACCACCTTATATATGGATAAAACAACGACCACCAGCCTGCCTCAAAGGCGGATTAAAAATACTGTCTAGCGCTTTTATCGCTTTGAAAAGATACGCCAGTGGAACTTCCCCGATTGATTCATATCCTTGTGATACACCAAAAGGACGACCTCCACCAAAAAGAAGATAGGCTCTAGGAAGCCATTGGAATCATTACAAGCCATTGGATCTCCATCAAAATAGAAGATAGACTCCAAGAATCTATTGGCATCATTGCAACTCCCGAGATGGTACCCGATCGCGAGGACCTCCACCAAAAACAAGATGGGTTGCAGGGGCTATTAATATCATTACAAGACTCGAGACGGTAACAGATCTTGAGTGCTTCTATCAAGAAAACAAATAAGAGCTAAAACTCTACTCATTATGGCTTGGCCTTGAGGTACCATCAAAATTCGTTAAGCCCTCATCCAGAATCTATCTGCAATGCCTTAAGGATATCTACACTGAACTAGAAACAAGTCACCGAGTAGGCCAAACTTGGGCAAGCCTCCATTCGAGGATTGCTCCCGAAAGCCTAAAGGCTACGTCTCGTACGAAAAGATTCAAAGCCCTACTCTCATTCAACTCGAACTCAAGGATCCCAATAACTCGAGTTTACCAACCCAATATGGGCTTTCTCCAAGGAACGAGAAAGGGTTCTATGGGGGAATCATATTAATCAATCAAGGATCGGAAGAAATATTTGCACCCGAGCTCAATTCTCGCACCGATCGGTGGGGTCATGTATTCAAATTCTAGACAAACACAGATAAAAAGAAATATAGCGTAAATCAAAGGCAAATTGAAGAATAATCTTTTTATTCATAAGCACATGAATACAAAAGACCATGAAGGGCCCTTACATATGATTACAAAACCCCATGAGGGGTCCTTACACAAAAACAAAGAAGCAATAAAATATACATATAGTAAAAGCCAAGAGCCTAACCTATTCTCCGGGATGCATCTTTGGCGGTAGTATCTTCGAGCTCCATCCCCTCGGGGGTCTCATCTTTGTCATCAAAAATGGCATCTTTAGAGGAGAAGATGCAGAAGAGGAAAGTAATGGAGAAATGAAAAGTGACGCAGAAGAAGCAGAAAGGGATGAAGAAGTGGTTGGGTGAAAAAGTTGGCTAGTATGTGTCACATCCCAATATTGAGAGGCAAGATATGCACTAAATCGATTGTACCCAACTGTGCAAGCCTTATCAACACTTTCTACCCACCTCATTATGAATTAGGAAAGATAGTACATTCAACACGGTGAGTTCTTTTTATATCACAACCTTAAACTATAGTTATGTTTCATATATTCCATACAAATACACTTTATAGAAGCGAGCGATATAATTACCGACATAGTTCTTAGACCCCTCCAAAAACCGTACATAACACACACATATGTCTACGGAGCCTCTGAAGATACAAAAGACAAGTATGACAATACCAGCAACAAGGCCCCAGCTATACCTCAAAAATGGATATCTATAGCAAAAGATTTACAACATAACCCTCTTGAAGGAGAAAGGGGCTTACCAAGACTTTGAGAGGATGATGCTCCGCTACCCGCGATCGGCATTATCAGATATAGATTCACCTACGTTCATCTAAAAATGTAGCGCCCCCGGTAAAAGGAACGTTAGTACCATAGAATAGTACTAGTATGTATAACTAAACACCATCTAGTTAGAAAGAACAATCATGCAAGCGTAAAAGAAACCATACGGACAGCGAAGCTTCAATAAGAATCACGTCAATAATATAAAAGATTTGCATAGTTTTCACATAATTTCTGAAATTTTTGGTTGGGGTTTTCCTTATGGTTGCGTCATCATCCACATTACCACCTCTTCCTTATGCGGAGTTCGATCACGGCCCGACCGGCTAAGCCGTCTTACCATGATGTTCTTCTTATATCATTTTAACTTTTCAGTTTCATTTATCAATACATTACAAAACATGTGTGTATAACATGGAGTTCGATCACGGCCCGATCGGCTAAGCCGTCTTACTAAGATGTTACTCTTTTCTATTAATCATCTCACTTCAATCTTTTGAATTGCAAGAATTAGTTTCTCGGTACTTGGGGCCACAATTACACATTCCATAACTCACATTATGCATTATTCACATTTTAAAAATTTACCTTCAATTTAGGATCATAGCCACATACAAAATCAATTTATGTTATAGACATAGAGAGGAATTCATCTGGTTCAACATATTAATCACAATGTAACCTTGACAGGAATTCATCTAGTTCGACATATTAATCACAATGTAACCTTGACTTGACATTTAGACATTTTGCACATAGCTCGTGTTTTTCCGCACATCCTCAATTTACAAAGAATAACACACTAAACACATGAAGAAGCACCTTCCACATGAATTTTCACAACATCAATTTATTTGACATAACAAATACCACATCAATCGAGTTTCAGGCTTACAACATTTTCACGGGCACCATGGAGGCCCAATTTCTAAAAGGAGGGAGCTTTAGCCATACATACATTGTTTATTCTTTCCATAAGTTAGTACGGCATTCCGAAAATTCTAGCAATCCCAATCTACTTGAGACATAACAATATTGAACACAAATTAGGATGGTATTTATGGTTTCAACTAATTTGAGCATTTTTATCAAATACTATTTGAGTATCTTAATTTCAAATCTCTTTTAAAAGATTTTCTTTATTCCCCAACCCAACCTTTACATATGTATGCTCAACAATCTTCTCACAAACCTAATTTATACATGCATCTATACATAATACTATTACACCCAAGAATCATACCTTAATAACCCATCTCACAATCTCTATAATGCCAACACAACCTAGGTGAGGAACCTATAGCTTCTGATCATCAACCCATGAGTTAAAATACATAATTCATACTCATACCCATAATATATCCATATATGTAAGTCTAAGGGTGTAGAATTTACCTTTTGGAAGAAATCTTGCAAACACTCCTTTGAGTTCTTCAAGGAATTTCTTGGAGACCTATGTGTTTTCTTAGTAGATTTCATCCATACAAGTGTAGGAATGATGTTCATACCAAGTTAATGGAGGTTTCTTACATTGAATATTTGAGTTGTTGGAGTTCTTGAAAGAGTGGATGAAAACCCTAAAATTCATGCAAATGATATGGAGAAAATGAATCCCGAAATTGTATTTATAAGCCCAAATTTCGGATGCTGCCTCGGATGCTTTGCATCCCCACTTCACTCCTCTCAGGAGCTCGGATGCTGACCCGGATGCTATGCCATCACTTCACGGCCAGCCCCTCTTTTTGGATGTTGGCTCGGATGCTTCGCATCCTCATAGTCTTGCACGAGCCATTGGTAATTTGGTGATAACTTCTTGTAGGAAAGTCCAAATGATGAACGGTTTCAAGCGGTAGAGACTAAACTCAAAGGCCTTTCATTTTATTGGCTGTGAACCATCTAAAACCTTATATATCGGTTGGTAAGCTCGTCCAAGTGAGGTCTTGTGCGTACTCATTTATAACTTTAGTCTATTTTGATATTTTCCAACTTCGCTTAGACTTAGGCCTCTCCTTAGACTCTAAATCACTTGTAGTATGACTAATACACTTATTAAAATATCCAATTGATATCCATTATATCATTTATCCTCAGTTGCACACAAGAAGAAATGATTAGCTTACCTTGGCACCATAAAATCTTAAATTACACTGGCCTCTTCCCTGAGGCAATCCCTAGGATTCAAAAGAGAGAGATGGAACTTTCTGTGTCCTATGCCGTCATCACTCACCATTGCCCTTCTCTTTGCATTTCTTGATCGGTCGCTTCCTATCGCTTTCATGCGGAAGGTTCCCCCTACCGGCCTGAAAGAAAGAATGGTTTTTAGATAGAGCGTTGGCTATGGCGCCATTTGCGAAGGAATGGGTTTATGCGCTTTCTTTACTACTATGCTATTTCTCCCGTCTCGGACGTGATTCGTATTTGATGCTCTTATCGGATTGGGTTCTTGATTCCTTAGCTAAGCTAATGATTTAGATGCGGAATCTGAGCTAATGGCTCACTTCACTACCTTAAGCGGAGCTAACTACAGGCCAAAATATACTGCAATCACCCAGACCTTTCTAATACTGAAAACCTGTATACGAAATTTCTTCAGAAACATTTTCTGGGGCTTTACATTCTCACCCACTTACAATCATTCGTCCTCGAATGTGGATGAAGGCTCATCATTAGCCATCCTTTATGTAACTTGAGATTGTTTTTTCACATCATGAAATATATCAACAGCCGCGAATTTGGCTAACTTTTTAAATTTCCAAAAATTTCGCAAGAGTTTCCAATGTAACTATGTCTATCCACCTATCATAGAGCCCCAGATACATATCCTAACATCATATACATGTTTCATAGACATAACATTACTTGTACAACACCAACCATGGTCGTATAGGCAACATATATAACTATAATGGAATAGTTTAACATAGATAAAATCAAAAGGTAAGAGTTCATAAAATAGGAGCATAAAAGATATTACATGACTACTCAAACAAATGTGGGTACTTCTTTCTCATTTCATCCTCGTCTTACCAAGTGGCTTTCTCAACCTGTTCGTTCCGCCATAACACTTTTACAAAGGCAATTTCCTTATTTCTCAATTTTCAGACTAGCCTATCAAGAATGGTAACTGGAATTTCTTCTTACAATATTTCTTCATTAACCTTAATAGCTTTAATTGGCATAATAGCGAACGAATTTCCTACTATCTTCTTCAACATAGACACATAGAAGACCGGATGTACCGATGACATCTCGGGTTGCAGCTCAATCTTGTATGCCACCTGACCAATCAACTGAATGAATATGTATGGTCTGACATACCTCGGACTTAATTTCCCTTTATTCCCAAATCGCATTATGCCCTTTATGCGGGAAACCTTCAAAAATACACAATCTTCTTCTTTGAAGTCCAAATCAGTGCGACGAATGTTTGAATAAGACTTTTGGAGACTCTGAGCAGTTTTAAACCTCTCCATAGCTTGATGCACGTGGTCTGGCCCTATTAATTCTACATCTCCAACCTCGAACTACCCAATATGAGACCTATATCTCCTACAATATAGTGCCTCAAATGGTGCTATCTGGATACTACTATGGAAGTTGTTGTTGTAAGCAAATTCTATGAGTGGAAAATGGTCATCCCAACTACCTTTGAAATCAATAGTACAAGCACGCAACATGTCCTCAAGCGTCTGAAAAATCCGATCTACCTGCCTGTCGATTTGAGGATGGAAAGTTGTCCTGAGATCTACCTGTGTGCGCAAACCCTGCTTATATTTCTTCCAAAAGTTTGTTTTGAACTGAGCTTCTCAATCTAAAATGATTTAGACTGGAATACCATGCAACCTGACTATTTCTATGATATACAACTAAGCATAATGTTCCGATGTGTCGCTAGATTAAAATGGCAAGAAGTGTGTTGAATTCATGAGTCGATCCATGATCACCCAAATTGAGTTAAACTTGCACGAAGTGCGCGGCAACCCATGACCAATATAGATGTTGATCATCTCTCATTTCCACATTGGAATTTCTATGCTTTGAGCCAATCCACCAGATCTTTAATGTTCGGCCTTACTTGCTGACAATTCGGACATCTAGCCACAAAGTTCTCCATACCCCTTTTCATGTCATTCCACCAATAAATTTCCTTGAGATTATGATACATTTTCATCGAACATTGGTCCACAAAATACCTGGAAGTGTGAGCATCTACCATGATCCTTTACCGAAGACCGTCAATATCTGAAACACATAGGCGGCCTTGCTACCATAGGGTACCATCATCTATGCCAAGGGAAAAAGTTTTCTTCTTGTATTTCTGAATCCCACTTTCAGTTGTTCCAACAATGGATCGTTGATTGCTTCTCTTTCACTTCTGTCCCAAGCAATGATTCAGCCCTATTCTGCACAATCACTCCTCCTTCATTTGAGTTCACTAGAGAATACAAAAACTAGACAACTAATGAACCTACCTTGCCAACAGCCTCTGATATGCCTCTAAATAAGCCAAGCTCCCCATAGATTTTTGACAAAGAGCATCCGCTACAACATTAGGCTTTCCCTTGTGATAGAGAATATTAATGTGATAGTCCTTATGTAACTCTAGCAATCTTATATGTCTATGATTCAACTCCTTCTGCCTGAAAGTATAATGATGACTCGTGTGGTCCGTAAATGCATCCAAATGCACGCCATACAAATAATGTCTCCAATTCTTTAGTGCAAAAGCCACTGCCGCAAGCTCTAAGTCATGGGTCGGATAGTTCTATTTCATATTTCTTGAGTTGCCTAGAAGCGTATGTTATAACCTTTCCATGTTTCATTAACACACACCCAAGACCGTTCTTTGAAGCATCACAATACACCAAAAATCCCTTTGTACCCTCTTGCAGGGTTAATACTGGCACTATAGTCAGTTTTGAGTTCAATTCGTGGAAAATCCTTTCACAAGCATTGGACCATTGCAATTTAAATGCTTTCTGGTTCAATTTAAGAAATGGAGAGGCAAGAGTCGAAAACCCCTCCAGAAATGCTCTCTGGTTCAATTTGCAAATCTCTATTGGAGTGGTAGGTCTGGCCAATTCTTCGCTGCTGCAATCTTATGAGGATCAACCATAACTCGTCCCCTGGAGTCGACATGACCAAGAACGCAGTGAATTCAAGCCAGAATTTGCATTTTGGAAATTTTGCATATTGTTGATGTTGCCGATGGTTAGCATGATCTTCTCGACCTTGGGAATATTCTAGAATATCGACAATGAATACTACCACAAATGAGTCTAGAAAAGGCTTGAAGACTCGATTCATAAGATCCATGAAAGCTTATGGGGAATTCGTTAGCCTAAAAGACAGCACCAAAAATTCAAAGTGCCTATACCGAGTTCTGAAAGCTATTTGTGGAATATCCTGCTCCTTTATCTTTAACTGATGATACCCGGACCCCAAGTAATTCTATAAGAAACACGTAGCACCCTGCAATTGATCAAACATGTCATCAATTCCTTGGTAGAGGGTATTTGTTTTTTATTGTGACTTTTTCAGTTGTCAGTAGTCAATACACATCTGCAGCGACCCATCTTGCTATGCCCCATGGTGACACACTCAGCCGGATGAAACCTCTTTCTAACAAATCCTTCAATTATTCCTTTAACTCTTTCAGTTCAGCCGATGTCATTCTGCAAGGTGGAATTGATACTGGTTGTGTGCCTGGCATGACATCGATCCCAAAATCAATCTCCTTGTCTGGCAAAATCCCAGGGAGCTCATCTAAAAAGATATCTGAAAATTCATTCACAATTAATACAGACTCAAGGCCAGGTGCCTCCGTATTTGTGTCTATAACCCGAACTAAATAATGGATACACCACTTTTGATCATATTTGCGGCCGTAAGGTAAGAAATAAACCACCTTTAGTCACTATATTATCTCCCTTCCATTCAACAACGAGATCGTTTTGAAATTCAAGCCTCATAATTCTAGTTTGGAAATCAAGTTTGGAAAAGCATTAATAAAGCCAATCCATTACTATTACTATATAAAAATCGACCATCCCTAATTCAATAAGATCGATTTTGGTATCCCCGCCGTGTACCGTAATGACACAACCTCTATAAACTTGAGTAGCGTAATAGTCTCACCCACCATAGTAGACACTGAAAATGACTCAAAAAGCTGATCCGATTCTATCCCAAATTCCATTACAATAAAATGGTTAACATAGGACAAGGTGGACCTGGGGTGAATAAGTACATACACATTATGATGTTGGACAGTTAGAATACCTGTAACAACATCTGAAGAAGCATCTACGGTCTAGCGACCACTCATAGCATAGAACCAGTTGGGTCCTCCTGAACTATACGTGCCACCCTAGCTGCACCACACTTTGCGGGTGCTGGGGTACCTCGAGCTGGAGAGGGGGGCTGAGGATGTAAAAGCCTCTGGACTGGACGACTGTTTTGTGCTCTTACCCGCTCCCATGCAGGATGTATGACAATGCCTCTGAATGTGGCCCATCATTCCGCATCCATAACATACGGTTAACTCCAAGTAGCAAACTATTGAATGTATCTTCCGCAGGTGGGGCACGAAGACCTCTACTGCTGCTGGGATTTCTCTCCTAACCGACCCGACTAATAAGATCCTCTACTCCCTGATTGGGCCTGAAACGACTCCACTGGTGCTGCTGGCTGGGCCCTGATGATGGTGCACTGGCTAAAGACTGTGCAACAGACTGGGACGGCCCTATTCATCCTCGCCTGAAAGCTAATCTTCCCCTACCGAATGACTCACCCATGTTGCCCGTAGACCGGGTATTTTTGGTACCCTCTCTCTCCATTATGTTCTTCAATTTATGATTCTTTGTGGCCTGAGCAAATGCCACCATCTTGCCATAATTCATGTCAGAATTCAATGTAGTTGTAGAAGCCTCTTTAATTGTTAAAGGATTGAGACCCTGAAAAAACCGACGCACTGTAGCCCCCATTATCGGCAACGTATGAATAGCATATTTAGAAAGATGAGAAAACTCCATATAGTATTCCCACACACTTCTGCTACCCTGCATTAGATTCTCAAACTCTGCTGCACTTGCTGCCCTTGTCACGGCACACAAGAAATGATCTATAAAGGCATCAGCAAACTCGTACCACCTCGCCAGAGGGCTCCCCTCCTCAAAGGAATCTTCCTACAGCTCAAAGCACATATAGGCCACCTCTTTCAGGCAGTAGGAAGCCAACTCTACTCCCTCTATCTCAATTGCACGCATAACCCTAAGGTTCTTGTGCATCTAATCAATAAAATCTTGAGGGACGAACTGAAGAAATATATTCACACTCGAACTAATAGAATCCCTTTTCTTGTTAGATGAACTAGGCGCTGCATTTGACCTCTAGGCTTGAGAGGCCTCTAGCTGGGTTAACATCTGAATAGCTCCCCTAAGATCCCCATTAGAAATACCAAAACTGGAAGCTCGGGCTGGGGGTGGAATAGAAGTATCAATGAGAGGGGTAGTAGTACCCTCCGTAGGTGTAGGAACTGGGGTAGTCTGCTCTGGAATAGAAGAACCAGGCAGGGTGATAGGAGGGCGACTACCATCACCCGTAGTGTTAAGCAATGAATCACCAGCCACTTTTGAGGTGGTATTGGCTTCTTGCCCCATTCTCGCTTTCTTCTTAGCTGCCATTTACTGAAAGATAGAACAATGCACTAATTAGAGAGGGAATAGTTTCGTAACAAGTTGGACCGCACGTTCCAGAATATCAAAGAAGGGTGTTATTCCTAAATGTGCAAGTAGCCTCCAACTTATCGATGTTGTGGACTACACCCGATAAGAAGGACTCTACTAGGCACGACTCTGAGAAATCCTAGGACAACTTAAAACCTTAGGCTCTGTTTCAAGTTTGTCCTGCCCCAATCTCTGGTGGCGCAACCGGTGCTCAATCGAGTGAACCCAATGAGCTAGCCTAATCAAACACTTTCTACACATCTAAATATGAATAAGGAAGCCATGCTTTCATTTATTTAGACAATAGAAAAGATAGTACATTCAACACGATTAGTTATTTTTATATCACAACCTTAAAGAGTAGTTAAGTTTTCAAGATTCTATACAATTACACTTTAGAGATGCGAGAGCTATAATTCCAAAATAGTTCGTAGACTCATCCAACACCTGTACATAACCCACACATATGTTTAAGGAGCCTCTAATGATGCAAAAGTCATGTATGACAATGCTGGCAATAAGGTCTCGGCTATACCTCAAAAGTGGATATTGTTGATACCCAATTTTTACCCGTATATTTTTTATGCAAAATACTTTTAAAATAGCATATGTATGCATATATAAGTGTGTCCCAACGTTTCATTATTTTTCCTAATTTTTAAGATTTGTAAATAAATTTATTGCCCTAATTTAGAAGTACAAAACAAATAATTATCCCAGAAATTATCATTTTGGTGATTAAATTATTTTATTGTTATATTTATACCAAAATATAGCTAAGGCAATTTTTACACATTTATTCAAATTTATTTATTTCATGACCCGAGTTCACCAACCATGAACATGTCATGACAGCACCTAGTCCCTACGACAAGGTAAGCCTAAATAGGTGGAAAAACAAATTAAACATGCAGAAAATAAATAATTAAGTCTAAAAAACTTTAAGACAAACTGTACATAAGTGTCGTTTGGCATATGCAACTCAACCATCACAGAAAAATCTATAGCAACATCCCAAAACCCGAAAACCCATAGAAACACAGGCTAATAGAAATGCAATACACTGCTCTAACTCCAGAATGTCTAAACAACTAAAAGAAAGAAAAGCTATCTACTAAGGCTGTAATAAGATAGATACTCCTGGTCTGCGGAAGCGGCAAAAGTATCTCGAAGTCTCTGCTAGATCTCTCCGCCTAGAGGGTATTACGCATGGGTGGAGGTACCTGTATTTGCACATGAAAAGTTATGCGCAGAAGGGGCATGAGTACACCATAGCGGTACTCAGTAAGTGCCAAGCCTAACCACGATCGGGTAATGACGAGGAAGGTTAGGGCTCTACAGAGATAAAACATAATAATGATAAGATAACGCAAGCAATTTAAATAATGTCTACAGCGAGAATCTAAATAACATAAATAAGGAGAACATTAATGAAAACCAGAAAACAAGGAAAATCAAGGTAATACTGCCCAGAACATGGATAATAACCGGAGATCTCTTGGTATACTCAATATATATATATATATATATATATATATATATATATATATATAACATTTATACTAGTGATCTTTTGGTATCTGGCACCCTCAATCCAGAACATGTCATTGCAGGGGGGATCTCTCGGGATGACGTCCCGTAGTCCAAAATTTAAAACACACAACAACAGCTCAAATACCAAGATAAATGCTAAACTCAAAACAAGTAAAAGTAAATTCTAGCCAAAGATGCTTCACGCAATACAAACAAGACGCAATTAGGCAAGTAAATCAGCTAAACATGCTTCTCTAAACTAACATAGGTTAAACTTGCAATTAAAATTAACTGATAAGCAAGAAAACTCAATTTAGGTACTTCAAGTAAAAATGGATTTTCAACAACTAGCTCAAGTACACACTCGACACCATACGTACGAGGCATTCAAATATCACATATCATGTCCTAAGGCGAAAGGTCCCCCACAGAGGGTTAGGTACCTCAAACCACGCACAAAATCAACTACAAAGCATGCTTTTGCCACGAGTATCCGAATCCAAATGGCCCAAATCTATTCAATTCAATTACACATCGTATAATAGATTCTACTATTTAATTAAAAATCAAAGCCTGAAATTAAGTGAAATAACGAAAATGATCCTGAGGAAACATCTCGTAATCGGATAACTTTTACATTTTTAGAACCCTCGTACTCTCACGAGTCTAACCACATAAAAATCTCCGAAATCGGAGGTCAAACACCCACCCAAAACTCAATAGTTTGGTCTATGAAGTTTCTTCAATTATTTTCCAACTTTTAATACCCAATTCGAACTATATGAAAACGTTAACTATAGATTGAAGAAATATGACTATTAAGGATTAAAGAAACGTCAACGAATGATCTCCTATTCAAAATCGCCCTCTCCCAAGCTACAATTTAATTTTTCTAACTTTTGAAATCAAACCCTTGAATTTCATATTTCAGTCCTGTGGTTTCCATTTCTGTGGTCAACAGACTGCACCTCCAGACCCCTTTCTACGGAATTTAAGCCGCTTCTGCAGTTTTCATTAGTTAGCCTAGGGCAACATCTGCGATAACAAACTCGCAAGTGCGAAACCACATATGCGGTAAATTTTCTGCACCTATGGAAAAGCTGCAATAGCATGGCCGATTCAGCAGCTTCGCACCTGCAGAACCCAAATCGCAGGTGCGGTTATGACAGGGACTACCAACCTTCAACAACTCTTCAACACCAAAAACCTTCCGTCAACCATCTGAATTCACACCGAGGCCCCCGTGACCTCAACAAAAAGCACCAACATCACCTAATACCCTATACAAATTTGTACCAATCCTTAAAACACCATAAATAACATCAGAAACCTTAATTAATCTAAGAGTTAAGTCTAAGAACTTTAAATTTCATAAAACACGCTTTCGATCGAAAACATAACCAAAACACGTCCGAATAACCTGAAATTTTCCACATACATTCCAAATGACATGACGAAGTAATTGCATATTTCAAAATTCCATTCCGACCCTCAGATAGAAAACACACTATCGGATCGGAAATATAAAAATTCAAGCTTTGGCATTTTAAGCCTAAATTAGCTCTGGACATCCAAGATGCATTATGAACACTCTCCCAACCCCGAAATCGCCTAACAGAGATAACAGAACCAACAAATTTCCATTCTGGGTCTGTTTTTTATGTGGGGTGATTTTACCGCACATTTTAGCCTTTTTACCTTAGCTTTTATGTCGTATTAAGTATGAAATAAGGATATTAATAGTGGTTATTGTAAGCTTTTCAGGTACATGATGCTATGAAGTGGTTTGCATTGAAGTGAAATTGAATTGAGCAAAAAAGAGTTGAAACCATGCAAAAATCCCCAGTAATTTCCGCTTATGCGGATCCTTGGTCGTAGGAGCGACCTCCGCCTATGCGGATAATTAATCGCTTATGCGGAACGGGAGGATCAGGAATAAATTGCTTCTGCGGTTGAAAACTCGCTGCTGCGAGACCGCAAAAATTGTCAAATATCCGCTTTCGCGACAACGGCTGAACAGGAAACATTCTGCTTTTGCAATTGATTTTCCGCTTCTGCGGAACCGCATCAACGGTCACTTTTCCGCAGAAGCGGAAGTCGAGCACATGGCCTGGGGAAGATTTGGGATTTCACATATTCTCACCCAAAATGATCTATATGCTCGTCCAAGAAAACATTTAGAGGATCTTCTGGCTTATTTTCAGTCTCTTAGAATAGAAAGAACAAGTTAGAGGCAAGGGTTTTGCAGAAACACACTTGGGTTGTGAAGATTAAAGATTGTGGTTAAGGTTTTCTTACCCATTTATGTTTGTTTCTTCATTTCCTTGCTTTTTATTGAATAGTTAAGTGTGTAGTATTTTATCCAAAACTTGAATCTTGTTTATGGGAAGTGTGGATTTTATTCCTTGTTGTGCTTATGTATTGAACGATTTTTCTATATTTATGAAGTGAGTTGTAGTTTCTTTAATTATTCTTGTTCTTTAATTTTTCCAAAGGGATTAGCTAGCAGTAGGACTCGCCCATTAACTTCGAATCTATTTTGGGAAAAATAGTTTGGGGTTGGGAAAGATTAATTAACAAGAACTTGAGGCGCTAACCCTCATTTAATAGATTCTACCTAGGGATAGGATTGAACTACTTGTAGCCTTTCGAGTGTGCTTAATCTTCTAATTGTGATTAGGGATAATTCAATTAGAAAGTCTTTTTAGTCTTCGGAAGAATCTAATTAAGAATTATTATCCGTGGCTAATTAACATAAATTCGCTCATATATGTAAAATCATTAGATACATTGGATCGTTACTTGAGTGTAATTCCCGATGCTTTCACACTTGTAGCCATTGATCATTTTACTTTATTTCTAGGTTAGTTTACATTTCCGCATCTTAGATGTAAAATCAATTTTCAACCAAAAATTCTTATTGTTTGGCACTGCGCGACTAGCGGTAATTCTCTTACATTCCTTATCGCCTAAAGATTGTTCTCTGTGGGATTCGACCCCGACTCATAGTTGTTTAATTATATTGCTGCGACCGTATCTATTTCTTTTTAGCGGTGGACTTGGATGTCATCAGTCTTCACAGTGTTCTGACTACGGATTACATTCCAACACTTAAGCTCTCATTTAGGGACTAAGTGTCCCAAAACACTCCGAAACCTTACACCGAACTTCCCGACAAACCAAAAAAGCAGAAATGAACTTAGGGGAAGCAGTTAATTAGGGATCGGGAAATTAATTCCTAAGACGACCAGCCTAGTCACCACATCCTCCTACACTTAAACATTCATTCATCTCGAACGAGCATATAGAACTTACTTGAAGTGGTGAAAAGATGAGGATATCGGGTACGCATATCCCGCTTGGTCTCATAAGTCGCCTCCTAAGCTGGCTGACCCCGCCACTGAACCTTTACTGAAGCATTGTTCTTTGATCTCAACTTTCAGACCTGCATGTCCAATATAGCCACTTGCTCCTGAAAATAGGATAGATCCTTGTCCAAGTTTACTGAACTGAAATCCAACACGTACGACGGATCACTGCAATACCTCCGAAGCATAGAAACAAGAAATACTGGATGAACCTTGGCCAAACTGGGAGTTAAGGAAAGCTCAAAAGAAACCTCCACAACTCACCTCAAAATCTCAAAAGGGCCAAAAAAATTGGATTCAACTTCCCTTTCTTTCCAAACCTCATGACGCCTTCCATAGGAAAAACCCGAAGCAGAACCCCATCTCCGACCATATATGAAACATCATGAACCTTCTGGTACCCGTAACTCTTCTGTCTGGACTTGGCTATATGGAGTCTATCCTGAATAACATTTACCTCCTCCAATGGATCTTGAACCAACTCCGTGCCAATAGCCTGGCCTCACCCGGCTCAAAACCAACCCACCGGAGACCTGCATCTCCTACCATATAAAGCCTCATACGCCACCATCGGAATGCTAAACTAATAACTATTGTTGTAAGAAAACTCTGCTAAAGGCAAGACCTGATCCCAAGACCCTCGAAACTCAATCACACATGCACTGAGAATATCCTGAAGAATCTGAATAGTACGTTCGGACTGTCCGTCCATCTGGGGGTAAAATGTTGTGCTCAACTCCACAAGAGTACCCAAATCCTACTAAATAGCTCCCTAAAACCGTGATGTAAACTGGGTACCTCTGTCGAAAATAATAAAAAATGGAATACCATGCGGACTATCGATCTCTCGGATATAAATCTTTGCCATTTGCTATGATGAATAATTAGTACTCACAGGGATAAAATGAGTTGACTTGGTCAGTCGATTGACAATCACCAAAATGGCATCGAACTTCTTCACAGTCCGAGGGAGAACAACTACATAATCCATGGTGATCCTCTCCCTTTCCACTCCGAATCTCTATCTGCTAAAGCAACCCACCTAGTATCCGGTGCTCATACTTCACCTGCTGACAGTTGAGGAATCTAATCCAAACTATATCTTTCTTCATCTGCTTCTACCAATACTGCTGCCTCAAATCATGATACATCTTCAGAGCACATGGATGCATGGAATACCACAAACTATGGGCCTCTGCTAAAATCAAATCCCGAAGCGCATCAATATTGGGCACACAATCCAACCCTGCATCCTCAATACGCCATCATCTCCAATGTCCACATCTTTGCATCGCCATGCTGAACTGTATCCCTGAGGACAAGCAAATGGGGATCATCATACTACCGTTCCTGATGGGATCGAATAAGGAAGACCGAGAAACCATACAAGCTAGGATCCGACTAGCCTCCAAAAGATCCAATCTAACAAAATGACTACTAAGGCCTGAACATTCATCGCCATAGGCCTCACTGAAGCTGGTAAATATTCCAAACTCTCCGTTCGGCGACTCAAGGCATCCGCCACCTCATTGGCCTTGACCGGATACAGAAAGTAATATCATAATCCTTCAGCAACTTTAACCACCTCCTCTGGCACAAATTTAGATCCTTTTGCTTAAACAAGTGCTGCAAAATCCAGTGGTCAGTATAAATCTCACAGGGCACACCATATAAATAAAGACGCGAGATCTTTAAAGCATGAACAATAGCAGCTAGCTACAGGTTGTGGGCAGGGTAGTTCTTCTCATGTATCTTCAATTGTCTGGACGCGTAGGTAATCACCCTATCGTCCTGCATCAACACCGGTCAAAGGCCAACCCGTGAGGCATCACGATATATTGTATAGGAATCAAAACCAATAGTCAGCAAAAAAATAGGGGCTGAAATCAAAGCTGTCTTGAGCTTCTGAAAGCTCATTTTACACTATTCTATCCAATAAATTGGAGCACTCTTTTGGTCAATCTAGTCATAGAGGCCACAATCGATGAAAACCCCTCTACAAAATGATAGTAGTACCCCGCAAACCCAAGGAAACTGCGGATCTCTTTAGATGAGGAAGGCCTGGGCTAACTGTGCATGGCCTCTACCTTCTCTGGATCCACCCGTACGCCCTCACCCGATACTACATGGCCCAATAATGCCACAGAACTCAACCAAAACTCACATTTTGAGAACATTGCATATAACTTCTTCTATCTCGGGGTCTGAAGCACGGTCCTTCGGTGTTGCTGATTATCTTCCAGACTATGGGAGTATACAAGAATATCATTTATGAAAATGATGATGAATGAGTCCAGATATGTCCTTAACATACTATGCATCAAATGCATTAAAGTTGTTGGGCCATTGGTGAGTCCAAATGACATAACAAGGAACTCATAATGACCATACCGAGTTTTGAAGGCAATCTTTAGGATATCCAGCTCCTGAGTCTTCAATTGATGGTACCCTGAGAGCAAATCAATCTTAGAAAACACATGTGTGCCCTAAATCTGGTCAAATATATCATCAATACAAGGTAAAAGATAATGACTATTCACTGTAACCTTATTCAGTTAGCAATAATCGATACACATGCGCATACAACCATATTTTTTCTTAACAAACAAGACAGGAGAACCCTAAGGTGAAACACTAGGTCGAATAAAACCCTTATCAAGCAATTCATGTATTTGATCCATCAACTCTTTCAACTCAATAGGAGATATATAATGCTAAGGAGTGGAAATGGGCTGAGTGCCCAGCAACAAATAAATTCCGAATTAATATCTCTATTGGGCGGCATGCCCAGAAGATCTGCTGGAAACTCATCGGGATAATATCATACCACTATGACTGAATCAATCGAACGGGTATCAACACTAACATCTGTGACATAATCTAAATACGTGGCATACCCCTTCTAGACCATACAATGTGCTTTAAGGAAAGAGATAACTCTACTGGGAGTGTGATCTAAGGTACCATTTCATTCAACACGCAGAATACCTAGCATCGCCAGCGTCACGGTCTTGGCATGTCAATCAAGAATATAATAATGGGGCTACAACCAGTCCATCCCTAAGATAATATAAAAATCCACAATATTGAGTAACAAAAAATCTGCTTTGAACTCAAAACCACGAATAGTAAACAGACATGAATGATAAACATTGTCCACAACAACAGAATCTCCTACAGGAGTAGAAACGTAAATAGGAGAGCTCAAGGAATCTCCGGCTAGACCCAAATACAGAGCAAAATAATAAGACGTATAAGAATAGGTGGGGCCAGGATTGAATCGAATCGGTACAGCTTTGTGACAAACCAGTATAATGATTGTACTGACAAGAGACGGAGGCAACAACCTAAGTATGAGCGAGAATGGAATAATATCTTGCTTGGTCTCCCTTCTGAGGCCGCCTCTACCTCTCTAACCTCCGCCCATGTTGGCTGAGCAGATTGGGTAGCAGCTGGAGCTATGATCATGACCTATGAACTCTATTGAGCACACTGTAGCTAAGATTTCTGTCGAGGTGCACTCCTCCCAAGTCTAGGGCAACCCCTCACAACATGGCAGGTATCACCATAATCAATAATAGCGCTGGGATGACATGGTGGCTGTGACTGGCTAGGGCCAGGCCTACTAGACTGACCTTTGAAATCACCCTGCGCAAGAGGCGCGCTAGAAACCAGAGGTGCATAGTAAGGCTCCTAAGGCCTAGGATGAGCTGGAGCGCTGCTGGCTGATGGAAGAGCTGAATGAACGGGGCAACCCATATAACCCCTACCATGACGACCTACTACTGGGGTATAGAAACTCGAGTAGTAGCCCGACTTTTGAGACCTCTTGGATTATCTCTCCTCTCGTTCCCTACCGATCATACCTTTGATCCTTCTGGCATTGCTCACTACCTACTGATAAGAAATGTACATCTCCAACCCTCAAGCCATGTTAGATCTGATGGGTGGAATAAGACCCTCAATGAACCGGCAAACTCTCTCACGGATAGTAGCAACCAAGGATGGTACATACCTAGCCAATCTGCTATAACGGATTGCATACTTTGAAACACCCATAGCACCATTGTGCAAATGCTCAAAATATGCATGCATGCGTCCGTGAGACTCTGAGGACAAACTCTCTCATGAACATAACCGAGAATTGGGTCCAAGTTAGTGAAGCAGCCTCAACTAGGCTATCCATCTCATAAGTAAACCACCAATCATACATGGCTCCCCGAATCTGAAAGGTAGTAAAGGAAACCCCTCTAGATCCGGGAATACCCGTTGTGCGAAGAATACGATGGCCCTCTTCTAGAAATCTCAAGGCATCATTTGATGCTGATCCACTGAAAACTGGAGGATCATACTTGATGAATCTCTCAAGCCTCTGCTGCTCATCCTTAGAAGCAGTTGCCCCATCCTCTAGCTGAACTGGTACTGCAGGTTGTATAGGAATGATCTCTGGGACCTACTCAACATGTACTCACTGCTCCGAAGGGTAGGCAGCGGGAGTCTGTGGTCCTCCCTCGGCCTAGGATGTGGCTGCAGCAAGGGGAAGCAATCCTGCCTGAGCCAACGTGGTGTACATGCTCGTAAACTATGCTAATGTCTATTGAAGGGCAGGAGTAGTAGTGCCAGTAGGTGTGTCAGGTGCCTGAACTCCGGCTCGATCTGCTGGCGGTACCTCAGCAAAGGCTCGCGTAGGTGCACTGGGTGCACCACGTGTGCGTCCACGGCCTCTTCCTAGGCCCCGGCCTCTGACGAATGCAGTAAGGGGGCGCGGGTGCCTGATCATCCAAAGTAGCACGTGTCCTCACCATTCGTGAGAGAATAGAAGACAGAATTTTAGAATTGATATAAAAAATATCGCACGACAAGGAAATCAATGACGTGAAGATTTTTCCTAATTAGTTACGTAGCCTCTCGTAGATAAGTACAGAGGCCTCCGTCCTGATCAGCGAGACTCTAATAAACTTTCATGTGTTCCGTGACTCCTATGAACCTAGAGCTCTAATACCGACTTTTCACGACCCCAGTTCACCCACCATGAACATGTTGTGATGGCACCTAGCCAACTGAATATGTAAGCCTAAATATGCAAAAAAAAACTAATTAAACTTCCGAAAAATAAATAATTTTAAGTGTAAACAACTGTAACAGAAACTGTATATAAGTGGCGCTCGGCATTAAGGAAAAATATATAACAATATCCCAATACCCGGAAACTCACGGAAAACACAGCCTAATAGAAATGTAATAAACTGCTCAAACTCCAGAATGTCTAAACTACTAAAATAAAGAAAAGATGTCTACTAAGGCTAGAATAAGATAGGGACTCCTAGTTTGGGGACGCGGAAGAAGTACCTCGAAGTCTCATCTAGATCTCTTCGCTTCGAGGGTAGAATGCCTGGGTGGAGGTACCTAGATCTGCACATGAAAAGACATGCATAAGGGCATGAGTACACCAAACCAATACTTAGTAAGTGCCAAGCCAAACCTCGGTTGGGTTGTGACGAGGAAGGTTAGGGCCCTACTGAGATAAAACATAATAAATAATAAATTAATAAAAGCAGTTTAAATGAACTCTACGGCGAGAATATAAACACGATAACTAAGGAAAACAGTAATAGAAAGTAGAAAACAAGGAAAATCAAGTAAATACTGCTTACAACATGGATAATAACCAGGGATCTCTTGGTATCCAAGGATCTCTTAGTATCTTCATCTTATACATGAGGGATCTCTAAGTATGCCGAGGATCTCTTGGTATCCCAAACATCAGGATAATGCTAAACTCAGAAAAAATAATAGTAAATTCTAGCATAAGCTGCTTCACGGAATACAAACAAGACATTTTAACCAATTATGCAAGTAAATCAACTACAAATTTTTCTCTAAACTAACACAGGTTAAACTTGCAATTTAAATAAACTGATAAGCAAGAAAACTCAATTTAAGTACTTCAAGTAAAAATTGATTTTCAACAAATAGCTCAAGTACGCGCACGTCACCATACGTACGAGGCATTCAAATATCACATATCATGTTCTATGGGGAAACGTCCCTCACAAAAGGACAGGCAAGCCACTTACCTCGAACCTGCACAAAATCAACTAGAAACCACGCCTTTACCATGAGTACCCGACTCCCTATGGCCCAAATCTATTCAATTCAATTACATATCATAAATAATATCGCAAGCAATTGATTCTGCTATTTAATTCAAAACTAAAGCGTGAAATTAGGTTAAATGACCAAATGTCTTCTAAGGACAATGCCTCAAAATCAGATAATTTTCACATTTTTAGAATCCTCGTACTCTCACGAGTCTAACCATATATAAAATCTCCCGAATCGGAGGTCAAACACCCACTCAAAACTAAATAGTTTGGTCTATTAAGTTTCTTCCATTTTTCCCCAATTTTGAATCCCCAATTCGAATTTAAATGATAACGTTAACTATAGATTGATGGAATATGACTAACGTTAACGATCTCCTCTTCAAAACCCTCTCAAATCGCCCTCTCCCGAGCTCTATTTTGATTTTTCTAACTTTTGAAACAAAAGCCTTGAATTTCATATTTTAGTCCAGTGGTTTCCACTTCTACAATCAACGGACCACACTTGCGGTTCCGCTTCTGCTTAACTAAAGCCGCTTATGCAGTTCTCATTAGTCAGCCCAGGGCAGCATCTGCGATAACAAACTTGCAGGTGCGAAACCACATCTGCGGTAAATCTTCAACATCTGTAGAAAAACTGAGGGAGCCCCAATCTACATCTACGATGGCACGACCACTTCTATTGCTCCGCACTTGCGGAACCCAAACTGTAGGTGCGGTTATGAAAACCATCAAACCCAAAACTCCACCTCTCTCTAAATTCTCTACCTTCTCTCTATGAAGAAGGGTGTATGGTGATCTTGTCACTATTCATCGGGCATATCATTGGAATCCGGCAAGGTAAGGTCACAAATTATATACAAAAAGAACACCTTACGGATTGTGAAAAACCCAAAATTGATTTCTTCCTAAACTCTTTACCCAACCGCATCAGATCTTTGATTTTGTCATTCGAGTTACTGTAGCATTGCGTGCTTCAAACTTTCAAGTATCTTTATGTGAATGGAGTGTTGAAGAAGATCTTGGATGCTTTGTTTTAATCGTGATTCTCCGGTTTGAAGTCAAAATTAACAACAGATCTTAAATTTGGTGCGTCAGTTACTGTAGCAAAACAGAAACTGGACAGAGTTCATTGATGTTCTATTTTTCATTCTATTTTTTTTTTTATCTTGATGGAGTATTGAAGAACCATGGATGCATCGTCCTCTCCCCAGCCTTTTGCTATGGGAGAGATGAATTCGAATAACAACCCAACACAATTGTATGCTGCTCAAGTGTCCCAAAAAAAGGCAGCTTCTACTTTAAATCAAAAGTTACTGAAACCTTTTGAAGTTATTCATGGAGTTTCAACACTCAAGTTTTCAATGGAGGAACGGATGGAATATGCAAAAGAGGAAGGTTTACGTCAAGCTATTGTAGTGAAGATCTCTTTAAATGCACCTGATGTAATATGCTTCAGAAATGTACTGCCGAAATTTTTCGGCATCAAAGGACCATCTCTTATCGGTCATTTAGCACCTCGACAATTGCTTATCAGGGTGGATCAACATGAAGATTTTTTTAATTCACTTGCGAGGTCAGTAAACTACTTCAAATACAATGGTAAGGAGCATCAAATCCGAATATTCCCATGGTCCCTCTATTTTAAGGTAAATGAAGAAACCACGAAGGCAGTGGTCTAGAGTTCCTTACCAAATCTGCCAACGGAGTTGTTTGCGATGAAGGCTTTGTTGTCTATAGCTTCAGCTGTTGGTAAGCGTATAGCTATTCATAAAGCTACCCAGACTAAGTCATATCCCAGTACTGTAAGAGTCAAAGTGATTCTTGATTTAATGGACAAATTACATGAGAAGGTGTGTTTGAAATTTGTGGATAAGCAGACGAGCCAGATAGTTGAATTCTTCCAAGGTTTTGTTTATGATAACTTACCTTTGTATTGTCACTGTTGTAAATATCAAGGACATGATGAAACATTATGTCGCAGATTAAACAAAAATGCAACAAGGAATCTGCAAGGTACTGAAGAAGCTGTTGATAATGATCGTCTACTGCCTGCTAAAGTTTTGGTTTTGGCTGAAGAGATGAGAAAGGTGGAAAAATTGCAAGGGGATGCTAGGCAACTCCTCAATGCTAAGTGGGCTGCACAGAATTTGGCAGATCCTTCAGTGCAAGATCAAAGTAATGAGCAGCATAATTTTGTACAGAATGCTGAAAATCAAAAAATTGAAAGAGTACCTGCAGCTGTACCTAATTTAGATAAGGAGTTGGTTTGAAATTTGGAGGGTACTGTGGTTAAGGATATTGATCAAACCAACTAATGTTCAACTTCCAGATGATATCCCAGCTACAATAGCTTTGGCAACGATGTACAAGGAAGTTAGTAAGACAACTGGAGCTGCACTAACTGGACATGATCGTGAAACTACTGAATGTTCGTATGTGGAGACTACTCTTGCATTGAAGGGAACTGGGGATCGAGAAACTTCTGGGATTGCTGATCCTACTGCTAATCGACCAGCCAATGCCATGAATCATGCAATAAATATAGTGGTAGAACAGGAGAAATATTTGGGTGCAACTATTGTTAGATGTGCTAGTACCAGGATTGTGCAACCTACTGCTGCACAAACTAGAGTCGAGCAAAATGTTAATGGGAATCTCAAATTGGCATGAGAAAATAGTGTTCCACTATAGATTTTTGTAAATCTGGACACTAGCAACTCGCGACCTGCTTCTAAATGTACCAATACAACTGAACAAGCAATAAACAAATAACTGTATGGAACACTGAGTTATTTGATACAGCAGAAGATACTCCAAATGCTACAGCTGTAACACAGGTCTGTGTGCAGCAGAAAGGGCAAGCTGGTGTACATGCGATGCTGGATAAATTAGTGGAAAACAACTATGGAGTGGAAAATTAAAATGGGGAGTTAATACTAGATGATCAGGAAACTTATAGGAATAACAACCAAGAAGAATGGAACCAGGTAACAAGTAGGAAATCGCCCAAAATGAAGCAGATTACTCCAAAATTGCAGAACAGCAGTGTTCAACGAATTGACTGCACTGTTGTGTTCAGACAAAGTTTTTTCAAAGTTCTTGCAACTGATGGGGATCCTGAAGTCGAGCCAACAAGTTTGCAGGATAGTGGGACATCCAAACAATTAGTTTTAAGATCCAATGATGAACACGGATGGCAAGGCAATGGTGAATAGGATAAAAATTTGGGCGTTCGACGATTTGATGCAAAGAGCAATTTTGGAGCTGATTTAATTAGTAAACAATCTCATTGCTCTAATGCACCTATGTTGCACTTTTCTAATCCTCGGGTGGAACAAATCATGAAGGATGCACAACTAGAGATGATGATAAAGGCGTCTATGGTTAAACAACCTATGGTCACATTAAATACATCCGCATATGATATCCTCTCTCAATCAATAGAGTCTTTTGGCGAGTTTGAAGGGGAATGTGTACAGTTTCATGATTTCAACTGGAAATAACAACGAAGTTATACGAACAAACATGAGGGACATAGTTACTAAATCAAAACTGTGGAAAGAACAATGGGAGGAGGATGACGACGATGACTGGAGAGTCGTTGGGCGATGAATTTGCTGGTTACTCTTCTGAAGAACGTGATCAGGAGGTTGATCAGGATTGTGCAGGGGAGGACTTGGATGTCGTCAAGCCAAAGCCTCAAGGGACAACACCAAAGAGAAAATTAAATTGTCATGCTCCTGCATTCATAACAAGATCTTCACCTACTATTGGAACTACAAATGCAGGATACGGAAGGGCAATACATGCTGCAGAAACATCTCTCAAGCAGTAAACTAAAGATGCTACTACAAGTCAAATCAAAATGGTGACAAACACTCCATCTTCTGCCATTACAAATGCAGTCGCATATATACAAAGGGAGCAGCAACAACAGCAAAATGCAAGGATTTCAGGACATGTTGTGACTTCTTCAACAGTTGGACAACGACAATTATTCAAATTGGATAAAACAAGCATGCATCAACAGGATAGTCCAGTTAATTTGATTACAAGTTCTGATGATCCAAAGGCTTTAGAAACTTTCGAAATTGGGCAGCATATAACTTTGGAAGAAAGAATGCTACTGGATGCATTGGTAAGTCCGAAACCTTCACAGAATTTAATTCACAAATCAAGCACTGTAAACAAGAAAAAAAATTTAAGCTGCACACAAATGGTTGAAATAAATAAGGAAAAGACACTATTGACAAAATCACAAGATGCAAATATTGTAATGGAACAAGACACAATCAAAAATTTGCCAAATCCAGTAAATGTGGCAAGGGACAATTATGAAGAAGGAGAGGAGGATACAATTTTGCAAGAATGCCGCGCTCATGCAGCAAAAAAAGGTGATTTATCACCCCATGCACAGTGGACGTAACAAGAACAATCATACAAGAAAGAATAGTTGGGACGGCAAGGTGAGTGACGAAGAAATTGGTAGGCGACTTCCAATGAGAGCTTCCAAACAAAAGCAAGCTACACCAACTACATCCACAAACCGATCAAAAAAGAATTCATGAATTTTGAATTTTCTTTGAAGAATTGTGATAGTGATGACAAAAAGTCACAAATTGAAAAATTCACAAGTTTGGACAAGAAGGGACAACAATTTAATTCTGTCTTCATCTTAGTCTACCATTTTTTAAGTATTATCATATGTAATATCATCACATAATACGTTATAAATTTTGTGATGATCATACAATATTTTTTCCGTTCAAGTTCTTATTTTTTACATGCTTGCTAGTAGATGAGGCTATCATTTGGCCTCAATAGGATTAGTCAGGTAAGGTTTAGCGCGGTTTTGTTATATGGGTAACAACACCGGGGCTATTGTCCCCCTTATTTTTTACTTTTCCTAATTGTTGTATTTTATTTTCTTTTATAAATGTAAAACTAGCCTTAGGCATTTGTCTACCGGATCGCCAAAAAAAAACAAAGGTACGGTTATGACAGGTACCAACAACCTTCAGCAACTCTTTAACTTCAAAAACCTTCCGTTAAACATCCGAATTCACCCCGAGGGCCCTGGGACCTCAAGAAAAAGCACCAACATCACCTAATACCCTATTAAAACTTGTACAGATCCTTAAAACACCATAAACAGTACAAGAAAACCGAATTAGTCAGAGATTTTAGTCAAAGAACATCAAATTTCATCAAGACACGTTGTCCATCAAAAACCTAACAAAAATACGTCCCAATGACCTGAAACTTTCCACAAACATCCCAAATGACGTGAATAAGCAAATGCAACTTCCGGAGTTCCATTCCGACCATCGGATCAAAAACTCACTATCATACCGGAAACTTCAAAAGTTCAAAAACTTTGGCATTTCAAACCTATATCAGCTATGGACTTCCAAAAAGCATTTCGAACACCCTCCTAACCCTGAAATAACCTAAAAGAGCTAATAAAACCATCGGATTTCCATTCTGAGGTTGTCTTCACATTGTTCCGACTACGGACCACATTCCAACACTTAATCTCTCATTTATTGACTAAGTGTCCCAAAACACTTGAAACCTAACACTGAGTATCCCGGAAAACCAAAATAGTAGAAATTAAATAAGAGGAAGTAGTTAATGGAGGATCAGAGTGTTAATTCCTAAGACGACCGGTCGGGTCATCACAATTTCGTATTTTTTAAAGCTAAATTGCATATAATTGCAACTTTAGCCTATTTTAATATTTAATTACGTTTATAATTACGAAATTAATTCCAGTATTTTCAGTTTTATTTTTATACTTTATTAATTAATTTACTTCCTTTAATTAATTTTTAAAAATAATTTTACTATTTTTATAAAATAAAATAGGAAAATGGCTATTTTAATGTAAGCCCTAATTATTTCAATATTAGCCCAAATTAGCCCCCCCCCCCCCCCCGCAGATTAAACCCAATTTCAACCCAACTAAACCCCAGTCCAATTCCTAAATTATCCGCCCCTGACCCAATCTAATCCAACACGCCTGGCTCCCCAATAAATCCAGGCCATAGATTAAAATGATCAACGGCCACAAACTTTCCTTTCCATTTTTAATTAACCAACACCCCTTAACCGTAAATTATTTAACCTACCCAGCAACCTCTGAAACCCCCCCCCAACTCTCTCAAATACTCTCGAACCTTCTCTAACTCTAGCCACCCCTCACCATCTCCGCCTTAAAACCCACCGGAATCCATGGCTTCCCAGGCTGTGATTGTCTTATACCCACCTCCTTTTGCCCTTACATGCCTGATCTCTGAAGATTCGAGGCCTGACCTCGAAGGTTTTCACCCAGAACTCTACCGATTCAAGGTTCCACGGCCATCTTCGGCCCTGCTCTGGCGTACCATGGTCGTCTGAGCCTTATTCTGACCTCTTCGAATCAGATCGGTGACCTTTCAAAGACTTTTTCATTCCTAGGATTCTTCTGAAATCCTAACCCTTCGAGGTTTTCTCCGAGTTCTTTAGAACCGTTCTTCATCTGTGTTTTCCTTGAGTTTTCAAACGATTTCCCTAAATTTTCTTTCAAAAAATCACTTTTAAAACCTTCCTTTTCTATCTGGGGTTGTTGAAAAAGTTTAAGTGTTTTTTGAACTTTTTTTCCTTTATGTGTATTTGCTTCTTCTATATTCTTGTATTTTTATTTTACCATGTTCTTGTATGTTTATTTTCTGTGTTTTCCTATATGCTTTTCTGCTGTACTTTTCTAGTGTTCTTGTGTTCTTCTATTGTATTTTCCTACTAAGTTCTTAAGTTTATTTATTTTCCTTCTAAAGGGCCCTGCTTATGTTTTTTCTAGAAAACATGTTAAGCATGCTTCTTCTACTGTTCTTATCAGTATTTGCCATTATGTTCTTTGAATCCTTCTACTATGATTGCATGTTACTTTGCTATCATGTTTTCTTATGAGTTATGTTGTGAAGAAGCACGTTCTTTTCTGAAACATATAAGCATGATTTCGATTCAATTGCCTTCCCTCTCATCTTAGCTTTATGGTTTACTTGAACTAGGTTTTATTTCAAAACCCCTAATTCTTTCAGATTGACATTGAGTCTCTAAACTGAGTTTGGACTTCCTTGTTTTCATATGATTCTAAACTTTTGCTAAAACTCTCCTACACTAGAGTTTCTACTAATTTTACAATGGCATGACAAGTTTCTTTCATGCTTAACATGTATGTATGATCTTTATATGTGATGAATCTTTATTTAAAAAAGGCAATCAACTTGTGATTAATTCAAAATCCCATCTAAATAGGTCTGGTTGATTATCCTTCCATTGTCTGTCGATTTCCTTTAACTTAAAAACCTTTTCCATCTTTCTGACACAATTAACTATACAAAATCTCAGACCCATTGATTTACTAGTTGTTAATTGATCTTCTTACCTTATTTGCACAAATCGTGTTTGTCAAAACACTGTCCTTAAATTACTTTTATGTATTCACCCCTAGTTGCCTACTTTGCACAAAGTGTTTGATTACTTTCTTTCCTTAGTTGGTTTACCCGTTTGAATCTGAATCTCTTAATTAAGGGTAGCCTTGTGTAATTGATTGACAATCAGCCCTTTAACTATTTTCTTATCTTATTTCTGCATGATTTCTACACTATAAAAGGCACGACCCTTTTGAACCTTCCATACACTACATACTTTGCAATTCAGAACCTCTTCTGAACTCATACTTACATATAATAGTATTCATGCTTCTTCTCTACACCGCGCCTTTTACAAGACTATTGCTTTCTTTTTATTTGTTTCTTTGAAACTTGGTATGTCCTAATTTAAGCTTCAGCAACACCATAATGTGTTTACTTACTATTTTTAGTATCCATGTCTACTTTACTACTTCTGCACAGTTAAGTATTTAAGTTATTACGTTAACTTCTTTCTATTTGTTTCTGCTATGAATCCATGCTCCCTATTTCCCTTTATATGCTTTGAGGTATAGTTTAAAACATGGCAATATGTAATTTATTGTATATGGGTTGAACTTGTTCCCTTACAACAACAACAACTACCCAGTATAGTCCCACAAAGTGGGTCTGGGGAGGGTAATATGTAGACGAGCCTTACCCCTACCCGAAAAGGTAGAGAGGCTGTTTCCAATCGACCCTCGGCTCAGTGAAGAAAAGAAAAACAAAAACAAAAACAAAAACAAAAGAGCTTTAGTAACTCCAGCATAAATAGCGTAAATATTTATCTAAACGTAAGAAACATAAATAAAATAGCATGCAATAATATCATACAGTAACTACCATAAATAATAACCATAAGGGAGACACAAGCCAAAACACAAATCATCTATGGATAACCCTGCCAAGCCTCACCCAACCCCGTGTGAGGAGTACGAAAACTCTAGCAGCCCATATCCTACAACCCTGATACTAGACCTCCAGGCTTTCCAATCAAGGGTCATGTCCTCGGAAACCCGCATTCTAGCCATGTCATACCTAATCACCTCTCCCCAATACTTCTTAGGCCTCCATCTGCCTTGCCGAATGCCAACAATTGCTAGCCGCTCACAATTCCTCACCGGGGCATCAAGACTTCTCCTCCGCACATGCCCCAACAACCTCAGCCTGCTTCTCGCATCTTCTCATCCACCGGGGCCACCCCCACCTTCTCTCGAATAACTTCATTCTTAATCTTATCTAACCTGCTGAGCCCGCACATCCACCTGAGCATCCTCATCTCCGCAACCTTCATTCTCTGAACATGAGAGTTCTTCACGGGCCAGCACTCCGCCCCATACAACATCAGAGGTCTAACCACAGCTTTATAAAATTTCCCCTTGAGTATATGTGGATTTTATTGTCACACAGGACTCCTGATGCAAGCCTCTACTTTGAACACCCCACTCCTATGCGATGAGTGACGTCCCCGTCAATCTCTCCGTCCCCCTGAATCACCGACCCAAGATATCTGACACTGTCCCTCTTGGTAATGACCTGAGATCCAATCATCACGTCCCTACCTACTTCGCTCGGCTCGGCGCTAAACTTTCACTCCGGGTATTCTGTCTTAGATCTGCCTATTTTGAAACCTTTAGACCCGAGAGTCTGTCTCCATACCTCTAACCTCTCAATAACACTGACCCTCGTCTCATCTATAAAGACTATATCATCAGCAAATAGCATACACCAAGGCACATCCCCTTGAATATGTCGGGTTTGAGCATCCATCACCAAGGAAAACAAGAGAGGGCTCAGCGCCGATCCTCGCCACCTTGTAGATCACCCTGTTCGCTCTCCGTTCTTCCTCGCTTGTGCTCCCTGCCAACTTAGCAAACACCACCTTCTTCACCACCACTTTTCCTTCAACTACATCGTTCCACCACCAGTCACCCTAATGTCTGCCTGAAAAGCCCTTGGCTACCCCGAGCACGTCCCGTGCTACCTCCCTAACCAAGTTTGCCATCTCTGACCACATAGCGTCCGCATCCCCAGAACTTCTCCAAGCTCCGCCCTCAACTATCCTCCTTTCCAACTCATGTGCTTTCTCCTTAGTCAAAACACCCAATCTAATCCACGGTTGTCCTCGAGCGCCCCTCCTCTTCCTCTTCACCCAGAGACCGACATCCATCACTAGGAGTCTATGAAGAGTCAAAAGGGACTTCCCCGGAATAACCTTGCAGTCCTTGCACATACCCCTATTTCTCATTCCGAGGAGGATGTAATCAATATGATTCCTCGCCGCCGAACTCTTGAAGGTGACCAAATGCTCCTCCCTTTTCTGAAATGTCGAGTTCGCAATCAGAAGTTCGGAAGCCCTGGCGAAATCAAGCAGTGAGGTGCCTCCTCCGTTCCTAACCCCAAAGCTGAAGCCACCGTGCACCTCACCATAACCATCCAGCATCGGCCCCAATATGACCATTAAAGTCTCCTCCATTAACTAACTTCTCAAATTGGGAATACTACTCACCAGATCATCCAAGTCCTCCCAAAAGCGCCTCTTAGCCTCCTCGTCTAAGCCCGCTTGCGTCGCGTAAGCGTTTATGACGTTGAGGACGCAAACCCCAATAACCAACTTAATAGGCATTAACCTATCATTCACTCGCCTAACCTCGACAACGGACTCCCTTAGGACCCTATCTACCAAGATGCTCACTCCATTCTTACCTCTCACGACTCTAGAATACCATAGCTTAAACCCGTCTACATTCCTCGCCTTCGACCCTTTCCACCTAGTCTCCTGGACACATGCTATGTTAACCCTCTTCTTCTGAAGAACCTTCGCCAACTCAATGCCTGAACTTGTTCCCTTAGAGGATCCTAATTTCTAAACCATGTGTTCCAGTAGGCTTGTGGTTGTGCCAGTTTCTCCCATTGTTGGTTATTCCCACTAACCTGCCTTTTGCCTCTTGCCAACTCCCCATTCCTTATATCCCTATGTATAGTGTTTCCCTTCTCCTTTCCCCATTTCAAAATTCTTGACTTACACTCTCTACTAGTCTTTAAGTTCTTCCCCCTCCTGTGAGCCTTGACTTGGGACCTTGAATTCCCTCTTAACTTGGACACTTGAGGGTTGGCCCTTCCACACTGCATTATGTCTTAATCTTGTAACACATTTGGGTGTGAGCACTGCTCGTGGTCTATATGAGGCTCTTAGGGAAATCTGACACGTCCAAAGGGGAGAAAGGCTTTGGATCATGAACTCTTGGAGTTGGTTCATCTCATATTTTAGACATGGAGTCTAAATTAGGCTCCCTTTTGTTGTACTTTTATGTTCGGATTTATTTTTCCTTTCTTACATTCATGCTAGGCTGTAATAACTTGTAGTTCACTATTGGGGATGCTAGTGGAAAAGGCTATAACTTTATGCAAAGGGTAGATATTCTGCCCATAGGTCTACGGATTTCTACATTCATATAGATATCTTGCCTATAGTTTTGTTTTTTAAATTTTTCCATTCATATAGATATCCTACCTATTGGTTTGTTTTCTGAATTTCTGGATTCATATAGATATCCTGCCTATAGTATAGGTTTTTGAAATTCTGCATTCAAATAGATATCATACCGATAGTTCATTTCAGAACTTCTGTATTCATATAGATATCCTTCCAAAGGAATTCTAATTTCCTGCACGTCATATAGATACTATGCTCATAGAAATTCTGCGTTTTCTCATATAGATGTCGTGTTTATAATTAATTGGAAATATGAATCCTGCATATGCATCCTTTATTAGGGAACATTGTTTATAGGGCTAAAAAAGATAGTTAACTGCATTTAAATGTCATTCCTATAGGATTTCTACATCTCTATTATGTCTATAGGTGTCTAAAATCAACAATGCATAGAAAGCATAACTATATGAATTGATAATCAAGTCTGAAATATTTTGCTCTCTTATAAGTCTAAAACCAGTAATAACAGTGTCTAACGTCTGCAGAACTGGTAACTCTTGCAAAAACTCGCTTTTATTTAACAATATTGCAACTTCTCTTAAATCAGTATATATTCAATTTACTTCATCTTTTCGTAAATCAGTAGATATCATGCCTATAGGGGCCTTGTCCAACACTTAGGCAAGCCTTATGGTAATAGTTATAAATTGTACTAGTCTTTATTAATTACAACAAGCGGGCTGTCTAATTCGTACTTTTTGTCTGAAAATATGTGATAAATAAGACTGCTTTAACTTTTAAGTTTAATCAGACCCTAAACAATACATGCAAGTCATGCTATTATGTGGAATCTTTGATTTAAAGGAGGTGTGTTTGAGCCTTATTTGTTTATGTATTTTCCCCAAACTTGTTGTATATGTGTTAATATTTCCGCCTTAGAATTTTGCCTTTTGAAACTATAAAAGCCTCATGCCCCTTCCCTTTTAGGATCAGTTGTCCCGAATGCCTCCAGGACTAGTAAAATTAGTACGAGTAATAGCATGCAATAAGTAAACGAGACCATTTCACATTTTAAATACCTTAACGAGATGGGAAAGGGTAGTTATGGATATGATCACCACATGATGACATCTCGTATATTCCCTCATTGAGGAGTGATTACCTGATATTGTGTGGGGTAATCCATATTATTTATAAACCTAGGACCCCCTTCCCTTTACTTGTATATTTCTTTGTCTACTTTCAAATTTCAAAAATATTTTCTCACAATTTAGCTTTTGTTTCATTTTTTTAACTTTATTTATTTGCAACCATTATGTAAAAATCCCATCTTATTTGAAAGTCTTGCTTGCCTATATGCTCCTTGTATTTAGAGTCACAGTAGTAGTCTGACCGGGAACCACAGTAGTGGATCTCGAGGGGTGCCTAACACCTTCCCAATGGGATAATTTCAAGCCCTTACAAAAACTCTGGTTTCCTAAATCAAACATCTCTTAGTGTCCTAGTGCACTTATATCATTAGGTGCGGACTCTTCAGTTCAAACCGAATTCCCAAAAAGGAACGAGATGTCTACCCAAGTGTCATAAACCTGATTCCGCGAGAAAAAAGGGGTGCGACAGATATCTATATCAAAAGATGTACAACGTAACCCCTTGAAGGAGAAAGGGGATCACCAAGACTTCGAGAGGAGGATGCGCCTCTACGCAGGATTGGCATTATCCACTATTGATGCACCTATATTTATTTAAAAATGTAGCATCCCCGACAAAAGGGGTGTTAGTACCATAGAATAGTACTATTTTGTATAACTAAACACCATCTAGTTAGAAAGAACAATTATTCAAGCGTAAAAGAAATCTTAAGGGCAACGAAGCACCAAAAAAGCATCACATCAATAATATAAAAGATTTGCAGAGTTTTCACATTATTTCTAAAACTTTTATTTGTGCATTCCTTACTGTTTCATCATTATCCACATTACCACTGCTTCCTTGGGCAGAGTCCGATCAAGGCCCGACCGTCAAAGCTGTCTTACCAAGATGTTACAGTTATTTCACTCTCACTTTTACGTTTCAATTGTCAATACATTACGACCATGTCTGTATAACATGGCATCCGATCACGGCCGGATCGGCTTAGCTATCTTGCCAAGACGTTACCCTTTTTCATTAATCATTGTCTCACTTCAATCTTTGAATTCACGTGAATTAGTTTCTCCGAACTTGGGGCCACAATTACCACATTCCATAACTCACATTTTACATTATTCTCATTTTCAACATTTACTTTGCCATTTAGGATCATAGGCACATATAAAAGTAATTTACGTTATAAACATATAGAGGAATTCATCTAGTTCGGCATATTAATCACAATGTAACCTTGACTTGACATTTAGGCATTTAGCACATAGCTCATGTTTTTCCATACATACTCAATTTACAAATAATAACACACTAAACACATAGAGAAGTACCATCCACATACATTTTCACAGCATTAATTTATTTGACATAACAAGTACCACATCAATCGAATTCCAGTGCCTACAAGATTTGCACGGGCACCATGGAGTCTCAAGTTCTAAAGTTGGGTATTTTGGCCATACAAACCTTGTTTATGCTTTCCTTACGTTACTACGACGTTCCGAAAATGCAAACAACCCAATCTACTTGAGATATAACAAAATTGAACACAAATTAGGAAGGTATTCATGGTTTCAGCTCATATGAGGATTTTATCAAATACTAGCTAAGCAACTTGATTTCAAATATCTTCTACAATATTTTCTTCATTCCCCAACCCAAACTTTACTTATTTATACTCGAAAATCTTCCCACAAACCCAATTTATATATGAATTCATACATAATACTATTACACCAAAGAATCATACCTCAATAACCCATCTCACAATCTCTACAAAACCAACACAATCTAGGTTAGGCACCTATGGCTTCCAATCACAATTCCATGAGTTACAATACTTAATTCATACTCATATTCCCATAATATATCCATATACGTAAGTCTAAGGGTGTAGGATTTACCTTTTGGAAGATATATTGCAAAACCCCCGTTTGAGTTATTGAAGGAATTTCTTGGAGATCTATGTATTTTATGAGTAGATTTCATAAATACAAGTATAGGAATGATGGAATTTCACGCCAAGTTAATGGAGGTTGCTTACCTTGAAGATTGGAGGTGTTGGAGGTCGTGAGAGAGTGGAGGAAGACCCTAAAAGTTGTGCAAAAGATATGAGGAAAATGAATCCCGAAATTACGTTTATAAGCCTAAATTTTGGATGCTGCCTCGGATGCTTCTCATCCCCACTTCACTCCTCTCAGCAGCACGGATGCTGACCCGGATGCTATGGCAGTAGTTCATTGTCAGCTACTCCTTTTGGATTCTACTTCGGATGCTTTGCATCCACGCAACCCTCTGCCATTCTTTGGTAATTTTGTCATAACTTCTTGTAGGAAAGTCCAAATGACAAACGTTTTGAAGCGGTACAGACTAAACTCAAAGATCTTTAATTTAATAGTGGGGTATCATCTAAAACATTATATATCGGTAGATATATGCTCATCCAAAGTGAGGTCTTGTGCGTACTCTTTTATAACATTAGTCTATTGTGAAGTTTTCCAACTTGGCTTAGACTTAGGCCTCTCCTTGGACCCCAAATCACTATAATATGGCTTATACGCTTGTTATTATATCAAATTGACATAGATTATATCATGAATCCTAATTTTCACACAAGATAAAATAATTAGCTTACCAAAAAATCTTAAATTACTTAGCAAAATTTTCTAGGACTTTGCAATATGGATTTCGCTAGTACTACTATTGTGAAGCCACTTCTTCAGATGTTACACCACTGCAGGATGCAACAGTTAGTATATAGTACCACCTCACTCCATGGAATGTAATAGGAGTAAGGCACCACCCCGGGTAGTCTGGGAGGTGAGCAGTAGTGTAAAGTCCGAACACTCTCCTGACCAGTGGTGTAGAGTCCAAACATTTTCCTGAATCTGAAGAAATTGGGCCCCCTACCTCATTGTCTTGAGCCGATGAAAACATAAACAACAACAACAACAACAAGTTAGTGCAATCTCGTGGGGGAAGGGAAAACCGTGGAAAAAGGCCAAGGCGAGATTGATGAGAATGCCACCATGTAACCTTAAGACTGCAAGCCCAAAACATGGGAAGTAACAATGGATGATGATGAAGAAAACAAAGGGGTGAAAGGATATTGGGGAACATTTGAATGAAGGAATGGTTATAGGAGAATCCCATCTATAGAAAGGGTGGAACTGTAACCGACGACCCCATCAATGTCTATGAAATATGTATCAACAGGCGCAATTAATGCATCCTTGGGAGCTGAACCAGAGGCGACATTATTTTTTTGAAGAATAAGAAACGGCAGTGCTTTGAATGATTCTGGAAATATGAACCGACAGGACACCTTGGTTGTCACATAGGCTCACGTCATAAGTATCGCATCATCACGGGAAGTCTGAAGAGATTAATATCAAAGTCATTTCTTATTATTCTACTCTAAGAAATGCGGGGACTATCTATATACGGTGAAATCGAAGGGTCCAATTTTCCATCATTATGATGCCTCGCAAGCATGTCTCGAGGGCTTGAGACCACGGTCTACTTTCAGCCCTCGAGGGGCATCGTTGCCTTGATCTTGGAGCAGTACAGATCGAAATTCACAGAAAGAAAGTGGGGAGTTCGCAAGGCGCATAACAAGAGCTGACAAAGTCTAGTGAGCTATGTTAAGACCCGAATCATGGTTTCAACTAGTTGTCATGTCCCCATATCATTGTATTAAATGCACTTGTACTATGTTGCGATTACCTATCATATTAAAAGGGGATCCTTGTCATATTTTAGACACATGTTTCTCAATACTGAATATTGAAGAACATTCTCTCTGCTCTCTAGCACATTCTTCCGACCTCTTTACTTCCATTTATTGTTCACATTCATTGTGTTCTATTTATTGTTATTCTTTTATTTCTTATAACTGGCCATAAAGAGCCGTCACTAATTGATTTATGACTGTTAGTATCCATTGAGTATCCTCAGCCGGGCATTAGACTCGACCCTGAGGCCTCGAATAAGCAAGATCGGGGCCCCGATCGATAGCCATTTGGTTTGGTTAACACCTTTTTTTAAGCTCATATTTTGATTCCAAGTACCTCACTTAGTGTCTATTGCCCTAACAACAAGCATACAAATAGATAACGTATTTTTATAACAAAAAAATAATACTTAATATTTATTACCACTTTCGAGGTAAACAACAACTTATATGCCCACCGCCTCAATTCTCCAAGCAGGTGGGTAAGATGGCTGCTTGGCAGCTTGAGCAGTGCCACTTTGGACACTTGTGTATCTCTCTATTTAAATATCATATTAATAATCTATTTGTATTTATGGAAACTAGACACATAGGTAATTAGTTCTATAAAAGATCTCCATGTAACTCTCAATATATTGGGAGAAAACCGCATCGTAACTTGGATTATAAACCTACCAGTTTCTCTAAAGTGCGGCAACGTAACTTGGTGACCCTTAATTTAAATATCCATATTTCTTTACCCCGATGTCATATGAATAAATAGTTTACACTGTTGGAAACTAGGTTCGAAGACTTTCATTTTGCTATTATATATGTCCCAAAATGATATGATCAAGCATACAAATTTAATTTCTCAAAACGGCTCGTTACAAGGCAAATCTTAACACGGTTTTTCCGTAAGTCAAATCCAATTTTTCCAAAGCATTATATTTTATGTCCAAACAACATATATAGTCATATTATGACTTTACACTTATTAATCATGATCAACAAGTCTCGTATTTATAATACGTCACTGTAGAACGCACAAAACTTGTCAACTTTTGACAAAACATATCTTCTTCAATTCATTTAGGTTCTAAGACTTCCAACCATATTAGTAATTGTTATTCATGATCATCAATATTATTAACTTCCACGGACATGGTTAACTTAACTTACAAATTTTCAAAGTTGATTTCATTTCTGAGCTCACATCAATTGACTTACGATGTACTCTTAAGTACAAAAATATGGAGTGTAACATCATTCCCCGCTTTAGAGCATTCGTCCTCAAATGTTGGCTGATGCTCCTATCAGTCTCATAACCCATAGATCTTACGAACATTTAAATATTGTCCTTTCTATATAGCCACTTGCTTTGTGGACAAATACAAAGGCTAGGGAATTCCCTCGCCTTTAGGTCTCTTTCTGAAACAACAACTCGTAGTCGGAAACAGTCTCGTAACTGCTCCTACCTTCCATCATGCAGCATGTACCACTTTTTCATTGTATCTCACCCTTTCATGTCCTTACTCATGTCTTCCTAAAACATGTTTATTCACCATTCTTTAGCATGCAACCTATGCATGTCTATTAATAGTACTCGCAGCCTTCCTCCAACTTTCTTGCACCATTGATTTCCTTGTGTTATTCTGGATTATCAAGTGAAACATCAGATTGTCTCTAACTCTTCTTTACTCTCTTAGTCAGGCTTCGCGATACCTAGAACACATAGGCTGGAAGGCATTTCACTGCTATCTTTCCTGGATACTGAATCCCGACGCTTCTAGCCTACTATCCGAAGTAAGGACTATTCACAACCTTCTGTGCTTGAGTGTGTTGTATGTTCTTCACCTTTACCTTACTTTCTTTAAAATCTAACATCATGGCTTATATCTCTTTCATATCTTCCTTTTTACATAGGTATGATTTACATCCACGACTTGAAGCTCTATTGTAATACTAACACATCAGGTGCATAGCCAATCTGGAGGGAGCTTCATACTAACTTCTTATGAGGTCAGTATGCTTCTAACTGCTTTCTCATAGAGCCGTTATGTCATATTTTGTCATACTAACTCTCTTGTATCTTTGATATTCAGGGTGATCCTATAATGTTCTCAATCACAATTCCAATAATTTTCTAGGTTCAATAATCAGACTATTGATTTACTTGGTTAATGTAACTCTTTTGTTTCCTCTTCCTTTTGATCAGCCTTTATGTAGGCTTAAGCTATCTTTTGATCTGTAACTTATGGCATTTAGTTATAGCTTTATCACTTCATGGACACTATGGAATATCAATGATAGAATCTTCTAACAATTCAATCCTTTGTCTATGACCTAGACTCAATATTTTCTTTTAACTTATACTGGAGTCTTCTACGGCGGTACGATTATCAACATATATGCTGCATGGATAATAAGCCCAACTCTTAAGTGCGTTCATAACGTAACTAACTTTGAATCATTGTTCGAATAATTCCTTTCGTTTCATCTCATCTTTCTTCAAACTTAGGCTAATACTTTTCCTAGTCTTTCTTCCCCTTGTAGCGTGCATACTTAGCTTCTCTTAGTTCCCACACATGATGGAATATCCGTGCAACACATGATCTTGAATCTTACATTATTATAGAGTGCATACAATGTTGTATTGAGATTGTTGTTACAACGCCATTTCCTCTTTAGGTTACGATACTTAGGTTGAAGCGTTCTTCCTTATTTGCTTAGCTAGTCTTTTATGGTTGAACTTAGGAAGGACCCTCTAATTTTTGAAAGGTTGTGAGCTTATTACATCATTTACTGGGCAAAACATTTGATGTTCTTTCTTACTTGTACCATGATCTTTTGCTCATTGGGTAGCTTCTAAGATGATATTCTGATTGTCTTCCTAGTGGTCCTTTTATCTCCATAGCACTTATACGATACCTTTAACTACCCCATCTTTTATCTTAATATTCTTAATATTACGATCTCATATCTGCAAGACTAAATTCCTCATATTGGGATTTACTATGTTTATCTTGCACAATCTATTGATTTCTCTTTATCTCTTTGTTTAGCCGTAACTAGGCTTTTCCTAAATTACTTGATAACTACTCATTAGTCCATTCTCATATCAATATTTTCCATAATCTTTCTTGGTTATTTCCTTCATCTTAACATTCCTCTGCGCTAGATCCTTATTCATCAATAACATCTCGGGCAGGAACCCTTACTTCTTCTCCCTGATTGTGTTTGCATAATGTTCTGGAATTGTAGTATATCAGTAGGATTTGGATAAGTGCAATCTCATCCCTTTTCTTAATTTTTGATCGCATTATTCCTTCACCATTCCAAAATTACTAAATCACTTAATTCTCACTTAATGACACATCATTCAATATTCTCCCTTTTAGGGGAGTACTGATGTTTAGCGCTACGATGATCTACCTATAGATGTTTTACCTCTTCATCTATGGCGTCTTCTCAAATCATCGATGACCCTTCAAGGCTTCTAGTGCGTACCTTTGTAGTACTCATATCTAACTATACTATTCTAGAGTGCACCATCTGGGTCTCTCACAAAGAGATCTATTAGCACATTTGCAATCCTTTGGAAATGTCAACTAATGCAAACAATCCATCCATCATTTTGGGTTACTCTTACCCCATCCGGGTCCTGATATCTCGTCCTTCTCTAAAACCATATATGTTAACTCCTATAGGGAATAAATAAGATTCATGTGGTCAATTGTACATACCTTTGTTACTGTGGAAGGTAACTCAAATTGCTTATATCTCTCTTCCTGAATTGTAGATAATGTTCATCTTTACTAATTGCGTACCTTGTATACTTCTTAATCTTGCTTCTTTTACATGTTGAAACTTCTACCTTCTGTTTCTCTCGTTGCTTTTCACCATATGGATGGATAAATTTTTATGCCTTAGGGCTCCTCAACAAGAAGCTTACATGTCATAGTACACACATGATCTGTTGAAGACGTTACATTTACTCATTATAAGTATCATGCAGAATCACGTTCCTCTTACTCAACTATTCCATAACTGTGTGCAATCCCTTACCAACCGTCTTTCTAAATGTAGGCATTGTTGTATTATAAATAAGACAGGGTTTAGGAAATGGAGTTCTTACAAAAGATCTCTACTACACGATATAGAATACGAATAAAGAGTGAATGTCCTAAATGCCCTGTAGCCTCCTGTTTATACGTGTGGTGCACACCACACCCATACATAAGAGACAGCTTGACGCGGCTTGTGGACTCCCTAGGACAGAACTGCTTTGATACCACTTTTGTCACGATCCAAAAAGATGGGCCGCGACGAGCACCCAATGCCATACTCGGCCCGAGCGTACCACTCAGTAACTATGAATTACGGAGGGGTAACCCTTAACTTAGGTTGTTAAGGCCATAGCGTGAATCATCTTAAAATATCATCTCTCATATCTGAAGGGTAAACATACCCAAAAGCTCTCATATATATATATATATATATATATATATATATATATATATATATATATATATATATATATATATATATATAGTAGACGTTCATGGAGGCCTTATATATATATATATATATATATATATATATATAAAATTGTGCAGGCTGATGAGGCCCCCGTGAATGTCTACTGAATTACCAAAATATACAGGACTCGTCTACAAGCCTCTAGAGATAATTGAATTGTATCATGATCGAGATAGGGACTCGACCTACCCATCAAACTTGTGTATATATATTAGTCTCCAAGTTATTGACCTAGTAACTCCGAGATAGTGGAGCGTACCAACCAACCAGACGTTTGACTCGGTCTACTGGGAAGATCTATCCAGTTGTCTATCAGGACCTACAGGCATGAAATGCAGCATCCCCCAGCAAAAAGGGCGTCAGTACTAAACAATGTGCTGAGTATGTAAGGTACTTAATAACTGAATGATGAAACTGAACTGATAATATAATAAATGAAAGTAACTAGAAGTCAAAGATAATTTGAAGATATGCATACTTGCTAGTACTGAATCAACTCTCTCAATATAAAAAGTAAAATAGTTGTCCGACTTATAAGGCTAGGTATTTGTATAACAGCTCTGCCATAGTAGACACGCTGATAGGAGCTTGGCCATACAAGGCTCTATGTCTTGGCCATGCTGGCCTCTATTGTAGGTGCTCGGTCATAGTAGGCTCGACATATACTTAGAATCTAATGCGCAATAGGGGCATGCCCGTCGATAATAGGTTCATGGTAATAAAAATATAGTAATATTGTATGTATGGGCTCTCTTATCTCTTGACTTGAAGAAGACAATACTCAATTAAATATGATAAGGGAGAAGACTGTAACTTATGAGAGTAGAAAAATATACATAAATTAAGGAATATGAATTTCTCTTTATGCCTTGTTATCAAACTTGTGTAATTACGAGATCTTGCCAAAATGAAGGAAGGTCTTAGCCTTAACATACATGTATGATCTCTTCTTTATTACTCAACCAGACTCAACACAACTTCCTCCAACAAGTGAAATGATATTGTCGTTAACATATAATATCGTACCATCGTATTTGGCTAGTCACATGACTTAAGGAAAATTGGGCAGCAACTCCCCTATTTTAATACATCCTAAAGACCACTAAGGTTCATCAATATCCCAACGAGGACAAATATATCCAACACTAACAAAAACAACAAAAGAGTTCAATATAAGTTTCTCCGATTATCGTAACAATCATATTTAACGGCAAGCTCGTTTTTTACTCATGACAAAACATAAACTAAATCTAACTCTTATTCCGTAAATTAGTTTACAACCATCAGAATATTATACTTATATCTACCTTATTATTTTTAGTTTAAAACCTTCTCAAAATGCCTTCCAAAATAGCCTCATACGTCTAGAACCTTAATATTTATCGTTAATTACTTCTTTTTCATTTATTCTTCTTCATCAACTTAATAAAAACCGAGGAAAGTTTACAAAAGCAGCCACAACACTATTAAATAATCAACTTTTCAGCCACCACAAACCATATTTTGAATCACAAAACAGTCCAACTAAAAAGACAATCGTATCGCATGTTCCATCAAGTGCATCTTATGGATTTTCACTCAAACAACACAACCAACCTAAGATTAACCTTAGGAACAATCAAGAAGATATTATACACACCTTCAAAAGAAGCTAAAACTCGAAATACCATCCCAAATTTTCTCACAATATCCCTCAATACCATCACGCTATCATAGAAGTATTCTCTTGTAGTCTTTAATACCTTTGATGAGGATTTGTGTTAAGTTCTCATGAGTTTAGTTCTTGGAACCTTGCACAAGTTCTTGGAGTGTTTGAGAGAGTTTTGCAATAATTTATCTCAGGATATTGAAAAAAATATAATGGATGAAGACAACCTATAAGCCCACCACCTCAATTCTCCAAACAGGTGGGTAAGCTGTCTGCTTGGCAGCTTGAGCTGTGCCACTTAGGACACTTATATCTCTCTACTCCAATACCGTATTAATAAATGGTTTACAGTATTGGAAACAAGACACACACAACTTTAAATACATATAAAGATATCCATTTAAGTCTCAATATATTGGTAGAAAACTTCGTCGCAACTTGTCTTATAAACCTGACAGTTTATCCGAAGTGCGGCAACTTGACATGGTGACCCTTACTGTAAAAATTCATATTTATTTACCCCGATGTCGTATGAATAAATGGTTTGGAACATTGGAGACAAGGTTCCAAGAAATTAATTTTTCAATGATATACGTCCCAAAACGGCATCATAAAGTTTACAAATAAAATTTCTCAAAAAGGCTCATTACAAGGCAAATCTTAACTCGATTTTTCCGTAAGTTAAATCCAATTTTTCCAAAGCATTATATTTTGTGTCCAAATATCATGTATAGTCATATTATGACTTTACAATAGTCACGAAATAGAATTTAAACAATTTTAGGAGTTAATTAGTTTAAATTTGAAATATATATTAGGATTTTATTTTAATATTTGCATTTTTATAAAATCAGGAAAATATAAATACAAAATAAGAAAAAGAGTGTAAAATAAAAAAAGAAAACAGTTAAAAAGACAAGGTCTTAATTGGGAGCCAAATTTGGGCCACTTTTTGCAATTTACTTGCCAGACCCAAGCCAAAGATCACCCCTGAAGCGTCTAAGCCCATACCGTGACCCGGTCCGTCTCCCTTTTATTGCCAAACAACGTCGTTTTTGGGTCAGTGCAATCCAGGTCGTCCATCATCTTTCATCAAACGGCTCTTGATGAATCTCTATTCTATATAAAATTATCTAAAAACCCTAGAGACAGACTAATCCATTTCTCGTACCCCCTCTCATCTTCCTCGTACAACCTCGTAACGCCACCGCCGGAGAAATTGCCACCTACTTCGATGACTCTCAGAATAACACCCCTATACCGCCTCGATGACCCCATCACGAATCGGCTCTCATCTTCCTTCGAATCCCATCGGAGGTTATCGAATAAACGAATAAAGCATCACCGTCTCCACCGTTCACGGTGGTGATACCGCCCAAACTGGTTCAAACTCACACCACCAAACCTCCTCCATCTCCCCATCAGTAATCTTCAAGTAATCTTCTATTAAACATGACCAAGCCCCTCAAATTTCAAATCCAAAATCATTCAAAAAACTCTAAGTCATCCCGCTGACTTCAAGTGAACGTACCAGAGTCTCATTGCTTCCTTCACGAGGAATTCAATGTCATTTGCCTAGAAGTCATTGAAGGTAGGCGAGATTGAATTGGTAATTTTGCTAGTGAGTTTCTTCATTTTCCGTCAACTTCCTTCTTCTCCTTCTTGCATTAGTTCGAGTTAGGATTCTGAATTGTGTTTCATTCATTTGGGGTTGTTTGGTCGATATAGAGTTTTGATCTTGATGTATTGTTTGTTTAATTATTAGTCGGATTGGCTTTCTTCTATATTATCATGCTTTGATAATGGTAGTTATTAGTCTGAATACAATAGTTTTAATGTTAGTTTAATTTGTGTTTGATTCATGTTTTGATTTTTTTCGGGCCTGTTTATTCTTGTTCTTTTCTGATTGTTTCTTCCTTATTGGTGGATGATTCTTTGTTAGTTGTTTAGTTTAGTCTATGTTAATATTTATTGTTAATTTCGTTTGGTTAATGGCTTGTTCAAGTATGAATTAGGATTAAGTTATAGTTGGATATTCAATCTTAGAGTTTATGGACCTGGTTGGATATAGCTGACAACTCTTAGTGTGGTAGCCAATTGACTGTGCTTCAGTGAGAAAATAGTTAATTTTACAAGTATACAAGGGTAGTTTAGTCATTTAATAATCATATAGAATGTTGTAGGTCAGAATAAAATCTACTAGAATCTTCTAGAATACGGTGCAAGTGTAGATTTCAATAATTGTAGTGCACTTACTTTGGAAACAAGTTAGAAAATAAAGGGTTAAACAAAAAATAAGTGAGGGACTATTGTGTAAAATGAAGATCTCACTTGCACCGCATCTTTGCCTATAAAAGGGCATTCCCATGCCTTAAAAAACAAGTTTAGAGACACCCAATACTCCCCAAAAAATAGTATTCTCTTAGCTCTTCAGATCTGAAACAAAAAATCAAAAATTGAAAAAGCCAAAAACAATAGAAATTCCAGAAAAAATAAAAAAAAAACAATTTCATTGTCCTTAGTTTATCTTCAATTTCAGCCTTTGATCCCATCAACCGGATCACTCAGGCTAAAAATAATTCAAATTTCCTTGTGTTGTTGTTCGATATTAAGCTCTTAGGACCACTTGTAGGATCAGATCTGGTTGTTTCAAATGGATCATTGGTTTACTTGCTGAAGTGTGCTCCAAGTTTGGGGTTTAATTTCGAATTCAGTGGTAGTCGTGTGTCTGTAATTGGTTTTTCTTGTTCGCTCAATTTCCAATTTGTTCTGGGTTGTGGAACTAAACTACTAGAGCTGTTGGTTATCTGATACTACTGAAAGTTGTTTGTGCTGCTACTGTTGCATTTGTTGTGGCTGACCATCTCTTCATTCTCCTTGTATTTCATATGCAGGTACACATTCGAGCTTATATAATCTCCCTGATGAAATGGAAACGTCATTTCCTTCTGATGCTAGATAAATCTTCTAATGTATTTAGTTTATTTTTACGTATTTAGTTTTTAGAATGTGGCTTTAGTGAATTAATCATTTTATGGTTTCTATTTGTTAGCTCTATTTACTAGATCGTAACTTAGCATTTAGTTGTTTGTACTTAAATTAGGTTGCTCAAGGCTGTTAGTTTGTGGTTGTTAGTTGCAGACATAGTTTTGGTATATTAGTTTCATGTTTAGCACTGTCTTGGGGATATGAACTCGGGACTTGCTTGAACACGCTTCATTAGTGTTTTGAATTACTCCGTATTAGTGACTAATGTTAGTCTTAATTTCAAAAACTGTAAAACGAGTTCTGAATTGTTCTGAACTTCACATAGTTAATTCTAATAGTCCAATTTACCTAATAAGGTTAGCTTGATTTTGTTCGAGAATAGTTGGATCATTTTAGCAATAAAGGAATAAAATATATGAGCATGGGATTAAATTAAAATGGGTGTTTGAATAAATCATTTGGAGGCCAACTCCCGGAATTCAATCAGCATGTTCCTCACATGACTCGATTGGGTTTGTCAGATTTGGGCTATCCATAGGCCCAATGTTAGTGGTTACTCAAAGTTTAGGCCGGTATGCACACATAATGCGGCTTGGGCTCTTTGGGCCCAAGACTGACATTTTTTTTGTTGTTTGAACTCGGGATTAAACTCGAGGCATGATATTTATAACAAATCAATTAGGAACCTTTCTTCATTTTTAGAGACCGTAACAAATAGAAAATTGTTGTTGCTTTAAATTGGACCTTTAAATAAAAATGTTGAGACGAGCCGCGCCGAATAAAAATATACAAATTGTGGGGACCCCATTCAAATGCTTAACGAGATTTTCGATATTCGCGAGGGCCGTTTCGCAAATTTTACGGTCTTCCCCAAAATAATAATATGTTAGACTCTTTAAGCACGACTTTAATAAAATTACATTCCTAAACTTGGGTGCATATTGATGCGACCCAAATTTAAATCTCAACGGAGTCGAAATGTGTTAACAACCATGGGTGCATTGATTGCCACGTTGTTCGAGATGAATTTTCACAACAATGCCATTCTTTTAAAATAATGATAAAAGCGGTTTACAAATAAAAGCCACATAAGCTAGCATGTTTTGAAATCAGATAAAATCAAATACAACAATTAAGCGACCATGCTAGAACCACGGAACCCGGGAATGCCTAATACCTTCTCCCGTGTTAACAGAATTTCTTATCCGGATTTCTGGATCGCGGACTGTAATAGGAAAAAACTCCTTTATGCCCCTTGCAGGTGTAGGTGAAAAAGGAGGTGTGATAGCTTTGGCGACTCTACTGCGGATCGAACCCAGAATCTTTGGTTCAGGGTTCAGTATTCGAGCTTAGATAAAAATTGTTGTATTTGGCTATATTTGATTTCCTACATGTTTCATTCTTAACGTTCTAATGTTACCGCTTTGATATTCTAATCTGTATATAAATTGTGCCGACACACTTCTCTTTTCACCTCCAGGGATGTGCTTACTGGTTGAGACTCCCTATTTTGTTAGTGTCATACCCTGAAATAAGAAAGAGTCCGGATAAGTGGCAAAGCCGGACGATCTCGCAGGTTCTCGGTACGGTGGCCCGTCCTCGATTCAATTCGTCCGCACGGCTACACAGTCTGAAACACATACACAGGTTTTGAACCTAGAATAACGTGACTTCATGCCGCATCCCTAGTAGGAGCGCGTATTTGCATCATGCACCATTTGACTTAGGGGACTCAACATAGGGGTTGGGTCTGTCTAGGGCTAGCAACCTGAAATGAAAAGACCATCTAGATGCTATCTACTCCCTCTATACATTTATTTCGGACTTGCATGTTGACCGGTTTTTAAATCTCGGGAATATTGAAAATTTGAAAAAAAAAAGAGAAAAAGAGAGAAATAATAGTTAGGGAGTTAATTGATTATTTTAGGAAAAATCAATGACCAAGTACTGTCGAAACTCTACCAAAATTATGAGAAAATAAAATAAAGAAGGAAAATGTTTTATGTTGTTTTTCAAAAAAAAAAAAACAAAGAAAAAATAAAAAGAGAGTCTTTTATTTTTGGAAAATTGTTTGTTGAATAAGAAAACGAAAAAGAGTCTTTATTTTGTCTTGTTTTCAAAAAGGAAAAAAAGAGCCATTATTTTGTCTTGTTTTCAAGAATAGAAAAGAAAAGTAATTTGTCTTGCCATTAAAAATAAAAATGAATAAAGAGTCTAGTTTTTTTTTTTAAAATAGTTTATTTATATGTATATGAAATGCGAAAATGAAAATGAAAAAGAGTCGTACTTTTGAAAGTAGCTTTGTTACTTGCTTATGACATGCCAAAAATAAAAATGAAAAAGAGTCTTGTTTTCAAATAGTTCGGTTAAATGTCAAAATGTCAAAATTTTAATTTTTCGTTAATAAACCAGGCGATGCCGTCGTTGTCAAAAATAGCCAAATATTCCCAAACGGTGCGCCGGAAGGCTAACTTTGCCTAAACAGCCACCTTTTGTCATATTTTGATTTTTAACCATCACAGCCTTAAAATCTTCGTCCCCAAGGCACTAGAAGGCTGTGTTTGCAATGCCGGATCATTTATTTTAATTTTTAAAAAAATAAAAAAAAATAGTCAGTGGTAAAGTGAATACCGATCAAATTTTGGGTAAAATTGGCATATAGGGGAAGGAATCTGCCATTTTGTTTTTTGGGTTTGTACTTCTTTTGATTAGAATATATGGGTCGTTTGATTTTCGAGTCTGTATTTCATCATCCAGTTGGTTAGTTTTCTTGTTATTATATAAATGGAGAATTCGAAAAATATTTTATTGTTGTTTACCTTTTATTTGCAAGAACTACGCTCGGTTTGATTCATGAGGGGTAATGATACGTAGGAAATTTCTATAAGATTCGACCATAACCAAAAAAAAAGAAAATGAAAAATGGAAAAGAATAATTGAATAAAAAAATGAAAAAGATGTTTTAATAATGAGGACCGACTACTCCATTCTAAGATGTTATGTTTTGTTTTGAATTGTGAAGAAAGTTGAAGTGGTTGGTTTGTGGTAAGCTGGAAACACAAGATCTGAGGAAAAATAATAATTTACATCGAAGTTGTTGTGCTCAAAAGACTCATGGACAGAGGGTTCAACTAGATTTTACGAGGTTTGAGGAAATAGATCACCAAAAGATAAAATGACTGAAATACGTCAAGCATGGGCAATGGTCTAGGAGGGCCTCGTCCTGTGAATCCTGCCTGAACGGGAGTACTGAAAGAAATAACCCAAAGAGTGAAAAGATTAGAACAATAGCTGAAAACTACGCAAGCAATTGCAGGTCAAAAGAGTGTTGCCTTAAGAGATCTATGCATGTTTTCCGATGTCCACTTGCCGCCTCTTTTCAAGGTTCCCAAATTTGAAAAGTACAATGGACATGGAGACCCCATAGCCCACCTGAAAAGGTATTGCAACAAATTGAGAGGTGCAAGAAGAAATGAAGAATTGCTTATATCTTATTTTGGGGAAAGCCTCTCGGGAGTAGCATCTTAATAGTTTTTGGATCAAGACACATCTTGCTGATACGTCTGGGATTACATGGAATGGACCTTTGTCTAACAGTTTCAATACAACATCGACATCGCCCCACACCGCTTTTCCCTTTCTAACCCCAGACCGCATTTCCCTTTCTATCCCGAAAAAGAAACCAACTTAAAGTTTCAGGGAATATGCCATCAAATGGAGAGAGCAGGCAGCCAGAGCTAAGCCACCCATGGATGACCACGACTTAATCGTTGTCTTTCTACAAGCTCAAGAGCCAGATTATTTTAAATACATGACATCCACGGTGGGTAAATCCTTCCCGGAAGCAATCAAAATGGGAGAAACGGTGGAGAACGGTCGTAGGACAGGCAAAATTATAAGTCAAACAGCTCTCAAAGTTGCAGCTCAGGCTGTCCAAATTGAATCTGGTAACACGAATGAGAGGGATGAAGAAATTATTATGATATCAGGGTCGAGAAGAGGTCATAGGAGAACATCTCGAAGGTATGTGCAGCCTCATCAGGTTTTCCATGGCCCCCCTAAGCATTACTATCTGCCTCTGATCCCCCATACTTTGTTGATCCTTCCCAGTATGTTGCCCGGCCATTAAATCACCCAAGAAAGCGAGCACGAGTATCACAAAATCTCCATCCGCCTCCGCAAAATATTCAAGTACCTTATAACCCACATCCAAGCCGGGGGTACAGAAGGGAACAAAAGTTGAAAGATAGTTTTACACCAATAGAAGTTTCCTATACAAGCTTATTTGAGAAGTTAAAACAATATGACATGATTGCACCCATTCATCCAAATCAGGTAGACCAATGTACGAGAAGCTTTGACTCATCTAAAAGGTATGAATACCACTCCAATACTTTGAGGAACAATGTGGAAAATTGTAGGGATTGGAAAACAAAATTAGAAAAGATGATCCAGGAAAATTTGATTCAAGACAGTGGCACCCAAGATATCATGTTACGTCCCTTACATGAGGAGGCACACTTGGTGGGGATGATGCCCGGTGAGATTGGGTATGAGAATTCTCTTGGGAACTTGTTGACTGAAGTTGAAGATATTGAAGCAAATAGTGGTCATGGAAATATGGATGCGAAGCTTAGTGGCTAAGATGCCGTGCTTGGTAATTGGAAAGACGCTCCATTCCTAAGTCAGCCGGGGAGGAGCTTTGGTGGTCCATTTTGCTGTCATTTCTTTTGTCCGGGTTATTTGCAGGGTTGTAATCCGGATATTGTCTTATGATCAAACCCTCTTATCCTTTCATTTTTGTCTAGCTTGTTTAGTCGTAGTGGTTCGTTTAGTATTGTCCATGTGTGTTTCAGGTTCATTCTAGGGTTGTACTCCAGTTTGTTTGCTTTTTTTGTTATTCGAGTTATTTCATTGTTGTCTAATGCAAATTTCGATCTTTTGTTACTTCTAATCAGTTATTTTTGTTAGTTCTTTTCTATCCTTTTGTTTTGTCTTTTTTCTAATTCTGGTTCTTGTGACATGACATGCACGCATAGATCTCAGTCGGGTCTTTAAAAGCTATGTTAGTCCGAAAGTAATGAAACCATTTTGAAAACGATGGGGGTACTTAAGTAAATAAGAACATATTTGGACATTTGAGATTGTTTGACGGTTGAACTATGTGAAACTGGGGCAAGTCAAACATTAAAAATCCCTGTAAAAACAAGTTGGCCAAATTAACAGGGGGCATTCGTGGTAATACGAGTAAGAGTGCTACCCAATGGCACATTATATTTGACAAATGTAGAAGGAAAATGTGCTGAAAGGGCCGTCAATTCCGATGCGGTTAGGAGATTATGTGATTGGTTTCTCTATTTATTCTTATTGTACTTGTTTGTATTTGGCATATTTTGAAGTTTGAAATTACGAAGACATTTTTTTCTGCTATTTAAACACTTTACCCCTTTGTCACTGTCCACGCCCCCTTTTCCAAAAGCAGAGAAATCGGGTTCACGACATTATGGACAAAACAACTCTTTTGTCTTTGGGCGAAGTGGACTTGAAGAGTTCGAAGAGTCAAAACCAAATGATTAAATTGCATTAGGACACTTAAAGAAAATAAAAAGGATTTTTCTTTTTGAAAGAAAACTAGAGTTCGGGTATCTCGAGGGAAAGGTGTTATGCACCCCTCAAGATCCAATAGTGTGGTTCTCAGCCGTGCTTAGTTGTGACTTCAAGTAGAATAAAAAAGTAGAATTTGCACATAGATAACATAAACAAGTTGAGAATTTTGTAAGAAAGAAAACACAAGTGATTTAAAAAAGAGAAAAAACATGGTGGAAGAAAACGTCAATTTAAGAAAAATATCAATAAATAAAAAGAGACAAGGGGACATAGGGTTAAATGTAAATGGATCGCTTTGGTGCAATACCCAAAAATCATTCTCACATGAGATATTAACGCACCAATCATCATATCCATATTCCACCCTTCCCACCACGTTAAGGTATTTAAACGTGATTAGTCTCGTTTTACTTATTGCATGCTAGTACTCGCCCCAACCTATTAGTCCTGCGGTATTAGGACTTCTAATCCTAAAAGGGGAAGAAAGGGATGGGGGTTTTGTATGGAGTTTCAAAGGATAAAAAAGTCTAATGCGTCAATTAAAACAGATACCAAGTAGGGGAAAGAACAATAAGACAAACCAAGACTCAAAGAAACCCCTTTTAAACAGACAACATATAGATTAGCATGTCTTACACATACTGTTTTTTGGTCTTAAATTAAAATTAACCGCCGGACGATCAGTTTAACATGTAGAACTCGATAAAAGGTCTATATTAGGCAACTTGGATCCAATTTTTAGGATCTAGAGTATTCTACCAAGTTGCTAATTAAAAACTAACGGAGACTCGTTTGAAAGAAGCAAAAACCTGCAGAAGTTCATAAATGCTTTTGAAAAAATCGCTGGAACTGTTTAACGAAATGTTTCAGAAGTGGAAGTGTTTTTATAAATCAGTGAGATTTTGAAAGTTGTCTGAAAATAAATTCATGGGTATAATTTCAGACAGAGAATATGAAAGCAATTTTTTAGCGACAGAAATACAAGTTCTTGGAAATGCAGACAGGTTTTGACGAATTATGTTGCAAACATTGAATTAATTGCCAAATTACTGATTACAAAATTTAAATGAGTTTTGGAGATCCTATAGGTAGGATATCTAGTCTGATTTCTTTTTTTACTCAATGCTATTTTTTAACGTTTCAGGCAGACGAGAGTTGTGTTACCTATGGTTTGACTATATTATTTTTTATTCAATTCTATAGGCATGATTTCTATATGTTTATATGCAAAAAAATGCAAGCCTACAGACATGATCTGTAGATGATTCAAACGTTAAATGCATATAGGCATGATATCTATGTGATTTAAAGTAGTAAAATTCTTATAGTCATAATATCTAGGTGACATAAAAAAGTAAAAGTCCTATAGGCATGACTTCTAGGTGATTTGAAGTAGTAAAAGTCCTATGGCCATGATCTCTACCTGTTTGTATGCAAACAACTAAAAACCCTTCCCATACCATTACTACTATATTCCCTAAGTTTTATCACAAAGTTACTATACAAAGCCAAAAAATAAAATAAAATACATCATACCCCACAGCTAGATCAAAACTGCCTAATGCACTTTTGATATCCAATACGTGTTTCTCTTAGAGTGTTTCAAAGATCCAAGGAGCTTTAAGAGCACATGCAATGCTTATACTCTAAAGAGTGAATGTGGTAGCAGAGTAGTGCAATGTGTGGAATTACCAGCCCTTAGGCATCCAAATTCAGAGGGAGCTCTAGGGTCCCTAAGCATGGCTTACCAGAAGGGGGTAGAACTTAAGATCTAGGAGTAGGAATAAAGTGAGAGGAACCTTAGCAAGAGGTGGTCATACCCAGTCGTGGCGTAGACTGGCACACCCCTAACCTCCCACTAAGATTCAAGCAAATAAGAGCAGACTTTTACATAATCAAACTCAAGTTTGAATGATGATCAGGACATCAACAAACCCGAATAGAGCTCAACACATTGAAGGGAAAGGGAATGGGAAAACAATCGAGAAGAGACTCAGAAGAGTCTAGTTCTGATTCACATACAGCAATTCATCATGCTTCAATGACCTAGGACAAACTCACATACAAAGGGAATAGAGGAAAGGGATCACCATGTTTGAAAGTAATTAAATACTGCAGGAAAGCATAAATGAGCACACAAAGAAAGGGGTAGAAGCAGAGAAATTGAACAAGGATGCTATATAACATAGAAGAACATGCCAGTAATAAATTCTAGGATAGCAGACTAATAGCAGCAAACAGACACCCAGGAATAAAGAGTATTAGACTTAAGAAACTCCCATGTTCATAAGAGTTGAAGAAGCTAGAATGCAGGTGTAGAATGCTCAGTAGTAGCGAAGAAAAATAGAGAGTAACAACAATAGTAGTAAAGAAAGAGAGGTGAGTTCTGATTTTTAGTTTGCAGTCAGAATTCGATGATGAAGTGAAAAGAAAAGCATGTATTTATACTTGAAATCAGACATGCAAGCAAAGAAAGAAAATTATTGGAGTATCAATCAGAAACCAATAAGTAGAAAAAGATTCCCTTAATTAAGGAGTCCAAAATTCGAACGAAAAAAGGGCAAAAGCTATTTAAGGAAAGGGAGTAAAATAAACAAATTGTGGACAGCACGCAAATAAGGGTAAGTACAGGGTCTTAATTAATAAAAGGGAATTCTCAAGTACACGGTCAATTAGATAAGGCAAGAAGTGAATCAATTAGCACATAGTAAAATCAGGGAATTAGGGATTCTCAAATCACCAATGAACCAAGTCAGACAATAGGGGATCGAGGGGTTAAAAACTAAACAAGGAGAGAAATCAATCGAATTCACACAAGGCAGTCTGAAATCCATTCCCAAATCAAAGGTTATTTTAAGAGGGAACATCTAAATATGAAAGGGACCTGAGTTTTAAAACATGCGAGGTTGGATTCAAAAAACAGCAAAGTATCGTGCAACCAAGGATCAGTGAGTAGAGGGCTAAAGATAAATGGAAAATATTAGAGAGCATGCAAAAGGTCGGGCAACAAACTCCATAAAGTTTAGCAGAACTCAGAATCACATGGAGAAACATAGATGAACAACTTCATGAACTCACAAATTAGGGTTTTGGAAACCAAACTAGTTTAGAGAAAAGAAGTAAACAAATCACATACAATTAGTCCGAAAAACACCCAAATTCTAATGTTATTTCCATTAATTAAGTGTAGAGATGTAAGCCAGTAAGTCGGGCAAAGTAAACTCAGAAAATCCAAAGGAACATAAACGTTTCTTTGAAACATAATGATAGAAAACACAGTAAAAGTAATCACTAGGAAACCTTAGAAGGAAATACAGTAAAAGAAAACACATAGAAATCATGGTAAAAACAGCTAGGAGTTATAGCGGAGAAAATACAAAGAGAACACCACGTGAAAATCACAATAGAACAAGTAAAATCAAAGAAACCCTAAATTGGAGAAGAAGAAGAATTTTGAAAGCAAGTTTTTCAAAGAGATTTAAGAAAATCATTGGAAAACCGTAAAACAAGCATAGAACTAGAGAGGATCTAGAGAAAAATAGGAAAAACCTCGAAGGGCTACGGTTTTAGAAGACCCTAGAAGTGAGAAACACTTAGAAAAGGGGTGGGTCCGAGTCGAACAAGTTAGAGATAGACTCATAGCACTAGGATACGCCGTATTTGAGTTGGAGATGGTTGTAGAACTCGAATCGTCGAAGTTCCAGATTCAACTCTTAATAGTCAACTCATGGGACTTCAATAATCAAGCGTGAGGATCCATAGGAGACTAGTGGGAGGTGAAACCACCATGGATTCAGGTTAGAAAGTGGACGGAGAAGATGAAGGGAACTCAGAGGATAGGAGGGGAGGTGGAAGATTCCAGAGAGAATAGTAGATAGAGAGATAGAGACGAGGGAGGCAAATGAGGGGTATTGGGGGGTCGTTTGGTTTAATTTATAAAGGGTAGACGGGGACTGTTGATCTAAATGATCAGCGGTCGAGATTGAATGGGGTAGGTGGGTCGGGTATAGTTTGGGTTTGGGCCTGGGTCCGATGGGTTTAATTGGGTTGGGAATTGAGTTAAAATGTGGTGTAATTAGGGCTATAATTGAAACAGAATTGAGGCAAAAATGGAAATAGCCATTTTTTCCTTTTGTATTTTTAAAAATGGTAAAAGACATTAAAAATAAAATTAATAGAACGGGGTTGGTAAACAATATATAAGTATTAAATTAAAAATACTGGTATTGATTTCGTAATTAAAATTGCTATTAAATCAGGAAATGGGCTAAAATTGCAATTTCATGCAATTTAATTTTAAAACTACCAAATGGACTCGTAAAATTATGCAAAAATTATGCAAATTATATTTGCAAAATGTCGAGATAAAATAAACTATTCTCTAAAATGAAAAGTTTTGAGGAATAATTATTGGGAATTGTGATGTAAAATAGGCCATAAATTAGTTTTAACAATCCTTAAATTGCCAAAATCTTTTAGGAGGCTCATATATGCATACATATGCTATTTTGAGAGTATTTTATGTACACAAAATATATATAGGAAAAATTTGGGTATCAACAGCTGCTCATATTTACCCGAGGAGGGTGAAAGAGTTGCTAGGTAAAGATAAGATGGCCAATTTTGATCGGGATTGGCGATTGTGAAAGAATTCTGACCGCACTCTAGTTTATGAGTTGCCTACATAGCCGTGGTTTTACAAGAATCAAGTCATATGTATTTGAGGAACCAATGTTGATGAATATGAAAAGAATGGGCGCGACGGTCTAATTTGGGAAAGGTTATGAAGTCGAGCGGGTTGCGGAAAATCGGAGCGGAAGCGCTCCTGCTGAGACGGTGGTTTGCTAGGTGGTGTAACTGTAAATTAGTGATGCAGTGTATATTGTGCATAACTTAAACATGATGAAAGTTTCCGTTTGACCATAAATGTTTTCTTTCGACGATTGGGATGACGTCCTCGGAATATAACATCCTGGGCCATAAAGATCATAAAAGTAAAGATTCACAGGCCATAAAATGGTATTCTCGGGCTATGTGGATGGTTCCTCCAAACTATGATGCCTTTGAATAAGTTGGCAATCTTTCAATCCATGAGAAGGTGGCAATCATCCAAATGAATGCAAAGGGTGGCAATCTTTCCGATAGAGCGAGAATTTAAAATGCATATCGCGATATTTCATCTGTTCGAAAAATAAAGTGGCGATTTTAGCGATGCAGAATGGAGACAATGCTTAGTTTTTGCATGCAAATAGGTGGCCTTATGCGATGCTGATAGAGACAGGGATTAGTCTCAAAAGTCAGATAGGTAGCCTTATGCAAGATGGAGGAAGAGCTTAACCTCGGAAGGGAAAGAATAGCCTTATGCAAAATACAAATGGAGACAGAGCTTAGTCTTGAAAGGCAGATAAATAGCCTTATGCAGGCAAGAGGTAGAGCTTAACCTCAGAAGGCAGATAAATAGCCTTATGCAATGATGCAGATAGAAATAGAGCTTAGTCTCGAAAGGCATATAGGTAGCTTTATGCAACATGGAGGTAGAGTTTAACCTCGGAAGGTAGAGAATAGCCTTATGCAAAATGCTGATAGAGACAGATCTTAGTCTCGAAAGGAAGATAGGTACCCTTATGGAGAATGGAGGTAGAGCTTAACCACAAAAGGCAGATAAATAGCCTTATGCAATCCTGAAATTGTAAAGGGGCGAATGGTAGTAAATTCTCTGATGATTGTGATGTCGTGACCGCTGAGGATGTTGGGTAACTTGTGAATGAGCGATTGTCCTGAGACTTCCAACCTTGAAGAGTACGAGTGTGTGAATGTATTCGATAACTTGCAACCTGGAATGCCTGCATCCAAAGAAAACTCGTGAAATCTGTAGAGGGGAAAGGTTAGTTCGTATCCCTTGGCCGTTGACGTTACGGACCATTGGGGTTATGCTGCTAAACAACAGCAATGCAGATGATATTTATACATGATTTAGTAAATATAATATAAGTATCAATTGAGAAAAACGGTTTTATTTTAGATGAACCAACAACTGCAACGTGGTTCAAAGACAGGCAAACTTGCTTGTTCCGGAATTTTGAGGGTCCTCCTAAAAATTCTGCCCTAGTTTACTGGGCTTGCGCTGCTGACGGCTGTGCTGAATAACTGAAGGGGGATTGGCTCCGGAATTTTGAGGGTCCTCCTAAACATTCTGCCCCAGTTTACTCAGTCAGCGCTGATTAAGAGACTGATATATTCACTTCGGAATATTGAGGGTCCTCCTCAAAATTCTGCCCAGTTCCAATATCGGGGAATAATGGAGTTTTATTAAAGTGTGAGTGAATCCCCTCATAAACGGGGATCAGGTCACGCGTAATTCAAATTACATCATTAAAGAAAATCATACGATTAAATGTAGTATCGTCTCACTGCGTTGAGTTGATTGGCTTCAGCCAGACTTTTTTGTCCATTTCTACGAGAATAAGGGCTCCTCTAGTTAGACCCCGATAAAACCATGTACGGACCCTACTAATTGGGGGAGAATTTCCCTTTGGCTTCATCTTGATGCGGAAATATTTTCTTTAATACCAGCTGTCTGGGTGTGAATTTCCTTGGCATAACTCTCTTATTAAAGGCTATGGAAATTCTGTTCTGATACAATTGATCGTGACAAACTGCATTCATTCTCTTTCCATCTATGAGGGCTAATTGCTCGTAGCTACTTTTGACCCATTTTTCATCATCTATCTCTGCTTCTTGTATGACCCTCAAGGAGGGAATTTCAACTTCGACAAGGATGACTGCCTCTGTACCATAGACCATCATGTAGGGATGGCCACAGTTGATGTACGAATCATGGTATGATAACCCAATAAGGCGAACGACAATTTCTTGTGCCACTGCTTGTGCCATTCGATCATCTTCCTTAGTATCTTCTTGATGTTCTTATTGGCTGCTTCTACAGTTCCGTTCATTTGAGGTTTGTAAGTCGTAGAGTTCTTGTTTTTAATCTTGAGTGTTTCACACATTGCTTTCATCAGGTCGTTGTTGAAATTAGAGCCGTTGTCGGTTATTATTGATTCTAGAATTCCCAACCGACAAACCATACGGGCACGGAAAAAATCTACTATTACCTTCTTGGCCACTACTTTGTAGGATGCTGCCTCAACCCATTTGGTAAAGTAATCAATTGGCGATGCCCATTTGATGCGGCTGGTTCGATTGGTCTAATAACATCCATTCCCCAAGCAGCGAACGGCTATGGTGAGCTTGTTGTAGTAAGCTTGTTCGGAGGTACTTTTATCATTTCTGCATGTATCTGGCAATGGTGGCACCTACAGACATACTGGATATAGTGTGTTTCCATAGTCATCCAAACATACCCTGCTCGGAGTATCTTCTTTGCCAAAACAAAACCATTCATATGTTGTCTGCAGGTCCCTTCCTGCACTTCCTCCAATAGTTTGGCTGCTTACCTTGCCTCGACACATCTTAATAATCCCATATCGGGAATCCTCCTATACAGGATTCCTCCGCTGTGAAAGAAGTTGTTGGATAACCTCCGGAGTGTGTGTTTCTGAGTAGCATTGGCAAGTTATGGGTATTCTCTTATTGTCAAGTACTCTCTTATATCATGGAACTAACGCTTACTGTCAGCTTCTTCCTCGACATGAGCACAATAAGTTGTTTGTTCATGAATCTTGACCTAGATGGGATCAGTAGAGTTTGTGTCTGGATGCCGGATCAAAGACGATAAAGTAGCTAGGGAGTTAGCAAACTCATTCTATATTCTAGGGACGTGCTGGAATTCCGTCTTTCTGAATCTCTTCCTCAACTCCTGTATATGATGTAGGTAAGCTAGTATCTTGGTATTATTGGTTGCCCATTCTTCTCGAATATGATGTATGAGTAGGTCCGAGTCTCCGATCACTAATAGTTCCAGAATGTTCATGTCAATCGCCAATTTGAGCCCCAAGATGCAGGCTTCGTACTCAGCCATGTTGTTGGTGCATTGGAACCTGAGCTTGAGGGATACTGGGTAATGCTGACCTATTTATGATACCAAGACCACTCCTATACCGACTCCTTTGAAATTTGCGGCTCCATCGAAAAACATCCTCCAGCCATCATAGGAAACTTCAATGTCTTCTCCTATAAAAACTACCTCTTCATCAGGAAGATACGTCTTTAGAGGTTCGTATTCTACTCCTACATGATTCTCGGCGAGGTGATTTGCCAAAGCTTGTCCTTTGACTGCCTTTTGGTGACATAAAAAATGTCGAACTCACTTAACATTATTTCCCATTTGGCGAGCTTGCCGGTAGGCATGGGCTTCTGAAAGATATATTTTAATAGGTCCATCCCGGATATGAGATAGGTGGTGTGAACATAGAAATAGTTCCTCAATTCTTAGCTACCCAGGTTAGAGCACAACAAGTGCATTCTAATAAGGAATACTGAGCCTCATACGGGGTAAACTTCTTGTTGAGGTAGTAGATGGCTTGCTCCTTTCTTCCTGTTTCATTATATTGTCCCAAAATACACCCAAATGCTCCATCCAAGACTGCGAGATAAAGCAAAAGGGGTCTTCCTGGCTTAGGAGGAACCAAGACTGGCGACGTAGACAATTATTCCTTGATTCTCTCAAAACCCTTTTGACAGTCGTCAGTCCATTTAGTGGCAGCATCCTTCTTTAGCATCTTGAAGATAGGTTCACAATTAAAAGTGGACTGAGCTATGAATCGGTTGATATAGTTGAGTCTTCCTAGAAAACTAATCACATCCTTCTTAGTCTTTGGAGGTGGAAACTATTGAATGGATTTGACCTTTGACGGATCCATTCTATTCCTCGGCGACTCCAATGAAACCCAATAACTTTCAGGCAGGAACCCCGAATGCACACTTGGCTGGATTCAACTTCAAGTAGAATTTCTTCAATCTGTTGAAGAATTCTTCAAATCTTCCATGTGATGTGCTGCTTTCTTGGATTTGATGATGACATCATCTACGTACACCTCGATTTCTTTTTGTATCTTGACATAAAAGATAGTGGTCATGGCTATCATAGTAAGTGGCACCAGCATTCTTTAAACCGAACGACATCATTCTGTAATAGTGCATTCCCAATGGCGTGATGAATGCTATTTTCTATGCATATTCTTCCTCTATCCATATCGGATGGTATCCAGCAAAACAATCGATGAATGACTGCAGCTCATGTTTTGCACAGTTGTCAATCAATATGTGTACATATGGAAAAGGTAACTCATCCTTGGGACTGGCCCGGTTGAGATACCGATAGTCGACACATACCCTAATGTCTTTCTTTGGTACGGGCACGATGTTGGCTAACCATGTCGGATATTCTACCACTCTGAGAACCCTGGCTTTGACTTGCGTGGTAACCTCTTCTTTGATTTTCAAACTCATGTTTGGCTTGAATTCTCTGAGCTTTTGTTTTACCGTTGGGCATGCCAGGTCTGTCAGCAACCTGTGAGACACAATGGATGTGCTGAGACTGGTCATATTATCATACGACAAAGCAAAGATATCCTCATACTCTTTTAAAAATTATGTGTACTCTTTCTTTTCTGGTGGTAACAAAAATGTACACTGATTCGTGCTTCCTTGACATTTTCTGAGTCTCCCAAATTAACAACCTCTGTTTCGTCCAAGTTGGACTTCGGTCTGTTCTCAAAATTCGCGACCTCTCTGAAAACCTCTTCTGGTATTTCATCCTCTTCTGAATCTATGTCCGTTTGTTGCATTGCCTCGTTGCAAGTTACAGTCGTTGGTTCATCAACAAGACATGTAATAGTACTAATCTGTAAAATAAAGTAAATGGTAGAGAAAAGTAATAAGATCCATATATAAAGATAAACTTGGAAAATGCTTTCGATTAAATTCATAACTGCTTGAAACATTGGAGCTCTTTTCAAAAATAGAGACAATGAGGAAGTGTAAAATCAACTAAAAGTAAACTGTGATGCATATCATTGTTTAGCCTTGCTACCCCGAAGCTCTCCTTCCTGACTGACAAATTAGTGAGGTGTTCTCCTTGGTGTACAGCTTGAATGGAAGGGCCTTCATCCCCTTCCTCCTCGAAGATAACACGGCAGTCCATATCATCCTCTAGAAATAGGTTATTCACTGCTACAAATGCCTCATCTTCCTCTGATCCATATGTGACTTCAGTTGGCTGAAAGTTCTACTCTAGCTAGGGTATGGTATGTTCCAGTGGACAGTAGGGACTGCGCCACAGTGTTGACCAATGATTGAACTACTCTCAGGTGTACTCATACAACAGGCTAAAGGTGGTTCCATGCTTCTTTAACTTGATAAGCCTTGTGATTCCCTAGAGATTTTTGCCATGTCATTTTCCAGGCTCAAACCCACTCCTATTTAGAATGATCTCAATTTTATTATCCCACCACTTGTCTTTGTCAATAGCATTGACACGCTCAATGTGGAGGTATGTTTCTCCACCTATCCTCCTTCTACCTCCGATCATCGGGATGGTTTAGCGACTGTATATAGGGTTGCTATCGTTGTTGTCAAAGATCATTTCTTGATGGTTCCATTCACTTTATTAGGCTTGATGCAAAGTCGATGTCACAGCCCCAAGGGCGTGGACCTAGGGTCGTCCCAGCACCAAATTGTAGGATCTCAGCACGTCTATGACTTGGAAGTCAACAACGAGCCAAGTTGGTCCCATCTGCAGGCATAGGCTAATTTTTCTCCGATGGTGAATCTTTGAGACCCATCAAAATATTTGACATTGATAGCTCCATCTTTGATCTCATGCAATCCTTTTCCCATTGTCCTGAGAGTTATTAACAGACAGATGTTAAGGCAGGATCCCTCGTCGACTAAGATCCTTATGATAATATGATCCTCGCATTGCGCAGTGATGTGCAACACCTTGTTGTAACTAACCCCTTCTAGTGGTAACTTATCCTTGTGAAAGTTGATCTTGTGTCTTCCCAACACCTGCCCCACCATATTTTCCATTTCGCATCATGTTATGTTGCTGGTAACATAAGTTTTACTCAGTATTTTCATTAAGGAATTTTTATGTGCCTCAGAGCTTTGCAGAAGAGCCAGAATAGAAATTTGTGCTAGCATTTTGTTCAGTTTCTCAACGACTGAGTACTCTTTGGCCTGTATCTTCCTCCAAAGGTCATCGGGTCCAGTCTCCATAGCCCACCCAGAGGCTTTTTTGCTGGACTCGCCTAAATGTTCCGAGGTGTATACCCTACCTGTCCTGGTCATGCCCTGCGCGGCAATTGCTTCCCCAGTATATGTCTTCCGTTTCCTTCTAGCCTCAGTGGTGTAATCCCAAGGTATGGCGTTTGACTTGAACGGGGTCACAGCGGTCGTTGAAATCGAAACTAGCATCCTAGGAGGTAACATAGTAACTTCAAATGGTGAAGATGTCTTTGGAGTCCCAAACTAGACCTCAATCAGTTTTGGCGTCTTTGTAGGAGGTGCTTCAAACTCTAGTGGTACAGACACATTTACCACATCGCCCTCAGAGGGCTGAATCTGAACAACAATGGGATTGAGGGTAACTAGTGGCTTCTTAGGCTCGTCTCCTTCAGCTATCAAACTGTTTGACCCCTTGGGGTCCCTATCATCTTCAATCTCAATCATGTGGATGCCTCCACCCTTGTGGTCAGGCAGATGGTTGTTGCGGATATTGGGCGTGGGCTCCTTTGCTAAAATGACCTTGTTGTCAATCAGATTATGAATCTTGTCTTTCAATGAGCGACACCTATCGACGGTATCGCCTTTCATCCCAGAATGGTATGCGCAAGTCTTGTTTGGGTTGATCCATTAAGACGGATTTTCTAGAGTTACAGCTAGGATAGGGGTCACGTAACCGGCAACTTTAAGTTTTTCATATAGTTGGTCGATTGACTCGGCTATGGCGATATATTGTCTAGGAGGTTTATGGTCGAAATTTGGTATGGGTCGAGGAAAGTTTTGGCGAGCGGGTGGTGATGGGTAGTGAGAAGATTGGGAGTTGTATACTTGGTATACGGGTGCGGTTGGGAATATCTGGGTGAACTCGGTTGATATGTGGGTAGTAGAGGTAATTGGTTGGCAGACGATGGTATTTGGTGTGTGGGTGAGGGTTCTTGGTAATTTATGGTGCGTTGATATGTGAGTGGAGCTGAGGGATAGGTTTGGTACTTCATAGGGGAATTGTTCCTTTGCCACAGCCATTACAAAATTTACATCCTTTTTCTTTGACGAGCCACAAGATTGTAAAGCCTTGTGGGTGGCTTGCAGTGCCTCGAGTATAATGACCATACCATTTTTTATTCCTTCTTTGATCCTTTCTCTCAACTTGCTGTCGGAGAACTTTTGACCCTCTATTAGCATCAGCCTTTCGTAGTACTGCGGATCCTGAGCACGAACAAATAACATGTTCATCTGTTCTTCCTCCAAGGCCGTCTGAGCTTAGCAGCTTCTGACCTCCAATGATTAGCATACTCGCAAAAGGTCTATGTGGGTTTCTTCTTTAGATTCTGGATATATAACACATCTGGTGCATTCTTAGAGTTGAACCTAAATCGGTCCATAAATTCAGATGTCATGTACACCCAATTTTTCCATTTCTTTGCATCCTGGATAATATACCATGATAAAGCATCACCCTTCAGACTGCTCATGAATAGCTTCATGCGGGTTTTCTCGATCCTTCAAACTCCTACCAACTTATCACAATACATTCTCAAGTGAACCTTGGGGTCACCTGTATCGTCGAACATCTCGAACTTGGGAGGTTTGTACCCCTTTAGGAGTTCAACATCTGGCTGCACATAGATCTTTGTAATTCAACCCTTTAATACCTTTATTATCTCCGAAACCTTGGACCCGGCTAGTCAATTTCTTGGTCTCAGCGGCCAAATTCTGAATGAGGGAGCCCTTGTCATCTTATTCGGGTGCACTTGTGATTAGCTGAGTGTAGTGAGATATACTGTCCACAAAGATAGGGGTGTTATGGTCCTTCGTGGTGTTTAGTGGTTTGGTAATGAGTGGTGGAGTGTTATTGCATGTGTTGCAGGCTTGGGCATAGGTAGATTGTATTGGATGTTGCGGGGTATTTTGTGGAGGTTTAGGGTTCTGTGTTAACATCAGGAACGGCAGGAGTGATTGACAGGCTTGCCAGGTTTCGAACTTGGTCAAATTCCTCTCGAAATTTTAGCAAAGTTTGCTCCAGATGAGCAGCAGTCACCTTAGTAATCGCAGCATTGTGAGAAGTTTCTTCAAGTTCCTTTCTAGCTCTTGTATCTCCCATTTTTCCTTTGTTCCTGTTTCTGGTAGCACTCGGGGGAGGAGGAGGTGGAGGACCCATAGATCTTGTTAAGTATGCTGATGGTGCCAGAATGCACGAACTAACCTTTTGGGAGGGGAATAAAAATAAAAGAAAAATAAAAAGGTAAAAAGTTAGTGCGGATTCTAAATAATAATATGTTGGTATTGAAACACGTTATGCAATAGTATAAGTCCTTTCCTAATTTGGGTGCCTCGTTGTGCCAGAGGTAGGCCTAGCGACAAATTAAATTTCGATAATATAATGCTAAATGCCTCATAAATTGATAGAAACAAGACGAATCTTAAAACAACTGAATGATAAAAGATGTCAATAATGGCCAGTGGCCTTATTATATTAAGAAAGCAGGAAATAAAAATCCTAACTACTTGGTCCCAGAAGGACCTTCCCCAGATTCGGTACTCTTGCCTCCCTTGTAAAGCTGCATGAACTCGCGCATTCCTAACAGCAGATAGGCTCGGGCTAGATGTCCGCCTGCATTTTCTTTAGCATTCTGGCAATCTTCAATTCTTTTCAAGAACTTTACTTTTAACTCCACTATACCTAGCTCCAGATACCCCAAGTTGGCATTGACATCCATGTCCTTCCATTAGTTGATTAGCTTCTCATGGGCTTCCTCTATTACGTGATGTTCATTCTCACATTCTCGCATCCTCTTGCGCATCTGATTGTATTTGACCTGTGCTTCTGTTTTCCCATCAATAATCCTATGCCCGTAGACAAATCCTGGACAACTCAGACCAATGTGAGCATCTTCCAACCAATCATGTAGTGCGGTACACACCTGACATGATACATGTCTGGTTCAATACTCTTTCCCTAAGACGAGCTTACAGTGCCACATATGCTGAGCATGACACCTGTGCGGGCTATCATCTTCTGGAAAGTCAACCCTAAAATGACTCATTTTCTTTATCCTGGGTATGATATGTTTTCTTCCATCTTGCCTCATGGTCCGGGGGGGACATAAGGATGAGTTCCCCTCAGACCAATGAGTGTGAGGAATGGTGCGTCTTGAGAACGGACAATGAATTCCCCTGTTTGGAACCACTGGAACATCCACTGAACTTCATCTTCCTTTCGATTTTCAAACAATTCCACACATCCACTAGCGTCCTCTGGCTGGGCGAACATATTGGGCATGAAGTTCATTCGCTTTGGGTGATGAAAAGAAATATGGTCATCCCAATCACTGCGGATGATTTCCTATATGTAGTCGCCTTTCTGAAGGTTTTCTATGAGCCATAGTTGAAGTCGCAAATTACAACTTTCAAAATGCAGAGCCCCTTGCTAACACTTTCCCAAGGCTCGATAGATTTCAGTGATAATCATAGGCATTATGCTGAAAGACTGTACGTCGATAGACTCCATTAAGGTCCTGGTCACCATGGCTAGTCTGGTGTGAATCCTAGCCTTCTTCATGGGAAAAATTATAATACCCAAGAAGAAAAACGTGAACACAAAGACCCTCTTATGTGTGTGCCCAAATGAGGTGAGGGCGAACTCATCGGTGTAAGTGCAATAAGACTTGCTGTGGTCATATCTCTTGTAGAAAAAGTCAAATGGTATGTAGGAGTCCTATAGGCGAACCAGGTCAGGATTCTTCTTTTGTCCTATCATCCTAAGGAAGCCTCTACTTTTGCGATTTTCCAATATAATTGATCTCGGAGTCTCCCAAGGGATACCAGATAAACCCCCTATTTCTTCCAGTAAAGTAGTCATTTCCAAATTCCCGAAGCGGAACACCGATCGATCACCATCCCAAAACAAAGTGGCAGCCTCTATGATTTTGTTGTTAGGTTGGATTTCCAGAAGTGAGGGAAAATTCCCTAAGTATTTGCTGACGATGGTTTGATCGCTCGCACGAAGATCTTCCAACCACCTTAGCAACCTCAGGTGAATGTTGGATTCCATACCGAATCTGGGGACTTCGTGCCTCATTTTCTACAAAACAAAGTGTTAGGCCCTTACCCCACTAAACTCAACTATTTAAATCGATATTTAGAAAAAGGCATTTAGTTCTCCAAATAAATGCACATAACGTGGAGGTATCTGTTTGGGTTTCGAGGAAACCTGGTGGACTTTGGTTTAGGCTATCTAAGGGAGTCATTATATGGACAACATAACTGACTTGGCTAGGGCTGACCATGATGCATGAATAGTTTAAGGGAATAAGATTTCTACTTTTGATGTGCTAGACAAGGTACCCTTGAGCGGACAACTCAAGAGGGAAAGGCGCGTAACTGTCGATTGCACCGTTGATCGACAGGTTCTATCACAAATATGCCTTTGCCACATTTAGGGGCTTATAATATTGGAAGGGCACAACTACCCATTATAAGCGTTGCTATAGGATTTGTTTTAGCACGAGTGAAATATGATGTTGAGGAATGCAGTTACAATAATGAAGCAAATTACATGCATTTTCACGTTCATAAAGATTACAATAAGTACTCGAAAATTACAACGGGGTTGAAATAATAAAGTAGTAAAAGAAAAAATTAAAGGGAAAGAAAACAAGAATAGTCAAGTTAGTAATTATGATGAAATAACTAAAGACAGGAAATAAATGCAATTAAGGAAACAATAGAGTCACAAAAGCGCGTAGTGGTAAAATCCTTAAATAAAATCCCCAGCAGAGTCACCATGTTGTCAACGCCCCCTTTTTCAAAAGCGGAGAAATTGGGTTCACGATATTATGGACAAAACAACTCTTTTCCCTTTGAGGGAAGCGATCTGAAGAGTTCGAAGAGTCACCTCCTAATGATTATAGTGCATTAGGACACTTAAGTAAAAGAAAAAGGATTTTTCATTTAGAAAGAAAACCAGAGTTCGGGTAATGGCTTGAGATTATTTCAAGGGGAATGTGTTAAGCACCCTCAAGATCCACTAGCGTGGTTCCCGGCTGTGCTAAGTTGTGACTTCAAAAGGAGTGAGAATAAACAAGTAGAATTTGAACATAGATAACATAAACAAGTTGAGAATTTTGAAAGAAAAAAAAACAAGTGATTTAAAAATGAGAAAAGACTTGGTGGAATAAAACGTCAATTTAAGAAAAATATCAATAAATAAAAAAAGACAAGGGGTCCTAGGGATAAATGTAATATGGATCACTTTGGTGCAATACTCAGCAATCATTCTCGCATGAGATATTATCTCACCACTCATCATATCCATATTCTGCCCTTCCTACCCCGTTAAGTTTTTATATGCGATAAGCCTCGTTTTACATATTGCATGCTAGTACCCGCCAAACCTATTAGTCCTTGGGCATTAGGACTTCTAATCCTAAAAGGGGAAGAAAGGGATGGGTGATTTGTATGGAGTCTCAAAGGATAAAAAAGTCTAATGCGTCATTAAAAACAGATACCAAGTAGGGGAAAGAACAATAAGACAAACTAAGGTTCAAAGAAACCCATTTTTAACAGACAACATACAGTTTAGCATGTCTTGCACATACTGGTTTTTGGTCTTAAAATAAAATTTAAGCGGCGGACGGATCAGTTTAACACATAGAGCTAGATAAGAGGTCTACATTAGGCAACTTGCATCCAATTCTTAGGATCTGGAGTATTCTACCAAGTTGTTAATAAAAGACTAACATATAATTGTTTGAAAGAGGCAAAAACCTGCAGAATTTCAAAAAGGCTTTTGGAAAAAATCGCTGGAACTGTTTAAAGAAATGTTTCAGAAGTGATGTGTTTTATTAAAAAAACAAGAGTTTGAAAGTTGTCTGAAAATAATTTCATGGGTGAAATTGCAGACAGAGAATAGGAAAGCAATGTTTTTACGACAGAAATACAATTTCTTGGAATTGCAGACAAGTTTGGATGAATTACGTTGTAAACACTTAAATAATTGCCACATTACTAATTACACGATTTAAACAAGTTTTGGAGTTCCTATAGGCAGCATATCTAGTGTGATTTCTTTATTTACTCGATGTTATTTTTTAACGTTTCAGGCAGACGGGAGTTGTGTTACTATGGTTTGCCTATTAATATTTTTTATGCAATTCTATAGGCATGATTTCTATATGCTTTAATGCAGAAAAATGCAAGCCTATGGATATAATCTCTAGATGATTCAGACGCAAAAAGCATATAGGAATGATATCTAAGTGATTTAAAGTAGTAAAATTCCTATAGGCATGATATCTAGGTGACTTAAAAAAGTAAAAGTCCTATAGGCATGACTTCTAGGTGATTTGAAGTAGTAAGAGTCCTATAGGCATGATCTCTACCCGTTAGCATGCAAACAACTGAAATCCTTTTCATACCCTTACCACTATATTCCCCAAGTTTTATTACAAAGTCAAAAAATAAAATAAAATACATCATAGCCCACAGCTAGATCCAAACTGCCTAATGCAATCTTGATATCCAATACATGTGTTTCACCAAATCTGGATTCAAGATTCCAAGGCCTTCTCTTAGAGTATTTCAAAGTTCCAAGGAGATTAAAGTGCCCAAGCAATGTTCATACTCTAAAGAGTGAATGTGGTAACATAGTAGTGCAATGTGTGGAATTACCAGCCTTTAGGCATCCAAGTTCAGAGGGGGCTCTAGGGTCCTTAAGTATGCCTTACCGGGGGGTAGAACTTAAGAGCTAGGAGTAGATGTAAAGTGAGAGGAACCTTAGCAAGAGGTGGTCATACCCAGTCATGGGATAGACTAGCACACCTCTAACCTCCCATTAAGATTCAAGCAAATAAAAGCAGACTCTTAAAGAGTCAAACTCAGGTCTTAATGATGATCAGGACATCAACAGACCCAAATTAGAGCTCAGTACATTAAGGGGAAAGGGAATGGGAAAGCAATCGAGTAGAGACTCAGAAGAATCTAGTTCTAAATCACATACAGCAATTGATAATGCTGCTATGACCCAGGATAAACTAATATACAAAGGGAATAGGGGAAAGGGATCAACATGCTTGAAAGTAATTAAATAGTGCAGGACAGCATAAATGAGCACACAAAGAAAGGAGTAGAAGCAGAGAAATTGAACTAGGACGGTATTTAACATAGAAGAACATACCAGTTATAAATTCTAGGATAGCAGACTAATAGCAGCAAACAGAAAGCCAGGAATAAACAGGAGCAGACTCAAGAAACTCCCAAATGTCTACGAGTTCAAGCAGCAAGAATGCGGTGTAGAATGCTCGGTAGTAGTGAAGAAAAATAGAGAGTAACATCAATTGTAGTAAAGAACAGAGAGGTGAATTCTCATTTTTTTGTTTGCAGCCAGAATTCGATGATGAATTGAAAAGAAAAGCATGTATTTATACTTGAAATCAGACATGCAAGCAAGGAAATAAAATTAGTGGAGTATCAATCAGAAACCAATAAGTAGAAGAAGATTCCCTTAATTAAGGAGTTCAAGATTTGAACGAAAAAGGGCAGAAGCTATTTAAGGAAAGAGAATCAAATAAACACAATGTGGAAAACACGCAAATAAGGGTAAGTACATGTGGTCTTAATTAAGGAAAGGGAATTCTGAAGTACACAGTCAATTAAATAAGGCGAGAATTGAATTAACTAGAACATAGTCAAATCAGGGAATTAGGTATTCTCAAATCACCAATGAACCAAGTCAGACAATAGGTGATCGAGAGGTTCAAAACTAAACAGCGAGAGAAATCAATCGAATTCATACAAGGCAGTCTGAAATCCATTCCCAAATCAAAGGTTATTTAGAGAGGGAACATCTAACTATAAAAAGGCCTTGAATTTTAAATCATGCGAGGTTGGATTCAAACTATCATGCCACCAAGGATCAGTGAGTAGATGGCTAGAGCTAAAAGGAAAATATTAGAGAGCATGCAGAAGGTCATGCAACAAGCTCCATAAAGTTTAGCAGAAGTCATAATCACATGGAGAAACACAGATGAAACAACTTCATGAACTCAGAAATTAGGGTTTTGGAAACCAAACTAGTTTAGAGAAGAGAAGCAAACAAATCACATACAAGTAGTCCGAAAAATCCCCAAATCAAGTAAGTCAGGAAAAGTAAACTCAGAAAATCCAAAGAAACATAATCATTTCTTGGAAACATAATGAGAGAAAACACAGTAAAAGAAATCAGCAGTAAACTTTACAAGGAAACACAGTAAAAGAAAACACAAAAAAACACCTAGGAGTTATAGCGGAGCAAATACAATGAGAACACCACGTGAAAATCACAGTAAAACAAGTAAAATCAAAGAAATCCTAAATCGGAGAAGACGAATAGTTGTGAAAGCAACTTTTGGAAAGAGATTTAAGAAAATAGTTTTGAAAACCTTTAAACAAGCATTGATCTAGAGCGGATATAGAGAAATATAGGAGAACCTCGAAGGGCTAGGGTTTCAAAAGACCCTAGAATTGAGAAAGGCCAGGAAAACGGGCTGGTACGAGTCGAACGAGTCAGAGATAAACTCATAGGGCTAAGATACACCGTATTTGAGCCGGAGATTGCCGTAGAACTCGAATCGACAAAGGTCCAGATTCAAATCTTTGTGTTCAAGTCGTAGGAATTCAATAATCAAGCGTGAGGAGACATAGGAGACTGGTGGGTGGTGAAACCACCATGTATTAAGGTCAGAAAGTGGACGGAGAAGATGAATGGAACACATCGGAGAGGAGGGGAGGTGGAAGGTTCCAGAGAGAATAGTAGATAGAGAGATAGACACGAGTGAGGCAAATGAGGGGGTAATGGGGGTTCGCTTGGTTTAATTTAGATACGGTAGACGGGGTCCATTGATCTGAATGATCAACGGTCAAGATTGAATGGGGCAGGTGGGTCGGGCATGGTTTGGGTTTGGGCCTGGGTCCGATGGGTTTAATTGGGTTGGGAATTGATGTTACATTGGGGTGTAATTAGGGCTATTATTGAAACAAAATTGAGGCCAAGATTAAAATAGCCATTTTTCCCTTTTGATTTTATAAAAATAGTAAATGACGTTATAAATCAAATTAAAAGCATGGGTTTTGTAAACAATATATAAGTATTAAATTAAAAATATTTGTATTGATTTCGTAATTAAAATTGCTATTAAATCAGGAAATGTTCTAAAATTGTAATTTCATGCAATTTAATTTTGAAAATACCAAAATGGACTCGTAAAATTATACAAAAATTATGTAAATGATATTTTTATGCAAATATCAGGATAAAATAAACTATTCTCTAAAATGGCAAGTTTTGATGAATAATTATTGAGATTTGTGGTGTAAAATGGGCCATTAATTAGTTTTAAAAATCCTTTAGGAACGCCAAAATATTTTGGGATTCTCATATACACATACATATACTATTTTGAGAGTATTTTAAGTATGTATATATATATATATATATATATATATATATATATATATATATATATATATATATAAAATTATGTATCAACAGTCACCATCTTTGAGCCTTTATTTGTTTTCTTTCATATCCCTCTTTTGGAATCAACGGCAGAATCAAAGAAACGTAGGTGCCGGAAATAAGAAAATGCGAAAAGAAGGAAAAAGAAAAGGAAGTAAGGGAAAAAAGAGCAAGAAAAAGGAAGAAGAGAAAAGGAGAAAAAAGGAAGAAAAGGAAGAAAAAGAAAAGAAAAGAAAAAAAAAAGGAAAAGAAATATAAAGAAAAGAAAAGAAAAGAAAGAAAGAGAAGAAGCAAAGGAAAGAAAAAGAAATATGAAGAAAAGAAAGGAAAACGCAAGGGAAAAAACTGAAAGAAAAGAAGAGAAAGAAAATCACAACAACGTAGTTTGTATGACGTGAACTACGTTTGGCTTGATCCCGAAAGGGTACATAGGTAGCCTCTCTGAGGTTCAGTCATACCAAAATAAAATTTCAAAAGTCCCCAAGCACGAAACTGGGGCAGAATTTGTGATTGTTGAATGAAATCGGATTCTGAAAGTTGTAATTTTAACCTTATTTTGAATTGTTTTGAGCCTTTATATCCTTTCCTTTTAACCCTATCCAAAAACCCACATTACGGTCCAAAGAAAGACTTCCCGATCTGTATTTGAGAAATGCCAAGTCAAGCAGGTGATGGTAATTCATGTCAGGGGCAACACCTTGGTCCAAACAAGGAAAGTGAGAGTGAAAGAGTCTTAGTGATGAAAACCTCATGGTACCGCAAGGCGATAAAAGATGAAGAGAGATAAAGGTGAAAGAATCTTTGTGATGTGAAGCTTCACGGGTACCGCAAAGAGATGAAAGCTGAGAGAAACAAAAAATGAGATAGTCTTATGGGTGAAAACCTTCACAGGCACCTTGAGACGACGGTAAGTGGAGAAAAAAAAAGAACAAATGAGAGAGGCTTGATGGTGAAAACCCTCCGAGCACTACAAGTGGAATAAGGATTGTAAATCAGAATAGATAAATGGAGCATTGAAGCCCTGTTTCATGGCGAAAAGATACAACAAGAGCTGAACATCAGGTTTGATTGACAGAATATCTACAAGTGCATGTCGTGGTCATTAGAGTTGGTAATCACATCTGATGGGTTTCTACTTCGTAGTTTCCTCTTTAGGAATCGTCTCATTCCTTTATCCTTCATTTTGTTCCTCTGTTTTGTTCATTTCCCCTTTCTGAGTCTTTTTAGTCATAACAAGTGAGAAATAATTTCAAAATTTGCCATCAACTTTCCAAATGCACAAAATGGGGTCTGTCTAGCATATCAAAGTGTCACAAGTCAAGAAAAATAACAAGAGCATCGAGCTGGTAATAATCAACATGCTTTGGGGTGAGGCACAATAATTGGTTAAAGTCAGTACAGAAACAGTGCAACAAACAGAAGGTATAGAGTTTTGAATGCATAAGTGGGGTGTTCTGTGACAAGGATGACAATGGAAGTGGTTAGGCCAGAAATAAGCGGGGTTTTCGAATGGTAATGGAAGTTATCGGCAAGGAAGGGAGCAACAGACCTCAAGGCCAAGGCCATCGGATTAGTTAAAAAACAACAACATATTGTGGGGGGCAATGGACGTAATTTGTGAATTCATATAAGACTCAAAGGTCAAGAATAATCCGGTTCACGAGCAATGCCCCAAAAAGAAGATATTGGATCTGAACGGCTAAAAAGATATTTTGGTGGCATAGATGACGGAGAAAGTAGTTAGTTAGTAAACATGCAAGATCTTCAAGAAGAATCATGCTGTCATAGAAAACATAAGGGGGCCAGATAAGAAGATTAGAAATAATAATTGAGAGGTAGTCGTGAATAAGGGAAGAAATTATTAGCCAAGTAGATGGTCGGACAATGCAAAGCATGGAAAGGTGAAAAGGGAAGCCATTCCCAGTAGGAGTACCACAACTAACCATCGTACTTTAAACTGAAATAATTTCTTTGATTTGAAACAGGGGCATGGAAATGTAATTGATGGTGGAAAGATATGCTACAGGAGGATTATCAAACTGGGGCGGAAAATTTTCTATCGTGTTGAAAATTTTCTTCAAGTGGGGTACTCATCTGAAGAACATGAAGGTCAATACAATTTTTTTAGAAAAAAGAGAGGGGAAGTCGTTTTCAGGAAAAAAAACACAAGTTTTAAGAAAAATAATTTTCAGACGAATGCAACACTCGTTAGGGAAGTGGTTTTTGAAGAAGGACAACACCAGATTTTAGGGAAGCAAATTCTGAAGGAAGATAATTCAAGTTAGAAGGCAGATAAAACAAGTATCGGTGGAAAATGGTTAATCGATAAAAATCTTAGTCTGATGAATTTTTCACCTAAGATAAAGAAACCTAGTCTGTTGAATCTTTCACCTAAGATAAAGGAATCTTAGTCTGTTGAATCTTCCACCTAAGATAAAAATCTTAGTCTGATGAATCTTTCACCTAAGATAAAGGTAGAAACCCTAGTTTGATAAATTTTCTCCTAGGATAATTTGAAAATGAAGGAAGACATAATTTTAAAAGGGGAAAAGCAGAAGTTGGGAAAAGAAAGGAAGGAATAATTTGGGAAAAAGAAAGGAAGGCATAATTTGAAAAAAAAAAAAAGGAAGTTGGAATTTGAAAGATTAAGAAAGCATGATTCGAAATTTTGACCTAGTTTGATGATTTATCTCCTAGGATAAAAATATTAGTCTGTTGAATCTTTCCCCTAATATAAAAATCTTAATCTGATGAAATTTTTACTTAAGATAAGGATAAAATTCTTAGTCTGTTGAATCTTTAACCTAAGATGAAAATCTTAGTCTGATGAATTTTTAACCTAAGATAAAGCTAAAAATCTTAGTCTATTGAATCTTTTACCTAAGATGAAAATCTTAGTCTGATGAATTTTTCACCTAAGGATAAAAATCTTAGTCTGTTGAATATTTCACCTATGATGAAAATCTTAATCTGATGAATTTTTCACCTAAGATAAAGATGAAAATCTTAGTCTGTTGAATCTTTCACCTAAGATGAAAATCTTAGTCTGATGAATTTTTCACCTAAGATAAAGATGAAAATCATAGCCTGATGAATTTTTAACCTAAGATAATTTTTAAATTTTAAGATACATTTCAATCTTTAAGTTTTTGAAGTAGCATTTTAGTCTTATCACAATTCAAGTTTTAGCTCTTATTAGTATGTGGTAACAAGCACCCAGTTTTCCAAACTGGGTCACAAAGATTTCTTTGTTTTCTCTATTTCTTTTTAAGTCAGGAGCTCGCCTGGATAATAGAGGAATACATTCAATTTCAAGTTCAGCATTCAGGAGCCAGCCCGGATAACAGAGGAATACATTTAATTTCAAGTCCAGCAATCAGGAGCCCGCCTGGATAACAGAGGAATACATTAAAGTTCAAGTATATTCAAGTCCAGCAATTTAGAGAGAAGGAACAATATATCGGTTAGCATATTGAAGTAACAACAATAGAGTTCACCAAGGGAGCACAAGATAACAAGATAACAAGGAAGTGCAAGAGGAAGTTTGAAGATTTTAGATAAGACTATTGTAATTCATAGTTTATAGCTTAGGCTAGCTTATTTTATTTTTGACACGGTGTAATAAGGAAGTCACCGAGCAGTAGCAGCAGCAATCGCAGTGAAATCACAGCTCCTGGTAGTCCCAGCTACCAGACATTCCTGAACTACTTTAACCTAATTCCTGTTTAGTTTAGGATATGCAGGAAACTTCTGAAGCAGGGTGCGGTCAAGCTTTTCAAAAATGCTTCACATGGAATTTTTAAACGGACAAAAATCGCTCGTATTTGCTCACTTATCTTTGCCCGAAAATATTTCATGTTTCCAAGCAAAGAGGAGCAGCTGTGAGCAAGTGATTTTTGCCCTATATATGAATTATTCCCATATAATTCAAACAAAAAGATTTTTCCTTATTTTTACATTTGTCAATTTTGTGTTAATTGTTTACATTTTATTTGTGCATGTTAATTCATATGCATTTGGGATTTAATTTCATTGGAAGTTAAATTGTTTAAGAACAAATGTAAAGAAAATAACAAAAATAGTTCACTTTTGCATTTTTAATTGTTTAATTGTGAATTCGTAACGAAATAGACTTCAAAAAATTTTAGGAGATAATTAGTTTAACTTTGAAATATATATTAGGATTTTATTTTAATATTTGCATTTTTATAAAATAGGGAAAATGTAAATACAAAATAAAAAAAGGAAAATAGAAGAGTGTAAAATAAAAAAAAAAAGAAACAATTAAAAAGAGAAGGTCTTAATTGGAAGCCAAATTTGTGCAATTTTTTGCAATTAATTCGCCAGGCCCTAGCCAAAGATCACCCCTGAAGCGTCCAAGCCCATACCCTGACCCGGTTTGTCTCCCTTTTAGTGCAAAACGATGTCGTTTTTGGGTCAGGTCAATCTAGGTCGTCCATCATCTTTCATCCAATAGCTCTTAATGAATATCTATTCTAAATAAAATTATCCAAAAACCCTAGACACAAACCAATCCCTTCCTTCTACCCCCTCTCATCTTCCTCGTACAACCTCGTAACGTCATTGCCGCCGGAGAAATCTCCACCTTCTCCTCACGAATCTGCCCTCATCTTCCTTCAAATCCTACTGGAGGTCGTCGAATTATCGAAAGAATCATCACCGTCTCCGCCGTCCACGGCGGTGATGCCTCCCAAACTGATTAAAACTCACACCACTGAACCTCCTCCATCTCCCATCACTAATCTGCAAGTAATCTTCTTCAAAAAATGACCAAGCCCCTCGAATTTCAAATCCAAAATCATTCAAAAAACCCTAAGTGATCCCGCTGACTTCAAGTGAACGTACCAGAGTCTCGTTGCTTCTTAGCGAGGAATTCAATATCGTTGGCTTCAAAGTTCATTGATGGCAAGAGAGTTTGAATTGGTAATTTTTCTAGTGAGTTTCTTCATTTTTCGTCCATTTCTTTCTTCTCCTTCTTGCATTAGTTCGAGTTAGGATTCTGAATTGTGTTTCATTCATTTAGGGTTGTTTGGTTGATATAGAGTTTAGGTATTGATGTATTGTTTGTTCAATTAATTAGTCAGATTGGCTTTCTTCTATATTGATCATGCTTTGATAATGGTAGTTATTAGTCTGAATACAATAGTTTTAATGTTAGTTTAATTCGTGTTTGATTCATGTTTTGATTTTTTTCGGGCATGTTTATTCTTGTTCTTTTCTGATTGATTCTTCCTTATTGGTGGATGATTCTTTGTTAGTTTTTTAGTTTAGTCTTTGTTAATATTGATTGTTAATTTCGTTTGATTAATGGCTTAAATTAGGATTAAGCTGTAGTTGGATATTCAATCTTAGAGTTTGTGGACCTTGTTGGATATAGCTCATAACTTTTAGTGTGGTAGCCAATTGACTGTGGTTCAGTTAGAAGATAGTTTGGTAAGTAATTTAAGAAGTATACAAGGGTAGTTTGGGTATTTAATAAAGGTTGTAGGTTAGAATAGAATCCACTAGAATCTTCTAGAATAGGGTACAAGTGTAGAATTGTAGTGCACTTGCTTGGTAAACAAGTCAGAAAATACAAGGTTAAAAAAATATAAGTGAGGGACTATTGTGTAAACTGAAAATCTGACTTGCACCTCATTGTTGCCTATAAAAGGGCGTTCTCATGCCTTAAGAGAAAAGTTTGGAGAGCCCCAATATTCTAATCAATAGTATTCTCTTAGCTCTTCTGATCTAAAACAAAAATTTCAGAAATTGAAAAGCCAAAATAATAGAAATTCCAGAAAAATTTTAAAAAAAAACTATTCCATTGCTCCTTAGATTATCTTCAGTTCCAGCATTTGATTCCATCATCCGGATCACTCATGCTTAAAATAATTCGAATTTCCTTATGTTGTTGTTCGAGATTAAGCTCTGAGGACCACTTGTAGGATCTGATCTGGTTATTTCAAATGGATTATTGGTTTACTTGCTGAAGTGTGCTCGAAGTTTGGTGTTTAATTTTGGATTCAGTGCTAGTCGTGTGTCTGTAATTGATTTTTCTCATTCTGATCAATTTCTAATTTTTTCTGGGTTGTTGAACTAAGCTGCTGGGGTTGTTGGTTATTTGATACTACTGAAAGTTGTTTGTGCTGCTACTGTTGCATTTGCTGTGGATGACCATCTCTTCATTCTCCTTGTTTTTCATATCCAGGTACACACTCGAGTTATGTAATCTCCTTGATAAAATTGAAACATCATTGCCTTCTGATGCTAGCTGAATCTTCTAATGTGTTTAGTTCATTTTTACACATTCAGTTTTTAGAATTTGTCTTTAGTGAATTCATCACTTTATGGTTTGCATTTGCTTAGCTCTATTGTGACTAGATCATTGTTTAGCATTTAGTTGTTTGTACTTTATTTGGACTGCTCAAGGCTGTTAGTTTGTGGTTGTTAGTTGCAAACATAGTTTATGTATATTGGTTTCGTGATTACCACTGTCTTGGGGATATGAAATCTAAACTGGCTTGAACACGCTTCATTAGTGTTTTGAATTACTCCGTGTTAATGATTAATGTTAGTCTTAATCTCAAAAACTGTAAAACGAGTTCTGAATGGTTCTGAATTTCACGTAGTCAATGCTAATAGTCCAATTTATCTATTAAGTTTAGCTTGAATTGGTTCGAGAATAGTTTGTTCGCTTTAGCAATACTGGTGTCAATTTCAGGTTTCTATTTTTTCAATGTTAGTGATATGCACTAATACATAAAGGAATAAAATATATGAGCATGGGATGAAATACAAATGGGTGTTTGAATAAATCGTTGGGAGGCTAACTCCCGGAAATCAATCAGCTTGTTCCTCACATGACTCGATTGGGTTTGTCATATTTGGGCTATCCGTAGGCCCAATGTTTGTGGTTACTAAAAGTTTAGGCTGGTATGCGCACATAATATGTCTTGGGCTCTTTGGGCCCAAGACTGAAGTTTTTTTTGTTGTTTGAACTTGGGCTTAAACTCTAGGCCTGAGATTTATAACAAATCAATTAGGAACAATTCTTCATTTTTAGAGTCAGTAATAAATAGAAAATCGTAGTTGCTTTAGGTTGGAGCTTTAAATAAAAATGTTGAGACGAGCCTCACCGAATAAAATGTACATAAAGCGGGGCCTCATTCAAATTCTTAACTAAATTTTAGAAATTCAGGAGGCTGTTTAGCAAATTTCACGGCCTTCCTAAAATAATAATACGTTAGACTCTTTAAGTATGAATTTAATAAAATTACATTCCTAAACTTGGGTGAGCATTGATGCGACCCAAATTCAAATCTCAACGGAGTCAAAATGTGCTGACAACCATGGGTGGGTTGATTGCGATGTAGTTCGAGACGCATTTTCACGATGTTTCAATTCTTTTAAAATAATGATAAAAGCGGTTTAGCAATAAAAGGCAGATAAGCCAGCATGTTTTGAAATCAGATAAAATCAAATACAACAGTTAAGCAACCGTGCTAGAACCACGGAACCCGTGAATGCCTAATACCTTCTCCCGGATTAACAGAATTCCTTATCCGAATTTCTGGATCCTGGACTATAATACAGAGTCATATTTTTCCTCGGTCCGGGATTAAAATTGGTGACTTGGGACACCATTAATCTCTCAAGTGGTGTCTCTGAATAATTAATAACCAAATCCCACTCCAATTGTCCTGTAATTGGAAAAACTAAATTACGCCCCTTGGGGGTGTGGGTTAAAAAGGAGGTGTGACAAGTAGCATGATTAACTTACTGTACAAATTATTCAAAGATGATTTTATTTCTGAGCTTGCATATATTGACATACGACGTACTCTTAAGTATGTAAACATGTGGTGTAATATGCTTGGTGCTCGATTTTGATTTTGGAGTTATGCTATCAGATCTTGTTGAGTCTGCAATATTAAATATCATTCGAAGGATAATTTCGCCTTCTCCATCGCCCTGTGCGTTTTGATCGTCTGCTCGGGCATCTTTATGGACACTATTTCCAGGGTCAACTCCTAGATTTGCAATTATTGCAATGTGCAAACTGACATCGACGGAGTCTACTATCGGTACTCCCTCGTGGCCTTCTTGAGGCACTTCGATCCCTAGGGTTGCTAATTTATCATTTTTCTCCATTAAAATCGAGGCCGTCATCGGCGTGAGTGGGTACTGCTTGCGAGTTAGACAATTTGATCCTGAAATCAAAAACACTCATGAGAACAACCGTAAAGTAGTGTGTGTTACGCGAATTAATACCAAGCAATCACTGTTACCCTTAGCCCTACGGCGGACGTCAAACTATTTACCCTTAAAATTGGATAAAAATTAAAGTTATAATATGATTTTAAGGATACGTGATTTCACCTAATATCAATTGACAAACACAAAAAGAAATAATAAAAATTAACATTATTATAATTCAAACCGGTATTTGAATAGAATTCAGCCCTTGAACTAATTTGTGCAAGAACAATTAATATATGACAAGCTGATCAACAATGAACTATAGAAAAGGCGTTATATTGCTTTGATATCGTAAGTGTAAGGTGCGTACAAAATGATTAAGACCCTCTTTATATTGTAAAGGAATCCTATCTATGCTACTATTCTAATTACGGAAGTAAATTCTATGATTAACCTAAACAACTGCCTTTATTTTGATCCGTTCCGAGAATCCTTCCATAATCTTCGGCCAGCCACGGATATCTCGCTTTTCTATTATTGTGCTTTGCTCGGAGCCTCCCCAGTTTGGTCTCGATCCCTACAATTAAAGTGTATCCTTTATAAAGGACAATTTAAGCTTATCAAAAGCTTTTTCCAAATCTAGTTTTAGCATTATTTGACCCATTTTCCCTTTCTTTTTATGTCTGAATTGTTACGAATTTCCTGAACAAGAATTCTATTATGTAATGCACGTTTTCCTTGTTGGAAGCTTGATTGTGTAGGTCCAATTAACTTATAAATTAAAGGTTTAATTTGTTGGCAATAAGTTTAGTGATCAATTTATAAATATTGTTGCAAAGACTTATAGGGCGGTATTAAGTGATTTGCATAGCATTTGGCACCTTGGGGATAAAGGCACAAATAAGTGGTATTTATTTCTTTAGATATTTTTCCCAGGTTGAAAGCATTATAACAGAAGGTGGTTTGTGATTGGCTTACTTCATGCCAATATTTTTGAAAAAGATAAAGGTGTAAACTATGACTTAAAAGGTTTAAAAGAGTGTAGGGAATTTTTTTTTTGTTTTAGTTAAAGCTTGGTATTCATATATAGCAAAAAAAATGTACAAGTGTTCCTACGAGTAGCCGATTGGACAGTCAGCTACTGATGCTATTTACATTTCAATTTCTACGAAACTACCAAAAGAAGCGCAAGCTCATATGTATTGAGTTCCACAAGTAACAACACAAAATAGTTACGGAAAGTAGTTGAGTTGTCGTAGACCAATCTGCCAGCATTTGCAATGTCTCCCACGAATGTGAAGGAGTAATGCAATCTCTCTAGTGGTTCTATCTTCATTATAAACCGAGTTCTGAAATCGAGCTTTGTTCCTGGCCTGCCATATTAATGCTACGGCATGCACAAAAGCAGCAGCAGTGATGGCATTCCTCCATGCACGACTGCGAGCTTTACTACAGATCCATAGTAGTTCTCTGTCCCAGTCAAGAACTTCCCTTGAATAGCCCAACCAGCAACCAATTTCTGACCATAAACTCTTGGTAACAGAACATTCAAAATAGAGGTGCTGGAAAGTTTCCACCTATTGTTTGCAAAACACATACAGTGAAAGGGGTTGAATACCAAAATTTGCTAGTCTTTCCACAGTAGGTAACCTTCTTTGAGCAGCCAGCCAAACAGTGAATCTATGTCGAGGCAGGACATTTTGAACCAGAAGTAAATTCCTCCAGTCAACTCTATCAAATATAGGGAGCATGCTGATATAGAGTTTCTGGACTTGAAGTTTTTCAAGGCAGCACACAGTCTTGAATCTGTCTTCAAGGGTGCCCTGTAGCTGTTGGTTTGCCATAAGTTCCTCTCTGCATTGTATGATCTTCCTGATGACCCATGCTGCTTGCTTGGGTACATTGACTGAGCCAATATCAGCTCTTTTGATGTAATAGCAGTGAACCCAGCGTACCCATAGGCAGTCCTTCTTCCTAGCAAGGTCCCAAAGTAGCTTCGTAATTGCTGCTTTGTTCCAGATGGTTATATTCAATATATTTAGACCTCCAGTAGTTAAGGGCCTGCAGACTCTATCCCAAGCCACTAGGGCTCTCTCTGATACACTAGCAGCACCTGTCCATAGGAAAGTCCTACATATTGTGTCAATGGCCTTTAATACTTTCTTAGGCAAGAGGAAGACATGGGACCAATAGGCTTGTATGCCAAAGATGACAGCCTTACTTAACTGACATCTTCCTGCGTAGGAAAGTAATTTTGCAGACCAGGAGGTGATCCTGGCTGTGATTCTCTCAATGAGGGGCAGGTACTGATGTATGGAGAGTTTTTTAGAATCCAGGGGAATGCCCAGGTATCTAATTTTTTAATTTCTATTAACTTTAAAAGTTGAATCAGTTGATGTTGGTATTAATAAGTTAAATAAGTAAGCATTGGGGATTGATTTGTTGGTCGTTGTGAAAGATAGTGTTGTGTTTGGAACAAAACTGTGTAGTATTTGTGAATTTGGTCTTGTATTTCAACTGGGTCATAAGTCCAGAATTCAACAATGTCTTTCAAGTCGTTTATCTGATTACGTCTTCTTCTTTCTAATGTTGACATATGAAAAACTTTTGTGTTATCATCGCCGTCATTTAACCATTGAATTCTTGATTTTAGTTTCCAATAGTTTTCTTTTTATTTAATTGAATCTCAAGGTTTTGTAAAAAAAATTACTAGTAGGACGGTGTATGGATTGTTGTATCCCATTAATTCTAGCTAGTAGTTTTCTTTTTCGGGCAAAGAGATTTCCAAAATGCTGTTTATTCCAGTATAGCACATGAGTTTGAAAATTTTTCATGGCCTCAATTAGTCAAGGACAATCAGACCAAGATTGTTTCACTACATCATAGAGTGAAGGGTCAGAGGTCCATATTTTTTCAAATCCAAAAATATTTTTCCGTGGTAGCTGGCTAGGGTTTAGTGTGACTAGTAGAGGGTAGTAATCTGAGTATGTATGGGGTAGGTGTTGCACTATTATTTCAGGAAATAATTGAAGCCAACCATAATTTGCTAAAATTCTATCTAATTTGTCTAGTATTATAGAACCATTTCTCCTCTTATATTTCCATGTATATTAACTACCCTTAAACCCTAAGTCCACTAAATTAAAATAGTTAAGGCATTTTGCAAAAGCATCTATTCGTGTATTATTGACTGGGTTACCTCCAAATTTTTAGTCTGTTTAGTCACTTCATTAAAATTCTCCTCTATTATCCAAGGGATTGTATAAGCATCATGTAGACAATTTAAATTGGACCATAGCATATTACGTAAGGATGTGTATTTATTTGCATAAATAGAGGAAAATAGCTATTTAGTAGAGTTAGACCATACCTGGACCATGCAATGCATCTCTTGAGAAGTTATTGAAACATCCTCCATAGTAACCATGTCTGCATGCCACGGTAAGACATGCCACCAAGCATGCTTTGTGCTTCGACTTGTGTCATGTGTAAAAAGTTGAAATCATTTTTTTAAAATAGTATGATCTTGCATATAAGTTTCTAATAGAACTTCAAGGACATGCCTGCAGTTGTCAAGAAGTGATCTAATTTGCCTTCTACATTCAGCATTATGTGACCCTCTACAGTTCCATACCACTAGATTCATGATTGGTTGGGGGTTTAGGGTTTTTGCTAAATTTGCCACCTCATTCATGGCTCCCGGTGGTGTCTGAGTGGCCTGGGTCATTTGGTTGTTCTGCCTCAAGGTTGGGATTACTTTCCTCTCCTGTTTGCTTGGATGTACTCGAAAAGTTACACTACATGAGATGAGTTTTTGAGGCATTTCAGTATGACCTTTTTTGCATATTGCTTCTTTAGGCTGTAAAGATAGAAACCCTTTAGCCATATGAACTCCGTTCGGGTTTCCTCATCTTTTCCATTATTTGTGACAGTTCCAAACTTGTTTGCTCTCCTAGTGCGTCTGGTGATGGAGGTGGAACTGATGGTTGGCTGGGTGAGGGTGAAAATGGTTCTAGAATAGTATGAAACCACGCAGCATACATCATCCATGTGTGGTGTTGTAGGAAGAATGGAATCAGATCTATTGATGGAAGCTGCATAGAGGAGGGAAAAGTCGGATGAGCCAAAGGAGACGGAGTGGATGTGGATAGCAAGGTGTGTTCCAACTGTTAGGGGTGTGGATGTTCGTCCATTCGTGTTGATTCGGTGCCTCCATCCCAAACCTCATTCCTTCTGTCACAATTTCTGCCATGTGAGTTAGGTTTTGAATGAGGAGTATGATCTCCTGGTTGTTGAGTTCCAAGTTGAAGATGAGGGAGTATCCCTGGAGCCCAATCTCTAGCCAAGATTATAGAGGATACTCCAGGCGTTGTGTTTGGGAGGTGTAGATCAGCGGGTTTTTGGGTTGTGGGTGTGGTGGCCCGTTCATTATGAGACGAGGGAAATAAAATTGATGGTGATTGTTCTTATGGTTTTCTCTGAAAGTTGCGAGCCAAGGCCTTTTCATGGTGGGGCTGTGTAGTTGGAGGAGCTATATTAGGGTTAAGCAAAGTGAGTGAAAGCTAAGTAGATGTAATGTTGTGAGATGGTTCATGGTGTATACTAGGAGTAGGGTTTGTATCAGTAGGGTTGTAATGATGAGCAACCATGGGAATTGGTGAGGGTTGTTGATCAGTACAAGAAGCTATGTTTGTGATTGGCTCTTGCTGGGTGGCATGCATGCAAGGAAATCTTTTGGAGATGGTCGGAGATGGAAGGGGAAGGGTCTGTGTCAGAGATTTTTTCTAGTGATGCATATAGTGAGAGAGGAAGGGTTTTGGGTGAGTCAGCAGCCTTAGGATCGCGTGTGGGGTGTAAAATAGAGTTAGTGTCCATTAGGTCTTTTCTATCTAAGTCAGTAACAACTGTATTACAATGTTGTATGGTGGGTTTATTAGTATAGTTATTAAATATGTCCTTGGTAGTATGTGTGGTAGGCCTAGACTGGGTTGTGGGCATGTTATAATGTGACGGGATAGGCTGTATAGTAGAGTTGGTAGGCCTAGGCCCAAGGTGAATATGTGCATGGACTGTATCTATCTCGTTAAGTTGGGTAAACGAATTAACCAGAGAAAGTTGACTAGGTTAGGAAACTTACTTGGTACCAGCTCTACATGGGTATCCCCCACCGCCTTTCCTTTCCTCTACAGTTCCTCTAGTTGCTTGAGTGGAGCGTCTGTTGAAAGGTGACATTGTGGCGTTCTACTGTGTTTATAGGCTGTTCAGTTAGGGAAAACTACTGTTTTCCATTCTGATTCCGTTGTGGCTAGAGTTTGTGGAGTAGTTTGAGTAGGTTGTATATGGTGGTATTAGCAGGCGGGATAGGGTTTAATGAAGGGGTTGTTGAAAAGTGAAAATTCCAGTTAACATGCCCAAAACGTCCACATTTGGTGCAGAGGAGGTTGAGGCCTTCATATAGGATAACCTATTTGTGATTGCCTAAGTGTACATGGGTCTTTAATTGTTGTTCCAGGGGTACTTATATGCATATCCTTGCATATGTCCCGCCAGTAGTAGAGGTTGTACAAGTATCACCCTTGAGAAGTTTCCCTAATTTACTGCCACGCCTTGTAGGATTTGGAAATCATAAAACTCCGTTGGAAGTTTAGGGAGGCGAGCCCAAATTGTTGCTTAAGTCAGTTGGGCAGTAGAAGCAATAAATTTAGGCTCCCATTGTCGAACAGATAGGAAGTGATTTAGGATGAACCAAGGCCCTTCATGTTGAGCTTTGCACATGTTCTCCTCGTGTTGGAATTTGATTAAGAAGAAGTTGCACCCCAAATTAGTGAGATGAACCTCTTTCGTTGGTTTCCATAAAGTTGTTAACTTAGAGTTTAACAGTTGGTGCCCAACGACTTTGCCAAAGACTTTAATGATGATAGAATTTTTCCATGGAGCGTATAAGCGGGATTTTTCTTCAACCGTTAAGGGAATGAAATTGTAAAGGTCATTTTCATTTGATGTTTCATCGGTGAGGTCGCCTCTGCTATGGCTCGGTGGGATGTTGGAAATGTATGTCGGTAGATAGGTGTTAGATGTCAGTGTTTGAAGGAAAGATTTAGCTGGTGTGGGCGTAGCTGATTTGTCAATTTGCATAGGTTGTTGATTGGGTCGATCCATGATTGGTTGGGATAGAGTTTAGGGAAGGAGTGGAGATGAACAGGATTGTAGAGTGTATTTCAAAAATTCCACTACGTTTTTTTTTGAATATTTTGCGATGAGTTGACACTTTATTTCTTGCATTCTCAATTTTACGGAGTGTTGACAAGAAAGAAGGTAATTCTGACTCGACTAATCTAGTCTTCGATATACACTTCCCACTGGTTCCACTCTTCGAGTTCTCTTTTTCTTTTTTTCTCTATCTATCCTATGCCAGCTCAATTTTTTCTTTGTTGTCATTGAATTCCTAACTACTTGTTAAGTTTTTTATTAATAGAATAAATCAACCTAATAGAAATACCGACAAAATCAACAATAAACAAACAAATGAATTTCTGTTATAAATAGAACTCTAATTAGAGTGAATGTTTATCTTATAGAAGAGTTTTACTTTGAGGCTAAGTCTTTTCTATGCCTATAAATAGAGGGGTCTTACCCCATTGTAAATCATCCCTAAGTATCAATAAGAATACTCCTCTCTCTACTTTTCTCTCTATTGTTCTTGTTCTTATATTATTTCATAACACGTTATCAGCACGAGACTCTACCGTCTCAAGAATCCTCTTGAGAAAATTAAGGTATTTCCCTTTTTCCGAATTTGGTTTTAATTATGTCTGATATTATGAAAAGAAAGTTTGTTGCCCTTGAAATTTCGGGCAAGAACTATATGACATGGGTGTTGGATGCTGAAATCCACTTAGATGCTATGGGTCTTGGAGACACCATTAAAGACAGAGATAAAGCATCCACCCAAGACTGTGCTAAGGCCTTGATTTTCTTGCGCCATCACCTTGATGAAGGTTTGAAAATTGAATATCTCACAGTCAAAGATCCACTCATCTTGTGGAACGGCTTAAAGGAGAGATATGACAACCTGAAGTTGGTCACTCTGCCACAAGCACGATATGATTGGGCTCATCTGAGGCTCCAAGACTTTAAGTCTGTTTCTTAATATAATTCTGCAATGTTCAGAATTACTTCTAAATTGAAACTCTGTGGAGATAATATCTCTGATTATGATATGCTTGAGAAAACGTTTACAACATTTCATGCCTCCAATATGGTACTGCAACAACAGTATAGAGAGAAAGGTTTCAAAAAGTACTCTGAACTGATCTCTCTTCTCCTTGTGGCTGAGCGAAACAATGACCTGCTCATGAGAAATCACGAAAATCGACCCACTGGGTCTACACCATTGCCTGAAGCAGATAAGGTGTATTCTCATTATGCCAAGCATGAAAAAGGCCATGGATGTAGTCATGGTCTTGGTCATAATCGGGGTCATAGCCGTGGACGTAGACAAGGAAGAAATTTCCCTAATGTCCGTCACTCCCCCCCCAAAGAGAAATAACCACCAAAAGCAGAAACGGGATTATGAGAATCCAAAGGCAAATAGTTCAGAAACTATATGCTATCGTTGCGGTGGAAAAGGGCACTGGTCAAAAGCATGCCATGTACCAAGACATTTGGTTGATCTTTATCAAGCATCTCTAAAGAATAAAGGCCCTGAAACAAATTTTGTCTCTGACGACAATTTTGACATCACCCACCTGGATGTGGCAGACTTCTTTGAGCACCCTGAGGGGAAAATAGACCACTTAATTGGTGATGGATCTGTGATGAAGGAAGATGGAATTGTTTGATTTTATTTGTATTAGTTAGTGAATAAACTAATAGTCATTAGTACCAGCTCGTATTAGTTAGTTTATGATATAATGTTAGTATTTGTTCTTTAGAATGTTTCAATATGCTTAAATTTCAAAGATATTTTTATTTTTCAGTAGAGTTAATCGACTAACCTAACAGTTAGTCGATTATCTAATATTTCTCATTAAAACTGCAAAACAATCGATTATATACTTGTTAACAATCGATTATATTAAGACAGTGTGATCTGAAGTTTTTTAAAATAGCAAATAATCGATTATGTATGTTTAACAATCGATTATATTAAGACAGTGTGATCTGAAGTTTTTCAAAATAGCAAATAATCGATTATGTATGTTTAACAATCGATTATATTAAGACAGTGTGATCTGAAATTTTTCAAATTAGCAAATAATCGATTATGTATGTTTAACAATCGATTACATTGAGACAGTGCTTAAACTGAAATTTTCAAACTGCAAAGTAATCGAGTATGGAAAACATATAATCGACTATCTGATTTAGTTAGTCAACTAACCTCAGCAGATTTTGAAAATATTGTTTAAATGTGAAACAAACGGATTGAATTTGTTTATTCTCATGTTCGTGTATTTTCGTTTGTATGTCAAACCATGGGAAAGCAAATATGGATATCTCACAAAGCAATCTTGGATCAAATATTTGTTTAGTTAATTCATGTACTACACATACCATACTCAAAGAAAAGAAATGTTTCTCTCAACTAAGTATGTGTAAGGCAGATGTTACTACAATCTCTGGTAGTAGTACATTGATTGAAGGCTCCGGAAGAGAAACTATAACTCTGCCTAGAGGAACAATGTTTATCATAGAGAATGCAATGTTCTCCTCCAAGTCTAAGAGAAACTTGTTGAGTTTTAAAGATATACGCCGGAATGGCTATCATGTTGAGACAATAGATGAGAATAATCTTGAATATCTCATCATTACAAAGAATGTCTCTGGCCAAAAGAGGGTTATTGAGAAATTCCCGTCTTTATCTTGTGGCCCGTATTGGACAAAAATTAGTGCAATTGAGGCACATTCAACAGTAAACCAAAAGGTTACTGATTCCAATACATTTGTACTTTGGCATGATCGATTGGGACACCCTGGATCAATCATGATGAGACGGATTATAGAAAGCTCATATGGGCATCCGTTAAAGAATTTCAAGATTCTTTTAAATAATGAATTTTCTTGCACTTCTTGTTATCAAGGCAAGTTAATTACAAGACCATCACCAACAAAGGTTGGGACTGAGTCACCTACGTTTTTGGAACGTATACAAGGGGACATTTGTGGACTTATTCACCCACCTAGTGGGTCTTTTAGATATTTTATGGTCCTAATAGACGCATCATGTAGATGGTCTCATGTGTGCCTGTTGTCATCACGCAACCTTGGGTTTGCAAAACTAATGGCACAAATAATTCGACTACGAGCACAATTTCCTTATAATCCAATCAAGTCTATTAGACTGGATAATGCTGCTGAGTTTTCATCCCAAGCATTTAATAATTATTGCTTATCAATTGGGATAAAAGTGGAACATTCTATAGCTCATGTTCACACTCAAAACGGTCTTGCAGAATCTTTAATTAAACGCCTGCAGTTGATTGCAAGACCATTACTCATGAAAACGAGGCTGCCCACTTCGGTATGGGGTCACGCCATTTTGCATGCAGCAATGCTAATTCGTCTCAGACCGACGAATTATCACAAATATTCCCCGTTGCAATTGGTTTTGGGTCATGAACCCAATATATCCCATTTAAGAATCTTTGGATGCGCAGTATATGTGCCTATAGCACCGCCATACCGCACCAAAATGGGTCCGCACAGAAGGTTAGGAATATATGTTGGGTTTGAATCGCCCTCCATTATTCGCTACCTCGAAACATTGACAGGGGATTTATTCACTGCACGATTTGCAGACTGTCAATTTGATGAGACACTTTTCCATAAATTAGGGGGAGAAGTCGGTGAAACCAAATGGGAAATTTTGTGGAAAAATGCATCATTATCTCATCTTAATCCACGTACCTCTATTTGTGAAAAAGAGGTGCAAAAGATTATCCATTTGCAAAGAATAGCAAATCAAATGCCTGACGCATTTACGGACTTGAAAAGGATAACAAAATCCCACATCCCCGCAGAGAATGTTCCAATCCGTATTGATGTCCCTGTTGGACAATCATCTAGTGTCATATCCAATGAGTCGAATGCACGCCTGTAGCGTGGCAGGCCATTAGGTTCCAAAGATCGAAATCCTAGAAAGAGGAAAGCAAACGATCAAAATGACACTATGAAAGAATCTCATGAGGAAATTCATGATTTAATAAACTCTGATATTCATGAAGAATCCTTTGAGCCTGAGACTCAGGAAAATAAGGAACTATCCATAAATCCAATCGATATTGAGGCAAATTTTAATCGAGTGGATATAGTGGTGGATTATGTCTTTGCTTTTAATGTCGCATCTAGCATTATGCAAGAAAATGAGGATCTTGAACCTTAATCTATTGGAGAATGTCGAAAAAGACATGATTGGCCAAAATGGCAAGAAGCAATCCAATCAGAATTAAATTCACTGGCAAAACGTGAAGTTTTTGGTCCTATAGTTGAAACACCTAATGGTGTTAAGCCTGTTGGCTATAAATGGGTCTTTGTACGCAAGAGAAATAAGAAAAACGAGGTACAAAGATATAAGGCACGCCATGTTGCACAAGGATTTTCTCAAAGGCCTGGTGTCGATTATGAAGAGACATATTCGCCTGTAATGGATGCCATAACTTTTCGTTACCTCATTAGTTTTGCTGTCATTGAAAAGCTTGACATGCATTTAATGGATGTGGTTACTGCCTATCTTTATGGCTCACTTGATAATGGGATATACATGAAAATTCCCGAGGGACTCAAAATGCCAAACGCTCATAATTCAAAGTCCCGGGAAATATTTTGAATCAAATTGCAAAGATCCTTGTATGGTCTAAAGCAATCAGGACGAATGTGGTATAATCGTCTTAGTGAGTATTTGTTAAAAGAAGGCTATATAAATGATGCCATTTGCCCGTGTGTTTTTATAAAGAAAACAACATCGGAATTTGTTGTACTTGCCGTATATGTCGATGACATAAACCTTATTGGAACCTCCATAGAACTCCAAAAGGCAATTGATTATCTAAAGAATGAATTCGAGATGAAAGATCTCGGAAAGACAAAATTATGTCTTGGTTTGCAAATTGAATATTTGGCAAACGGAATTTTTGTTCATCAATCTACCTATATAGAAAATGTAGTGAAACAGTTTTACATGGATGGACCACATCCTTTAAGTACTCCGATGGTTGTTCGATCACTTGATGTGAATAAAGATCCATTCCGACCGCAAGAAAGAAATGAAGAGCTACTTGGTCCTGAAGTACCATATCTTAGTGCAATTGGCGCACTAATGTACCTTGTAGATACAACAAGGCTTGACATAACCTTTTCAGTTAATGTCTTAGCAAGGTATAGCTCGGCTCCCACAAGGAGACATTGGAATGGGATCAAACATATATTGCGGTACCTAAAAGGGACTACCGATATGGGCTTATTTTATGGCAATAATTGCAGTCCTGATCTTGTTGGTTATGCTGATACTGGATATTTATCCGACCCACACAAGGCTCGATCTCAAACAGGTTATGTGTTTACCTGTGGAGGCACCGCCATATCTTGGCGATTGACTAAGCAATCAATTGTGGCTACTTCATCTAATCATGCCGAGATAATCACTATTCATGAAGCAAGTCGGGAGTGTGTGTGGTTGAGGTCTATCATACATCATATTCAAGACAAATGTGGTTTGAAGTGTAACAAACTACCCACGACTTTGTATGAAGACAATGCAGCATGTATAGCTCAATTGAAGGGAGGATTCATAAAAGGAGATAGAACAAAGTATATTTCACCAAAGTTATTTTTCACACATGATCTTCAAAAGAATGGTGATATCAATGTGCAACAGATTCGTTCAAGCGATAATATTGCTGATTTGTTCACAAAATCTCTACCAACGTCAACCTTCAAGAAGCTAGTTCACAAGATCGGAATGCGAAAACTCAAGGATATGAATTGATGCTCTTTTCAGGGGGAGTTAATGCGCGTTGCACTCTTTTTCCCTTACAAGGTTTTGTCCCAATGGGTTTTCCTTGCAAGGTTTTTAACGAGGCAACCAATAGGCGCATTTCTAAACATGTGTACTCTTTTTCCTTTTCTTTAATTTTTTCCCATTGTGTTTTGTTTTAGTTAAGGTTTTAACGAGGCACATTATTGAATAGACATTCAAGGGGGAGTATTATAAATAGAACTCTAATTAGAGTGAATGTCTATCTTATAGAAGAGTTTTACTTTGAGGCTAAGTCTTTTCTATGCCTATAAATAGAGGGGTCTTACCCCATTGTAAATCATCCCTAAGTATCAATAAGAATACTCCTCTCTCTACTTTTCTCTCTATTGTTCTTGTTCTTATATTATTTCATAACAATTTCTATTATGCTTGCTTTGATTTGATCTTAATTATTAAAAGACTAACTATATTTTGATTTGTTTTTATTTTGATAAAAAGAAATCTAACCGTAAACACCTCCACACTTGTAGATAATATATCTTGAAGTAATTTATTAGATGAGAAAAACATCTGAAGGATGATAAGATCACATAGCAAATACAGAAAAGGACATATATAACATTGGTCTCATTATTTTTGAAGTTGAAAGCTGCTAACTTAGCTTTAAACAGAGTAAATTTCATGGGTTAATCATATAATTTTGTGTTCATTACGCATATATTATTTTTCTTCTTTTAGTTAGGTAAAAATCGTTTAACTTTGTATGCATTATCTAAAAGTCACATTTTTTTCTTTTGATACACAAAAAGTATTTTACTTTCCTCTATTTACCATAAAAATCACCTTGGCAATATTTTATACTACTTTTACTTGAAAAATCTATTATGTCGTTGACATTATAAATCCTCTTATTCATGTAATACATTCTATATTATATACTATATAATATATTTATATCTATATATTTTACTTATAATTAAAATAACTTTAAATTATTTTATTTATTATTTTTATAATATATCCATATATTTAATATTTCCATGGCACTCAATTTTCTTAATCATATTCAAACATGAACATACTTTAAATATAAAAATAGAAAAATATATTTATTTAAAATAATAAAAACAGATTTACTTACCAAATGATGGTTTTTTATAGTCAGTAAAAATTTTAATAAAAGTTCCAGGGATATTTGTTAAATATTATGTTTTTATAGTTTTATCTGGTAATATTATTTATTTGAAAGTATTAATTTGATGTGTCATTCTATTAAATGCCAGTAAATTTTATTTATTAAGTAATGGGTATGGCTTGGCTGATAAATGAATGAACTTTGATTTTTTAATTTTTATTAAATATATTCATTAAGCATGATTAATAACGTGGACTTGAAGAGATTAAAAAAATTCTAGTGAGAGAATGTCTACCTTCGCACTACACCCTCAACCGGAATTATCTAACTTAATACCACTAAAATCACTGGACATACCACATCCTACGCAAAACTCATTGCCTAGTGCATCAAGGACCACCACCAAAGGTGCTTCCTATAAGGAGAAATTAGCACAAAGAGAACTATTCTCTATGGGCAACAATTCAATTGTTGAAGCACAATGTTCTCCAATGGATACACAAATGCATGAGAAACCTTATTGGAACCAATATGCAAGAAGTTGAAGTAAGTCACACTAAGTGAAGAAGACAAATAACGAATGTACAATCCATTGAAGTATTCACTAATTGATGAAAATTACCCCCCTATCGACCTCTGAGAGGACTACTATACTGTCAAATTAATGAAGGAAGAAAACATGATGAAAATTCTACATAATGGCCCATGGTTTATTAATGGCCATTTCTTATCCATACAAAAATGGATCCCAAACTATGTTGCAAATAAGGCAAGCCAAAGCAGCACGGCAGTTTGGATTAGATTACCCCAACTTCCTACGGATTCTATGACGGGATAATTCTCATAAAAATTGAAGATTGTATTGGTAAACTTCTAAAGGTGGATGCATGTACATCGGCCACTCTAAGATGAAGTTATACTAGACTCTTTGTGGAATTGCCACTAGACCAACCTGTCCAAACATCCATTCTTATTGGCCAACACCCACAACCTATCTTATACGAAGGGAAAGGTTTTCTATGCAAAGATTGTGGTCGATTGGACATACTACAATTGAGTGTTAACATAAAGTTTGACCAAATGGACAACATCAAAACCAAACCAATGGGAAAGAAGAAGGTGCTGAGAAGGCAGTCACAAATAAATGGAAAACAGTGCACTTTCCACGGAAAGGGAGGCAAGCTAATCCACAAAGAGGGATGGCAGTCCACTCAAAAGGACCACGTAATATTACTCCCCCGTTGATGCATAGGACAGGTAAGTTGCCCATGTCCCCAGGTATGATCTCCTCTACTACCATTACTAGTCCGAAGTCTTCTAATTCTAACTCCAAGATAGATACTCAATTATACCTAGGGAGCAAAATGTCCTTAGAATCACAAAAACTAATAGGAAAACCTCTCAATAATAAGGTAAGTAGTTTAGGGACAATACCACAGGAGTCCATCGTTTTGAAAATCCTAAAGAAAAAATAGTAAAAATGAAAATAGTTTTCATGGCACAAACTTTACAAGTGGCAAAAACGTGTCATTGCAAAATCTTCCCAATAATGATCAAAATCTTTTGTCTAACAACAAAAACAAGAACTTAACTAATGGAGTAATCCAATTACTAAAGGGTAATAATGTTATTATGCATACTCCTAACCAAGCTGGCAACTCCCACACCCAATCAATCAACACACAAGATCAAGAGCTCACAAACAACATGCAACTCACCTACATAAACGACCAATCTCCCATGCAACACTTGGCGGAAGAAACAAACCAAATGGAGGTGACAAAATCTATGCAAGATCTTGCATCAAAAGATATACACCACACGAAAGATATTCAAGACACTCACTCTCCCTTAACTCTATACTACACCACTACCAACCCTACTACCAAAATACACCATCAACCGCTTATATCTTCCCTTAAGGCAAACGATAGCAAGGACACCACTCACATTAAGGAAGAGATATAGACTTCTTCTGCTATTCCATCTATCAATAAATCTAACAACGAACAATCTCCCACCACTTCCACGCCAAATCCAACCTCAACCAAAAATATATGCTCAATCTCCAAGCCCTCCCAACCATGTACCCCAATCTTGGGTGGAACTAGGGTTATAAGGTCAAGTCATCTCCTTCAACATGGAGATTAATGGCCAAGACATATTCTTGTAATCCAAAACACTCACATCCTAGCTCAACTAATTTTGGAAAAAATGGCATTAGCAATGAACAACTATGTCAACCAAATGTGGATGAGCAATATCCTCCAACCCCTTGCACCATCAATGAACCAACACCTAGTCCAGAATATGCAAGAGATGTGGCATATTCTTCACAATGCCAACCAAAAACTCCCACAAAATCCACCAATCAATCTTTCATTCTTTGCTCCGAAGGATCTAATGATGCTAAACCACATATTCATGTCATGGACACCACATCAACAACAACAATACATGCAAGGCCAGCCACTAGGTCTACAACCAGAGCAATTGGAGATGAATCCTCCAATGGCAACTCCAAACATGCAAGGTCAGCAGGAAGCTCAAGAAGAGGAAGAGGACGAGGAAGAGGACCTATAAATACTATTGGATCCACAAGTGGTTTTTTCAAACCTAAACGAAGTACAAATACTAATCTTCAAGGAAAGGCTAGACAAGAAGTATATCTTCAGCTGCCCAACGACACTCTACAACTGCTCATTGGTCATTCGTCCTCCCCATGATCCCAAAGTGGGCCAAAATGTGGTAATATTAGTCATTTCCTTGAGGAGGAATCCAAATAACAACCCACCCATGAATGCAATGATACAGCCTAGTAAAATTGTTGTTTGGAATGTAAGTGGTGCCAAAAATGAAAGTTTCACTAGGCATTTTCGTGAAATAATTGATACAAACAAACCTAGTCTAGTGGCACTACTAGAAACAAAAATGGATAGTCATATCTTTATCTTGGAAGGGTATAATTTCAATGAAATTGTTGAAGTCCCAATTGAAGGTAACTCTGGTGAAATGGTCTTGCTATGGAACACGACCAGAGTGAACGTGTACAACTTCACAAGAAATGGCCGATCCATCCATGAATAATAGAGGTAAACCCCCAAAACATAACTTGGCTCTTCTCTACTATCTACGCTAGTAATAATATAGATAATAGGTTGTTATTGCGGGATAATTTTAAATATATTTATGGTTGGTACGAGGGACCTTGGTTAGTTACGGGGGATTTTATTGAGTTAACTAAATCCACTAATAAATTTGGAGGCAGACCCATAAGCCAAAAAGAGTCAATTCTCTATTAAATTATCTAGGATATAAGGGATATAAGTATACTTTGTCCAACCACCGTAGGAAAAATAAGGGTTTGATAATGGAGAGATTAGACCATGTATATGCTAATGAAAGTTTGTTAACTGAGTTTAATAAGGTAACAGTCACTCACCTCCCTAAAGTACACTCTGACTATAACCCAATCCTTATTAATATTAACAATAAGCTTAATAACTCAAGCAACAAGCCCTTTAGGATGGAAACCTTTTGGTGTTCTCATTCGGACTTCCCTAGAATAGTACAACATAGTTGGAAAGATAAAGACATATTAGAAGAAGAATAAAATTTCAAGAAAATGCGGTGATTGGAAAAAGGATACCTTTGGCAATATATATGCAAAAAAAAAAAGAAACCTGCTCACACAAATAATAGGAATACTAAATTCCCCTAGCTACCCTTACAGTACCTTCCTCAAAAATTTGGAAACTACTCTAATAAGTGACTATGAATCAATCCTTAGAATTGAAGAATATTATTGGAAACTAAGATCTAGAATTAATTATCTAAATGACGGCGATGTAAATACTAGATACTTTCATACACAAGCTACAGATCGCAGAAGGAGAAACAACATAGTCTTCTTTAAAGATAATTATGGTAACTGGATTGAAAATCAAAGGGACATAATGGACTATGTGACAAATTACTTAAATAATATATTCAGTATGAATTTTCTACTTGGTATTAGGAGACTAGTACTAGTTATAAATGTAGCAAACTTGACTTATCATGTCTTTGCAGACCTCTTAGGAACTTCGAGGTTAGAAGAGCTATATTTTAATTTAATCCTACAAAAGCCCTTGGTCCTGACGGGTTACACCCCATGTTCTTTCAGAAGTTCTGGCCTACACTAGGGTATAAGGTGATCAATCTATGCCAACAAATTTTCAACACAAGGCAGATTCATCACAACCTCAATAGAAATTATGTTTGTCTAACCCATAAATTCAACAATGCTAATAAGCTTCAGAATTTTAGACACATAAGTCTTTGTAACACCCTCTACAAACTCCTTACAAAAATCATTGCTAATAGACTTAAGCCGTACCTTAGTAAAATGGTTAGTGATCATCAAACTAGCTTCATAAATCATAATAATGCCATCATTATTCAGGAGGTCCTCAGACGTTTTAATAAGAAAACAAAAATTAGAAATTGGCTACTAAACTAGACATAGAAAAGGATTTTGGCAAAATGGAATGGTCTTTTATTCAACAAGCCATTAGATACCATGGAATATTCCCTAATATCTCCACATTAATTATGAACTGCATCTCTACATCATTCATATCAATCCTTGTTAATGGCAACATGACAAAGTACTTTTCACCTACTAGGGGAATAAAACAAGGGGACCATATGTCACCACACATTTTCATTCTATATATGCACTTGCTCTCAAAAAATATAGAAAATCAAATTGATACTCTAAGATGGGATCATATTATTTTAAATAAACATAGCCCCCCAGCCCATTTACTCTTTGCGGATGATCTTACACTAATGGGAAAAACCAATAAAAAGACCATTAGTAACATGAAATATATTATGGACACCTTTGGCCAATTATCTGGCCTGAATATAAATAAGGACAAATCTAAATTACTTCTTTCAAGCAATTGTTCTAGTGATATGCTTAGTTGGATCACATCTATGTTGGATATTAAAATCAGTAGGGTCTATGGTAATTACTTTGGTTTTCCTATGAGTGGAACCTCTCATTAACATAGAGACTATCTTCCCCTAATTGAGAAAATGAGGGGCAGGCTTAATGTCTGGAATGCAAACTGGCTCAATATGGCTGGTCGATGCACCCTAATTAAATCTACTCTTAACACAATTCCAAACAACCAAATGCAAAGGTTAATGCTACCCAGTAGAACACTAAACGAAATTGACAAAATTCAACGAGACTTCTTATAGTGATCCACCCCTGAAAAAAAAAAAGAAACTTCACCTGGTTAGCTGGGATATGGTTACAATGCCCAAAGAGTTAGGAGGATTAGGAATCAGAAAAGCAAAGCAAAAAAACCTAGCCCTCCAAACAAATTTAGTCTGGAGACTCTTAAGTAACCCCTCTTCACCTTGGGTTCGTGTTATTGGTAGTTGTTATGGCCTTATCAACAATGCCAAAAATCCCCCTCACACATAAAAAACTATTCTAAAGGGCTGACATTTTCGAAGAAGGTATTAGATGGCCAGTTGCAAACAATCCCAACTTATCCATTTGGACTAAACTGGATACCAAAGTATGGCTCTTTAAGGAAGACTGTCATTGACCATATTAATAAAGGAGAATGTTACCTAATTCTAAAGAATATTGATAGACATAAGATGGCTATTATTTCGTTCAAAATTCCTAGCAACATACTCAATAGCATCAACTCAGTAATAAAATAAAAAAAATAATGGGAATAACATTATTTGTGCTAGTAATACTAGTGGCATTTTCACAACCTCCTCTTGTTGCATCTTATTGATAGCAAATCTTGTGACACCCTAAAGTGTCAAGACTATAACTTCAATTGGATATGGCAGTTAGAATGCCCAAAAAAATCCAATTCTTCATATGGAAATATTATCATTCAAGGTTACGTACTAGAGAATATCTAGGGAAGATAGGTATAAATATTAATACAAATTACCCAATTTGTAAAACAACAAAATCTCCTCTTCACATATTCTAGGATTGTGAAATAGCAAAATTTTGGGCCACCACAGGAGTACCTTTCACCAACCCTTGCCCTCAAGAAAACTTGTTAGACTTCCTGAAGGGAAAATTAACACAAGCTAGGCATATTGATGTGAGAGGACTTAACACCTTTCCTTTCGTCTTGTGGTCAATTTGGAAGAATAAAAATGATAACAATATCAATAATACAAATCATCAACAAACAAATCCACTACCACCCCTATAAAAATCCAAGTAGAATAGTACCCCCCTAAAGGTTGGTACAAAATTAGTTTTGATGGAGTCTTCTATGACGATAATATGCAGGGTGGCATTGGTGGACTGATCCGGAATCATAGTGGAGATTAGATAGTAGGGTTCCATGCAAGCTTGGAAAGCACCTCTCCAATTCATTCGGAATTACTAGCCTTTCGGCAAGCTTTACAAATAATCATGCAAAGGAACCTTATGACTTCTGAAAAAGAGATGGATGCAACATATGTAATCCATTTCCTGGAAGAAAATTAACCATCTTACAAACATTTGTTTGATGAATGCAGGTTCTTAATGGATATGCTATCAGAGAAGGGGGAGATCAAAATTAAGCATAATTTCTGCGAAGGCAACAAAATGTAACATCTCTTGGCTAAGGAATCTCTACAACATAGCATCTCTAATAGTATTAATATTCTCGGAACACCCCAAATTTTGTAGAAATAGTTTTTCTAAATGACAAGGAGGGTAGTTATATTAGTAGAAATAGTACTTTAATGGCATGTAATATGTTGGCTTCGTTTGGAATGATAAAGTCATAATAGACATCAAACAATATTGTAACTATGTTGGCCTAAGCGACATGTCCCCAGGGGTTCATCATGGAACTAGTACTATTATTATTACTATTAATATAATATGCTTTAATCTTCAAAAAAAAAAAACATGGACTTGAGATTTGTTCATGGATAAAAGTATAGCATATAATATAGAATATTTTACATAAATAAGAGATTTATAACGTAAAGGGCATAATAAACTTTTCAGGTGAAAGGTTTGTAAAATCTAGTCAAAGTAATTATCCTGATAAGAAAAATGATCTTGAGGTAATAAACACAAAGTTGAATAACTTTTATATAACAAAAGAAATAAATTAACTTTTAGATAATAGGCACAAAGTTAAATGACCACCTATAAAATTTACTCCCTAAATATTATTTAGTTTCTGCATTTTGAAATAAATTTATCCATTTTAAAGTGAACTTACGAAGGATAAAAAACGAATAATATTTCACAATCAGGCAACTGGTTTTAGACGAGGGGGATCCATAACCCGAATGACCCAATTAAAGAAAGAAAAGAGTGGAAACGGATAAACCAGCAAAATTTGTAGATAACACATTTCATCACATCCCAAGGTTTTGCTCCTCCGCTCAAACAAATGGCTACTTCCCCCTCTTCCTTCTCTTTCTTTTCTTCCTCCATTTTCCTCTCTAACCCGAACATTCAATCGTCAAAGCACCTCCTTTTCAGGTCCCCCAAACAACTCTCCGTCGCTGCCATTGCCACCATCCGTTCGGAGGTCGCCACCATTCCAATTCTGTCCTTCGATGGTGCCGAGGTGGGCTCCACCACTCTCAATCTAAAATCTGCACCTCTAGATACCGCACGCGCCGTCGTCCATCGTGGGCTCACCACCGACCTCCGCAACCAACGCCGCGGCACTGCCTCCACTCTCACTCGCTCAGAAGTTCGGGGCGGTGGTATCAAACCTTACCCTCAAAAGAAAACGGGCCGAGCTCGTCGCGGTTCAAATCGAACTCCTTTGCGGCCCGGTGGTGGGGTTGTGTTTGGGCCGAAGCCCAAGGACTGGTCAGTTAAAATCAACAAAAAGGAAAAGAGACTGGCCATTTCCACGGCGCTTTCAAGTGCTTCGGAGAATACTATCGTTGTAGAAGAGTTTAATGATAAGTTTGAAAAGCCAAAGACTAAGGAATTTATTGATTTGATGAGGAGGTGGGGTTTGGACCCTAAAGAGAAATCTTTGTTTTTGATGACGGAAGTTTCAGACAATGTGATTCTGTCCAGCAGAAACATTGGGACTTTGAAAATGTTGACTCCAAGAACGTTGAATCTGTTTGACATATTGGATTCAGAGAAGCTGGTTTTAACTAAATCGGCTGTGGATTTCTTGAATGAGCGTTATGGCGATGAAAATGAATGGGAGGATGAGGAAAAAGACGACCAAGAAGATAATGATGGTTAGTTTCTCTTTTTCGAACTCTGGCATCTGAAAATTTCCTTTTATTATCTCTTCTTTTTTCCTAACTCGTTAATTTTGAATTCCGGTGGTGAGGTGGAGGAGAGCGCTGAAATTTCTGAGTAATAATATTGCGGCAGAAAGAAAGGGTCTGTTCCATTTTAGAGGAGGGCGTCAGCAAATGGCTATGGCTTTATCTGAAATCTTACAGGGAGTTTGCATATTTCACTTTTAATTGTATGATAAAACTGGGGGATTTTGTTGATTCAAGCACCGACTTTATGGATAGTTGTGCATTTACCTTCCTTGCCTTACTTTTGTCCTAATTTTTGTTTGTCCCTCGTTTCCGGCAACTCCGTTTTAACGCATTCACTTGCAAGTATCTTCCATCCTTTCAAAAATTGTTTTTCTATGAGGAAAATTGTAATACCATTTCCCTTCCTGCTTGCTGTTGTTTTGCGCTGCTTCATTTGTACTCTGACAGTTATATCTCTCTCCAAACGATACTGGTATATGTGCCAACATTGTGTTCTTGATAACTCTCTTAATGATTGTTTGTGTCTAATTGATACTCTGAATAGGCATGGAGAATTACTTTAACATTATAGTCCCTTGAATTGGTCTATGTGATGCACTACATTGCAACAACTTTGTCAGTTTCTAGCAAGCCTTTCATTTTTTGTTATCTAAATCTTGTTGTGATCGTTGTTAAGTATCGTTTCATAATGTATTGTATAGTGTTGCATTATATTATATTGTATCGTTTTAATATACACAATATTTTGATATATTATATTGTTTGCCGCAATTTCATCAAGTCATGCACCTATAATGTGAAAAAAAATAAAATAAACTTGTAATATTATATAGAAAAATTAAGGTACGAGGTAGAATTATTATATAAAAAGGTCGGGTAAAAGATAAAATATGATTGTTTAATAATAAGGAAGGACAAGATGAGAAAAAAATAAGGTAACAACGCGACTACACCAAATATGTTTCCATAAAGTGGCATTTTTCGTTGTTACGTAACGATATATTTAACAATATAATATAATATAATTTAAATTACAATAAAGATAAACATTCCATTTAAAGTAACAATATTATACATTACAGTACAAATAGATAACAATCCGTTGGGGTCATTTTGTTCCAGAACTTGATATGTAGGAACTATAATACATGTATCAGTGTATTCCAAAGGCAAAATATATAAATTACCCTTGAATTATGGATCAAACTTTTTGCATACAAAAATTATCGTCCCTACTCGAGCTTTTTAAAGTGTGATGAAGACAAATTTCTTTGTCTACATAGCCCACGTGTTTTACAAACAGAATGAGGCCTCTGAACAATAAAAGACTGCATATCCGATGATTTCTTTAAACAGTCCAGATCTAATAAATTCCAACAAAAAAATTAATTTTCCTTTTTTTTTCTTTTTTTAATTTTATTTATCGTGAAAATGGTAACAACAATTAAATTTGTAAATGAGATTCTAAAAATATGTGATCTGTTCCCAAGCTAGTTGTTAAAGCAGTTGATGCTAAGAACGTAAAATGTAATGATGAAATGCGAGCTAAAATGAGACAGTAATCAAACCGAAGGGACCTGTTGCCCGGGCAAAGAACCGGTCGACGAGGACCTCGGGGTCGGGATTCAAAGCGAGCTTGAGCTATCGGGGCAACGGGGAGTAGGATAACAATTAAGGATACGATCAAGCAAGGCTCTTTACAGCCAATGTTGCGCAATATAGTGTGAAATAAGTAAGAAAAAATAGTTATTAAAGTGGCCTCCGGCTAATGAGAACGAGTAACTTAGAAGAAAAGATAGAGAGACATAGAGAGAGAGAGAGAGAGAGATAGAGAGATATTAATGCTTTAGAGGAGAAGTGGAGAAACATCAACCCTTTACAAAGTGGTATGGGTTCCCCTTATATAGGTGAGGGAACACGGCATGGCACAGAGTGCTTTAAATGTAAAAGACACGGGGATTGAGACGCCTGGACATGATACAAGAGCCCATTGATTCTAGCTGCTTGCCTCGGGAGCCGTCTTCGTAATCTTTGCTGGGTCGCGAACAGATCTATCAACCTCGAAGCCTCTACAGGGCCACGAAAGATCCTCGAGATAAGGAGCCCAATCGTGAACCCATAGCCTCGAGGTGCTGATATGACATTCCGATTATACCTTAATGGCGGGAAATGGATTTATTTGATTTCACCGCATACAAATAGTCACCGTGTTTCCTAGAATGAAGTAATAGGAGATGATATTGAACCATCGCTTCGAGGTCATTATTGCCATGATTTCAACCGTCTAAGAGCATTAAAGGCCATGCCCCAGGGAACCATGCATGGCCACCATCAAACGTGGTAATTTAGAAACACACAAATTTCCACATGCTCGTCTTTTTTTCTCCCCAAGCGATTTCTATAAATGTACCGGTTGCTAGATACTCCTCATCTTCACCCTTCCTTAAAGCCCGTGAATAAGAATTTTTCTATTTGACATATTTACATCTTTCCTTCTTTTCATAGAACGGTATTACCATTTTTCATGGCTAGGATTTCTACGAAGGTCCCTCGAAGGAAGGATACTGCATCATCATCCCGATTATCTAAGGGGGAAAACAAATCGGTTCCCACTTTAGAGCAATGGACTCCTCCCCATCTTGACACGTCGAAGGATTTTGACATCGAGACTCCCTCGTCTATGCCAGGTCGATGTGAGCATGTATCTCGATACTTTAGCGTCGTGACCAATGTTGGCTAAGTGACGGAGGACTGCCGATGGAGAGAGGCAGTGGGGGCAGAGATCCCGGGCCCAGCGACAACATTACCGACTTCAAGGCCGGCTTTTTTTACATATATACATACCCATTCACCCTGGGTGCTGATAAATATGTCGAATCTCCTCATTTGGAAATTGACCCGGTTATCCATGACTCTTGCCTCCGATATCGGGTGACCCTCGATCAGATTTACCCGTCCTTTTGGAGGATCGTGTTAATGCTTTTGCTTGTCATGATAACCCCTTTGTGCTCTCTCAAGTCATTGTTTGGCATCCCGAGGTGGTACCAGATTTGGCGGGTTGGATCGGGAGTCAGGATAAAAGTTTCATAGGATCGTATTTGGTCCTGGACCGTCATAGCTATGGAGCATTGGGTGGCTAAGAATCACGGTGAGGTTTCTTTACTGCTCGTGCTTTGCATTTTGTGTTTCCTTCCTAGCTCTAAGCAACGACATATCGCGTTTATTGTGTTGATGCGGCCCTTGTCCAGAATATGCAGATAAGGCCACCCCCCCCCCGACGGTGAAGCGGAGGCCGTGGAGCCTGACATGAACAAGAAAAGGAAAGACAGCGCGGCCACTGCTCATACTGATGAAACTACTCCCTGTCGGGGGTCGCTGAGTCTTGGACGGCTGGGTACGACAGGGCTAAGGAGTCGGGGGTCCTCAAAGAGGACGTTCATGTAGCTTCGAATCGTGCGGACGTATTCGATGTAACTTCTGCTAGAAGGACCATTAGTTCTGATGGGCCGGGGTTCAGGGCTTTCCAAGAGCATTGGTTGCTATTTGGAGATATTGGCGACGCGAACGATCTTATTCAAAACTTTCGAGTCCCATCAGGAGAGCTAAGGGATGCCAAAATAATGATCGGCGCCACGGTTGGTACTCCATTCAGGGGGGGGTGTTCATTGCTAAATTTTTTTATGGCGTAATGAAAGAGTTCATCTCGACGTCTTTGGCACTGTTAAAGCGGTAGATAAGTCCCTATAGCAGGTGACAACTTTTTCCGGCTTGTTTCTTTCTGCCCTCGGGCATTATTCGTCATCATTCTTAACTAACTTGTTGTGCCACAATGTAATGAGAAGTATGATCAAGCCATTCTTCGGCTTCGTGGGGAACTTTTTTGCCACGAGAACGAGCGTAATAACATTGCTTTGAAGCTACAAGACTTGGAGGCTCGTGGCGCCCGGGGAGATAAAGAGTTGGGGGAGCTTCGGACCTCTTTTGAGGTGGCACTCCGGGAGAAGGCCGCTCTTGCTGATTAGGTATTCTTCCTTGCTCGTACTTGACCTTTCACTCCGTATCCACACATGTTTTGTATTCACATATTCACCGTCTTGCCCTTTATTTTAGGTGGAGCAGAGCATCTTTCGGATTAATGTATTAGAATCGGAGATCTCAGGACTGAAGGAGCGAAGCGAGACTATTGCCGGAGAATTGGCGATGTCCCGGGGCCTTCTCCCGGACGCTCGTAGTGAGATTGCTACTTTGGCATGGCTATGTATGAGGTCGAACGAGATGTTGCCTCTTACAAGGAGGATGCAGCCACAGGGAATACAATGGTTCCACACATATCCCTGCAGGCTTAGCCGAAACTGGCTCGAGCCGTCGAACATGCCAAAGCGGAGGCGAAGAGGGAGGTCTTGGAAGGACTCGAGGCCAGAGTCTTCGAGCTGTCTGCCGACCTTCATGTGACTAAGGGAAGATTGGTGCTCCCGATTCCCCTGGATGGGTGTGAAGATGATAGTGGCGAGGAGTGGTAAGTTAGTATTTCACCAACTTACCTTGTCTTTAAGCCTATTCTTTTGCTATGTTTGAGTGATAAAATCGTGTATTTTGATGCCATTTACTTCTATTTTACAGGTTGTATGTGATTTAGATGTAATAGTGAAGAAACCAAGTGAAAAAAATTCAAAAGGGAGCTAAAATGGAAAAATGAAGTTTGCCTAGTTTTTACTCTATGCGATTGCAGGAATCACTGTGCGATCGCATAAGTCACTCAAAGCACTCTATGCGAACGCATTGCCAACAGTGCGAACGCACAGAAGGATTTCTAGTCAAGAGTTGGTAAACAATTATATGCGAACACGGAGAACTTTATGAGATTGCATAGTTTGAGAAATCATATCTATGCGATCGCAGTTACACGAATGCGAACGCAAATTGTATTTTCTAGGTAGTTCTGGGCAAAAATGGAATTTCAACTTTGTAATTCCCAATCATTTCTATACTCATCCAAGCAGATCTTTTGGACATCTTTGGCTTAGTTTTAGTCCTTAGAGACTAGAGAGAACAAGGTGAAAGCGAGGGTTTTGCACAAACACACTTGGGTCATGAAGATTAAAGCTTGTGGTTAAGATTTTCTTACCCATTTATGTTTTTTCTTCATTTCCTTGATTTGTATTGAGCATTTAAGCGTGTTGTATTTATTTCCAACACTTGAATCTTGTTTATGGGAATATTCGTATTTAAAGTGTAGATTAAATACCTTGGTGTGCTTATGTATTGAATGATTTTTATATATTTATGAAGTGAGCTATTGTTACATTAATTATTCTTGTTCTTTAATATTTTCAAAGAGATTAGCTAACCCGAGGACTCGCCCATTAACTCTAAATTAATTTTGGGAAAAATAGTTTGGGGTTGGGAAAGATTAATTAACAAGAACTTGAGGCATTAATCTCATTTTATAGATTCTACCTAGGGGATGGGATTGAACTACTTGTAGCCTTCCGGGTGTGCTTAATCTTCTAATTGTGATTAGGGATAATTCAATTATGAAGTAATGTTAGTCTTCGGAAGAAGATAATTAAGAATTATTATCCGTGGCTAATTAATATAAACTTTCTCATATTTGTAAAATCATGAAATACATTGGATCGTTACTTGAGTGTAATTCTCGACGCATTCATACTTGTAACCATTGATAATTTTACTTGCTTTCTAGGTTAGTTTACATTTTTGCATTTAGATATAAGAACAATTTTCAACCAAAATTCTTAGTGTTTGGCATTGTGCAACTAGCGATAATTTTCTTACATTCCTAATTGCCAGCATATTGTTCTCTGTGGGATTCAACCCCGACTCATAGTTGGGTAAATTATATTTCTGCGACCGTATCTATTGCTTTTTAGCGGTGGATTTGGACGTCATCAAAATTGGCGCCGTTGCCGGAGAACAATTTGGCGTAATTTAGGTTGTTTGAGAAGTAAGCGAAAGTGCTTTGGTCCAAACTTTTGAATATTTGTGTAATTACTTTTTCTTACCTTGGGTCTATTTTTATTGTTTGTTTCCTGTTTATTTTCTTATTCTTAAAACATGGCATCATACAATGATAATTGGTCGGATGGTAGTTGTTCATACTTTGATGACCTTTGTCCGTGGTGTGGAGGACCACAATCATGGCGAAATTGTTTGAATTCTCCCGGGGTTGGATTGTGCGCACAATCTCAATTCCATGAGTGGAGTACTTGTGATAAGTGTGGTTTCCAAAATGGTCATTGGGATGATTGTGATTATGTGTTATTTTCTTGCCCAAGCCCCTACTATGATGATTCTACTTGTGTTGATGAGAATTATAAGGCTATGGAAGAAGTTGAGCATGGCTAAAATGGAGAGTTTAAACTCATGTTGGAGTGTCTACTTGAAGAAGGAAAAAACAAGCAAAATGCCTTGGAATATCTTTTGGAGAGTAGTCTCCAAAATGATTTGGCACTTCAAAGGTTGCAGTCACAAATGGATTAATTGATCGAAGCCTCAAGGGTTCAAAAATCCTCGGAAGGGAATGAAAACCAAGAACATTTCTTGGAGATTGAAGCTGAAAATCCTTCCTTGGCTTTTGATAAAAACCAAGAAGAACTCTCAGATGCTCAAAATGAGAGAATGATGCTCATGTTGGAGACCATTCTTGAAAATGAGGAGAAGCACAACTTTTCACTCGAGGACTTGAAACAAAGCTTGACTCACAATGATGAACACATTCGCACTTTGGAGGATCATATGCGAATATTGGTTGAGGTTCACTATGCCCAACAACTTGAGTGTACGGAAAAAAGCCAAGAAGAGTCCAATTTTGAGGAAGAAAGCGAGATTTACTATGAGGAGTCAAAAATTGAACATCCGCCAACCGACTCAATGAGTGTTAGTGATGCCGAGAAAAATATGGAATTGGAGTCAACCGGTGTAAATGCGAAGTTGGTTGACATTGAATCTAGTTTTGGGGAAAAAGAGGATAGCGAGGAGGAAAAATTCATGCCATTCATTTTACAGTTTGAGGAAACAAGAAAGCAAAATGACATTCCTCACTTGAGAGCCAATAAGTGCAAAATGAAGAATTTTGACATTAGCTCGATCATCAACTTATCACCCCCAATCGCTTGTGGTCACAAGCTTGATCCCAAGCTAGGTGCCCAGTTCATATAATCCAAGTGGCGAGAAAAGTGGTAATCTTGTTTTGCGTCATGCCACCACGTTAAATGCGGCGCTTGGTGGGAGGCAACCCATCATTTTTCGAAACTTTTGGTTGTTTTTGAAATTTTCTTTTTTAGAATAGCTTAGAATATTATATTTGACTAATATGCCAAGTTTAATATTTTTTGGAATTGTTTTGAGCAGGTGGGATTGACCCGAATGGCCAAAACTAGTAGCTGGTGCAAAATTACAGTGCAGCAGAAAAATGCACTATGCGATCACACCAGCCCAATGCGATCGCATTGAAGATGGTAAGTTGGACTCTATGCAATTGCAAGCTTTGACTGGTCAACCAAAAATTTACACTATGCGATTGCGTTGGAGACCTGCAATCGCATAATGTCGGGTAAGGTTAAAATTGATCTGGCTACTGAAACAAAAAAAAGGCCCTAAACTTGTTCAAACACAGTCCCCTCTCATCCCTAAAGCCCCAATAATTCAAAGTGCCAAAATTCCTCAATTCTCTTGCAATTAGTTCATCTTCACTTTCAAGGTATGGAATGTCTTCACTCTCCTCTCAATAGTTTTTGTTTCTTTTCTTCTTTTTGTTTGTATAAATTGTGAAATTTTAGAATACTCATTGTTAATTAGTTTTTATGGTTAAAAGTTTTAAGTATTAAGTTGCAAATTGATACTTGAAATTGTTGTGTGTTTGCTGAGTGAGTTTGGTTTAGAGTGAGTGATTATCTTGAAGAAAATTTTGGGTGAAATTCTTGGTACCGTGGTCTGAAATTGAGCACACAAAATTTGGATGACAACATGTTTGTGAAAATGCCCAAAAGAAGAAAAAGCTAGACGAAGTAGAAGACCTTATGCGATAGCGTTGACCGTTCCGCGATTGCATAGGCCAAATTCATGCGATTAACATTTGGTTACCATTTGTAGGTACTTTGTGCATATAACAGCCTTGAAAAATGCTGAAAATGTGCAAGATTTTTCCCTCCCAGCTCCGGAAGAATAGTATTTGATGTAACGAGATTCATGGCAGCTGAGTGTGAAAGCAATTACGACAAGCTCGTGTCAAAGAACGGGGCATCCGTTTGGACACTATTGAAGACAAAATGCCGGAATTTTTCCAATGACTGAACGACAGTGGATGGATATGCATTGTTCCTAAACCAGTCAAGGCGAACTACACAATAGTTTGCGAATTTTACGCAAATGCTATCATGACTAACGTCCGGGGGGAGGCATTCACTGTTTTTAGCCGCAAGGGGGTTAAATTTGGCCCCAAAGTTATAAATACACATCACGGGCTTCCAAATATTGATGATATGGTGTACCGAGCTATCGGAAGAGAGTGGGGAAAAGAATGGCTGGTAGAAAAACTTCACAATGGGGTGCAGCCGACTTGGGTAAAAGTTCATAAAGGGGTTGATTCTCATGAATTCACGTGGGAAGCCAAGATTTGGCTATCCCTTATTTATGCAAGGGTTTGTGCCATCAATAAACGAGACTGAAGTGACGCTTGAAAGGCATTGATGATTGCTGCTATTCTGGATGGCTTACCTGTAAATTTGGGCCAGCACATTGTGAATAAAATAGAGGAGGATTGCAACGGAAGGACTAGAATCTTATTCTTCTATTCATTGATAACTCAATTGTGCCATGCTGCTGATGTGCCTACAAACCCCAATGATGTTGAGAAGGACCCTGCCGTGGCAATTTTTCCATTGCTTCACCGAGGGGTATCTGGCAAGAAGAAGAAGAGAAGGATTGATGTGATATCTCCTTCATTTGGGCAGTTTGACGGTTCGGCCGAGGGATCCAGAGGTGACCTCAAAGCTACAACAGGATCTCATGACCCATCACATTTCCCCATGGGAAAAATCTAGTCAGGTCCTCACACCATGCACCACATTTCCCATCAGATATATGTTGTTGACACCCTTATTCGAAAGCTTGTTGCAGGTCTTCCCTCAGGTCCATCTAGTGAGGTCACTTCGACTAGGTCGGGTTCATCGAGCATAAAGCCACTGACCTTGGCTGATGTAGTGCAAGAGCAAAAGGGAATCAAGACCAGATTAGAAGACTTGAGTAGGAGACAAGGAAAGATTGAAAGGCGACAGGTGAAATTCAAAGAGCACGAGAAGAAGAAAAGTAAGTTCCCGTCGAGGATGATGCACAAGCTAAGCTCACTATGTGGTTCACAAGATTCTTTTGATCATGATGATGGAGATGCAGAGCTAAAGTTTCCCAGCACATCCGACTCCGAGTAATGCAGTAATCGGGGACCACTTTCCACCATTTTTCTCTATTATATTTTGTTTCATTGGAGACATTTCAACATCTTTTGCTGGGGGTGGCTTCTTGTATAACTGTTGTTGTGGCAGATTGGTATTGTAGTTATTCTCATGTAATTTTTAATATAGTTTCATGTCATGTATTATATTAGAATGTTTTATCTTTTTAATTTCGTAAATTTTGTATATATGATGTTTTAGTTTCTTTAACTTCCTAATGTTTGTATTTAGCTTATTTAAATTTTTTTATATAATATGTTTTGTTTGTTATGTTAGTGGAGATATCCTTGATTTTCTTCATAGCAAAGTTCTTTTTCCAAGGATGCAAATTTTCTTGTCGAACCTGGTAATTCTAGAAATGTTTTTGTCGACTTTACCAGATGATAGATAGATTGACAACTTTCTTAAAGGAATTAGCCTTGTAGTTAGGATTAGTTTTTGTTATTGTAGAAAAATAAATGGTTTGAGTTGGGATTTGTGCGCATTGGCCAAGTTGTGGCTTGCGTGGTACCAACACGAGTTAAACCTCGGCATATGAATAGTTGATTTTTGAAAAAGAGAAAAATAATTGAAGTAGAAAGTTAATGACTTTTAGACTCAAATTTTGGCTCTTTCATTCACTAAATAGCTTCATATGCTATATGCAACCTCTTTGAGTCATTGGTTTCAATTGGATTTTGGATTTGTATTCTACTTGAATGTTCATGTTCCATGTGTAGTGAGATTATTTGTGAGTTCCTTTGCATTACTTGTAGTCTAGAACTTGCCCAGAATGTGCTTTAAGGCGAAATAATAGACTAACTTGGATTGAAAAATGATATTAGGCCTTCCTTGGACCACTACTATGCCTTAAATTCCTACCCTTGAATATTTTTCATAGTCAACCCATATTGAACGTTTAACCTTATTCTTTGGAAACCATATTACAAGCTTAAGTCCCTTGTTCTTAATTGATCTTTCTTTTGGCACCCTACCTTCCTATGTACTTTGAATGTGCAAACATAGGCTAAAAGCCTAAGTTTAGGGGGGAAGGTTGGAAAAGTTGTGATATGGAAGTGGTTTGAAAAGGTGGAAGGTAGAAAAAAAATGATAAAAAGTTGAAAAAGAAAAAAAAAATTGAATAAAGTGATAAAAACTTGTGAATAAAGGGAAGACTAGGCGTGGAAGGAAAAGTGAAAAAAGGATGGAAAATGTGTTTGAAGGAAGTGGACATTAATTGTAAAGTGTGTAGTGCTTGGAGAGGTTTGGGTCACTTTAACTAAAATTGTACCATACCTTATCCAAAAGCCTAAATTACAACTCTTAAGTCCTAATTAATTTTAAACCAAGTTTTCTACATTAGTGGAGGAATACATGAAGGGCAAACCTGTGGTACTACTTGTATGCATTTGAACATCTTTTTGAGAGAGAGTTAATTCTTTCCATTAGATATACCATTGTTATTTTGAAGGAAGATTTATAAGTGTGGGATCCTCTCTTAAATTAGAGGGAACATGGAATTTGAGTTGTGAATTTAATCCTATTTTCAATTGGGAGGAATGACCAAAGAAAGTTGATTGTGATGGAGAGGCAAATTTAGAAGTTTTAGTGTCATAACTTGATTGCTACTTTGATTTGCATTGGCAGTTGAGCACTTGAAGTATAATAAAGTTTATGTGAAGTGCTTGATAGTTCATATGCTTTGGAGTAATTGTTGGTACCAATAGAAGGCATGCATTTGTGCTTAAAGTAGACTTTCTTTGTGACTTGGTGTGATAAAGATACGATGTTGAGTTAAACACTTGGGAAGGGATTTTGTTGCTTTCATTGCTTGAGGACAAGCAGTAGTTCAAGTTCGGGGGAGTGAAGCGAGTCTTTGGCCGGACAATCGGCAATGTCCCGACGCTTTCTCTCGGACACTCGCAGGGAGATTGTTACTTTGTCCATGGCTATGTTTGAGGTCAAACGAGATGCTGCCGCTTACAAGGAGGACGCGGCCACAGGGCATAAAGTGGTTCCTGACATATCCCTGGCGACTGAGTATAAACTGGCCTGAGCTGGCGAACATGCAAAAGTGGAGGCGAAGAGGGAGGTCTTGGAAGCACTCGAGGCCAGAGGCTTTGATCTGTCTTCTGACCTTCGTGCGACGGAGGGAAGGCTGGCACTCCCGATTCTTCTGAAAGGGTGTAAATTTGATAGTGGCGAGGAGTAGTCTCCGTGCCCTTTTTTGTGTGCCTTTTTTGTTCCATATGTTCCCCCTCCTAGGAGACGAATAGTATTTTGATGTTTTTCCTGTTTGTCAATGTATCAAAGGAGCTTTTGTTTGCTAGACCTTCTTGTTGCTTTCCCTTTCCTGTCTTTTTTTTGTTTCTTCTTCCGAACATTGAGCATCAGCCCTTCGGAGCCTTTTCGTACGATGGGCCAAGAACCCCAGGACTAGCCATGTACCAAGATTTAGACGGTAGCTCCTTCGAACCGATATTTGCCTTGTCGGGAATCATCCTAGGTCCCTTGATATTAGGAGTTACGTGGGAGCCTTGGATGATTCTACCAGTGTATTCCCCAAGGAAAAGGTGACATTAACGCGGCCACAATTAATTGGCCTTCTTGGGCACCTGAGCAGTTGTTGCCTGGCCCCTATATATATGTTTATCCGCTCCTCAAGTGGCGCTTTTGTAGTATTTGATAAATCTATCTCCTTTGTAGATCCTGGCGCTTTGTGCGAGTCCTTCCACTTCTTTGTTTCAAGAAGTTTTTTGCATGGATCTTCCTCTTTTAATCCTTTTTCTGTCGCAGTCATGGACTCTGCTTCGAAACCTGATCCTCGGATGAAGGGGAGTGCACCCTGTGTTTTACCTTTGGTCGGTGCCAACGGCTCTCCCTCGATGGCGGGAGTGCGAGGTTCAGGGTGCGCTGCCTCGGAAAGGGTCGCCAAACTGGGGAATCCTCCTAATGTTTCAAGTTATCGGGATAACATACAGAGGATTATTTCATCGGTGCGGGAGGAGAACCTCGAGGTGATTAGGAGAGAGTGAAGATGGGGGAAGGCGCAATTCTGCAAGTACCTTCCCCCGAGGAGACTGTCATGACGTATGTTGAGAGTTTCTTGAGCATATATACCCATGTTCTCATGCCGCGTTCTCTGGACCAAGTTGTTTTTGATTTCTGTAGAAGTTATAAAGTAACGTTGGCAGAGGTTCCTCCCTATTTCTGGCAGATAGTGCTGTCGATGAGGTATTTTGCCGATAAGGCTGGGGTAGAGTTTACCATTAGTCACCTAATATGGTTGTACCAGACATTACACTACCAGGTCCTGGTTGCTCTTCAGTGTAGGTCAACTCGAGCTCCTGCGATCGGCATCGAGGAGGATCAGGATCGTGGATGGATAGGTCAGTTTGTTCGGGTTCGGACGACCGACATTATCCCAAGAATATTTTTACCGTTTCTTGAGAAATGGTACTTCACACGTACGTACTCTGTTCGAACTGTATTTATATGAGGTTGGCCACATAACGATGTCCTCTTGTTCATTGTTTATAGCAACTCACCTTTTTCCTGATGAGGTCCCTTATTTAGCCGAATGGTCTCGTAGGCTAGTAGCTTAATGGAATCACGATAGGCGCTGGTGGCCAGATCTTTCAATGGGGCGATGGGAGGTGAAGCATCATGGTAGGTGACTGGCATCCCCGTTTTTAGGGACGACTTCCTTTTGGCTGATTCACCTGATTCCACTGTTGCTAGTGCCGGAAGTTCATTCGAGGTGATACTGGGTTCTCCGAGGGAGGGGGTGAGATTGTTGGGCCAGGGATCAAGGAGCGCTGGCAAAAGGAAAGGTGGTCCATGGTGCGAGAAGGCTTGTGGTGAGGTGCCTTTTCCGTAACGGTCGGAGGGAAGTAATTCGGTCAGCCGGCAAGCTTCCAACATTGATGCACCATGCACCATCGGATGCTGCTTCGGCTCTCGATGATGCTCATTATTTTGGCCTCGTGGTAAGTTTTTAACTATAGTAGGGATGTTCTGGCCCATGCTCCTTCCTCTTCCCTTTACTCACCTGACTTTTCTTCTGCATGCATTTGATAGGCTCAAAGCCGAACTACGTCGCTGCGAGGCCCCGTTGTGGGAGGCTTGAGAAAGGGAAAAATCCCTCAAACTTCTCTGTGCGGCGAAGGAAAGTGAACTTGTTTCTTTACGATGTGTTTTCCCTTTTTGTATTTTCGTCTTCAACGTATTGCTGTTTCAGTTGAAGGACAAGGCGGATTAGTTGGAACTACTCTAGGGCGAGGTCGAAAAAGCCAAACGTGAATTCACTGAGCTGCAAGCACATGTTAGTGCCCATATTAAAGCTAATAAGAGAGCTCAGGCCATGACATCCGTTCTAGAGGCAGAAATTCAGGCCGCCCATGTGAATGATTCTGCTAGGAAGAAAATGATCGCGAGACTCTCATCCGAGCTAACAAGGGCAAAAACCAAAGTGGGGACTGTCCGGACGAGTTTGTAATGAATAAAACGAGGGCGGGGAAAAAAATGGTGGCTCATTCGAGGAGTGTCGGTGTTGCTAAGGCTGAGCTGAAGAAGACCCTCGATCGTGTAAACAATAGTAGAGAATATGGGAGAATCAGATCCTGAAGGGAGATCCTTGAGGAGATTCATGCCACAGGCTTTGACCTTTCGCAGGTGATCGAACAAGAAAAATGAGAGGAGTTCGATGCCAAGTTCCTGATCTCCAATGATGAGGAGGAGACCGCCAGACCATAGTTGCCGAGAAAAAGGGGGACGATATTCCCTGCCTTATTTGCTGTGTATATATAACTTTCATCATAATATGTAGGCTGACATTGCGCTTCGTCGTCAATGTGTAGTAATAAGTGGGGAAACCCCACAACTTGTATCTTATGTATTTTCGCTTGTTGGAGTTTCAATCGGGTTCGATCCCGGATTTGCCTTTAGGCTTGCATGCTTCAACCGTCTTCGGGTTTAGTCTCCGATTTGGTCGTATAGAACTTTCAATATGAGGCCCGTCAGCTTTCTTAGCTGGCGATATTGGCTCCTACGCTATTTTTGCTCGTGGGGGGTTTTTGTTTTTCCGCTCATTAAGATCTTTTGGAATATTTTTTCCTGACCCTTCGTCGGTTCCAGATGAACCTCGATTTCAAGTCATTGTCAGTGATGTTTCGAGCACCTCGCAAGGTTCATAGCTCATAGGTCGAGTAGATCGATGCTCTTGCGATTTTGAGCCAACATCGTCGGAGCTCGTTTTTGCCTGTTGAGGAAAGCCTGTTTTAACCAGTTCTTTCCGAAGTATATTCGGAGTATGGGCTGCATTTTTTTAGCGACAGTCGGGCGTGCCCGAGTTGCATTATTTTTGATGTATCAACCATTTTGACCATAGTCATGTCTCTGGCCATAGATTTTTTTTATCCCCCGTGATAGTTTAGGCATCTACATCGAGGGTATGCCCTTTAGGGATTCTTACAAATGCGATGTATAGCCTAAACTTTGAGACTTTCATGCCTGTTGAGGTCTTACAGTTTGTCATTCCTGTTAAGGTCTTACAGTTTGTCATGCCTATTGAGGTCTTACAGTTTGTGTAATGTAGAATAGATCTGGTTACGCCGAGGCTACCTATAAGGGTCATACAGTTTTGAGTTTTCCAGCATATGGTGAATGACGGTACTCTCCGAGTCATCGAGTTTGTTTAAGCTTAAAGAGCGCTTCTTGTGAGCTCGAAGTTGCCTTAGAGGGGCTTGATGAGCCTAGAGTTTCGACTCTGGGGTCTAGCGGGTGTCGAATTGCTGATTCTAAATCTCCGAGTATATCGGGGGGCATTCGATGGAGAAGCATTTGCTGTGAGCATGTTGAAATTGCCCTTTCTAAAGTAACGAAAAGGCATTCTTTATTTCGTAGCATAAATATATGTCGTAAATACATGTTGTCTAGTTGTCATGATCTCGGCCCGCACAGGCCCGACTCCTTGGACCGTCTGATTCATTGTATTATACTGAGCTGAGGGCTCGTTCATCATTTTCCAGCATGGGAGCCGGTTGTAGACAAAGTTCCGTAGGCTTGTAAGATATTTCTTGCGAAGCGAGCCTGCGTTGTCTCGTTAAAAACCCCTGCTGGTAGAAATTCCCATTTTGGGATAAAAAAATCCAATCAAAAGGGAATTGTGCAGCCGACATTCCGAAGCCTCAGACTCTTTGAGCCGGGGTATTGTCCCGAATATCTTGGTTATTTCCCTACACAAGGTAACCGTGAAGTAGGACATGGAAAGAGGGATGGGAGCTTATACCTTGGTGGTGACGGTGCTTCTCGCGTTCTAGCGCCTATTTGGCGGCGTCAACTGGTCGTTTATTCGAATGCGTTTGGGGTGGTCGTCAGAAGTCCATCTGCGCAACATGCTGAGGATCGTCTGATTTGTTTGTCCTCGTCATTTGTCGTTCTCGATACTGACTTCTAGCGCGGTTGTTGAGAAGTTCCCGAAGGTTCCCGTTGTCAAGTAATCGAGCCAGTCCTCTCGGAGCTGCTTGCAATCCTCGGTTTAGTGCCCTCGCGAGTTGTGAAACTCTCAAATCAAATTGTAGTTCCTGTGGGAAGGATATGAATGTAATGGTCCAAGCCACCTAGCGTCTTTGATCTTTATGATGGCAAAGTCGATTCTCGGTATGCCGATGATGAACCTGTACTCCGATTGATGGGTCACATATGTTGTCTCGATGCTTCGATTGAGCCTGGTTCTATTGTCGAACCTTTGAGGGTCCTGTCGTCTATCTTCCCACCTATTATTGCGAGCTAGGTTATGCCCCGGGGCATTTTTGCTTCCTTCCAAGTACGGTTGGTACCTTCATTTGTTTGGTTTCAATTCATTTATCGGGAGTTTGTTAGGGCACATCGAACCTGAAGGGGCTTCTTACTGGTCGTCCTCGGCCATATTGTTTTACTAGCATCGGTTGTGAACATCTGACCAGGTCACGATTGAGTATTCAATTAGATTCTGCTTCAGCTGTTTTGAAGCCATCGAGCAGTCGTAATAAACTTGTGGAAGCTCCATCCATTCCATCTCGAAAAAGGGTACGAACTCTCGCAACATCTCGTTCTCTCTCTGTTTGATTTTGAGAACATCAGATTTCCTCATGTCATTACCTTTCACCATGCAGGTATAAGCGGCAATGTGTTTGGTGGGGTTGGCAGTGCCATCGTACTTAGGGAGTTCCTGCATTTTAGATTTTTTAGTAATAGGCTTTGGGACTATTTCCTTGGGAAATTGCCTAGGTACAAATTTCTTTGTATCCCGGTGGTTTTCCTGGGATCTCATCCACCGTAGAAATGTAGGTCTCAACCTTTTTGCCATTGGCTGCAATCATTTTCTCACCCGATTTGATCCTTCTGACGAGATCCTCGAGCTTCTTAACTATGGCGAGGACGGTCGTTGACCTATTGTTGCCTGACCTTTCGGGTACTTGCTCTGCGGGGGGACCTGTCTGTGGTGCTATTGTATTGGGAGTTTTCGGACAACTTTGCAGCTGAGCAATGGTTAGCTGTTGTGCCTGCAACATTCCAATAATAACATGATGACTAACTTAACTTCTGAGCTACCTAAGTCATAGCACAATAGGTGTGCTCTAATCGAGAATACGGGCCTCGTACGGGGTGAACTTCTTGCTGAGATAATAAATGGCTTGCTCTTTTCTCCCCGTTTCGTCATGTTGCCCAAGAATATAACCGAATGCTTCATCCAATACTGCAAGGTAGAGCAATAGCGGCCTACCCGATTCGGGTGGAACCAAAACTGGCGGTGTTGATGGGTATTCCTTGATTCTGTTGAAGGCTCTCTGACAATCATCGGTCCATTTAGTAGTAGCATCTTTCTTCAACATATTAAAGATTTGCTCACAAATGACAGTGGATTGAGCTATGAACTGGCTGATGAAATTGAGTCTACCCATGAAACTCATAATCTCTTTCTTGTTCTTTGAAGGTGGAAATTCTTGAATGGACTTAACCTTTTATTGATCATGTTCTATTTCTTGGCGACTTTAGATAAACCCAAGTAACTTTCCAGCAGGGGCTCCCAACGCACACTTGGCAGGATTAAGTTTTAGATTGTACCTTCTCAATCTGTTGAAGAATTTCCTCAGATCTTCTCCGTGGTCAATGGCTTTCTTGGATTTTGATGATGACATCATCTACATACAACTTGATCTCTTTGTGTATCATGTAAAATAGTAGTCATGGACCTCATATAGGTAGCCCCAACATTCTTTAACCCAAAAAACATCATATTGTAACAATACATTCCCAAAGGCGTAATGAAATTATTTTTCAACGTGTCCTCGTACATCCATATCTGATGGTATCCATCCAAACAATCAACAAATGACTGCAGCATATACATAGCGCAATTGCTAATTAGGATGTGTGGGAAGTCGTGTTTCGGACTAGCCTGGTTGAGATCGTGGTAATCGACATAGACTCTAACCTTCCCGTACTTCTTTGGTACTGGCACGATGTTGGCTAACCATGTTTGATACTCTACTACCCTGAGAACCTTGGCTTTGACCTGCTTGGTAACTTCTTCCTTGTTTTTTAAACTCATGTCAGGTTTGAACTTTCTGAGTTTCTATTTTACCGTTGGACATGTCATATCTGTCGGCAATTTGAGAGCCATAATAGATGTGCTGAGACCCGTCATATAATCATATGACGAGACAAATATGTCCTCATATTCCCTTAGGAATTCCATGTACTCTTTCTTTTCTGATGGTGACAGATGAACACTGATGCGCGTTTCCTTGACATTTTCTGTATCTCCCAAGTTGACAAACCCAGTTTTGTCCTTGTTAGACTTAGGTCTATTCTCAAAGTCCTCAACCTCTTTGACGACCTTTTCTGGTATATCATTCTATTCTGAGTGTATGTCTGTTTGTTGCGTTGTCTCGTTGCATGTCACAATCGTCGGTTCATCAAGACAAGTAATAGTAATGTTGTGTAAATAAAGTAAATGATAGAAAAATAATGAGAGCGAGATTTATATGAAACTAAAATGCTTTGATAAATTTCATAATTGTTTCAAATATTAGAGATCTTTAAAGAAAATATGGAAAGAAAATCAACTAGCAAAAAAGTAAAAGGTAATGCATGGTGTTTTGTTCAGCTTTGCTACCCCAAAGCTCTCTGGGCTCTGGTGGTTCTGATGGACTAATTATTAAGGCGTGCTGCTCGGCTCACAGCTTGTATGGAAGGACCTTCATCTCCTTCCTCCTCAAAAATGACACATCTGTCCATATTGTCATCCTCGAAAAACAAATTCTTCAATGCCGCCAACGCTTCCTCTTGTTTTGACCCATATATGACATCAACTGGCTGAAAGTCTGCTCCATGCAAGGTATCAGATGCTCAAGTGGGTAGTAGGGACTGCACCATGGCGGGGGCCATTCATTAAACTCTTTCCCGGTGTATTCATATCCCAAACCAAAAGTGGTACCATGTTTCTTCAACTTGATGGGTTTGGTGATTCCCTGGAGGTTTTTGCTAACTCTTGCCAGGCTCGTATCCACAGTAATTCAGTATGCTTTCAATCTTGTTGTCCCACCATTTATCCTTGTCCGTGGAATTGACCCGCTTGACGTGGTAGTAGGTTTCTCCGCTTATTTTCCTTCTTCCTCCTATTGCCGGGATGGTCTGGCGACTGTATATGGGATTGCTACCGTCTCCATGAAGAATTACCTCTTAATGATTCCATTCATATTTCACTGCTTGATGTAGGGTTAGAGCTATAGTTCCGACATCATGAATCGAAGGCCGTCCCAATAGCAAGTTGTAAGATGCTGGATTGTATATCACCTAAAAATCAACGTCGAACCAATTCAGTCCCATTTGCAGTCACAAACTGATTTCCCATATATTCGGCTTTTAGCTACCATCAAAAACATTGACGTTGATGGCCCCATCCTTGATCTCGTGCAGGCTCTTTCGTAATGTTCTAAGAGTCACCTATGGATTAATATTAAGGGTGGACCCTCCGTCAGTTAGAATCCTGGTGATGAAGTAATCATCATTGCACAGTTATGTGCAACGCTTTATTGTGGTTTAGCCCTTCTGGTGGCAACTCATCTTTGTGGAAAGTGATTTTATGACTCTCCAACATTTATCCCACCATGTTTGCCATTTCTCCTTCAGTTATGTTACTGGACACATATTCCTTGCTTAACACTTCCAATAAGGTGTTCTTATGTGTAGAAGAGTTTTGCAACCATGAAAATGGTAACAACAATTAGATTTGTAAATGAGATTCTAATAATATGTGATCTATTCCTGAGCTAGTTTTTAAAGAAGTTGATGCTCAGAACATAAAATATAATGATGAAATGCGAGGTAAAACGAGATAGTAATCAAATTGATGGGGCTTGTTGCTCGGGCGTAGAATTGGTCGACGAGGACCTCGGGGTCGGGATTCAAAGCAAACTCGAGCTATCGGGGCAAGCGATAGTAGGATAACAATTAAGAATACGATCATGCAAGGCTCATTAAAGAAAATGTTGTGAAATATAATGTGAAATAAATAAGAAGATAATAGATATTAAAGCAGCCATGGGCCAATGAGAACGACAACTTAGAGATTATTGCTTTAGAGGAGAACTGTAGCAACATCAACCCTTTATGAAGTGGTATGGGTTCCCCTTATATAGGCGAGGGCACACGCCATGGTACAGAGCGCATCAAAAGTAAAGACACCGGGATATGACGGCTGGACATGATACCGGAGTCTATTGATTCTAGATGCTTGCCTCGGGAGTTCTCCGTCTTCGTAATCTTTGCTGGGTCGCAAACAAATCCCCCAACCTCAAAGACATTACAAGGACACAAAAGATCCTTGAGATAAGGATCCAACCATGAACCCATAGCCTCGATGTGCTGACATGACATTCCGAATACTACTTAAATGCGGGAAATGAATTCCCCTGATTTACCGCATACAAGTTTCTTTGTTTTTTAATTTTTCTAAAGTATATAACCTACCTGCCACTATACCCATGAAAAATTCTCTGCCTTCCACCATGGTTAAAACAAAACGGAAAAACAAAGGGCATATAACAGAAAAGGCAACACAAAAAGAAAACAATAAGAATATGGGTCGCACAATCCCCATGGTAAGAATCATATCTAATACCACCACAACTAATCGGTAAACTTGTAGTTAAAATCCACAAATATGGGCAAGGAAGCTCTAGTTCATACACTATTTTTGGATTTAAATGGTTAAAGAAGATCGAACTTCAAATGTTTGTAAAAATCTTAATCCAAAATTGCACGAGGCTCTGAAATTTTATTGGAGCAAAAAAAGTATTTTATGGTTTCCAGGAGAAATTGATTTGGGCATTTGATTGGGGCTTTATATGGCCTTAGTCACTCCAATAGAATCTAAGAAAAGAAAAAATGAAAATAACAATAATTTTGGGACAATTTTTTGTATATTGATAAAGCTGAAAGGAATTAAAACAAACTAAGCATACTTGGAATCAAAAAGCAATTGGGATCTCTATTGATAGTTGAATCTGCAGAAGAAGAAAGAAGTAGGATCAGAGAGGAAGAAAAAGGTATGGGAAGAAGAAGGAGAGAGGAGGTTGTTAGATTACCAAATTTTTCAACATTCTCTCTCCTCGTCAATTCTGTTACTTATACTGGCTGATTCAATCTCAGCAGTTAAGATTCATTAAAACAATAATGATCTTGGACTTCCATTATTTTCAATTATTATTGTTCACCTCCTCTACTTCTTTCTTTTGAAATTAACCCCTACGGTCATGACATACCCTACTCCTTTGAAAATACCCTTGTCCTCAAGGATAAAAATTGGGAAATTTGGCTTTCAGAAAGTCATAATCCTTAAGTAGCATCTTCAGGAATGAGATTAGACCACTGATCCAATACTTTAACAACTGTAAAATTACCATTACACACCATTTATCGTAGAAGTATGCTAATTGGGGCCACCAGGAACTATCCATATTTAGTAGTAGAGGGTAAGCAGGTCTGGACCAGCACATTGGTGCCTCACTTTTTTTTTCAAATGAGACACATGAAACACTGGCCAACCTTAGAAGCAGCAGGTAGTTCGAGTTTATATGCAACTAAGCCCACTTTCTCCAGAATTTTATAGGGACCATAGTATTTTGAGCTCAACTTGAGGTTTCTTCTAAAAGCAATAGAGGATTCTCTGTAGGTTGCAACTTTAGGAATACCATATCACTAATTTGAAATTCCCTTTTAGACCTCCTCTTATCAACATATAACTTCATCCTTTCTTGATCTTTGTCGAGATTATCCCGAAGCAATTGCTACATTTGTTGCCTTTTCATGACAATATCCACAGCTGCAGGAACCATAGTCTCAACAGTAGGGACAAGGGATAAATGAGGTGGGTTGAACCCATACAATGCCTCAAAGGGAGAACACTATAAACAGGTGTGGAAGTTGGTGTTGTACCACCACTCTGCAAGGGGTAGCCACTGTTTCCACTGGATGGGTTGACTAGAAGTCACGTATCTCAAATAGTTCTCAATGCATTGGTTGACTCTTTCAATTTGACTATCACTTTGAGGATGGTATGCAGCACTATAATTCAATTGAGTACCCAAAAGCCTGAATAATGCTTGCCAAAAATTACTAAGGAAAATCTTGTCTCTGTTAGTAACTATTGATTCAGGGGTGCCTTGTAAATTATCAACTTGCTTAAGGAATTTGTGAGCCACAGTGACTGCTGTAAATGGATGATCAAGAGTCATATAAGTAGCATACTTTTTTCTTCTATCGACAACCACCAGAATGACTTCTTTTCCTTTGGACTTGTGCAATCCTTCAACAAAATCCATGATGATGTGTCTCCATGCCTGATCAAGTATAGCAATGGTTGCAAGAGTCCTGGATACTATACATTTTCCTCTTTATTTCTCTAGCAAACCTCATAAACAGCTATGTAGTTGATGACCATCTATTTCATTCCTGGCCAAAAGAACCTCCCGGATAACCTCTTGAGAGTCCCTAATTGTCCTGAATGTCCACCAACAGGTGAATCACGAAAAGTAGAAATTAGCTGTTGTCTCAAACCTCCACTGCTCCAAATATATTGTTTTTCCTTCTTCTTCAATATTCCAGCTGAATATTGATAGATGTGTGGTCCTTGTTGGTCTGTGATCACTTATGCAATTTTTGCCCCAACTTGGGCATCACCTTCATAGCTCTGACTGTTCTCAAGCACCCATTTAGGTTATGTTGTATTGATAGCTAGTAGGTTGAATTATTTTGATTGATTGTGACTATTGTAATTTCTTCCTTCAAATAGCCTAGATAAGGCATATGCCACCCTGTTCTCAGCCCCCTTCTTATACTGTACTTCATAATTGATTAGTTGGTATTTTACCAACTTATCTTATCTTTAAACCTATACTTTTGCTATGTTGAGTGATAAAATTATGTATTTAATGTTATTTACTTTTATTTTACAATGTGTATATGATTTAGAAGTAATGATGAAGAAACTAAGTGAAAACAAGTCAAAAAGAAGCTATAAAGAGGAAAAATCTGGCAAATGCCTTCAGAGGTCACAAATGCGATCAAAGCTTGGGAAAAACGTAGTCAATTTGAAAAGCAGTTTTCGCAAATGCTGCAACCCCCAATAGCAAAAATCTGCTATCTCGCAAGGCCAAAACTAGTTCGTTTGAACACTCGAAATCACCCCGAGGCCCCTGGGACCTCAACCAAAAGAACCAACGCATCCTAAACGCTCATTCAAACATGTTCCAATCATCAAAATACATCCATTAACACAAAAATCATCAAATCTGGACGGATTGAAGCCTAAGTTTAGCTAAAAATTCTGAATCTCACGTTCGATCAAAATCCCGACCAAACTACATCTAAATCACCTCAAATTTTGCACACATATCCAAAATAACCTAGCAAAGCTACAACAACTCTCTGAATTCCATTCCGATCCCCGAATCAAAATCTCACCTATCAACCGGAATTCGCCAAAATTCAAATTTAGCCAATTCAAGCCTAATTCTACACTAGACCTCCAAATTCTGTTCTGATTTCACTCCCAAGCCATAAATCACCACCAGAAACTAGTCAAATCGTCGGAAATCCATTGCGAGCCCAATAACTCATAAGTCAACATCCGGTTGACTTTTCCAAACTTACCTTCTCTTAATGAGACTAATTGTCTCATTTCCAACCAAACTCTGTCCGAATTACTTCAAACTCTTCATACACACATAATGAAACATATAGAAGCATAAAACAGGAAAAACAGGGTTGTAACTGAAGTGACGACTGCTTGGGTCGTCACACAGTCGTTCATTTTTAACCAAAATTCAACACAACATTTGGTAAGGCTCTCAAACCCATCTCCCTCACTTTCACCACTGTAGACTCCTTCATTTCTCGGTCCTCATTGCAAGGAATCAGGTATGAAAGCTTACTCATTACTCCTTCTTAATCTTCTTCTTCGTCTTCACTTTCTCCTTTATTTTTCTTGACTTTGTGAAACCATAGAATCCAAATGGGTCCAGTCGTTGCTCGAGATTGTTCCAATTCTTTTCAAAACATATTTTAATTTTCGGGTGAAGTTTGGTTGAGAGTGTGCGATTTTTTTCGTTGCTAAAAAAGTTGGAGAAGTTTGAGTACCGAAAGCTTGTCTAATAGGAGTTGAGTTTTTGCGATTTTTAAGTGTTCGATGAAAGGCCCAAATAAAATTCATCGCCGAACCAGCGATATTTTCTGATTCATGGTCTTCTATGAATTTTAATGCATGATTTATGCTTGAATGATCATTGGGTTAGTTAAAAATGGCTTAGATTGAAACCATTTAAGGCATGGTACTGTTGTCTATAGAAAAGTTAAACCGGGGACGAAGGCTCGTAATTGCGATGACCTCTTTGCAATTGCGACTTTACATTTCTGAAGATTTCGACGCAATTGCGAAGAGTTTCCTTTTCAGGAACCTTTGCATTTCCCAGAAAATGTTCGCAATTCCTAATATTGGGGTTTCTTTAATCTTCGCAATTGCGAAGGATTTCTGCGCAATTATCAAGTCTGTCATGTTTGCAATTGCGACGAAATCTTGGGAATTGCGATATCTGAGAGCATGCACTTGAAAATCTGAAAAAGCTATAACTTTTTCTAAGTCAGAGTATTGACTATCCGATCATTCTTTTGGCATATTTTCTTTATTTTGCACTATTATTCATAGCCACACCATGTTTTCACTCTTATCATTTTTTTGACAGGTATTATAATTGGAAAATGAGCTCTCATTCTAAAGGATCCGCAAGTGACAGCCCTGTGGAAGAAGAGCAGAACTTTGATTGCCATTGGTTCTTGTCATTGGAATGTAAAGAATGGAATTTTGAAAACCTTATCTTGAAGAAGGTGCTTCCAGAAAGCAGTATACTAATGGACAATGTTCAAGAACGTCTTCCCGAGTTTTGTCAAAAGCTAATGGATATGGGATGGAACTGTTTTGCCCCTCAACCTTGCCAAGACAATGAGCAATGGGTGAGGGAATTCTATGCCAACCTCCCAATATCCGGCTAAAATAGCCGAAGATGAGAATTCAGAACAAAAGGGTGCGATTTAGGGCTGAAGATGTGAACCATTTCTATCACTTGAAAAACCATGACATAGCCCCATTCAGGGGAAAGAACTGAGCTTCAGGGGAATTGATTGTATTCAAACTATGCCCAGGTGCAGATGTTCCATGGAAGGCTGACAAGATGGGGATCACATAAAAAGAATTCACTACGAAGCAAAGATATGGCTAGCACTCATAAGTAGTCATATCTACCCTAATTCAAACATATGGATTGTCCCAGTCACAAGATCTCGGATGATAGCCTCCATCCTTGATGATATTCAGCTGAATGTTGGTGAGATCTTTATCAACAAACAATGGGAGTATCGGATGCAAAAAAGTTCTCTTCATTTATATTCTCATCACTTATCACTCGGCTATGGCAGCTTACTAGGGTGGAAGAGGTTCCAGGGGACAGTTGGATAGATCCGGGAAAGCCTCTGCATCCGTTGAAGAAAAGAGGAGAAAGAGGTGCAGTGAAGAGCAAAAGGAAAAAGATAGCTTCTTCTTCACAGGTTGATCCAAGTAGTCAGCTATCATCCTCTACAGCAGAACCATTTGTTGTGCTTAGCAAGGAGATGCAAGTGATTCGCGAGCTAGTGGCGGGTCTTCCACAAGGACCCGGGGAGACATCTGAGAGACCTGCTTTAATATCAAAGAAAGAGTTCCAGAAATACATTGAAGATCAATGGAAGCAGGGAGATCACCTCAAGGCGCTGGAGAAAACGTTTACTGAGCTGGCTAAGAAGCATGTTTAATTGAGCACTTCACATGGATCTGGAAAAGTCACACACCTAGATGGTGAAAATGGAGAAGAAAAGAGATAAATTTTTTACTCGCATGTGGAAGGGTGTGAAGAGGCTGTGGATGGTCCTAAAGCCTTAAGACCAGATACCATCGACAAGGATTGTGGATGATAATGATGTTCCTGTTGAGTGGCCCGAGAAGGAAGGATGGGAGGATGATTCCGACTCAGATAGCGAGGAAAGAAGTTGATGAAGTATTCAGGGAGCACTCTCCATCATTTTTACTTTATCATATTTTATTGTATTGGGGACATTGCAACATCTTTAGTTTGGGGGTGGCTCTTTGTATAACTGTTATTCTAGCATAAATATGGATATATGCCAGATTAGTACTGTGATTGTTTTCATTTTGTTATTAGTATGTTGATATTAGTTTGTTTAGTTTCTTAATGTTTATTTGCTTATTAATTTTTTATTTAGTATTATTTATGTTAGTAGCGATATCCTTGGTGTTCTTTATACCAAGGTTCTTTTTTCAAGGATGCCAATTTTCTTCTTGAATCGGATAATTGTAGAAAACTTTTCTTGATTTTTCCCGATGATGGATAGATTGACTACTTTCTCAAGGGAATCAGTCTTGTAGTTATAGAATTAGTTTTTGTTAATTTAGAAAAATAAGTTGTTTGAGTTGGTGTTGTGCCCGTTGACCAAGTTGTGGCTTGCTTGGTACAAACATGATTTAAACCTCGGCATATGAATTTTTGATTATTGAAAAAGAAAAAAGAGTTGAAGTAGAAATGTCATGACTTTAGACTCAAATTTTGGCTCTTTGATTCACTAAATAGCTTCATATGCTACATGAAACCCTTTTGAATCATTGGTTTCAATTGGATTTTGGATTTGTATTCCACTTGAATGTTCATATTCCATGTGTGGTGAGATTATTTGTGAGTTCTTTTTCATTAATTAGAGTCTAGAAGTTGCCCAGAATGTGCTTCAAGGCGCAATCATACACAAACTTTGTTGTAAAAATAATATTAGGCCTTCCTTGGACCGCTAGTATGCCTTACAATTCCGAACCTTGAATATGTTCCATAGTTAACCCATCTCGAGCCTTTAACCTAATTCATTGGAAACCATATTACAAGCTTAAATCCTTTGTTCTTAATTGATATAGCTTTAGGTACCGTACCACTCTAAGTACTTTGAATATGCAAACATAGGCTAAAAGCCTAAGTTAGGGTGTGAAGGTTGGAAAAGTTGTGATATGGAAGTTGTTTGAAAAGGTGGAAGGTAGAAAAAAATATGAAACATTCCTCGAATTTAAAAATAAAAAAAGTGTATAGAATAAAATAATAAAAAGTCGTGATTAAAGGGAAGACTAGGTGTAGAATGAAAAGTGAAGAAAGGATAGATAATATTTTTGAAGGAAGTGGACTTTAATTATAAATTGTGTAGTGCTTGGGGAGGCTTATAGTCAATTTATCCAAAAATTGTGCCCTACTTTATCCAAAATCCTAAACTACAACCCTTTAAGTCCTAATTGATTTTGAACCGAGTTGTCTACATTAATAGAGGAATACATGAAGGTTAAGCCTATGGTACTACTTGTATGCATTTGAAGATCTTTTTGAGAGAAAGTTAATTCTTTCCATTTGATACCTCATTGTTGTTTTGAATTTAGAGTAATGAGTGTGTGATCCTCTCTTAAATGTGAGAACACATGAATTTTGAGTTGTGAATTTAATCCCATTTTCAATCGGAAGGAATGACCAAAGAAAACAAAGTGTGATATAGAGGCAAAGTTTGAAGCTTTAGTGTCATGACTTGATTGCTACTTTGATTTGCATTAGTATTTGAGCACTTAAAGTATAATGAAGTTCATGAGAAGTGCTTGATAATTCATATGCTTGGGAGTAATTGTTGGTACCAATTGAAGTCATACTTTTGCGCTTATTGTAGACCTTCTTAGCTTGGCATGATATTGATATATTGTTGAGTTAGCCACTTGGGAAGTGATTTTGTCGCTTTTGCTTGCTTGAGGACAAGCAATAGTTCAAGTTTGGGGGTGTGATAAGTTAGTATTTTACCAACTTATATTGTCTTTAAACTTATACTTTTGCGATGATTGAGTGATAAAATCATGTATTTAATGTTATTTACTTCTATTTTATAGGGTGTATGTGATTTCGAAGTAATGGTAAAGAAACCAAGTGAAAACAAGTCAAAAAGAAGCTAAAAAGAGGAAATATCTGGGCAATGCACTCTGAGGTTGCAAATGCAATCAAAGCTTGGGAAAAGCGTAGTCAAGTTGAAAAGTCAGCTTTCGCAAATGCGAAGAGTAGTTCGAAAATGCGAAATCAACAGGAATAGGCAGTGTTCAAAATACGAAGACCACTTCTCAAAAGAGCCATATATTCCTTCTCATATATTTACCCTCCTCTATGCCTATGAGCCAAGATTTTGCTGAAGTAAGCAATTGGTTTTCCTCTTTGCATCAATACAGCTCCTACCCCAGACTAAGTGGCATCTGTCTCAAATATGAACTCTTATGAATAATCAGGTAAGGCTAGCATATGAGTGTTAGTCATTGCCACCTTCAAGGTTTCAAAGGCCTTCTTAGTTTTTTAACCCATTTAAATGAATCCTTTTTGAGAAAATCAGTAAGGGTTTGCAGATGGTACAATAATTCCTCACATACAATTTATAATAACCAGTTAACCCAAGGAAACCTTTGATAGCTTTCACAGTATTGGGTATAGGCCACTCTATCATAGACTGTATTTGATGGGGTCTGTTGTCACCTCTTCAGTAGTTATTACATGGCCAAAATACTCTATGTTTGGTTGGGCAAATGAACACTTAGGACTTTTTGCAAACAAGGTTTGCTCCCTCAGAATTTCAAACACTCTCTTTAGGTTGCCAACATGCTTTTCTAAGGATCTGCTGTACACAAGTTTATCATTAAAAAGCACAAGAACAAAATTCCTGAGTAGTGGTTGGAATACTTGGTTCATCAATGCTTGGAAGGTGGAAGGAGCATTGGTTAGCCCAAATGGCATTACCTTGAACTCATAGTGACCCATGTGAGTCCTGAAAGTAATCTTATACATATCTTCCATCTTCATTCTGATCTAGTGGTATCCGGCCCTTAAGTCTACCTTAACAAAGATCACTGAGCCTTGTAACTCATCAAGAAGATCATCTACTATGGGAATGTTATAATTATCTTTGATAGTGATCTCATTAAGGCCTCGATAGTCTACAAAAAGCATCCACGTTCCATCCTTTTTCTTCACAAATAGTGCAGGTGAAGAGAATATGGAATGACTGTGTTGTATTATTCCATTAGTAAGCATCTCCACTTGCTTCTCCAGCTCTTCTTTTTGAAAATAGTTATACGTATATGGCCTTAGACTTACAGGAGAAACTCCAGGTTTGAGGGGAATATTCTTGTCAAATGATCTGTAAGGAGGTAGGGATTTTGGCCTAGAGAAAACATCTAAATAGCTGGCTAGAAGTTCTTGGATTGCAACATCCATAGTCTCATGCTCTTGTGCACCCACAGTTTCTATCATGAACAGGTGAGCCATGATAGTATGCACCTTTCTAAATAATTTACCCTTTTTACTCCCACTTATTAAGCTTAATTGCCAATTTTCAGGAATAGCCTGCAGTACTACCTTGTTACCCTTTCTCCCATTTGTTACATATATCTTCTAATGATCAAATTTAATAGGGTTACACTTTTTCATCCAATAATTTTATAGCACAATGTCACACCCTCTTAACTTGTGAATCCCAAGATTCTCTTTGATTGTCTTTCCTCCCATATTTCAGGTAAAATCAGTGCAAGTTGAGTTGCAAAACATCTAGTTCCCATAAGCTACAGTCACTCTGATTTGCGTAGTGTTATTTACCCGATATCCTGTCTCCTGCACAGTGAATTCATTAATTAAACTATGGGTACTGTTTGAGTCCACCAGTATTAATAAGGTTCTCCTCTTCATGATACCACTAATCAAAATGATATTGACCCCATTGCTGTTCCCAGAGCGAGAACTTATGCAAATAGCTTCCTGTATATCCTTTTCTACAAGCTCAATCTCAATGTCTGGAACCACTTCGTTTTGGCACTGAGTCAATTCTTCAGGTTTCTCTTGAGGTAACTCCTCTGTGATACCCACTATGCATTGCAACTGCTTCATCTTACATCTATGACCTTGTGTGTACTTTTCTCCACACCTAATACACAGGTGGTTAGACTTCCTGTATTCGTAGATTTTAGGGCTACGTCTAAGTGGACTAGGCTTAGAAGCATCCACTCCTCCCAGCCTTTGAGATCTAACACTTGTTGATACTCCAGTATTGGTAACAAATTTAAGCATAGACTTAATATTCTTTTGGGAAGCTTCAATGGCCTTTTCTTGCATTCTTTCCTATTATATGGCACAACTCAATGAAGAGCTTCACAGAGAACCAAATCTCCTCTTTAAGAGCTCCAATAAAACTAGACATGAAATGAGCTTCGTTCAATGTAGGATTCCTAACCATCATCTGTGCATTTAGGTCATCAAACTTCACTAGGAATCCCTCAACACTACCCGTCTGTTCAAGTTTTTTAAACTCCTCCACAACATCTTCCATCAATACACCATCAAACCTGTTACATATTTCCTCCTTGAACACAACCCAGGAAACTCTCCTCTTACTCAAATCTAAGGAGTTATACCAAGTCTCAACATCTCCATTCATATATAGAGCGGCACCATCCACTTTCTATTCTTCAGGAACCTCATAAAAATTGAAAAACCTATCAAATTTTAGAATCCATACCTTGTCTTGTCCGATCAAAGCTGGGGAGCTCCAATTTAGGACTAGGAACAAGTCCTTGTTGTGGTCTAGGTTGTTGAACATCAGGAACTAGAAGTGGAAACAATCCGTTCCCAATTCCTTGCACCTGCTTAGGCACTCTATTAGGCCTCCTCCACATCATGCTCAACCGATCTAGCAACTGCTCCAAAGATCCATGTATTCCAACTTGTATATGACACAAAGCTTGTTGGCCATCTCGCAATTCAATCAATAGCTCGTCGTGATGGGCCAACTTCTCATCCATCAACTTCTCATCCATCTCGCAATTCAATCAATAGCTCCTCGCAAAATCAAAGGCTATGATACTAATTATTATGGCCCGAGCCACTCCACCAGAATTGAAGAAAAGAACAAATGAAAATAAAATTGTTTTTGGACAATTTTCTATATATTGATAAAACTGAAAGGAATTAGAACGAACTAAACTAACTAGGAATTCAGAAAGTAACTGGGATCTCCATTGATAGTTGAATCTTCAGAAGAAGAAAGAAGAAAGATCAGATAAGAAAAAAAAGGTGTGAGAGAATTTAGGAGAAGAAGAAGAAGGAGATAGGAGGTTGTTAGATTACCAAATTTTTCAGCATTTTCTCTCATCGCTAGTTCTGTTACTTATACTGGCTGATTTCATCTCAGCCGTTGAGATTCATTAAAACCAAATTGATCTTGGCCTTCCATTATTTTTGGTTATTAGTGTTTACCCCCTCTACTTCAATCTTTTCAAATTAATCCCAACAGCCATGACCGGCATCTCATTGTTTTGTTCTTCTAAGTTGGAAGATGGAGGTATGGCTTTTTTGAATGGTCGACGAGAGGGTTATTATTTTGCCGGAGAAGAGAAAGAGTGTCACAACCATTAAACTAACCCGGTTGTGATGGCGCCTATCCAGAAACTAGACCAACCTACACAAACCCCTAAACTCAACCCGTATTTTATAAAATTCATTTTAAGCTATTAATTAACAGAATCCTCATAACATAAATCTGGATAACTAGTGCGGAAGAAAATAACACAAACCTAACATTGGGGTGTCACAAGTCACGAGCAACTACAAGATCTGTCTAAGTACAAGGAAAACTACCACAATCTGAAAATAAAATACTAGGAACAGTCTGAGTAAGGTAAGAAGGAGAAGTACAGTGTTGCAAACGCCAAACAGCTACCTTGCAAATTCCGAAGACCTGCTGGAACAATGATCAACACTCACTATCACGACCCGTAACACTTGGATCTGCACACAAGGTACAACTAGTAATGTGAGCACGCCAACTTCGTAAGTAATAAAAGTAAATAAAAGCTGTGCAGCAAGAAAAAAGATAATTCCACATCATAGCACCACAACAAATATAACATATTTCTAAAACAGTACCGAAATTAATTATCTCGTAAAACAACTAAGTTTCAGTAAAACCTTTTCTTATAAAAACATCTTTTAATAGTTTCAAACATGGGATGAAGTAGTGAGTAAAAATGATAGAAACGTAAATAGCCCCTCGGGCATAACATGTACCACAAACCGCCACTCGGGCTACCTCATAATCACATGTAATCAGCCCCTCGGGCAACAACATGAGTCCACAACAACACCTCGGGCAATACCACATCATTCACACTAGGTACCCGCGCTCACTGGGGTGGTTTAGATTTCGGAGGGGCTCCTACAGCCCAAGACCTATCACAAGACATCTTGTGGCATAATAAATTAGGCCCTCGACCTCTCATATATCACAAATAAGAACAACATGATGCGGTGCGCAGCACGATCCCATGATATCCTCACAACATAGGCCATCGGCCTCACTCAGTCAGAAACCTCTTAAGCCACTTGGGCAACAGTAAAATAGGATGCTCAGCCCAAAATATAATTAAAAGTATCAAAACAGAATAAATACGACTGAGGTATGAAATTACTAAAGCACATCATGACTGATATTTACCTTAAGTCAAAATAGTGAGGAATAGTAGTAAGAAGCCTCTAAGCGTCCAAAGAGTTGGCACGAAGCAGAAATATGTCATTCAGCCCAAAAGATAGTAATATCTTCAAAAATACAATTGTATCAAATAGTTTTCAATCAAATACACAACTTAATAATCATATGTGACATACCAAGTTACAATCCCTAACGGTTCACGCCTCCACTCTCATCATCTAGCGTTTGTGTCACCTCAAAGTAGCACAACAATGTAAAATCTGTTGTTTCATACCATCAGGACAACATTTACAATCATTACTTACATCAAAATCGGACAAAAATCTACCCCACGATGCCCTTGCCTCTCGAATCGGCCTCCAAATGCTCCAAATCTAACCAAAAATTCAGTATCATATCATTGATACACGCTAATGGAACAATGTCCAAGCGAAAATAAACAAATTAACTCAAAAATCCCAAAATTGGCCAAACCCGACCCCCGGCCCAAGTCTCAGAATCCGATAAAAATGACATCACTACAATCCTTATCCTCCCACGATTTCATACACAACAAAAACATCAAAATCAGACCTCAAATGGATCCTCAAACCCCCACTCAAATCTCTCAAAAACTCAAGCCCTAGCGTTCAATGTTTACCTTTAAATCCCATTAATTTCATGTCTAATTAGTTAGAACTCTCTATAGAATCGAGTTTTGAGTTCAAAAACCTTACCTCCATGTGTTTCCCCTTGAATCCCTATTCAGTTCCTTTCAAAAAGCTCCAAGTCCGAACACAAATGGTGGAAAAATGACCAAATTTTGTGAAGGCTTCTATTTATACTTTCCGCCCAGCAAAACCGTAGATGTGGTACCAATCTCGCATCAATGGTCCGCACATGCGGACAAATATCCACTTCTGTATATTTTTATTAACCAGCCAAACTCCGTTTCAGCGGTCACCTAACTGCATTTACTGTTACGCATATGCGGGGATCTAGTCGCACCTGCGATTCCTCTGCGCACTTGCATCCCAACACCGCTCTTGCGAGGTTCGGTCCTGTGGTCCCCAAACTGGAGGTGTGAATATGACAGAAGCAGCATACCAACCACTTTTCCTCAAGTCTAAACTTTTCCAAAAACCATCCGAAATCATCTAGAGGCTTCCAAGACCCCAACAAAAATTATGAACAAGTCACATACCATTATTTCAACTTATTCTAACCTTCAGAAGACTCAAAACACCATCAAAACACTAAATTACCCTCAAATTCACGCCTGTGCATTTCCAAACTTCTAAATTCCGCAATCGATCCAAGAACCTATCAAACCTAGTCCGAATGATATGAAATTTTGCAAACATATCAAAAATGACAAAGCATACCTACTCCAACTTCTAGGATTTCAATCCAATCCCGATATAAGAATTTCCACTGCCGACCGTAAAATGTCAAATTTCTAATTTCACCAGCTCAAGCCTAAATCTACCACAAACCTCCAAAATAAATTCCGAGCATGCTCCTAAGTCCCAAATAACCCAATAAAGCTATCAAAAAAATCAAATTTCACATCCTATACCTTCTACCCATAAGTTAACATCTGTTTGACTTTTGCAGCTTAAGCTTACTCAAAAGAGACCAAGTGTCTCATTCCTCTACAAAACCATACGAACCCGAACCAATCAACACAATACGATGAAATATGGTTTAATAACACATAAAAAAGGAGAAACGGGGGAAACAGAGCGGTAACTCATTAAACGACCGGCCGGATCGTTACATCCTCCCCCTCTCAAAAAATGTTTGTCCTCAAACGAGTCAAGAAACATACCTGATGCCACAAACAGGTGGGGAAATCTGCTCTACATATCCCGCTCGATCTCCCAGGTAGCCTCCTCCACGTGTTGATCACTCCACTGCACTTGCATTGAAGCTATATCCTTTGAACTCAACTTTTGGACCTGCTGCTCCAAAATAGCTCTAGTTGAACACTAGAAAAGCTAGGTGGCAAATCCAGCTTATAAACCACCTCCCCAATCCTCCAAATCACCTTAAAAGGCCCAATGAAGCGAGGGCTCAATTTAAAAATCTTCCCAAATCTCATAACAAGTAAACCGAGGGCTCAATTTAAACATCTCCCTAAATCTCATAACACCCTTCATGGGTGAAACCTTCAGTAGAACCTTCTACCCTACCATGTAGACACATCACAGACCTTCCTATTAGCATAAATCTATTGTTTCGATTGAGCTGCATAAAGCTGCTCTTGAATCACTTTCATCTTGCCCAAAGCATCATGCACCAAGTTTGTATCCAAGAGCGTAGCTCGCTTGGCTAAAAACCAGCCAACTGGAGATCTACACTGCTCCCATATAAAGCCTCATATGGAGCCATCTGAATAATCAACTGATAAGTGTTGTTATACGCAAACTCCGCGAGTGGTACAAACTGATCCTATGAACCCCCATAATCAATTATACAAGCACATAACATGTCCTCCCTTATCAAAATAATGCGCTCGGACTACCCGTCCGTTTGAGGGTGAAATGCCGTCCTCAACTCAACCTGAGTACCCAAATCTCGCTGCACGACCCTCCAAAACTATGAAACAAACTGAGTAGGTCTATCTCAAATGATGGAAAATGGGACACCATGCAAGTAAACAATCTACCGGATATAAATCTCTACTATCCACTCTAAAGAATAGGTAGTACATAAAGGAATAAAGTGCACGTACTGATCCACAATAACCTAAATGGTATCGAACTTCTTCAAGGTCCGTGGGAGTATCACTACAAAATCCATGGTGATCCGCTTCCACTTCCACTCTTTAATATATAACCGCTGAAGCAAGCCATCTGGTCTCTGATGCTCATACTTCAACTGTTAACAATTGGGACACTGAGCTACAAATCCCACAATATCCTTCTTCATTCATCTCCTCCAATAATGCTATCTCAAATACTGATATACCTTTGCGGCACCCGGATGAACGGAATACTGTGAGCTATGGGCCTCATCTAGAATCAACTCCTGAAGCTCATCTATATTGGGAACAGATATCCGGCCCTACATCTTCAATACTCCATCATCACCAATAGTCACATCTATGGCCTCGTAATCCTGAACTCTGTCCATAAGGAAAAGAAAATGAGGATCATCATATGGCGCTCTCTGATGCGATAAAAAAAAAAGATAGAGAAACCACACAAGCCAATGCCTGACTAGGCTCCGAAATATCAAACCTTACAAACCGATTGGCCAAGGCCTGAACATCAACCGCAAGAGTTCTCTCCCTAATAGGAATATATGCCAAACTGCCCATAATCACCACCTTCCTCCTCAAAGCATCAGCCACTACATTGACCTTCCCTAGATGGTACAAGACTGTGATGTCATAGTCCTTTAGCAAATTCAACCATCTACACTTCCTAAAATTGAGATCATTCCTCTTGAATAAGTGCTGGAGGCTACAGCGATCAGTAAACACCTCAAAAGATACACCATAGAGATAATGCCTCCAAATTTTCTACGTGTGAACAATGGCAGCCAACTCAAGATCATGAACATGGTAGTTTTTCTCACAAGGCTTCAACTGACGAGAAGCATAAGAAATCACTCTAACCTCCTGCATTACCACACACCCAATACCAACTCTCAATGCATTACAATACACTGTATATCAACCTGAAGCTAATGTCAACTAACACTGGATCTGTGCTCAAGGTAGTCTTGAGCTTTTGAAAGCTCACCTTAAACTCATCCAATCACATGAAAGACGCACCCTTTTGAGTCAATTTGGTAAAGGGTGATGCAATAGATAAAAATCCCTCAATGAAACGACGATAATAACTCATCAAACCAAGAAAGCTATGAATTTTTTTGGCTAGGACAGTCTTGGCCAACTTTGGACTGCCTCTATCTTCTTTTAATCAAACTGAATACATTCAGTGGACACCATGTGTCCCAAGAAAGCCACTGAATTGAGCAAAAACATTTGGAGAACTTTTCATATAGCTTCTCCTCCCTCAATCGCTGCAAAAACACCCTGAAATGTTCCGCGTCCTCTTTCGGACTACGCGAGTATACCAGATATCATCAATGAATACAATAACAAATGAATTCGATAAGGCCAAAACACACTGTTCATCAAATGCATGAACACTTCTGGGGTATTGGTTAGCCCAAGAGACATCACAAAAAATTCATAATGACCCTATCGGGTCATGAAATCTATCTTAAGAACATCCGATTCCCTGCTCTTCAACTTGTCATGCCCTAAACGGAGATCGATCTTGGAGAACACACTCTCTTCTTGAAGCTGGTCAAATAAATCATTGATACGAGGCAAATGATAAGAGTTCTTGATTGTATCTTTCTTTAACTACTTGTAATCGATGCACATACTCATGGTGACATCCTTCTTCTTCACGAATAGAACAGGCGCACCCCACAGTGACACACTAGGCCAAATAAACCCTTTAGCAAGGAGTTCCTAAAGGTGCTCCTTCAACTCCATCGTTTCATACGATACGATGGAATAGAAAACGTGTGAGCACGTGATTTTTTCCCTACATAAGAATTATTCCCAAAAATTCAAACAAAAATTTTTTTTTTCCTTATTTATACAATTTTGTAATTTTGTGTTAATTGGATACATATTATTTGTGCATGTTAATTCAAATAAAAGTACAAAAATATAATTTGCATTTAGTATTTAATTTCAAATTTTAGTATTAAATAGAGGTTAATTTCTATTAGAAAAAGTTTGGAAGAAAATAGAAAAAAATGATACTCTTTGCGTTTTTAGTTTAATTTGTATTAGTTTGCATTTTAATTAGGAATTAATTAGGAAATCTAATTTTAGTATTAATTTGGTTGTGAGTTTTAAATTAGAATTTTAATAAAATCAAAAAAATATAAAATACAAATGAAAACAAAAGTAAAAAAAAAGAAGCAAAAGCACAATTAATAAAAAAGAATTGAAGTCTATTCTAAGGCAGGACCCTAAATTGGGCCACCTTGTATATGTCTGCCTAGCCCAAATGCTCAAATGACCTTGAGAGACCAGGTCCAATCCCCCCAGACCCGGTGCGGCTTCTAAATAAGTCCAAACGACGTCGTTTTTCAGAGTCAATCACAACTGTTGTTTCTTAATCAAACGGACGAGATTGTCCTATTATATTTTTATATATACGTCAGAAAACTTCCCCCCCCCCCCCTTCAAACTGCCTTCCCTTTGTCTCTCACCTAAACTCTAACTAGTTAGCCGCCCTTACATCCCTCACCGGTGCCGCCGCAGGAGAAGACATGACTTTCTCCAGTGGCAATCAAAGTCACACCAGTAGACCTCCTAGACACCCTCATCACAGATATACCATCATTTCCCTTCAACTTTCACTTGGCCATCTTGAATACTGAAGACTGTCATTGCCACTTCCGCCACCCACGGTGGTGCCAGTCACCAATCCCAACAAAAATAACACCAATTGCTCTCCTCACTCTCCTCTTCCCAACCATGCCACCAGCTTCCTTCGAATCTAACCCCACCCTCTCGAATATATGCCTGAAGCTCAGGCCCATAATAACACTTAGTCTAAATGGTGCCAAATTCGTACCCCACAATCGCCTAACCTCCCTCATGACAATTTCCATGCAAGAATCTCTCGAATCACAGTAGAGTTGGGTATTTTCGGATCTTAGGTTCACGCAGTCCTACTATTTTTGGATTAATTAAGGGTTGAGCAGGTTCTATAGTAAGTGTTTCTTTAGTTTTACGTTTTACATTGTTTATCCTGACAATTTAATTTCTCTTTTGCTTCTTTTGTTCCATCTGTTTCAATCAGTGAATTTTCCAATTGTTATTAGCTTTATTTTAGTTTGATGCATATGTGATATGCTAGTTAATCATAGTTTTAATTCCACAATTGTCTTAAATTATTAGTTTGGACTCGATACAATTATATCTGTTAGTTTTTAGAAAGATGTTTAGGTTAATTTCAATTTCTTTTAGTTCTAAGTTGATGTTTAAATGTTCAATTGTTAGCTTATTGTTTTAATGTTAGTTTAATTACATTTAGTTCTGATTATTAGTCTAAGCTTTATATGGTTGATCCTGGTCTCCTGATTTTTAAATCTGATTGAGTGTGTGCGAATGAATAATTGTGATTAGTACGTTCAATTAGTTAATTTCTGAGTATTAATTAATCAATCCTAGTTAGTTTTGAATTAGCTTAGGGGATTGGTTATAGCTATTAAAATTTAGGTAGAATTCGTAATTTTGAGAAGTTTCCAGGGGTAGTTTAGCCATGAGAAATGGCTGGTTTATCAGGAACAATAATTTCAAAACAAAGCAAGGGTAGCATAGGTATTGTATGGGTAGAAGAACACCCTACTGCCTTGTAGAATAGGACAGTAGTGTAGATTTCAACAAATTTGGGATACTAGATTGGGTAACAAGTTAAAAGATGAGGGATTAAAGCTGAAAATAAATAGGGACTAATAGGGTAAAAAGAAATTTGTGGGCAGCCCCTCCTTTATGCCTATAAAAAGGCATCAAAATGCCTTGATGAACAAGTTTGGAAGCCTAAAAATTCCCTAAAAAACTCACTTTTCAAGGTTCAGATTTGAGAATTCAAATCTGAGATCCAAAACATCTTCTAGTTACTAGTTAAAAAAACAAAAAAAAAAACTATTTCATACAAAAACCCAAATAAGTTACTGTTCCATTAGAGTTCTAGATGAACTTTACCTTTTTGCTATTTGCTTTATATTTTCCTAGTTTAGTTTCTGGTCATTCGAAGTTTTAGAGGTGTTGTTCATTGATTTTGAGTAAATTTGGGTTCAATCGAGACTATTTCAAGCTGCGATATTATCTGTTGATTTGAACAATGGTTCTGATCTAGTTTTGAGTCTATTTGGGTGTTTTAGAGTCAATTTGAGGTCAAACAAGTGAGATTTGGGCTATTTTGTTGCCGTTAACTCTCTGTTACTCCTCTGGGTGCTACAATATAGATTTGGTACTTAAATTTGTCACGTTTGAAACTGTATACTACTGCTGCCTAGCTGATCTCTCTCTTCTCCTTTGTTATTTTCCATCAATGGGTACTGATTGAACTCTGCTTGATGTAGCTTTGATTATGGAAAGTATAAAATGAAATTGACGCAGTGTTCCTGCTGAGAAATTGCATTTTTATAATTTTGTTATGCTTTGAAATAGTTTCTTGGTCTATTAAAACTAGGACTATTTTCTAATTTTTGTAATTCAAGGACTATTTGGATTTTCATAGGAATGTTTAGTAGTTTGTGTTTGTTTAATGTATGTTATTAGAATAGAATAGTATAATGTATGTAGTTTCAACTTTCAGTGATGTTAAGTCTGGTTCGTGTTTCAGTGTTAGTGTCAACAATCCCGTTTTTATGTGAATCAGAAACTAATTGAGTAATGGTTGAACAACGATCATCGAATCAGTTTCAAAATAGTTGTATATTCAAAGTTTGGGGGTCGTTGATTTGTTCATGCAGAAGATCCAGTAAGATCATATACTTAAGCTTCGTTCCTGTAATCAGGTTCCTGATTCCAATTTAGTTGTCATTTTTTATAAGAGTCGGGAATTCATTAATTGGAAAGTAAGTGAGTTAAATAAATAAGGTCATTTCTTATAATTTGATAATGAAGTATAACATAACTGCACATCACCATTTTGTTGGCGTAGAGTTTAATAAAGCCATTTGGGTGGTATAGGATATTTCTGCTGGGAATCAAACTCTAGACCCCATTGGAAAACCGGACAGAGGGCTCTTCTACAAGCCTTGTTTATTGGCCCAGCCATTTGGGCCCAGTTTAAAATGTGCAATCTAAGATTTAACCAATACTATGAGTTTGGATTTTGAGTTAGGTAGCGAGTTCAAATTAAAAGGTTATTCCTTTTGTTTGGACCCGGACTTGAACTTGAAGCCTGGACTTTAATATTAATTAATTAGGATCTTTTCTTTTTTTTAGAGACAAAACAAAAATAGAAAAATATAGTTGCTTTTAGGTTTGTCCTTTTAAAATAAATGAGACGAGCCTCGACCAATAATAATACAAAATGGTGGGGCCCTTAATCAATAATTATGAAAATACTTAGAAGCTCGGGACGGGCCGTTTAGCGAATTTCATGGCCTTCCCAAAAGACAATAACGCGTTAGCCACTTTAGGCACGATTTTAGTAAAATTACATTCCTAAACTTGTCTGTGCATGTAAGGTGACCCAAATCAAATCCCAAAACTTTGAATAAAGTGTGTCTAAAATTGCGGGTGCATTTCATGAATGGTGATCCAAAGATACATTTTGATCGACGTTCAACTTTCTTTTAAAATGGAAACAAATTCAAACAAACAAACGGTTAGAGATAAAACTGGAAAATAGGTTTTTCATGTAATTAAATCAGATAATAAGCTAAATGCGACATTTGGGCAACCGTGCTGGAACCACATAACCCAAGAATGCCTAACACCTTCTCCCGGGTTAACAGAATTCCTTACTCGGATTTTTGGTTCGTTGACTGTTAACAGAGTCATAATTTTCCTCGGTTCGGGATTCAACCGGTAACTTGTGACACCATTAATCTCCAAATGGCGACTCTTAAATCTTAAAAATTAAATCCCATTTCGATTGTCAATTTTAATGGAAAACTCCCTTATACATTTATCTTTCAGGGTAGGTATGTAAAGAGAAGGCGTGACAGCTCTGGAGACTGCGCTGAGGAAGAGAACCCAAAATGTTTTGTTCAGGGTTCAAGAATTTGAACTTAGATAAATTGTTGGTTTTGGCTTTATCTGATTCTTTTAAATGATCCATGCCTACTCTGCTAATTGACTGCTTTTACCGCTTTGATATTTTGTGAACTGTATATAAACTATGCCGAAATCCATCTCCTCTCTGAATCTTCTAAATTATGAAGAAAGGTGCACTTCATGTGACTTCTTTTCTGTATAGTGTCTAATTTGCAATTTAGAATGAGGTTTGGATAAGATACAAAGTCGGCAAAGCTTCTGCATTCCCAGTACGCTGCCTCTCCCTCGGCTCGAGCTCTTCGCTTGGGTAAGCCAGGTTTAGAACAAACACCCAGGTTTCGAACCTAGAATAACTCAACTTCATGCTGGATCCCTAGTAGGAACTCTTATCTGAATCATGTGTATTTCGACTTAGGAGACTCAATTCAAGGGTTGGGTCCGTCTAGGACAAGCAACCTGAAATGAAAAAAACCATCCTGATGCATCCTACTTATTTTTTTGTGTATTTATTTGTTAGGACTTGCATGCTGACCGGCTTCTTAATTCCGGGAATATATCAAAATTGAGAAAAAATAAAAAGAGAGAAATAGCAGTGTACAGAGTTAATTGCATGGTTTAGAAAAATCCAATACCCAAGTACTATCGAAACTCTGCCGAAATTTTGACAAAACGAAAAGAAAATATTTTATAGTTTTGGAAAATGTGAGAAAAAGAGTCTTTTATTTTAGTTTGTCTTATTTTCAAAAATAGAAAAGGAAAAATATTTTGTTTTGCCCTGGAAAATAAAAAAAGGAAAAGAGTCGTGATTTTTGGATTTCTTGTTTTTAAAATAGTTTATTTGCCAACAGAAAAGAAAAATAGTTTGTTTATTTGCCATAAAAGGGAAAAAGGAAAAAGAATTTTGTTTTCAAAAAATAGATAGTTTTCTTTGCCCGAACTACACAGGTTTGATTCTCACCGGATGTGAGATACGTAGGAAACCCTCATCGGGTCCAACATCCCCTTTGTAAAAATAGCTAAAAAATGTCAAATTTTAATTTTTTTCATAAATAAATTAGGTGACGCCGTTTCGTCAAAAATAGCCGAACGTTCCCAAAAGAGACGACGGAGGACTGACTTTGCATAAATGGCTACCTTTGGTCATTCTTTTATGTTTTGAGAGATTAGCCACACAACCTTAAAATCTTCGTCCCCTAGGTGCTAAAAGACCGTGCTTACAATACCGGGTCTTTTATTTTTAATATAAAAAACAAGAAAAATAGTCATTGGTAAAGTGAATACCGCTTGGATTTTTTTTAAAATAAGTCAATCCAGTTTCGGCAATGTTTTAAACCGTTCTTGCCGAGATAGCCTTGGAGTATATATTAGTTGTCGGAAGGCTATTTTCGTAAAGGAACGGACAAGTTTGTAAAGTTTCATAAAATAATCCTCCCTGGCCTCAAAATTCATATGAATTGTGAAGGGGCCACGTTTGCAAAAACAACCATTTGGTTAAAATTGGCACGTAGGAGAAAGAATCTGTCTGTTGGTTTTTGAGTTTTTATTTCTTTTGATTAAAGTATATGGGTCATTTGATTGTCGAGTCTGTACTTCATCAGTAATTTTGTCGTTTTATTTTTATCATGAAAATCGAAAAATTCCAAAAATATTTTATTGTTGTTTACCTTTTATTTGCACGAACTACGCTTGTTCTGATTCATCTAGGGTCATGATAAGTAGGAAATACACATAGGTTTCAAACATAACCAAATAGAAAAGAGAAAAAAGAAAAGAGCGGATACTCAAGGAAAAGAGAGAAGAAAGAAAATAAGGCAATAAACGAAAAGAGAAAAGAAAAGAACAGATAACCAAGAAAAGAAAGAAATAAAAGGAAGGAAAAATGAGAGAAGAAAGAAAGAAAATAAGAGAAAAAACAAAGAGAAAGAGATAAAGGAAAAGAGGAGAGTTTGCAATCAAAAACGAGAAAAGGCTGGGATGACGCAAGAGATAGCAAATGCATAATAGGAATTGTCAACTGCTTAGGCACATGCATTCCCCAAATGTGTAATTACCAATGTGTTAAATACCCTAAAGCTAACATGATGGTTTCCTTTTGGCATGTCTTTCAGAAAGGTAGTTGGTTTGTGGTTCATAAGGTGACTCATCCATACAATACAAGGTCGAAAAGCAAGGTATTCATGGCTGGCAAAAGTTTGAACACACGTATTACTAATCCGTCTAAGGGATTTGTTTAATTAGAATCTGAGTTGAAAGAAAAGGTTTTGAGGTTTAATAGACAGATAGTCGGAATGCACAAATCTTGTACCAGTGGGTGTCCTCCGCCATCAGTCCCTGATGCCCAATAATATGCTCCAGAACCAATAGTCATGGTCTCGAGTCCATACCATCATGCTCTTCATTTTGAGTCTCAATGCGAGATTACAAAGCTTGCTAAAACAGTTGAGCAGGATGAGATATCCAAAAAGATGGAAGGGTTTAAGATGCCGAATTTTAATTTGTATGATGGGCGAGGAGATCTAGTATCCCACTTGACGGATTATTGTAATAAAACAAGGAATGTCGGCAAGGAAGATGAGTTGTTGATGTCGCACTTCAGTGAGAGCTTGACTGGGGTAGCCTTGGAATGGCATGATCGTCAAAATGTCGGGAAGTGGCACAGGTTGGGTAACATGGCTCAAGATTTTGGCAACATTTTCAGTACAATAAAGACATTGTCCCAAACCATTGCTCCCCCTCTCAGACGAAAAAGAAACCCAAGGAAAGTATTAGGGAATTTTGGGTTAGATGGAACGAACAAGTTGCTCGGGATACTCCTTCCATTGATAAAAAAGATATCATTGAGCCACGCTGATGACAAATCCCAGTGGTCGTTCCTGCCAAGTGTATTCAGCCTTAGTTCCAACTCTAAACCTGTCCACGAGCTCCATATAATCTAACTCAGCATTATCCTCCGAACAATGACCAGTTATATGTCCAACCACCAGGTCATTCCCTCAACCGGCGATAGGGTCCAGTGGTCGTTCTTGCTAAACCCTCGCAGCCTCGATGTCAGCCTCACATATATCGATGTGCACCAAGGACAAGGCCATCGGATAAGTCAATAAAAAGCAAGATATACATAAAGTAGGGGACAATGGACGTGCTGTGAAATTCATGTAAAAAATAAAGAATTGGGAGATGTCGGTTCATGCCATGTTCACTTTATGTGATGAGGGCAACAGAAAAGGGGGTTGGTCCATAAACAAGCAAGGTTTGCGAGTGGAGATCAAGTATCATGGAAAGTGAAGAAGAAATCATCGCAAAGTTCAAGGCCACAAACCAACCACCACTTTAAATTGTTCTTTGACTGAAACAGGGGCATCAATTTCATTTGTTTTAGGGAAACTCCCCACAGGGGAAAGAACAAGCATCAAAACAGGTTTGACCGTAAACTTCCGAGAAATACATTCCAGTCTTTAATTTTTTAGTTTTGTAGTTGGGAGCCCACCCATATAATAGAGGAATACATTTCAGTCTTTAAATTCAAAATTTTGAAATATTTCAGTCTTTACATTATATTAAAATTTTTAAAGTTGGGAGCTCGCCCATATAATAGAGGAATACATTCCAGTCTTTCAATTTTAAGTTTTGAATTTACATTTCAGTCTTTACATTTTTTCTAAAGATTTGTAAGTTGGGAGCCCAACCATATAATAGAAGAATACATTTCAGTCTTTAAATTTTAAATTTTGAAACATATCAGTCTTTACATTTTTTTATAAGTTTTGATGTTGGGAGCCCGCCCATATAACAGAGAAATACATTTCAGTCTTTAAATTAATATGTTTTGAAGCTGGGAACCCCCCCCCCCAATATAACAGAGAAATACATTTCAGTCTTTACATTTTCAAGATTTGTAATTGGGAGTCCGCCCATATAATAGATGAATACATTTCAGTCTTTAAATTTTAAATTTTGAAACATTTCAGTCTTTTTTCATTTTCAAGTTTTGAAATTGGGAGCCCGCCAATATAGCAAAGGAATACATTCCAGTATTTAAATTTTAAGTTTTTAAATTACATTCCATCTTTAAATTTTATGTTTTGAAGTTGGGAGCCCGCCCATATATAAGAGGAATATATTTCAGTCGTTATATTTTAAGCTATGAAGTTGGGAGCCCACACATATAACATAGGAATACATTCAAAACTTGAAATTTTAAGTTTTGAAGTTACATTTCAGTCTTTACATTTTAAGTTTTGTATATGGTAACAAACACCCAGCTTTCCAAACCGGGGCTGAAAGTTTTCTTTGTATTGTCTATTTTTGTGAAGTGAGGAGCTTCAAATTCAAATCCAGCAGTCAGGGGCCTACCTGGAGAACAGAGAAATACAGTTCAAGTTTTGACGTCAGGAGCCCAACAATTTGAAGAAAAGTAAGAACATCACAATTTGCGAATTGGAAATGGCAACGATGCATTTTATCAAGAGAACGCAAGACAACAAGGCAACAAGGAAGTACAAGAGCATGTTTGAAGAATTCAGATAGGACCTTGTAATTCATAGTTCATAGTTTAGGCTAGCCTCTTTTTATTTTGACATGGTGTAATTAGGGAGGTCAGCAAGCAGTAGCCGAGCAGGCGTAGTGAAATCCCAACTCCATGTAATCCCAGCTACTAGACACTCCCGAACTACATTGACATGATTCCTGTTTAGCCCATGATATGTAGGAAACCTCTGAAGTAGGGTGCGCTAAAACCTTTAAAAAATACTTCAGACGGAATATTCAAATGGGAAAAAATCGCTCGTATTTGCTTAATTAACTTTTGCCCGAAAACTTTTCATGTTTCCGAGCAAAGAGGGGCATCTGTGAGCACCTGATTTTTTCCCTACATATGAATTATTCCCAAAAATTCAAACAAAAAAAAGAATTTTTTCCTTATTTTTACAATTTTTGTAATTTTGTGTTAATTGGTTAAATTTTATTTGTGCATGTTAATTCACATAAAAATATAAAAATATGCATTTTATCTAGAATTTAGTTTCATATTTTAGTATTAATTAGGGATTAATTTGTTTTAGAACAAAATAGGAAGAAAATAGCAAAAATAATACTCTTTACGTTCTTAGTTTAATTTGTATTAGTTTACATTTTATTTAGAAATTAATTAGGAAATCTAATTTTAGTGTTAATTTCGTTGTGAGTTTTAATGTAGAATTTTTAATAAAACCAGAAAAAAATATAAAATACAAATGAAAACAATAATAAAAAAAAAAGCAAAAGAAAACACTGAATTAAAAGAATTGAAGGTTGTTTAAAGGGAGGACCAAAAATTGGGCCACCTTGTATAGGTCTGCCTTGCCCAAGTGCTCAAATCACCTTAAGAGACCAGCCCGAATCCCCCAAGACCCGATCCGGGTCCTCAATAAGTCCAAACGACGTCGTTTTCCAAGAGTCAATCACAGCCGTTGTTTCTTAGTCAAACGGAAGAGATCGTCCTATGATATTTTTATATATATGCCCGAAAACCTTATCCTCCCCCCCCCTTTCAAACCCCGTGGTCTATCACCTAAACCCTAACTAGTCAGACACCCTTACATCCCTCATCGACAGCGTCGTCGGACAAGACATGACTTTCTGTGGTGACTCTCAAAGTCACAGCCATAGACCGCCTAGACGCCCTTATCACAGATATACCATCATTTCCCTTCAAATATGACTTTTCCATCTCAAATATTGAAGACTGGCGTCGCTACTTCTGCCACCCACGACGACGCCGGTCACAAAAACCGACCAAAATAACACCAATTTCTCTCCTTACTTTCCTCTTTCCAACCATGCGACCAACTTCCTTCGAATCAAACTCCACCCTCTTGAATATATGTCTGAAGCTCAGGCCCAAAATAACACCTTGTCCAAATGGCTCCAAACTCGCACCCCACAATCCCTTAACCTCCCTCGTGACAATTTCCATCCAGAATCTCTCGAATCTCAGTAGAGTTGGGGATTTTTGGATCTAGGGTTCATGTAATCCGACTATTTTGGGAATAATTCAGGGTCGATCAGGTTCTATAGTAAGTGTTCCATTTGTTTTACGTTTTATTTTGTTTATCAGGAAAGTTTAATTGCTTTTTTGCTGCTTTTATTCCATCTGTTTTAATCAATGAATTTTCTTCTCGTTTTTAGTTTTGTTTTAGTCTGATGCATATGTCATCTGCTAGTTACTCATAGTTTTAATTTCAGAATCTTCTTAATTGATTAGTTTGGACTCGATACAATTCTGTCCGTTAATTGTTAGCAAGATGTTTAGGCTAATTTCAATTTATTTTAGTTCTAAGTTGATGTTTAAATGTTCAATTGTTAGCTTATTGGTGAAATGTTAGTTTAATTTCATTTATTTCCGACTATTAGTCTAGCTTTGCATTGTTGATCATAGTCCCGTGATTTTTAAATCTGATTGAGTTTCTGTGAATGAATAATTGTGATTTGTTGCTTCAGTTAGTTAATTTCTGAGTTTTAATTAATCACTCCTAGTTTGTTTTGAATTAAATTAGGGGATTGGTTATAGCTGTTAAAGTTTAGGTAGAATTAGTAATTTGGAGAAGTTTTCAGGGGTACTTTTGGCATGAGAAATGGCTGGTTTATCAGGAAAAGTAATTTCAAACAAAGAAAGGGTAGCGTAGGTATTGTATGGGTAGAAGAACCCCCTAGGGTCTTCTAGAATAGGACATTAGTGTAGATTTCAGCCAATTTAGGACACTAGCATGGGTAACAAGTTAAAAGATGAGGGATTAAAGTTGATAATAAATAGGGACAAATAGGGAAACGGAAATGTGAGAGCTGCCCTCCTTTAGGCCTATAAAAAGACATCAAAATGCCTTGATGAACATGTTTGGAAGAATAAAATTCCCCCCCACCCCCTTCCCAACACGCCCTCTTCAAGTTTCAGATTTGAGAATTCAAATCTGAGACCCAAAACTTCTTCTAGTTACTAGTTAAAACAAAAACAAAAAACAAAATTCCATAGGAAAACCCCAAGAAATTACTGTTCCATCAGCATTCTAGATGAGCTTTACCTTTTAGCTATTTTCTTTACATTTTCCTAGTATAGTTTCTGGTCATTCGAAGTTCAGAGGTGTTGTTGATCAATTTTGAGTGAATTTAGGTTCAATTGAGACTGTTTCAAGCTGTTTTATTATATGGTGATTTCAACAATGGTTCTGATTTAGTTTTGAGTCTATCTGGGTATTTTCGAGTCATTTTGAGGTCAAACAGGTGAGATTAGGGCTGTTTTGTTGCTTCTCTCTATTACTCCCCTGGGTGCTACAATATCGATTTGGTCGTAGAATTGGTCACGTTTGCTATTGTATACTGTTGCTGCCTAGCTGAACTCTCTCTTATTATTTGTTATTTCACATATGTAGGTACTAATTGAACTCAGCTTGATGTTGCTTTGCTTATGGAAAGTATAAAATGAAATTGACGCAGAGTTCTTTCTGAGAAATTGCATTTTTACAATTTCATTATGTTCTGAATTAGTTGTTTTGTGTATTCAAACTAGGACTGTTTTCAATTTTTTTTTATTCAAGGTCTGTTTGGATTTTCAGAGGAATGTTTAGTAGTTTGTGTTCGTTTAATGTATGTTATTAGTATAGCATAGTATAGTGTATGTAGTTTCAGCTTTCAATGATGTTAAGTCTAGTTTGTGTATCAGTGTTAGTGTCAACAATGCCGTTTTTATGTGAATCAGAAACTAATTGAGTAATGGCTATGTAACGATCATCTCATCAGTTTAAAAATAGTTGTATGTTCAAAATTTTGGGTGTCGTTGATTTGTTCATGCGGAAGGTCTAGTAAAATCACGTACTTAAGCTTCGTTCTTGTAATCATGTTCCCGATTCCAATTTAGTTGTCATTTTTTATAAGAGTTGGGAATTCATTAATAGAAAAGTAAGTGAGTTATAAAAGAAGGTTATTTCTTATAATTTGATAATGAAGTATAATGTAACTACACAACACCATTTCGTTGGCTTGGGGTATTATAAAGCCATTTGGGTGCTATATGATATTTCTACTGGGAATCGAACTCTAGACCCCCATTCAAACGCTGTGGAAAACCTGACTGAGGGCTCTTCTACGAGCCTGGTTCGTTGGACCAGCCATTTGGGCCCAGTTTAAAATGTGCAATCTGAGATTTAAGCAATATTATGAGTTTGGATTTTGAGTTAGGCAGCGGGTAACTAAAATGCTATTCCATTTTTTTGGACTCGGACATGAACTTGAAGCCTGGAATTTATTATTAATTAATTTGGATCTTTTCTTTTCTTTTAGAGACAAAACAAAAATAGAAAAATATAGTTGCTTTTAGTTCTACCCTTTTAAAATAATTGAGACTAGCCTCGCCCAATAAAAATACAAAATATCAAGGCCCTCAATAAATGATTATTGAAATACTTAGAAGCTCGGGATGGGCCGTTTAGTGAATTTCACGGCCTTCCCAAAAGACAATAACGTGTTAGCCACTTTAGATGCGATTTTAATAAAATTACATTCTTAAATTTGGGTGTGCATTTCATGTGACCCAAATCAAATCCCAAAACGTCGAATAAAGTGTGTCTAATATTCTGGGAGAATTTCATGTGACGTGATCCAAAGACACATTTTAAACGACGTTAAACTTTCGTTTAAAATGGAAACAAATTAAACATAAAGCGGTTAAAGATAACATTGGCACATACGTTCTTCATGTAATTAAATCAGATAATAAGCTAAATGCGACAGTTGGGCGACCGTGCTAGAACCATGGAACCCGGGAATATCTAACACCTTCTTCCGGGATAACAGAATTCCTTACTCGGATATCTGGTTCACGGACAGTTAACATAATCATAATTTTCCTCGATTCAGGATTTAACCGGTGACTTGGGGAACCATTAATCTTCCAAGTGGCGTCTCTGAAATCTTAATAATTAAATCTCGTTCCGATTGCCACATTAAACGAAAAAACTCCCTTATACATTTATCCTCGAGGTATGTGTGTAAAAAGGAGGTATAACAAATGGGCTGAGTGCCCGAAACCAAATCAATTTCAAAATTGATATCCCTATCCGGTGGAATTCCCGGTAGGTATGTAGGAAACACATCCGAGAAGTACCTCACCGTCGTGACTGAATCAATGGTTGGAGTTTTTGCACTGTTATCCATCACAAAGGCTAAGTAAGAAGGACAACCCTTCCCAACCATCCGTTCGGCCTTCAAAAATGATATCACCCTACTAGGGATAAAATTAGTTGAACCTTGCCACTTAAACTGTGGCACAACCGGCATAGTCAATGTCACTGTCTTAGAATGACAGTCCAAAATATCACGACACATAGATAACTAGTCCATGCGTAATATCACATAAAATTCCACCATACAAAGCAGCAAAAGGTCCACTCGGGTCTCTAAACCCTCAAAAGACACCACACATGATCGATATACACGGTCCACAACAACAGTATCACCTACTGAAATAGATACATGAATAGATGAAACAAAAGACTCACAGAGCATATTCAAATAATTAGCAAAATATGATGACACATATGAAAAACTGGGACCAGGATCAAATAACATAGAGGCATCTCTATGGCACACTGAGACAATACCCGTCATCACAGCATCTAAAGCAATATCACTGGATCGGCCTCCCCCTCTAAGGCGAACGCTAGCTGATTGTCCTCCACCCTTAGCTTGGTGGGTGGGTGGTGAAGTACCTGGTGCTGAAGTAAATTGTTGACTCCTCTGCTAAGACGAACCGCCAAGACAACGAGGACAATGTCTCCATATATGCCCGAACACTCCACACTCATAACACCCCCAGGTGCTTGGGACAGGGACTGAAGAGAACCCTTAGCACCGAGATGACTAGTAGAAGAACATGTCATTGAAGAGCCCTAAACTGATAGAGAAGGGATGAACTCTAGGCTGGAAGGGAACTAAGTGATGAATGGACCAGATGATAAGTTTGATAACCGCGGCCCGATGATACCTCACGATAAACTGGGCAAGCTGACTGAGCGTGCCTGAATGGACAGCCTCTGTTGTGCTGAAACTGACTTCTATGAGAAGTACCACTGAATCCACCATGACCACGAGGCCTCTAGCCTCCCTCTCTATCCTCTCTTGACCACGAACAATATCAATCTGTCGAGTTATGTAAACAAGGTCAACAAAAGTAGCACCAGAGAATCTCTCCGGTTCTGAGCAACCGAAGCAAAAAATCGAGGCCATCTATAAAACTTCTGATCCTATCTCGGTTTGTGGGAACAAACCAGACCACATGACGAGCCAACTCGGAGAACTGTATGTTATACCACGTAACAGATATGTCACCCTCATGAAGCTGCTCGAATTCCCTAGGCAGCTCCTCTCGGCAAGACTCATGTACTAACTCCTCCAGAAAGAGAACGGAGAACTGCTACTAAGAAAGGAACGTTGTGGCAACCGGCCTAAGCCTCTCGTAAGTCTCCCACCAACTAAGTGTAGCCCCATAAAACTAGCAACTAGTGAACGAGACCCCAGTGGTATCCAAAACACCTGTGGTTCGAAGCATCTTCTTACAATTGTCTAAGAAACCCTGGGCATCCTTGCCATTTAAACCAACGAAAGTCGGAGGATTAAGTCTCCCAAACCTTTCCAATCTGAGCTGCTTGTCTTATGGCATGACTGGTACTACATAGTCTTGAGCAACTACAACTGGCTGGGATGGAGGTGCCCCCGCTGTCTGAAGTTCCTGCACAACCTGCTCAAATGTGTGAGCGGCGGGAGTCTGAGTGCCTCCCCGGATTTGAGAGGTAGATGCAGCTGTAGTAACTGAGAACGCCTGAGCTAGGCCAGTTCACATTGATAAAATCTGGGCCAGGGCATCCTGAAGGCCTGGGATAACAATAGGCACAATTGGCGCCTGAGCTGGTACTGTTGGAGTGTATGCAAGTGTGACCTAATCATGAATTAGGGCGACCGGTAGATCTGTAGGTATTGCACTAGCTGTTGTGCAGTCAACCCCCTGCCTTTACCAAGGCCTCGACATCAACCTCAGCCTCTAGTGGCCCCAACTGGTGGTACTGGTGGTCGTCCATCCTGAATAACATAAATTTAGTTACTGAAATCAATAGATTCGCACGACAGAAATTCAAGAATGTGAAGTTTTTTCCTAAAGGTTCTGCAGCCTCCCGAGGATAACTACAGACGTCTGCGTACTCATCCGTGAGACTCTACTAAACCTATTCATGACTCATAAGACTTATCTAACCTAGGCTTTGATGCCAACTTGTCACCACCCTAAAATTCACTCAATCGTGATGGCGCCTATCGTAAATCTAGGCCAACCGACACAAACCCCAAAACTCAACCAATATTTCATAAAAGCCATTTTATGTTATTAATTAATGGAATCTCATAAATTAAATCTACATAACAAGCGTGGAAAAAATAACACAAGCCTGACATCAGCGTGTCACAAGTCACGAGCAACTACAACATCTATCTAAGTACAAGGGAAACTGCCATAGACCAAAAATAAAATAATAGGAACAATCTGAGTAAGGTAAGAAGGAGAAGTGCAGGGCTTCAAACGCCAGACAGCTACCTTGCCAACTCCGAAGACCTGCTGGAACAAATGATCAACACTTACTATCGCGACACGCAACACCTGCATCTGCACACATGGTGCAGGGAGTAATGTTAGTATATTAACTCAGTAAGTAAAAAAAGTAAATGAATGCTGAGGAGTAAGAAATTAGATAATTCCACGTCATAGTTTCAGTAAAACCTTTTCTTTTAAAAACATCTTTCAATAGTTTCAAACAAGGAATGAAGTAGTGAGTAAAACGGATAGAAATGAAAACAACCGCTTCGGGAAAAATATCAAATGATCAAGCCCTTCAAGCAACCTCACAATCACTAGCAATCAACCCACCGAGCAACAACAGTAATCAACAACAACCCCTCGGGCAACATCACATCATTCGCATTGGGTACTCCCATTCACTAGGAGTGTTCAAAATCCGGAGGGGCTCCTACAGCCCAAGCGCTATCACAAACCATCTGGCATAATAAATCAGGCCCCAACCTCTCATATATCAAAAATCAGTATAACATGTTGCGGTGCACAACCGGTCCCATGATATTCTCATAACAAATGCCCTTTGCCTCACTGAGTTAGAAACATCTTAAGCCACTCGGGCAACAGTAAAGCGGGATGATCAGCCCAAAATATCAATTATAGTATCAAAACAGAAATATGACCGAGTTGTTAAATCAGTAAAACACAACATGACTGAGTACAAATCATAAGTTAAAACAGTGAGGAATAGTAGTAACAAGCCCATAAGGGTCCAAATAGTTGGCACGAAGCCCAAATATGGCGTTTAGCACAAAACATGTAATACTTTCCAAAAACACAATAGTATCAAATAGTTGTTAATCAAATACACGACTTAATTGTCATATGGAACGGACCAAGTTATAATCCCCAACGGTGCACCCCCACGCTCGTCGTCTAGTGTGTGCGTCACGTTAAAGTAGCAGTACAATGTGAAATTCGGTGATTTATACCCTCATGACAACATTTACAATCATTACTTACCTCAACCTAGACAAAACTCTAGTATTAGATGCCCTTGACTCTCTAAATGACCTCCAAATGATGTGAATCTAACAAAAAATGGTATAACGTTATTAATACAGGCTAAAGGAACAAAGTCCATGCGAAAATAATCTAATCAACTCCAATTTCTCGAAATTAGAAAAACACGATCCCCAGGCCCACATCTCAAAATCTGATAAAAATTATATTACTAGAATCCTTATTCTCCCACGAGTGCATACACACACAAAAACATCCAAATCGGACCTCAAATGACCCCTCCTATCCCCAATCAAAGATCTCGAAAACTCAAGCCCTAGCCTTTAATTTTAACCGTTAAATCTCACTAATTTCATGTCTAATTAGTTAAAAATCACCATATAATAGAGTATTGAGTTCAAAAACATTACCCCCATGTGATACCCCTTGACTTCTTCTTCAGTCCATCTCAAAAAGCTCCAAGTCCAAACGCAAATGGTGGAAAAATGACAAAATTTTATGAAGGAAGATATTTATACTTTCTGTCCAACAAAACCGCACCTCAAGTTCAAATTTTCACATGTCCATTACGCACCTGCAAACAAATCACTGCTTTTGTGGATTTTCGTTGACTAGCCAAACTCCGCTTTTCCGGTCGCCTAACTGCATCTGCAGTCACGCAGATGCAGTAATTTAGCCGCACCTGCACCACACAATCTCTCCTACGAAGCTCGCACTTGCGGTCCCCAATTCGCAGGTGCGGATATGATAGAAGCATCACACAAGCTGCATTTCCCCAAGTCTAAACTTTTCTGAAAACCATCTGAAATCACCCCTAGGACCCCTGGACCCCAACCACAAATTACGAACCAGTCACATACCCTTATTCCAACTTATTCTAACCTTCAATACAGTCAAAACAATATCGAAATACCAAATCACCCTCGGATTCAAGCCGAAAGATTTCCAAACTTCAAAATTTTGCAACCGATCCAAAAACCTACCGAACCTCGTCCGAATGACATAAACTTTTGCACACATGTCAAAAATTCCAAAACAAACCTACTCAATCTTTCACAATTCGATTATAACCCCGATATCAAAATTTCCTGTATCGACCGAAAAATGCCAAATTATTAATTTTGCCAATTCAAGCCTAAATCTGCCACGGACCTCCAATATACATTCCGATCACATTCCTAAGTCCCAAATCACCTAACAAAGCTATCCAAATCATCAGAATTCACATCTGAAACCTTCTACCATAAGTCAATATCTGATTGACTTTTCCCACATAAGCTTACTCAAAAGAGACTAAGTGTCTCATTCCTCTATAAAATAACTTCGAACCCGAACCAACCAACACGATACGATGACATACAACTAAACAATGCATAAAGAAGCAAAAATGGAGAAAATAGAGAGGTAATTCATAAAATGACCACCCAGGTCGTTACAAAGAGAGTGAAATAGAGAAGATTGTTAAAGAGAATAGCTGTAATTCAAAATAAAAAATAATAACACGTGTCACAACTTTATTGGTGCATGACAGAACACATATTTGGAGAACCAGGTAAAAGAGATGGCGTGTCATAGATACACTATAGAAATGTTGAGTATGCAAAGTGATTTTTGTCCATATAACATGCCATAGGGATTTGGTCCATAATTAAGGGGTAAGTTATGGATTTTATATTCGCAATGATATAGTGTTTTTAGGAATTTGTAGTATATCCTTCCACATGATATCCATCTAAATTTTAATCATGTTTGTGTCCATTCCCGTGGTCCCATTTAACTTTTAACTCTATTTTATAAAATAACTCAAATATAGAGCATTGTTAGAACTTCTCTTTTTTTCCCTCCTTCTTTAGAAAATGGCAGGCTTTCTCCTTATTTCTCCTTCTTCGTCCCTGCCTTCATAGGAATTAGTGTGAAGAAATCGAAAAAGAATTACACACCAGATGAAAAGCACAATCGAAAATAAAAAAAAAGAATAAGTTTTGTTTTAGGAACTAGCTGAACTAAAAGTGATGCAGATATCTATTAATGGTAGTAGAGATGAAGAGCTTAAGCGTCATCATAGTTGTAGACATATAAAATTTATTGGGTTTAGTCCATACAACATTTGAATTATATCTTTAATTTATTTGTGTTAAATAACTAATTTGGACTTTGCAAATTAAATATGTCCCATTTTATTATTTTCAAGCCCAATGTCCATTTCATGTTAAGGCCCAGACTCATGTTGTGTGCCAAGTGACATAACATATTCAGTCAAACGCAAAACCAACAAGATAACGCCACATAGGGCTCTGACATTTAGCCCAACCCCAAATGATCCGCCAAACCCGCCCAAGGTTGGATTGGTTATTGACCCACCCATTTATTGAAATTAGCCCATACTGACCCAACCCATCTCAACCCATTTAAAGTTGGAATAATTTTTAGCCCAAATTGATCCATGATTAAGTTTTTCAAAATATCTTAGAAATATTTTATTTTGTATTTATTATTTTAAATATGACCATAATAAAAGTAAAAAAGCCTTATTTAGTAATTATACAATTTATATGAAAATAACACATATTAACTATTAATAAGAATTGGGCGGGTTGGGTTATGGCCCGAATTTTAACCCGTCTTGACCCAACCCATCTTAACCCAAGTAACTTTTGGGCGGGTCAATTATTGACTCAACCAATTTTGATCCGCCTAAAATTCACCCAACCTGCCCATTTGACTCCCCTAACGTCATATTTTAAATGATGTGGCAATCCTAGTACAAAGCAATGACCAATCAAGAGTTATTAAGTGTCTAAAAGGACATGTCTTCGCCAATCACAAGTAAGCTCATAACATAGCTTATGTGATAAGTTTGATGACTCACATGAGCCACTCAGAGTCAAACGGAAGAGCTCATCTGTAGCTGGGCTGACAATCCTCTACAACTATAAATAGAGTGGGTTTAATATCTCTCTAGGGATATTTAGAACTGGAGAAGAGCAATCCTAATTGGTGAAGGTATCGGCAAACGGAGAGATCAGATATGAAGTGCATACATCTTCAACAAAAGAGGGATCATAGGAGTTCTTCTTGGAGATCAACCCGAAACAATAAAGTGATGCTCGATGTCCTTGGTGATTAAATACATCACAAGAAGGTCTACATCATCACACATTCAATAAAGATACTTCTCAAGCCCTTGAATTACGGAGAATTTATCACATAGGTGAATCAAAGAATACAAAGAATTATACTCACAAATATTCATCAATAAAATCTCTTGCTTTTTTCATTTTTATTTTGTTGGAGTTTATTTTTCGTACTAAAAAATTTGTTGGGAACCAATTTTGGCACTCCCAATGGGACAAGTTTTACCCTTCATCTCTTCCTCTTGCATGTTGAAAAATAAAAGCTTCAGATATACTTCTGCAATTGACTTCCACAATTATTATGTTCCATGCAAAGATGCTACTTCTGCCGCATCTGTTGAGCTCGATCATATTGGCCTAATCAATCGAAGCAAGTACAATGATAGTGTCTTGGATGGATCTGAATACTTCACCTCCTTGGGGATGGAAAAGAAGTGTAGCTCTCACATGATGTCTGCAACCACAATAACTGGGGGCAACACCACATTCTCGCTCTTTGACGAACTATCTCAAATAGTCTCCTACATTAGTGGATTCTCCAATTTTAATGAAAGTCAATGCTTTAATGACAGACGTATCTAACGGAGATTAAAAATATGCCATGATGGAAAAGATTATAGAAGTCATGACGAAATCTACTAAAGATAAAGATCTTCAAATCGCTCAACTCAGGAATAAATTGGAGGCCTATGCACCTGGAGAGTCGAGCCACATCCCTCCTCGTTCACATGGCTTCACCTAGAAAAAAATGGATGCTGAGGAATCACTTTCCAAGTTCAACATTCAAAAGGAAAAATAATCCAATTCTGTTGAAGTTTGTCCAACAATTGCAAGACATGATAATAAACACCATTAGAGCTTAATATGGCGGACCATTGCAAAGTTTGTTCTACTATTATATGCCTTGTACTAAGAAAATTTTGTCTAACAATGCCAACCAGTTATCAATTTTATGGCAAAAAAAGCCCTAGGCAACATATTGCCACTTTATAGAGACATCTTTTGGTAAAACAGTTTGTTCATTAACATAAAGGAAACACATTTGATTGGTATATTGCTTTGGAGCCTGAGTCTATTGATAGTTGAAATAAACATTAGAAGGAATTCCTCAATCATTTTATAAAGTTGTCAGGTGCCAAGCAGAGGAATGACGAGCCCATTGTAGAGGCCTCGAGCAGGTTCGTGTTATGCCATGGAATTACGATGGACGATTATGAACATCTCACAAATTCCCATATGAGATGACTATTGAGGTTAGTTGCATTTTCAATGATTGTCTATAGTATTCAGAATCGGCAAATGATGTTGTTATGGAAAATCTTCTACCACTTTCTTCATAACGACCTTGTATGTAGAAGCCTCGACCTATTTAGTGAAGTAGTTAATGGCTACCGAGATGAAATAGTGTTATTTGATGTGGCAGGCTCTATAGGTCCAATCACATCCTTTACCGAAGAGGCGAACGACCAAGGAGAACCCATTCTATTTATCTCGTTAAGTGGAACCCAGATGAAATCCACATGAATCTGGTACTGGTGACACATCTGTACATAATAGATACTATCGCTTTCCATGGCCATCCAAAAGTATTCTTCTCTTAAGATCTCTTTGCCAATGTGAAACCATTCATTGAGGTATGCATGTCCGTGCGTGTATTTTGTCTAGTAATATGGTTGCTTGAGCAACAAATAAACTCCTCAACAGACCCAAGTGTGGGGTCCTTCTGTACAAGACTTCCCCAAAAAAAGTGATTTGCTAGCTTTCTGAGCGATCACTTCTTACCATTGGTGGCCTTATTTGGGTATTATCATTCTTCAAGGAACCTTTTCTTGTCGTAATGACATGACTTACCATTTGGATCCTCATCTACATGGAAACCTTATGCATGCTTATCTCAAACTTCTACCTAAATAGGGTTAATGTAATTATTATTTGGATGCTAGATCATGGATGACAAGGTTGCGAGAGCGTCATCAAATTTGTTTTGTATTTTGGGAATGTATTTGAACTCAATCTTGGTGAATTTCTTGCACAACACTATCACACAATGCAGGTACAGAATGATCTTTAAATTTTTTGTAGTCCATTAATCTTTGACTTAATGTATGGGTAGGTCAAAATCTCCTATGACCAGAAGCTCCTTGCTGTTCATGTCGACTACCGTTCTAATCCTAAGAATGCACGCTTCATACTCATCCATACTATTGGTGCAAGGGAACTTTATCTTAGCTGAAGCTAGGTTATGTTTTCCCAACTCAGAGATCCGAACTGCCTTGATCCCTAATCCATTGAAGTTTGCTGCTCCAGAGAAAAACATTGTCCATCTGAGGTATGACTCTGTGATGTCTTCCCCGGTGAAAAACACTTCTTTATTCGAAAGTATGTTGTAAGCAGCTCGTAGTCCATCTCCACTGGGTTCTTTTTTAGATGGTTGGCTAATGCTTGGCTTTCTGCGTCATGTACACAATATCAGCTTGATGAGAAGAATATGCCATTTGGCCAACTTTCCTGTAGGCATCGACTTATGGAAAATGTACTTGAACAGGTCGAGCGGTGATATTAGGTGTGTGGAATATACTGACATGTAGTGTCCTAATTGGTGAGCGATCCAAGTCAAAGCACAACATATCTGCTCTATCAAAGTGTATTTGTTTTCATATAGTCAAAGCATCTTGCTCAAGTAACAGATGACTCGCTCCTTCCTCCTGGACTTATCGTGTTGTACCAACATGAATCCAAATGCATTGTCCAGAATAGACTGCAATAGTAACAACAATTTCCCGGGTTCGGGGGGAACCAACACTGGTGGATTTGAAAAATACTCCTTGATCTTGTATAGATCTTTCTGACACACTTCTGTACATTTTGTAGTAGCATCCTTTTACAATAACTTGAAAATAGGTTCGCAGATTACCATAGACTGGGATATGAATTTGCTGATAAAGCTTCACCTTCTAAGTAAACTCATCAGGTCCTTCTTGATTTTAGAAGGCGGTAGGTCTTGAATGGATTTGATCTTTGAATGATCCAATTCTATAATTTTCCTGCTGACGACAAAGCCTTGCAATTTTTTTGCGGGAACTCCGAATGTGCATTTTGTGGGATTAAACATTAAACTGTACCTCCGCAACCCTTCAAAGAATTTCTTCAAATCATTCAAAAGCTCAGCACTCCTTCAAGATGTGATGAAGATGTTGTCAATATATACCTCGATTTCCTTATGGATCATGTCGTGAAAAAGGGTCTTCATGGCATAATGAACATTGTCTTCTCCACATCTCCCTCATACACAAGGATCTGGTGGTACCTGGAGAAACAATCCATGAATGACCATACCTCATTCTTCATGCAATTGTTGTTAATGCCTCAATTTACCGTGCATTGTTTTTTGAAAATTATACAATTCCTCACTTTCAAGGCTCCTGGTGAGTTAGAGATGGATCAGCGATCCTATTTTGTAAACCCTCTTCTGGTTCGGCATTCCGAATGTTTGGTGTCTTGATTCCCGATCACAGCTATGAACAATCTCTACATTCAATCTACAATGTGATCTTCTGATATTGAGCTTTGACTTGGACCCAAAACACGCTCTAGTTTAAAAGCATTGTTCCAAAAGTTACCATAGTAGTCATTCTAGTTTGAGTTTGATAACCTAAACAAACACTACCCTTCTGCTCGTTTTGCTCAATCTGTTCTCTTGTTCCATCTGACCGGGTTCCCAGCCAGCCCCTAGTCGGTATCCGTACTTCATTATCTCTTTCATGGCCATCTTTTGTCAATAAGGCAACTAAATACCCAGATTCTACTAAATCTTCTCTATCTTTGTGGTCTGCATGCTTTCGACTGCATGAAAGAAAACCCCATCTAACCTTTCTATGAATGGAACTGCATGTTCTAGATAAGTTGATCGGCTCCATTCATAGTGAAGTCAATCCCACTCGAGCTTCATACATTGATGGAGGGTGAATGGATTTGCCTTTGCCATATATATCCACAGTCTTCCCATTGTAGGCTATATGAAGATGAAATATCCATTAGCTGAAACAGGATTGGGTAGTCAACTGGTCCAATCTGCAAGGCTTAATAGTTCTCTCCAATGACGACTTTCGGAGACCCCTCGAAAGATCTCACGCTCACATGGCTTTCCTTCAGTTCTCTAAAATGAATACCTAACTCCCGTAGAGTAGATAGTGGGTATATATTCACTCTAGATCCTCCATCAACAAACACTTGAGACACCACTTTATCCCAACACTTGACTGTGATGCTCAAGGTTCTGTTATGATCCACACCTTCTGTAGGAATTTCATATCTTGTGAAGGATATCATTTTTGCCTCGACCATCTTTCCAATTATTGCTGCCAATGCCTCCTTGGTGGTGTTTCTCGGCACACTTACTCGACTCAATACCTTCATCAAAGCATCTTTATGACTATCACAACTCATCTGCTGATCCATGATCGATATATGTGCAGTATTTTTCTTTAACTGTTCCCCCACAAAATATTCTTTAGCTAGAATCTTCCTCCATTGGCACCTATGTATCCGTTATGTTTCTCCTTTGAATTTGTTCCCTACTTGGATTTTCTTGGTATATCTCTTTCAGAGCGTAACATCTTCCTGACCTATTCATTCTGTGGGCTGCCGAAGAATCTGTCATTTTCCCCTTCCTTTCTGCTGTTATGTCGAACAGTCTTGTAGTTATCACTATCTTCATTCCTGATGGAGGCAATGGACTATTGTTCGTATGTCTAGACCATGACTGGCGATTTCAACAGTGCAGTGTCAATGGTGCTCTTCGTGATATAACTCTTGCATCCTCGGCATTCCCAATTATGACAATAGTCCCTTTCATATAATAATCTTCATTCAGAGCAATCATATTAACTCTTTCATTCATGTGGTTCTGCAGTGGTTTACAATTCACATTTGGAGGAGCAGATGTACATTGGATGTCTCCACTCTTGATTATCGATTTATTCTCATTCTTCAGCCTGAAGCGATCCTCGGTATCATTCCCAGGTACACCTGAATGGCAGACACACTCTTTGTTTTCATCAAAGCATTTGGAAGGATGGTCGAGAATTATCTCTTCCACTGGATATGTCAAACTGACTCTTCTTAGCCTTTCGTACAACTAGGCCAAGGGTTCAGCAATTGGAGTGTAGTTTTCAGGTTTTTTCTTCAAAATTTTGATGTGGTCGGGGTGCATAAGCAGGTCGATTCTGATGCGTGGTGGTTTAGACGGGGCCATATGGTTCATGTTGGATTTTGATTTTTATGGGTGCGAGGTGGGTTATATGTTGGTGTGAAGGATGTATGTTCATAGTGTAAGACTTATTTCTGTGGGGTAAACAGGACTGGTAGTACGCAATGATTACTGATACTTCTGCCTTGTTCTTTTTTTCCACTGCTTATTGAACCAGACTAAATTTCTTTGTTGGCAGCTTGCAACGCGGCTGTTGATTGTAACTTGCCTGATTTGATGCCTTCATCCAAAAAGTCTCCCATCTTAACCAACTTACAGAGCTTTTGCCCTATCAAGCCCATCATTTTTTCGAAGTAGCTTCCTTCTTGAGGCCTTATAAAGTATTTGGTCTTCTCATTATCATCCATGGGGGTTGGGTCCTTGTAGCCTCTTACCTCCAATGACGGGTATATTTTTGAAATGGCTCAGATGGTTTTTTCGGTAAATTCACAAGGGCGAACCTATATAGAGTGATCTCGGTATTACATTGGAGACAGTTCATGAAGTCTTCTGCCATGTTTTGCCATTCTATCCAATTTCTAGGGTCTTGACAGGTGTACCAAGTGAGTGTCTCTTTTGTCAGGCACTAATAAATAACTTCATCCTAAACTTTTCATTCATTCATACTTTGACCAGCTTTTCGCAAAGGCCCTCAGATGTGCATGAGGATCGCCCATTCCATAAAAGATTTCCCACCATATTATTGATAGCAGACCTCAGTAACGATAAATTAAGGTAAGACTTATGGTATATAATAACCTACTTAGATGCACTAATGTTATGCGGATAGATAACCAGGCCTATTAAATTAGATATAATAATATTTGTAAGTTCAAACAAAGTACAAAGTAAAGAATTTCAAATATACCTATAGATTCCTATAGAGACATCTTGTCAAGCTCTATATATGTTTACAAAGCGAGGTCTAGAGTATATTAAAAGCTGTAAGGAAAAGGAGAGAAGAGTCGCATAGGGTCACTCACAAGGTCGGATTCGTACATCCTGTATGATAAAAGGTAGCAACAGTTACGAGATTAGAAGGATTCTGGCCACAAGTCATGATGGGGGAAGGATGTCTTTAAAGGTAATGCCCTAGACTTTGGATTCATTCGTAAGAACAGTTGCCTGGATGGAAAGAAGAGTACTAAAGTATTTGCAAGAGCTATGAGTTATGAGAATGATAAGTGCATCAGTCAACATTCGAGGAAAAATGTTCCGGAGGGGGGAATGATGTTACATCCCATGTTTTTGTACGTGGAAGTACGTTATAAGCAAATTGATATAAGCTCGAAAATGAGATGTTACATCCTGCATTTTCATACGTTTAAGTTTCATCGTACGTAAGTTAAGAAATAATCTTATAAGCATTATGTTATTTCAAACAAGTTATACGTATATTCGTGAAGGTGAGAGGGTTAGCGAGTCGAAGTAAATGAGAAGGAAGGCCTTTTATTGAAGTTCCGCTTTAGACCAGCATATTTATTGAGCCACCCTTGCCCCACGCTCGTGGAGGCGTAAACCTAGTAATGTTATCTGAATATTGGCACGTCGCGTGGTTTCCACTAGCTTGGAAAGTTATTTGAGAAAGGATTACCTAACAAGAACAAGATAGAATCATTATGTTTTTCGAAATGGGCAAGCATGCATTCAATATAGCTATTAATATGGAACTTAGAATGTGTTTGGCAGAAAGGAAAATATTTTTCAAAAATTATTTTTTAATTTTTTAATGTTTGATTAGCTTAAATATTTTGAAAATATTTTCCTTATGAACTCCTTTTCTTTCAACCAGAAAAAAATATTTTCCTTATTAAGAGAAAGAAAAATATTTTTCAAAACTTTTTCTCAACTTCTTCCACCCTCACCAACCTACATCCACTCCCATAACTCAAACCCCACCCTACAACTACCTACCCCACCACCTCTCTCAAAAAAGGGTTTTTTTAAAAATTTCAGATCCTTTTTTCCGTAACCACCCACCCTGCTAACCCCCTACACCCTTGCCCAAAAAAATAAATTATTTTTTTTACTTTTTTTTTTGGAAATTTTAAATTTCTGTCTTTTCATTTTTTTGCACCACACCCCAATCCGCCAACCCTTCCCTCCCCGTGCACAAAAAAATTTCTTTTTATTTTTATTTTGTAATTTATAAATTTCAATTTTTTTATTTTTTGCACCTCCCAGACCACCTCCAAAGTCCTGTACCAAAAAAAGTTTTTTTTTATTTACTATTTTTTGTAATTTTAAATTTCTATTTTTCGTTTCCCTGCACGCCCGCCCCTGCTCCCCTTCCCTAGATTTTCTTTTTTGCATTTTCAGTTTAGGGTTTTTCATCTTTCGGTTTAAAGGCTCGAAATTTTACCAATTACAAATTATGAGTTTGAGAGTTTATGTGTCTGGAAGTTTACGAATTTAGTAATTATATAGTTTACTGGTTCAAAAGTTTGCGGTTTCAAAAGTTTATCGGTTCAGAATTTTCTGAAATTTGTGGGTTTGGAAGGTTGCTGGTTCAAAATTTTATGGCTTCATGCTTAATGTATCGTTAGTTATGAAAACTCTTGAAAAGTTTTTTCCTTAATTTGCGTATCAAATACCGAAAGATGAATGAGATTACTACTATTTTTCTAGAAAATATTTTTGTTTTACCAAACAGACCATTAAAGTTCTCCCTAATTTGATCTTGTGTTTAGGGATATATCAATTACGACTATACAACCTAATTAATAACTGCGTACTATCCTTTTAATTAATCATTTCCTTTAAGAAGTTATTTCCAAATCTCATACATGGTTTTCCAAATAGAGAATTTGATTCAAAGATAGTTATGCAGTATTCTTTCCCCTTTTGGTTATGGGTGTTCAAGTAGATAGAATGAGAAGAAAGGATAGGAGAGGGGTCTTTAATGATATGAAAAATTACACCTAAGTAATTTTAGTTCTGGTATGATTCACTGCATACTTGGATCCCCACGCAATATTTTTTTTTTACTGTTGCTCCCAAACACATATGTAAATGTATGTGGTCGATAGGTAATATATCATTGTAAATCCAAATATTGTATCTACATGGATTTGTAATTAACTATAAATTAAATTAGACCAAACAATTAATCTATTCAAGCGAATCCTAAAGTATGAATATTTTACAAAATTTAATCTAGAGTAACAAATTCAAAAAATTAAAGAAAACAACGACAAACTTAAAGACGAATTCAATGAGAGAAAATATTCTAGAGTTATGGGTTAGCAAACAATTCCGTTGACTATTCTACCTAAATTGTCTAATTAATTTATCTAGTTTATTGGTTGACAGGGTTAATAATACTCGTTTGCTTCTCCCGAAGTACAACACGCCTATGCGAGCTAACCTAATGCCTATATTGCTAAGCAATTAGGATTAATTCTTGTATAATCTCAAGCAAGATGATTAGGTATATTGCTATCCTAATCGCAAATCAGTTCCCGATGCTCGAGTTCAAGATCTAACTCTACTCAATCTTATATGCAATCTAGAATTCCCTCTCTCGAGTTCAATCCTAAATTCGTAGATAGTATTCAATTGGTTATCAATCAATCAAATAACTAAGTACAAGAGTAACTAAACAAACTCATATGATAATACAATATGAACAATTCAAGCTTCAAACTACAATGTTCATGTAGCACCCACAATTGTATAACTCATAAAATATGTAACTAAGAGAAGAGATGAGAAAAAAACTAGTTAGAAGTCTCCTCCAAGAGCGGCTTGTGTTCTCCCTAGGTCTAAAGGATGTCAAAAATCAAAAGTTTCTCACAAAATAACGTTGTACATGTATTTATACCAAGTAGGGTCGGGTATCGACGAAATCTCCCCTTCTTAGCCGAAATAGGAAAACTTACAATCTTAGAGCTTTTCATGCGTCGCACTAATGCTTTCCTGTGAAACCACAAAAACCATTCTCTGAAATTTATAGATCCTGATAAAAATTTGCAGTAATGCGTTGCACAATGCCTTGCACTAGCGTATTTTAGCATTGGCTCTTACTTGAATTTTGACGTCCAGAATTGTTCCTCGACCCAAACACGATCCCATCTTAATTCCTTGAGCGTTTACTCAGACTTCAAAGTTTTAAATAGCTCTAATTAGTTCCACAACATCTATATATATATATATATATATATATATATATATATATATATATATATATATATATAGATATATATATATATCACGACCCCAGTTTGCCCTCCGTGAACTGTCGTGACGGCACCTAGTCTCTACGACTAGGTAAGCCTAACAATGCGAAAAGTGAATAGAAACTTGCGGAAAAGTAAATTATAAGCCAAAAAGGTAAAAGAAGCGGTGTTTAAGGTGTCTCTCTGCACATACAAATAACAACTCTCGATGCGACCAACAATTTTCCCAGAACACGGAATCTCACAAATCCCAACATAAAAGATACATATGAAGCTCTAACTCCAGAAATGTCTAACAAGGGAAAATACTGATAGGGCTATACTTGTTTAGAAAGATAGACAAGGACTATTCGGTCTGCGGACGTGGCAGAAATACCTTGAAGTCTCTACAGAATTGCCTCCTCGCAAGGATGATATAACGAAGTAGATGTACCTGGATCTGCGCAATATAAATGTGCAGAAGAGTAGCATGATCACATCACAGCGGTGCAAACAATGTATCAAGATTAACCTCGGTGGATTAGTGGCGAGGAACAGTCAGTTAAGACACCTACTGCAATGGAACATGATATATATTTATATAAAGACTGTATGATATCACTAACAATGCTCAATCAAAATAAGGGAAGATAACAACAAGTAACAACGAAAATACTCACATAATAATGAGCAACAACACAACCCAAGCCCTAAGGTTACAATATAGTAAGGAAGAAGAAAACAATACCTCTGATCCTAGGATAACTATAAAATCAGGTCTTATCCAAAAAATTCCACGAATTATTGAATCTCAGACAAATTACGACTCACGAGTCCCAGTACTTGAAAACTAACACTTGGCATCATGTGCCCACATTAGCCTCACGGTCATACTGACAACTCACTTTCTAACTAGGGCTATACTCACATATTTAATAAGTAAACGATGGTATACGTCTATGCTTAGTAAAATCAGGAGGACTTCACATCTAATAGGAGTGTTCAACTACATGTATGCTTGTGCAACTGCTTTAACAAGATTTATACTCACTAATAAGCGTATGAAGAAGAACGGGTGGAACGTACGATGTTACCCCACAACTTCTACGAGATAAAGCTCATACATGTAAGCAACCCACAATCACAATATTAAACAAAATAGAAATGCCTCTACAGGCTGTCATAAATACATATAATGAATCCCTGACATAGTCCACCTTGTTGCGCCACGTGTGCAATAATAACATAATAAGTGCCTGCCTTGTTTCGCCACTAGTGCATGATAATGTTACCACCTTATCTCACTACATGCGCAACCCACATATAAGCATATAAACATATCTTGCCTTGTTACGCCGCATGTGAAACATGTATCAATAGCAACGATAGCACGCCAAAGACCTCATGCAAAGCCTCAATAACAACCGCACGGCAGAAACCTCGTGCATCACAATATCAATAACCTGCACGGTAGAAACCTCATATACCACCATCACAAGTGCAACAACTACAATGGCAATGTATAAAAGAGCACAACAAGTGAATCGACTCAAGTATTTTTGTTCACCAGGGGACGGTAAAACTAACTCACAAGAAATAACCGCAACACAGAATACGAAGCATAATAAGAACAACTCAACAAAGGAGAAAAAAATATGAAGCAACGATTCCATAATATGTAGTTCAACAACAAGGAAGTTAACATGAATCAAATAATTTCAAATAACGAAATGTCAACTAAACATAGAATATCTAAACATATTTTAAAGTTGGGAAAGTTACGAAAGATATATACCATTTCAATTGAGGATATGCAGCGGAAAGATAATCGTAACATCAATTAAGACTAAACAATTACATGAAAGATAATAATGATTTCCAAAAAAAGACAAACAGTTATGTAAGATAATGTGACAATAGAAGGGGGTAAAGATCTTCAGTTAAACAAAGTAAGAGTCAACTAGGCAATAAGAATGAACCATAAAGTAATTCCAAGTAAAATATGTTGAGGTAAAACCAATAATGGAGAATTCAATCATGTTATGAACAACTCCATACTCAGTGAATATAAGGACCTAAGAACCTAAAAAGGCCAATTTTCAACAAATAAATCTGAGCACGCACTCGTCACCTCGCATACACAGATTAATTCAACAGAGAATACTCAAATCCTAAGGGGAAGTCCCCCCACACAAGGTTAGGCAAGATAATTACCTTGAACCGGCTCAAAATAAAAAAATCACGTTCTTGCCATGAGTAGTCGACTCCAAATGAGGCTAATATATTCATTTCAATTTTATAATGTAAGTAACACTTCAAGTAACTTATTCTACAATTAAATTCTAAGCTAATACGCAGAATTGTATAAAATAACCAAAATGCCCCCTGACCCATGCCTCGGAATCGAATAAGATTTATATATTCAAAATCCTCAAACTCTCACGAGTCTAATTGTATCAAAATTATCCCAATCCAATGTCAAATACCCAATCAAAAACCAATCTCTAGGTCTAAGAACATTACCTCAATTTCAATCAAAATCCAGAAATTGATGGATAATTATTAAGAGAAGATTCGTGGTTAGTCTAAACCGAGTAAGAATAAATCACCGAAGTCGCCCAGTGAAAAATCCGTCCAAAAATCACCAAGAACTAAGCTCTAGATGTCAAAATATGATGAAAATGGTGAAACCTTTGACTTTCGGATATATTCTGTCTGCTCAGGTATTTGTTCATCGGGGTCGCGGGAGAAGAGCCGCGATCGTGTATAAGAATTTTTTTAGGCTGCCCAGGTTGCTCATCATGAACGCGATGATGAGATCGCAAACGTGGAGAAAGACGCGAACGCGAAGAAGGCGAATCCAGTGCTTCACAAACGCGAAGAGAAAGTTGCGAACGCGAAGAGGGATTTTGAGGTGGTCAGCAGCAAAGCATCACGATCACGAAGAAGGATATCAAACGCATCACAGTAGTTCCAAAATGGGGGAAAATGATTCGTAGCACATCCGTAACACATCCGAGGCTCCCGGACCCCGTATAATCACACAAACAAGTCACATAACCTAACACGGGCTTGCTTGGGGTTTCAAATCACACAATGAATCAAACTATAAATCGAACATATGAACTTTCAAATCTTCAATTTCGAAACTCGTGTCGAAACCTCTCAAATTTTGCAAACAAGTCAAAAATTTCACAACGGACCTTCTTCAACTCTCTGAATCGAATTAGGATCCCAATAGTAAAGAATTTACTGTGGGTCAAACTTGTTTATTTTCCAAATATCACCTTTTTTCAACTTTCGCAAAAATGCGTCAATTTACCCTACGAACCTCCAAATCTGAATCCGGACGCGTGCCTACGTCCAAATAACCATAATAGCCTGTTGAGATCATCCTCAACCCATTCCGAGACCGTTTTCCCAAAAGTCCAATTCCGGTCAAATTTCCACCATTAAACTTCCAAATCTAGTTTCTTTCTTCCAATTTCACTCTAAACCATCCGTTAACTGAATTCCACCATGCACCTGAGTCGATACTCATATTATGAAGTTGTTTAAGGCCTTAGGCCATTGAACAAAGCTTAATTTCTCAAAACGACCATCCAGGTCGTTACAATATAACTCAGAATCACTCCTACAAGGCATCAAAAATACAATAAGTGCAAAGGCCTAGGGATTAAAGCTCAAACACAATAAAAGTGCAATAAACTCCTGATAGGCCCACAATACATTCCTGATAATAATACTTGCCCAAATCAAATCAACACCGGCCATAAGCCTCATATTCAATAGGAACTCTTTACAAACCTCCACAACACTAGCGATGATACATTAACCACGAAAACCACATATCTAAACACCTGAATCACCAAACATTGGCTAATACCAGTGGGCACAGACACCACAAGCTAAACTCAAGAAGCACCGAAGGAAAAATGACTAAATATGGGAAGGAAAACACATAAAGGGACTATAAAACAATTTGGACAATCACAAATTTTCTAAAACACTAATTTTCAAAACTATCTAACATGAAAGTATGAAAGCATATAAAAGACTCACAAGGATCTTATACTGATATAACTCTAATCGCGGTACGCAACCCGGTCTCAACACATCAAATCCCATGAAATCACGAAGGTCCCACCCTCAACTCATCACAAGTATGGTACACATCAAGCCATATAGAAACTCTCATTAGATCAATTCCGTCGATAAAATAACAACACGGACTGGCTCCCACACCGATGGAGCATAAAATTCACAGCTCTCTACCAAGAATACTAAGAAATCACATCAAACCTACCGAAACAGACAACATGAATTTTTATAATAGTCTCATAAATCCCGAAAAATGGCTAGAAATAGACAATCGACACGGTTATTACTCATTGAACCTCCCAAAAGGTTAATAACATAAATAGAGGGAACTCACCTTAATAAGCAGAATTGTCCTGAACTATAGATACTATTCCCCCCAACAAACCGAAGGCATACTTGAATGAAATCACCTAGCATAGCGGCCTTAAGCCTACTATATGTAACACAACAAAGTGCTGGCCCTACCCCTCTTACGTGTTCTCTACTCGCCTGAATAACTCGTTGCGACACCTCGGTCTGTAGCTTGGGCCAGTCTCTCACCGTATGGCTACTATGTCCACATTCAAAGAACCCTCTGTACTGATGAGGTTATGGGAACTGTGTGGTACCGGTACTCCGAGACCCATGAACATCTTAGTTACCATGCAAAGCATAAAGTGTGAACTAGACTGGCTGACTCGCAAAAACTCTACCATGACGCACCATGCCATAAAAATAAGGAACAATATGTCTCCCTGGTCTACGAGATCTCCTTGCCTCATTAAACTCTCTCTCCTGATCTCGTCTGCCCTCTCTCTCGTGGCCTGTCCTCTCTCTCTCTAGCATGCATGCCCTCTATCCTTCTAGCAATGTTTACCACTTGCAGATAATTAATATCCATCTCCAACTCATGAGCCATGCTCGACCTGATGCTGGGATTAAGCCCCTCAATAAACCGGCGAACCATCTCACAAACAGTAGAGACCAAGGCTGGGGCATGTCTAGCCAAGATGGTGTAATGGACAACACACTCTGATACAGTCATAGCACCCTTGCGCAAATACTCAAATTCCACGTGCTACGCATTTTTAAGGCTCTGATAGACAAACTCTCTTAGGAACATATATGAAAAATGGGTCCAAGTCAGCAAAGATGCCTCATCCAGACTGTCTAACTCATAGGTGTGCCACCAATCATAGGAAGCTCCTTGAAGCTAGAAAGTAGTGAAAGAAACCCTGCTCAGTCTTTAGATACCCATAGTATAGAGAATGCAATAACACTCATCAAGAAATCCCATAGCATCCTTCGATGCTAGACCACAGAACTCAGGAGGCTTATACCTCTTGAACCTCTCAAGCCTCAGCTGCTCTTGCTCAGAAGCCGTGACCATGCCCCCAGGCTAAACTGGCACTCAGGTGGTGCAGGAATAATCTCAGGGACCTGCTCAACATGCACTCGTTGCTCAAGACTGCAGGCGGCGAGAGTCTCTGCTTCTCCCCCAGCCTGGGATGTCGATGCAACAAGGGGAAACAACTCCGACTGAGCCAAATAAGTGTGCATGCTCATGAACCATGCCAAAGCCTGCTGAAGCGCTAGAGTAGTAGTAACAGTAAGTATGTCAGGTGCCTAGACTCCAGCTAGATCTGCTAGTGGTACCTCTGCAGCATCTCGTGCAAGTTTTTTAGCTGCATCACGTGCGCATCCTCCGCCTCTATACGACCCCGACCTCTGATGGATGTAGTGGAGGGCGCGAGTGCCTAATCAACCCGGTTAGTACGTGTCCTCACCATCTGTGAGAGAGTATAAGACTGAGGTTTATGAGTGTGATATCAAAAATCTCGCACGAAAGGGAAATAAAATGAGGTGAAATTTTCCTAACTGTTACATAGTCTCTCATGGATAATGTCACACCTCGAACTTGGGAGGCGACACCGACACCCAGTGCCTCACCTATCTTTGCGTACCGACTTGCAACTAAGGGACTCTAAACATATGAGGTCATACTTTTGGAGATGGGCCACACTGCAAGGCGATAGCAAATGCTGACCAAATATCAATATACAACTTGGAGGACAAGTCCGTCATATTTATTACAGCTGACAAACCAACAAAATATACATACAAGGCCTGAACGCTCAACATACTACGCTAACTGATAAGATATGTCTACAAGCCTCTACTAATGGATATACTATGATCGGAACAGCTCATACATATATATATATATATATATATATATATATATATATATATATATATATATAAGGCTCTAGGCCTGGAGACTCCGAAAGGCATGAAGCTTACCGACCAAGATGAACTCGGGAAACATTTATTGGAGAGGCCAACTTGTCTGTCTGTGTGACGTGCATGCATGAAATGCAGCGCCCCCAGAAGAGGGATATCAGTACGAAATAATGTACTGAGTATGTAAGGCAATATACTGAAAGGTGAAACTAAACTGATAATATAATAACTGCAAGTAACTGGAAGTCAAATATGTTGAAACATGTTCTCAAGGCACTAAACTAAACGTGTGTTCATATTTGTAGGTTTTGATAAATGACAAACGACGCGCAATTGACATATGACGAGGTCCAAGTACAAGCGCGCTATTGACACATAACGAGGTTCAAGCACAAGACGAACAAAGGTCATTATCAAGCAAAGAAATAAAGTTATACATGAGTCGTTATTTAACTGTGATCTTGATCTGACAATTAACTCAAGACTTGGCTTCTCTTGTAAAATCATTTTTATCAAATCATGCATATTTAATTTAAAGCAAAATGATTTGCAAACATTTCATTTTAGCCCAAATGATTTTTAAACATGCCTCTCAAATCTGGACAAAGATAATCGATTATGTACTTTATGATAATCGATTATGTTAAGACAATGTACACAAGATTTACAAAGTTGAACAATAATCGATTATGTACCTTATGATAATCGATTATGTTAAGGCAGTGTACATTTGATTTTTCAAAGCTACAAGATAATCGATTATGTACCTTATGATAATCGATTATGTTGAGGCAGTGTCCATCAGATTTTTCAAAGCTATAAAATAATCGATTATGCACATTATGATAATCGATTATGTTGAGGCAGTGTCTATCAAATTTTAAAAGACTGTAAAATAATGGATTATGTACTTTATGATAATCGATTATGTTAAGACAGTGTAGTCCGAAGTTTTCAAAATATAAAAGATAATCGATTATCCTTATAGCAAAATCGATTATGCAAATGACCGTTGCCAAAGTACTTTTAAACTCTGAAAGATAATCGATTATACACAATCTGATAATCGATTATGCTAAGTAAAATCTGCATATGATTTTTTGAACGTTGTCAGGTAATCGATTATACACAATCTGGTAATCGATTATGTTATGTAAAATCTGAATATGATTTTTTGAACGTTGTCAGGTAATCGATTATACGATTTGGATAATCGATTATTCTGCTTAAAATCTGGGAATGATTTTTGAACGATTGGAAAATAATCGATTATGCAAATCAGATAATCGATTATCTTAGCACAAAATCAGCAATTCTTGATTGGCAATTAGGCAACGGTTGTGGGGGTTTTGAACACTATAAATACAACTCAAAATCAGTCTTCTAAGTACAACAACTGATTATATTCTTGCTAAAGCTTGCATACTCTCATATTCATCATTTTCTATTCATTTAATAAGTTTTTGAGAGCCAAACTCTTGACGAAAGTTGTTGTGTTCTTGAGCGTATTTATTTTACTCATATCTACTCTTAAAGAGAGTCTTGTCTTGAGTGCTAAGTGTTTGTATACACTTGAAGGGAAGTGTTAATCCCTTGTGGTTGTAAGAAGGAATGTTTTCATTCCTTCGGTTGAAGTCTTGAAGTGTGGTATCTTCGAGCAAAGGTTGTTGAGGCTTGTGTGACTCATGTTCTCAGTTTGTAACGGTTTGCTAAGCACCCGTAAGCTTAACGAAGATAGTGGAATCTCGAGAGAGTCTCTCGGGGACTGGACTAGCCACAGGTTGTGGTGAACCAGGATAATTTCGGTGCGTTCGTTCCTTATTATTTACTTACCGCACCTATTTCAGTTCTGCAATTTTTAATTCCGCAAGTTTATATTATTTTTTATTATAACGCTATTCACCCCCCCCTCTAGCGTTAATCTTATATTCAAACAATTGGTATCAGAGCCCAACTCTCTGTAAGACTTAACCGTTTGAGAGAAACAATCCATGGCTTCTACTCGTGACTTCAATGCAGGAATAGGTGAAGGACAATGCTCCACCAGACCACCACTGTTCGACGGCACAAACTATACATACTGGAAGGAGAGGATGAGAATATTCATCCAATCGAATAATTTTCATCTATGGAAGGTTATAACGAAGGGAGAAGAAATTCCAACTAAAAAGGTTGAAAATGAATGGGTTCCAAAATCCGAAGATGAATACGATGCGGATGATATCCGAAAAGTGCAGAACAACGCTAGAGCCATCAACTTATTATATTGTGCTGTAAATGCTAATGATTATAGAAAAATATCATGTTGCACAACGGCTAAGCAAATGTGGGATAAGCTGGAAATACGTACGAAGGTACGGACCAGGTAAGAGAAGCTAAAATTGATTTTCTAACCCATGCATATGAACTGTTTCACATGAAGGAAAGCGAGAGGATCGATGACATGTTCGAACGATTTTCAAAAATCGTCAATGACCTACATACTCTTAAGAAGACCTTCACGGATAAGGAACTTGTCCGAAAAATTCTCCGAAGTCTCACTCCGGAATGGCGCTCCAAGGCCGACACAATTCAAGAGTCTATCGGCGATTCAAATGTCACCATCGACGGACTAAGAGGTAATCTTAAAACCTATGAATCTACTATACTTAACCCTCCGTTTAATGATCAAAGGAAACAAAGAATCGCCCTCAAGGCAAGCACGGCTCAACCTCAAAATGATGAGGACTCAAACAACGGAGATAACGAGTTCGGACTCATTATTAAGAGGTTTCAAAAGTTCATGCGAAAAGAGTATGAACGAAAAGGCAAACAACAAGGAGATCAAGTAAAGTGCTATGGATGCGGAGAAATCGGGCACATTAAATAAAATTGCCCAAATGTCAAAAAGGAGAAGAAACCCTTCAATAAACAACGAGCATACATATCTTGGGGAGGTGACTCCGGAGACGAATCAAGCGACGATGAAGAAGACGAAGCCGCAAATCTATGTCTCATGGCACACGAAGACAATCAAGAAGAGGTATGTCAAATTTCTTCAAAACATTTCTTTTCTCTTGAGGAAATGCAGAATGCTTTTGATGAATTGTATAGTGAATTTATTAGAGCTTCCGAAACTGTTAGAGACGTAAAGAAAAATTCCTCTTTGAAAGAAAAAGATTTTGAAAAACAACTCTCTTTGAAAGAAAAAGATTTGGAAAAATTGATTTTGGAAAATGAGAAGTTGAAAGAAGAAAACAAATTTTTCGGCAAGAGAAGCGCCGACAAACCCGAGAGTTCTAGTAAAAATTGTATTTCTTGCATGCATCTAAAAGATGAAGTAGAAAGACTTAAGGTCACCCTAGATAAGTTCAATTCTTCTCATAAAAATTTGAATGATGTTCTTGTCAATTTGAAATCGACCAAACATGGCATAGGCTTCAAAAACGAGCCTAAAGAAAAAGTTAAAGCCATCCCCCAACAACCCAAGGCTCAACCCAGGATAAATAAAATAAACATTCATCCTAGAAATAACCATCCTAGAATCAACATGCATCCTAGACCAAACACTAGAAGAAACTTTGAACATTTTAGAACGCCTAGAAATGGCCTTCAACAATCGCAACCTAGACATACTCGACCTAGAAACAATTATTCTAGAAACGCTGCATATCCTAGAACAAACAGTAGGAGAAATGATTTTCAAGGATTGAGCAATAGCCATATTGTCAAAAATAGAGCAAACGATTTTCGTACCTCCAACTACTACCAACCTAGAAGAATTCATAATCCTAATGTCATTTGTCACTATTGTAGTCGAATAGGACATATTGCTCCTGCTTGTTTTACTAGACACAGACACTTAACTGCATGTCAAGCACAACAGCATTTGATACCTAACTCTCAAGGACCAAAAACAACTTGGGTACCAAAAACTCATTGAATTGTCTTGTAGGTATGTTTGAAGGGATCAAGTGTACTTTGGTACCTTGATAGTGGATGCTCCAAACACATGATCGGAGACGCATCCAAGTTCCTTCAACTAGAACACAAGGAAGGAGGAAACGTTATTTTTTGAGATAACAACAAGGGAAAATTTATCGGCATTGGCTCGGTCGGTAAGAATGAATCTTCTTCCATTAAGCATATATTGCTAGTTAAAGGTCTAAAACATAATCTCTTGAGCATAAGTCAATTATGTGACAAGGGAAATCTTGTTTTGTTTGATTCAGAAGAATGCTTAGTTTTTCGTCGTAGTGATTTTAAAATTGTTCTTCGTGGTTTTAGAATTGATAACATCTATATGGTTGATCTTGAAAACTCTTCATCAGAGTATGTGAATTGTCTTATGAGTGAAGAAGACGATATGTGGTTATGGCATCGTAGAGTAGCTCATATCAACATGCATCGTTTAAACAAATTGGTTTCACAAAATTTAGTTATTGGTCTTCCAAATTTGAAATTTGAAAATGACACTATTTGTGATTCTCGTCAAAAAGGGAAGCAAACAAAAGCATCTTTTAAATCTAAGAATATTGTTTCAACTACAAGACCTTTGCAACTTCTTCACATGGATCTCTTTGGACCATCTCGCATTGAAAGTCTTGGTAGAAATCGTTATGCTTTTGTTATTGTTGATGATTATTCTAGATTTACATGGACACTATTTCTTGCTCACAAAAGTGAGGCATTTCAAAATTTTAAATGTTTTCTTAATCGTGTTCAAAATGAAAAGAACACAACCGTCACTTCCATAAGAAGTGATCATGGGGGAGAGTTCGATCACAATCTCTTCACGGACTTTTGTGACGAACTCGGTATTGAGCACACCTTCTCTGCTCCACGTACACCACAAAAAAATGGAGTGGTGGAACGGAAAAATAGGTGTCTCGAAGAGATGGCTAGAACCATGCTCGATGAGGCTAAAATTCCCAAACAATTTTGGGCGGATGCCGTGAGTACCGCATGCTACGTTTTAAACAGAGTAGTCATAAGGCCAATACTCATGAAAACTCCCTATGAACTCTATAAGGGAAGGGGGAATTATAAGACGATGGTGTAGAATAATCGATTTCTCTAAAGTCGATAATCGATTATCACTTTTTTTTGTCTTATGCTTACTATGCCGGAAAATCGATTAGCAAGTATCACTAATCGATTATTTACGTTTTATGTTTATTATGCCAGAAAATTAACATAATCGATTATGCAACACTACAATCGATTATCTAACAGTTTTTGCTCTGCAGGTTTTTGGATGGTAAATATAAAAATCGATTATCAATTTTTACAATCGATTTTGTTGACATTACTTTTCAGGTGTTAATTGTGACAATAATCGATTTTTTAAAACTGTATAATCGATTACCGTCTTGGCTATTCATTACTGCACTTCCTAAAATAATCGATTATCTCAAAAGTATAATCGATTATTTCCCGAGTCAGAAAATCACTGTGCACTCTGTGTCAGAATAATCGATTACCATAATTCAATAATCGATTATCCTCAGTCAGTATTTCAAAATTGTTACCTTTTCTGACCGTTTTGTCTCTTATATTTCTGCAGATTTTCATCTTCAATGCAATGCCATCCTTTTCATTATAAATAGGTGTTATAAGTCTTCAATTTCTTCACTCAAACATCAAACTTATCTCCCAAACTCTCAAAATTTCTCAAATTTCTTTCAAAGGCTATTACTACTTGTTCAAAATGTCGGGCAGAAACTCCAAAAGTGCTCGTGCTGGCAAAAATGTTGCCTCCTCTTCCGCCGCTCGTCCACCAGTTTATTGTTATAAAGATGGCTCCTTCTTACGATTCAACAGTGAAGAACAACTTATGCGCTTCGGTGAAAAGTTTGAAAATCGAGAAATCCTCCCTCCTCGATTTTCCACTAATCGATTTCTTAGTCAAAGCGCCCCTCCATCCACAGCAAATATGCTCCTACAAAGCCAACTCCTTGATTTCCTATACCTTCACACCCCTTACATTCATCCTTCCTTAATTCAGGCCTTCTATTCAAATCTCGAGAAAGAGGAAGATGATGAACTCTTCTCGACCGTCAATGGAATTCACATCCTGTATCTGAGGCAAATATTCAAGCCATCACTAAACTTCCGCGCAATGGAGAAGACATTTTACGCTATACTAGGGAAGAAGGCGCTCTGTTTGATGAACAACATCTTTTTACTCAAATCGGCATCGGTGAATTTTTTCCAACTACGGACCATCGTCGTCCCACCATCACAAACATGCTCCCCGAATACCGTTTAATTTTTTATGTCATCACCCGCGTTATAAAACCGCGAAAATTCAATCATACAACTATATCTCATGAGGATTCAAAACTCATGCATGCCATCATCACCGGAGCTCGCATCAATTGGTGCAAGTTTGTCAAGACCCATATGTATGATGCTATTGGGGAAGATAAGCCTCTCCCTTATGCTTTTGTCGTTATGACCCTTCTTGTTGCATCCGGTGTCGACATTTCCGTCGGCCCTCACAAAAAGGCGACGAAACATTGGGAAATACAAGAATCTTCATTTCCCAATATCGGTGAGCATCCACCTTCTCATCCAACTCAGCGACGTCGTCCTCCGGCCCCATCCGATGTATCCCTCAATACCATTTCCGAGCAAATTGCGTCTCTGTCCACCTCCATGAATCGCATCGATATGAATGTCACTCGTCTCTCCCATGAACTTCAGGGATACTTTGACCATGTCAATTATCCATGTGCCCAAATTGTCCTTCGGAAAGATGTATCAGATGCCGAGCCGGAAATTAATAATGATAATGAATAATTTCTTTCTTTTTGTTCTATGTTTCATTGTCTCTTTTTATGTACTCGGATTTTTGGTTAATCAATAAACAAGTTATTTACTAATGTTTTTTTTTGCTAATGTCAAAAGGCGGAAGAATAAGGGCTATGCACTTAAATATTTATTGGCATAAATTGAGGGGGAATTCATATGTTGAGGGGGAACTAATTGCATATCTATATACTTGTCTTGGATCGTCATTATGAATTATCCAATATGCATATCGCGATATTGGTTTGCCATTATCAAAAAGGGGGAAATTGTTGAAACACGTTCTCAAGGCAAAAACTAAATGTGTGTTCATATTTGTAGGTTTTGATAAATGACAAACGACGCGCAATTGACATATGACGAGGTCCAAGCACAAGCGTGCAATTGACACATAACGAGGTTCAAGCACAAGACGAACAAAGGTCATGATCTAGCAAAGAAATAAAGTTATACATGAGTCGTTCTTTAATTGTGATCTTGATCCGAAAATTAACTCAAGACTTGGCTTCTCTCGTAAAATCATTTTTATCAAATCATGCATATTTAATTTAAAACAAAATGATTTTCAAACATTTTATTTTAGCCAAATTGATTTTTAAGCATGCCTCTCAAATCTGGACAAAGATAATCGATTATGTACTTTATGATAATCGATTATGTTAAGACAATGTACACCAGATTTACAAAGCTGAACAATAATCGATTATGTACCTTATGATATCGATTATGTTAAGGCAGTGTACATTAGATTTTTCAAAGCTACAAGATAATCGATTATGTACCTTATGATAATCGATTATATTGAGGCAGTGTCCATCAGATTTTTCAAAGCTATAAAATAATCGATTATGCACATTATGATAATCGATTATGTTGAGGCAGTGTCTATCAAATTTTACAAGACTGTAAAATAATGGATTATGTACTTTATGATAATCGATTATGTTAAGACAGTATAGTCCGAAGTTTTCAAAAAATATAAAAGATAATCCATTATCCTTGTAGCATAATCGATTATGCAAATGACCGTTGCCAAAGTATTTTAAACTCTGAAAGATAATCGATTATACACAATCTGATAATCGATTATGCTAAGTAAAATCTGCATATGATTTTTTGAACGTTGTCAGGTAATCGATTATACACAATCTGATAATCGATTATGTTAAGTAAAATCTGAATATGATTTTTTGAACGTTGTCAGGTAATCGATTATACGATTTGGATAATCGATTATTCTGCTTAAAATCTGGGAATGATTTTTGAACGATTGGAAAATAATCGATTATGCAAATCAGATAATCGATTATCTTAGCACAAAATCAGCAATTCTCTATTGGCAATTAGGCAACGGTTTTGGGGGTTTTGAACACTATAAATACAACTCAAAATCAGTCTTCTAAGTACAACAACTGATTATATTCTTGCTAAAGCTTGCATACTCTCATATTCATCATTTTCTATTCATTTAATAAGTTTTTGAGAGCCAAACTCTTGACGAAAGTTGTTGTGTTCTTGAGCGTATTTATTTTACTCATATCTACTCTTAAAGAGAGTCTTGTCTTGAGTGCTAAGTGTTTGTATACACTTGAAGGGAAGTGTTAATCCCTTGTGGTTGTAAGAAGGAACGTTTTCATTCCTTCGGTTGAAGTCTTGAAGTGTGGTATCTTCGAGCAAAGGTAGTTGAGGCTTGTGTGACTCAAGTTCTCAGTTTGTAATGGTTTGTTAAGCACCCGTAAGCTTAACGAAGTTAGTGGAATCTCGAGAGAGTCTCTCGGGGACTGGACAAGCCACATGTTTTGGTGAACCAGGATAATTTCGGTGCGTTCGTTCCTTATTATTTACTTACCGCACCTATTTCAATCCTGCAATTTTTAATTCCGCAAGTTTATATTATTTTTTATTATAACGCTATTCACCCTCCCCCCTCAAGTGTTAAGCGTATATCTAACAAAATATAATCTGAAGATATGCTTACCCGCTTATACTTACTCAATTCTCTCAATATAGTAAGTAAAATAGTAGTCTGGTCCTATGAGGCTCGGTATACATATATATCTGCTCTTCCATAGTAGGATTGCTTATAAGCGCTCAGCCATACTAGTCTTTGTATCTCGACCAACTGGGCTCGCTCATATGAGCTTGGCAACAGTAGGATCGTCATGTAACTTACCATCTGAGAGAGGTTGCCCAATAGGGGCCTGCCCATCGATTATAGCTAGATGGTATTGAAAATACTTTTAATATTATATATATATATATATATATATATATATATATATATATATATATATATATATATATATATATATATATATATATATATAACTTCTCTACTCTCTTGACTGAAATAAGGAAATACTCAAGTGAATATTAAGTCCCGATAAGAATAATATTATAACTTACATCACTAGAAAAATATACACAATATGCAAGACTAGAAAAATATACGCAAATCTCGGGATATGAATATAATGACGAGATCATGCCAAATAAAAGAAGAGATTTGCCTTAACATATGTGAGCCAATTATCACTAGTAAAGCATAGAACAAACCACAACAGCATCTCGCCGATACAGAAGGAGGCGCCGGTGATGATGACGACCTTTCCAGCAACATCTTTGCTAAATAAGGTTTCCAAAATTGAGAGGAAGAACTTTAAGAATTGGAAAGGTAGCAAGAAAAGCAACATGTTGAATAATGTAAACGGAGGAGCTACCAAGTTGAGAAATTTGTGAATTAGATCCACCAACATTGCTTATGGCTTTAGCACTAGCGTTGCTCAGACACAAGTGAAACTATGTGGACAAAAACCCTTAGTTTAATACAGGACATAAAATTGAAGTTGTGTATCCTGTTCATGGAAAGATTTTATCTTTTCTTCCTATTCATCTCTTAAGTATTTGGGACTAAGGAACATTCTTTATTATAGAGATACTTCTTACTGGAGAGTCAAGTGTAGTCCAAAGGTGTAAACAAAAAATTGATTAACATTGGACTTTAACAACGTGACACCTATTTGTCAGGAATAATGAGCCATAAATATGTAAGTTTAGCCAATGAAACAGTACTATTCGGCGTAAGTTAGCACGAAACTTTCTCACCGATAATGGCGCGTCGCCGGCGACAACCAGCCGTCTCCACTGCCCAAATCGTTACTCTAGCTCCGGGGGTAACTAAAGAACTTGAACCATTAACGTATGGAAACTTTCTACCACAGAAATTTCAAGTAACCAATAATTTGCATGCAGATGAAATTGTCAATGTCGAGCCTCAGTTGAAGGTGAACGATGCAGATCCTGCAAGCTTGGCTGTAAGAAAATTGCAGTTCTCTGATATCGCCATATCTGAGCACTCCTCTCCTACTGTTGCCGAGGTTGTCAGGGGTAATCGTAATATGGGTAAGGCTCTCTCATATGTTCCGCCTATTGATAGTGATGGAAAAAAAGTAGTTAAAATCAGTGAAGCTGAACTGAAAATTCAGTCGGAATACTGGAGTGCTTCATTAATTGGATACATCATCGGTGATAATCCAACTGTGAAAACTTTGGAGAATTTTGTTATGCATGTCTGGAATTTTGTGGCTAAACCACAGATTCTACTACACTCTGAAGGCTATTGTATTTCCGATTCAATAATGTTGTGGATAAGAACTTAGTTCTCCAATCTGGACCATACTCGTATAGGAACAAGCCTATGGTGCTGAAACCTTGGGATGTTGATTTCTCTTTTCAAAATGTTGTTCTTAGTACTGTACCTGTTTGGGTTTGGTTTCCTGGCCTATCAGTAGGTTACTGGTCTCCTGAAATCTTAAGCAAAGTAGCCAGTGCAGTGGGTAAGCCTCTGTACAAAGATAAGTTCACAGCTCATTTTGAGAAGATCTCATTTGCCAGAGTATTGGTTGAAGTAGATGCTGCCTTTCCTTTGCCTGAGGAAATTGAAATTTAAACTCCTTTAGGGATGAAGATACAAGGGATTGAGTATGACTGGAAACCTGTATTTTGCAATCACTGCTTGAATTTTGGTCATGACTCTCTTGACTGTTGGTAGAATGGTCATAATAAAGGGGTTCAGGAGATGCAGGAGCAAGGAAAGGAAATAAGACAAAAGCCACGAGTCAAGAAACCAGGAAAGTCTACAAGGCAGGAATGGATACCTAAAGCTAATGCAGATACGCTGGAAAGCATGGCAATGCCTGCAACTACATTGCCTAGCTTGCCGGTACAATCTGCTCCTCATGATGAGAGGATGCAGAGGGTTCAGATTAATACTGATATGGTTGCAAGTCAGGGGAGTGAATTAGATGAAACTGACAATCAGGAGAGTATTGATAGTGGTGATACTGAGGTTTTGGTTGACCAAGATAAGGGGAAGGCTGTTGTTGGATTTCTTGATGATGGTAGGAGGGGGCAACAGCAGGATCCTGGTCCTTCTGGGAGTTTGCTGTCTAATGATCCATGATTATAATTACATGGAACATTAGGGGGCTTAATAAAGCCCATAAACAGAAAGAACTGAAAAACTTTCAGGCTAGAAATAAAGTTGATGTTCTGGGATGCCTTGAAACTAGAGTTAAGGAACATAAAGCACATAGAATTATTGATAAGATTGCTAAAGGGTGGAAGGTCCAGTACAACTATTCCAATGCTGTCAATGGGAGAATATGGCTAATCTGGAAGCCTCACATTCAGATCCATATATCCTGTGTCACTGGCCAGTTTATTCATTGCCTGTTAGAAGATCCTTTGAATAAAATCATAATACACTTGAGTCTCATTTATGCTCAAAATTCTGCAATTCTGAGGAAGCAGCTATGGGATGATCTGAGATTAGTTAATGTTCCCAGTCAAGATGCATGGTTTATCTGTGGTGACTTTAATTATGTCTTGTACTCTGATGATAGGATTGGATCTCCTATTACAGATTCTGAAGTTAGAGGGTCTAAAGAGCTTATTTCTAATCTTCAATTAACTCCCCTCAGATCAAAAGGGTGGAAGTATTCATGGACAAATAAGCAGGTTTATAGCAAAATTGATTGGGCACTTGGTAATTTTCAGTGGCTTCAGTAGTGATGGACATCTAGAAGCTGATTTTATGAATCCCTCAGTTTCTGACCACTCCCCTATTCTCATAGAGTTTGGGAGTCAAAACCTATTTCATCCTAAGCCTTTCAGATTTTATGAGGCTATTATGGAGGATCCTCAGTTTTTTTCTATTCTGCAGCATGTATGGTATCAGAAGTATGAAGGTTCACCCTTGCAACAGATACGGTACAAATTGATGAACTTGAAGCAGCATTTAAGAGAACTGAACAGTCATATGGCTTCCTATAAACAGAAGCTAATCCATGCTAGAGAATCATTGGTTATTATACAGAATTAGCTTCTACATAATCCATTTTCTGAGCAGCTGTTTAAAGAGGAGAAAGAAGCTCTTAATGACAATGAGAAATGGAGCAACGTAGAAGAGCAAATTATGAGGCAGAAATCAAAGGCATGCTGGATAGATTGTTGAGATGCCAATACTAAATATTTTCATGCTCAGGGGAGGATCAGAACCAGTCAGAATAATATTACTTCTAAATACACTGATGCAGGTATGAAGCTGACAGATCCAGTGGCTGTGGAGCAGGAATTTATTGAGTTATTGAAGTCATTAATGGGTGAATGTGCTGATGAATTAAATTGTATTAACACTGCAATTGTTAAGGAATGACACTGTCTGACCTTATCACAGCAAAGGTCACTTATTCTGGATGTTACTATGGAAGAAATCACTGAAGCTATCAAAGATATTCCTAAAGACAAAGCACCAGGTGTAGATGGCTTCCCTGTGGAGTTCTTTACTAGCAACTGGGAGATTGTCAAGGAGGATGTATATGCTGCTACAAAGGATTTCTTCACTACCTGTAAGCTGCCTTACATGGTCAATATTACTGCCATTGCCCTTGTGCCTAAAGTTAAAGCTCCTAGAACAATGAAAGACTATAGACCCATTGCATGCTGCACCACCATCTATAAGATCATATCTAAAGTCATTACAGGAGGCTGAAATCTGTCATTGATGATATTGTTGGTAAAGCCGAGTCTGCATTTATTGAAGGGAGGAGCATAATTGATAATATCCTGCTCAGCCATGAAATATTCAAGAGATATTCCAGAAAAGGTATATCCCCTAGGTGTGTTTTGAAGGTGGATTTGAGGAAGCCATATGACACTCTTGAATGGAGCTTCCTCAAACAATTACTTATTGATCTAGGGTTCCCTGGTAAGTTTGTTAATTGGACAATGGCTTGTGTCTCTTCTGTGACTTACTCACTAGTGATGAATGGTGGTCTCACTCAGCCTTTCCTTGCTAGAAGGGGTATCCGACAAGGTGATCCCATGTCACCTTACTTGTTTGTCCTAGCTATGGAATACCTGAATAGGCTGTTGGCTCAATTGCATAGGAATGGAGACTTCAATTTCCATCCATGATGCAGGAAGCTGAACTGTGCCCATATTTGTTTTGCTGATGATCTTCTCCTATTCAGTCGAGCTAATATTATATCTATCCAGATTCTGCATGGTGCATTCCTTTCATTCTCTGCAGCTTCTGGGCTGTCTGCAAACAACACCAATAGTGCTGTTTATCTGGCTGGGGTTCATCAGACGGTCAAAGAGGCCATACTAGAGTCTTTGGGATTCATTGAAGGTCAATTACCTGTCAAATATTTAGGGATACCTCTCCATTGAAAGAAGCTTGCCATCCACCATTATCTGCCACTGATAGAGAGGATAACAGATAAAGTCACCTGCTGGTCTGCCAAATTATTATCTTATACATGTAGATGTCAATTGATCAAAACTGTGATATTTGGGATCCAAACTTATTGGCACAAATATTCATATTGCCTAAGAAAGTGATGAAAATTATAGAAGCTGTCTGCAGATCTTATCTGTGGACTGGAAGTGCAACAATATCTACAAGAGCTCGGGTAGCATGGGAAAGAATCTGTAGACCTATCACTGCTGGAGGACTCAACATTATAGACATGCAGGTATGGAATAAGGCTGCTATCACTAAGCTACTGTGGGATTTGGCTAGGAAGAAGGAATGTTTATGGATCAAGTGGATACACTACTATTATATTAAGAACAGTGACATTGCTACAATGCCCATTCCCAAGGCAGCATCTTGGGTAGTTAGAAAAATAATAGACAGCAGAATTCCTCATCTGAATATGCAACAATTGCAAGGTGATCTCATGCTTAGACTGGATGGACTATGCAGGCTTGGCAAATTCCATATTCAGAAACTATACCATGTTATGCTTCCTATCTATCCTAGGGTGGAATGGAAGAATCTGCTATTGACATCAAATGTTCTGCCTCGACGCAACTTCACTGATTGTCTTGCTGCTCAAGGTCGACTCCCTACTGTCGACATATTACTGAAGATTGGAGAGAATGTGGATGAGAAATGTGTATTCTGTGATCAATAGGTAGAGGTCTTTGCTCATCTGGTTTTTGAATGTCCAGTCACTAATCGACTATGGCATAGAATCTGCTGTTGGCTGGGCTATAATAGAACAATTGGTAGTTGGGATACTGAAGTCCAATGGACATGCTGCATAGCTAGATGTAAAGTGTGGCATAAGGCTGTTGCTGCTACTGCCTTTGTGACCACAGTTGCACTCATTTGGAGAAATAGAAACTATATTAGAATTGAGGGGAAATCATTAGAGGTAAACCAGTTCTGTCGAGAGGTTGCAATGCTCATTCATATTCGTGGCAGAAACTGTAAGCGTTGGCAAGCGGGACTGCGACAACTTAACCATTACCCTTAGCCTTATGTGTAAATTCTTATATTAGCATAGTATTGAACTGTAAAGTAGTAGTTAGTCCATACTACTACTATGAACTCTTCATTGTAATTTTTTTGTTATCAATGAAAGCTAAATTTAAATCAAAAAAAAAAATGAGCCATAAATAACTTAACTCCTAGTAGCCATGTTCTTTGCCTTAGTAATCTTATCCAGCTAAGAAATTCATTTGTTACTATAAATTTTATAAACTGAAAAAGGATTAGTTTTCTTATAATAAAATATTATCTACTCTTATAATAAATAAAACCTCATTTATAAACTCTCATCTGTCATGTATTTAATTTAAAACATATCACAACTATATAAAATCGTATCTATCAACTTTTACCTAAAATGGTTACTACAAAGAAAATACATTACAAACAAATATACATTCATTCCGAAATTCTTCAAACTTTCAGGGTCTTACATTCCTATCTTCATGTATATCCTTAATCCTTTCCAACGCATATGTTATTACTTCGACATATCCTACTGTTAAAGTACGGGATGCAACATCGCCGTAACTTATTACTGCGAAAGCATCACCGTATTGTAATACTATTAGGTACAACACTATCGTAATTTTATACTGTGGGATGTAGTATTGACATAATATTGCGGGGCATAACATTGTTCCCCCCTTTGGAACATTCTTCCTCGAATGTTGACTGATGCTCTTAACATTTTCGTAACTTATAGCTCCTGTGAATAAATTTATACTCTTCTTGCAATTAAAGCAGCTGCTCTGTGAATAAGTTCAAAGTCTAGGATATTTCCCCCTTTTTGTCTTCTTGCTCATATCATGACCTGGGGTCGTAATCTTCCTAATCTTGCAACTTCTGTTACCTCATGTCATGCAGCCTGTATGACCATAGCTTTGTAGGTGAACTTATGTGATTCATCTTTCCTATTTTTCTTTTATCTTTTAGTCAATTTGTAGGCCTTACTTTGTATATACAAGACTTAAATGGATGCCTATTTGGACCTCTATAGGTATACTGAAGTCCTTTGCTCGATACTTTGTAGAACTTTCGAATATGACCATATATTAGTTCATAGATCTGGTTACCCATTCACATGACTTTTCTGCATTTACATGAATTATATTATGATATAATTTTCGCTTCAACCTACCTTTACTGAGGTACGTTTACCAAGCTCTCAGTTATTATTTTTGCTTGTCCTTTAGGTATAAATCTCAGTCCTTTAATGCTCCTTCAATACCGTTCGTCCAAATAATGGTGGCCTAATCTCATCTATGACTTTTGTCCATCCATTTATACTACTTGCAGCCTTTCTTCAACTTTCTTGCACCATATATTTCCTTATGTTATTCTGGAATATCAGGCGAGACGTCACATCGTCTGTGACTTTTCTAAACATTTTTATCTACACCTCTCGATATGTACAAACCATAGACTGGAAGATATGCAACTAATGCTTCTGCTATCATTCCTGGATATTGACTCCTCGTTCTTATAACTTTATATCCGAAGCATGGAATATTCAACATTTCCTGCATTTCAGTATCTCGTATGTTGTTCACTTTTACCTTACTTACATAAAATCTCGTATCATATCATCTATTTCTTTCATAACCTCCCTTCCATCTATGTATAATTCACGTCCACAACTTGATGATTAATTATAATACTCGCACCTCTGGTACATACATAATTCGGTTGGAGCTTCGTACTAACTTCTTATGAGACTGGTACTTGTTCTTACTAGTTTCTTTATAGAGCCAGTATAGACTATGGATGTTGTGTTATTTATCTTTAATGTTTGATATTAAGAGTGATCTTGTCATGTTCTCAAGCACAACTTTTATAAATTTTTCTAGGTCCAATAATCACACTCCTGATTTACTTAGGTGATGTAATTCTTCAGTTTACTCTTCCTCCTGATCAACCATTACATAGGCTTAAGCTATCTTCCGATCCGTGGCTCATGGTATCAGTTATTACCTTATCCTTTCATTTTCATTATCGAATATCCATGATACTATCTTTCTAACAATTCAATCCTTTGTATATGCCCTGGGCTTAACTCTTTCTATTAACTTATATCAGACACTTCTGTGGCTGTATTATTATCAACAAATATGTTTCCTAGATAATTCTCCGAAATCTCGAGTGTATCCATAACGTACAAACTCCGGATATTTGATCAAATAATTCCTTTTGTTTCATGTCAATTTTCTTTAAATGTGTGCAGTTACTTTTCTTGGACTTTCTGCCCCTTGTTGCATCCATACTTAGCTTATCTTGGTGCCTACACTTGCCGTCATTTTCAAACAACTCATACAATTTGGAATATTCTTTTAATTCTTACTTCCTGTTTATTACCCATGGTAGATGCCATTTTCCTTTGAAATACTTACAATGACATTGCGGGATTGTTGTTACACGACCATTTCCTCTTTTGGTGGTTGTTCTTTGGTTGAAGCCTTATTTCTTATCTCATTATCTAGTATTTCGTAATAGTATGTTGGGAGAACCCTCGACTCTCGTAAAGCTGTGAGCTTATTACGGACCTTTTTGATGTCCTTGCTTGCCTATAATCATTTGTAGCAGTTTACTTCTATGCCCTTGTGCTTGTATGATTGCTTCTGAACTTATATTTTGACAGCCTTCCCAGTAGCACATTCTTTTATCTCCGTAACACTCATACGGTACCTTTAACTACTCCGACTTTTGTTTGAATATATTTTGTGTATTATAACACCATTATTCGAGGCTGAATTTTCCGTTGGGCTCTATTATGTTTATCTTACACGAACTGATAACTCGTCTGTAACCTCCTGTTTAGCCATAACTGGGATCTTCCTGGCCAATTACTTACTACTCATTTGCCCATTCTCATATCAATATCCCTTGTAATCTTTCTTGGGCTATTTAATTTTTTTATTAACTTATGTCTCGCACTTACTCGTTATTTATTAATAACTGCCCAGGCAGGAACCTTTACTTCCTTTCCTTGACGTCTTGCTTTCATAATATTCTTGAATCGTAGCGTGTCTATAAGATTCGGATAAGTGCCATCTCATTCTTCTTCAATTTATCGCATTCTTCCTTTACCATTCCACAGTCACTAGAACCACTTAATTCTAACTCAATGCCACATTACTCCATATTCCCCCTTTAGGTATGTACCAAAAGCTGAAGCCGTGAGGATCTACCTATAGATGTTTTACCTCTTCATCTTTTGCGTCGTTTCTCCACATCAATGATCCTTACTCGCCTTGCAACAATCTTTCTGCACAAAGGATGAAAAATTTCCTTACACGCGAGGGTGACACTTAATGTAACAGATATGCTCCCTTAAGATTAAGTTTGCTAACATTGCTTGCTTTAGGGAAGCGCCTTCCTGAATTAACATTATGTGAATTCCTCATGAGTGTTCTTCTGTGGTTCATTCTATTACTGCCGGAACGAAATCTATTATTACCATGATGCCGAGTACTTTCCAACCATTTAGTCCCTAATTCAAATTTAATTTAACATGCTACCAGCCCATGCTGATTTCTATTAGTCTGGGGATTAACTTTCCCCTCCGGTAGTCGCGTTGGAATCATGAAATTATTTCTCGAAATGAAGATATAACCTTACGGTCTATATGCTTTTGTTGTCATAAGGCAAATAATCTTTAGTCTCTTCCTTCATTTTGCAATAGGTTCTGTAACACTCTATTGTTTCCATCCATGTGTCACACCTTATTCATAATTCTTCCTTATCTCTTTTCCCATTTCTCTACTATTATCCTTGCATATCCCTTTTCCTGTAAAAACTTCAATACGATATTGTTTCGCTTTTAGCATTCCTTTGCGTCATCCAGTGGATCTTCAAGTTTCCTATCAATCTCGCTTTACTAAGGATGCGAGCCACACTAAGGTAATATTTATCCCTTCAAGGCTAATAGTGCATGTCTTTGTAGTATTCATATCTGGCTGCACTATTTAATAATGCACCATATGGGTGTCTCATAAAGAGATCTACTAGAACATTTGTAATATCCTTTGAAAATTTCTACTGGCGTAAACAATTCATCCATCATATCTTATTATACTACTTCTGTTAACCCAAATAGTGTCACGACCAAAATCGGAGGGCCGCGACGGGCACCCGGTACCTTACTCAACATAGTACCAACGTATCTTTTCATTTCTTATCATACTATCATGGGTAACTGGGCCAAAAAGGTCATCATGATATAACCAGAATAAAACATAAAGGAATACTAGACATAGGACGACCCAATATGATGTTGAAACTTATACATGTAACATACGGTCCTGTAAGACCAAAATGAACAATCGTACATTGAACATAGGCCGATAAGGCCATTCAATATTTCATGTACATCACATCTGTCTACAAGACTCTAAGAGTACAGATACATCATAAAGGACGGAACAGGGTCCCACCATACCAATCAATACATATCCAAAGCATACTTACCAAATAGGCAACTCCGAAGCAAGTGGAGTGCACCAACACCATCTGCTAAGCTGATAGCCTACTTGGAGGAATGTCAACCTGTTTATCGGAACCTGCAGGCATGAAACACAGCATCCCCAGGCAAAAGGGACGTCAGTACAAATAAATTACCGAGTATTAAGGCATGGAAGAAGAAACAAAAATAGTAACGTAACGAGAGATAGAGAAGATACAACCTGTAACATCTGAGTGCCTCTGGGAACCACTGACATGAAAAGCATAATACATATTTATGTACATAAACATTTAAAAAATTCGCCTCTGTGGGCATCATCATCATCATATCGTACTCAGCCTCAAAGAGGACTCGGTAAAAATGTACCCAACCATCATAAGGCTCGGTAGAATCGTACCTGGCGATGTGGACCTCGGTAAACCCGTCTGATTAGTGGTTGCACAATAGGTTCCGCACCCGGCCCACTGTAGCGTGGCTCGGTAGAGTAAAGTAGATACATATATATAATGCATGTTCGACTCATGGAATCACATTCTAAACCTTTCGGATTGACGTAACGACTTTGCACCTTTGATTAGCATCATGGACATCATTCCATCAATATGAACTTCATTAGGACTCAAGGATCATACATACTTTCTTATAATAACTTTGTACAGAAAAAACAACATGGACATACTTAGTTGATAGGAGTAGAGTAATAAGTAAGGAACATATCGTTTATGTTCATTTCATTTTAGAACATGCCAAAAGAAAAAAGAAAGTGCCTTAGCACACCTTGTATATTCTTCCCAACTGCAGGCTATGCAATTCTACGTTTCCATAGTCTAAAATAAGAGAAATGACACTCTCGTTATCGTTTAAGCATAGTTACTATTATGTAGAGACGACAACCTACTTTGCAATGAAACGGACAGCCCCTTCGCTATATAAATGAATTCACACCAGTGAAAACAATCACAAACAGCCCAACATACCCCTATCACTTCATACACAACACGACTACCATAATAGTGTCAAACAATCCGAAAATGTTACCACAAACGACCAACAAACAACCTTGCCATTATGTGGTGTTTATCCATTCCCTTCCTCCTATCAACTCCATTATAACAGTATCAAAAAATAAAACCCAATACAATCATGAAACAGCCCACAAAACAGTCCCACAAGTTCATCAACTCAAAATAATTTTTCAGTTTACTTAAATACGTTTCGACTTGTCTTTTCTTTCAAATTGAGAAACACAACCAAAACTATATAAAATATATCTCTTATCCAATAAACCAAATTCAATATAGAAATAAGTTCACAACCATCCAACCATTACACAAGAACAAATAACATATCATTCTTTCGAAACTAGCTAAGTCTATTCTTTACGATCGAGTTACAACTTCCAAACACATAAACAATGGAAAGAGAAGCGTAAAATTACCTTGCACTGAGTATAACCCATGAAACCTCGTCTTGCTTCATCAAAAATAAGTTCCTAAGCACGGCTACAATAAAGGAGGAAGAGAAGCTAGCATGCTGTCCGGACTTTTCAGCACTAAAAGCACGTCGTAACACCCGTAATACCCTAGGGTTTGTGTGGGATTTTTGGGGACGAGTTTCAGGGGTTAAATTAGGTTTTATTGGTCTAAAATATATGTGAAATAATTGAGTTTAATATCCCTTAAAATAACCCTCTTGGCCGACTTTGGGGCTTTTAATTGAGGCCTCTCGTTTTGGCAAGTAGGTGATGCACCTACTTGTCACTTACTAGTTGCGCGGTCTCACAAAAATGGAAATGTCTCTATACTCCGAGATCGTATTGAATAAATGGTTTAATGAGTTGGAAACCACACACATAGATATTCAATTTGATATATATATCATCCCTTGAATCAAAGTATATTGGGAGAAAAGCTCAGCTACATTGAACCTAAGTTTCAACTCAATTTTTAATGTAACTTTTGATGACCTTTTCAAACTTTTGTTCCACAACTTGCTTGACTTAAAAAAATAACACACGACTATAATACGACTAAAATAAATCATAACATAACCTCATAATCATGTCAATCACCCTTGTCTCACCCCAAATATATATGTTATAACATTCCAAACCTGTCAACATTCGACGAAACATATTTTCTTAGTTTCTAAGCCTTTCCTAATTGGTACTTATTATCCATGATCTTAAATATTTGTAAAATCTAAGGTAGAATGATTAACCTACTTTATTTTCTTCCAACTGAACCTCATTCCTGAGCTTACATCACTTGACTTACGACGTACTCTCACGTACGAAAAAAATGTGGTGTAACGCATAGGGCATATCTAGAATGGGTGTGGCCAATTGTATATAATATTGAATGTATATCAAAAAGCTCGTGTTCCTCCACCTCACTTATGAACCTTGTTAACCTTCATTAACTGGGCGCCTCATACCTTCATCTTGCTTCTATTGCTTATTAATACTTGTATTTATCTTCTTAATCTCTCATTGTCTTTCACCATAGAGGTGGATAGGCATTCTTTCCTTAAGGCTCCTTATCAAGAGGCTTACACCATTCAGTACACATATGATCTGCTAAAGACCACATATTTACTTATCATAAGCATGATATAAAGTCGAGTTCCTTTAATTTAACAATTGCACTGATATTACTCTTGTCGATCATTTTTCTGAATATAGGCATCGTCTTATTACAAATAATAATAGAATTTCGGAATTTGAATTCTTATAAGTGAGATCTACCGTACAATCTAGAGTAAGAAGAATGAGTGAAAATACTAAATGCCCTATAGCCTCCTGCTTATAAGTGTGGTACACGACACACCCATAAACAAGACTCTACAAGATACGGCTTGTAGACTCCTTAGGACAGAACAACTCAGATACCTCTTTTGTAATGCCCCAAACTTGGGAGGCGAGACTGGCACCCAATGCCTCACCTATCCTTGCGTACCAACTTGCAATTAAGGGACTCTGAAAATATGTTTTCATACTTTTGGCCATCGGCCACATTGCAAGACGACAGCGAATGCTAACTAATTATCAATACAAAACTTGACCGACAAGGCCGTCATATTTAGTACAGCTGACAAACCAATCAAATATACATACAAGGCCTGAAAGGCAAACATACTACACTAACTGACAAGATATGTCTACAAGCCTCTTCTAATGGATATACTGTGATCGGAAGGGATCTCCATCATACTCATGATATATATACATATGTGTGTGTGTGTGTATATATCTTACAAGGTATACGTAAGGCTCTAGACCCAGAAACTCGGAAAGGCATGGAGCATATTGATCAAGCTGAACTCGGGCAACATTTATTGAAGGGGCCTACTCGTCTGTACATCTGACCTGCACGCATGTAATGCAGCACCCCCAAAAAAGGGATGTTAGTTAGAAATAATGTACTTAGTATGTAAAGCAATCTACTGAAAGCTGAATATGAATTGATAATATAATAACTGCAAGTAGCTGGAAGTCAAAGATAATCTGAAGATATGCTTACCTGCTGATACTGACTCAATTCTCTCAATATAGTAAGTAAAATAGTTGTCCGGCCCAATAAGTCTCAGTATACATATATATATGCTCTGCCGTAGTAGGCTCGATCATAAGCGCTCAGCCATACTAGGCTCTATATCTCGACCAACTAGGCTCGCTCATATGCATTCGGTCACAGAAGGATCATCATATAACTTACCATCTGATCTGATGCTGCCCAATAGGGGCCTGACCATCGAATATAGCTCGATGGTAATAAAAATACTTTTAATACTGTATATATATATATATATATATATATAACTTCTTTGATCTTTTGACTGGAATAAGTAAATATTCAACTGAATATGAAGTCCCGATAAGGATAATATTATAACTTACATTAATTGAAAAATATAAATGATATGCGAGAATAGCAAAATATACATAAATTTCAGGAATATAAATGTAATAACGAGATCATGCCAAACAAAAGAAGAGTTTAGTCTTAACATACTTGAGCCGATGCGGGAAGAAATGTCGATGATGATGACGACCTTTCCGCAAAATCTTTGCTAAATAAGGTTCCCAAAATTTAGAGGAAGAACTTGGAGAATGGGAAAGGTGGCAAGAAAAGCAACAGGTTGAAGAAAGTAAATGGAGGAGCTATCGAGTTGAGAAAATCGTTGCTCAGACACAAGTGAAACTATGTGGACTCAGACCTTTAATTTACTGTAGGACATAAAATGGAAGATGTGCATCGTGTTCATGGAATGATTTTATCTTTTCTTTCTATTCATCTTTGAAGTATATGGGATTATAACGACTCAACTGAACGTTTTGAGCTTTTGCACTTTGATCGTTAGTTCTCAGGAAATGATTTTTCCCGTGTGATGTATTATGACTTATGTAAATCGTTGGTTTTGATTTTCAGGGTAATCGGAATGAACTCGGAAGAACATATCCAATTTGAAGCTCCAAAATTGAAAGGTGTGACAAATAATTGACTTCCTTGTATATGATCTCGGATTTGAATTTTTATGATTTGGTTAGCTGCATTAGGTTATTTGGGAATTAGTAGCATGATCGGAAGGAAATTTGAAAATCTGTGAAAGGTTTAGGCTTGAATTGGCGAAATTATGATTTCGGCATTTTCCAGTTGATTGGTGAGATTTTGATATAGAGTTCGAAATGAAACTACTAGAGTTGATGTAGCTTCATTGTGTCATTTGGGATGTGCGTGTAAAATTTCAGGTCATTCGGGCATGGTTTGATTGGGGTTTTGATCAAAACATAATTCGGAAGATTTTAGAAAGTTTTGCTTGAATCCGAAGTGTTTTGGGTGATTTAATGTAGTTTGGGGTGTTTCGATGTTTGGAAGAAGTTTGAATAAGGTATTAGAATATGTTTGTGCTTTTAGTTGAGGTCCCGGAGGCCTCAGGTTGATTTCAAATGGTAATCAGAGAGGTTCGAATTTTATTGCAGCTGCTAATATTGTTGCTTCTGGTATTTTTGCATCTGCGGATTGGGTACCATAGATGAGGCAATGAAGATGCCGGTGATTTATTGCAGAAGTGAAAAAGTGTCAAAAGGGCAGAGACCACAGAAGCTATATGGTGACCGCATCTGCAATGTCGCGGATGCGAGTGTTTAGTCGTAGAAGCGGCAAAGATGCGGAAAGGCCTGGGAAGACCATATATGTTATTTCATTTTGTGAGTTTTAGTTATTCCACCATTGTTGACTTCGACCTTGCAGCTTTTTGGGTTACTCTAAAGATAGAAAATCAAGAGACTTCATTAAGGTAAGAATTTTTGGACCTAAAAACACATTTCTATGGTAGTATGTCATTGATTAAGACTGAAATTAAAGAAATTAAAGGGCTAAAAATGGGGGATTAGGGCTTGAGTTTATGAGGCCTTATATTAAAGTTTTGAGGGGTTATTCGAACTCCAATTTTTGTATTCTTGATATGAATGGACTTGTGGGGAGATGACGAATTTATCGATGTTAAAACTTCTGAGTTATGAGAATTGGATCGAGGCTCGGGTTTTGTTAATTTCGGGGTTTGTATCATTTATTATTCATTTTCGCTTAGGTTTTGTTCCCTTCGAATATTTTGATGTTCTTGTTTTGATTTTGAATAGATTTGATTCATGTGGAGACCGATTCGAGGGGAAAAGACATCTTGGGCTAGAGTTTGGACCAGATCAAGGTAAATATTTATTGTAAATATTGTCCTTAGGGATTAATACCCCTAGACTACACATCGTTGTGTTATTTTGAAGTGACACACACGTTAGATGACGAGCGTGGAGTTGTGCACCATTGGGGATTGTGACTTGGTCCGCCCTGTACGATTGTTAAGCCGTGTAATTGATTTGAAACCTTAAGATATTCCTTGTTTTAGAGATTGATATTATATTTTGGGTTGTGTGCCATTTTGGGGCCTTGTGCCAACCTGTTGAGACCCATAAGGGAATTTTTACTATTTTTCCTCACTCTACTTGTTTTGAAAGCATATCCTCGGTCATATTTTCACCTATTTATTGTTTAAATCTGGTTTTATCACTACATTTCTAAAAAAATTTGAAAATTGTTTGGGTTAGGTTACCTTTACGGATGGTTTGAGTGATCATGAGTTGATGATTGATATAGACCGAGGGTCTGATTGTGAGGTTGATGACTAAGATAGATAGAGAGTCTGATTGTGACATTAATTTCTGAGAGATGCCGAGGGACTGGTTCTGAAGATTATATATCTATGGATCAGGCAACATGCCGCACCGATATGTTGGATCAGGCTGTATGTCGCATCGATATGTTGGATCAGGCTGCACGCCGCTGATATAGAACTTGGGCTGTAGGAGCCACTTGGGAGTCTGCACAACTCAATGAGTGAAGTCAACTATATAAATGGATCGGGCTGCACGCCGCGACGATATATGGATTGGTTGCGTGCCGAATGGGCTATTAAATGGTGCCTATTGAGCGTGAGCATTGAGTGTAAGCACTGATTGGTAAGAGTTGAGTCACAAGTGACTGAGAGGCAATCCCAAGGGGCGATATATATATACATGCACCTGAGTTATGCTTTGCCTGAGAGGCCTGTTTATGAACTTAGTGGTTTTTACTCCTCTTTAAGTGAGTTTTTTGTCAAATATGTTGATTTATTGACTGCATTCTCTCATCTATTTATTAAGACTCTGTCCAAAATCTGAAATAAATATTTTTAAAAAACTTTCATTTAAGTTGGGGTTTATGAGATGTTCATAACTTAATCACTGATTTGGCCTTTGTTATTTCTACTGAGATTTTCTTGTCATGGGGTATTTGTGACTCTTGTTTTACCCGAGGGGCCGATTATGGTTTTCATCTCCTTTATTGAAAATGGTATTGAACCCTTAATTAAACCGTTATAAGGTATTTTAAATTATTTTTACCAAAATATGAATTTTAAACGAGACGATTTACTCGTGCTCTGATTTGAAAGCTGGTTGTACTTATTGAGTTTAACATAAATTTGGATTCATTGTTTCCTACTGCTCAGTCTTGATTTACTCTTATTACATACAGTGTTGGAGTACTAACATTACTCCCTACACCTCGTGTGCTGATTCAGGTATTTCGGAACCGGGTAACGGGTGTTTGTTTCTCCGACGCGGAATTATCAGAGTTAGCAAGGTGGCTGCACTACGTTCACATCATTGCTTCCTTCCTCTCATTTTCATTTCTATACTTAGTACATTTTGACTGCTTTTGTAGTATTCAGACCTTGGTAGATGCTCATGGCTAGTGATACCCCGATGTTAGGCTTGTATGTTAATTCCGCACTGCTCATTCAAACTTATGTTATGAAATATTGTTTAATTAAAGGCTTAAAACTGACTCTTAATTATTAAAGGGTTAATATGGGTGTTGCGTCGGATGGCCTTGTCTTTACGAGCGGTGCCATCACGACAGGTCCGGTTTGGGGTCGTGACAAGTTGATATCAAAGCCTAGGCTACATAGGTCTCACTAGTCATGAGCAAGTTTAGTAGAATCTCGCAGATCGATATAGAGATGTCTATATTTATTCTTTAGAGTCTGTAGAACCTTTAGGAAAACTTCACATTCTTAAATTCTTATCATGCTTCCTTGATTCGGCATGAAATATAACTCTTTGTATTCGTTCCACGCATTCGTATGTACGCACGATAGCTCAGTATCATACGTGCATTGATGGCTTGTGATTCCCCGATCAAGGAGCAAGATTTTGATCTATGTGAGTTAATGTTGGGCCAGTTTGGAGGACTTGAGGCTATATTTTTGCCTATAGCTTGAACACCGAGGTGCTAATTCTGTGAGCAAATGTTTTTGAAAGATGTTCTGTAGTGTCCCTATTAGTGGAAGTGACGGTTGGGTGGCTATGTAATGAGTATCTTAGTACTTCGAGATGTATCTGTGATTTGGAAGTGACGACAAGGGTCTGCTAGAGGGTAGAAGAACTATTAAGTACTTGAATTCCATCTTGATACGAGGTATAACCCTGATTTATGGGTGTGTGAAGAATCTTTCATGTTTTCCTAGTTGGGAGTGAAGTAAAAATTCCTTGTTGCGGTATAAGATTAGACATAGGAAGACTAAGTGACAGTGTAAAGTTTATGATGGTGGAAGTTATGCGGGAATGTTAGTTTGAGAAAAATCAGTTGGGCTACCTCTTGCACAGTGTTTGGAATTTTGTGCGATATTTATGCTGTCTGTTTGAAGATCTCATATGCAAGTGAAAGATATGTGTTGTAATTTAAATAGGTCGCTTAAGAGAGGGGGCCTAATTGTTGTAAAAGTGAATGCGAGATTTACAGAATAGTTAAAGTACTAGATGATGTGTGTTTTCACAATCTTACAAAGGATATGAGTTTAATCTCACTATGGTGTTTTGGTGGCAATAGAGTATATGTATTATGAGTTATTGAGAGTGTTTTGACCTTTGGCTTCGAGCCAAGTGGGGGAGTCTGCTTTTGATTAGTTGATTGTACGGTTATGTGCTCTGTTGGTTCAAGTTTGAGAAGCTCGGGTGAATCAATTATGGCCTACGAAGATTGAGACCGGGGATGGCTCGAGTAGAGGAGAATTTTGATGAAGGTTATATTATGTTTCATAGGTGTGTGAGAATCACGAGATGTCTTCAATTTTTGTTAGCGAGAATGCTCGGTGCATAGAGCAGGAAGTTTCTTGGTTGTACTAGAATGAGGGTACAGTCTGCGGTGTTAGAGTACTAATAAGGAACGAGTTATTCAGTTCGTTTGATCTGGCTAATTGCAATTTTCATAGAGTGATAGCTCTCGAGAATGGTTCCAATGGGTTCAAGATTTTACATGTATCAGTTGGGTATCATCAAGTTGTGTAGGTGGCTAAAAATAGAGCTTCCATTGGAAGATGTCAAGACTTGCGGTAATTTCTATATAAAAAATGGAGTTCTATGTATCAGTATCAGGAAGAAAAAGGTAACAGATTTACATTCGCATGAAGTCTCTTCATAGTAAAGCATTTGAATTTGATGCTCTAGGGAATACCTTAGAAGTATTCAGCTATTTATGAGCCTGAGACGGTGTGGCTTTTTGCTTGGATCCCATGTGGTATGTCTGGGTTGAGGAATTGTAATGATATAGCAAGAATGAGTATCAAGTCGAAGGTAATCAGAAGGGAATTCGGATAGATGTGATAGCTTGGTAGTAGGCCGAATTTGAATAGTAAGGATATGATTAGTTCTTTGGATGCTTACGAGATAATGAGTTTCTATAGGTGTTTTGCGACAATTCTCTTGGGTTTTACTGACCTGCGTAGCTTGGTCGAGTTAGAAGGATTCAGTTCATGATGATTTAGGTTTGTGAAAAAGGGATTCGGAGGTTTCTACCATAATTATAGAGGTATAGTTTCCTATTTGAGTGAGGAGCATGGGATGTATAGTGGTTTTCTTCTAGATGGGATCAATGGATGGTTCTTGGTTAGATGAGTGCATTGTTTCTTGGGGATCAGAAGGGATATGAAGTTCCCGCGGTTTTCCCAGAGTGGTACGGTTTGTGCAGTATGTTGTGTACAATAGAGATAGGCATGTGTAAGGTCACAGTTCATATTTAAATGGAGGGTATAAATTCTTAGGCAGCACAGGCAGTTTTAAATAATTAGAGAAATGAGCTTCAGATGATTTAATAAATGTTCAGATGATTAAGGAAATGATAATGCTAATTGAGGTGATTGGATGAGGGTATATGCTTCAGAAAAAGGCACCACAATTAAGTTGATGGTACTTCGGTAGTATTGCAGCACTTTTTGTCAGATCAGCTGCTGGTATTTGAGTTTTCTTGGTAGCATAGAAAAATCGTAGAGCATCTCTCATGTAATGATTGAGTAATAGAGGTGAGTTATATATGTGAGTGGCGGAATTGGGATCATACATGGTAATTCGTGTGTTTTATGGACTTGGAGACTAGAAGTTCTCATGTACACGTTAGCATGTGCTATGATTCAGTCATTGTGAATCTTTGTAGAATTATTTATCGGTTGTGGGTAACTACAGTTAATGTGTGGTCTATTGGTAGACCTATATGGATATGTGTCTGGCATTGAGACGATTTGTTGACTTCGAGTTGTTGTAGGCGAGGGATGTGTTGATTTTGTTGTTATTGAGCTTATTGGTAATCTGGGGAGATCTATGAGTTACATTTTTGTGTTGCGACACGTTATGATGTGTTCGTTATTGGCATCTATAGTGTGGTTCTATCGGAGTTTCGTAATGGAGATCGAGGGGGAAGAGTAATTTGGTGTTGCTCGTGAATGGCATATCGGTTATGCCCTATTGGGTTTGAGGTGTGTATGTTATTTGTTTCACCATGTGTAATTATTTTCTTTGCTTCCAAACATCAAATTGTACGTGGTTGTCAATTTCGGGCATAGTGACTTGAAGTGTTTCATGTAGAGCAGTGTTTAGATAGGATTGCATGTTGCAGCGAAGCTTTGTGGAGATATGACCTTGCAGGTTAGATTCGTGTGTTCTATTTCTACAACATGGGACAGTTTCTCAGGCTTGCGTTGTGATGGCACTTGTGAGCTTGAGGGAGAGCTCTTTCGTTAGAGTTATTTTCATAATTTGAGTATGTTTGGACCGTTTCTTATTGGTCCGCGTATTATGCAAGTTGTATCTTAGGCCGTATTGATATGTCATGTCTTCAGAGTAGTTTGTTGGATCAGATGAGATTGTTGGGATCATTAATAATACGAACGAACTCGATTTAAACATGCTGAAAGGATGATATCGAGGTTCGTCTTGGAAAATTGCGATGGTAATTGCCAAGGGGGAGTGGTGTCATGAATGGTTGATCTGAGAAATGGTTATGGATTACTTATTATTTTAGTATCATTCGCAGTATATAAAAGTGTTGGAACAAAACATTAGTTGATAAGAGGTTTTCTACCATTATCCGGGTGTTGTGTGCAGCTGCTGTAAATGGAAGTTATTGCTACATGTGTTTGAGTTATGTGGTATATCATATAATTGCACATGAGGTTTCAAGCATGGGTTATTACAGCTGGTTCGGGCCTATTTAGAGAATAGATATGAAGTTGTGATCGTACTGATAGACATGCGATCACCCCCAAGTATATGCATGGTGAGGTTATTCAGCGATTGGTTGGCTTTTGGAATAACTCTGGGCACGTTTGAGGTTGGACGTATGTTTAAGTAGTGGAGGATGTAACGACCCGACCGGTTATTTTAATCTTCTGCACTTTGATATCCAGTTCTCAGGCATGACTTGCCCTGTGTGATGCATTATCACTTATGTAAATCGTTGGTTTTGGTTTTCAGGGTAATCGAAATGATCTTGGAAGAACAATTCCCACATTGAAGCTCGAAAATTGAAAGGTATGACCAATAATTTACTTTCATATATATATGATCTCGGATTGGAACTTTTATGACTCCTTTAGGTGATTTGGGACTTAGGAGCGTGATTGGTACGCATTTTGGATGTCCGTGAAAGGTTTAGGCTTGAATTCGCGAAATTGAGATTTCAGCGTATCCGAATGATAGGTGAGATTTTCATATTAAGGTCAGAATAAAATTCAAGAGTTACAGTAGCGTTTTGTGTCATTTGGGATGTGTGTGTAAAATTTTAGGTCATTCGGACGTGGTTTGATTGTGTTTTTTTATCATTGTAATTCAGAAAATTTTAGAAAGTTCTTCTTGAAACCGATGTGTTTTGGGAGATCTGATGTTATTTGAGGTGTTTCGATGATTGGAATAAGTTTCAATAAGGTATTAGAATATGTTTGTGCTTGGTTGAGGTCTCGGGGGCCTCGGGGTAATTTTGGATGGTTATCGCAGAGGTTGGAATTTTGTTGCAGCAACTAATATTGCTGCTTCAGGTATTTTCGCATCTGCGGATTGGGTTCCGCAAATGCGGTGATGCAGATGCCGATGATTTATCGTAGAATCAAAAAAGGGTCAGATGGAGACCGTAGAAGCGGTATGATGACCGCATCTGCAATGTCATAGATGCAGAAGTTTAGTCGCAGAAGGGGCTTTGGTCCATTACGTGATTCCGCAGAACCGGAGGTTTAGACCGCACATACAGTACCGCAGAAGTGGATCCTTGATCGCAAATGCCGAAAGGCCTGGGAATACCATATATCTTATTTCATTTCGCGAGTTTGAGGTATTCCACCATTGTTAACTTCGACCTTGGAGCTCTTTGGGTGACTCTGAAGAGAGAAAATTAAGAGACTTCTTTAAGGTAAGAATTTTTAGACCTAAAAACACATTTCTATTGATACGGGAGGCGTGGCTGGCACTTAGTGCCGCACTGGCCCGAGCAAACCCCTCTACAACTCATTCATCCTTTTTATGACTATTATGGGCTAACATAGCCACAACTCGTAATGTACAATAATACATCGGCAAATATTATATTAATGAACCATCGTTCATACAACGTATATACAAATGGACCGTCAAGGCCTCTCACATACTGTACAAAATAAACATCTATATCTACAAAGCTTCTAAGATTTATTTGACATATAATGGGATAGGATGTCAGCTGACCCTTTAGTATGTAGTGAAACTCTAACACGATGACTCATAGACTCGGCTGCACTCCGAATGAGGTGGAGTCTTACCGATCCTTCACTAAATGCTGATCTCGTTTACAAAGAGGCCTCGACAAACTGATTGTCTGTACCTGCGGGCATGAAACACAGCGTCCCCAGGCAAAAGAGACGTCAGTACGAAATAATGTACCGAGTATGTAAGGGGATTGAAACATAATAGTAATTCAACATTTATTTATAGATGTATAAGAATCAACCTGAATTTCTGAAGTGTCACCGTAAATGCATACTTATTATACTTTCACACACATAATGCTTTTCTTTAATACTTTTATCCATATTATAAGATGCATGACTGCCCAACAGATCAGTGTTAACTGCCCGACCGGCTGCCACACGGTGGTAAATGCATGACTTCCCCGCCGGCAGTAGCTCGGTAGTTGGTGACGTCCAAATCCACTACTTAAAAGTAATAGACACGATCTCATGCAATATAATTTATCCAACTATGAGTCGGGGTCGAATCCCAAAGAGAACAATGTGTAGGCGATTAGGAATGTAAGAATATTATCGCTTATCGCGTAATGCCAGAATTGCATAATTGCCCAGGCCTGAAGCACAATTTTTGCAATTGCGAACGAAAGTTTGCAATTCCCAACCTTGTCTAGACTGCCTAGGTTCGCATTTGCGATGAGATCTTCGCATTTGTGAAGGTTGACTATCCTGGTTGACTGAGCATTTGCGAAGTGGTCTTCGCATATGCGAACATTGCATATTTTGCCTTGTTTCGCCATTAAGAACCATGTGGTATTCGCATTTCACTAGATTTCCTCGCAAATGCGACCAATCTGGGCAATGCCCAAGCTTCTTTTTGACTTTTTTTCACTTGGTTTCTTCACCATTACTTATACATAACATAATTGTAAAATAGAAGTAAAAGCCATTAAATACATAATTTTGTCACTCAAACGTAGATAAACTATAGGTTTAAAGGCAAGATAAGTTGGTAAAATACCAACTTGGCACACCCCCAATCTTGAACTACTGCTTGTCCTCAAGAAACAAAAGCGACAAAATATCCTCCAAAGTGGCTAACTCAACAATATATCCGTAACATGCCAAGCCAAAAAGGTTTACAATAAGCACAAAAGCATGACTTTGACTGGTACTAACAATTACTCCCAAACTTATGAATTATCAAGCACTTCTCATGAACTTCATTATACTTTAAGTTCTCAAATACTAATGAAAATCAAAGTAGCAATCAAGGCATGCCACTAAAGCTTCAAAATTTTCCTCTCTATCACACTCAGCTTTCTTTGGTCATTCTTTCCAATTAAAAATGGAATTAATTTCACAACTCAAATTCATGTGCCCTCACATTTAAGAGATGATCTCACACTCATAAATCTTAATTTAAAACGACAATGGGATATAAAATGGAAAGAATTAACTATCTCTCAAAAATATGTTCATATGCATACAAGTTTTTACCATCAGCTTGCCCTTCATGTATTCCTCCACTAATGTAGACAACTCGGTTAAAAATTAATTAGGACATAAAGGGTTGTAGTTTAGGCTTTTGGTTAAGGAAGGCCACATTTTTTTGTTAAAGTGACTCAAACCCTCCCCAGGCACTATACAATTTACAATTAAAGTCCACTTCCTTCAAAAATATTTTCCATCCTTTCTTCACTTTTCATTCACACCTACTATTCCCTTTATTCACGACTTTTTATCATTTTATTTAATATACCTTTTTTCAAAGTCAGGGATGGTTTCATTTTTTTTTCTACCTTCCACCTTTTCAAACAACTTCCACATCATACTTTTTCCAACCTTCACACCCAAACCTAGGCTTTTAGCCTATGTTTGCACTTTTAAAGTACATAGGGAGGTGTGGTGCCAAAGGCTAGATCAATTAAGAATAAGGGATTAAAGCTTGTAATATGGTTGTCAAAGAATAAGTTTAAAGGCTCAAAATGGGTTGACTAGGGAACATATACAAGGGTAGGAATTTTAAGGCATACTAGCGGTCCAAGGAAGGCCTAATATCATTTTTCAAACCAAGTTCGTCTATGATTTCTCCTTGAATCATTCTCCTGGCAACTTATAGACTGCAAGTAATGCAAAAGAACTTAAAATATTCTCACCACACAAGGCACATGAACATTCAAGTGAAATAAAAATCCAAAATCCAATTGATACCGATGAGTCAAAAAGGTTGTATGTAGCATATGAAGCTATTTAGTGAATCAAAGAGCCAAAATGTAATCTAAAAGTCGTGACATTTCTACTTCACTTATTTGTTTCTTTTTCAACAATCAAGATTCCACATGTTGAGGTTTAATCAAGTTGGTACCAAGCAAGCCACAACTGGTCAATGGGCACAACCCCAACTCAAACAATTTATTTTTTTAATTTAACAAAAACTAATTCTAACTGCAAAACTAATTCCCTTAAGAAAGTTATCAATCTATTCATCATCGGAAAAAGTCGACAAAAGTTTCTACAGTTACCCAGTTCAAGAAGAAAATTGGCATCCTTGGAAAAAGAACTGTGGAATAAAGAAAAGCAAGGATATTGTCACTAACATAAAGCATAATAAATAAAAGATTTAGAAGCTAATTAACACCAAGTAACAAAACATTCTAATATCAATATATTAATACAACACATGACATATAAATATATTAATAATAAAATAAAAACAATCATAGTACTAGTCTTCCATATATCCACAATTATACCAGAATAACATCTATACAAAGAGCCACCCCCAACTAAAGATGTTGCAATGTCCCCAATGCAATAAATATGATAAAGTAAAAATGATGGAGAGTGCTCCATGAATACTCCATCAACTTCTCTCCTTACTGTTTGAGTCAGAATCAACCTCCTCTCCTTCCTACTCGGGCCACTCAACAGGAACCTCATCATCCTCCACAGCTCTGGTCGATGGTATCCGGTCTTGAGTCTTTAGGAGCTTCCACAAACCCTTCACACCCTTCCACATGCGAATAAAGAATTTATCTCTTTTTTTCTCCCTTTTTACCATCTGGGTGTGTGACTTTTCCAGGTTGCCATGTGAAGTGCTCAATTCGCCATGCTTCTTGGCCATCTCAGTGTACACTTTCTCCCGTGCCTTTAGGTGATCCCCCTACTTCCGTTGATCTTCAATATATTTTTGGAACTCTTTCTTTGAGATGTAAGCAGGTCCCTCAGATGTCTCCCCGTGTCCCTGAGGAAGACCGGCCACTAGCTCATGAATCACTCGCATCTCCTCGCCAACCACAGTAAATGGTCCTGATGCAAAGGATGATGGCTATCTACTTAGATCAACCTGTGAAGAAGAAGCTATCTTGCTATTTTTGCTCTTCACTGCACCACCCTCTCCTCTCTTCTTCAATGGATGCAGAGGCTTTCCCGGATCAATCCAATTGTTCATTGGAGCCTCTTCCACCCCAGCAAGCTGGCATAACTCAGTGATAAGTGAAGGAAAGATCAATGAAGGACTGTTCTGCATCCTATACTCTCTCAGTTCGCTGATGAAGAGTTCACCAACATTCACCTGAATACCGTCAAGGATGTTGGCTATCATCTGAGGTCTTATGAACGGGACGTTACATATGTTTGAAATAGGGGAGACACGACTGCATATGATGGTGAGCCATATCTTTGCTTGAGCAGTGAACACCTTTGATGTAATCCCCTTCTTCTCAGTTGCCCATGGAACATCTGCACCCGGGCATAGTGTGGACACCAACCACTCTCCCGAAGCACAGTCATTTTCTTTGAATGAAATCATGTCGTGGTCATAATAATGATAAAAATTGTTCACATCTTTAGCCCCAAAGTGCACAATTTTACCTCGAATTCTCATCTTGGGCTTTTATAGTCGGATTACTGGGAGGTTGTCATAGAATTCCCTCACTCGTTGCTCATTGTCTTGGTAAGGTTAAGGGGAAAAACAGTTCCATCCCATGTCCATTAGCCTTTGACATAACTCGGGAAGACGTTCCTAGACATCGTCCATTAGTATACCTCTTTCTGGAAGCACCTTCTTAGAGATAAGGTTTTCAAAATACCGTTCTTGACATTCCAAGGACAAGAATCGGTGGTGATAAAAGTTCTTATCTTCTTCCACCGGGCTGTCACAAGCTAATCCTTCATAATGAGAGATCATTTTCCGATTATCATACATGTCAACAATTGATAAGAGTGAAAACATTGTATCGCTATGAAAAATGATGCAAAATGAAGTAAATATGCCAAAGGAATGATCAGGTAGTCGATACTCAGACTTAGAAAAAATTTAAGGTTTTTCAGATTTTCAAGCTCTGAAGTCGCAATTCCCAAGGATTTCTTCGCAATTGCAAAGTTAGCAGCGTCGGGAAATGCGAACAAAGCCTCGCAATTGTTAAGGGAAAATAAATCTTCTCAATTCGCATTGCAGAGGTTGCTGGGTTTGAATTTTTAGCAATTGCGATAAATTTTTTGCAAATGCGAACTTGCAAAAGCGAAAAAGTCTTCGCAATTGCGGTGTCATCGTCCCCAGCTTCGCTTTTTTTACAGAGAACAATGCTTAAGCCCTAAAACTTTTCATTCCAAGAAATTTTTAACTAACCCAATCATTATTCTAGCGTAGATCATGCATTAAACTTCATAAACGATCATGAATAAGGAAATGTCGATGGTTTGGCCAAGAATTTCATTCGGGCCTTTCATCGAACACATAAAGAGCACATAAATTTTGCTTCTATTTGACAAGCATTTGGGTACTCATTATTCCTCAAATTTTTTAGCAACCACATGTTCACACACTCTCAACCAAACCTCACCCAAAAACTAACAAATGTTTTGAAAAAAAAATTCGAACAATTTCGAGCAAAGAGTGGTGCAATTTGGATTCTAGGGTTACATAATCGAGAAGAGTAAGAGAGAAGTGAAGACGAAGAAGAAGAAGAAGAAAAATTGATTAAGCCTTCATACCTGGAATCTTGCACTTAGGAGTGATAGTTGAAAGAGTTCACAGTGTGAGAGTGAGGGAGATGAGTTTGAGAGCCTTACAGTGTTTTTTTTCAATGTTTTGGTTCAAAATGAGCAAACGCCCGTATTTACCTCTCTGATGTCGCAGTTGCGACTGCATCTTTGAAATTGTGAAGGTCGTAGATTTATGATTGCTTTGAAATTGCGAACAAAACATGGGAATTGCGATTGGGCAACTTCGTATTGCGAAAAGTTCCCTACAACTTTCAACAACTACTGGCTTGGCCTCTCCGGGCCACTCTGACATGCTCAAATTAACTCAAACAATTCTCAAACTTGGCATATTATTGACAAATAATATACTAAGCTATTCTAATAAAGAATATTTCAAAAATGACTAAAACAATTTGAAAAACAATGGGTTGCCTCCCATCAAGCGCCATATTTAACGTCGTGGCACAACACAAACAACATCACAACTTTTATCGCCACTTGGAAAATATAAACTGAACACCTAGCTTGGAAACAAGCTTGTGACCATGAGAGATGGGGGTGATAAATCGATGATGAAGCCAAGGCTTAAATTCTTCATTTTGCACTTCTTGGCTCTCATGCGAGGAATGTCATTTTGTTTTCCTGTTTCCTCAAATTTTAAAATGTATGGTATGAGTTTTTTCTCCTCGCATTCCTACATTGATTCGTGTAATTCAACTTCCGTATTACCACACAGTAATAATGTTGTTAAACGTTTGGAATTTGACTTCAAACTGTCACTTTGAAATTTTTCAATTTTGACATCCTCTTTTTCCCCCGGATTATAGTCAATATCAACCACATTTGCATTCATACCGGTTGACTCTAATTTAATTTTTTTCATGGCATCACTAACACTCATTGAGTCGATTGGAGATGTTCAATTCTTGAATCCTCATAGAAAAGCTCACTTTCTTCCTCGGAATCGGACTCTTGTTGGTTTTCTTCCACACTCTCAAGTTGGTGGGCATAGTGAGCCTCAACATAAATTTGCATTTGATGTTCCAAAGTGCGGATGTGATCATCATTGTAATTCAAACCTTGTTTCAAGTCTTCAAGTACAAAGTTGTGCCTCTCTTCATTTTCAAGAAAGGTCTCCAATATGAGAAATATTTTGTTGTTGTGAGCATTTCAGAGTTCTTCTTGATTTTTATCAAGTGCCAGGGAAGGGATTTCAACCTCAATCTCCAAGGAAGATCCTTGGCTTTCATTAACTTCTGAGGCTTTTTGAACCTTTAAGGCTTCGAGCATTTCATCCATTTGTGAGTGCAATATTTCAAGTGCCAAGTCATATTGGAGACTAGTCTCCAAAAACTTCTCCAAGGCATTTTTATCCTTGTTTTCTTCTACAAGTAAATACTCCAACATAAGCTTGAAGTCTCCATTTCGACCATAGTCAACTTCTTCCATTTCCATAGCCCTATAATTCTCATCAAAAAAGGTAAAATCATCATAGTAGGGGCTTAGGGAAAGAAAGGACAAATATGCACAATCATCCCAATGACCATTTTGGAATACACACGTATCACAAATACTCCACTCATGGGTTTGAGATAGTGCACACAATACACTCCAAGGAGAATTTAAATAATTTGTCCACGAGTGTGGTACTCCATAATATGGACAAGTGTCATCAAAGTATGAACAACTACCATCCGACCAGTTATCATTATATGATGCCACTTTCCAAAAATAAGAAAATAAACAAGAAAAATAGAAAAATAGACCAAGGTAAGAAAAATAATTACACAAATATTCACAAGTTTGGACCAAAGTACTTTCACTTACTTCTCAAACAAACTAAATTATGCCAAATTGTTCACCGACAAAGGCGCCAATATTGGTGATGTCCAAATCCACTATTAAAAACTAATAGACATGGTCGCATACAATATAATTTTTCCAACTATGAGTCAGGGTCGAATCTCATACAAAATATTGTGTGGGCGATTTAGGAATGTAAGAAAACTATCACTTATTGCGCAATGCCAAACATCAAGAATTTTGGTTGAAAATATATATACCTAAATGCGAAAATGTAAACTATCCAAGAAAGATAGTAAAATGATCAATGGCTACAAGTATGAATGCATCGGAAATCACACTCAAGTAACGATCCAATGTATTTCACGATTTTAAAAATATGAGCGAGTTTATGTTAATTAGCCATGGATAATAGTTCTTAATTAGCTTTTTGTGAAGACTAACAAGACTTCCTTATTGAATTATCCCTAAAACATTCAGAAGATTAAGCACAACCGGAATGGATACAAGTATTTCAATCCTAATTGAATGGCTACAAGTAGTTCAATCCTAACCCAAGGTAGAATCTATAAAATAAGGGTTAACGTCACAAGTTCTTGTTAATTAATCTTTTTCAACCCCAAATTATCTATTCCAAAATCAATTGGGAACTAATGGGCGAGTCCTAAGGTTAACAAATCCCTTTGGAAACATTAAAGAACAAGAACAATTAAAGTAACAATAACTCACTTCATAAATAAATAAAAGTCATTCATTACATAAGCACAATACTATATTAAATTGACACTTCAATTATGAGTATTCTCATAAACAAGAGTCATGTGTTGAATAAAATACTACACACATAGATATATGATACAAAGCAAGAAAATGAAGAAATAAAAATAAATGGGTAAGAAAATCTTAACCAAAAGCTTCAAATCTTCAAGACCAAAATGTGTTGTGCAAAAACCTAGCTCAATACTTGTTCTCTCTAGTATATGAGGACTGAAAATAAGACAAAGATCCTCAAAATATCTGTGTGGACGAGTATAAAAATGGTTTGGGAACTAAAAATTGAAATTTCAAAATTGCCCAGGCATGAAGCACGACTTTTGCAATTGCAAACTAAAGTTCGCGATTCCCAACCTTGCCTAGACTTCCCAGGTTCGCATTTGCGATTACACCTTCGTATTGACTATTTTGGTGATATCAAATTCACTACAAAAAAGTAATAGATACGGTCGCATGCAATATAATTTACCCAACTATGAGTCGGGGTTGAATCTCATAGAGAACAATATGTAAGCGATTAAGAATGTAAGAAAATTATTGCTTATTGCGCAATGCAAAACACTAAGAATTTTGGTTGAAAATGTTTATATCTAAATGTGAAAATGTAAACTAATATAGAAAGCAAGTAAAATGATAAGTGGCTACAAGTATGAATGTATCGGAATTACACTCAAGTAACGATCTAATGTATTTTACGATTTCACAAATATGAGCGAGTTTATGTTAATTAATCATGGATAATAGTTCATAATTAGCTTCTTCCGAAGACTAACAATACTTCCTAATTAAATTATCCCTAAAAATAGAAGATTAAGCACACCCGAAATGGCTACAAGTAGTTCAATCTTATCCCTAGATAGAATTTATAAAATGAGGGTTAATGCCTCAAGGACTAGTTAATTAATCTTTCCCAACCCCAAATTATCTTTTCCAAAATAAATTCAGAGTTAATGGAAGAGTCCTAGAGTTAGCCACCCTTTGGAAACACTAAAGAACAAGAACAATTAAAGTAACAATAACTCACTTCATAAATAAACAAAAATCATTCAATACATAAGCACAATAAGGTATTAAATCCGCACTTTAATTATGAATATTTGTATAAACAATATTCTAGTGCTAAATAAATTATTAAATTCTTAGATATACAATACAAAGCAAGGAAATTAAGAAATAAGCATAAATGGGTAAGAAAATCTTAACCAAAAGCTTCAAATCTTCAAGACCAAAGTATCTTGTGCAAAACCTAGCTCAATTCTTGTTCTCTCTAATCTATGAAGACTGAAAATAATCCAAAGATCCTCAAAATATCTATTTGGATGAGTATAAAAATAATTTTGGGATTAAAAATATAAAATTTCAAAATTGTCCAGTCCTGACGCACGATTTTCGCAATTGCGAACAAAAGTTCGCAATTCCCAACCTTGCCTAGACTGCCAGGCTTGCATTTGCGATGAGACCTTCGCATTTGCGATGGTTAACTATTTTGGTAACGTACAAATTCACTACCTAAAAGTAATAGATACGGTCGCATGCAATATAATTTACCCAATTATAAATCGGGGTCGAATCCTACAGAGAACAATGTGTAGGTGATTAGGAATATAAGAAAATTATCGCTTATCGCGTAATGCCAAACACTAAGAATTAGGTTAAAAGTATTTATATCTAAATGCAAAAATGTAAACTAACCTAAAAAGCAAGTAAAATGATCAATGGCTACAAGTATGAATGCATCAGGAATTACACTCAAGAAACGATCCAATATATTTCAAGATTTAAATAAACGAGTTTATGTTAATTAGCCACAGATAACAATTCATAATTAGCTTTTTCCGAAGACTAATAAGGCTTTGTAATTGAATTATCCCTAAAACAATTAGAAGATTAAGCACATCCGGAATGGTTACAAGTATTTCAATCATATCCCTAGGTAGAATCAATAAAATGAGGGTTAACACCTCAAGTTCTTGTTAATAAGTCTCTTTCAACCCCAAATTATCTTTTTCAAAATCAATTCGGAGTTAATGGGCGAGGCCTAGGGTTAGCTAATCCCTTTGGAAACATTAAACAACAAGGATAATTAAAGCAACAATAACTCACTTCATAAATAAATAAAAGTCATTCAATACATAAGCACAACAAGGTATTAAATCAACACTTTAATTATGAATATTCACATAAACAAGATTCAAGTGTTGAATAAAATATTATACAATTAGATATACAATACAAAGCAAGAAAATGAAGAAATAAACATACTTGTTCTCTCTACTCTATGATGACTGAAAATAAGCCAAAGATTCTGAAAATATTAGTTTAGATGAGTATAAAAATAATTTGAGGATTAAAAATATAAAATTCCAAAATTGCTCAGGCCGGAAGCATGAGTTTTGCAATTGCGAACATAAGTTCGCAATTCCCAACCATGCCAAGATCTCCCTGTTCACATTTGCAATGACACCTTCGCATTTCTGAAGGTTGACTATCATGGTTGACTTTGTATTTGCGAAGTGGTCTTCGCATTTACGAACACAGTCTATTTTGCCTTGCTTCGCAATTCCCATGAATTTCTCGCAATTACTAACCCTGCGGTATCAGCATTCCAAGACTTCCTTGCAAAAGCGACCAATCTGGGTAATGCCCATATTTTTCCTCTTTTAAGCTTCTTTTTGACTTGTTTTTACTTGATTTCTTTACCATTACTTCTAAATCACATGCAACTTGCAAAATAGATGTAAAAGCCATTAAATACACATTTTTATCACTAAAACATAGCAAAAGTGTAGGTTTAAAGGCAAAATACGATGGTAAAATACCAACTTATCAGTGGTAAATGTGTAACTGCCTAACCGGCCGTAGCTCGGTGATAGACATACAACTGTCCAACCGGCCGTAGCTCGATATATGCATGCCTTCCCAACCGGCGGTAAATAATGATACATAACTGTCTAACCGGTGATAAATGGGTAATTGCCCAATCAACCGTAGCACAGTGATAAATTTATGAAGATACATGTACATATATCACTGTATTATAACCATTAACAATCTTTATCAAGTACCTCAATAGAGAACTAGCTACGTACTTAGACTAGCTTGAATATTACTTTATTGACGTCTAGGCTACGCCCTGAGTGATTTTACTAAGAAGCGTAATTGAACTCACTGTAACAGTGATTAGCGTAATTGAACTCACTGTAACAGTGATTTTTTAAGACAACTCCTAATTTTCCAGTTTACCTTTTTCAAAAACCTGATTCACATAATTATTACTTGATATGTTTTTTTTCCCTCTGAAAATGTTAATTAGCCAAAAGAAAGAAGAAAAACAGTCACTTCATATGGAGTGGTCGGAAACTAATCAAGCAAAAACATACTAACTGAATCTCCGGTGGCATAAAGTACGCTTATCAGTTAATTTCTAATCTCCCAAAAAGAGGCAATCTCCCATTTTCAGTCACCATTTGTCCTGTGATTTCAACAAAATTCCTTATCACATAGAACCAAAGATCCATCATTATGAGGATATTATCTATTATTTCCATTACGATAATTTATGAAGTGACCCTATTAGTACATCTATTTACGTAATGAAGAAATTTGACGTTACTAGCACATAAAAGACTGCAGTTTGCAATAAAAGCTAAAGTAGGAAGGTGAAGCTCTCATTTCGCTTCTGTCGCATAAATCTTGTCAAAAAAAATGAAGTGATAACCTTAACATACTTGAGCCGGTTCTCTTAATAATCACTCTTACACATATTAATTGTGACAAAATACGGAACAAGTCAGTATGAAAATCTTGAAGTAACAATATTGCTGTGCAAAGATGTTGGCTGAAACTTTTGTAGAAGAATGTCACTTCTGCTTTGTATGGTGTAAGATTATTGATAATGGAATGAATTCTACTAATATTCTTCTAGGGACTGCTCGTGTAGAGCATGTGTTCGTGCCATCAAATTTTTTGATCTTTTATGCTTCAAAGTTTTGGACAGAAGCGTTTTTAGTAAAGGCTTAGAGCTTAAGACTACAAACTCCATATTACTTTTAATTTACTTGTTAATAAGTGGTAGTATAGAACATGGGTTAGTTTTTACTTTGTTTCCAAGTGCAGGTTACGTGTAATTAATTCTTATGGACACTTGTTTTACTCTTTAGATTCATTATGCTGCCAGACATCCACGTCCACCTACGAAGAGTGCTTAGCCATTTTAGTTACTTATACGTGGATAAATGCTTGTATAAGAAAAAATTATCTCAAATTACTTAAATTATAATTTCTTTTAACATATTTTATATGTTCTATTATTATTTTATTAAAATATTCATGTAAAATTATAAATATATATATATTCTTAACATTCTATTTTTTTAATCACATATAAAGAATATAAGTTTTTGGAATGCTTAATTTGTAAAATGTTAAAAAGATATCCTTCTTTTTTGTGAAAGAAAATAATTCATATCTTTACAATAAAAAAAAACTCATAACTTGTTCTCATCTTATGTGTAAAATTTAAAGTATATTTGGATGTAGTAGAAACTATATAAAATTATATATATATTTTTTCAAACTTTCTATAAAAATATTCCACTCAGAATAAGTACATATCAAATATATATATATATATATATAATGATATCAAGGTTGTTAAACTTACGTGGTGTAACATCTATGGTAGTATTTCCTGGATTAAGATTGAAACTAAAGGAAATTAAAGGGCTAAAAATGGAGGATTAGGGCTTGAGTTTAAGAGGCTTTAACTTGAGGATTTGAGGGGTCATTTGGACTCCAATTTTGGTATTCTTGATATGCATGGACTCGTGGAGAGATGAGGCATCTATTTATGTGAAAACTTCTGAGTTTTAAGAAGTGGGTCCGGGGCTCGGGTTTTACTAATTTCAAGATTTGTGCCCTTTATTGATCATTTTCGCTTGGGCTTTGTTCCCTTAGAATATTTTTATGTTCTCGTTCTAATTTGGATAGATTTGATGCGCGTGGAGCCGATTCGATGGGCAAAGACGTTGCGGGCTAAAGTTTTGACCGGATCAAGGTAAGTAATGATTGTAAATACTGTCGTGGGGGTTTGAAACCCCTAGATTACACATCGTTGTGTTATTTTGAGGTGATGCACATGCGAGATGACGAGTGTGGAGTTGTGCACCGTTGGGGATTTTGAATTGGTCTGTCCCGTACGATTGTTAAGTCGCGTAACTGATTTGAAACCTTATTATATTCCATGTTCTAGAGATTGATATTATATTTTGGGATGTATGCCATGTTTGGGGTCTTGTGACAACCTGTTGAGACCCTTAAGGGCATTTTTACTATTTTTCCTCACTCTACTTATTTTGAAAGCATATCCTCAGTTATATTTTCACCTTGTTATTGTTTAAATCTGGTCTTATCACTACATTTTTTTAAAATGTGAAAACTGTTTGGGCTGGTTTCCATGTTTACTGATGGTCCTCGTGATCGTGAGTTGATGACTAAGGTAGACCGAGGGTTTGATAGTGAGGTTGATGCCAGAGATAGACTGAGAGTCTGATTGTGAGGTTGATGACTGAAAGAGGCCGAGGGACTGGTTTTAAAGATTATATGTCTATGGATCGGGCTGCACGCCGCAACGATATTTTAGATCTGGCTGCACGCCGTAGAAATATAGCGCTTAGGCTGTAGGAGTGTCACAGCCCAATTTCCATACCTGGTCGTGATGACGCCTCTCGTGAAAACAAGGCACGCCAACAAACCCAAATCCTCTCTTTAACAATTATTTAACATAAATGAATACAAAGTACAACATAATGGAATTAAAACTATTAATTGCAACCCAACACAACCGGACCGGGGTGTCACAAGTCACGAGCATCTAATGAAGGTTGAACACCACTACAAGGACAATACTTTATATAAAATAAATTATGGAGTTCAAAAGATAAATTCGGGTGTCGGGAACGCTGGCGATCACCTTGCTGCTACTATAGTAATACCTTCAATCCGCTAATAACTAGCTACCAAGCGAACAATACCTGCAACTGCACGCGAGGTGCATGGAGTAAAGTGGTTACTCCAACTCGGTGAGTAATAAGGGTAAATAATAACTGAGCAGCAATAAATCACGTAAGAGCACTCCATCATGCAATATGGGAGAGCACAACCCTTAGAGAAAACAGTAAAATCCATAAAAAATCCTTTAGAAATAGCTGACTCAGATAAAAACCTCTTTTAAAATATTCTTTTTTTCCAACAGGCAAGCAAATGAATGCATAATCAGATAGTGCAAGTCCACACATCTGTCAGCCCCTCGGGCACAGCACTACATTAACAAATAACACTAGAGTATCTGGTAGCAATGCAAGAAATAGCATGGTTGCCAATGATATAAGAATGTTGAATGTCATGCCACGTAGTACAAACAGATATCAATGCATGAATGCAATACAATGCACATGACCGCTGCAGCATGCAGCCCGATCCACTTAGATACCCACACTCACTGTGGGGCTTCAGACTCAAGAGGGGCTCCTACAACCCAAGCACAGTATTAATATTACACCGCTGCGGCGTGCAGCCCGATCCATGCACAGTCCAGAAATGCACATAAGCCACTTGGGCAATATCAATATAACAGTTCTCAACTCAAATCGTCGATAAAATATCATTTAAGTTTTCAAATCTTAGAAATATGGCTCAGTTTGCAAAATAGTATTTAAAACCTTGGACCGAGATGAAATAACATGCAGAGTAATGAAAAAATAGTAATATCAATCCCTCGATGATTTAAATAATCGGCACAAAGCCCAACACACGGCAGTCAGTCCAAATCTTGATAATATCAAGTAGTTTCAGTCAAATACGCGGTAAAATCACCTATCCATACGGACCAATGTCACAATCCCAACGGTGCTCTACCACACGCCCCTATCTGGCGTGCAAGTCACCTCAATACAGCACTATGATGTGCAAATCCGGGGTTTGAAACCCTCAAGATATCATTTACAAGTATTACTCACCTTGAACTGGCGAAATCTCAAGCCCGCGATGCCTTTTCCCCACAAACCGGCCTCCACGCACATCGAATCTAACTAAAAGCAGAACAAATGCATCATAATATGCCAAAGGAACAATATCCAATCGAAAACAATCAAAATATAGCAAAAATCTCGAAACTAGCAAAACCCGAGCCTCAGACCCATTTCTCGAAAACATACATAACTCACATTACTGGATTCCTCGTCTCACCACAAGTCCGTACATATTAAATTTACAAAAATCGGAGTTCAAATGCCCTTTCAAAGCCCAAATTTTCATTTCGAAATTTAAGCCCTAGTTCTTCAATTTTTTACCCAATTTTCCAAGAATTAATGGTTGATTCTTCAACAAAATAGCGTTTCTAGGTCACGAGACTTACCTCCAATCAATTCCCGTCAAAATCCTGTTCAATTTCTACAAAGGAGCTCTTAAGGTGGTCAACAATGGTGGAAAACAATGAATGGGTCGCGTATGAAATAACATAATAAACCCTTCTTCCCAACTATATTTTCTTCTATGCAAACACAAGGGCCCTCTCGCGTTCGTGATGCGCAAATTTCCACTGGCCAACTTTACCCTTCGATAACGTGGTAACTTACCAGCAAACGTGATGCCTTGACTGATCCTACTACGCGAACGCGTGGCCCTAACACGAACACGAAGAACACTTTCCAGGCCTCCAAACTTTAGTCTACGCATTCGCGAAACACCCCACACGAACGCGAAGAAGGAATCTTCTGCAATTATACAGCTGAAAACCCTGCAAATTCCACAAGTCCAAAAATGGTCCGTCGATCAACCAAAATCACCCCAAGGCCCCAAGGACCTCAACCAATGATACCAACATGTCATAGAACATTACCCAAAAATTTTCCGATCATCACAACACATCAACCAACACAAAAATCATCAATCCTCATCGGATTCAAGCCTAAGTTCTTTAAAAACTTCCGAAACACGCATTCTACAAAAAACCCGTCCGAATGACCTAAACATTTGCACACATATCCAAATACACCCAAAAAAGCTACTGTAACTCTCAGAATTCCATTCCGACCCTCGGATAAAATTCTCACCCATCAGTCGGAATTCGCCAAAATATTAACTTCACCAATTCAAATAAAATTCTACACCGGACCTCCAAAATCAATTCTGATTGCAGTCATAAGTCACAAATCATCCCCCAAAGCTAACCGAAACACCGAAAATCACTTCCGATCCCTCTAACTCATAAGTCAATATCAGGTTGACTTTTCAAATAAGCCTTTCATAAAGAGACTAAGTGTCTCATTTTTCACCAAAATAATTCCAAATCAACAATAACATACCAAACACCAATAATGAATCATGAAGGAGCATAAAATGGGGAAAAGAGAGTGTTAATGGGTCGGATCATCACAAGGAGCCCCTCGAAGTCTGCACACCTCCAGTCAGCACAGTCGACCATATATATGTATCAGGCTGCACGCCATATCGATATACAGATCGGGCTGCCTGCCACAGCAGATACTAAGTGGTACCTATTGAGCGTGAGTGTTGAGTGTAAACATTTATTCGTAATAGTGAGTCACCATTGACTGAGAGGCTAGCCCGAGGGGCAATAGATATATACATGCACATGAGTGATGCTTTATCTGAGAGGCATGTTTATGAACATATTGATTTTTACTCCTCTTTAAGTGCGTTTCTATTGAATATGTTAATTTATTGACTGCTTTCATTAATATTTATAATGAGCCTCTGTCGAAAATGTTGAATATCTATTTTTAAACAACTTTTATTTAAGCTGAGGTTTATTAGATGTTCAGAACTTAATAACTTATTTGGCTTTTGTTATTTCTACTGAGATTTTCTTGTCATGGGGTATTTATGACTCCTGTTTTTCCTGAGGGGCCGATTATGATTTTCAACTCCTGTATTAAAAATGGTATTCAGCCCCTACTGAAACCGTTGGAAGGTATTTAAATTGATTTAACCAAAAGATGAAGTTTAAATGAGACGATTGACTCGTACTCTAATTAGAAAGCCGGTTGTACCTATTGAGTTTTACATAAATGTGGATTAATTTTTTCCTACTACTTAGTCTTTATTTACTCATATTACTTACTGGGTTGGAGTACTCACATTACTCCCTACACCTCGTATGCAGATTCGTATATTTTGAAACCCGGTAGTGGGTGTTGGTTGCTCATACATGGTTATCAGAGTAAGCAAGGTGGTTGCACGACGTTCACAGCATTTCTTCCTTCCTCTCATTTTCATTTATGTACTTAGTACATTTTGACTGCTTTTGTAGTATTCAGACCTTGGTAGATGCTCATGGCTAGTGACACACGGATGTCGGGCTTGGTTATTTCTGCACTGCTCATTCAGACTTATGTTATGAAATATTATTTAATTAAACGCTTAAAAATGACTCTTAATGATAAAAGGGTTAATATGGGTGTTGTGTTGGCTATCCTTGTCTTCACGAGAGGCACCATTACGACCTGACCGATTTGGGGACGTGATAGGGACAAATGAACATTCTTTATCGTAGAGATATTGAAACTTACTGGAGAGTCAAGTGTAGTCCAAAAGTGTAAAACAAAAAATTGATCTTTTTTTGGGGTATATGGCTAAGCTGATAGAAGAGAGACATTTACAAGATATCGTAGAGACATCATATGTGCATTGGTAGCATTACCAAAACTAGTAAATAATCCTAAACTAGGGAAAACACTTCTAGAGTTGCTAATAATAGTAGTATACCTAGAAATACGACTGAAACTTAACCACTCGTCTCCGAAGTAACCTAGCTTGATCTTGTTCGTGGTAGGTTATAGCAAAAGGTGGTAGACTTTCAAAAAGTAAACAGGCTTCCCTCACATGTTGAGCTCCATAGTTAGCCAAGCAATTAGCCACACTATTTTGCTCTCTGTAGATATTGTGCAGAGGGGGCCTATCCAGTTGTCATAGTAGTAACCTGCAATCATTAAGCATATTAGTATATTGGATTGGATTGCTTTGAAACATACCGAGTAAGTCTTGTGCATCTGTTTCAATGATATGTGGCAGGAGATTCTTTTGTATAGTAATTTTAAGGTCCATGAGTATGGCAAGAAGTTCTGTCTGGATAAGAGATCCAGGTATAGCTTTTCCTTAAAATCCAATAACCCAGTATCCTAAAGGAGAACAAAATATACCACCAATACCATATGTATGTGTATGGGGTGAACAAGAGCCATCAATATTCAGCTTATATGGAAATTTAGTTGGAGGATGCCATTTAATATAAAGCGGCAGTTGAGTATCATGTTTTTTTTTGTAGATATGTGAGATAGAAGAATTATTCCGCTTTTTAAAGAAGTTTTGTGATATCCAAATTAATGATCTTGTGATAAAAAATTCTCCTATTCCGTACAAGCAAAATTTCCCAATGTGCAAACGTTATAAGAGTAGTAGTAGGGACTTTATGATACTAAAAGTGGGATTTGTGGTATAGAAAATGGTGCAACCAATGTGTAGTATTAGTAGAAGTTAAGGATAAATATGGGTGGATAGTCGATAGCTTAAGCTTAGCCCACAATTAAATAGCTATGGGGCATTCAAGGAAGAGATGTTGTGAACCTTCTGGTGCCATAGGGCATTGTGCACAAGTAGATGAATTCATGATACCTAAGTGTGCGAGATAGGAAGTTGTAGGAAGATGATTATGACATAGTTGTCATAAGAAGAATGAAATTTTAGGAGGGACATGCAACTGCCAAAGCCACGTAAAATTTGAAGCAGAAATACCATCCAAAATCTGTGTATTAGTGTGGAGTGCATTATACATGGACTTCATTTAGAACCACCATCCTGTGTAAGTGCCCAAAACAGTTGATCACAATTTTTTCGGACAAGAGGCATATAGATATTATTGATAGCAGATTGTAAATTAGTAGGTAAACAAAGATGCAATTTATTTAGGTTCCAATTATGATCATAATAGTATTGTGACACTGTTTTGTCAATTTCAATATTAGGAATTGGGCCATAGATGCAATTTCGAAGTAAGATATTATGATTAATCCATGTATCCTTTTAGAATTTTATATGTTGTCCAGTAACTAAATTCCATTTGTACCCTAAGCCACAGTATGACAATCCATGTAGAATATTATACCATGTTCTAGAAATAGTATGTTTTACTGAGTGTGAAGGGCGTATATAATTATGAAGTAGAACCCATGCCCGCAGTTGATTATGGTTATTAAAAAGTCTCCAGGTAAGGCTACCATGTAAGGATTGGTTCTTTATAACAAGATTTTGTATGCCCAGTCCTCCTTGTTTTAGTTGTTGTGTAGTTGTTGTCCAATTAATAAGATGTAGCTTTTTCTGTTGTGAATTAGTTCCCCATAGGAAATTACACCGTTAACGGTTTAGAGAAGAAATTACACAGGAAGGGAGTTTTATGTATTGGATGATATGATTTGGAAGCTGGTTGAGAGTGGATCAAATCAAGTTGTCCTGCCAGCTTTTGATAAAAAACTAGTTTTCCAACCTGATAACTTGTTCTTAAAATTATCATGAAGAAATTGAAAGTCCTGCTTGGATGGTTTTTTATCAAAAATAGGAAAACCTAAATATTTATCAATTTGCTTTCCTTCATTCATCTTATACAGTTGGATGATATTGTTCCTTACCAGAGGAGAACAATTATTAGAGAAAAACACTTTTGGTTTGTCAAAATTAATATTTGTCACGAATGGTAAGTAAAGTGAGCAATAGTATTAACCATAGCCTGGAAGGAAAGGTCTGTTATTTTTGAAGTGAGTATTATATCATCGGCAAAAAATAAATGGGATAGTTAAGGCTCGTTATTCCCTAGTGATATTGGAATCCATTTCTAATAGTCTACTAATCCATGAATTTGCCGAGAAAGCATTTCCAAACATAAAATAAACAACTAAAGGGGATAAAGGCTCTCCTTGTCGAATATCCCTTGTTGGTGTGAAGTATTCCGTGATGACCCGACCTATCGTCTCATGTGTTTAAGCCACGTTTCCCCCTTTTTATGCTTTTTCGTGTTTCATTATCTGTGTATGGTGAGTTTGAGTCGATTCAGATTGAGTTTGGTAGGAAATGAGACACTTAGTCTTTTTATGGAAGCTTTGGTTTGAAATAGTCAACCAAATGTTGAGTTGCAAATTGGAGGGCTCGGATGTGATTTTCGCTAATTTTGTTAGCTTTGGAGGATGATTTAAGGCATAGGAGTGTAGTCGGGAGTGAATTTTGAGGCCCTATGTAGAATTAGACTTGAATTGGCAAAGTTAGCACTTTGGCGATAACCAGTTGATAGGTGAGATTTTGATCCGAGGATCCAAAAACAATTTCAAGAGTTGCAGCAGCTTCATTAGGTGGTTTGGTGTGTGTGCGCAAAATTTTAGATGATTCAGAGGTGATTTGGTTGGATTTTTGATCGAATGCAAGTTTTGGAAGAATTTGAAGAACTTAGGCTTGAGTTTGATTGGAATTGAGGATATTTGTGTTGTTGGATGTGTTTTCATGACATGAACAAGTTTGAATAATGTGTTAGGATGGATTGGCACTTTTTGTTGGGGTCCCGAGGGTATCGGGGTAATTTCGGGTGGCTATCAGCAGGAAATTTGAAGTTGGAATTGCAAGTTCTTGGCTGCAGCATGTATTTCTACATCTGCGGAAAGGAAACCGCATATGCGGTTGTGCGGAAGCGGGGGAAGGTAGAAGGAAAAAAAAGATGAGGTCGAGCAACTTCCGCAAAAGCAAATATTCAACCGCACAAGCAGGTACGCATATGCGGAAGTTTTACCGTATAAGCTATTTTGGACATTTTTTTGAGGTTCCGCAGAAGCGGTCCCGCATAAGAGGAAGCCAGACCGCAGAAGCAAAAGTCGGCCTGGGCAGAAGGGTTTTAAAATAACATTTTCATCCGCGAGCTTGGGATAGTTTCCACGATAGTTGAGCTGACAACTTTTGGCAAGAATTAAAGAGTGTTTTCACTAGGAATCGATTGGAGGTAAGTCCCTTGGCCAAAACATACGAAATTATGATTTAACATGAAAATAAGTTGAAATTTATCAAAACGGGGTTGAAGCTAGGGCTTGAGAATTTATAATTCAAAAATAGAATGTGAAGGGTCAAATGGATTCCGATTTTGTTAAACTTCATATGTATGGACTCGTGGCGAGATGAGTAACCCAGTGATGTGCATTTTGTAATTTTTCGAGAAGTGGGCCCGGGCTTTGGTTTTGCCAACTTTGTGATTTTTGATGTTTTTCGTGTCTTTTCGATTGGGTTGTATTCCCTTTGCCTATTGTAACGTATTCCGTGTGGTTTTGATCAGATTTGGCACCCGAGGAGGTAGATTTGCGAGGCAACAGAGTAGCAAGCTAAGATTTTTGCCTGCTTGAGGTGAGTAATGGTTATAAATGATGTTCTGAGGGTTTGAAACCTCGGATTTGCACAACGTAGTGTTATGTTAGGATGAGACATACATTGCATTATGAGCATGGGGCCTTATATTTTTGGAGATTCGGACTTGGTCCATCTCGATTGATGAGTGGACTGTATTATCGGATGATACTTAATGAATATCATTACATTCTGGGCTAGTTACCATGTTTGGGGCCTTGTGCCAATCTGTAGAATCATTAGGGTACTTGTACTAGTTGACTAAGCTTACTTATCGAAATCATACCATCAGTCATGTTCTTAACTAATAAATATAATACTTGAACCGGCTTTAGAATTTTTGGTAAAATCCTAATGAGAATAACATGTGGGTTCGGAACCCCGTCTTATCTTAGTGTGCCCGTGAGTCCAAATTCATATTGACTGAGAGGGGTCGAGAACCCCATTGTGAGGGTATTTGATATCCAATAGATCGCATTGCATGCTGCAACAGTATATACATATATTTATTATATGGATCGGACTGCATGCTGGAGTAGTATGTTATATTGATCGGACTGCATGCCGCAGTAGTATATTATATGAATTGGACTGCATGCCACAGTAGTATGTTCTATGGATCGTACTGCACGCCGCAGTAGCATAGCGCTTGGGCTGAAGGAGCCTCTCCGGAGTCCGCATACACCCATAGTGAGCACAGTCGACTATTATTATTGGATCGGGCTGCACGCCACAGCAGTATAGTTATGAATTCAGTTATAATAGAAGTTAATGATAAGAACACTGGCTTAAAAAGGGTTATTAATTGACTTTACTTATTTAGTTGTTGTTAAATTGGTCTTACTGTTTTATTATAGAACTACGTAGTGTTTTTACAAATTGTCTTTCCTTCAGCCATTATTTATTGCTATTACTCATTAAGTCTGAGTACTCACTTTACTCCCTGTACCATGTGTGCAGATACAGGAATTCTAGAGGCATAGTTGAGTTTCAGCGGCTATCCAGATTATCACCAGAGTCATCGAGGTAGTTGCATGGCGTCCGCATGACAAAATTTCTACCCTTATCCTCTTTACTTTTCAAGAATCTAGACAACTCTATGTATAGGTTGCTGCTCAAACTTGTATTAGAGGGTCGTGACTCGTGACACCAGATCGGTGGGATTTTTATTGGTATTTTATGGTTCTTTTGCACTTTTTAACTACTGTTTCAGGGTTATAATCATGTTAACTTGGCATTAATTAAAGGATTTAGAGTGATGAATTGGTCGGGCTTGTCTAACACTGTGTTGGGTGATATCACGACCCGGGTTTGGGGTCATGACAACTTTTTATCAGAACCTAGGTTACTGGTCTGACGAGTCTTGAGCCGGTTTAGTAGAGTCTCGCAGATCGGTACGGAGACTTTTGTATTTATCCTCGAGAGGTTGCGAAACTATTAGGAAAACTTTATATTCTTGAAATTCTTGTCGTGCGACTTTGTTTATCCACAAACTAAACTTCTGTATTCTATTCTTTCGCAAATGGCGAGAACCCATGCAACCAGACGTGGCGAAGGACCACCTGTACCACCTACTGAGGCCACTAAGAGGTCGTGGGCGAGGTCGTGGTTGAGACAAAGCCACGGGTGAAGAACTTGTTTACCCACCAGTTGCCCCAGCTCAGGATCAAGCCCTGGCTGTAGAGAATCCAACAGCACCTGTTCAGGCACCAGCTGTGCCTATTGTGATTCGGGTCTTCAGGAGGCCCTAACTCAAATGCAATCAGTTTGCACTAGCCTGGCTCAAACAGTCTCCGCCACTACTGTAGTAGCTACTTCATATACCGTAGGAGGTAATCTGACCCCCCCTTCTCGCAAACCTGAGCAGGTAGTGCAGGGTTCGCAGACACCAGGGGCACCACCAGCTCAGCAACTTGCAACAATTTAGCCAGTTGCACCGGTCCAAGATTTTGTGGTTCTAGTTATATCAGACGATGAGCAGTGTCATCTTGAGAGGTTCAGTAGGCTTCATCCTCCTTCTTTCAGTGGTGCACAGGGCGAGGATGCCTAGGGGTTTCTTGACAAGTGTCAGTATATGCTTCGGACATCGGGGATTCTCGAGTCTAGCGGTGTGGCTTTTATTAATTTTATTTTTCTAGATAAGCTTTAGGAACTTATAGATAAGGGGTTCATTCGGCCTCGTGTGTCACAGTGGGGTGCACCTGTACTATTTGTGAAAAAGAAAGATGGCACAATGAGAATGTGCATTGATTACATGCAGTTGCACAAAGTAATAGTGAAGAATAAGTATCCCCGACCTGGTATTGATGATTTATTCGACCAGCTTCAGTTAGTGAGGGTGTTCTCTACGATTGATCTCTGTTCGGATTATATCCAATTGAAGATCATGGAATCAGATATTATGAAGACTGCCTTTAGGACTAGATAAGGGCACCATAATTTTCTTGTCATGTCTTTCTGGCTGACTAATGCCCCCGCAGCGTTCATGCATTTATGAACGTTGTATTTCAGGCGTATCTATATTCATTTGTTATTGTATTTATTGATGATATTCTGGTTTACTCGCGTATCCAAGAGGAGCATGCATAGTATTTACGGGTACTATTTTACAGATTGAGGGGGAAGAAGCTGCATGCAAAGTTCTCCACGTGTTAGTTTTGGCTTGGGTCAGTGGATTTCTTGCGACACGTGGTGTCTAGCGAGGGTATTCAGGTCGACCCGACGAAGATTGAGGAAGTATAAAGTTGTCCTAGACTGACCTCGGCCATAGATATTCGTAGTTTTCTCGATTTTGCGGGTTATTATCTCCGGTTTGTTCGTGGTTTCTCATCTATTGCATCGCCCTTGACCAATTTGACTCTGAAGGGTGCTCCGTTTGTATGGTCGAACGAGTGCGAGGAGAGCTTTTAGAAGGTCAAGGCATCTTTGATCATAACTCTAATACTGGTGTTACCATAAGCTTCAGGTTTTTATAGCGTTTATTATGACGCTTCGAGAGTTGGGATTTGATGTGTTGATGCAGGAGGGTAGAGTGATTTCATATGCTTCTCGTCAATTGAAGCCCCATGAGAAGAACTACTCTGTTCATACTTAGAGTTAGCTGCTATAGTTCATGCTTTGAAGATTTAAGCACTATCTATATGGCGTATCTTGTGAGATATCCGACCATTGCAGTCTTCAGCATTTGTTCAAGCAAAAGGATCTTAACTTGAGGCGGCGGAGGTGGCTTGAGTGACAAAAAGATTCTGATATTAACATTTATCATCCGGGAAAGGCCAATGTAGTGGCCGATGCTTTGGGCCGAAAGATAGTCAGTATGGGGAGTTTGGCGTATATTGCAGTTGGGGAGAGGCCCTTTACAGTTGGTGCTCGGGCTTTGGCCAATCGGTTTGTGATATCAGAAATTTCGAAGCCCAGCCGGGTATTGGCTTGCGTGGTTTCTCGGCCTTCTTTATATGATCGCATCAGAGAGCGCTAGTGTGACGATCCACCTTTGCTTGTCCTCAAGGACAGAGTTCAGCATGGTAATGCCCGAGATGTGACCATTGGTGATAATGGTGTATAGAGTATGCAGGGCCAGATTTGTTTTCCCAATGTAGATGGGCTTAGAGGTTTGATTCTTGAGGAGGCCCACAGTTCGCGGTATTCCATCTATCCGGGTGCTACGAAGATGAATCAGGACTTGAGACAACACTAATGGTGGACAAGAATGAAGAAAGACATTGCGGGACTTGTGGCTCGGTGTCTCAACTATCTGCAGGTGAAATATGAACATCAAAGACCGGGCGGCTTACTCCAGCAGATGGTTATTCCTGAGTGGAAGTGAGAGAGAGTTACTATGGACCTTGTGAGTGGTCTTCCTCGGACTTCGAAGAAGTTTTATTTTATTTGTGTGATTATGGATCGGCTGACCAAGTCTGCGCACTTCATTCTGGTATGTACGACTTATTCTTAATGGTGGCTGACAGGGATCTTCATTGGGGAGATTGTTCGGTTGCATGGGTTTCCAGTTTCGATTTTCTCAGATAGGGGTACTCAGTTTACTTCCCGATTTTGGAGGACATTTCAGCGAGAGTTGGGTACAAAGTTAGTGCTGAGCACAGTGTTTCATCCTCACACGGATGGGCAGTCCGAGCGTACAATTAAGATATTGTAGGATATGTTGCGTGCTTATGTGATTGATATTGGAAGTTCTTGGGATGAGTTTTTGCCTCTCGCAGAGTTCGCCTACAACAACAGCTATCAGAGATGGCACCATATGAGGTATTGTACGCGAGACAGTGTAGATCTCCATTCAGTTGGTTCGAGCCCAGCGAGGCCAGGTTTTTGGGGACAGATTTGGTCGAGGATGCCTTAGAGAAAGTGAAAGTTGGTTTAGGAGAGACTTCGTACAGCTTAGTCGCGTCAGAAGGGTTATGCAGACCGAAAGGTCCGATATGTGTCTTACATAGAGGGTGAGAAGGTTTTGCTGAACGTTTCGCCCATGAAGGGCGTTACGAGGTTTGGGAAGAAAGGGAAACTGAGTCCGCGGTTCATTGGACCTTTTGAGGTGCTTAGGAAGATTAGAGAGGTGGCCTACAAGCTTGCCTTTCCACCAAGCTTATCGAGTGTGCATCCGGTGTTTCATTTATTTATGCTCCAGAAGTATGTTAGTGACCCGTATCATGTGTTATACTTCAGCACAGTTCAGTTGGATGATGATTTTGATCTCTGATGTGGAGCCATTGGCTATTTAGGGCCGTCAGATTTGGAAGTTGAAATCAAAGAATATAGCTACAGTGAAGGTGCAGTGGAGTCATCGGCCCGTGGAGGAGGCTACCTTGGAGACTGAGCAAGAGATGCGAAGCAGATATCTTCACTTATTTCAGGCTTCAGGTATGTTTCTTGACTCGCTCTAGGACGAGCGTTTGTTTAAGTTGGGGAGGATGTGATGACCCAACCCGTCGTCTCATATGTTTCCTCCATGTTTCTCCCGTTTTATGCTTCTTCATGTTTCATTATCTGCGTTTGTTGAGTTTGAGTCGATTCAGATCGAGTTTAGTAGGAAATGAGATACTTAGTCTCTTTAAGGAAGCTTTGCTTTGGAAAATTCAACCGGATGTTCAGTTCCGAATTAAATGGCTTGGATGTGATGTCCCCTGAATTGGTTAGCTTTAGGGGATGATATAAGGCTTAGGAGCGTTATCGAAAGTGAATTTGGAGGCCCGGTGTAGAATTAGGCTTGAATTGGCGAAGTTAGCATTTTGGCGATATCCGGTTGATAGGTGAGATTTTGATCCGAGGATCAAAATGGAATTTAGAGAGTTGCATCAGCTTCATTTGGTGATTTGGTATGTGTGTGCAAATTTTCAGATGATTCGGAGGTGATTTGGTTGGGTTTTTTGATCGAATGCGAGTTACCGAATAATTTGAAGAACTTAGGCTTGAATTTGATTGGAATTGATTGGAATTGAGAATTTTTTGTGTTGTTGGATGTGTTTTTATGATTGGAACATGTTCGAATAATGTTTTAGGAGGGATTGGCACTTTTGGCTGGGGTCCCGAGGGCCTCTGGGTGATTTCGAGTGGCTATCAGAAGGAAATTTGAAGTTGGAATTGCAAGTTCTTGGCTGCAGCAGATATTTCCGCATCTGCGGAGAGGAAACCGCATATTCGGTTGTCAGGAAGTGGGGGCAGGTATTGCAAGAGCAAAAAGGATGAGGTCAAGAAACTTCAGCATAAGCGAAAATTCAACCGCATAAGCGGGTACGTATAAGCGGAAGTTTTACCGTAAGCAATTTTGGACATTTTGTTGAGGTTGCGCAGAAGGGGTAGCGCATAAGAGGAAGCATGACCATAGAAGTGAATGTCGGCCTGGGCAGAAGGGTTTTAAAATAAGATTTTCATCCGCGAGCTTGGGATACATTCCACCATTGTTGAGCGACCTTGAGAGCTTTTGGTGAGAATTAAAGAGTGTTTTGACTGGGAATCGATTGGAGGTAAGTCCCTTGGCTTAAACATATGACATGGAAATTAGTTGAAATTCATCAAAAGGGGGGTAAACGTAGGGCTTGAGAATTTATAATTCAAAAATGGAATTTGAAGGGTCAAATGGACTCCTATTTTGGTAAATTTGATATGTATGTAGTCGTGGTGAGATGAGGAACCTGGTGATGTGCATTTTGTAATTTTTGAGATGTGGGCCCTAGTTTTACCAATTTCATGATTTTCGATGTTTTTCGAGTCTTTTCAATTAGGTTGTATTCCCTTTGCCTATTGTAACGTATTCCTTGTGATTTTGATTAGATTCGACACTCGAGGAGGTTGATTTGCGAGGCAAGGGAGTAGCGAGCTAGGATTTATACCTGCTTGAGGTGAGTAATGGTTATAAATGATGTTTTGAGAGTTTGAAACCCCAGATTTGCACAACGTAGTTCTATGTTGGGACGAGACATGCAGTTGCATTATGAGCGTGGGGCCTTATATTATTGGGTATTTGGACTTGGTCCATCCTGATTTATGAATGGACTATATTATCGGATGAGACTTAATTAATATCATTACATCTTGAGCTAGTTGCCATGTTTGAGGCCTTGTGCCGATCTTTAGAACCCTTATGGGTATTTGTACTGATTGACCGCACCTTACTTATCGAAAGCATACCCTCAGTCATGTTCTTAACTGATAAACATAATAATTGAACTAGCTTTAGAAATTTTGATAAAATCCTAATGAGAATAACAAGTGGGTTGGGAACCTTGTCTTATCTTAGTGTGCCTGTGAGGCCAAATTTATATTGACAGAGAGGGGTCGAGAACCCCATTGTGAGGGTATTTGATATGCTATGGATCGGGTTGCTCGCTGCAACAGTATATACATATGTTTATTATATGGATCGGACTGCACGCCGCAGTAGTATATTATATGGATCAGACTGCACGGCGCAGTAGTATATTATATGGATCGTACTGCACGCCGCAGTAGTATGATATATGGATTGTATTGCACGCCGCAGTAGCATAGCGCTTGGGCTAAAGCAGCCCCTTCGAGTCTGCACGCACCCCCAGTGAGCGCAGTCGACTATTATTATTGGATCGGGCTACATGCCCAACAGTGTATATATATATATATAGATATGGGGATCGGGCTGCATGCTGCAGCAGTATAGTTATGAATTCAGTTGTAATGAGAAGTTAATGAGAAGAACACTAGCTTAAAAAGGGTTTTTAACAGACTTTCCTCATCCAGTTGTTGTTAATTTGCTCTTACTATATTATTATAGAACTGCTTGGTGGTTTTACGAGTTTTCTTACCTTCAGCAATTATTTATTACCATTACTCATTGAGTCGGAATATTCACCTTACTCCCTGCACCATGTGTGCAGATACGGGTATCTTGGAGGCATAGTTAAGTTTCAGCGGCTATCCAGAATATCATTGGAGTCATCGAAGTAGCTGCATGGCGTCCGTAGGACCCGATTTCTCCCTTTTCCTATTTACTTTTCATCATTCTAGACAACTCTATGAATAGGTTGATACTCTGACTTGTATTAGAGGCGAGTAACTCGTGACACCTGATCGGTCGGATTTGTATTGGTAATTTATGGTTCTTTTGTACTGTTTTAATTACTGTTTCAGGGTTATAATCATGCTAACTTGGCATTAGTTACTATTAATTAGAAATAAATTCTACATAAAGGATTGAGAGTGGTTAATTGGTCGAGCTTTCCTAACACTATGTTGGGCCATTGTCGATGCCCCTTTTCTTCAAAAGCGAAATCGGGTTTTACGGCTTATGGGCAAAACAACTCTATTTCCCGTTTGGGAATTGCGTTATGGAATTGGAAGAGTCGACCCTAATGATTATTGTGCATTATGACACTTTAAGAGAGTGTTTTTTTAGGGAGAAACCAGAGTTGGGTAAGGGCTTGAGATTATCTCGAGGAGAAGGTGTTAGGCACCCCTCAAGATCCACAAATGTGGTTCCCGGTCGTGCTAATTGTGACTTTATAAAGAAGATGAAGCAAGTAGACACATGAAGTACAGGTATTCACATAATTCGAGAGCTTTAAAGAAAAAGTCGTATGTTTGAAATAAAAGGGGATTAGTTTAGAAAGCATTGAGAGATTAACGGAACACATAGAAAACAAATAAGGGTCCTAGGTTTAGCTATAATATGGATGATTCGATGCAATATCTAGCTCATATTCCCAAATAGGGGTCGCTTCATGGTATTATCACATCGTCATCATCTCCATATTCTACCCTTCCCCACCCCGTAGAGGTGATTAAAGCGTGTTAATTGGTCATGAATACTTATTGCGTGCTATTACCCGTCCCGTTCAATAGATCCTAGAGGGCACTTAAGATCACTATTAAAATAAGATCGGAAATAGGCTGACCCCAAGGTACAAAGGTTAAAATGCTATGCGACATACAAAAGCAAATAGGACTTGCACGTAAAGGAATCATGTAAAACATATAAAGGCTCAAATATCCCTCTATAAACAAACACGTAATGAGCACGACTCAAACACATTTTTGGTCTAGGGGAGAGAGAGTTATTAAAACTAGAGTACAAGTTTTAACAAAAACAGAAACTGGAGAGTTTTGCATAAAAGAGTTGTGAGAAAAGCGTTCAGAAACTTTAATAGCAGTAGCAGTTTTTTGAGAATCTGCAGAAGTCATTTAAAGATATTTGTATGGTATAACATTTTCCTAATGGGCGGAGTAAAAATAAGTGAGATGGCATTTTCTTAGATTGCAAAAGTGGAAAGAAAACATATCAGTTTTTGGACTTTTAAAAATTATAGTATTCATATAGTTGAAAAATAGTAGTCTGATTTTGGACGATTGAAATCGTCGCATAGATAGAATTAAATAGGGCAGAAGTATTAAATTTTTAGAGAGCTTCATAGACAAAAGATTCAAACAGAGATGGAGCAATTAGGATTATTCGGCCTAAGGCTTGCCTAGGCGTTACTAAGGATGGTGAATATGCACGTTCGTTACCAGTTTAACAAAGAGTTGTTAACCAATTTTTACCCAGATTAGTGGAATGTTAGATAGTTGCAAATAAAAATCTTAAAGACATTATATCTAATGCAAAAAATTCCTAAAAAAAATGGCATCTAAATGTATTGGTGATGACTTATTGATAATTGATTGGTTACGAATATGAAAAATTTACAGAATAACAATTGAGAGAGAAAGGACTAGAAACATGATTTCTATATGCAGCGATGCATGTCCTAAAGCATGGAATCTAATGCACAAGAAAGTAAATAAGCCCTATGTAAATATTTTCTACCCATCCCCTTATCTAAACAAGCATAACCCTCCCAATTTCACTATAAACCCCAATATTCTTTTACAAGTTATTACAAACCAAGTAATTAAAAGTACAACAGTGATAAGAAAAGATGTTATTCTATTGGGAGCCTAGAGCCAGGCCCAGATCTCCAACCTCACTCCTTTCGAATTTCATAGCCAGTACCAAAGTTTGGGTGCGGCAAAGCTCCCTAAGGGTTTGCTTGAACCCTGGCCAATACCAGGCACCCAAAAGATGTCCTAATTGGACAATTTCAAACATTGAAAGCTAGCCTTGGGCATCAGAGTTCCATGGGTGCTCAAGGCTCCCATGGCAGCGCTTGCACCAAGGAGGCAGGACCTAGGGTTCTAAGAGTAGTGAAGTTGGGACATGACTTTTAAAACAATTGACAGTGAGTTTAAGAAAAAAGAGTTGAGAAATAGTTTGAGAAAGTAGTTTAAGAGAAGTTGAGAGTCAGATTAAGAAAAACAACAGAAGGATTTGGGAGACAATTTAAGAAAATAATTTAAAAGAGTTAAAAGAGATGAAAGGAATTCTTTTAAAATCATTATACTAACCAGTTTAGAACAGAGCATTATACAACCAGAGGATAAGGGGGAGCAAATATATAAAGTACAAGGATCTACTCACAGAAAGGCAAAGATAATGAAGGCATGTAGTTAGACCTAGTTGTAGAACAAATAGGGGTTAAGTTCTTACTGCACAAAACCCCAATACATTTAACCTTAGGAAGAAGAAACAAGGTAAGTGTATACCAGTGACAACAAAAACAACAGAACCATAGATAAAATCACACAAGAAACAAGAAGAAATGCAAAACTAGTAAAAGCATGTTGTTTTGGAAAATGTATATTAAATAGGTAACATACCAGTTGCAGACAAGAGAACACAAAAACAATAAGAAGTAGTTCACAAAGAGAGAAAAGTATGCATAGAATGAGAGCAGCAAGGTGTGAGAAGCAGTGTGCAGCATAGAGAAAATGGCAGTGTGCAGCAAAGAGGACACCAGGACAACCCAAGCAAATAATGCAGCAGAACCTTGGTAGTAAACGGCCAAGATTACTCAATCTTGGCTTTCAGCCGATTGAGTGAGAGAGTTTGTAGAAAAGAAACACAACAGTAGAGAGATAGAGAGCACTGAGTGTTATTGGAAGAAAGTTCAGAGAGAATGTAATGTCTTAGTATGAGAGATATGCATTGTGTTGGTGTCATTCAAGTACAATGGGGGTGGGTACTTATAGTACGAAAATGAGTGAACAAACAAGGCACCAAACTATAATTAAGGAACGAGCATCAGTCACAATCCATCAATGTAAGTATTTCCCTTTAATTAAGGAGTCCAAGACAAATGGTAACAAGCAGCGGATTTAAAAAAGGAAAAGAATCAATCAGACTCTACATTTACCCCAGTAAGAGTAGTAGAGCACATAATATGCAATACGGGTTATATACATAATAATTAAAGTAAACAAAATATATGCGGACGATTTTGAAAGCCTATTTATGCACAATATGGTAAAGGAATACAAATTAATTCTTTCAAGAAGCCAAAGAATCATGTAAACAACCAAAAAATAAGAGGGAAGGCTTATAAGTAAGGAAAGCATATCTAAATAAGGAAGTAATTCAAATGAAATCAGTGTAAATGGTCTGAGGAAAATCATATAAAAATCATGGATTCACAGAGATGCACAAATCAGTAGAATATCACATGAGCGATGAACAATTAGCCTATAAAGCATAATAGACATGAAAATCAGAGAACCCTAAGCAAGGAATCATGAAGCAATAACGGGTCGTAACCCTAGCAAGAAACTTAAACAGGGAACTCAAATTGACGCGGAAACCAAACAAACTTGTAACACAAACAAGCATAATACTCGCGAAAAGCAGAAGATATACGATTTTGAAATGGGGTGAATAACCATTGTTTTGAAAAAGAGAGGTACAAAATGTTTGAAAAAAATTCGAATTAATCAAAGATATCGAGTGAGATGGAGTGTAGAAAACAAAGATTAAAACGGAAATCTCTTAGAAAGACAGAAGTTTAAGAGATTAGGCAAAGCAAATTACAAATATAACAACAACAACAACAACAACAACAACAACAACAACTACCCAGTATATTCCCACCAGGTGGGGTCTGGGAGGGTAATATGTAGACAAGCCTTACCCCTACCCGAAAGGGCAGAGAGGCTGTTTCCAATCGACCCCCAGCTCATAGGATAAAAGGAAAAACAACAGTAGAACAAAAACAAAGACAAAAACAAAAACAAAAACAATAGAGCATTAGTAACTCCAGCAGAAATAGCGTAAATAGCGTAAATAATTATCTAAACATACGAAACATAAATACAATCGCATGCAAAAATATTATACAGTAACTACCATAACTAATAGCCATAGGGGGGACATAAGCTAAAACACAAATCATCTATAAGTAACCCTGCTGACACACACCCAACCCCGGATGAGGCGTACGAAAAACTCTAGGAGCCCCTATCCTGCAACCCTAATTCTAGACCTCCAGACTTTCCTATCGCGGGTCATGTCCTCGGAAACCTGCATTCTAGTCATGTCCTGCCTAATCACCACTCCCCAATACTTCTTAGGCCTCCCTCTGCCTCGCCGACCGCCAACAATCTCCAGCCGCTCGCAGCTCCTCACTGGGGCATCAGGACTTCTCCTCCGCACATGCCCGAACCACCTCAGCCTCGCTTCTCGCATCTTCTCATCCACCGGGGCCACCCCCACCTTCTCTCGAATAACTTCATTCTTAATCTTATCTATCCTGGTTTGACCGCACATCCACTAAGCATTCTCATCTCCGCAACCTTCATTCTCTGAACATGAGAGTTCTTCACGGGCCAACACTCCGTCCCATACAACATCGCAGGTCTAACCACGGGTCTGTAGAATTTCCCCTTGAGTTTGTATGGAATTTTCTTGTCACACAGGACTCCTGATGCAAGCCTCCACTTTGACCACCCCGCTCCTATACGATGAGTGACGTCCCCGTCAATCTCTCCGTCCCCCTGAATCACAGACCTAAGATAGCGGACACTGTCCCTCTTGGCGATGGCCTGAGAACCAATCATCACGTCCCTGCCTACTTCGCTCGGCTCGGCCCTAACCTTGCACTCCAGGTACTCTGTCTTAGATCTGCTTATTTTGAAACCTTTAGACTCGAGAGTTTGTCTCCATACCTCTAACCTTTCAATAACACTGACCCTCGTCTCATCTATCAATACTATGTCATCAGCAAATAGCATACACCAAGGCACATCCCCTTGAATATGTCGGGTTAGAACATCTATCACTAAGGCAAACAAGAGGGGGCTCAGCACCGATCCTTGATGGAGTCCCATAACCATTGGAAAATGGTCTGATTCGCCACCCACCGTCCTAACCCTAGTCTTAGCTCCATTGTACATGTCCAGGCAAAGCAAATTAGGGTTTGCAAAATAAGTTCAGGAAATGAGAACCTGGCCGTGAAACTCTTGTATAATGCCATAGAAGGCATCATCAGACAAAAACCCCAAGAGAAAAGGCTAGAAACAGACCCAAATAAAGCTTCACTGACCCTTTTCATGACGGAAGCAGATGGCTTCAAGCTTCAGAGAGAAAATAGCGATACAGGGACTCAATGGTTGTTGGAGGTCGAGAGAAGTGAAGTGGGAGTGAGCCGGAGAGGCGATGGTCGTCATCAGAGAAGACGGAGAGAACCAGAAGGTTCTAGAGAGATGAAAGGATAGAGAGCATAGGTTAGTAGAGATAGAGAGACGGGCTGGTGAGAATGAGTGGTTGGGGGTGTTGTTTGATTTAATTATGGAAAAGAGATCTGGGCCGTTGATCTTATTTGATCAACGGCTCAGATTAAATCTAAGTCAAATTGGGTAAATTAAGGGGGTGTGGATCATTGAATTGGGTTGAAAATTTTGGGCTGAAAATAGGGGTGTAATTGGGCCATGTTTTAAATAAAATGTGGCTATCTTTTAAGTAACCAATTTTCCCCAAATATAATTTTATCAAAATAGCAGGCGAAATTCAATAAAATTATTGAGGCACTAAAATAGGTTTGGGAACCAATTAAAAATATCAGGAACGATTTTACATTTGAAATAACTTAAATTGAGAAAATATGCTAAAATTTTAATTTAATGCGATTTTAGTTTCAAACTACTTAATGGCTTTGTAAAATCCTATAAAAATTATATTAATTATATTCTTATGCAAATGAGAGAATAAAATACTTTATTTACTAAAATTGCAATGTTTGATAACAAATATTGAATTTTATAGTACAAAATGAGCTGTAAATCAATTTTAAAAATGCTTGAAAAATCATAGAATAATACCAAACACTTTGTGGATGCTTATATACGTATTCACAAGCTACTTTGAAAGTATTTTGGGTACAAAAATATGTAGGGAAAAATTGGATATCAACAGTTGCCCCTCTTTACCCGAGGAGGATGAAAGATTTGTCGGGTAAAGATAAGATGGACAATTTTGACCCGAGGTGACAATTGTACGAGAACTTTGACCGGGCTTTGGCATCTCAGCTGCCTACATATATGTGGTTTTACAGGAATCATGTCGTATGTAGTTCAGGAGACATTGGCGGAATATGCTAATGAAAATTTGAAAAGGCGGACGCAAAGGGGTTTGAGATTTGGAAAGGGTTCGAGGATCAGTCCAGCCGCATAGAACTGGAGTGGGAGTGCTCTTGCTGAGACAGTTGTGCCAGCGGTGTACCTGCAAATGAACGATGTGCGGATATTTTGCATAATTTAAATGTGATGCAAGTTCCCATTGGACCATGAATGCTGTCTTCGGACTATTAGGATAGCGTCCTCAGACTATGACGTCCGTGCTATGAAGAGCATGAAAGTAAAGATTCACATGCCATGAAATGGTGTTCTCGGTCCATACGGATGGTTCCTCCGAACTATGACGCCTTTGAATAAATTAGGCAATATTTCAGCCCATCAGAAGGTGGCAATATTTCAGCCGAATGAATGCAAGGATGGCGATGTTTCAGCCAAAGCGAAAATTTAAATGCAGGGCGCCGATATTTTAGCCAAAGATGCAAAAAATAGAGGAGAGAGAGCTTAGTCTCGGAAGGCAGACGGTAGACTTATTCAAGAATGCAAGATGGAGACAAAGCTTAGTCTCGAAAGGCAGAAAAATAGCCTTATGCAAGGAAGGAGGTGGAGCTTAACCTTGAAAGGCAAAGAATAGCCTTATGCAATGCAAGATGGAGACATAGCTTAGTCTGGAAAGGTTGAACATAGCCATATGCAAGGATGGAGGCAGAGCTTAGCCTCGGAAGGTAGAGAGTAGCCTTATGCAATGCAAGATGGAGACATATCTTAGTCTCGAAAGGTAGAAAATATCCTTATGCAATGATGGAGGCAGAGCTTAGCCTTGAAAGGCAGAGAGTAACCTTATGCAATGCAAGATGGATATAGAGCTTAGTCTCGCAAGGCAGAAAATAGCCTCATGCAGGAGTGCGGAAAATTCAAAATAGAGGATGATGGTGATTTTCTTAGTTGGTAGATGATTGCAATATTGATGGCTACTGTGGAACTGTTGAATGTACATAGTATGCCTTTGTCAGGTTTGTAGTGGCTTTGTATTGTAAGACTCCTGCATTGCCCATTTACAACCTGGGTTCCTACATCCAAAGAAAATCGTGAGTTCTGTAAAGGGGAAGGTTAGTTCGCATCCTTCACCCCGTGGCGCTTTGTACCCTCTTGGGGCAGTGTTACTGAACGATAGCGATCCAAATGATTTTATGCAAAATTTTGGCAAATATGATGCAAATGCATGTATATTAAATAAGCAAAAGATAGTTTATTTTTATGATGAACCACAACTGCAACGTAGCTCAAGGCATGACAACCTCGCTGGCTCCGGAATTTTGAAGGTCCTTCTAAAAATTCTGCCCCAGTTTACTGGGCTGGTGCTGATGACGCCGGTGATGGATGACTGAAAGCGCATTGATCTTAGAATTTTGAGGGTCTTCCTGAAAATTCTTCCCCAGTATCTGGGTCGATGCTGATACGAAAGTTGACAAATTGACTTCGGAATTTTAAGGGTCCTTCTCAAAATTCTGCCCCAGTTCCAAATACGGGGAAAATGGAATTTTATTAATGATGTGACCGAACACATAGGGTTCAAATTACATCATAAAGAAAGCATACTGATTAAATATAATATCTCTTCACTGCATCCGAGTTGATCAGTTTTTTCCAGATTTCTCCATCCATTTCTACAAGAATAAGGGCTCCTCCAGTTAGATCTCGGTGAACCATATACGGAACCTGCCAACTGGGAGAGAACTTCCCTTTGGCCCTATCTTGATGCGGAAATATCTTCTTCAACACCAGCTGTCCTAGTGTAAACTTTCTCGATCGAACTCTCGTTGAAGGCTTTAGACATCCTGTCTGATATAATTGACTTTGGCAGACGGTGTTCATTCTTTTCTCATCTATAAGGCTAGCTGCTCGTATCAAACCTTGTGCCATTCTATGTCATCTAAATCAGCTTCTTGTATGATTCTCAAGGATGGAAACTCTACCTCAGCGAGAATCACTGCCTCTGTACCATAAACCAACATGTAGGGAGTTGCGCGGGTTGATGTGCGAACTATAGTACAATAACCCAATCGAGAAAATGACAACTTCTCATGCCACTGCTTAATCCTTTCGATCATTTTCCTTAGTATTTTCTTGATGTTTTTGTTGGCTACTTTCACAGCTCAATTCATCTGAGGTCTATAAGTTGTAGAGTTCCTATGCCTGATCTTGAAAGTTTCACACATCGCTTTCATCAAGATGCTGTTGAGATTGGAACCATCATCAGTGATGATAGACTCTGGAACACCGAACCAATAGACAATCCGATCTCGGACAAAGTCTTCAATGACTTTCTTGGTTACCGCTTTGTACGATGCTTCTTCAACCCATTTAGTGAAGTAGTCAATTTCCACTAGAATGAACATGTGTTCATTTGACGCGGCAGGTTCGATCGGTCCAATAACATCCATTCCCCAAGTGGCGAACGGCTATGGTGAGCTCGTTGCGGTGAGCTTGTTTGGAGGTACCTTTATCCTATCTGCATGTATCTGACAGCAGTGACACATTCGAACATACTGAATGCAATCTGTTTCCACGGTCATCCAAAAATATCCTGCTCTGAGTATCTTCTTTGCTAGAACAAATCCGTTCATGTGTGGCCCAGAAGTCCCTGAGTTCACTTCTTCCAATAATTTGGTTGCTTCTGTCACATCGACAACCTTAATAGTCCCAGATCGGGAGTCCTCCGATACAAGATTCCTCCGCTATAAAATAAATTGTTGGACAGACTTCGAAGCGTGCACTTCTGAGTAGCATTTGCAAGCTCTGGATATTCTCCTGTTGTTAGGTACCTTTTGATGTCGTGGAATGAGGGTTTTCCATCGGATTCTTCCTCAACATGTGAACAATAAGCCGGTTGATCCTGAATTGTGATCTGGATATGGTCGATGAAATTTGTGTCTGGATGCTGAATCATGGATGATAATGTGGCTAAGGCGTCAGCGAACTCATTCAGTGTTCTTGGAAAATGCTGGAATATTGTCTTTTTGAACCTCTTTCTCAACTCCTGTATGTGATGCAAATGAGGGAGTATCTTTGAAGTCTTGGTTACCCATTCCTCTTGGACCTTGTGTATGAGTACGTCTGAATCCCCAATCACTAGCAGCTCCGGATGTTCATATCAATGGCCAATTTAAGCCCTAAGATACAAGCTTCATATTCGGCCATGATATTGGAGCATGGGAACCTGAGCTTGGCGGATACCAGATAATGCTGACTGATTTCTAATACCAGGAATGTCCAATACTAACTCCTTTGAAATTCGCGGCTCCGTTGAAAAACATCCCCCTAGCGTCGTAGGATTTTGCAATATCTTCTCCTATGAAAGTTATTTCCTCATCGGGAAAATATGTCTTCAATGGCTCATACTCCCCTTTCACATGGTTTTCTGTGAGATGATATGCCAAAGCATGTCCTTTAACTGTGTTTTGGGTGACATAGACAATGTCAAATTCACTCAACAAAATTTGCCACTTGGCGAGCTTGACAGTGGGCATGGGCTTCTGAAAGATGTATTTTAATGGGTCCATTCTTGATATAAGGTAGGTGGTGTAAGCATAAAAATAGTTTCTCAACTTCTGAGTTATCCAAGTTACAACACAACATGTGCGTTCTAGTAAGGAATACCGAGCCCCGTACGGGGTAAATTTTTTGCTGAGGTAGTAAATAGCTTGCTCGTTTCTCCCTGTCTTATCATGTTGTCCCAAGACACAACCAAATGCTCCATCCATAACCGCAAGATATAGCAATAAAGGTTTCCCAGGATCAGGTGGAACCAGTACTGGAGGCGTAGACAAGTATTTCTTGATCATGTCGAAAGCCTTTTGACATTCATCGGTCCACTTGGTAGTGGGATCCTACTTCAGCATTTGAAGATAGGTTCGCAGATGATGGTAGACTGAGCAATTAACGGGCTGATATAGTTATGTCTCCCCAGGAAACTCGTTACCTCTTTCTTACTTTATGGCGGTGGAAACTCCTGAATAGATTTGACCTTTGATGGATCCAGCTCTATTCCTCGGCGACTTACGATGAAACCCACCAAGTTTCCCGCATGGACCCCAAATGCACATTTGGCAGGATTTAGTTTCAAGTTATACCTCCTTAGTCTATTGAAGAACTTTCGGAGGTCCTCCATGTGATTTGCAGCCTTCTTGGATTTAATGATGACATCGTCCACATATACCTCAATCTCTATATGCATCATCTCATGAAAGAGGGTAATCATGGCCCTCTGTATCCCCTGCATTCTTCAACCCAAACGACATCATTTTGTAGCAATACATCCCCCAAGGCATGATGAACGTCGTTTTCTCTGCATCTCCTTCATCCATCCATATCTGGTGATACCCTGCGCAACAATCAACGAATGACTGCAATTCATGCTTGTCAAAGTTGTCGATCAGGATATGTATGTTTGGCAAGGGAAAATTATCTTTGGGACTGGCCCGGTTGAGATCCCGGTAGTTGACACAGACTCTAACTTTCCTATCCTTCTTCGGCACTGGCATAATGTTAGCTAACCAAGTCGGATATTCTACCACTTGAAGAACTCTGGCTTTGACCTGCTTGGTGACCTCCTCTTTGATCTTTAGACTCATATCTGGCTCGAATTTTCTGAGCGTCTGTTTTACCGGGGGACATGCACGATCTGTCAGTAGTTTGTGAGCAACGATGGATGTGCTGAGACTGGTCATATCGTCATAACACCATGCAAAGATATCCTCATATTCGTTCATGAACTCTACATATTTCTTTTTCTAAGTCTGTGATAAGTGCACAGTGATGCATGTTTCTCTGACATTCTCTGTATCTCCTAAATTGACGACTTCCGTTTCATCCAGGTTGGACTTAGGCCTATTCTCAAAGTTTTCAGCCTCTCTGAAAACCTCTTCTGGTATATCATCTTCCTTTGAATCTATGTCCATTTGTCGAATAGCCTCGTTGCAAGTTACACTTGTTGGTTCATCATCAAGATACGTAATAGTAATGCTGTATGAAAATAAAGTAAATAGCAGAGAAAAGTAATGAATAACGAGACATTCAAGAAAATTTAAAATGTTTTAGATTGAATTCATAGATGTTCAAAACATCGGGGCTCTTTCGTAAAGTAAAGAAAAATGTGGAAAGTAAAGAAAACAACTAGAAATGAAATGTATGATGCTTGTTCATCCTTGCTACCCCGATGGTTTCTGGGCGATGGTGGTCTTAATTGACCAGTTAGTATCGCGCTCTCCTTGGTTCACAGCATGAATGGAAGGGCCTTCCTCCCCTTCCTCTTCAAAGATCACACAACAGTCCATGTCATCCTCCAAACACAGGTTCTTCATCGCTGCAAGAGCCTCATTTTCCTATGAACCGTAAAGACTTTCGATTGGCTGAAATGTATGTTCCAACTGAGGTATGGGGTGTTCCAATGGATAATATGGGTCGCGCCATGGTGGTGATCACTTTTTGAATTCTTGCCAAGTGTACTCGTACCCCAGTCCGAAGTTAGTACCATGTTTCTTCAACTGGATAGGTTTGGTGATGCCTTGAAGATTCTTACCAAGTCCTTTCCCGGTTCATACCCACTCCAATTAAGAATGCTCTCAACCTTGTTACTCCACCATTTGTCCATACCCACTGCCTTGACCCGCTCGATGTGATGATATGTCTTCCCGCCTATTCTACTTCTTCCTCCAATCATTGGAATGGCCTGGCGACTGTATATGGGGTTGCTACAGTCACCATGGAAGATAACTTCTTGATGGTTCCATTCCAACTTTACAGCCTGATGAACCGTTGATACCACATCTCCATCGGCGTGGATCCAAGGTCGTCCCAGCAGTAAGTTCTAAGAGGCTGGTATGTCAATGATTTGGAACTCAACATCAAACCAAGAAGGTCCCATTTGCAAGCACAAGCTAATCTCCCCTAGAGTGGACCTCTGAGAACTGTCAAAAACGTTGATAGCCCCATATTTTATCTCGTGCAACACTTTGCCCAACTAATTCAGGGTGATCAATAGACAAATGTTGAGACTAGAACCTCGGTCAACTAGGATTCTGGTAATGAAATGGTCCTCACATTGCACAGTGATGTGCACTGCTGTGTTATGACTGAGCCCTTTAGGCGGCAATTCATCTTCATGAAGGTGATTTTGTGACTTTCCAATATCTTCCCTATCATGTTTTCCATCTCTCCTCCGGTCATGTTGCTCGAGACATAAGCCTCGCTCAATATCTTCATCAAGGCATTTTTATGCGCCTCAGAACTCTGCAGCAATGCTAAGATGGAAATCTATTCCGTAGTTTTGTTTAGCTGTTCAACGATTGATTACTCCTTAGCCTGTATATTTCTCCAGAGATCATCAGGTTTGGTTTCCATAAGACGTCCAGATGCTTGCTTGCTGGACTCAGCTAGGTACTCTGGTGTGTATACTCTGCCTATTCTAGGGCACAATATCCACAAAGATAGGGGTTTCCTGGTGGTTTGGATCATTTTCAGGGATGAGCAGTGGAGCATTGTTGCGGCCTTGGGTTGGGGTCTTCTGTGGAGGTGCAGGGACCTGATTGTTAACATCTGCAGTAGCAAGGGAGATGGATAGACTTGCCAAATTTCGGACTTTGTCCAGTTCCTCTCGAAACCTTAGCAAAGTTTGCTCCAAATGAGCAGCAGTTTCCTCGGTGATCAGGGTACCCTGAGAAGTTCCTTCAATTTCCTTTCTTGTTTCATATCTGCCATCTTTAATTTTCTCCTGTTTTTGGGAGGACTCGGAGGAGGAGGAGGAGGACCCTTAGATCTTGTTGAATATGCTGATGGTGCCAGAATGCAGGAGCTAACCTTGGGGGAGGGGGATAAAACAAAAGAAAAACAAAAAGGTAAAAAGTTAGTGTGTGTTCTGTGGAATAAAACATTGTTGTATGTAAACACGTTGTTGCAAGAAATAAATCGTTTCCTATTTGGGTGCCTCGTTCTGCCTGAGGTAAGCCTACCGACAAATAATGATTTGGAGAACTCTTAATACCAAATGTCTAGATTTATTGATAGAAAATAGAACGAGTCAAAACAAACTAAAATAAAGAAAAAATTGTCACTAATAACCAAAGGCCTTATTACATCGAGAAAGCAGTAAAATCCTAACTACTTGGCCCCAGAAGGACTTTTCCCAAATTCGGTATCTTTGCCTCCCTCAAATAGCTTCATCAGCTCGCGTAGTCCCAGCAACAAATAAGCCTGAGCCAAATGCCCACCTTCATTACCTTCAGCTTCCTTTCAGTCTTTGATCTTTTTTAGAAACTTGCCTTCCAGATCCACTATACCCTATTCCAAGTACCCCAAAGGGTTGCTTGCTCGGACAGCAATGTCTTTCCATTCATTGATTACATTCTCTTGAGCCTCTAGTATCTCCCGATGTTCACTCTCGCATTCACTTGCGTAGCTTTTTTTTTGGTTGTACTCGACCTTTGCAGCAACCTCCTCATCAATAACTCCGTGACCACGGACGAAACCTATTTTTTCCAAGCCAATATGATCATCTTCAAGCCATCCCGAATAAAGTGGCGCATTCCCCGCCTGATACCTGTTCGGTTCCATAGATCTCTTTTTTAGTATGATTTTGGAGTGCCACATATGCTGAGCTTGGCACCTGTGTGGGATATCATCGCCTTGGAAATCAGCTCTGTATTGACGCATCTTTTCCACTCTTGGTATAATCTGCTTCCTTCCGGCTTACCTCATGACTCAGAGAGGGACATAAGGGTAAGTTCCTCTCAAGCCGATGAGTACAAGGAATGGCGCATCCGTATACCGAACGATAAACTCTCCAGTTGGAAACCACTCTTACATCCATTGTACTTTCTCTTCTCTCAGGTTTCCTAATAATTCCACCCATCCACTGGCATCTTCCGGGTGAGCAAACATATCCGGTATGAAGTGCATCCGCCTTGGATGATAGAAAGTAATGTAATCATCCCAATCCCGGCGTACGATCTACTGCCTATGCTCTCACTTTTGAAGATGCACAATGAGCCAGAGTTGTAGTAGTAGATTGCACCCTTCAAAGTGCGGTGCCCCTTGTTGACATTTTTCTAAGGCTCGGTAAAGTTCGGCGAGGATCATGGGTGTTATGCTGAACATCTGCCCGTCGATTCCCTCCATTACGGATTTGGTTACCATGGCTATTCTTGTATGGATCCTAGCCTTTTTCATCGGGAAAAAAATCATTCCCAAAAAGCAGAACATGAACACAAAATCCCTCCTACGTATGTGGCCCAAAGAGTTAAGGGCGAACTCGTCCATGTGATTGCGGTACGATTTGCTATGTCTAAATCTTTCTTACATGAAGTCGAAGGACATGTAGGAGTCCTTCAAACTGGTCAGATAAGGATTCTTTTTGAGACCCATCATCTTCAAGAACCCTCTACCTTTGTGGTTTTATGGCATGAGCTACCTCGGGCTATCCCAAGGAATTCCGGCCAAACCCGCAATTTCCTCCAACAGCGGTGTCATTTCAATATCCCCAACGCGGAAGACAGACCGTTCACTATCCCAAAACATAGTAGCAGCTTTCACGATCTTGTTATCTGGCCTAACTTCCAGAAATGAAGGAAGATTTCCTAAATGTTTGCGGACGACAACCCGATCACTACCATGTAAATCATCCCACCAGCTTAGCAACTTTGGATGAATGTTTGATACCATACTGAACCTGGGGACCTCCTGCCTCATTTCCTACAAAACAAAGAGTGAGGCCCTTACCCCCACCGGAATCGACTATTTAAATTAATAATTAGAAAAGGAATTTATTTCTCCAAAACAATGCACACAACGTGAATGTCCGTTCGGGTTTCGAGGAAACCCGGTGGACTTTGGTTTAGGCTATCCTAATGGGTCATTATGCGGATGACATAACTGACTCGGCTAAGTTTGACCATGATGCATGAACAATTAAATGGATTAAGGTTTATTTTTTTGAAGTTCTAGACAAGGTACCCTTGAGCGGACAACTCAAGAGGGAAAGGCGCGGAATCGTCGACTATACCATTGATCAGCTTGTTTTACCGCAAATATGCCTTTGCCAAATTTGAGGGGTTTGCAAGGAAGGGTGCAGCCACTCATTATAAGCATTGCAATAGAATTTGTTTGGTACGTGATCTTGAATGATGCAATTACAGCAATGAAATAAATACATGCATTTTCACGTTCATAATGATTACGATAAATGCTCGAAATTAAGGACGGAATTAAAATAAAGTGAGGTAATAAAGCGATAAAACAGTTAAAGGAAAAGAAAGAAACGAAGAAATAAGTCAGTAATTGTGAAACGATAATTGAAGCAATAAATAAATAAAGCAGTAAAGTCACAAAACACGTAGTGGTAAAATCCTAAAAGAAGCCCCCAGCAGAGTCGCCATGCTGTCGACGCCCCTTTTTTCAAAAGTGAAATTGGGTTTTACGACATTATGGGCAAAACAACTCTATTTCCTGTTTGGGAATTGGGTTAAGGAATTGGAAAAGTCGCCACCTAATGATTATAGTGCATTAGGACACTTTAAGAGAGTATTTTTTGAGAGAGAAACCAGAGTTTGGTAAGGGCTTGAGATTATCTCGAGGGAAAGGTGTTAGGCACCTCTCAAGATCCACAAATGTGGTTCCTGGCCGTGCTAATTGTGACTTTATAAAGAAGATGAAGCAAGTAGACACATGAAGTACACGTATTCACATAATTAGAGAGCTTTAAAAAATCGTAAATTTTAAATAAAGGGGATTAGTTTAGAAAGCTTTGAGAGAACAACGAAACACACAGAAAAGAAAGAAGGGTCCGAGGTTTAGCTATAATATGGATCATTCGATGCAATATCTAGCTAATATTCCCAAAGAGGGGTCGCTTCATGATATAATAGCATCGTCATCATCTCCATATTCTATCCTTCCCCACCACGTAGAGGTGTTTTAAGCATGTGAATTGGTCACGAATACTTATTGAGTGCTATTACTCCTGCCGTTCCATAGATCCTAGAGGGCACTTAGGATCACTATTCCAATAAGGTAGGAACTAGGCAAAACCCCTAGGTTCAAAGGTTAAAATGCTAGGCGACATACAAAAGCAAGTAGGACTTGCACATAAAGGAATCATGTAAAACATATAAAGGCTCAAATATCCCTCTATAAACGTACACGTGATGAGCACGACTCAAACATATTTAAGGTTTAGGGAAGAGAGAGTTTGTAAAACTATAGTAAAATTTTTAACAAAAACATAAACTGGAGAGTTTTGCAGAAAAGAGTTGTGAGAAAAGCGTTCGGAAACATTAAAAGCAGTAGTAGTTTTTTGAGAATCTGCAGAAATCATTTAAAGGCATTTGTGGAACACATGGTAGAACAGCTTCCGGACGGGCGGAGTGAAAATAAGTGTGAAGACATTTATTAAGATTGCAAAAGTGCAAAGAAAACATATCAGTTTTTGAACTTTTAAAAATTACAGTATTCAGATAGTTGAAAAATAGCGGTTTGATATTGGACGATAGAAATCTTTGCATAGATAGTTTAAAATAGGGCAGAAGTATAAAATTTTTAGATAGCTTCATAGAAAAACGATTCAAATAGAGGTGGAGCAATTAGAACACAACATAAAGGTGATTAGTCCCCTTTTATTCGGCCTAAGGCTTGCCTAGGCATTACTAAGGATGGTGAATATGCACATTCGTTTCCAGTTAACAAAGAGTTGTTAAACAATTTTTACCCAGATTAGTGGAGTGTTAAACAGTTGCAAGTAAAAATCCTAAAGGCATGATATCTAATGCACAAAATTCCTAAAAAACATGGCATCAAAAATGTACTGGTGATGACTTATTGGTTATTAATTGGTTACGATTATGAAAAATGTACAGAATAACAATTGAGAGTGAAAGGCCTAGAAATATGATTTCTATACGCAGCGATGCATGTCCTAAAGCATGGGATCTAATTCACAAGCAAGTAAATAAGCCCTATGGACATATTTTCTACCCATGCCCTTAACTAAGCATGCATAACCCTCCCAATTTCACAATAAACGACATTATTTTTTTATAAGTTATTATAGATCAAGTAATTAAAAGTATAACAGTGATAAAAAAAAGAAGAAGTTATTCTATAGGGAGCCTACAGCTAGGACCAAGATCTCCAACTTCACCTCTTTCGAATTTCACATCTAGTACCAAGGTTTCGGTGAGGCAAAGCTCCCTAAGGGTTCGTTTGAACCCCTGGCCAATAGCAGGCACCCAAAAGATGTCCTAATTAGACAGTTTCAAATATTGAAAGCAAGCCTTGGGCATCAGAGTTCCGTGAGTGCTCAGGGCTCTAATGGCAGTTCTTGCACTAAGGAGGCAAGACCTAGGGTTCTAAGAGTATTGAAGTTGGGACATGACTTTTAAAACAATTGAGAGTCCGTTTAAGAAAAAAGGGTTGAGAAATAGTTTGAGAGAGTAGTTTAAGAGAAGTTGAGAGTCAGTTTAAGAAAAACAGCAGAATGATTTGGGAGACAGTTTAAGAAAATAGTTTAAAAGAGTTGAAAGGAATTCTTTTAAAATCATTTATACTAACCAGTTCAGAACAGAGCATTATACAACCAGGGGCAAAGGGGGAGGGAACAGATAAAGTACAAGGATCTACTCACACACAGACAAACATAATGAAGGCATGTAATCAGACCTAGTTGTAGAACAAATAGGGGTTCAGTTCTACTACACAAAACCCCAATACATTTAACCTCAGGAACATATATCAAGTAGCCAAGCAGCCCTGGAGACATGTAATAGTGCACAAAGAAAAGTAAAAATTCATTGAGATAGGGAAGGGGGAAGGGGAGCATGCTAATCTAAGCTAAATAGGCTCGTAGGTGTATACTAGTGACAACAAGAACAACCGAACCATAGATAAAAGCACCAAAAAACAAGAAGAAATGCAAAACTAGTAAAAGCATGTTGTTTTGGAAACTGTATATTAAATAGGTAACATACCAGTTGCAGACAAGAGAACACAATAACAATAAGCATTAGTGCACAAAGAGAGCAAAGTATGCATAGAATGAGAGCACCAAGGTGAGAGCAGCAATGTGCAGCAAAGAGAGAATGGCAGTGTGCAACAAAGAGAGCAGCAGGCAAACCCAAGCAAATAATGCAGTAGAACCTTGGTAGTGCAGAAGTAAACAACCAAGATTACTCGATCTTGGCTTTCAGCCGATTGAGTGAGAGAGTTTGTAGAAAAGAAATTACACAGTAGAGAGATAGAGAGCACTGAGTGTTATTGGAAGAAAGCTCAGAGAGACTGTAATATCTCAGTATGAGAGATATAATGTGTTGGTGTCTTTAAAGGGGAATGTGGGCGGTACTTATAGTACTAAAACGAGTGAACAAAAAAGGCACCAACTATAATTAAGGAACGAGCATCAATCACAATCCATCATTGTAAGGATTTCCCTTTAATTAAGGAGTCCAAGACAAACGGTAACAAGCAATGGATTTTAAAAAGGAAAAGAATCAATCAGACTCTACATTTACCCTAGTAAGAGTAGTAGGGCACATAATATGCAATAGGGGTTAGATACATAATAATTCAAGCAAAGAAAGTATATGCTGACGATTTTGAAAGCCTATTTATGCACAAATATCGTAAGGGAATACAAATTAATTCTATCAACTAGCCAAAGAATCATGGACACAACCAAAAAATCAGAGGGAATGTATATAAGTAAGGAAAGCATATCTAAATAAGGAAGTAATTCAAAATAAATCAGTGTAAAACGTCTGAGGAAAATCATATACAAATCATGGATTCTCAGAGATGCACAAATCAGTTGAATATCACATGAGCGATGAACAATTAGCCCTATAAAGCATAATAGACATGAAAATCAGAGAACCCTAAGCAAGAAATCATGGAAGCAACAAAGGGCCGGAACCTAGCAAGAAAATGAAGCACAGAACTCAAATTGACAAGGAAAAAAACAAACTTGTAACACAAACAAGCATAATACTCACGAAAAGCAGAAGATATACGATTTTGAAAAGGGGTGAAAAACGCTAGTTTTGAAAAAGAGAGGTACAGAACGTTTGAAAAAAAATTCGCATTAATCAAAGATATCGAGTGAGATGGAGTGTAGAAAACAAAGATTAAATCGGAAATCGCTTAGAAAGACAAAAGTTTAAGCGATTAGGCAAAGCAAATTAGGGTTTGCAAAATTAGTTAGGGAAATTAGAACATGGCCGTGAAACTCGTGTACAATGCCATAAAAGGCATCATCGGACAAAAACCACCAGAGAAAAGACCGAAAACTGACCCAAATAAAGCTTCAGTGACCCCTTTCATGACGGAAGCTGCTGGCTTCAAGCTTCAGAGAGAAAATAGCGATACAGGGACTCCATGGTTGCTGGAGGTCGAGAGAAGTGATGGAGGAGTGAGCTGGAGAGGCGATGGTCGTCATCGGAGAAGACAGAGAGAACCAGAAGCTTCTAGAGAGATGAAAGGTTAGAGAGCATAGGTTAGTAGAGATACAGAGACGGACTGGTGAGAATGAGGGTTTGGGGGTGTTGTTTGATTTAATTATGGAAAAGAGATTTGCGTCGTTGATCTTATTTGATCAACGGCTCTGATTCAATCTGAATTAGGTCAGGTAAACTAAAGGGGTGTGGGTCATTGAATTGGGTTAAGAATTTTGGGCTGAAAACAGGGGTGTAATTGGGCCATATTTTAAATAAAATGTGGCTATCTTTTAAATAACCAATTTTCCCCAAATATAATTTTATAAAAATAGCATGCGAAATTCAATAAAATTACTAAGTCACTAAAATAGGTTTGGGAGCCGACTAAAAATATTAGGAACGATTGTACATTTGAAATATTTTAAATTGAGAAAATAGGCTAAAACTGCAATTTAATGTAATTTCAGTTTTATACTACTTAATGGCTTTGTAAAATCCGGTAAAAATTAAAATTATATAAATTATATTCTTATGCAAGTGAGAGAATAAAATAATTTATTTACTAAAATAGCAAGGTTTGATACCAAATATTGACTTTTATAGTACAAAATGAGTCGTAAATCAATTTTAAAAATGCTTGAAAAATCATAGAAAAAATACCAAGCCTTTTGTGGAAGCTTATATATGCATTCGCCAGCTATTTTAAAAGTATTTTGGGTACAAATATGTTGGAAACACGTCCTCAAGGCATTATACAAAACGTGTGTTCATATTTGTAGGTTTTGATGAATGACAAACTATGCGCAAATTGACTTATGACGAGGTCCAAGCACAAGCGCAAAATTGATATATAACGAGATTCAAGCACAAGACAAAGATCGAGATTAAGTTTTATATGAGTCGGTATTTAATTGTGATCTTGATCCGACAACTTAAACTCAAGACCTGGCTTCTCTCGTAAAAATATTTTTTAACAAATCATGCATATTTAATTTAGAGCAAAATAATTTTAAATAATGCATATTTACTTTAGTCAAAATAATTTTTAAACATGCCTCTAAAATCTGGACTAAGATAATCGATTATGTTTAAGTCAGCTGCTTGACAATCGATTGTGAACTTATGACAATCGATTGTGTTAAGGCAGTGCGCATCAGATTTTTCAAATCTGCATGACAATCGATTGTGAACCTTATGACAATCGATTGTGATGAGGCAGTGTCCATCAAAGTTTTTCAAAGCTCAAAATAATCGATTGTGAAGCTAATGACAATCGATTGTGAAGAGACAGTGTCCATCAGATTTTTCAAAGTCACAAAATAATCGATTGTGAACTTATGACAATCGATTGTGTTGAGGCAGTGTCTTCCAGACTTTTTCAAAGTTATTATATAATCGATTGTGAACCTATAACAATCGATTATCAAGAGGCAGTGTCTAAATTGATTTTTCAAGACTGATATAAAACCGATTGTTAACTTAATATAATCGATTGTATAACTGACCGTTGCCAAAATATTTTCAAATACCGTCAGGTAATCGATTACTGATTTCTTATAATCGGTTGTTTTAATTAAAATCTGGAAAGGATTTTTTGAACGTTGCTGAGTAATCGAGTATTGATTTCTTATAATCGATTGTTTTAATTAAAATCTGGAAAGGATTTTTTGAACGTTGCTGAGTAATCGATTGTAGATTTCTGACAATCGATTGTTTTACGTAAAATCTGGAAATGATTTTTTGAACGTTTCCAGTAATCAATTATTGATCTTAGATAATCGATTGTTATGCGTAAAATCTGGGATTGATTTTTGGAAGAACTGGCAAACAATCGATTGTGGCAATTTGACAATCGATTGTCACAGAGTAAAATCAGCAATTCTTAATTGGCAATTAGGCAACGGTAATACAAAGTTTTTCAACTATAAATACAGCTTCAAATCAGTCTTTTAAGCACAACAACACACAACAACTGATCATACAATTGCTAAAGATTGCATACTTTATTGCTTATCATTTTATATTCATTACATAAGCTTTTGAGAGCCAAATTCTTGTCGAAAGTTGTTGCGATCTTGAGCGTATTCTTTTTACTCATATCTACTCTTAAAGGAGTGTCTTGTTTGAGTGCTAAGTGTTTTTGTACACTTGAAGGGAAGTGTTAGTCCCTTGTGTTGTAAGAAGGAACTTGCGTTTCCTTGGTTGAAGTCTTGGAGTGTTGTATCTCCGAGCAAAGGTTGTTGAGACTTGTGTCCTCAAGTTGTAACGGGCACCCGTAAGCTTAACAAGTTAGTGAAAATCTCGAGAGAGTCTCTCGGGGACTGGACTAGCCACGGGTTGTGGTGAACCAGGATACATCGGTGCGTTTGTTCTAATTTATTTACTTATCGCACTTATTTATTTCCTGCAATTTTTAAATTCCGCAAGTTGACGCTAATTTTTATTATAACGCTATTCACCCCCCCCCCTCTAGCGTTAAGCGTATTATCTAACAATTGGTATCAGAGCCCAACTCTCCGAAGACTTAACCGTTTGAGAGAAACATCCATGGCTTCTACTCGTGATTCTTTTGCAGGAATAGGTGAAGGACAATGCTCCACCCGACCACCGCTATTCAATGGTACAAATTATATATACTAGAAGGAGAGAATGAGAATATTTGAACAATCAAATAGTTTTCATCTTTGGAAGGTCATAATGAATGGAGAACAAATTCCAACCAAGAAGGTTGAAAATGAATGGGTCCCAAAATCCGAAGATGAATACGATGCGGATGATATCCGAAAGGTGCAAAATAGTGCTAAAGCTATTAATTTATTATATTATGCTATAAATGCTGATGATTACAGGAAGATATCTTGTTGCACAACGGCGAAGCAAATGTGGGACAAGCTGGAAATTACGTACGAAGGTACGGACCAGGTAAGGGAAGCCAAAATTGATTTCCTAACCCATGCATATGAATTGTTTCGCATGAATGAAGGCGAAAAGGTCGATGAGATGTTTGAACGATTTTCAAAAATCGTAAATGATTTACATGCTCTTAAGAAGACCTTCACGGATAAGGAACTTGTCCGAAAAATTCTCCGAAGTCTCACTCCGGAATGGTGATCCAAGGCCGACGCGATTCAAGAATCCATTGGCATTTCAAATGTCACCATCAACGCATTAAGAGGTAATCTCAAAACTTATGAATCTACTATACTTAACCCTCTTGTTGATGATCAAAGGAAGCAAAGAATCGCTCTCAAGGCAAGCACAAGCCAAACTCAAAATGATGAGGACGGAGACAACAAGTTCGTACTCGTATCAAGAGATTTTAAAAGTTCATGCGAAAAGAGTATGAACGAAAGGGCAAAAAGCAAGGAGATCAAATAAAGTGCTATGAGTGCGGAGAAACCGGGCACATTAAATCAAATTGCCCAAATGCTAAAAAGGAGAAGAAACCCTTCAAGAAGCAACGAGCATACATATCTTGGGGAGGCGACTCCGGTGACGAGTCAAGTAAGGAAGAAGAAGACGAAGCCGCAAATCTTTGTCTTATGGCACAAGAAGACAACAAAGAAGAGGTATGTCAAATTTCTTCCAAAAATTTCTTTTCCCTTGAAGAAATGCAAAATGCTTTTGATGAGTTGTATAGCGAATTTATTAAAGCTTCAAAAACTGTTAAGAGTATAAAAGAAAATGCTTCTTTAAAAGAAAAAGATTTTCAAAAACAACTCTTTCAAAGAAAAGGAATTGGAAAAACTGATTTTAGAAAATGAGAAGTTGAAAGAGGAAAACAAATTTTTTGGCAAGAGAAGCGCCGACAAGCCCGAGAGTTCTAAAAATTGTACTTCTTGCATGCATCTCAAAAATGAAGTAGAAAGGCTTAAGGGCACCTTAGATAAGTTTAACTCTTCTCATAAAAATTTGAATGAAGTGCTTGTTAATTTGAAGTCGACCAAGCATGGCATAGATTTTAGAAACGAGCCTAAAGAGAAAGTTGAAGCCAACCCCCAACCACCTAAGGCTCAACCTAGGATAAATAAAACAAATGTTCATCCTAGATACAACAAACCTAGAAATGGTTTTCATCAATCGCAACCTAGAAATAATCATGCTAGAAATAATGCACATTCTAGGCCAAACACTAGAAGCAATTTTGAACCTTTTAGAACACCTAGAAATGACTTCCAACCTAGAAATAACTATTCTAGAAATGATGCATATCCTAGAACAAATGGTAGGAGAAATGATTTTCATGATTTGCGCAATAGTTATATTGTCAAGAATAGAGTAAATGAATTTCGTCCGTCCAATTACTATCAACCTAGAAGGATGAATAATCCTAACGTGACTTGTCATTATTGTAGACGAATTGGACATATTGCTCCTGCTTGTTTTACACGACATAGACATAACACTCAATCACATCACTATGATTTGCCTAACCCCCAAGGACCCAAAATGGCATGGGTACCGAAAACTCATTAATCTGTTTTGTAGGAATGTTTGAAGGGATCAAGTGTACTATGGTACCTTGATAGTGGATGCTCCAAGCACATGACGGGAGACGAATCCAAATTCCTTCAACTAGAACACAAGGAAGGGGAAGTGTTATTTTTGGTGATAACAACAAAGGAAAGATTATCGGCATCGGATCGGTCGGTAAGGATGAAATTTCTTCCATTAAGCATATATTACTTGTGAAAGGTTTAAAACATAATCTCTTGAGCATAAGTCAATTATGTGACAAGGGAAATCTTGTTTTATTTGATTCGGATGAATGCTTAGTTTTTAGACGTAGTGATTTTAAAATTATCCTTCGTGGTTTTAGAATGGATAACATTTATATGGTTGATCTTGCAAATTCTTCACCCGAATATGTGAATTGTTTAATGAGCAAAGAGGATGATTCTTGGTTATGGCATCGTAGAGTAGCTCACATCAACATGCATCTTTTGAACAAATTGGTTTCACAAAATTTAGTTGTTGGTCTTCCAAATTTGAAATTTGAAAATGACTCTATTTGTGATTCTTGTCAAAAAGGGAAGCAAACAAAAGCATCTTTTAAATCGAAAAATATTGTTTCAACTACTAGACCATTGCAATTGCTTCACATGGATTTGTTCGGACCATCTAGCATTGAAAGTCTTGGTAGAAATCGTTATGCTTTTGTTATTGTTGATGATTATTCCAGATTTACTTGGACTTTATTTCTTGCCCATAAAAGTGATGCTTTTCAGAATTTTAAATATTTTCTTAAACGTGTTCAAAACGAAAAGGAAACAACCGTCACTTCAATTAGAAGTGATCATGGGGGAGAGTTTGATCACAATCGCTTTGCGGACTTTTGTGACGAACTCGGTATCGAGCATACCTTTTCCGCTCCACGAACACCACAACAAAATGGGGTGGTGGAAAGGAAAAATAGGTGTCTCGAAGAGATGGCTAGAACCATGCTCGAAGAGGCTAAGATTCCCAAACATTTTTGGGCGGATGCCGTGAGTACCGCATGCTATGTTTTAAATAGAGTAGTCATAAGGCCAATACTCATGAAAATCCCTTATGAACTCTACAAGGGAAGGAAACCAAATATCTCCCATTTTAGAGTATTCGGTTGTAAATGCTTTATTCATAACAATGGAAAAGATAAATTGGGAAAATTTGATGCCAAATCCGATGAGGGAATTTTTATTGGGTATTCTTCACATAGCAAAGCATATAGGGTATTTAATAATAGAACCCAAACTGTGGAGGAATCCCCTCATATTGTGTTTTCCGAAAATAATACTCGCTTGGCGAGAAAGGATTCTTGTTCTGATCTTGCAGGTATTCTAAATAGTTTAAAAGACAAAGTACAAGAGGAAACTCCTAAGGAAATTCAAGATGAAATCTTGGAACAATCAACGGAGGAAACGCCACAATTGGAGAAAGAAATGAAAATGCCTAACGAGTGGAGGACAATCAAAGATCACCCTCTCGAACAGGTAATTGGCGACGTCGGAGAAAAGGTAAGTACCCGAAACTCTCTTAAGAACACTTTAGGACACACTTCTTAAGAGATCACGTTCTCGTTGCATTATTTCTTTACAAATTACTAACTTGAGCGTCGGAGACGTCTAATTCTCTTTTGCAGGTATCTCCCTAAAGGCAGGGGGAATTGTAAAGCTTGACGCACAGAACAATCGATTTCTCTTTTATATAATCGATTATCCAGTACCAATAATCGATTGTCTTGGCATTATTTGCGTTATTATTTCTGAAATTGCAGATTTAATAAATAAACAAGTTTTTTTTTTATTATTCTATATTTTTTTGCTAATGGCAAAAAGGGGAAGATAACGGGTATGCACTCTCAATACTTATTGGGATAAATTGATGGGGAATTCATATATATAGGGGGAACTAATTGCATATCTATATACTTGTTGCATATCTTTACTTGTCTTGAATCGTATGCATATCCCGCTTAAAGTTTGCCATTATCAAAAAGGGGGAAATTGTTGGAAACACGTTCCCAAGGCATTATACTAAACGTGTGTTCATATTTGTAGGTTTTGATGAATGACAAACTATGCGCAAATTGACATATGACGAGGTCCAAGCACAAGCGCAAAATTGATATATAACGAGATTCAAGCACAAGACAAAGATCGAGATTAAGTTTTATATGAGTCGGTAGTTAATTGTGATCTTGATCCGACAACTTAAACTCAAGACCTGGCTTCTCTCGTAAAAATATTTTTTAACAAATCATGCATATTTAATTTAGAGAAAAATGATTTTAAGTAATGCATATTTACTTTAGTCAAAATGATTTTTAAACATGCCTCTAAAATCTGGACTAAGATAATCGATTATGTATTTATGATAATCGATTATGTTTAAGTCAGCTGCTTGACAATCGATTGTGAACTTATGACAATCGATTGTGTTAAGGCAGTGCGCATCAGATTTTTCAAATCTGCATGACAATCGATTGTGAACCTTATGACAATCGATTGTGATGAGGCAGTGTCCCTCAAAGTTTTTCAAAGCTCAAAATAATCGATTGTGAAGCTAATGACAATCGATTGTGAAGAGATAGTGTGCATCAGATTTTTCAAAGTCACAAAATAATCGATTGTGAACTTATGACAATCGATTGTGTTGAGGCAGTGTCTTCCAGACTTTTTCAAAGTTATTATATAATCGATTGTGAACCTATAACAATCGATTGTCAAGAGACAGTGTCTAAATTGATTTTTCAAGACTGATATAAAATCGATTGTTAACTTAATATAATCGATTGTATAACTGACTGTTGCCAAAATGTTTTCAAATACCGTCAGGTAATCGATTATTGATTTCTTATAATCGATTGTTTTAATTAAAATCTGGAAAGGATTTTTTGAACGTTGCTCAGTAATCGATTATTGCTTTCTTATATTTTATCGATGTTTTAATTAAAATCTGGAAAGGATTTTTTGAACGTTGCGGAGTAATCGATTGTAGATTTCTGACAATCGATTGTTTTACGTAAAATCTGGAAATGATTTTTTGAACGTTGCCAGTAATCGATTATTGATCTTAGATAATCGATTGTTATGCGTAAAATCTGGGATTGATTTTTGGAAGAACTGGCAAACAATCGATTGTGGTAATTTGACAATCGATTGTCACAGAGTAATATCAGCAATGCTTAATTGGCAATTAGGCAACGGTAATACAAAGTTTTTCAACTATAAATACAGCTTCAAATCAGTCTTTTAAGCACAACAACACACAACAACTGATCATACAATTGCTAAAGTTTGCATACTTTATTGCTTATCATTTTATATTCATTACATAAGCTTTTGAGAGCCAAATTCTTGTCGAAAGTTGTTGCGATCTTGAGCGTATTATTTTTACTCATATCTACTCTTAAAGGAGTGTCTTGTTTGAGTGCTAAGTGTTTTTGTACACTTGAAGGGAAGTGTTAGTCCCTTGTATTGTAAGAAGGAACTTGTGTTTCCTTGGTTGAAGTCTTGGAGTGTTGTATCTCCGAGCAAAGGTTGTTGAGGCTTGTGTCCTCAAGTTGTAACGGTTTGTTGAGCACCCGTAAGCTTAACAAGTTAGTGGAAATCTCGAGAGAGTCTCTCGGGTACTGGACTAGCCACGGGTTGTGGTGAACCGGGATACATCGGTGCGTTTGTTCTAATTTATTTACTTATCGCACTTATTTATTTCCTGCAATTTTTAAATTCCGCAAGTTTACGCTTCTCTTTATTATAACGCAATTCATCGCTCCCCCCCCTCCTAGCGTTAAGCGTATTATCTAACAAAAAATACGTAGGAAAAAATTGGGTATCAACAGCCATCACGACCAGTGTTCGGGATCGGGACAATTTCGTAGGGTTCCCATTTATTAAAATAGAGGTTGTACTAGTGGTGATACAAGACATAATAAGTATGACAAAAGAGTGAGGGAAGTTAATGGTCATTAGGGTATTATGTATGAAAGACCACTAGTTTATCAAATGCTTTTTTCTAGGTCTAGCTTCAAAAGCATGTTAAGATTTTTACCCTTCATTTTCCTAAATACTTTAATTAATTATTGCACAATAATAGCATTATCCGCTTCCCGTTTGTTTTTCTTAAAATTGGGCTGTGTTGGATTAATAGTATTTTCCAAAATGGGTTTAAGCCCGTTGATAATTATTTTAGTAATAATTTTGTATATGATTTTGCAAAGACAAATAGGTCGGAATTACGAAATTTTGGATGTTGTTTTATGCTTGGGAATTAAGCAAATGAAGGTTTTATTGATAGAATGATCAACTTTATGTTTGCAAAATACCTTATGACAAAATTGTTTTATAGAGTCACCTAAGATATGCCAATAGTTTTGGAAAAAAAGAGGGTGCAGACCATCAGGTCCAGCTGCCTTTAATGGTTTCATAGAATGAATTGATTAGTAATTACCCAATCTTGACGTGGTTTAAGTAACTCAGTTTTCTCAAAAGTAGTTACGATGTGACAAGGCAGTACTTTTGTCCCAGGGATAGAACTAACCTTTTGTGTGGAAAATAGTGTTTGATAGTAAGAAGTAATATGGTGTTTAATATGATAAGGATCGTAATCCAATTACCTCCTAAATCCTGAAGAGCGGTGATACGTTTATGCCTTTTACGATTTAATATACTAAGATAGAAGAATTTTATATTTGCACCACCGTCATTTAGCCAATCAATACGTGATTTTAATTTCCAAAAATCCTCTTCAAGTTGTAGGATTTTATTAAATTCCTCAAGGAGATCAGATTCTAAGGTATGTAGAAAAGAACTAGTAAGGTAATGTGTAGAAGATTGAATGCAAGCTAAATGTGCCATTAACTTCTTCTTACGATGAAAGAAATTACCAAACGAAGATTTATTCCACTCTGTAACTGTAGTAGTAAAGCTATCAATAGCCGGTAGTAAGGGCATATTTTCTAGCAATGCATGTTGGACTATGATTGGAAAAGTAGGATACGTAGTCCAAATAGTTTCAAACCTAAAATCTTTTTGTCTAGGTAGTGGAAAATATTGTAGTTCTAACTTTATAGGACAATAATCTGAATGTGTACGAGGTAGATGTGTATCAAAAGCATTAGGAAATTGTTTAATCCAATCATAATTAGCCGTTATACGGTCTATACGTTCTAGTATATTAAATTTTTTATGCCTACCATTTTTTCAGGTATATCTACTTCCCTTATAACCTAGGTTTGAGTCTTGCATAATATAAACATGCTAAAACCTTATATGCCCTAGTATAATCAATAGGTAAGCCCCCAAACTTATCATTTGCATGCAGTATTTCATTAAAATCTCCCACAATAACCAAGGGCCCTTATAATAATCATATACATGCATGATATTTTTCCATTGGGTCTTTCGAGTACCTAATTCATTGCTAGCATAAATAGCTATAAATAAGAAAGTGAAAGGGAAAGGAAGGACATGTATGTGACAGTGAATCTCCTGGGAGGTAATTGCCACTTGTTCCACGTTGATTATATCTGAAAGCCAGAAAGTAGCAATACCTTCTGGCTGTCCCACTGTAGAAACTTCAATTAAACCATTAAAGTTAAAGTGCTCTTTAGTAGCTTGGTGAGTTTGGCAATGAGTCTCCAACAAGACAACCACAGATGGCCTATTGCAATCCAACAAAGAACAAAAATTTCTCCTAATATCATCTGATTGTGCACCCCTACAATTCCAAATGATGAAATCATATAGCTAATATTATCAGGGGGTGGACTAATCCTCTGATTCCTGGACTGCCCTGCGCGATGTATAAAGGTGGGCAGGAGAAGCATTGCATATTTCCCTACGTCTCGATTTATGGTTAGCCTTATACGGAATGATGCTTTGATCAAATTCTCAGAGAACCTTATGTAGATCTTTCTTTCGTAAAACCTCCTTCTGGACAAAGACACTTATGCCATTTAGACATGAGTAACTGCTCATGTCTCAGTGTTGTAGATGAGGGCTACATCTAGTTCTGCCTGGAAATTGATTTTTGGTTCTTTTGGACTAGGAATAGGGGTTGGTGAGTTGGTTGGTAATGGAGTTGGTGTTGGCGGGGTGAGAGGTTCCAGTTGAAGTTCTGGTGGTGGAGTTGTGTAAGGTTGGATCCATGGGGTGCCCGGAGTGAGTGGTGGATAAAAGGGCAATTGAAGGAGATGTGGGTAGAGATGAAGAAGATCCCAATGTGGTGTTGGTAATGGAATTGGATGGTATGGAGCAATATATGGTGCTTGCATCATGGACAAATGGTATCTCCCATAAATCTCTGTTCCCAACTGCATGCCCTCCGCTAGAATTTGTGCTAAGTCTCTGGAGTGGTTTATGAGGATTGTCACATCTTGGTGATTTACTTCCATCGTGAACGTTAAAGCATGATCCTGCAGGCCCGTTTCTATTCGGGAGGTCAACTACGTTGGTGTATCTAGGGTTTGTGCTGTGTAGATGATTGTGTTTTGTTCCATTATGAGATGAGCTAGAGGGTAAGAGTAAGGAGTGTAGAGAGTCTGATGGCATAGTCGATGAAGGGACTATGTTGGTGTATTGTCCGGTCTCTGTAGGTAGGCTAAATTTGGTGGATACATTCTCAGGAGAACTGGATTGAGATGAAGAAGTAAATGAAGTGGTATATTTATGGGTAATTGGAGTGGCTGAAATTAATTGAGGAGGAGGAGTTAATCTTGTGAAAGACTTAGGAGTTAATTTTGAGGAAGACTTGAGCGGTTGAAATGATTGATTAGGTGGTGGTGTGTAGTAGGGGTTTTTAGGAATGGATGTCTCATGATGCCCTAGTTGCATGGGAGGTATGTGGTTAGGCAAAGGCATTGTGTCTCCGTTAACGGGGTGATTTGGTGTAGTAAATGTTTGGTCCGCAAAGATAAGAGGTCATGGGTGTTTGGACTAGGGAGTGAGGTTTGCATGTAAGGGGCCCTATCGTGGCTAGTTGCATAGGATTGTATTGGCTCTATTTGTGTGTCTGCCGACTCCAAATCCACGTGAGTGGATGTAACAGTAGGTAGTAAATGTGCTTGCATTTATGTGATTTTGCTTGTGTAAATCCAGGATGCTTAGAGAGTTAAATTTATTATTAATCATTACAGAAGTTAAGGATGTTAGAGAAACTAGATTAGATGTAAGACTATGCTTAGTAGAATTAATTGATAACTTTGTAAATGGTAATTGATTAAGGTTTGTAGTGTCATACTTACCTGAAGAAGAAGCATGATCAGCATCCCATGCTGGTAATACGCCTTAGGAGGAATTTTGTTCACTGAGTTTCTTCGTTTTGGAAACTTCACAGTTTTCCATTCTTCAATATTTTCAGCAGGATTTGTTTGGACACTAGTAGAAGGTGTAGTTGTAGAGATACTGGCAGTTGCATCCATATTTTTTGGGGTTTGAAAATATGAACAAATTCTTTGATTATGTCACAGCCTTCCACACTTTATACATAATAAATTTAAACCTTCATATAGAATATTTTGTCGATGAGTTACAAGATAAATATGAGTTCTAAACGTCTGATCCACTTGGATTTAAATACATAATCTGGCATAGCGACCTCTAATTGTAGAGGAAGTACATGTATCAATTGTTAAAAATTTACCAATATTATTACCTACTTTTTGAAGAATTTGAAAATTATAATATTTTGTAGGCAACTCAGGTAAACGTAACCATATAGCGGAGTAATTAATTTTCGTTTCAGACGCCATAAACTTAGGATCCCATTGACGTACAGACAGAAAGTGATTAAGAATAAACAATGATCCATAATCTTGTTTTCTTCTTTCTGAAACTTCAGAAGAAAAAATCTGAGCCTAGCTCAATGAGAGGAACATTTTCCGCAGATTTCCACAGGGCATATATTTTTTGTCTAGTCAACCTTTCTCCAATATACTTTTACAATTACATCATGTTTCCATAGTTAATATATCATATTTTTATCCTCCAGATAAATAAGAATTAAATTAGAGGGATCAGCTGGAACATCCAATTCATTATGTAGCAGGAGTTCCCTAGCTGATGTATCATTAAAAGAAATTGGTGCAAGTGAGTTAGTTGAAGAAATTAAAGTATTAAGATACAAATTATTTGTTGTAAAGTTTGGTTCGTCGTCAGGTTCCTTAGGATCTACAAGCATGTTGTTAGTTATGGTGGCTGGAAAATAGTTTTGGGCTGGGAAAGATGGCGATGAAGGTACAGGGTTGGAAGTATCTGGGGGCTTTGGAAGAATAAAAGAAGGCGGTGGAGTATTCATAGTAAATTGCATTTTTCTACAAAGTTACTTTTTCCTTCTAAAAATTGATCTATTAATATTGGACTTTAACAATGTGACACCTATTTGTCAAGAATAATGAGTCATAAATAGCTTAACTCCTAGCAGCCACGTTCTTTGGCTTAGTATAATCTTATCTAAATATATTAATTAATTAGATAATTAAATAGTATTCCATTATTCGGTAATTAATTAATTATCTATATAATTAAGAATTATATTAAATTATTTAAAATTCTATATTTTTTTAATGCACTTTATACATTGCACAATCATGGTCATTTGGTATCATACAAGAAAAATATATATACTATTATTCCATTAAATTATCCATGTAAAAATATATATATATTTTCTCAACTTATAATTTTTCTTACTTCATATAAAGAATAAACATTTCTCGTACGCTTAATTCTTAAAATGGTAAAAAAAATAACCCTCTTTTATTGTGAGAAAATAATTTATATCTTTATAATAAAGAAACTCTTTTGTTACTATAAATTTTCAAAATGGAAAAAGGATAACTTTTCGTATAATAAAATATTATCTACTCTTATTATAAATAAAATCTCATTTATAAACTCTCACATGTCATGTATTCAATATAAAACTTATCACAATTATATGAAATCATATCAACTTTTATCTAAAATAGCTTACGACAAAGAAAATGCATAACAAACAAGTATATATTAGTTCCGAAATTCTTCAAACTTCCAGGGTCTTGCATTCCTATCTTCATGTATAAGCTTAATCCTTTCCAACTAACATGTTATTACTTTGACGAATCCTATTGTTAAAGTACGTATGTAATATTATCGTAATTTATTACTGCGAAACGTAACATCACCATAATATAATACTGTCGGGTACAATACTATCGTAACTTAATACAGTGGAACGTAATATTGGGGCATAACAGATAAGTACAGACATCTTTGTACCAATCCACGAGACTCTAATAAATCGGCTAGTGATTCGTGACTCCTATGAAGCTAGAGCTCTGATACCAACTTGTCACGACAGTTCGCCCGCCCTCTGTGAACTGTCGTGACAGCACCTAGTCTCTCCTAACAATGCAAAAAGTAAATAGAAACTTGCGGAAAAGTAAATTAAAAGCGAAAAGGGTAAAAAGAAACAGTATTTAAGGTGTCGCTACTCTCGACGCTAACAACAATTTCCCAGAACTTGGATTACCACAAATCACAAGCTATGAGATGCATATGAAGCTCTACCTCTGGAAATGTCTAACAAGAGAAAATACTGAAAGGGCTATACTTGTTACAGAAAGATAGACAGGGACTACTCCGTCTGCGAACGAGGCACAAATAACTTGAAGTCTCTACGAAAATGCCTCCTCGCAAGGATGATAGAACGAAGTAGAAGTACATGGATATGCACAACATAAATGTGTGAAAAGGTAGCAGGAGCATACCACCGCGGTGCCCATTAAGTATCAAAAATAACCTCCATGGAGTAGTGACAAGGAACATTCAAGATACCTATCTATCTAATAAAAACAGTACAATTATAAGAACAACGGAACATGATATATATATATATATATATATATATATATATATATATATATATATATATATATATATATATATATAAGACTGTACGAAATGACTAACAATGCTACAATCATAATAAGGGAAGAGAACAGTAAGTAACAACGAAAATACTAAGAATAATGACACATATGAACGAGCAAACACACAACCCAAACTCTAAGGTAGTGAGGAAGAACAAAACAATAGCTCAGATTCTACGACATTGTTCACATTAAGTTTTATCCAACAAATTCCATGAATTACCGAATCTCGGACAAATTACGACTCACGAGTCCCAATACCTGAAATCTTAGCACTTGGCATCCTGTGCCCCCATCAGCCTCACGGTCATACTAACAACTCACCTGCTAACTAGGGTCTCTCTCGCATATTTAATAAGTAAACAATGGCGTACGTCTATACTTAGAAAAATCAGAGGACTTCACATCCAAAAGGAGTGTTCAACTACGTGTATGCTTCTGCAAGTGCTTTAAGAAGATTTATAACCATTAATAAGTGTAAGATGAAGAACGAGAGGAACATACGATGTTTCCCCACAATTTTCGTGGGATAAAGCTCATACGGGTAAGCAACCCACAGTTACAATATTAAACAAAATAGGAATGCCTCTACAGGCCGTCACAAATCCTTACAATCAATCCATGACATAGCCCACCTTGTTCCGCGATGTGTGCTATAATAACATAATAAGTGTCTGCATTGTTTCGCCACACGTGCATCATAATGTTCCCATCTTATCTCACAACATGCGCAACCCCACATATAAGCATATAAACATATATCGCCTTGTTATGCCGCATGTGCAATATATCAATAGCAACGATAGCATGGAAAAGACCTCGTGCAACCCCATAATAACAACAACCACATGACAGAAATCTCGTTCATCACAATATCAATAACCGCACGACAGAAACCTCGTGCACCACCATCACAAGTACAACAACAACAGTGGCAATGTATACAAGAGCATGACAAGTAAATCAACTCAAGTATTTTTGTTCACCAGGGGAAGGTAAAACTATCTCACAAGGAATATCCGCAACAGAGAATACCAAGCGTAATAAGAACAACTCAACAAGGGAGAAAATAATAAGAAGCAACGATTCCATAATATGTAGTTCAACAATACGGAAGTTAACATAAATCAAATAACTTCAAATAAGGAAATATCAACTAAACATAGAATATATAAAATTCTTTTAAAGCTGGGCAAGTTACGAAAGATATACAACCATTTCAATTAAGGATGAGCAACGGGGAGATAATTGTAACCTCAATTAAGACTAAATAATTACATGAGAGATAATAATAATATCTAAATAAAGACAAGCAGTTACGAAAGATAATGTGACAATACAAGGGGTAAAGATCTTCATTTAAACAAAGTAAGAGTCAATTAGGCAATAAGAATGAACCATAAAGAAATTAATTCCATGTAAAAGATGTAGAGGTGAAACTAGTAATGGATAATTTAATCATGTCAAGAACAACTTCATACTCACTGAATATAAAGACCTAAGAACCTAAAAAGTCCAATTTTCCACAAATAAATCTGAGCACACACTCGTCACCTTCCGTACATGGATTACAATTAACATAGAAGACTCAAGTCCTAAGGGGAAGTCCCCCACACAAGGTTAGACAAGATACTTACCTCGAACCGACTCAAAATCAACTAGAAACAACGTTCTTATCAAAAATACTCGACTCCAGATGGCCCAATCTATTCAATTCAATTACATAATGTAAATAACACTTTAAGTAATTGATTCTACAATTAAATTCTAAGTTAATATATGGAATTGTATAAAATAACAAAAATGCCCCTCGGACCCATGCCTCGGAATCGGATAAAATTTATATTTTCAGAATCCTCACACTCTCACGAGTATAACCATATCAAAGTTATACTAATCAGATTTCAAATACACAATAAAAATCCAATCTCTAGGTCGAAGAACTTTTCCCCCAATTATTAAAGGATGAATTTAAGAGAAGATTCATGGAAATTAGCCTAAACTGAGTAAGAATCACTTACCCAAGTCGCGCAGGTGAAAATCCCTTCAAAAATCTCCAAGAACCGAGCTCTAGAAGTCAAAATATGATGGAAATGGTGAAACCCTCAGCTTTGGGATATATTATGTCTGCCCAGGTATTTGTCCATCGCGATTGCGAGAGAAGAGTCGCGATCGCGTAGAAGAAATTTTTAAGGCTTCCTGGGTTGCTCATCATGAACGCGATGATGAGATCGCAAACGCGGAGAAGAAAAATGCGAGGCTTCGCGATCACGAAGGGAGATATGCGAACGTGAAGAAGGAGAATGCAGTGCTTCGCAAACGCGAAAAGAAAGATGAAAACGCGAAGAAGGATATTAGGAGTAGCAAACAGCAGTTCCAAAATGGAAAAAATGATCTGTAGCCCATCTGTAACACAACTAGGCACCCCGGACTGAGGCACCCGGGACCCCGTTTAATAAGACAAACAAGCCACATAACCTAACACGGACTCGCTTGGAGTATAAAATCACACATAACAACACCGAAACAACGAATCAAACCATAAATCCAACTTATGAACTTTCAAATCGTCAAATTTCTAAACTCGTGTCGAAACCTATCAGATCAATCCGGAATGACGCCAAATTATGCAGACAAGTCCAAAATGGCACAACATAGCTGCTCCAACTCTCGGAATCGCATTCCGACCCCGATAGCACAAAAGTCAATTATGGGTCAAACTTTTTCATTTTCCAAACTTCAACTTTTTCCAACTTTCGTCGAAATGCCTCAATTTACCCTACGGACCTCCAAATCTGAATCTGGATGCGCACCTAAGTACAAAATTACCATGCGAAGTTGTTGAAATCATCCCATTCCAGGGCTGTTTACCCAATTTTCCAATTCCGATCAAATTTCCACCACTAAACTTCCAAAGCTATTTTCTTTCTTCCAATTTGACTCTAAGCCATCTGTTAACTGAATTCCACCATTCTCGCGAGTCGATACTCATATTACGAAGCTGTTTCAAGACTTACGCCGCTGAACGGAGTTTAATTTCTCAAAACGAGCGGCCGAGTCATTAATATAACTCAGAATCGCTCCTACAAGGCATAAAATACAATAAGTGCAAAGCACTAGGGATTAAATCTCAAACACAATAAAAGTGCAGTAAATGAGAGTGCGATAAGCGTCTAAAATACGTCATTATAGCCTACCATCAACACCCACACACTTAAATCATTGCTCATCCTCGAGCAATCAAACTGCACTTTATATAGACATAACCGTTTTAAACAATTCTCCTAACTCATACACCAAAAATATTTAAAATAGACTAAGTACTATAGTGTAACATCATCATCTCAAGATTTGACTCATAAGCACCATATATTTTTCACATCTGCTCATTTACTCTAACATAGAGGTAAAACATTACCTTTTCTTGATGAATCAAGTGCCCTCACACAATAAAAGAGAGTAGTTCCACACACAGTAAAGTTTAAGAATAATTATGAACTCAAGATTGAAAGAATTTTCTCTCTCAAAAATAACATTCATATGACACAAAAAGATGTACGTTAGACTTGCCCGTAGTGTACTGTTCTACTAATCAAGATCATTCAATTTAAGATCAAGTAGGACTTTAATTGGTTGTAATGTAGGTTACATGTCGGTTAAGATACATTTGGATATAAGAGTGACTGCACCTCCCTAAGCACTTTAATACATACACTTTAACATTTAAAGCCCCATACTTATGTCAAACCATAAATCCACCTTCACATCAACATATATTAACTCCATACTTCTTTAAGCACGATTACATAAAGAGTCACCAATTTCAAGGAATATTTTTCACAATAATACAACTATTTTTTTCTTTCTTTTTCAATTTAAGTGGCTCTTTCTTTTCAAAATAGTGCACCTTCCTCCTTATTTGATTGGTTCTACTCAAAAGCCAAATCAATCACTCCACACTTTAACTTTTACAAAGTTCATTACAATTCAAGTACTCATCAGAGGTAAAAAAGTTCAAATAGATGGTTAATTCAAACAAATGGATAAGGCTTGTAATATGATTGCCAATAAAATAGGATTACATGCTCAAAGGATTAACTATGATACATTACAATTAGGCGGGTAAAAGCATATAACTGGCTCAATAAATAAATGCCTATATAACTTCCAAGACTGACGGAAACTACTAATTCGCTTTACAAGCACACGGGGCAAGTTTTATACATTAAATGCAATGCGCAGAATAACACATAAATCTCACACACACACATATGGAACATAACTAACTCAGTATTGGGCTCATCAAGACACTCTAGTCAAAGCAGTTAAGTAAAGTTAAGATCATACAATTTCAGGTACTTATACAAGAATCAAAAATTGAGCCTAAGCGTTCCAACCAAAGTACTCTTTATTCTCAATGCATAACAAGGTAAATAGATATTTCTCCAATTCAATTAATAGCACAATGACTCCAACTCCTAAAAAAATTTGAAACAAAACCTTTAGAAATGAACTGTATCACGAAGAAAAACCAAGGAGGAATTACTACACTACCTACAAAGAAAATATTTTTGTCCTTTTTTTTAGTCTTAAATCCCTCAAAAAAGCTGTCAAGGAGATCCATCGTCGGGAAAAGTCCCAATTTTCTGATTTTTTTCGCAACCAAAACTACTACAACTAAGCTAAAATAGCATGGAAAAATCACCCAGACAATCTCCTCACCCCGCACTTAAAATTGTGCAATATCCTTAATGCAATACTATAAATAACAAGAGGGTAAAAGAGACTCTCTGGTATTCCAAAGTCCGAAAAATTAGCCTTTCATGGGTACTCAGACTTTCCCCAGGTATCATCCCTTGTACGGGTACCTCACACTTAGTTTCAACCACATGCTCGCTTTTTCACATGACCATTGGCTTTGACTCCGTGCTTCTACTCCTACAAAATATAAAAATAACACAATAATTTAAAAAATAAACAAAAGAAAAAGAAAAAATAGAATTGGGTTGCCTCCCAACAAGTGCCTTATTTATAGTCTTGGCACGACGCCATCCATTCACCACTTTTCCCTCCACTTTGAGGATATAAATTATGTCCCCCAATTTTGCGTCAATAGGTATCGTATCTTGAACTTCTTAGCCTTTAAGTGAGGGATGTCATTTTGTCTACTTGGCATAAAAAATTTAAGAATATAAGCACTTTGTTCCCCATTCATTGACTCCTCCATAGGCTCGAGTGGATCAATTCTCGTATCACGAATCAAACACAATGTTGAAAAATGATTAGAATGAGACCCAATGCGCTCCAACTCCAGAGTTGCTTCACTTTTGACATCCTTACTTTTGCGCACTTCGTCAACCTTGGCATTATTGATAATATTTTGGTCGAGTAGTGAGTTCATTTTTCCGCTCCACAGGCTGGCCAGTATCCATAAACATTAGTTGTAGGGCACCAGATGCCTCAAACATTTTATTCAATTGAGCCTGCAGGTCATGGATATCTTAGCTAAATTAATCTATCTCTTGCTTGAGCTCATTTCTTCCTTCTATTAGTTGTTCTATTATATTTCAAAGACCATCACAAAGAAAATCATGAGATTTTATCAGTTGAGCTTGTTTCTCTAGCCAAGTTTGGCTCACTATATCTGTTTCTTCTAAATTATCTTCTTGTGGGAACTTGCTCTCTTTAGACACTTCTTCCGCATTGGCCTTCATTCTATCATGATGCAATAATTCTTTGTATGGCCTTTTGATTTGTATCTTGTTGCTCGGCTACTTGCCTCATTGTCATGTCCCATTGCTCGGCTACTTGCCTCATCATATCATAATACGAGCATCATGTTCCATATCCTCCATTTTGTTGATCCTATCAAACTCATGAACATTATTAGAAACATCATAATAAAAGCTCTGAGACGGATAATAAGAATTAGGTTAACCGTCGCAATGGACACCTTGACAACCACACACATTACAAAGATTATACACATAATTTTTAGATGCACTTTGCCACAAGTGTGGTCTTCCATAATATGGGCAAGGATCACAACAATTAAGAATAACCAATATTCGACCAATTCTCATTCCAAGATCTCAACAAAGATAATAAGATATTAAACTAAGGTAAAAATAAAAAAAAACTTGAATAGATAAAAAAAAATTAATCTAGTAGACTATTTAATTTCTAAGTCCCCGACAACGGCGCCAAAAACATGTTTCTCCCAAATGCACACTCAAGTAGACATGGTCAACAAGTAATATAGCATTATAAGTGATATCGTATCCACAGGGACATGTGATTAACTATCAACTACATTAAATAAAAAAATTAATCTATTCAAGCGAATCCTAAATTATGAATATTTAACTAAAATTAATCTAGAGTCACGAATTAAGAGATTAAAGAAAACAACTACAAGCTTAAAGACGAAATCAATGGGAGAAAATATTTTAGAGCTATTGGTTAGCTAACAATTCCGTTGAATTTTCTACCTAAATGTCTAATTAATGTATCTGGTTTATTAATTTACGGGGTTAATATTCCTCGTAGTCGTCTCTCGAAGTACAACTCACCTATTCAAACTAACCTAACGCCTATATTACTATGGAATTAGGATTAATAAGAATACATTTATAATTTTCGTGTAATAATCAAGCAAGCGATTAGGTATATCCCTGACCTATCCGCAAATTCGTTTCCGATACTCGAGTTCAAGATCTTGCTTTACTCAATCTTATATGTAATCTAGAATTCTCTCTCCCGAGTTCAATCCTAAATTTGTAGATAGTATTCAATTTGTCATCAAGAAATCAAATAATTAAGCACAAAATTGAATAAATAAACCAATACGATAAAATAATAAGAACAATTCAAGATTCATACTACAACGTTCATGTAGCACCCACAACTCTAGAACTAATAAACTATGGAACTAAGAGAAGAGAAGAGAAGAAAAACTAGTTAGAAGCCTCTTCCAAACGTGGTTTGTGTCCTCCCTAGGTCTACAGGATGTCAAAATTCCAAAGTATCTCCCAAAATAATGATTTACAAGTATTTATACCATGTAGGGTCAGGCCTAGACAAAATGTCCCTTTCCTAGCCAAAATAGAAAAACATACAAACTTAGAGCCTTCCATGCGTCGCTTCGTGTGTCCCACTAGTGCTTTTTCCTATCAGACCACAAAATCCACTCTCTGAACTTTGGAAATTTCTGACAAGAATTTGCACTAATGCGGTTGCACAGTGCCTCACACCAGTGCATTTCTTCAGCAGTTGCTTCTAACTTGAATTTTGAAGTCCAAAATTGATCCCCTACCCCCGAATATGATCCCGATTTAATCCCTTGAACTTTTACTCATACTTCAAAGCTCCAAATTAGCTCGAATTTAGTTCCACAATATCTATATAACTCGGAATCGCTCCTAAAATGCATAAAAATACTGGCAATTAAAGTTGAAACACAATAAAAGTGCAACAAAATTAAAATGTGATAAGCGATTAAAATACGTAATTATAGCCTACCATCATTTACACGTGGAGCTAAATTTTTGTGAATGTACTTGAATGTATTTCATGCAATGGTATGTCTGCAATGATAACAAAATAAATTCTCCATGTATTAAGCATTTACTGAAAATGATAATTATCTAGAATTTATTTACCCACCCATCTCTCCACTTCTCTATCCACTTTTGTCCTAAGAGGAAGCTCAGGAGTTATATCCATCTCTTCCTTTAAACCGTTGGATGGGAAGCCCTAAGATCAACGGTTGACATTGACTCAACCCATTCCAAGGCTTACTATAAGCTCTTTGTTCAGCACTTGTTATGGCTATCTTTTCTAAACCTAGAGGAGACCTCAAATAATTTTCCTTTTTCACAAAGAAATTTTCTTAAGCATAAATTCAGTTCATTTTCCTCTTATTACTTACATTTGTTCTTCCATGGAAGGTGGAGGAGGAAATGGAAGTGCTTACCAACCATTTCAAAATGTACCAAATAACCTTCCAGTTTTTCAACAAGGTCCTCCCTTAACAGCCATTAATAGGTTCTTATGGAGTAATCAAATTCAGTTTTCTTCCCAACAAAACGAAAGCGTTTTTCCACATCAACGTGGTGGTTTCTATGATTTTTCATCTTATAACGACTCTGCAAGTGGCAGTAGTAGTCATGAAAAAGTGTTTTCTTGGACAAGTTTTCCGGAGCCTGGCATTTTCTTCAATGAACAAAATTCTGTCGGATGGCATAATCAAGAGAACGGCATACCTGACAAGATGATATCATCTGAAAAGAATTCAAAAGAGATCGGAAAAAAGGCAAAAGAAGGGCCTTCTTCTACTACTGTAGTAGTCAAGGGTCAGTGGACGGAGGAAGAAGACAGGTGATGATGGCATAGTTAAATTCATCTTTAATTTCGTCTAAAGCAACAAAAGACAAAATACAATTATTTTATTTTCTGTCTTTTTTATGTCAAAAGTTTCATTTCTGTTTTCATAATTATTTGACATTCGAAAAAACAGTTTGAACTTAACTTTTTCTCTCACTATTTTTGGCTTATCAAGGAATTTAGTGAAGTTGGTAAAGCAGTTTGAAATGAGGAGATGGGCTCAGATAGCTGAGAATATGAAAACATGAAGACGATCGAGAGAGTGTATTAGAAAATGAACCGACACCCTACAAAATATCTGTACACCCACATATATACATTATATAGCGGGTCGGGTCAGACGGCCCAATAATAAAATAAACTTGGGCTCAAATATCAGTCCACTATCAATAATCATCACAGCCCACTACAATGTATCATGTATACCATGAACATACAATAAATATACAATGAATATACAGGCCTATGTCACTTATGCTTTGGCTTGGAATCCATGTAATCTCTCATCTCAACACCCCCCCTCAAGTTGGAGGGGGAAACTGTTAGAATATACGCTTAACGCTAGAGGGGGATGAATAGCGTTTTAATAAAAACCAAGATAAATTTGCGGAATTAAAATTGCAGGAATAAAGTAAGTGCAGTAATTAAAGTAGTAAGGAGAGAACACACCGAATGTATACTGGTTCACCACAAAGTGTGGTTAGTGCAGTCCCCGAGAGACTCTCTCGAGTTTTACACTAACTCCGTTAAGCTTACGGGTGCCTAACAACCCCTTGCACTTGCTCGTAGATATACACTCTACAAGACTTCAGCTTGCTCGAGGATACCTCACCTCAAGACTTCAAGTCAAGGAACTAAACTTTCCTTCTTACAACAAGGGATTAGAACTTCCCTTCAAGTGTATGCAAACACTTAGCACTCAAGACAAGACTCTCTTATAGAATAGATGTGAGTAAAATTAATACGCTCAAGAACACAACAACTTCGTCAAGAATTTGGCTCTCAAAAACTATGAAATGATTGATATGAAAGTATGTAAGCTTAACCAAGAATTGTAATCAGTTGTTGTACTTAAAAGAGTGGTTTTGAGGTGTATTTATAGTCCTCAAAGACTCAAAGACCGTTGCTTAATTGCCAATCACTAATTGCTGATTTTGTGCTAGAATAATCGATTATCTGATTTGCATAATCGATTATCTGCAAATCGTTCAAAAATCATATGCAGATTTTAAGCTAGAATAATCGATTATTCAAATTGCATAATCGATTACCTGATAACGTTCAAAAATCAGACGCTGATTTTAGGCTAGCATAATCGATTATTGCCTTGTGCATAATCGATTATCTTTGGCAACGGTCAGTGAATAATCGATTATGCTATATAGGATAATCGATTATTTTGCTGTTTTGTATATTCCGGTTTACACTGTCTTAACATAATCGATTATCAAAAAAGACATAATCGATTATTTTGCTGTTTTGTAAATTCCGGTTTACACTGTCTTAACATAATCGATTATCACAAAAACATAATCGATTATTTTGCTGTTTTGTAAATTCCGGTTTACACTGTCTTAACATAATCGATTATAGAAAAACATAATCGATTATTTCTATCCAGATTTGAAAGACATGTTTAAAATTCATTTTGGCTAAAATGAAAATATTTGAAAATCATTTTGTTTTAAAACATAGATGCATGGTTTGATTGAAAATAATTTTACGAGAGAAGCCAAGACTTGAATCTATTGTTGGATCAAGATCACAATATAAAAACGACTCATGTATATCTTCGTTGCTTTACTTGATCTTGTTCTTTGTTTCTCTTGTGCTTGGACTTCGGCATATGTCAATGTTCCATGCGCGTCGGTTTGTCATTTATCAAAACCTACAAAGATGAACACACGTTTAGTTTTAGCGATTTGAGAACGTGTTTCAACAATTTCCCCCTTTTTGATAATGGCAAACCAATATTGGGATATGCATATTAAATAATTGATAATGGCAATCCAAGACAAGTATATAGATATGTGAATGAGTTCCCCCTCAATTTATGCCAATATGTATTAGTGTACATAGCCCTTATTCTTCCCCCTTTTAACATTAGCAAAAAATAAATATCCTTTTATTGAGGAAACAATATTGAAAATACATAATAAAGCAAGAAAAATAGACAAAATATTATTCAAACGAGACATAATGGAAGCAAGAAAAAATAGACAAGACATTATTCATTATCAACATTAACATCCGCCTCGGCATCCGGCACTTCTTCCGGAAGGGCAACTTGGGCATAGGGATAGCGGACATGGTCAAAATATCCATGAAGCTCGTGGGATAATCGGGTGACATTCCTATCAATACGAGTCATGGACGTGGACAAAGAGGCAAGTTGCTCAGAAATAGTTGGGAGGGTAGCAACGGAAGGGGCCTGAGGACGACGTCTTTGAGTTGGAGGAGGAACCGGATGTTCACCGATATTGGGAAATGAAGATTCTTGAATTTCCCAATGTTTTGTTGCCTTTTTGTGAGGACCGACGGAGGTGTCGATACCGGAGGCTTGAAAAAGAGCCATTATGACAAAAGGATAGGGGAGTGGCTTATCGTCCCCAATTGCATCATACATGTGAGTCATGACGAACTGCACCAATTGATGCGAGCCCCGGTGATAATTGCGTGCATGAGTTTTGAATCCTCATGAGAGAGAGTCATATGATTGAATTTGCGCGGTTTTAGAACGCGGGTTATGAAATAAAAGATTAGACGATATTCCGGGAGCATGTGCGTAATGGTTGGGCGACGCTGCTCCGGACTTGCAATAAATTCGCTAATGCCAATTTGGTTAAAAAGGAGTTGTTCATCAAATAAAACACCTTCTTCCCTAGTGTAGAGGGAAATGTCTTCCCCATTTCGTGGAAGTTTAGTGAGGACTTGCAAGTTTTCCTCATTTAAAAGAATTGGAACTCCATTGATGCTTGAGACAAGTTCACCATCTTCGTCCTTCCCGAGATTGGAATAGAAGGCACGAATTAGAGAAGGGTGAATGTAAGGGGATTGAAGATATATGAATTCAAGAAGTTGACGTTTCATGAGGATATTTGCTGTGGATGGAGGGGTGATGTGGCTAACGAATCGATCAGTGGAGAATCGAGGAGGAAGGATTTCTCGATTTTCAAATTTTTCGACGAAACGAATAAGTTCGGCTTCACTGTCGAACCGTAAATAAGACCCGTCTTTATAGCAGTGAACGGGTGGAGGAGCAATGGAAGAGGAGGCAATATGTTTGCCGGAGCGAGCTCGTTTAGAATTCTTGCCCGTCATTTAAAAAGAAATTTGAGAGCCTTTGCAGAAATATTTGAAGGCTTTGGAAGAATATTAGGAGCTAGGAGTGATGTTGGAGTGAAGAATTTGAAGGGTGGAAGCACCTATTTATAGAGTGAAGGAGATGAAGGCATTTAATTGTTCAATAACTTCAGATTTTAAGTCCCAAACGGTCAAAAACGGTAAGAAGTTTGAAAAAGTGAACGTTGATAATCGATTTTGTTGGTCAGATAATCGATTTTGGTGACCCAGTCTGAAAACAGATTCAGAGAATAATCGATTATCATTTTGAGATAATCGATTATGGCAGGAAATGTACTAACTGACGGGAAGTCGAAGCGGTAAAGGAAAATCGATTACGAGGTTGCCGATAATCGATTATTTTAATCTTTGGCTTAGACCTGCAAAATAGAATTAGTTAATAATCGATTGCGATAGATAGATAATCGATTATTCTATATGTTCACTAATCATTTGACAAACAGAATGTTAAGATAATCGATTATGGCTTTTGGGATAATCGATTATGTTATAAGTTTGCCCAAAAATCTGCAAAACAGAACACAAATATAATCGATTATGAAATATTGATAATCGATTATTGCATATGGTCGCCAAAATCCTGCAAAACGGAAATGTTAATTAATCGATTGTTGTATTGTAAAAATCGATTATTGCATTTGGTCAGCAAATATGTGACTGTATTCCCCCTGACTTTGGGACGATACCTGCAAAAAAGAATTAGGCGCCTCCGACCCTCAAGTCAGTAATCGTTAAAGGAAAAATGCAATGCATGTATTAGATCAATGTGGAGTCAAGTATTCCAAGTTCACTACGAATTCGGAAGAAGGACTCTTTCTCTAAAGGCTTTGTGAAGATGTCGGCCAATTGATATTTGGTTTCAACAAACTCAATTTCGACATCACCTTTGAGTACGTGATCTCTTATGAAGTGGTGCCTAATTTCTACGTGTTTTGTTCTTGAGTGAAGAACAGGGTTCTTCGTCAAGCTTATGGCGCTAGCATTATCACATCGAAGAGGGATATGATTGATACTAAGACCATAATCCGAGAGTTGTTGTTTCATCCAAAGGATTTGAGCACAACAACTCCCCGCGGCTACATATTCAGCCTCGGTTGTGGATAACGCAATACTTACTTGTTTCTTGCTAAACCAAGAAACTAGAGAGCTACCGAGCAAATGGCAAGTTCCACTAGTGCTCTTGCGGTCCAATTTGCAACCCGCAAAATCAGAATCGGAATAGCCAACAAGTTGGCATGAAGAACCTTTGGGATACCATAGTCCCACATTTATAGTTCCAACAAGATACTTCATTATCCGTTTTACCGCAGTTAGGTGCGACTCCTTCGGACATGATTGATATCGAGCGCATAGACACACGCTAAACATGATGTCCCGCCTACTTGGCCTACTTGCAGTAAGATAAAGAAGGGATCCGATCATACCTCGATACTTCTTTGTGTCTACTTCCTTACCTTTCTCATCTTTGTCAAGATGGTCGGATGTACTCATTGGAGTGGCCATTGCTTTGGCGTTGCTCATTTCAAATCGATTTAGCAACTCCTTGCAATATTTAGATTGGCAAATGAAAGTTCCCTCTTTCATTTGTTTCACTTGCAACCCCAAGAAGAAGTTTAGCTCACCTATCATTGACATTTCAAATTCACTTGTCATTAATTCAGAGAATTTCTTGCACAAAGAATTGTTAGTAGCACCAAAAATAATATCATCTACATATATTTGAACTAATAAGATGTCATTGTTTTTGTTCTTAATAAAGAGTGTAGTGTCAACTTTCCCCCTAATGAACTCATTGTCCAAAAGAAATTTGCTTAAGCGTTCATACCCGGCTGAGGGAGCTTGTTTAAGACCATAGAGGGCTTTCTTAAGTTTGAAGACATGATCGGGAGATTTAAAGTCTTCAAAACCCGGGGGTTGTTCAACATATACTTCCTCTTGAATAAACCCATTTAAGAAGGCACTCTTTACATCCATTTGATATAAAATAAAATTCATAGAAGAGGCAAAAGCAAGTAATAGACGAATAGCTTAGTCGTGCAACTGGTGCATAAGTTTCTTCATAATCAATTCCTTCTTCTTGATTATAACCTTTAGCAACAAGCCTAGCTTTGTTTCTAGTGATTATACCATTTTCATCTAATTTATTTCGAAAAACCCATTTCGTACCAATTATGGTGTGATTATCGGGTCTTAGCACCAATTCCCAAACATCATTATGTTTGAATTGGTTAAGCTCCTCTTGCATTGCCAAGGTCCAATGCTCATCCCCAATTGCTTCGGAAATGGTTGTAGGTTCTATTTGTGAAACAAAAGCCATATGTCCTACAGTGTCTTTAAGAAGGTTTCGAGTACATACCCCTTTCTCGATGTTGCCAATTACCTTGTCGAGAGGATGATCTTTAGACGTCCTCCAAGCCTCAGGCATCATCGGTTCTTCCTCTTGTGGTGGTTCTTCTTCCGATGGTTGTTCCACAGCTTCATCTTGAACTTCCTTTGGATTCTCCTTTTGCACCTTGTCTTGAAGACTTATCTTGTTTAGAGAATCTGCAAGATGATCACAAAAATCATTTCTCGCCAAGCGAGCATCATTTTCACAAAATACTACATGAGGAGATTCCTCAACAATTTTGGTTCGATTATTGAAAACTCTATATGCTTTGCTACGCGATGAGTAACCAAGAAAAATTCCTTCATCAGATTTCGCGTCAAATTTTCCCAAGTTATCTTTTCCGTTGTTGTGAATGAAACATTTACAACCGAAGACTCTAAGATGGGAAAGATTTGGTTTCCTTCCCTTATAGAGTTCATAGGGAGTATTTATGAGTATCGGTCTTATGACAGCTCTGTTTAAAACATAGCTTGCGGTACTCACGGCATCCGCCCAAAACTTTTTGGAAATCTTAGCCTCATCGAGCATGGTTCTAGCCATCTCTTCGAGACATCGATTTTTACGTTCCACCACTCCATTTTGTTGTGGTGTACGTGGAGCCGAAAAGGTATGTTCAATACCGAGTTCGTCACAAAAATCCGCGAAGAGATTATGATCGAACTCTCCCCCATGATCACTTCTTATGGAAGTGACGGTTGTGTTCTTTTCATTTTGAACACGTTTAAGAAAACTTTTAAAAGCTTGAAAGGCATCACTTTTATGAGCAAGAAATAACGTCCATGTGAATCTAGAGTAGTCATCAACAATTACAAAAGCATAAAGATTTCCACCAAGACTTTCAACACGAGATGGTCCAAAAAGATCCATGTGAAGAAGTTGTAAAGGTCTAGTGGTTGAAACAACATTTTTAGATTTAAAAGAGGCTTTTATTTGTTTCCCTTTTTGGCATGAATCACAAATAGAATCTTTTTCAAATTTTAGTTTTGGAAGACCGATTACTAAATCTTGAGAAACTAATTTGTTTAAAAGATTCATGTTGACATGAGCTACTCTACGATGCCATAACCACATGTCGTCTTCTTTACTCAAAAGGCAATTCACAAAACTTGATGAAGAATTTTCAAGATCAACCATATAGATATTATCAATTCTAATACCACGAAGAATAACTTTAAAATCACTACGACGGATAACTAAGCATTCTTCGGAGTCAAACAATACAAGATTTCCCTTGTCACATAATTGACTTATGCTCAAGAGAATATGTTTAAGACCTTTAACTAGCAAAATATGCTTAATGGAGAAGGATTCGTCCTTACCGACCGAGCCAATGCCGATAATCTTTCCTTTGTTGTTGTCTCCAAAAATAACATTTCCTCCTTCCGTGGGTTTTAGTTGAAGGAATTTTGATGCATCCCCGGTCATATGTTTGGAGCATCCACTATCAAGGTACCAAAGTACACTTGATCCCTTCAAACACACCTACAAAACAAATTAATGAGATTTTGGTACCCAAGCCATTTTGGGTACTTGTGTGTTAGGTGCAAAATAGTGGTATGATTGACCTGCAGTGAAATGTCTATGTCTAGTGAAGCATGCGGGGGCAATATGTCCAATTTTATTGCAATAATGACAAATGACATTCGGATTGTGCATTCTTCTAGGATGATAATAATTTGGGGATCTAAATTCATTCACCCTATTTTTTGGAATATGGTTTTGATGTAATTTTTGAAAATCTTTTCTAGGTGTTCTAAATTGCTCAACATTTCTCCTAGTGTTTATTCTAGGATGCATAACGATTCTAGGATTATTATTTCTAGGTTGAATATTTCTAGGTTGCAATTTTTGAAAATCTTTTCTAGGTGTTCTAAATTGTTCTACATTTCTACTAGTGCTCGTTCTAGGATGTATACTGGTCCTAGGATTGTGATTTCTCGGTTGTTTAGGAATGGTCTCATCCTTTTTGTTAGGCACATTTTTGAAACCTATTCCATGTTTAGTAGATTTCAAGTTTATAAGAACCTCATTGAGATTTTTGTGAGAGGAGTTGAATTTATTCAAGGTCCTCTTGAGTTTTTCTACTTCATCTTTTAGAGATTTGCAAGATGTACAACCATTGTTTGAGCTTTCGGGTTTATCGGCGCTTCTTTTGCCGTAAAACTTGTTTTCCTCTTTTAATTTCTCATTTTCAAGAGTTAGTTTTTCAAAATCCTTTTCTGTTGAAGAAATTTGTTTTCTTAAATCTTTTATAGATTTAGAAGCGCTAATAAACTCTTTATACAATTCATCGAATGCATCTTGCATTTCTTCTAAAGTGAAATAGTTCTTAGAAGTAGTACATACCTCATTTTGAGTTTCTTCGTGTGCCATAAGACACAAGTTTGCGGTCTCGTTTCCTTCTTCATCACTTGATTCGTCTCCGGAGTCGCCTCCTCAAGAGATGTATGCTCCTTGTTTCTTGACGGGTTTCTTCTCCTTTTTGGTATTTGGACAATTTGATTTGATATGCCCGATTTCTCCGCATCCATAGCAATTTAATTGGTCTCCTTTTTGCTTACCTTTTCGTTCATACTTCTTTCGCATGAACTTGTGAAACTTCTTAATAACGAGTCCGAACTCGTTATCTTCGTCGCTTGAATCCTCATCATTTTGAGGTTGAGCCGTGCTTGTTTTAAGGGCGATTCTTCGTTTCCTTTGATCATCCAAAGGAGGGTTAAGAATAGTAGATTCATAGATTTTGAGATTACCTAAGCCCGTCGATTGTGACATTTGTAATGCCGATTGATTCTTGAATAGCGTCGGCTTTGGAGCGCCATTCCGGAGTGAGACTTCGAAGAATTTTACGGACAAGTTCCCTATCCGTGAAAGTCTTCTTAAGAGCATGAAGATCATTAACGATTTTTGAAAATCGTTCGAACATATCATCTATCTTCTCGTTTTCCTTCATATGAAAAAGTTCATATTCATGGGTTAGAAAATCTATTTTAGCTTCTCTTACCTGGTCCGTACCTTCGTAGGTGATTTCCAATTTATCCCACATTTGTTTGGCCATTGTGCAACATGATATTTTCCTATAATCATCGGGGTTTACAGCACAGTACATCATGTTGATGGCTTTAGCGTTATTCTCCACTTTTCTGATATCGTCCGCATCGTATTCATCTTCGGATTTAGGAACCATTTCATTTTCAACCTTTTTGGTTGGTATTAGCTCTCCATTCTTTATAATTTTCCACCGTATAAAGTTATTTGATTGGATGAATATTCTCATCCTCTCCTTCCAATAAGTGTAATTGGTGCCATCGAAGAGTGGTGGCCTTGTGAAGCATTGTCCTTCACCTAGTCCTGCATAAATGTTACGAGTAGAAGCGATGGATTGTTTCTCTCAAACTGTTAAGTCTTTCAGAGAGTTAGGCTCTGATACCAATTGTTAGAATATACGCTTAACTCTAGAGGGGGGGTGAATAGCGTTCTAATATAAATCAAGAAAAATTTGCGGAATTAAAATTGCAGGAATAAAGTAAGTGCAGTAATTAAAGTAGTAAGAAGAGAACACACCGAATTTATACTGGTTCACCACAACGTGTGGTTAGTCCAGTCCCCGAGAGACTCTCTCGAGTTTTACACTAACTCCGTTAAGCTTACAGGTGCCTAACAAACCGTTACACTTGCTCGTAGATATACACTCTACAAGACTTCAACTTGCTCTAGGATACCTCACATCAAGACTTCAAGTCAAGGAACTAAACTTTCCTTCTTACAACAAGGGATTAGAACTTCCCTTCAAGTGTATGCAAACACTTAGCACTCAAGACAAGACTCTCTTATAGAGTAGATGTGAGTAAAATTAATACGCTCAAGAACACAACAACTTCGTCAAGAATTTGGCTCTCAAAAACTATGAAATGAATATGAAATGATTGATATGAAAGTATGTAAGCTTAAGCAAGAATTGTAATCAGTTGTTGTACTTAAAAGAGTGGTTTTGAGGTGTATTTATAGTCCTCAAAGACTCAAAGACCGTTGCTTAATTGCCAATCACTAATTGCTGATTTTGTGCTAGAGTAATCGATTATCTGATTTGCATAATCGATTATCTGCAAATCGTTCAAAAATCATATGCAAATTTTAAGCTAGAATAATCGATTATTCAAATCGATTGTCAAAAAGACATAATCGACTATTTTGCTGTTTTGTAAATTCCGGTTTATACTGTCTTAACATAATCGATTATAGAAAAACATAATCGATTATTTCTGTCCAGATTTGAAAGACATGTTTAAAATTCATTTTGGCTAAAATGAAAATGTTTGAAAATCATTTTGTTCTAAAACAAAAATGCATGGTTTGATTGAAAATGATTTTACGAGAGAAGCCAAGACTTGAATCTATTGTTGGATCAAGATCACAATATAAAAACGACTCATGTATATCTCCGTTGCTTTACTTGATCTTGTTCTTTGTTTCTCTTGTGCTTGGACTTCGGCATATGTCAATGTTCCATGCGCGTCGGTTTGTCATTTATCAAAACCTACAAAGATGAACACACATTTAGTTTTAGCGATTTGAGAACGTGTTTCAACAGAAACCAACTGCAACTTGAACAGCAAAGGATGAAGCACAGTGTCAGGCAAAGGCTTGGTCAGAAGATCAGCAAGTTGACGAGTAGTAGGAACATGAAACAGTTGAATGAGGCCATTCTGCAGCTGATCCCGAACAAAATGACAGTCCACCTAGATGTGTTTGGTACGCTCATGAAAAACTGGATTGTTAGCAATATGGACAGCAGCCTGATTGTCACAAAACACAGAAAATGGAAGGGAAACAGAGACACCAAGATGAACTAATAAACGAGACAGCCAAGATAATTCGGCAACAACTTTGCAGAGGGCTCGATATTATGCCTCAGCAAAAGACAAGGAAACCACAGGTTGCTTCTTTGATTTCCAACTAATCAGGCAACCACCCAATAACACACAAAACCCAGTAACAGATCTCCTTGTATCAGGGCAGGCACCCCAGTCACTATCAGAATAACCAACAACAGAGAAATCATCACTGGCAGAATAAAAGAGACCCATAGAAGAAGTGCCTTTGAGGTATCGCAAAACATGTAGGGCAGCAGTCACATGGGGAAGTCTGGGGCATTTTAGAAATTGACTCAGATGTTGAACAGCAAAACATATGTCAGGCCTAGTATGAGTCAGAAATTACAGCTTACCAACAAGACTCCTATACTGATCATGAGAGGTTAAAAGGTCACAAAATCAGCATGAAGTTTGACATTAATATCCAAAGGACAAACAACAGAGGACACATTGGTACAGTCAAACTGATGCAGCAAATCACAAACATATTTATGCTGATTAAGGATCATACCACCAGGAACAACTGACATTTCTATGCCCAAAAAATAATGCAAAGACCCTAGGTCTTTGATTTTAAACTAATCATCCAAAAACAGTTTCAGGGCAGTAAGTTCATCACTCTCATCCCCAGTAAGAATAATATCATCCACATAGACTGCCACAACCACAAGGGACCCAGGTTTACCTTTGATGAACAAAGAATAGTCATTCAAAGAATGTGTTCCCTCTGGAATAAAGAGAAGAAGACAATTTGGCATACCATTGTCTGGATGCTTGTCTCAGCCCATATAGGGATTTCTTGAGCTTACAAACCAGAGGAAAAGGAGGAGGAGAAGAAGTAGAAGAAACAGAACCAGAAAGAGGAGCAACGACTGTCAAACCTGGGGGAAGTTTCATATAAACTTTCTCATCCAAATCACTATGGAGAAAAGCATTATTAACATCAAGTTGAAACAGAGGTCATGATTCTTGACAGCCACAGCAATAAGACATTTCACAGTGGTCATCTTAATCATAGGAGAAAAGGTGTCAGTAAAATCAATCCCTTCAACTTGAGTATCACCCCTAATAACCAGCTTAGCTTTATACCTTTCAACAGTACCGTCAGCCTTGTATTTGATTTTGTAGACCCATTTACAGCTAATGGGTTTCTTACTAGGAGGAAGAGGAACAACATCCCAGGTATGGTTTTCATCCAAAGCATCAAACTCCTGTCTCATGGCATCCTGCCATGCTGGAACATTTGCAGCTTGAGAGTAATATAAAGGTTCAGATTCCAAATTAGAAGAAGAGGAGCCAGAAAAGGCAGGGAGTTGGCAGACATAATCCTTAAGATAGGGAGGAGGATTATGCTGTCTAGTGGATTTTCTAGGAGCAGGAAGAGGTTGTGAAGAATGTAAAACAGGAGGAGAGACATCATGATTGAAAGAAGGAAGGGGAGATGGATCAGCATCAGTAAAATCAGGAACAGGAGAATCAGATGTTTGATCAGATATAGGGGAAGGAGGAGAGGAAGCATGTATAGTAAAATTTGTGTCAGTGGAATGCTCAGAAGGAGGAATAAAAGGAAAGGATGAAGGAGAAGGGTGATCATAAGAAGGTTTATTCTTAAAAGGAAAACAAGTTTCATGGAATATAACATCCCTGGAGACAAAATATTTCTTGGAAACCAGATCATACATTTTATAACCCTTTTTGGCAAATGGGTAACCCAGAAAAACACAAGAGAGGGCTCTAGGCTTTAACTTGCCCCTTTGAGGAATAGGGACAGCAGCATATACAAGGCACCCAAATGCCCTCAAATGAGAATAGGATGGAGCTTTCCCATACAAAATTTCAGTAGGAGACTTATTGCGAAGTATTCTGGATGGTATTCTGTTAAGGAGATAAGTAGCAGTCAACAGACAATCCCCCCAGAAAGACACAGGTAGGCCAGATTGAAAAAGTAAGGCTCTACAGGTTTCAAGAAGGGTTCTGTGCTTTCTTTCACGACACCATTCGGTTGAAGTGAATGAGGGCAGGAGGTTTGATGAATAATCCCCTCGCTACTAAAGAAAGATATACCCTCAATGTTGGATCCCAATTGTAAAGCATTGTCACTTCTAACAGTTTGAACCACAGTGTTAAACTGAGTTTTAACAAAGCAGATGAAAGATTTAAGCAGGGAAAAAGCATTGCTTTTAGAGCCCATTAAGTGTGTCCAGGTTGCCCTAGGGAAATCATCAACTATTGTAAGGAAATATCTATAACCAGAAGAAGTAGAAGTGTGGTAAGGTCCCCAAGTATCCACATGCATCAATTAAAAAGGTTTAGTAGTACTGATACTACTATCAGGAAAAGGGAGTCTGGTTTGTTTGGCCATAGGACAGACAGAACAAGGAAAAGGTTGTTTAGAAGCAAATGGAAAAGACAAACCAGAAACATGTCTCATATTTGCGAATGAAATATGTGCTAGTCTTAAATGCCACATGTAATTCATATCAGTGGTAACAGCATTATTACAAATGGAACTATTTACAATTGGAGGCAAGGCAACATTTTTGTTGTCAGACACATTGTCATCATTACAAAAATCAGACAAAGCACATACAGAAGTAGATGAAGAACCAGTAGAGGAAGAAGGGGAAGGTGGCACCCAAGACAGTTTCTATAGGCTAGCTTCCTCTTTACCAAGATCCAGAAGCCTCTTCAGAGAAGGGTCCTGTATCATGTGAAGTAAACAGGAAGTTGGAGTAAACAAAACTATACAGTGCAATTGTTTTACCAACTTGTGGACAGAAAACAAGTTGTTTTTAAAGGAAGGAACCAGCAGCACATTGTGAAGAGTAAGGGATGAAGTTAATGCAAAAGAACCTGTACAAGTTACTTTCACATTGTAAACGTTAGGCAAAGTTACAAGATAAGGAACAGTCAAAGGTATGATGTTAAAAAGCAAGTTTTTACCATGTGTGCTGCTACTTTTTGGGTTGAATTAGGCCCAAGGTCCATTCTTATCATGGTATCAGAGCCAGGCTCATCCCAATTATTGTTACCGATGTTGGGCCCCCATTTATGTTGTCCACGCTCCAGAGATCTGGGCGTGATGAGGGGTGTTGAGTTGTCCCACATCGGAGGGATTTGAGGTTCTTGGTCTCCTTATATGGCTTGGACAATCCTCACCTCATAAGCTAGCTTTTGGGGTTGAGTTAGGCCCAAAGTCCATTCTTATTATATACATGGTATACATTATAGTGGGCTGTGATGATTATTGACAGTGGACTGATATCTGAGCCCAAGTTTATTTTAATATTTGGGTCGTCTGACCCGACCCGCTGTGTGATGTATATATGTGGGTGTACAGATATTTAGTAGGGTGTCGGTTCATTTTCTAATGCACTCTCTCGATCTTCTGGAGAGTTCTCTCAACTACCCTCTTTCTCTCTCTTCTTCTCTCACTATATTCTTTGTGTTCTTCAGCTTAATCTTCATGTTTTCAGAAGAAGAGTTTTAAAACTTGTGGCATTAATAGATTAAGGAGTAAAAAGTTTGTGGGGCCATGTCATTTATATGGCTATAAAAGCTTCTTATTAAGGGCAAAAGGATGAAATGAAGAGGTTAAAGTTGAATTATTTTTAAATTTAAAAATATGTCATTTGTTTTGGAACAGACTAAAAAGTGAAATACCTCATTTAATATGAAAAGACTTCAACATAAAAGTAAATTTCCGTTCTTCCTGTTCCCGCGGCAGACGTATGCTCGGTTGAAGCTGGATTTAGAAAGGATCAGCAGAAGGGACTATTTAATTTTGTTTTGATCCTAATTGTACTTGTTCTTAATAGGGAGGAATTAGCGAAAGATGGGGCCATATCCAGTGCATAAATTAGTGCGTTATTAACACACTATTACATAGGAAGCCGCCACCGTATCTCAAAATAGTTTTGTGAGAGGGAGAGCTCGTGCGCGGTCGCTTACTTCATGGAAACTTCTTTACCACTTAAACAATAGAGTTTGCGAACAAACAACTATAAATAAGACATGACTACTGCTTACATATCTCATTCTACAAATTGAAAACTACTAAGGGATTACAACTCTAGAGAATTCTTAATTAGCTAAGACATACGTACGTAATTTTCTTGCCATTCTTTTATTCGACTCTCGTTTCAAGAAATTAAGATTAAGAAGATGGGGTTCATTTCAAACATCGAAAATGAGCTGCTTTCTACGGTAGCAACCAATAATGGTCATGGTGAAAACTCAGCCTACTTTGATGGTTGGAAGGCCTATGAAATTGATCCTTTCTATCTAACACAAAATTCTGATGGGGTTATTTAGATGGGTCTTGCTGAAAATCAGGTAACAAGAAAAAACTATCAACACGCTCCGTTCTATATATATATATATATATATATATATATATATATATATATATAGATATAGACCATTATAGACCTTTTTATTTTAAACTTTTTATTATCCTTGATGATATGCGCTTTTTTAGCTATAAAAATGTTACGTTGTATTTAAAAGCATGAGCTCAAAATCTCCAATGAAAACTTTTGTTATGTATCAAAAGTTATTTTAAAACGCTATGCTCTGTCAAACATTTCCATCTAAAATCGAAACTGAGGGAGTATATATTGTTTAAACGATGCGTTGCCAGAAACATAGGTTTATGTGTTTGTTGATGTTATTGCAGCTTTGCTTTGATTTAATAGAAGAATGGGTGGTGAACAATCCGAAAGCCTCCATTTGTACAGCTGAATGGTCTGAAGATTTCAAGGAAATTGCAATTTATCAAGACTATCATGGTTTGCCAGAATTCCGAAGTGTATGATCAAAACCTGGAATATTATTATATCAGCATTTCTTTTCTTTTTTTCTTTCTCTAACCAGTGTTATGTATATGTGTAGGCTGTTGCAAGGTTCATGGAAAAGGTGAGAGGAGACGGAATAACATTTGAAGCAGAGCGCATAGTTATGAGTGGAGGGGCTACTGGAGCTCATGAATTACTTGTTGAAAGCGTTGATTGAGCCCGAACAAGAAACTCGACACTTTGTATTGATAAATCACACAACTATTATAATTAATCAGAAAATCAAATTGATTTTCGGATTTACCACCAAATAGGAAATAACAAAGACTCAACGACCAAATTGAAATCACTTTCTAAGTTACCCTAGATTGCAATTTCTGGAATTTCCAGAATTGCAGAACCTTGCACTCAAGAGCTTCGGCTCTTCTCTCCCATTCAACTCTCTAATTTTTTTTCTCTCTATTACTACTGCACTTGTAGTATTTTTTGTGGGATAATTTCAAGGGCAGAGAGCTCCCTCTTTCATAGCAAAGAATGGTGATGGTAGGTGGTGAAAAACACTTGCCGTTTCCAAATTCTCCTCCTCCATTCAATGGTTGGTGAGGTTCAATGGTTGGTGAGGACGGTGGTGTATTTTGTTGACTATGTTGGAAGTGGGTTTGCCAATTCCCACCAATTCTAACACTCCCCCTCAAACCCAATTCTCCATGCCAAGCATCTGCTTGAGTTTCAAGAACACTTCAGTTTTCAAAGCCTTTGTGAAAATGTCGGCAGCTTGGTCTTCTGTCCTGCAGTAAATTAGTTCAATGATATTGTCCTTCACTTGCTCTCTGACGAAGTGATACTTCATATCAATATGTTTGCTTCTGCTGTGGGACACTGGATTCTTTGAAAGTGATATAGTCGATTTATTATCGACATATATCGGTGTCGGACCATCTTGATCATGAAACAGTTCCTTCATGATATTCCTCAGCCATATTGCTTGACATGTACAAGCCGCCACTGCCATGTATTCAGCCTCACATGTTGAAAGTGCAACAGTTTGTTGCTTCTTCGAGGACCATGAGAATGCTGCAGATCCAATTGTGAACAAGTAGCCGGAAGTGCTTTTCCTGCTATCCAAGTCTCCACCATAGTCACTGTCTGAATATCCAATCAATTTGGAGTTTTCAGAGTGAGTATAGTGCAACCCTTCTCCAACGGTACCTTTGATGTACCTTAGGATTCTCTTTGCGGCTTGAAAATGGTCTTCTTTTGGAGACTCCATGTATCTGCTTACTAACCCGACTGCATACATGATATCTGGCCTTGTAAAGGTTAGATATCTGAGGCTTCCTACCAAGCTCTTGTATAGTGTCGGATCGACTGGATCTTTTCCTGAATCAGTTGTAAGCTTCATTCCTGCTTCAGCTGGTGTTGACAGAGGCTTACAGTTCTCCATTCTGAATTTTCTCAGAATTTGGCCCGCGTACTTCTTCTGGGAAATAAAGATTCCATCTTCTGACTGGAACACTTCGACTCCAAGAAAATATGACATTTGACCAATGTCAGTCATTTCAAATTCTTTGGTCATGGCTTTCTTGAACTCTTCGAACATGCTAGGATTGTTCCCTGTGAATATCATATCATCTACGTAGAGGCAGATGATCATAATATCTCCGGCTTCATTTCTTTTGGTGTAGAGGGCATGCTCGTAAGGACTCTTTTGAAAGCCGTTCTTCTGGAAGTATTCATCAATTCTGGTGTTCCATGCCCGCGGAGCCTGCTTCGATCCGTATAAAGCCTTTTTCAAGTGATACACTTTATCTTCTTGGCCTCTTTTGACATATCCCAGTGGTTGCTCAACATAGACTTCTTCTTCAAGATAGCCATTTAGGAATGCTGACTTCACATCCATCTGGTAGATTCTCCATTTGTTCTGAGCAACTAATGCAATCAGCGGTCTGATGGTTTCAATTCTAGCAACAGGTGCAAAGACTTCTTCATGGTCAATGCCGTACTTTTGTTTGTAGCCTTTAGCTACAAGTCTCGCCTTGTGTTTCTCCACCTTTCCTTCAGGGTTTGTCTTCGTCTTGAAAACCCATTTGACTCCAATGGCTTGATGACCTTCAGGTAAGTTGGTTAACTCCCAAGTATCATTCCTTTTGATTTAAGCTATCTCTTCATTCATAGCTTTTCTCCACTTCTCATCTTTTTCAGCTTCCTCATAACAACGTGCAGTCATTCATCATTTCAACAGGTTCTGTTGAGTCATAGATGTTCCTTAAGCTCCTCGTTTTAGCTGGAGCTCCCCCTGAATTACTGCTACTGCTTGCTGATGTTGATGGTGTTGATTGAGGAGATGGTTGATCTGGACTGGGAGGTGGCGTCTGATCACTATCTTCTTGAGTTGGCTCTTCAGGATCAGCATCATTGTCCTCGTAGAATAATCCTGTGACAGATTTCTCTTCATCAGTCCACTTCCATTGATCAGCTTCATCGAATGTGACATCTCTGGAAATTATGAGCTTCTTGTTAACAGGATCATATAGCTTGTACCCCTTCGTTTGTTTAGCATATCCGACAAAGATGCATTTAACACCTTTATCATCAAGCTTCTTTCTTTTCTGGACTGGAACGTGGGCATAAGCTATACATCCAAAGATTCTGAGATGTCCGACAGTTGGTTTGTGGCCGCTCCATGCTTCATTTGGAGTCTTGAATCTGACGCTTTTGGTTGGACATCGGTTGAGTAGGTAGACTGCACAATTTACAGCTTCAGCCCAAAAATCTTTTGACAGGTTCTTTTGCTTCATCATGCTCCTTGCCATATCAAGAATTGTGCGGTTCTTTCTTTCAGCAATTCCATTTTGTTGTGGAGTATAGGCGGTTGTGAACTGGTGCACTATTCCAGTTTCCCTGCAAAATTCTTTGAAAAGATTAGATATGTATTCACCGCCTCTGTCTGATCTGACGGTTGTCAGATATTCTCCACTCTGCTTCTCTACCATCGCCTTGAATTCCTTGAACTTTTCAAGAGCTTCTGACTTTTGACGAAGAAAATATACCCAACACTTTCTTGAAAAATCGTCAATGAAAGTGATGTAGTACTTTTTCTTGCCAAATGACTCGACATCAAACGGGCCTGCTATGTCTGTGTGTACGAGCTCCAATGGTCTGCTTGCTCTCCATGATTGTCCGACTAGAAAGCTACTCCTGTGTTGTTTGCCTTTGACACAGCTTTCACACACTCTTTCTGGTTCATCGATCACCGGTAGCCCTTTCACCATATTAGCTTTTGACAACAGCTTCAAGCCGGTAAATCCAAGATGACCAAAGCGCAGGTGCCACAGCCACGAGCTATCATCCAGTGTGGACTTCAAACATTTGGTTGTTTGAGTCTGGATGTCAAGTGTGAACAACCTGTTTTTCGCCACGTTTACTTTGGCGATCATGTCTCCACTTCCATTTCTGATGGCAAGCGAGTAGTCCTTCATGTGGATGTCATAGCCTCTCTCCTGTAGTTGTCCAAGACTAATGATGTTATTTTTCATGGCTGGAACATAGTACACGTCGGAAATGTACTTGTTATCTCCGTTCTTGGCTTTGATCAAGATCTTGCCTTTACCTTGGACTGGAACTTTGGATGCGTCTCCAAATCTGACTTCACCTCGGACTGCTTGATTTAGTTCTGTAAAGAACTCTTTTGTACCGCACATGTGATTGCTTGCACCTGTGTCAAGATACCAAACATTATTCCTTTCATCTTCATTACCTTTGTATGTCAGCAACAGAGTTTCATCTTCAACTGCTGCTAGGTGATTGCTCTCCTGTCTGGCTGGTTTAGTACATTCATAACTGAAATGACCATATTCTCCAAAGTTATAACACTCATACTGTGACTTATCACCTCGTTGGTGATAACCTCCTCTGCCACGACCTCGATATCCGCGACCGCGACCACGACCGCGTCTGCCAGCTCTTGGGTTGGTATATGAAGTCTGTGTTGTCTGATCTTTGTGGTTGACTTGTGGTCCTCCTCCTCGTCTGCCACGGTTGTGAGTATCTCCGAATCTTCCACGACCGCCTCTTCCTCGACTGGAACTGCTTCCATAGTCATTATTGAGAGTGAGCTTACTTTGCAAAACTTGCTCATCTTTTTCTGAATCGTCTTGACGATTCATTCTGTACTCGTGGGCTTGCAGGGAACCGAGTAGATCGTCAATGGTCATCGGAAAAATCTCTTGACTCTTCTATTGAGGCGACGACGTGGTTGAATCTTCGAGGCAATGTTCTCATGATCTTTTCAATGACCTTGATCTCCTCAAGAGGTTCACCATTCCTCTTCATTTCATTGACTATCCCTTGGAGTTTTGTGACATAGTCGATGACTGGTTCTGAAGTGGACATCTTCAATGCCTCGAACTCTCCACGTAGAGTTTGCATACAATGTCTTTGTACTTTGACAACTCCTTGAAATGATTTATGCAGCAGCGTCCAAGCTTCTTTTGCTGATGTTGCTTCAGAAAACTTTTCAACTAGGTCTTCTTCAACATTCTGGTGGATTAGAAGTCTGGCCCTCTGATCCTTCATGCGAGAAGTTTTTAGTGTCTTCTTTTCAAGATCTGTTAAAGCTTCTTCAGCAGCTTTATCATCTGGTTCAGAATATCCGTCTTCAACGATCTCCCATAGGTCGTTAGCACCGAGCAAGAGTTTCATCTGGTTACTCCAATTGCCGTAGTTCTTCTTGTTCAACTTCAAAATCTGTGGTGCAAATATAGCCGCCATTTTTGACATCGCCTATCACGAACCAAGCTCTGATACCACTTGTTGAAAGCGTTGATTGAGCCCGAACAAGAAACTCGACACTTTGTATTGATAAATCACACAACTATTACAATTAATCAGAAAATCAAATTGATTTTCGGATTTACCACCAAATAGGAAATAACAAAGACTCAACGACCAAATTGAAATCACTTTCTAAGTTACCCTAGATTGCAATTTCTGGAATTTCCAGAATTGCAGAACCTTGCACTCAAGAGCTTTCGCTCTTCTCTCCCATTCAACTCTCTAATTTTTTTTCTCTCTATTACTACTGCACTTGTAGTATTTTTTGTGGGATAATTTCAAGGGCAGAGAGCTCCCTCTTTCATAGCAAAGAATGGTGATGGTAGGTGGTGAAAAACACTTGCCGTTTCCAAATTCTCCTCCTCCATTCAATGGTTGGTGAGGTTCAATGGTTGGTGAGGACGGTGGTGTATTTTGTTGACTATGTTGGAAGTGGGTTTGCCAATTCCCACCAATTCTAACTTTACTAGCCTTCTGCTTGGCTGACCCTGGAGACGCATTTCTGGTTCCTACACCCTATTATCCTGGGTACGTAAAACACCAACTATTTCTTCTTTTTTTTTGTGTTTCCTATTTAGGGTTGGGTATTTCCATTTGCATCTCAATTAATCTGGATAGGCTCATTAAATGGGGAAGAGCTCCGATCTCTACCAGGAATTATTTTCAAAAGGGGAAGAGCTCTGATCTCTACCTGGAATTATTCTCTGTAACAATGCTCGAACATATGAGACTTCTGATTAAGGGTAGAAGGAATCTATCCCTCCCACCACAATCCTCGGTGGTGGTCAGCAGAACACCATCTCATATCTTAGTTGTTCACTCGAAACCCTAGTTCTAGGACGGTAAAATTAAAAAGAAAACAAGTGAAGGTCAATAAAAAAAATAACTGCTACTCTTCTCATTTCATATTATTTGACATAGTTTGACTTGGCACGAAATTTTAAAAAAAAAAAGAACACTTTTGAAACTTGTGTCTTAAAAGTTTAAAGGGTAAAGAGTTTGTGGGGTCATACTATTTATGTAGCTATAAAAACTTTTCATTAAAGGCAAAAAGGGTAAAATGAAAAGTTTAAAGTTGAATTGTTACCAAAAGTGAATCGTATTCCATGAATATGATATCTATCTAGTGTGATGTATGGAATATATGACAAAGGTGGATCTATTGATCAGTCATGTCATATAGGCCCGAGTTGGACATCCAATTGCTTCGATTTGAGTTATCCGGAGAATGCAATGCCTGATATATATCAAAAAGATGGACAATCAAACCTATTTCTCGATTCACTCAAAGAGGTGAATAGGGTCCCAATAGAGATATGTAAAAAGCAGGTCCGATTACGCGTATTCCTAATCCTAAATGGAATGTAATGATGTAGAATTTAGAAATGTATCATTTACTTTGAAACAGACTAAAAAGAAAAGTATGTCATTCCATATTAACTGAAGAAAGTAGTATAATTATATTGAACTACGAATATTGGTAGTAAAAGATAGTAGTTCCTCCGTCCTAATTTGTTCGACACTCTTTTTGTTTATTTTTAGTTTAAATTTAAATAAATTTGAGACCATTCTGTACTAAGAATTTACTGTTTACATTTTCTTTTCCTTCATACCGACATTTATAGGAATTGACACGATCTGCGTAGTGTCCCTCTTCAGAACAAAAACAAATACTGTATTACATACTACTAATACTAATACAGTATTAATACTAATACAGTATTAGATTCGTATTAACAATACTTTGATATTTCAATTAGTGTAAGTAAATTTTCTTGTAGAATCCTTTGCATTCATTTTTAAATTGCGTCCAGTCAAACACCCTCAAACAGAGTATTATGGAGTGAGTAAAAACGCATGGTTTTCTACTTTTTTGTCTTTCGGCACCAGGAAAATAACATTTCGTTAGGTTCTTTTTGTGGGACAAATAGACAAAAAAATGAAAATAGTAAATTATTTTAAATTTTTTGCAGATTTTGATGAAAAGAATGGACCTTGGGCCTAACTCAACCCCAAAATCTTGCTTATGAGGTGAGGATTGCCCAAGCCATATAAGGAGACCAAAGACCTCAAATCCCTCCGATGTGGGACAACTCAACACCCCCCATCACGCCCAGATCTCTGGAGCGTGGACAACATAAATGGGGGCCCAACATCGGCAACAATAATTGGGATGGACCTGGCTCTGATACCATGAAAAGAATGGACCTTGGGCCTAACTCAACCCCAAAAGCTAGCTTATGAGGTGAGGATTGCCCAAGCCATATAAGGAGACCAAGTACCTCAAATCCCTCCGATGTGGGACAACTCAACACCCCCCATCACCGCCAGATCTCTGGAGCGTGGACAACATAAATGGGGGCCCAACATCGGTAACAATAATTGGGATGGGCCTGGCTCTGATACCATGAAAAGAATGGACATTGGGCCTAACTCAACCCCAAAAACTAGCTTATGAGGTGAGGATTGCCCAAGCCATATAAGGAGACCAAGGACCTCAAATCCTTCCGATGTGGGACAACTCAACAGATTTGATAGAGATTTGAGGTGGCGAAGTGGGGTGCAACTTTTTCCTGTTGTTTGTGAAAGCTCTAACGATTTCAAGGTAACGCGGACAGCCTTAGAAACAGCATACCAGAAAGCTCAAGAATCCAATGTTACCATAAAGGGCTTGCTTTTAAACAATCCATCTAATCCACTGGGCACTATCCTAGACAGGGAAACATTAAAAGACACAGTAAGATTCATTAACGAGAAAAACATCCACCTCGTATGCGACGAAATATATGCAGCCACAGTATTTAACAAGCCCGATTTCATCAGCATTTCCGAAGTAATATTGGATGAAGATGTTGAATGCGACCACGATTTGATATACATTGTTTACAGCCTGTCAAAGGATTTAGGCTTTCCTGGATCAAGAGTCGGGATTATTTACTCATACAACGATGTTGTAACAAACTGTGCCCGGAAAATGTCAAGTTTCGGGCTAGTTTCAACACAAACGCAATTCTTGGTGAGAGTAGTGAAAGGTTAGCGAATTGGAGATTAGTTTATCATTCAGAAAATTGGACGATTTTATGAACTCTCCTCATTCTCCAATGTCTGTGCCTTTGGTCCAGGCAAGGACTTAAAAGGAAAAAAGAAGAAAGTGCAATGTTTCTTTTTCTTTATATTTCATTCTTCGAAATTGAATGAGGAGTCGCTCACAGTCTTAATCACTACTTGTACTGCAGTTAAGAATAATATTTGTGTATTGTTCAGTCTTTGGCCTTGAACATTTTTCACCTTGGCTTTTAATTTTACTCAAGAAAAGCGTTGTTGGGGTTTACCTTTTCTTTTGAAATTTCATACTGAAAGGACGTAATAAACAACAACAATTACCCAGTAAAAGGACGTAACAAAGATGTTTCCAAAATTGTATACAGAGTTGACTCTCTTTTGGTACGATTTGACTTATTACTTTATTTAGGAATAACATAAAATTAATAAAGATTGCTACGCGGTAGCCATTTTAATTTGGATGGTGAGACTTATCCGTACGCACTTAAAAAAGAGGGTACAACTTATCATTAGGCTGCTAAATGCTGTAATATCCATTAAGTTAAGAGTATCTGGACTAAAGCACTCTTCGACACAAATTGACGTTTTGACCCTCCAAAATCCCTCCATTTTCTAGTTTTTGCTATTCCTCCACTTGACGTGGAAATGCAAGGGGCTGTTTTACTAAATTACCTGGTTATTAAAGTTGTACTTCCTTCCACCACTTTTGGCTAGCATTTGAATATAGATTTAGCTAAAATATAAAAAATATATATTTTCGAAAATAAGATGAAAAATCATTTTTAAAAGTTAAAATTATATTTGAACATTGAAGTTTTGCTAATAGAATACTTCAAAAACTACTATAGAGATGTTTTTGAAATTTGAAGATTTTGTTTTCAAAATCTACCAAAAGATAGTTAAAATCTATAAACAAACAGATATTTAAAAATTAGATTTTAAAAAATTTCCCAAATTTTATGTCACGACTTGGATTTTCCATCCTTGAGATTCGTGAAAGCACCTACTCGCACTACAACATAATGCATTTATAGCTACAAAAAACAATGTGCAAATGCTAAAAAATTCGTGGCTAAACATTTTAGCTACAATATTTTTTTTCGTAGCATTCATAGCAAAATGTAGCATAGCTAAAAGTTAGCTACAAATTTTACATGGTCCATAACTAAGGATTAATACTTATTGTTATAAAAATTTTATATTATAGCTATATATATTACAAATAATTTTATAATTTTGCCACAACAACTATATTTATATCAAATGATTTTATACTCTTGCCACAATAAATAAATTTGTAGCTATCTTTATATGATAGCCACAAAGTATTATAGCATGGCAAAAGACTTAAAATTTATTTACCATGAAAATTTAGATATGTAACTACTTTTATATTGTAGTCCGTGGCAAAAATATTTTTATTTAGCTACGGACTAAAAGTTCCATGGCTAAAAATCATACAAAAGTCGTGGTTACATTATTTTATTATATTTAAATTTTGTACAAAAAATTTAATTTATTATAGTGACAGCTTCTCTCACAAATCCCCTGTGTCTTAGCTATTTGATTTTTTGTAAAAGGTTTCAACTATTATGTGAATATGCGTAATATATCAAAACTAATAACATATTAAGCTTTAAAAATAATTTGTTCGGCACAAATTAGCATTTAAAAATTTTCACAAAATAAATTCTAAAATACACATTTATACTAATCAATTAATAGCATCTGCAATAGATAAATCTTCTACAATAATTAAAATTTGTAGAAAAAAACTAGCCAATGTGAAGCTTGATTGTAACAGAGATCAGAAATAATATACAAAATTTCACATTCGGTTAAGGGTCAAATATATTCTTGTACTATTCAAAATAGGCCATATTTATCCTCCGTTTGAATTCTTTATCAAATATGTCCCCGCCGTTATACATTAGGGCCATATATATCCCCCAACCTTTAAAATACTCTCCCATATATCTAAATTACGGTTAAGGGTCAAATATATCCTTGTACTATTAAAAATAGGCCATATTTATCCTCCGTTTGAATTTTTTATCAAATATGTCCCCACCGTTATATTTTTATCAAAACACCCTCCCATATATTTTTAGTAGCACGTGGCATCTTATGATTGGACTAGACGACCCGCCCCACTCCTTTAATTAAATCCGCCCCGAGCCAATGAAATTTAGTCTTCTTCTATGTTCAATCTCATGTTAGCATGGGCCCAATAATACAAAGGCTAAAACTCTATTTTTATATAAAATTATAGCTATATAAATTGGCTCATGAAAATGACCGTCAAAATCGGATAAGACGAAAATGTATGCTAATTGTTGGATATTAGTTACATGCATCAATGAGTAAAATGTCCACTCTTGAATGTTGTGCGGTCACTCTTTAACGCCATGAGAGTACTATTTCTATATTGAAAACATAATTATTATTCTTCTAATGATATCTGGTGAATCTCACTCCCAACCCGTGAAGCTGCAGATGGAAGTGTGAAACTATATTTCTGTGCTAGCTTTCTTTTATTTTGTACTTTTCTTTTTCCAAATTGGCATTTTCATGTAGAGTTGCGGTCTGTTAAATTTTTGGCTTCTAGACTTGCAAAATTTCTCGCATATCGTATAGCTGCAAGTACATGAATTATAAAAGAAAAAAATAGAATAGCAATAGTAGTACTAGTATCCGATAAGCATTCAAATGGATAATAGTTTAGAAATCAATTGGTGTTGTACTACATAAGTTATGCAATGAACCAGACACAAAAACTACCCATTAAGTAAATAACATACTCAATTTCTTCTTTTTTTCGGTCCATCTCATGTTTATGGCACAGGATTGTTATCACTCCCTACTTTTTAAGGCACCCTCAAAAAACCTTTTCATCATATAGCAAAGAAGCATGCATTTTGCAGAAGCATAAGCATATTGAAGGGATTGAACGGAGAAGAAGACTAAATTTCATTGGGTCGGGGCGGGTTTAATTAAAGGAGTGGGGCGGGTCGTCTAGTCCAATCATAAGATGCCACGTGCTACTTAAAATATATGGGAGGGTGTTTTGATAAAAATATAATGGTGGGGACATATTTGATAAAAAATTCAAACGGAGGATAAATATGGCCTATTTTTAATAGTACAAGGATATATTTGACCTTAACTGTAATTTAAATATATGGGAGAGTGTTTTAACGGCTGAGGGATATATATGGCCCTAATGTATAACGGTGGGGACATATTTGTTAAAGAATTCAAACGGAAGATAAATATGACCTATTTTGAATAGTACAAGAATATATTTGACCCTTAACCGTTTCACATTAAATGAACATAAGCGTTTTCTTGATGATCCATGTGGCTACCCTTATTGCACCCTTGATCTTCCTGCATCCAAGAATATATGAAGTATTTTCCGTAATTAATATATTGAAATAATGAAATGGCATAATCTTGTGAGAAACTTATATTTAAATTATTAAAATAAATACCGATTTAGATATATGTATAATTAGTAATTAAAAAAATTCAATAAATTAAGGAAGAAGAAAATATTAAGCCATTAATCAAATGAAAAAATTCTAAACTTTTTTACAACACAAAAGACAAAAGAAAACGCATTTAAACAAACATCATAGACTTAAGGAGATAAAAGAAAGAAGTAAAGCTTACAATTTAGCATTTGAAGAGATTGAAATTTCTCACACATTTCTCTTGACCACCCTATAAATCAAAAGAAACAATTAAAGCAAAAATTCAAGTTAATTAGGTGTAAGGCACAAAATTTATCAAATCTTCAACATCGCACTTATTGTAAGATATATGGACTTATATCTATATATATATATGAACAATATATGGATAAATTATATACTATGTGCTATCTTTTGGTTTGGCCTAATTTTGTGGTCTTATGGACATTATGTTAAGGGGGCCAATGCATTGTCATATAAAGTGTAGGACCAATGTGTAGATACCCAAAAGGGTAACCTTAGTTAATGATGGGCTAACTAAGGTTACATATATGTAACTATGGTTACATGCTTATGACTCTTGAGTTTCATAACTCATTTGTTATAAGTGGGGGGTTATGGTTCCCACATTATATCAAACATTCTCATTCTTCTTCCCATTGAATCAAGAGAGCCATTTTTGTCTTGCATATTTTTGTGGAAAGCCATACTCCAATTTTGGTTATTGTGATATTATTGTTGTTGTGAAACCAATACCTCAAGAAGGATCAAGGAGACAATCTTGAAGGAAGGACTAAGGAACTATCAAAGGCACACTTTGGACAATCTTCAACAAGAGGATTAAGGTTTTCCACATATGGATTCAGGTATGCTTCCGTTCATATTGTTGTTTCCAAATTATTCGATATGAAGGCTATTGTGTTTTAGTCGGAATCATTTTTCTAACAAAGGGTATCAGAGCCTCCTTCATATTTGGATAATTTGGAAGTTCATAAAATTGCATGTTATATAAAGTTCATGTTTTTATGATAGAATTTTGATTACGAAATTCCAGTACCATGATATGGCATGATTTCATGAATGTTATGTAGTTGATGAACTTTAGTGATTCAATATTTTGTTATCTATATATGAATTGAAATATTGAATTTTACAAAATTTTGGTTGTTGAACAACAAGAAACTTAAACAAGGAATTGTTGCTACAAATAATCTTCAGTGACGGCAACTCCAGTTTCCAGTTTCAATACATAGTCGCCACTAATACATTTAGGCGGCGACTTCTATGGGTTTAGTGGCGACATTCGTCGCCGCAAAAGGTCCTGGAATAAATTTTAAAGTTCACCAAAATTTTGCAAAACAGAAGCATCACATAATCAATTATTCTTTGAAAATAATCGATTATGCATTCATCAAAATTTTTGAAACAGAATTCGAGGATAATCGATTATTTTTAAAATAATCGATTATCTGGAGTTTTTTCAGCAAAATTGGAAATTCCAGAGAGCTAAGATAATCGATTATCCTATTAGGATAATCGATTATCCTAGTTTTTCAGCAAAATTTGAGATTCCAGAAGGCCCAGATAATCGATTATCAGGCTCAGATAATCGATTATCTGGCCATAAATTGCAGAAACGTTTTGTTTTCTGGCTGTTTAATGAGGACATAATGTAAGAAACGTTTTTCATAATTAATGAAACGTTTTAAGTCTTTTAAGTTTCAGATTTTAATTGTACATTTATAATATGACAACTAATATTCAGTTTTTAATTATTAATGTTTTATACATTAATATTCAGTTCTAATATTAATTGCTTTAGTCCATCAAACTTCAGATTTTGGAATTGTCCAATTAAGTCTGTAACAATTAATATTCAGATGTTGCACGTCAAAACATGTAACATATTAAGTTAAGATTCATAATATGGCTTAAGGAACTAAAGTTTTTAGCATCTAATATTTTAAATTAATCAATTGAAGCATTATGTTGCCAAAGTAACCTCTATTGTGTAGATTGATTGATCTTGAAATATAAGATGACTGTGGATGTTAGTCTTCCATGCGTTTGACACCGGCCCAAAGGAAGGTTGTTATTTGGCAGGAATTCGAACATGCTTGTGGTGATAAATATGTGACAATTATTTGGTTTTCCATGTGAATATTAAGTCGACCCAAAGGAAGGCTTGATATTTGACAGGAGTTTATTGTCAATATTTGATCACAACACCAAGAGTACCACTTACAAGTTGATTTTCTGTCCAAAGACTAAAATCAATGTTGTGCTAGGTATCTTGTAATGGGATTTGCCTATTTTGAATCTATAAAGTAAAGTTAAAGTTCAAGTAATTGTAAGCATGTATTAAGTAATCCTTTGTTCTATTTTCAGTGAATTCTTCAGCTGATTCGATATCTGCTAATATAAATAGCATCCCTGTGCTTAACGGCACAAACTTTAAGGAATGGAAAGAGAACATTATGATAGTTCTCGGTTGCATGGATCTAGACCTTGCACTTCGGAATGAGCAACCTGCTTCTCTTGAGGATACATCTTCTTCCGATGAAAAGAAGGAGATGGAGAAGTGGGAACGTTCAAATCGCATGAGTCTGATAATCATGAAACGTGCAATTCCAGAATCATTCAGGGGCACTATGAATGATGAAGCTAATGCCAAAGTTTTCCTTGAAAACCTTGAAAAGCGTTTTGAAAAAAACGAAAAGGCGGAGACAAGTACTCTTTTGAGTAAACTTGTTTCCATGAGGTATAAAGGCAAGGGAAATATTAGGGAGTACATTTTGGAAATGTCTCATCTTGCTTCGAAACTTAAGTCACTCAAGCTAGTATTACCTGAGGAACTGCTTGTGTACTTAGTTTTGATATCTCTTCCTGCACACTTTAATCAGTTTAAGGTCAGTTACAACTGCCTGAAGGAGAAATGGACTCTTAATGAGCTCATTTCACATTGTGTGCAAGAGGAGGAAAGGATAAAGCAAGATAAGACTGAAAGTGCTCATTTGGCATCCTCTTCTAAGGATATGAAGAAGAGGAAAGGTAAGGAAGTTGCGGTTGTAAGGCCCAAGATTAAGCAACATAAGGAACCTAAGGTTGAAATTACTGAATTAGGTTGCTTTTTCTGTAAGGGGACTAATCATGTGAAGAAGGATTGTACCAAGTACCACGCTTGGCGTGCGAAAAAAAGTACATTTCTTTCTCTTGTTTGTTCTGAAGTTAATTTAATTTCGGTACCTAAGGATACTTGGTGGGTAGATTCGGCTGCTACTACTCACATAAGTATATCTATGCAAGGTTGCCTGAACTGCCGAAAACCAAATGATGGTGAAAGATACATCTATGTGGGCGATTGCAAGAAGGTGCCAGTTGAGGCTATTGGAAAGTTTAGGCTGTTGTTTAAGACCGGTTTTTATTTAGATTTGGATGAGACTTTTGTTGTACCGTCTTTTAGACGGAATTTAGTTTCTGTTCCCAAATTGGACATATCCGGTTATTCATGTTCTTTTGGTGACAATAAAGTTAGTCTCTTTCAGAATTCAAATCTTATCGGTACTAGTCTTTTATCAACATTTGATAGCCTATATTTGGTTAACAATAACCTCAAATAATGAAACCTTGCATAAAAGTTTAATTGGTACCAAAAGAAAATTAACTAATGAGAATTCTATATCACTCTGGCATAAACGTTTGGGTCACATATCCATTCAAAGAATTCAGAAACTCGTGTCAGATGGAATTCTTGATTCTCTTGATTCCTCAAATTCGGATATTTGTGTTGAGCGTATCAAGGGAAAACAAACAAACAAGACGAGATTAGGTGCTAAGAGAGCTTCGGACGTCTTAGAATTGATACATACGGATATTTGTGGGCCATTCCCTACTCCTTGTAGGAATGGTCAACAATACTTTATCACATTCATAAACGATTACTCTCGTTATGGGTACCTATATCTTATTCATGAAAAGTCCCAATCTATAGACGTGTTCAAATCATTTAAGGCTGAAGTTGAAAATCAACTAAGCAAAAGGATCAAATCCGTTAGATCTGACCGTGGTGGTGAATACTATGGTCGATATGATGGTTCAGGTGAACAACGCCCAGGGCCACTTGCTAAATTCCTAGATGAGTGTGGGATCGTCCCTCAGTATACTACGCCAGGAAGTCCTACGATGAATGGTGTAGCTGAGAGACGAAATCGGACCCTTAAGGATATGGTAAGAAGTATGATTTGTCGTACTACTTTGCCAAACTCACTATGGGGTGAAACATTAAAAACCGCAGCTTATATTCTTAATAGAGTTCCAACTAAAGCTACAATCAAAACCCCATATGAACTTTGGACTGGGCATAAACCCAGCATTAAGCACTTAAACATTTGGGGTTGTCCAGCTGAGGCAAGGCCTTATAGGCCGAATGAAAGGAAACTGGATGCTAAGACGGTTAGTAGCTATTTTGTTGGATACTCTGAAAGGTCCAGGGGTTTTAAATTTTATGATCCCACTTCTAGAACTATTTTTGAGACGGGTAATGCTAGGTTTTTTGAGGATATTGAGTTTGGGTGGTGGGGAGATAAAGTTGTTAGAGATTTTGTCTTTGAGGAAGAACATGTGTCTTTCCCTCAAGTTGTTGATCTTGGTCAGGGTGTTCTCATTCCTGACACGGATCACACAACTCCAGTTCAAGACAATCTCGAAAATCTCCCCAATCAGGATCCTGAAATTACTAATGAAAATCAAACTCAACAACCTCAAGAAACTGAAGTTCCATTAAGGAGATCAACTAGAGAGAGGAGAAATGCAATTCCGGATGATTATGTTGTATTTCTCCAAGAACAAGAAAGTGATATTGGACTTGAGGAAGATGATCCAAATCAACTTCCGTCAAGTCATTAAGGGTTCTAACTCTCAAAAGTGGATTGATGCCATGAATGATGAGATGAAGTCTATGAGCGACAATGACGTTTGGGCGCTTGTTACATTGCCCGAAGGTATTAAACCGATTGGTTGTAAATGGATATTTAAAACCAAAAGGGATTCAGGGGATAATGTTATTAAGTATAAAGCTCGTCTTGTCGCAAAAGGCTACACTCAGAAGGAAGGTATTGATTATAAAGAGACTTTCTCTCCAGTTTCATCGAAAGACTCTTTCAGGACTATAATGGCACTAGTAGCACATTGTGATCTTGAGCTTCATCATATGGATGTTAAGACAGCGTTTCTCAATGGTGACATAGAGGAAACAATTTATATGGTGCATCCTGAAAACTTTGTTTCGGATGACTCAAAGAATAGGGTTTGCAAATTAAAGAAATCCATCTATGGGCTCAAGCAGGCTTCCCGTTAATGGTATTATAAGTTTCATGCAGTCACTACATCTTTTGATTTTGAACCAAATGTTGTTGATGACTGTATATACCATAAGTTCAGTGGGAGTAAGTGTATTTTTCTGGTTTTATATGTCGATGACATACTGCTTGCCTGTAACGATATAGCATTATTTCATGAAACTAAGAAATTTCTTTCAAAGAAATTTGAAATGAAAGATCTTGGTGAAGCTTCTTTTGTATTAGGAATTCAGATACATCGAGATCGCTCAAAAGGTGTTCTCGGTCTGTCACAAAAGGGCTATATCGATAAGGTTCTGAAAAGATTTGGCATGCAGGATTGTAAACCAGGTAACACCCCTGTTGCTAAGGGAGACAAGTTTAGTCTCAAACAGTGCCCAAATAATAATTATGAAACTTCGGAAATGCAGAAGACGCCTTATGCTTCGGCTGTAGGTAGTCTGATGTATGCTCAGGTATGTACACGACCTGATATAGCATACAATGTTGGGATGTTAGGAAGATATCTAAGCAATCTTACAGAGAACAAAGGATTACATGCTTACATATCGGAGATCGGGCCAATTTGAGATCATCGGGTATACCGACTCCGATTCCTTTATGCTAATAACAACAGTAGTTTGACGAAAGAAAAACATATGGACGTCAAATTTCAGGTTGATAAAGAAAGAGTACAGAATGGACAGTTGTGCATTGAGCATATCAGTACAAACTCCATGCTTGCGGATCCGCTCACTAAGGGATTGACACCAAAAGTATTTCTTGAGCATATTGCTTGTATGGGTGTCAAATCAGTTAAGGATTATGTATTTTAGTGGGAGTTTGTATTATACAATTATATTCAGTAATTTAGTTATATCTGCGCAGATATTCAGTTTTAAAGTTTTTGTACTCTTACAGTTTATGATTGATCTCAATAAAGAGAACCAGTCTGAAATAGACATTCTATTGACCACACTTTATGTTATTTCCATGCTACATACCTACACTTGATCCATGTCGTTGGTTATATTGATATACGTGATCTATGTTGGTTCTAGTTACGCAAGAGTAACTAAGAGCTCTTAGTTCCTATGTTGGTATGATTGATGGACCGGATTGTTCATGACAATTTTATTGTGATAGCAATTTTGAGCTCATAAGGTTATAATGTAACATATAATGCTAAGGTTTGTACATATGTATGTGTATCTCGTCCAAGTGGGAGATTGTAAGATATATGGACTTATATCTACATACATATGAACAATATATGGATAAATTATATGTTATGTGCTATCTTTTGGTTTGGCCTAATTTTGTGGTCTTATGGACATTATGTTAAGGGGGCCAATGTATTGTCATATAAAGTGTAGGACCAATGTGTAAATACCCAAAAGGGTAACCTTAGTTAATGATGGGCTAACTAAGGTTACATATATGTAACTATGGTTACATGCTTATGACTCTTGAGTTTCATAACTCATTTGTTATAAGTGGGGGGTTATGGTTCCCACATTATAGCAAGACATTCTCATCTTCTTCCCATTGAATCAAGAGAGCCATTTTTGTCTTGCATATTTTTGTGGAAAGCCATACTCCAATTTTGGTTATTGTGATATTATTGTTGTTGTGAAACCAATACTTCAAGAAGGATCAAGGAGACAATCTTGAAGGAAGGACTAAGGAACTATCTAAGGCACACTTTGGACAATCTTCAACAAGAGGATTAAGGTTTTCCACATATGGATTCAGGTACGCTTCCGTTCATGTTGTTGTTTCCAAATTATTCGGTATGAAGGCTATTGTGTTTTAGTCGGAATCATTTTTCTAACACTTACCATTTATAAAAAATAAGGCATAATATCTATTAAATTGCTGAAATAAATCGTAAAATTGAACTTAAAACCCCAAATCCAAGTAAGTGTAAGGAGATTCAAAATCTTTACAATATAGAAATATGAACTTACTTGTGAAGAAAAAAAATTCAATAAGTTAATTTTATCCGTATATGAGAAGCAGTGGAGATACATTCTTACTCGTCTTATCTTTCTCTTGGATTTAAATTAACGCCCATACTTCCTCTAGTAAATCACCATGCAAAAATGCGTTGTTGAACTTCCTTGACTTGGTGAATTTTAAGTCTGCAGGAAAACCTTTTAGCTTATAGCAGTTGGTTTTGCTTTTTGCAGTAATTATAAAACTGGGCAGACTTCTTTGCATCTGTATAGTTCCTTTTCTCTGAGTAGAATTTTTGAACTCCCAACTGTTTTGCTTCCAGGAAAGCTCCTATGCATATACATCATGAAAGAATCATATATAGTGTTTTGATCGATTCAAATCAGGCTCCGATTTAAATGCATATCTTAAGGGCAACTCCAACCTTATCCACATCTCTCATAATGGGAAAAAAATGGGGAAATGTTGTTCCAGTCCTCCCCCGTATTTGTTCCCAAAAGGGGATGAATATTGTTCCCTCAAATATGAGGTACATTATTCATCTCCCCCATTACTATTTCTGCATATTTTATTATTATTTTAATTATTTAACTCTTTATATATACCTAATTATGTTTATATAATATCTTTATAATATTCATATTTTTTTTTTGGTAATTAAAATTTTTATTAATCACCAAAAGGATGCCTTACAAAATCATAGGACAGTTTAATCTCAACTGCCTATCAAATTAGGACATGAAGTATCTATGCTACTCTAATATTCAGCATTTATATCATAAAATGCTGAATATGTGAACTAAGCCTAGGAGGAGCTTGAACATTACAAATATAGGCTATGCTACTTAGGAGTTTATCACTATTACAATAAATGTTTTCAAAAATTCTTGCATTTCTCTCTAACCATATACTATATAGCATTTCTGTGATAGTCATCTTGAAGGTGAGGGCTCTGACAGATTTTTCTTTGGACTGCATAATGATCCATTGACAGAATTGTATCCAATTTTGTCCAGTGAAATCATCAGTTCTCAACCATTGCATTGTTTGATATCTCAAATGTGAAGCAAAGGAGCAATGCAGAAATAAATGATCTCTAGTTTCCAATTCTTGCTGGCACATAACACACACTCCGGAGATGTTCAGCTTCCATTTTAACAGCCTGTTTTTGGTGGGAAGTCGATCCTGCAGTAGCAACCATAAGCTGAAGATAGCTTTAGGTCTAGCTGCATTTTGCATTACCATATTCTTCCATGAAACTCTAGATGAATCTCCCAGCAGCTGCAAGTATACCTTCCTTATAGAGCAGACAGTGTCACCTAGCAGATTTTGTTGATGCAGCAGTTTGACTCCTTCCACAATTTTCCTTACCATCCAGCTAGCATTAACTGGGATAGTAAGGTTCTCCAACTGGTGTTGTTTGACATAGACAGTGTGAATCCATTTCACCCATAACAAGTCTTTTTTATGAGCTAAGTCCCAACCAAGTTTAGCTATTGCAGCTCTATTCCACATTGATATATTTGTTAAGTTCAGTCCTCCAACAGACTTAGGCATACAAACTTTCTCCCAAGCCACATATGCTTTCTTAGTGATGTTAACAGACCCTGACCAAATGTATGTTCTGCATATAGTCTCCAGCAGCTTAACAACTTTAGATGGCATGATAAATAATTGAACCCAGTAAGCTTGAACTCCAAGGATAACTGATTGAACCAATTGACATCTGCCTGCATATGATAAGTACCTTGCTGTCCAGGAAGTAACTTTTGCAGTAATCTTATCAACCAGAGGTTGCCATTGAGCAACTGATAACTTTTTGGCAGTTAAAGGGACTCCCAAATATTTGAAAGGAAGATCCCCCTTAACATAACCAAGAAGATCAAGAATTTGTTGTCGACTCTCATTTGACACCCCACCAAAATACACAGCACTTTTGTGTAGGTTAGCTTTAAGCCCAGTAGCAGCAAGAAATTGAGAAAAGAATAGGAACATAGAACTTACTGATTGAGGCTCCCCTTTGACAAATAATAGCAAGTCATCTGCAAAACTCAAATGAGTGATTCCTAACTTCTTACACCCTGGATGATATGTGAAGCTTGTAGTATGTTTCAACTCTGCCAGAGATCTACTAAGATATTCCATTATAATAGCAAATAAAAATGGAGATATTGGATCTCCTTGCCTCAATCCTTTGGCAGCTTGAAAAGGCTTTGTTGTTTCACCATTAACTACAACAGTATAGCTAACAGTTTGAACACATTCCATGATCCATCTAATAAATCTGCTAGGGAAATCCAGCTCTTCCATAATCTGTTGTAGACTGCACCATTCCACTGAATCATAAGCTTTTTGAAGATCAATCTTCATCATACATCTGGGAGAAATATGTGATCTGGAATACTGTTTTATTAGCTCATGAGCTAATATCACATTATCTGCTACTCTTCTTCCTGGTATAAATCCAGCCTGAGAATTGCATATAATACTACTCATAACTTTTTGGAGTCTATTAGCCAACAGCTTGGAAATAATCTTATATAAGACTGAGCAACAAGCTATAGGCCTAAACTCCTTCACTGTTTGAGGATTAGGAACCTTAGGTAACAAAGTGAGAGTTGCACAATTAGCTGGTCTATGCATTTTAGAAGTATGAAAGAAATTCCTGACTGCTAACATCACCTGATTACCAATGATATGCCAAGACTGTTTGAAGAACATGGCATTAAAACCATCAATGCCTGGAGCTTTATCATTTCAATACCCTTCAAGCTGTCAATTATCTCTGCATCAATTATATCAGCTACAAGATCCATCCTTTGTGATTGAGATAATTTTGGTCCATTCCTCATATATATCTTGTTCACTGCTGGAAGTGTGTTGGCTGCAGTTCCCATTAGAGCTTGATAGAAATCCCTAATCTCCTTCTTCAACTCTGCAGGATCATTTATCTTCATGCCTCCTTCTGTAGAGAGTTCAATAATCTTCTTATATTGGCTCCTCTCTTTCATGACTGCTGAAAAATACTTATTGTTGGAATCCCCTAGCTTGATCCACTTAGCTCTTGACTTTTGTTGTAAAGCTGACTCTTCAATTAGTGACCATTTCTCCAGCTGCTGTACCATATCTTTTGCTCTTTGCTGAAGTGTATCTGAATAAGAAGTAGCCAGTTGATGCTGCACATCTTCCAGTTCTTTCCTGCTACTTTCAATCTTTTGAGAAATATTCTTAAAATCTCTAACATTAAGAGATTTTAAGGGATGTTTGAGGGACTTAAGATTATTCCACACTCCTTGAAGAGTATTCTGCTCCTTGACACTCCAGTACTTTGAGATAATAACATGAAATTCCTTATGCTGGATCCAAGCATTGAAGAATCTGAATGGTGTTATCCTTATAGCTGTATCAGTTGTAAGAGTTAGTAGCATAGGGTTATGATCAGATATAAGGGGATGACCATATACAGTGTGTACATGGTTCCACTTCATCTGCCATTCAAAATTACCAAACATTCTATCTAGTCTACTACATACTCTATCATTACCACTTTGTTGATTAGACCAGGTAAAATAGTTTCCTTCCCAAGGCAGCTCCACTAGTCCTGATTGTTGAATGCAGTTATTGAAATCCACAAGGTCCCTTTGCTTCACTTGTTGGCAGGATTGTCTCTCTTTGGTGGATAAAATTGCATTGAAATCCCCTGCAATGAGCCATGGATCAGTAATACCAGTTGATAAGTTCAAGATAGAATTCCATAGCATCCTCCTCTGATCACAACCATTGAATCCATACACTACTGAGAGCCAGCAGATAACCTCACCAGTGATGTGCTGAACTTGACAATGGATTATCTGAGCCTCCTCAAGATAACCAGAAACCACAATTTTTTTAGGATCCCACAGGATCCAAATTCTACCATTTGCTGCACCACTATAATTAGTTATCATGTTCCAGTTAGGCAATAAAAAACTAGCTATTCTACTAGCATTCTGTTGTTTAACCTTGGTTTCTACTAGTCCCACCAGGTCAAACTTATTATTCCTAAAGTAATTTTGAGCTTCTTTTTGTTTGAACCTTTTATTTACACCTCTAATATTCCAAATGATCCACTTCATTGAGTTTTACTTGTTCCCCCTTCATATAGGGGATGATCAGCCCACCTAACTGACCCAATTTCAAATCTATTAGACATAACAAGAGGAGATAAGGGAGGTAAATTGGTTATGTTAAAGACTGGAGAGTCTTGAACAACGTGCTTCTGTCTATCCCCAACATCAGTTGTAGGTTTGATAATTGTCTCCTTAATTATCTCTTGACTCTGGCTGTGAGGCATCTGATTGTTTTTGCTTGCTTCAACTGGTGCTTTCACTCTCCATTCTTGTGTTGCTTTACCTTTCTGTGTAGGTTGGGTAGCTTTGGTTAGACAGTTGTGTCCAACCTCTAAACATTTCTCACAGTACAAAGGTTTCCACTCATAGATCACATCCTGTATGAAACTCTTTCCATTTGGATCTAAAATCTCTATTTCACTAGGTAACTTTTTGGACACATTTACCTCAATGAGCATACGAGCATAAGAGATTCTAGACTGTTTAGTAGTGCACTCATCAGCATATATAGGTTTACCAAGGACACTGGCAATCCTGCTTAAGGACTTGCTGCCCCAACAAGACATTGGTAAGTTAGGAAACTTTATCCATAAAGGAATTTCAGTGGGGAAAGCTGCTTTGAAGTCAAAATCCACAGACCATTGCTTCAAAATCATTGGTCTATTGGCAATAGTATATGGTCCTCCACACAGTATTTCCTTAGCATCTTCAATGGACTTGAATTTAACAATATAGTAACCCTCCTCATGATAGAACAGTTCAGGATCAGGAACATGTGACCAGTGGAGATTAATAAATCGCTGCATTCCATTATACCCAGGGCTATTGCCTAACACAGATACTACCAAAGCACATTTCCATTTCACTTCTTCCTCCTCCACTTCTTCCTTGACCAATTGACCAACTGGTTTGCCATTAACAATCGTAGGGGGAATATATTCTAAGGACATACCATTTGCAGCAAGTCTGTTACTCTGGAAGAGACTATTCCACTGTTTGGGTGGATTTGCACCTTCCTCTGTTACAGCCTTTGGTGGATCTGGTGTTGTTGGTTGTTGCATGTTGGTCTGGTCTCCATTTTCCTGCTCCTTCGGACCAGCTACCGCCTTGATTGGAGGCTCTATACTCTTCACTGTTGCTACTGGTAACATTGGAACATTAGATGGTTGTGGATCTGGTATTACTTGAGGCAATGGAACAGTAACCACCGGAGGATTCGATGGAACAGTAGTACCTACCATCTGCACAGTATTAACTGCATTTTGGAAGACTAAATAACTCGCATAAATTGGAACTAGTTCCTTTCTTGGGCGACCTCTCCTCTTTGCCATAACTAATTCTGCTAGGTTTACTTACCTTAGCAGCTGCAATGGAGAAGAAGAAGATGATGAAACAGTGTAGAAGATGAAGAAAAGTAGAGAGAAGGCGGAGCTTCTCTCTCTAAGCCATATTTGATTGCTATAATAATATTCTTCTTATAGAGCATACAGTGTCACCTAGCAGATTTTGTTGTTGCAGCAGTTTGACTCCTTCCACAATTTTCCTTACCATCCAGCTAGCATTAACTGGGATAGTAAGGTTCTCCAACTGGTGTTGTTTGACATAGACAGTGTGAATCCATTTCACCCATAACAAGTCTTTTTTATGAGCTAAGTCCCAACCAAGTTTAGCTATTGCAGCTCTATTCCACATTGATATATTTGTTAAGTTCAGTCCTCCAACAGACTTAGGCATACAAACTTTCTCCCAAGCCACATATGCTTTCTTAGTGATGTTAACAGACCCTGACCAAATGTATGTTCTGCATATAGTCTCCAGCAGCTTAACAACTTTAGATGGCATGATAAATAATTGAGCCCAGTAAGCTTGAACTCCAAGGATAACTGATTGAACCAATTGACATCTGCCTGCATATGATAAGTACCTTGCTGTCCAGGAAGTAACTTTTGCAGTAATCTTATCAACCAGAGGTTTCCATTGAGCAACTGATAACTTTTTGGCAGTTAAAGGGACTCCCAAATATTTGAAAGGAAGATCCCCCTTAACATAACCAAGAAGATCAAGAATTTGTTGTTGACTCTCATTTGACACCCCCACCAAAATACACAGCACTTTTGTGTAGGTTAGCTTTAAGCCCAGTAGCAGCAAGAAATTGAGAAAAGAATAGGAACATAGAACTTACTGATTGAGGCTCCCCTTTGACAAATAATAGCAAGTCATCTGCAAAACTCAAATGAGTGATTCCTAACTTCTTACACCCTGGATGATATGTGAAGCTTGTAGTATGTTTCAACTCTGCCAGAGATCTACTAAGATATTCCATCATAATAGCAAATAAAAATGGAGATATTGGATCTTACATCTTAAATTTGGTGTATAATTTTGATAAATTAATTTTCATGCATTTATTATTTTTATGTAAAATTATAAGTTAATTGTAGAAATTGCAGTAGATGAAAATCAATAATTTCAAGAATTTTTAGCTCGACATAGAAGAATTAAGGACAAAGATGCCCATTTTGCACTTCGTAATGCATTAATAGATCATTTATGGGAAAATACTAGAGGTTGAAGTTGCATATTTATCTAGTATTTCGAATGAATTTTATCGTTATGTAATATGTATTTAATTAATTTTGTATCGCAATGATTTCACCTTTATTTGAATTATTAATTAATCTATAATAATTGCTTACAAATTATATTATTTAAAATTTTATGAAATTATTTTAATTATGAAAACTATAAATTAATAAAAATAATATATGGAATTTGTTTAATAAGAATTAAAAAACTAAATTAAAAAGAAAGATAATAATATAATATAGAAGAAAAAAAAAGAATATAAAAAAGCTAGAGAAAAAAAATAAAAAAATAATTGGAATAAATTGTCCCCAAAATAAAAAAATTTATTTTAAGGACAAAAAGTAAGGACAAGATTGGAGATCGCCTAAGGAAATATGACCCTAATTCTTGGTAGAAGGGTTGTATCTTTTCTTTTCTTTTTGTCCCTTTTCATAAGTGTCTTGTTAGAAAAAATTTCTTTCACGATTCAAAAGATAAAATATGAAACAAAATAATCAAAATATATAAATGTCCCTTTTAAGTTTGTCACACCTTTTTTTTTATACGTTTAAAGGTAATATAAGAAAAGTTTTTTAATTAAAGTGATATTGTTAAAAATGTATTATTATTTAGTTTTTATTCAGAGTCATCACTTGGGATAGTTTACTTAGTGTCCCAAGTTACTGATTTATATCTAAATCCCAAATCGAGAAAATTCGTCTTTCTTTTGAAGTATGCAAACCAGAAACTTTGAATGAGGAATTCTATTAACCCGGGAGAAGGTGATATGCATCCCCGGATTCCGTGGTTCTACCACAGTTGCTTGAACTATTACAATTGGCATATTACTGATTTTAATAAATGTTTTAGCCTATGGTATATTTTTAACTTATTAACCGCTTTAATCATTTTTTGTAAGATTCAACGTTATCTAAAATACGTCTTTGAACCATCCCACATGAGATAAACCTGCGGCCCCCAACACATTTTATTTAACATTGTTTGGATTTTATTTGGCATGCACACCTCGATTCTAATTTTATTTCAAAGGTTTTTATTATTCGAAGTTGTTATAATCGGGTCACATGAAATGCAACCCCGATTTTAGAATTAGGCATCGTAACTATGTGATCGGAACCGTATCCATAGTTACAATGGTTTATTAATCGCGCCTAAAGCACCTCCACATTTGGATTATTTTCCTAATCTTTGAGATTATTGTAATGTCAAATTTCTAGACAAGGTATTATTGAAAAGCAAATAGGTTAGCTAACATGATTTATTACTTAGCTAGATTCCTTATGGTCCAAAAGTCACATTATGATCCATTTTTATTTCTTGCCAAGAAAAATATAATTCCAATTTTTCTATCTACTCAATTAAAAGCACTTATTCAAGTATCAAGACCATGTACATCACAATCGAAATAAAACTAATCAAAATTAAAAAAAACTAAAACATGTTCTCAAACAACATAGAATCACAAATCAACCAACATACGCACCAAATTATCAAACATAATAAAGTGAAAATGAAAATTAAAAAATTAATATTTTATTAATGAAAAAAAGCTAAAAATTACAAATCAATCAAGTAAACAATATAAAAATTCTTGGACCAAAATATCAGAATTAAAAATCCAAACCTCGAATCGACCCCAAAAAACTAGCCACTACTGCGTTTGCTCTTTGTCCGCAGATATTCGCTGTTTTTGAAATCAGAAACAAAAGAAAGAATTCCAAATTCTGCTCGAAAATTTCCCAAACTTTTCTCCTATTTCCTCTCTTTGGTACTCTTAACTTCTGCCTTCTTTTCTCAAAGTCCAAAATTACGGATTTCAATTTCAAAGGCTTATCAACCAAAGTTTGACAACCTTAATCTTTCTTTTTCCAAATTACCATATTTTATTTCATAAAGAGACGATACTAATCCCTCACAAATGCCTTGAGGCACGACAAAGTTTCCTTACGTATGGAGTTACAGAGAGAGATAGGGAGTGAGGGTGGGGAACGTTTGCTAGGTTAAGATTTCTCAGCGGTTCTGCCGTTATCGAGAGTAATAGTGTTGGAGGCTTCACCGATTTTTTAAGAAGAAGAGCTCTAGCAGCTGATTATTTATTTTAGAGTGTAGGTGTTACATATAAGGCTGTACGAAATAACGGTTCCGAACCGGAACCGGGATCGGAACCGCGGTTCTGGCGGTTCCGCGGTTCTAAACGGTTCCGATTCTGCGGTTCCGGTTCCGCGGTTCCGGTTCCGCGGTTCCGGTCCGGTTCCACCCATTAGAACCGTGGAACCATTTGGAACCGCCAGAACCGGAACCGGAACCGGACCGGCGGTTCCAAACGGTTCCCGATATTTTTAAAAAAAAAAAAAAAAATTTTAAATTCGGACCGTTGGCGGAACCGTTTGGAATCGTATAGAACCGCCGGAACCGGTCCGGTTCCGGTTCCGATTCCCAACGGACAGGTTTTTTTAAAAAAAAAATGTTTTTTTTTAAATTCTGAAATCAGAACGTTGGTCTTGCAGAAATAGCCATTTGGCATTTTTAAAATTTAGCCATTTGACCCCTCAAATTTAATTTAACCCCAAACTTTATATAATTACACAATTTATCATTTCTCAACTATAAATACCCCCTCATTCTTTCATTTTAATTCACCAATTCATCAATCTCTCTTTCAATCTTTCTAGTGCAAGTGCTTAATTTTTGTTGCAAATTCGTGAAACATTGTGAAGTTGTTGAATTGAAGTTTTCAAGTGTTCAATTACAACGATTTTCAATTTTCAAGAAGTTGTTCGTCAATCCGGTAAACTCGTTTCAACTCTTACGTGCTAAGAATATTTGTTGTGTGTTGTTATTTTGCTTAATTATAATTAGTATGGCATTTTCATTGAAAAAAATGTTCGGAAAAGGTACATCTAAATCCGGTGAAAGTAGTCGCCAAAATCCTACCCCTCCCCCGGCTCCCCGCCTTAGAAAAGATAAACAAGTTCAAACTAGTAGCCAACCTAGAAATACTAATGAAAACTTAGGAATACTTGATAGTGATCACCCGTGTTTTCAATTTAGCGATGTTAATTTTCTACATGATATAGTAGTCGGTGATAGAATAGATGATGATATTATGAATTTGTTTTATCCTAATGCACCAATATCAGAGGGAAATGATGGTGATGATGATGATGAAACCCAACCTCCGGTAGACTTAGATGATACACCTACTAGTCCTGCTCCTAATGACCCAGAACACCCACCCGTACAAACTCCCACTTTTAGTAGACAACCTCGGAAACGTTCAGAAACTTCATTAGTTTGGCATTTTTTTATTCAAATAAGAGATAAAGATAAGGCTAAATGTAAAACTTGTGGTAAAAAACTTGTTCATAGGTATAAGGGTGATCGTAGCGGAACAGGTAGTTTAGTTAAAGAACTTGGATTCAATATATTAGACGAGTATTTAATCCTACATATAAAGGTTGGCCTCGCGCCACAGTTAAGGCCGACATTTATAAATATAAGCATGAATATGAACTGTACTTGCGCTATTTATTTACTCATATAAGTAATCGTATGTCTATTACAACTGATATTGGTAGAAGTGGAAATGAATGTGATTATCTAACTGTGACCAGTCATTGGATATCTAACTGTGACCAGTCAGTGGCCTTAGAGAAAGAAAGGTTCCTAAACCTTGCCCGACTAGGTGGAACTACATGTATGAAAGCTTAGTAGTGGCGTACGAATATAGAAACCCAATAACCGCTACTTATAATTCTAGGGATTGTGAGGATGAAGATAATGATATGCTAACTAATCTAGATTGGAATAACGTTAAGATTCTTTTAGATTTTTTAGAACATTTTAGTGTGGCTACAACTGCTTTATCTGGCCAATATTATCCTACAATTTCAAACTGTTTAGTATATATTGCCGCACTTGCTAATTTATTTGCTGATTTAACGATGGAGGGGAAATTTATGAACATGCAATATTTGAAATGAAAAAGAAATTAAAAAATATTTTTTTCCAATCCCTCCTATTTTTGGTGTGGCTGCTATGTTAAACACTACTATGAAAGCAGGAGGTCCTAACTTTTGGTATAATAGTATTTATCAATCTTTAGATCTTTCACCAGAAGAAATGGCTACTCTATCTGATGCGAAAGCATCAATTACAGTGAATGCTCAAACTGTTTATAATGCTTATAAACAGGCCTTAGAGCATGCTAGGCCTAATATTCCAACTCCTACTTCGTCAACGTCACAATCGTCTAAAAGAGTTGCTGGCTTAACAGCTCTTAAATCGTGGACGGAGTTCAGGAGTACTCAAGGTGAGAATTTAGATGATATTTCCCATCTAAACGAACTTCAAGTTTATTTGTCGTAAGGGCTAGAGAATGATAATCCAGACGGATCTTTCGACCTTTTGGATTGGTGGAAGACAAGGGAAAAGCATTTTCCAGTTCTTGCAAGGATGGCTCGGGATGTTCTGTCCATTCAAGCGTCAACTGTTGCATCGGAGAGCGTATTTAGTCAAGCCAGACTACAAATAGGAGATCATAGAGCGTCCATGCGGGACAGCTTGGAAAAATCAGTGCTCTTCCGAGATTGGATCCGCTCTGAAAGAAGGAACTTTGGGCTAGCTGAATCTCAACCCGAAATAGATGAGTGCTATGAAGAAATGCTAGCAGAACTTGCTCAAGAATCATCTTCACCTGGAAGTGGTGATGAACAAGCTTCATTTCCACCACCGCCAACACAACCACCTCCAAACCTTGAAGGTTTTATGAGATTTGTTAGAAATAACACATAAATTATGATGTAACTTGTACATTGGCATGTCTTCTTTTAGTTTTTTTTTCCTTTTAATGGTGGTATTAGTACCATGTTGTGCTCATTCCATTGGGGAAGGAAGACTAAGAAAGATATGCCATTTTGGTCAATAAATATGCTTTTTATCATATACTTGAATATATTTGTCTCAATATTTCTTTGTCTGTACTTCTATATCAATCCTTGAATATAAAATATTTATATAACATATAATATATAACATACAACACATAATACTATTTATACTAACTACTACACAATATACACTATTTATATACAATATATACTACTTCACTACAATATATACTACTTATATACAAAATATACACTACTTATTTTGAATATATACTAATTTCCAAGCACAATATATGCTATAGTAAGAACATAGTACACCATATAAAAATATATTCTACAATATACTAATCACTACTATACAAGATATTAATTTAAAAAAAAAAGGTCGGAACCGCCGGAACCGGAACCGGGCGGTTCCGGAACCGTATGGTTCGGGTTCCGGGTCCGGAACCGCCAGAACCGGAACCGCCAGAACCGGGAACCGCCAGAACCGGGAACCGCCAGAACCGGAACCGCAGATCCAAATAGACCCAGAACCGGAACCGGATACAACCTTAGTTACATATAATATAGGTTTAGGTTTTAAGTGTATTTTTTGTGTATTTTGCTAATTAGTATCTAGGCCTTTTTATGTTAAGTTATTAGGGTCTTCTTATTTATTTTTTGTATCAAAGAAAAATCTAGAAGGGTCATTAGAGTTAGTTTAATGGATATTAGATATTGAATTTAAGGAATGAGCTAGACCTTGGGCCTTTTTGACTAGCTATATTTAAAATTAACTTAATTAACTGAAAGTATTATCAAAATGTTAAGAATAGAACTCCAATTAGAGTGAATGTCTATCTTATAGAAGAGTTCTACTTTGAGGCTAAGTCTTTTCTCTTCCTATAAATAGAGGGGTCTTACCCCATTGTAAATCATCCCCAAAATATCAATAAGAATTCTCCTCTCCCTACCTTGCTCTGCAATATTGTTCTTGTTCTTTTATTATTTCATAACACGTTATCAGCACGATTATGCTCTTGGTTTCGTACACCACCATATAGGCATCGAATGTGCGTTTTGCTATCCTTAAACCACAATTCTATCGCGATCAATCAAAATGACGATGGACGCCAATGGTTGGATACTAATAGAAGATAAGTTTCATCTTTTAGTTTATTCATATTATTATTTTTATCTTTACTCATCTCAAAATTATCTATTTTCTCATGACAATTTTTCTGCCTAGTGGGATCTAACAGTTTTTCCTTTTTTTTGTTTTTTACATGACGACTATCATGTGAAAAGTTGATTAAGTTTTTGTGTTATTGCAGCCAATCTTTTAATTTGCTTATGTTATATATGTGTTCTTGGACAGTCACCTTTTGGCAATTGATGGAAAGTATGCAATGACACAAGTATTGTCAAAGCACCCCATGATTAAAAGCTTAAGGCACGAAGCTCTACTATCTCATATGTCTGACATTATGAAAAGAAAGTTTGTTGCCCTTGAAATTTCGGGCAAGAACTACATGACATAGGTGTTGGATGCTGAAATCCATTTGGATGCAATGGGTCTTGGAGACGCCATTAAAGATAGAAATAATGCATCCACCCAAGACTGTGCTAAGGCCTTGATTTTCTTGCGCCATCACCTTGATGAAGGTTTAAAAATTGAATATCTCACAGTCAAAGATCCACTTATCTTGTGGAATGGCTTAAAGGAGAGATATGACAACTTAAAGTTGGTCACTCTGCCACAAGCACGAATTTGCCACCAAAAGCGGAAATGGAATTATGAGAATCCAAAAGCAAATAGTTCAGAAACTATATGTTATCGTTGCGATGGAAAAGGGCACTGGGCGAAAATTTACCGTGTACCAAGACATTTGGTTGAGCTTTATCAAGCATCTCTAAAGAGTAAAGGCCCTGAAACCAATTTTGTCTCTGGCAATAATTTTGACATCACCCACTTGGATGTGGCAGACTTCTTTGAACACCCTGAGGGGAAAATAGATCACTTGATCGGTGATGGATCCATTGTTAAAGAAGATTGAGTTGTTTGATTTTATTTTACTTATTTGTATTAGTTAGTGAATAAACTAATAGTCATTAGTATCAACTCGTATTATGTAATTCATGGAATAGTGTTAGTATTCGTTCTTTAGAATGCTTCAGTATGCTTAATTTTCAAAGATATTTTTCTTTCTTCAGTAAAGTTAATCGATTAACATATCAGATAGTCGACTATCTAATATTTCGTATTAAACTGGACTTTTTACGCAAGACATGTTAGTCGACTATCAGACTTTAGTTAATCGACTAACCTAATGACTGTTTCCTAAGTTAATCGATTATCAATTTAGTTAATCGATTAACATTGTTATATTGATGATATATTTGATTGGTAGTGTGTGATGTTGAAAACATAAGATCAACATAAGATGCTCGTGTTTTAGCATTGATTCAATCAAACACTAATATCGATCACTGCTCATTATGCATAATAAACAGTGATTTATTTCTATTGCTTCATAATCTCTTATGTGTTGATCCATCATTAGTCTATCATGTACCTCGGCGTTATTCAATTTTGGTGCTTACCATTGTGGTTTTTCGAATAATAAGTAGTGTTGAACTATACTAATGTGTACTGTGCTAATTTGTGGTACGTGTAGTACAAGAAATAGTTTTTGCATCAAGATGGATATTTGTTGTGGTTTATTGTTGATCATGCTGTGTGGCACCATAAATATGCAGTACTACTTATGTCATTACATGTGTTTATTACTATGTATTATACTGTGTGTGTATAAGGCTCCGGAAGAGCAACTATAACTCTGCCTAAAGGAACAATATTTATCATAAAGAATGCAATGTTCTCCTCCAAGTCCAAGAGAAACTTGTTGAGTTTTAAAGATATTATTCAAAATGGATATCATATTGAGACAATAGATGAGAATAATCTTGAATACCTCATTTACTCATGAAAACGAGGCTGCCCACTTCGGTTTGGGGTCACGCCATTTTGCATGCAGCAATGCTAGTTCGTCTCAGACCGATGAATTATCACAAATATTCCCCGTTGCAATTAGTTTTGGGTCATGAACCTAATATATCCCATTTAAGAATTTTTGGATGTGCAGTATATGTGCCTGTAGCACCACTATATTGCACCAAAATGGGTCTGCAAAGAAGGTTAGGAATATATGTTGGGTTTGAATCGCCCTCCATTATTCACTACCTCGAAACATTGACAGGGGATTTGTTCACTGCACGATTTGCAGACTATCGATTCGATGAGACACTTTTCCCAAAATTAGATGGAGAAGTTGGTGAAACCAAACGGGAAATTTTGTGGAAAAATCCATCATTATCTCATCTTGATCCACGTGCCTCTATTTGTGAAAAAGAGGCGCAAAAGATTATTCATTTGCAAAGAATAGCAAATCAAATGTCAGACGCATTTACGGACTTGAAAAGGATAACAAAATTACATATCCCCGCAGAGAATGTGATAGCAGTATGTGACAAGTCTGAAAGAAGACAAAATTATTACCGTGAAGGTATCAATGAATATGGACGTGGCAATAGACGAAATTATAATTGTCATCATTGTGATAATGAGAATAATAAAGATTCTCAAAATAATCTTTCACTTTATGAAAGTAATATTTGACATGAGATTTTATATAGCACATACAGATGATTATGATCCATTCATGGTGTGAATGTGACAACATATAATTTATGAATACATATTCATTCTTGGAAGAATATGAACGTGCTAGTGGTAGTGAATATACCACATCACCTCTAGAAGGAGGTTTGAGATGATATATGAAAATAATGTCATTATTATGGCATGAATGATCATTAGTCACGTACCTATTGTACGCCAAAATATTTTGGAAATATGATTATTAAAGGACAACGATAATACAAGAAACATATCTTGCATATAATTTTGACCATGACCATAATGGTATAACTTTCTCTTTAAAAGAAATATTCACCACATGGATGTTGATGAATTTGTGGTAGTACAAAATTAATTGAGAGCTCTAGAAGAGCCAATTATTACTATGTTGGAGAAACACAATTGATTACCAATAAGGTATTGTGTTGTAGTAAGTCTCAAAGAAACTTATTCAGTTTCCAAAGTATATGTGAAAGCGGTTGATTATATTGAGACAATAAATAAAGGAAAGATTTGATATCTTCTATTACTACAACTTGTAGCGGGATATGAAAAGCTACCCGCTTTATTCTCCAGTTTGTACTACACAAATAAACGAATACCACAATAAAGTGGATGTTTATTGATATAAAAACTCATATCATAATAAACTTGGGGTTTATTGAGAGTTGCACATGTCATGGTGTAAACATGAACTTATCAATATTGATAATTTATTCAATTGGCATTCGGGTTAGCCATATCAATTTAAGTATGATGTGCAACAAATTCACATGGGTAAATATTAAAGAACTAGAAAGTTCTTTACGAATTCTCTTATATTACTTGTTCTCATTAGTTAATTGACCAACTAAAGTTGGGGTTGAATCCCATAAATTCTGGAAATATCAAAGGTGAATATGGGCCCATTCGCCTGCCATGTATACCACATATGATGCATCTATGATATGGTTACATGTGCGATTATTATTAACCTGCAGCCTGGCCGGTGCTTGCGAGGTAACTTGCTCAGTAATCTAATTTCGAGCATAATTTCCAGATTTTCTATTCAAGATAGTTCATCTTGATAATGTGGTTTACATCATAGTTGGTTTAGCAAAATAATTTATTGAGTGCCTCCACTTAATAGCTAAATTATTGCTTATGAGAACAAAGTTGTCTATATCAATTTGATATACGTTATACACGAGAGTATATTATATTCTCCCCTCACAAGCAGTTCAGGGTCAGGAACCAAATAATTTCATCTTATTATTATTGATGTGCAGTGTATATTAACATGATAATGCACAAAGATGATTTCCCAGAGTTGAGAAAACAAGTTAGTTTTTCTAACATGAGGGGGAGACATGATAAACACTTGAGAAAAAGTTACATGGAACGAATTATCATTTGTATATATAGATCCTCGAATATCATAATATGAACTTGAAGTTCATAAAAGGATAATTCAATTGCAACATACTGCAAAGCATGCCATACGCATTTGCTGACCCAAAGAAAGTAACTATATTCTCACTACAAATGCTCATATTAAGTCCTAGAAGGACAAAGTCTTTGATACGCTTAAAGCGTATAGACAAATCGGTTTCAAAAAGAACTTCTTATTAAAGAAGGTGAGCAAATGATCAAAGTGATCATAATAAGGAGGCAAGTGATTTAGAAAATCAAATGACATAACACTTCATAAAATCTCATGAGAGATTCAGGTACCTGAATATATGAATGAAGAGATCTCCATCTTATGTCTTTATGAAAATTTACCGGAACCGATATAAAATGTTCGTCGACGACATCTATGATAGCGCTAAATATCGATGAGGATCTTAAGTTTGTCGAATACAAACAAAATATTGGCCAAATAGAAGAGATACAATCCAAGTAAAATTGATTCCATATGAAAGACATGTAGTTTTGGACATGTAGTTCAAATACTTGAAAGTATAAAGTCAATGGTATGTGCAATCATTTTTCGATATCTTATTTCTCTAACATGACATGAAAACTTGATATGCATCTAAAGTCTATTATATGAGTTATATGACTTAACTTATATGACAACCCATGAAGGATTTAAGTTGCTTGAATAATCTACAATTCTTGATCTTGAGGTACCACTTCCTTAATGCAATTTATGCACAAATATATCTTGCTATAACTATGATAATGTGATGGCGAGGATATCTCTATGGAAATATTGAAGAGCCATTCCACGATATTTGTGAAGACATTATATATCTATCACGAGTTATGATTTCAAGGTGCAAATATTTATTCATTATAGTTAATATGGCTGATTTATTTATCAAATCTCTACTAACGATCTCTTGAAACTAGTGCACAAGATTGGGATGTGAAGACTCAAGGATGTGAATTGATGCTCTCTTCAGGGGGAGTTAATGCGCGTTGCACTCTTTTTCCCTTACAAGGTTTTGTCCCACTGGGTTTTCCTTGCAAGGTTTTTAACGAGGCAACCAATAGGCGCATTTCTAAACATGTGTACTCTTTTCCTTTTCTATAATTTTTTTCCCATTGGGTTTTATTTTAGTTAAAGTTTTAACGAGGCACATTATTTATTGAGTAGACATTCAAGGGGGAGTGTTAAGAATAGAACTCCAATTAGAGTGAATGTCTATCTTATAGAAGAGTTCTACTTTGAGGCTAAGTCTTTTCTCTTCCTATAAATAGAGGGGTCTTACCCCATTGTAAATCATCCCCAAAATATCAATAAGAATTCTCCTCTCGCTACCTTGCTCTGCAATATTGTTCTTGTTCTTTTATTATTTCATAACACAAAAATATTAATTAGATCTATTTAAGTAAAAATCATTATTAAAATAAGACTAACTGTTAAAACAAAATTATTTTTTTGATATTTTTTCAAGATTAAAAACGATTACAAAACATTAATAAACTTTTTTTTGTAATTTTTGCTTTTTGTAATAAAATAAAATTAAAAGTAAAAATATATTGAAATAGCTATATTATACTTAAACTAAATATTTACGTGCTAATATATAAAATCTTGAAGAGAGTCAAAAATCGCATATCTACACAGTTATCCTCAATTAGAGATAAGCATATTAACTGTGCTCTTTTCCCCGCAGAAATTTCAAAGCTGGAGGTGGCATGACTGCTCTATCAGACAGTTATATCTCTTGCAGTTAGGAGATCTTCCGAGAGGCCCATGGAAGAATCTAATCATCCAGAATTATGCTAGACCTAAAGTTGTGTTCACTTTCTGGCTAGTGTTACAGGGCAGATTACCAACCAAGGAGAGATTAGCAAACTGGGGACTGAATATAGACCAGCATTATATTTTATGCCATAGTCATATTGAGAGAAGAGATCATCTATTTCTATCTTGTCCTTTTTCAACTGAGTTATAGGAGCAAGCAATGCATAGGATTCAAGAGAATCATCCAAAGACATATACATGGATCAAAAACTCCAGTGGTTCATCAGTAAAGCTAAAGGGAAATCCTGTGGAGCCGATATATTCAAAATGGTGATTGCTGAAGTATCATATGCTCTATGGCTATAAAGGAATTCACGTATATTTGAGAATACTTTTCGTAACAGTGAAGTCTTAGTAAGGGAACTAGCTTATATATGTAATGTTAGAGGTACTCCTAGAACTAGAAAGCAGATGCAACAATTCAAGTTATAGTATATGAGTAGTTAGTTTTCTGATACGGATAATTAATTTTCTAGATTAAATTAGATAGTCAGCTGAGTATAAGCTGGACTATGACATTGTAACGCAAAATATTTGATGACTAATAAAATCTCAATTATCAAAAAAAAAAGTCACATTATCTTTTATTTTCCCCAAAAAAAAGTGGCAATTAAATAGGCCAAGGAAACATCTGGCCTAGTCAAATCATCTTGCGTGTAATACTCTCTATGAGACACATGTTGACTATACATTCCAAACATTACTAAACGATAATGCAATATACCTTAGTGAAATCTCTAATTTAAGCCAATCTGGTGGATTTGAGCAGACGGGATGGGCGAAAGAAGATGTGGGGGCTTGTTCAGGAAAAGAAGGTTTCCTTTGTTCTTTCAAATTTTTATGGCAAAATTATATTAGTAATTTTTTGATTGATCCATTTAACATGTCATTGGAAAGTTCAAGTCACACATATGGTCTGCTATACTTGCGTGTTTACTTTTACTTAATAGCCACTTTAAGTGTCAAAATAAAAAAACTCAATTAAAGTGTTATTCTGATCACCAAGGACAATTTAAAGGGGTTATTTATGCATTTCGCCAATAAAAGCAAGAAATATTCCTCATAGCACATCATTTTTTTAAAAAAAATGAAGTATATAAACAGTATTCTACGTGATGGACGAATTAACAAATGGGTACAAGATGCTACTTTCCCATCATTACATGCTTTGTGCCTGCTACAGAGATTGTAGCCGCTATTTCCTTCAAGATTACATTAACTCATGGAAGTAAGCAACCATATACTTTTCTTTTTTTTCTTCTTTAAGCGGCATAGGGAAACCTAAAATTCACCCTTCAACGTGCTATTAGCGTATGAACCATACCTCATGCTTATTCTACCTAAAACTGAGATGGGCTGAATGTATGAAAAACCAGCCATGCTTCTTACTAAGTCTCACAGATCCAGAATCTAATTCTTGAACTTGAGTTTTTCAGAAGGATAAACTCTATCTACTCGACGTCCATTTTGTCCATCCCCATATGAGAAATCTCTGCCACGAAACTTCTTACTTTGAGTTGGTCTACTGCCGGCTTCACTGCTTCCCTGTTTGTTTCTCCTACGACTATCAATGTAAATGGCACAAGATTTATGGTGATTGACCAAATAGAGAAGATTGCCACATAACAAATGAAATAGGACCAGAAATACAAACCTGAAATGCAGCAACAGACACAATACACCAACTAGTGCAGTGCCTCTGGCAACTGTTTTCAGCAATGGCCTATGTCGATGTTTGTCATTTAATTGACCAGCATTTGTTTCTTGTCGCCTCTGTGAAGCATTTTCTTCCAACACATATGAAACTTTATGTTTTGTATGATCCTATTTAACAAAAAGAAAACAGAAATTACCATTGTGATTGAAAGGCAAAGCCTTGAAATTGTAATTAAAAAGAGTTAGGTCAACAAAATTTTGTAATGAGGTATACTTACATCATCTCCTGGAACTGTTGGTTCACAAACTTCACTTGGATCTCCTGAATCATAGACAGAGGAGCAGAAACAGGGGTGCCCTTTTTCAATATGCTCACAACAATTTGCAGAAATAACAGAATTCTGATCCATGTTAACACCATCCAAAGTCAAGGATGATTCACATGTACTACTGACTTCATCAAAAACAAATTTCAGATACTGTGAATCACCATCACATCCTTCACTAGTGTTGACTAAAGACACATTCTTAAGATTATTTCTGCATGCAGTATCAACAAACTTATCTTTACTTCTTGCAGCCTCCATTTCTTCATCAAAATAATTTGAGCTATTTCCGTGCGATGAGATAATTTTATCAGTAAGAGGCTCTCTGGCAGCAAATTGCAATTCATCTAGACAGGTATATGTCAGCTCACTGAGACTAGCAGAGATTTTAGGTTTAACTATAGAAGGTTCTTTAGTATCATGAAACATGAGCTCGTTGGTTGCAACATTAAATGCATTATAACTTGCAGATGCATACTTATACTGCCTATCAGCATCATTTTCCAGCAAGGCACAAGGAGTTTCTGCTGTTAAACAATCATCTGCATCAAATTGGTCATCGAAATCCAAAGCACGCACCCGACATAAGACAGAGCTCATGCTAGTGGTTGATGAAATTTCTGCATCTTCAGTATCAGAAAATTTATTCTGAAGTCCGTTTTGGGAAGTCCTCTCACCTAAATTTGGTTCATGAGAATCAATTGCCATAAAAAGGTTCAAAATATTATCTTCACCTTTCCGCAGTACAGGAGTACTTCCATCAGTTCCACCAATAACTGAATCAGAGAATGCTAGGTAGTTAGATATATAACTACTTTCCACTTCATTGTCATACATAGAATCTCCAACTGACTCATCATTTACCACGTTAAGGTCACTATAATCAAAGTGTATCCTATCATTGGCAGTACTATATTTCCCTCCATTTCCTCGAGAAGTTCTATGACGTGATCTTGATTGAGAATTGGTGCAAATTGATGAACAGCTATCTTCTGTACGGTCATTCCTAGCACACTGAGATGGAAGAGTTTTAGATAATTCTGATCCGCACTTGCATAAATTACAGTTATAAACATGGTGGTCATGAGAACATGAGAGTAAACTAATTTTCTCTCTGCCATTCTTTCTAACAGCTGAATGTTCGTCGATAGAATTGTCTGCATCTGAATCTGTGGCGTTATCATCTTCAAGCTGATTCATAAATGAGCAACAAGACCCTTCTCCCACAAACTTGCTCTCAGCCTCGTCAGATTCTTCAGATAGAGAATCATAGTTTCCTTCAGATTCTCTGGTTTCATTTCTCTATAGCATACATATGGATACATTAGCATCTCTAATATAAGGGTGTATGCATTTTTGTTATAAGGAGATATTTTCTACTAATGGTGCATTTAACCATACCTCCATATGTTTTGATCTTGTTTCTTTATGCGAGTAATAACCAGAAGAACTTGAAAGGCTGCTTGATGTCTCCAAGCTTCTTCTAATGCCACCTACCATATCTTTTGGCATGACTACCGTATAGGTCACCAAGTCAAAGTCAGGAACCTAAAGGATACAAATAGGTTTATTGCAGAAGTAAGGAAGCATAACTAGCAACCCAGAGAACATAAGAACGAGACAAAGAAGCAGAACTTCTTCAGAAGGAAGTGAATAGCCTCTGGGAAAAGATTCTCACCTTCAATTGTTTGGAACGTGCCTTATTTGAAAGTGCCCTCATGCAAATACAAACTTTACGAATGTTCTTTTTCTCAACAACATCTGATGGGGAGAAGAGATCGATACCATTTAATCCCAGTATTGTGCAGATCTGCCAAAACAAGGGATTAAGGCTATCCCCTTTTTTCGGGTCTCATTAAGGCTATCCCCCTATTAAATAGCATTATCGACCGTAGAAAAGAGCCAAATCAGACTAGGATGCAGCTATGACTTACCTTCAAGAATGAGTCAACATTGGAGTAAGGCATGTATCTCCCATTGCATCTCCGTGAACCAAGTGGTTCATACTTCAAATGTCTTAGCTCGCCACACTTGGCCAATAGCATATTCCATAATACTTTGGAGACTTCAAGCCTACACAAGTTATCACTTCCAAATGTTAATACTGTTATATTCGTGAAATAAAGAGAAGGGAAGGAAAAGAGAAATGACACAGTTGGAAAGGTTAGCAGCTAAACAAGATTAACAGCTAATTAAAAAATTAGTTAATCTGACGTGGATGGCTAGGATTCATTGAAACCTACGGCGCAAATCAACTATCAGAAAGGATATAAATAGCTCTAATCAGTGTGGGATCGGGCCTAATGAATTCTGGCAAAATTACTCTCCTTCCGAGCGCATTTCTCTCTTAGTTCTCTCCCTCTCTCTTCTCTCTGAATCCTTTCCCTTCTTGATTCTTTTCTCTTCTTCTACTCAGAAACTCTGTCTCCATTAGTTTCTCACTTAAGTTCTTATTGTTGGGTTATTGAAATAGCGAATGCAGTTGATGTTGGTGTCTGAAGTTTTGAGGAATCGGAGTTGTTAAGCTGAAGCGGCCACTCACAGTAGATTAGTTGATATTTCAGTTGTAATTGCTATCTAGTTTCCTTAATTGTAGTAGCGGTTAATCAGTTTCCTTGTTATTTTCATAATTCCATTGTAATTTCGATTTTTTTGTCTAGTTAAATTGAAGTGAAACTACCAGCTTGGTTGATTTGAAATATTAAGGTCATAACAAATACAATGCAATATCCCCTTGACCATCTAGTAAGCTACAATATTCTTCGGAGCAAAAGAGGATACATGTAAACATGAAATTCAAGCTAACAAGTGGGAAGTGAAATGATACAGTGTGAAGGTGCAAGAACTAGAAGAACTAATCTAACTTACAGAAGATCTCCATCGGCAAGCAAATCAGAAATATGTTGGTGCTCGTCAAACCTCATCTTCAGAACTTCCCCAAGCCATATTCTTGTTTGAGTCTGAAATATACATCATCCTTATCAACGCGCGCGCGCACACACACACTGACAAGTAAGAATTGAATTTCACAAAGAAAATAAAAAGAAAAAGACCTGCAAGAAGACATCATCAAGTTCTCGAAAGCTAGATTCAGCCGAGGATTTAGAAGGATCACCGCTGACTGCCGCAACAGTTCGGTAGCCGCCCATTGTTTTCTTCAATAAGTAAATTCACTTGTGAAATATGAGCAATACCTACACTGACATACAGCTATTTCAAGTTCAATTTCAATTTTCAAATTTCAAATTGTAGACAATGGAACATTAATGGGGAAAATTAAATGTAAGGATGGAGGAGTAGCCGCGTAGAGGCAGCTACTGCGTGCAGTGACAGGGAAATTTTAATTAATTTAGGGCAGGAAATAGTGAAAAAGTCCATGTGGACGGACTGTGTTTTACTTTTAGGTCAGATGAAAACAAAAAGAGAGAATCCAGTCCGCCAAATCTCGGACAAGCTTATTGTTTTTTCTCCCTTGTTTATTCTTCGTCCCCTCCTTTACGGGCTTTCCTCTCTCTTTTTTTTCGATGACGAAGATATTTATTTCGCCTTATTTATAAATTGGGACTATTTTACTATATAAAGTTTTTAATTTGTCCAGTTTAAAAATAGAAATAATAATAAAGAAAGGGCAGGGAGAAGTATAATATAGAATTATCAAAAAAGTTTGAGTTACTTTTGTGCTTTGCTAAAATATCGACCACTTCATTAGCTTTCCTGAAGATGTGAGTGACATGTGGCTCTCCTGCTCTAGTAAGTATCCATCTGCAATCAATAATCAAATTTTGATATAGACCATTATCGTTAGTAAGCATATTGACTAGGATATTGCAGTCTGTTTCAACAATTAATGGCCTGATGTTTCGTTGTATAGCTATTTTTGGACCTTGTATAAGGGCGAGGCCTTCTATGTAAATATTAGTTGCATGATGAATAGACATGTTAGAATCTAGAATTCAGTTACTATCACTATTTTTGATGACCCCTCCCCCCAATACCTCCTTTACCTGGGTTTCATAAGCTAGAGCCATCTATGTTTAACTTGAAAGTTCCCCTATCAGGAGGCTTCCATTTTATGTATATGGTGGTCCTTAAGCTAGGACTCTTAATAGACTCAGTTAACAATTTAAACTCTGTTACACTTTTAACAAACAAGAGAGGAGTTTTATTATTGTTACAGATGAGATTATTTAAGTGGATCTAGATGTGCCAAAGTGTAAAATGTAGGATATTTGCCGTAGTTAAGAATCTGTTAAAGGACGAATTTATTCGGCAAAGAGTGTTTAACCGGTTATGCATAGTGAGGTCATTGCGTGGTTGGTTTGGGTATTTGTAGAAGCTTCCCAGTTAATCCCAAATAGATTTTGAGTGATGGCGGTTGAAGAACATGTGTTCCATGCCTTTTTCTTTATTTTGACAGATATTACAAGTGCTAGAGGTAGTGATTTTCCTATTATAGAGCATTTGGGATGTGGGGAGCCTATTGTGGACAACTGTCCATAAGAAAGATTTAATTGTTTAGAGTATCTAGCTTCTATAGCCAAGAAAGGTGTGTCCAGTTCCCTTCTTCTTTCGACTGAGCCTTAATAATTTTGTAGGCAGCCTTAGTAAGAAAGATCCATTAGGTCCTTCTTCTCAAGTAAATTTGTCGACTGCCGGCTCGCTTTATTTTACATAAGTGCTAAAAAAAAATTTGCGAATGTTTTCTGGGAGCTCGAAGGAGAGGATATTGATGTTGAAAAATCCTTCTTCTAGGATGGAACTTAGGAGGAGATTTATTTCTTTGAGTGGTAGGGGCCCCTGTATGGTAGATCGTAGGGGTTCTGAGTCCATGATCCAGACATCATGTCATCAGTTTATGGATTCCCCATTACCTACTTCCCAATGGATGCCTTTTTCACAGATTTCTCCTCCAATACAGATATTTTTGCAGGTGTGGGTTCCTCCTTTTTTCCTGGGTATTTTCATCTGGAGGAATCCTTATTGATGTTATATCTACTCTGTAGGACTTTTACCTGTAGAGATTGTTTTTTCTTGCAAATTTCTATGTTAGGGTTGCATTGAAAGATTGGTTTTTACATTTGGCTTTATATAGCCCCAGGCCTCCTTCCTTCTTATGCCTACTTACTGTGTTCTAATTAATAAGACGGAATTTTCTTTTTTCAGAAGTGCTCCCCCACAAGAAGTTTCTTTGGATAGCTTTTGGGAGATTGTAAATTTGCATGACATGATTAGGGATTGCTACTAGAGTGGATTTTATTAGGGTAGTTCTTCGTGCTATAGTCAAGAGGTTTACTTTCCAACCTTGTAGCCTACTGTTGAGGTGATCAATAATATGTTGAAAATCGTTTTTGGATGGATTTGAGTTCAGGATTGGGAATCCCAAGTATTTCCCTACTTCATTTGATGATCTCATGTATAAACATTGTTTGATACCGTCCTTGTTTCTAGAGGAGGTGTTTTTGGAGAAGACAACTCTTGACTTTTGGAAATTAATGGATTGACCTAAATAGTTGCAAAATTTATTAAGGGTGTTTATTATTGAGTTGCAGCTTTTCTTTTTGGCTTCTACTATCAAGATTAGATCATCTACAAGGAACGTGTGAGATAGATGTGGTCCATTGGTAGACATTTTTATGGGGATCCAATTGCAATAGTCAATTTCGTGGTGGATAAGCTTAGATAGCATTTCCATGTAAATTATAAACAGGAAGTGGGATAGGGCCCCTTGCCTAATCCCCCTTGTGGGTCTAAAAAATCTGTGCTTGACCCGTTTATCAGGATAAAGGTTAAAGTGGTAGAGATACAAGACATTACAAGGTCTATTCGATCTTGGGGAAAATTTAAGGAGATTAGTGAGAACCGTACGAAGACCATTCTATTTTGTCGAAAGATTTTTCCAGATCTATTTTTGTTAACATTTTTTCTTTCTTCCCTTTAGTTATCTTAAAGTAGATCATTACTTCGTTCACAATGATGGCATTATCAGAGACCCTTCTCCCTTTGAGGAAGCTTGTTTGAGTGGGGTGTATGACCTTTGGGAGGAGTGGCTTGATTATATTAACTATAATTTTTATTATGGTTTTGTAGGTAGTGTTATAGAGGCTGACAAGTCTAAATTATTTTATAGTTTTCGTATTATGATATTTTGAAATTAAGCAAATGTAAGTTTTGTTCATTTTCTCTACCATCTTTTTATTTCTAAAAGTATCCTTACAGAAACTGATTAAAGAGTTTTTCGTTTCATTCTAGAACTTTTGGTAGAAGAATGGGTGGATTCCATCTGGTCTTGGAGCTTTATAAGGCTTAAAAGAGAAAACAGCTTGTTTAACTTTCTAGAGAGTAGGTTCCAAGCTTAGGGCATGATGGTCCATGCTATCAAAAGTAGTATAATAGGACATTGGCTTTTGATTTTGAGGGGAGAAAACCTAGCTTGTGGTAAAGAGATCTTTAAATAAATCAATAATTAAATGGATGATCTCTTTTTAGCCGTAAAGCTAGTTACCTCCCTCATCTCTTAGGCTAAAGATTCTATTTTTTCTTCTACGTTGCATTGTGGTAATGTGGAAGAATTTTATGTTTGTGTCGCCCTCATTTAGCCATTGTATTCTTGACACGAGCTTCCTGAATTCCTTTTCTAGTTTTAGAAGTCCATTAAGGTCTTCTGTTAAAGTGGATTCCAAGTCTTTTAGGAATTGACTCGTAGTATATTTAGGAGATTTTGAATCCCGTTGAGCCTAGCTATGGTGACATTTTTTTATGAAAAATATTCCTAAAGGTATTAATGTTCCAGTTCTTTACTTCTTTTGTGACATTTTCAATAGCCATTAGAAGAGAGTCATTGATATTCCAATTGTCTTCTACTAGATGTTTAAAAGAAGGGTGGGATAGCCACATTGATTCTATTCTAAAGGCGTTATTTTTATGGGACATAATTTTCTTTATGTCTAGTTTAATAGGGTAGTGGTCCGAATAAACCATGGTTAGGTGGGTTACTTGGGCTTCTGGGTACAGATTGATCCAGTTTTGGTTGGTCATGTATCTATCCAACCTTTTCCATTATTATTAGTTTAGATTTTTTCCTTTTATTTGACCAGGTGTACTTAGTACCCTTAAACCCTAGGTCTAGGAGCCCACAGTAGCCAATACAGTTGATAAAATTGGAAACCCTACTATTACTAACGAGTAATCCACTAAATTTTTCATTTGTCCCTATCACTTCATTAAAGTCACCCGTGACTAGCCATGGGCCCTTAAATGAGTTTGCTACTATTTTTAGGTTATTCCACAGGATATTTTTTTCATCTAATAAACAACTAGCATAAATAAATGATAAAAGTCATTGGTTAGAGAATCTTTTACCTTTACCATGGCGTGGATTTCCTGCTCAGTGCTAGCAACTTGATCGAGTGTTGCCTCTGCTTCATTCCACATCATAACCATTCCTCCCGAGTTGCCTTGAGCTGGGACTTGGATCATTTTTGTGAACCCAAAGTCCTCAACAATAGCTTGGTGGTCTGCTAACTTTGTTTCAATAAGGCTACCAAAAAAGGTCTGTTGTAATCTAACATTGATCTAAAGACCCTCCTGAATTCATCATTACCCGCTCCCCTGCAATTCCAGAGTATGACACTCATTGATCTGTTTAGGGTTTGGGGTGGTTCCAGTTGTGCCTGTCGTGGGTTTGCTTGGGGTGAGCTTCCTTATGACCTGTTTTCTTGGTTCGTCCAATGATGCTCGTATAGAGTTGGGATTATCACTGCCCCGTACTTGTAAATTATCGGAGGGCTTTGAATAACTCGTATATTGATAAAGAATTTCTTCAAGTCTTGTGGGCAGCGTAAGATGTATCTTTTTTCTCTTTTTTCCTTGAACACCAACATCTTTGGTACCCTTATCATGCTATACTCCACTCGTTTTGCTGTCCATGATTCTTTCTCGTCTTCCCCCTCTTCCGTCTGTGTTTAGACAAGTGTAGTGGTACTGTTTGACGTTGCTGTTGTAGCTAGGGTTTGAGTTGCCGTTGCTCGAGTTTGGTTTGTGTTCAGTGTTGGATTATTAGGATTGTTGACATAATATGTTGCCTGGTATGGATGAAAGTGTGTTTGGAATGGGGGATGGTTTCTTGAAATAAGGGGAGCTGCATGCTCACCCCTATTAGGGCAGAAGAGGCTAGCCTTGGTTATCTTCTCCATGGTGATAGATGGATCCCCAAGGTGGGGTGATTGAGTGGAGGCATCGGGTTGTTGAACATGGCCAACCAAGGGTGATTTCCAATGTTGTCTAGCCCTATCTTCAAACCCTTTGTCACTATCTGAGCAAGGTAGCTCGAATTCTCTAGTTGGATTATGATGTATCGACCCTCAAACTACAGATTCATGTTTAGGGAGAAGCCTGTCAGCCTGTACTCCAACCATGACTGTGGAACATGGTTCATTGGTAGTGATGGTGTTGTGTAGATTATCGGCTCAGGTGGGCTCATGGGTGGGTATAGTGCATGGAGGGGTTTTTTTTTTGTTATTGCCTTATCCAAACATTCCTTCTATTTGTATGGTGTCTTCGTTGGTAGTTGTTGGAGTGAAACCTGGCCATGCTGTTGTTTGTTGTTCTTAGGAAGATTAGAGATTGTAGCTTTGGGTGATGGGGGCTCATTGAAGTTGTTAGAAGTAGGGTTCAAATTATTGTATATGGGAGTGATGTACATGGTTGATGGGATTTTGTTAGTTTTAGCTTTTTGGTTTGAGAGGATTGCTTCAATGGTTTTTGTTGGGATGATCTTTGACTAGAAATCATGTGAGGTGATGTCTACTTTTTTGGGTGTAAAGCGTTGGTTTAGGGGGGGTTGTAGTCACCAATTAATACTAATAGGGCTTTTCGCAAGGTGAGGGGTTGGTCAATATCCATTGAGTTGTTCTTCTTTGTTGAGTTTAAGGTTTAGTCGTTAGTTTTTGGTATTGTCTCTAGGTTTTTGGGTGGTTCTCTGCTGGATTTTTTGCGTGAGTCTTTGTCCTTGTTGGTTTCAAAATATGTGGGTTCTTGGGTAGTGAATTAGGGGTGGTTTGATAATTGAGGGGAATGAGAATTATCCCATGTACTCTTGTATGAATGGTTTGTTGGATTGGTGTAGCAGTTAGGGTTACCTAGGGTTTCAGGGATTTGGTCGATGGAATAGCAACTAGGGCAGCCTAGGGTTTCAATTTTTTGGTCAATGCTTCTTTTTTATTAGGTTCCTGGTTAGTGACTGTTGTGTTAAGCATTGGGTTTCTTTTGAGGGCTTGTTTATGGTATTTTCCTTGAATGGTATCACCATGTTTTGCTTCATCGGTTGAGATCCTTGAACTGCTATTTGAGCCCAGCTTGTTCAGCATAGATGGGTCGTTCAAGTTAGTATTAGCCATGGCCTGAGTCTTTTTACACATATACTCATTTTTATTTGATTTCGTTCTTTAAAATAAACCGTGTTTTTTATTGATTTATTTAGTTGTCTTATTTTTGAGTTTTATCCTTTGTACATAAACTACAAATATTTAGAAAATATTTTTGTTTGAGCAAAAAGTATAAAACACTTTTTGTCGAACTAATTACTAGTATTAAAGAAGGAAAATCTTAGCCATACATAATTAATCTCATATCTAAACATAGAGAGTGCAAAAATAAAAGAAAAATAATAGCGTGTAATACTTCTTCATATAAAATTTGTACATCAAACATGAATGATGAGCTTACATCTAGGGTAGACTTGCATCACAAACATGGGAGCGAATGAAGGGATGAGATGGAACTGTTGATGATCAAGAGATTCTCCTTATTATCTTTTCTATGGAAGATGTTTGGAAAAAAATATCCCCTCTTTCTGTGGGTTTTTTTGTCCTACATATACTAAATTTCCCTTTTATCTAATGGTCCTTGACCAGCATACTTTCTGACGACTGTGCACTTCATCTTTTCTATGAGGTGAACCTTTCACCAATTTTACACCGCCAATGGTCGAGGTGCTATTTTCTATCTCGCCCTGTGGACATGACCACCACTTGGTCGACCTCTTATCACCCCACTTAAGGACGACTATTCTCAGTCAAATTTTGACCCATATAGTTAGTCCCTCCGTTTGTCGAGGTTACCTCATAGTGGGCTCAATGGACGGACTTTGTTGATTCAAAAATTAGGAGAAATCTGAATGTTACATGGTGAATGAGATCCTTAAGTCGAGGTGGCAACGTGATGCTTTATTGGCACCATCAGACCGATATATCAGTTCGGAGCTGAATCGTTGTGTCGATATAATACATCGTGAATGTCTGCCCCTATCATTATGGCGCACGCTTCCCAAATACCCTATCGTTTCCTATGCCATATCGGTTTTTGATTGCCAGCTCTTGGGTTTCCCACTCGAGATATTTATGTTCCTATATATGGGGGAAATGCCACTCGATTGTTATGCTTTATTGATTCATCTTAGGAATTTTGTAAATCTTTACCTTCTTCACTATTTTATACTTCTGACTTCATATTTTTGATTTTATATTTATGCTATTGGTAGAGCCAGACGCTACAATCCTCTCTTTTCCTTCATCATACGTGTTCATTCCGATTACTTCAAACAGATGGCTGCTACTCTTTCCCAGACTGACAGGTTCGTCGAAACTCCGGTGCCGAAAAATAACGCACCTCCTCTTGGAGATAGGGGGGAGGCAATGGATAATGAAGGAGTTCCAACAACGGCTGAGATACTGCTCCGTCCAGGGAAATTATGGACTGACTTCAATAGTCCTGTCAGAGAAGAGCCAGATCCTGCACCCTCCACCATGGATGAAGTGGCGATTGCGGTAGTCAAAACTAGGTGGGGAATTCAAAACCATATTGAGATGGTGCCGGCGATGAGAATGGATATTGTGCATTCGGACCATCCAGGGTATTGCGACTTTTACGCGTACCCTTTTGTTGTTGGGCATACGCTTCCTCTCCCTTCCCTTGTGACAGACTTCTGCCGCTTCAATGAAGTGTGCCCGGCTCAGCTTTTCCATACGTGTACAAACGTTTCCTCATGCTGCTTAAGTACACGGAGCTCGCCGGTCGAGAGGTCACATTAGGGCATATGCATAATATTTTGCCCCTCAACTTATTCGAGGCACGATGATCCATATGTACCATCGAGGAACAAAGTGTTTGGTGGTGAAGATGGATGATAAGGCTAATCGCTTCTTTTGTAAAATCCACTTTTACATGCGGACTGCGGACCTAGTAGCAGACTTGGTGGGGTTCCCCGAGAGCTGGAACTTCACACGTAAGTTTTCTTCTGTTTACTTTGTGATTCCTTTTGAGGTGTTTCCTTTTACATTCGAGAGACTTCCTCCCCCGCCAATTGACGACATTCGTGAGTGGGTAAATTCCATTCTTCCCCATACAGTAGGAGTCCACTAGTGGGCGTCCTTCTTTGAGAAATACGGGCGTAAGCCTCTCACTAGTGAGTCGACCTGTTCTTCCTTCCGTACGGTCCGATTTTGTTATTATATGACCGTTTTTCTTTGTTCGCAAGGAGAACACGGAGAACGAGAGCTCATCCCCTCACATTCCGTCGACTGCACCATCTACCCATCCTGCACCGAGGGCTACCACCCAGCCTGTATTGAGGGTCACTAACCAATCTACGCCTGCGGCCGAAGCTTCAGACACAACGGCTACTTCTCAACCTAAGACTCCGGTTCTTATTGCCCATTCCACAGGCGAGTCATCCCGTGCAGGTAGTGAAGAGGACCCATCGAAGAGATGACGGGTGGACCAGGAGGTGGCGTCTTTAGCCAAAACATCATTGGGGGTCAACCTTGACCTGACTACACCTCATGTTGCGCGGTGGTGATGTTGCTCCGGTCATAGAGGCTGCACCGGTTACGAGAGATCAACAAGCCGAAGTGGTAGGGAGATGGAGTCTCAAGGCTGCCACTACTGTCTCGAGCTACCCGTACACCCCCTGGCCAGTTCGCCTTTTTCTTGATCCAAAGAGAGGGAGAAGGGCATCATGGTTGACGACTATGAATCCGAGTCCTACCTTGATCCTGACGATGATAGGATGTTCAAGGAGGGTTTCACTAGGACCGTGGTAATGGTGGGGGTCCATCTCAAATACTTGAGATTTTGTTGGACCTCAATCTTTTTCAAGAAACGATGGATTTTGCATCGCAATTTGATCTCGTGTGCTCGGCCGGAGAGTAGAGCTCTTTGGGATGTCAGCGATGTCAAACTTTCGCGAGTAGCCACGATGGGCCTAAGGATGAGTTTCTTTATGTACGTTTCCCGTTGTTCGTTGCTATGTTGTTCTTCTTTTAGTTTAATTTTGGTCTTTATCGACTATATCCTTCTCTTTGTCTTTTGTCTTACATGCTGGAGGTCGAGAGTGCTCGCGGGGCAGAGACTTGGGCCAAGATCTTTCTGATGATGTTGTAGAAGTATAGGCGATATCGCGATAGGTCTCGTGAGATGTATGAGCGACTCAGGGTGGGTGCTGATACCTGATCCTTCGGAGAGGAGCTGGAAAATTAGGACCGAGTCCATCCGCAGGTGCAGTGAGCTCGAGGAGCTACTTCGTGCAAAGGATGAAGAACTTATGTTGGGAAAGGGGGTCGTTGTAAAGTGTGAGTATCTCCAAGCGAAGGTGCTATCGTTGCAATCCCAGTTTGATTAGAATGTCCTCAGAGTCGAAGATCTAAGTGCAGAATGGATGGGGAATTTGGTCGAGCCAGAGAGGAAACTGTCCAAGTTGGAGAATGCCGAGAATGCTCAACCGTCGGCTTCAGCAAGGGCGTCAACATTGAAGGACTCTATAGTGATATTCAATCAGAGTTGGAATTCGAAAGGGCCACAGCCACACTGAGGGAGGCGAGGCTTGAAGAGTGCATCGACAATATTGACCGGGAAGCTTCAAATTTGGGAGATCGGGTTGCCATCCTTGAGGGTGAAAAGGGGCAATTGTTGGCCCAAGTTGGATCTACCTCTGTCGTTGTTCCTCGCCACCTACATGAGCTTTGGGTTCATGCTGAAGCCCAGCGAGATATATACAAGAGTTTGTGGGAGGGGGGAAATGCTTCTGAGGCCACTTATGAAGGAGCCCGAGTGAAGGCACGAGAGGCTCCTCTTGACTGTGGCTATAACCCCGCAACACCTGAGGCCGGCGAAGATGTTGATATAGTGGAGGATTTTCTTGAGGGCAATGATGGGGAGAATGGGGCGATTACGCCGAGTGAAAGGCTACTGCTATATTAGCATATGCATTATTTACATTTTTTTGTTTATTTTTGTCCCCTTTTTTGGGACTATTTTGGCCTTGTGTAAGGTGCGACTGTTGCGCATGCGTATATAAATGAAAGAGTTATTTCGTCCTTGCACATCTTTTGATTTTCTTTTTCTTTTCCTTGTTTGTTACATCTTTTGTTTTAGTGGATACCTTATGAATTTTTCTATGTCGAGTTCCTGATTTTTTGATTTGGGGATTCGAGCTTGGCCGGACCGAATACGGTCTCATCGTGTGAGTTGAATGGAGCCGCTTTAGGCCCGTATATTCGAGCGAGATTGGATTTTAATTTGTCATTTTAGGCGAAATCATCTTTGATTCGGACGAGGTTAAATTCCTCTTTTTGCGATGGCCTTTGGCTGTAAGGGTGTTATTTCAAACTAAGGTTGAAATGTTAACCCGTTGTAATTCGAGCGAGGTCGAAGTCTTATTTTGGCAATAGCCTTTGGCCATAGGGGTGTTATTTTAAACTAAGGTCCAAATGTTAACCCCTCGTAATTCGAGCGAGGTCAAAGTCTTCTTTTGGCAATGGCCTTTGGACGTAGGGGTGTTATTTTGAGCTACGGTCGAAATGTTAACCCGTTGTAATTCGAGAAAGGTCGAAGTCTTCTTTTATCGATGGCCTTCTGCTGTAGGGCTATTATTTCGAGCTAAGGTCGATATGTTAACCCGTTGTAATTTGAGCGAGGTCGAAGTCTTCTTTTAGCGATGACCTTTGGTTGTAGGGGTGCGAAGTGTTACCCCATTGTAATTCGAGCGAGGTCAAATTCTTCTTTTAGTGATGGCCTTTGGCCGTACGTGTTTTATTTCGGATTATGGTTGAAATGTTAACCCAATGTAATTTGAGTGAAATCGAAGTCTTGTTTTGGTGGTGGCCTTTGGCCATATAGGTGTTATTTCGAACTAAGGTCGAAATGTTAACCCATTGTAATTTAAGTGAGGCTGAAGTCTTATTTGGCAATGGCGTTTGGCTGTAGGGGTGTTCTTTGAAACTAAGGTCAAAACATTAACCCGTTGTAGTTCGAGCGAGGTCGAAGTCTTCTTTTGGCGATGGTCTTTGGCTGTAGGGGTGTTATTTGAAACTAAGCTCGAAATGTTAACCCGTTATATTTCGAGTGAGGTCGAAGTCTTCTTTTGGCGATGGCCTTTGGCTGTAGGGGTGTTATTTCGAACTAAGCTCCAAATGTTAACCCATTGTAATTCGAGCGAGGGCGAAGTCTTCTTTTAGCGATTGCCTTTGGCCGTAGGGGTGTTATTCCAACAAAGGCCAAAATGTTAACCCGTTGTAATTCGAGCGAGGTCGAACTCTTCTTTTGGCGATGACCTTTGGAGATAGTGGTGTTATTTCGAACTAAGGTTGAAATGTCACCCCATTATTTCATTTCCAGTTCTTAGAGAATTTCATAGGTCCTCGCACTATTTGCGCGTGCGTCAGGGTGAATCTTGGCGTACTCGGCTTTATTGTTACTGGAGAATATTGGGTATTCTCTAGGGGAGCCCGAGTTTTGCTTAATCTTGCTTTCATTGGAGAACACGATGTGTTTCCTGGGTGAGTCCAAATTGCTTAATGTTTTCTTGCATTGGAGAACACGATGTGTTTCCTGGGTGAGTCCCAAATTGCTTAATGTTTTCTTGCATTGGAGAACATGATGCGTTTCTTGGGAGAGTCCCAGTTTGCTTAATCTTTTCTTTCATTGGATAACACAATCTGTTTCCTGGGTGAGCCCCAATTTCCTTAATTATTTCTTTTTCTATTGGAGAATACCTTGAAGCACAAAATGTTGCTTTATTTTGCTCACTGGAGAATATTATACATGTCCGTTTCATACATATGCTGGAGAAGTTTCCATGTATCTAATCCCTTCATCGGTCATCCTGGAGAAGCAATCGACAGGTGGGGCGATAAATTATACATTGAACTTTGAGACATCTCCTTCGTCGCATCATTAAAAACCTCCCCGAGAAAACCCAATAGGAACAAAACCCGGGTGAGGGAAGAAGAGTACGACTTGAGGAGCGTCCTTTTTCAGAAGTTGAAGTATTTGAGGTGGGCGACATTCCAATTATTTGTATTAGTTTTCCTTTCATTGTTTCTAGTTAGAATGCTCCTTCTACTGCTTTCTCATACGAGTGCTCGCATTCCTGTTTGAACCAACAAAAGAGAGGATAAACTAAAATGAAACTTTCCATACCTTGACCCAATGAGTCAGTGGAAAAGGGTGATGTTGTAGTGTTGCTTCGCCTGGTGTTTGAATGGTGGTTTTAGATTTGGCATCCATGTTCAACTCTGTTGTTAACAACTCCTCCCTTGCTGAAGTGTTGGAATCGAGTTGTGGTCTCATTCGTTATGTACCAACAACAAAGAAAACATGTCATACTTTGCTCCCATACCATCCAACGCCAGGAGAAATGTGAAAGTAGGGCAGGATATGCCTATTCTTTCAAAAGATCGCATAGCAAACTGCCATCTCCTCCTCAAGGGCGGGAATGCGGTCAATATATAGGGTAAATGTGTTGGATGAGGATTTGGCTACACCAGATGACCACGATCCTATGTTGAACTTGCATACGTCATGTTAAAACTATTGCTACAGCCGAGATGTGGGTTTTGCATATGTATTGGCTATAACTTCCACTTTCATGTATCAGCCTGACCTAGACTAGTATAATTGTCTTGCAGGTTTATTTACCAGTCTTTCGAGTGCGTGTTGACATTTCATCGGTTTTAGATCTAAAGGAAACTAAGAAATTTGGCTAAGAAATCTCCACATACAACACCAAATTGGTTGAGCAAAAAGTATAAAACCCTTTTTGTTGAGCTAATTACTAGTATTACCAAAGGTAAATCATAACCAAACATAATTAATCTCAGATCTAAACGTACAGAGTGTGAAAATAAAAGAGAAATAATAGCATGTAATACTTCTTCATATAACATTTGTATATCAAACATGAGTGATGAGCTTACATCTACGGTAGTCTTGCGTCACAAATATGGGAGCGAAAGAAGGGATGAGAGGGAACTGGTGATGATTAAGAGATTCTCCTTGTTGTCTTTTCTATGGAAGTTGCTTGGACAAAAATCCCCCCCCCTTTCTCTAGGTTTTTTCCTTCTATATATATACTAATTTTTCCTTTTATCCAATGGTCCTTGACCAACGTACTTTATGATGACCGTGCACTTCATCTTTTCTATGAGGTAAACCTTTCGCCAGTTTTACATCGGTAATGGCTGAGGTGCTCTTTGATACCTCGCTCTGTGGACATGACCTTCACTTGGTCGACCTCTTATCACCCCACTTAAGGACGACCATTCTCTGTCAAATTTTGACCCATACAATTTTTCTCATGAATTATTATACTCCAATGAAAAAAATGACTTCCTGACCAAAAATAGGAAAATTATTTTCTAATAATTTTTGTTAACATTTTCCACACTTCCCATCTCCACCCCCACCCACCAACTAGCTCGGAAGCATAGCCACCTCTAATCTAACCCTCCTTACTATCCTTCCTCTCCTTTACTCATTTAGTCTCATATAGTATTTGCTTAAATAATAGTTCCTCCATTTCATGTTAGATGAGATACTTTCTTTTTAGTATGTTCTAAAATAAATAACATATTTTTAAATTTAAAAATAATTCAACTTTTTTTTTTAAATGAGGTATTGTATTCATATTCGCAAAAGATATACAATTTTCCTATTCATAACTGGTTGGACAGCCAGTTATGCACTCTAATTACATCGATATTCCTATGAATCTAGCAAAGTACCAAAAACTGTTAATAGGATTTACATAACTAAGAAACAGTTAAGGAAAACTATTTATTTGTTGAAGTCCATATCGCCATCTTCTACAGTGCCTGCCACGAATATGAAGGAGCATTGCAATTTCTCTAGCAGTTGTATCCTCGTCATATGCCACACTTTGAAATCTGATATTATTCCTCGCCTTCCATAATAAAGCTAGAACATGAATGAATGCTGTAGCAGTAAAAGCATTCTTCTATGCACTACTTCGAGCTATTTTGCATATCCATTTCAGTTCCTCTTCCTAGCCAAGAATCTGTCTCTGATTTCCCAACCAACAGCATATACGAGACCATAACCTCTTCGTGATACAGCATTCAAAATACAGATGATGGAATGTCTCCTCCTGCTGTTTACAAAACACACACAGAATGGCCCTTAAACTATTCATTTTACCCTTAAAGAGAAGCTTTTATAACCGCACAAATGTATGGCCCCACAAAGCTTTTACCCTTTAAGATTTTAAGGCAGCTAATTTCAAAAGTCTTCTTATTTTTTCTTAAACTCCGTGCCTGGTCGAACTATCTCATCTAAATTGAAATGGATGGAGTACATTTTTCAAAAATATTTCCTGACTAAGTAGGAAAAACCACTTATTTTCCAAAAAAATAGTTTAGTTCGTTACCAAACACACCCTTATTCAGAGTAATTTTGTTACTCAATCGTGAGATTGTTACAACCCATACTCACGTATGTTAGCTCATGCCACAAGGTAGTCAACGTAAATCCATGAAGAATTTATCTTTATTATGATAAGATGTTAATTCTATTGGTCTTAAATGATACAAAGGTGTATAAGGGTGGTTAACAAGTACTAGAAGTTAAACAAATCAAGGATGTTGTCAGCCGTATTTTCGGGTGAACTTAGAGGTGCTTAATACAGTCAAGAGGTAGTTTTTTTAGATATTAGAATTATATAATACCCGTATCATAATTCTTGAATTTAAATGAGTTATGAGACAAAAGTCGACAAAAGTTGTCGCAACTTAGGTTTATAATTTTACTTAAATATTAGGTCAAATGTTACTAAGCTTTTCTCCTAATTTACTTAGAATAATGGGGTGATCGACCCACCAAATTAAATATCTATTAGTCTAGTTTCTAAAGTATTAAAATGTTTATCAATACAACCTTGGAGTATAATAATATTTGCATTTTCGCGAGACTACGCAGATTAGTAGGTGATAAGTAGGTGCATCACCTACTTGCCAAAATGAGATGACAAAATTAAAAGCCCCAAAGTCAGCTAAGAGGGGACTTTTAAAAGATTATCAACTCAATTATTTCACCAATATTTTAGACCTTCAAAACCAAATTTAACAACTATAACTCCTCCCTAAAAATCCCACACAAACCCTAGGGTATCTCTAGTGTTCTGACGTGATTCTAGTGCCGAAAAGTCCGGACAGCTTGCTAGTCTCCCTTTCTCCTTTTTGTAACTGAGTTGAGGAACTGGTTTTTGATTAAGAAGGACTAGGTTCGTTGGGTTATATTCAGTACAAGGTAAGTTTATACTTCTCCTTCCATTATATATGCGTTTGCGAGTTGTAACATGATCGTAAAGACTAGACCTAGCGAGTTTCGAAAGAGTGATATGTTGTTTGTTCTTGCATCATTTTTGGCTGTTCGTGAAGCTATATTTAAGTTTAATTCATGGGTGGTTTATTTGATAAGAGGCTTAATTATGTACTTTTGGTTGTGTTTCTCAATTTGAAAGAAAAGAGAAGTTGAAACATGTTTAATTAAACTGAAAAATGAACTTTGAGTTGCGAAATTTATGGAGGTATTTTGCGGGTAATTCAAGTTGATGTTGGATTGTATATTTTGCTACTGCCTTTATAAAGTTGAGAAGAGAAAGGGTATGGAGAAACACCACATAATGGAAGGGTGGTTTGTTGGTCAATACATAATAGTTATGACTCTTAAATGATAACGATATTATTGTTTCTCTTATTGTAGATTAAGGAGTCGTGACAATTGCATAGCTTGATAATGAGACACTATATACAAGGTATGTGAGGCTATCCCTTTCCTTCGTTTTCACGACTCCAATCATATATAATGTAATGAACGAGCTTTCAAAGACACTCTACTCATAGAAGCTAACAATATTTACATTGTTTCCCCTCTTATGGAACGATTGGTGTCGATATTGCTTCTCTTATTCTTTTGTTATTAATGTAGTTGGTACTTTCTGATTCTTATAAGGTTTATGGTGAAGAATTAGATCTAATAACGTGTACAAAGGATTACGTCACTCCAAAAGGTTTAGAACGTGTTTCTATGAATCAAGCATGCACTATATATATATATATATATATATATATATATATATATATATATATATATATATATATATATATATATATATATATATATATCTATATATATATATATATTTACTCTACCGAGCCGCGCTATAGTCGGCTGGGTACGACACCTATTGTGCAACTATTGGTCAGTTGGGTTTTACCGAGATCCACGTGGTCGGGTACGATACTACCGAACCGTATGATGGCCGGATGCATTTTTTACCGAGCCTATTACGGACTAGTACGATATGATGATGATGATGCCCACAGAGGCGTATGTTATAAAAGTTTATATATATATTCATAGGTATCATGCATTTCATGTCAGTAGTCCTCAGAGGTATGCAGATGTTACAAGTTATATATTCAATATTCCTTCTTACATTACTGTTCGTACTTATAGTTTCCTGCCTTACATGCTCAGTACTTTATTCGTACCGATGTCCTTTTATTTATGGACGCTGCATGTCGTGCTGCAGGTCTTGATAGACAGGCAGGTTCAGCTCCCCCACCAGAGTAGGCTATCCAGTTCAGTGGTAATTGGCGAGATCCCTTCTCCGGATTTGCCGTGGTCTTGGTATGCATTTTTGTTATTGATATTATGGGTATGTCGGGGCCCTGTTCCGGCTATGCTGCAGCACTTATGTTCCTTTAGAGGCTCATAGACATGTGTCGACTCATGTATAGATTAGTATGCCTTGTCGGCTGAATTTTGGTTATATAGTCTTTCATGGCAGCGTGGTAGCTCGTGTCTTATATATAGTTTCTAGATTGTCTTGTCATCCCATGTTATGTATCTTCATGCCATCATATTTTATTATTGGTTGTCCATGATCCATGTCTATCATTTATATTAATTTCGTCAACCCTAAAAAATAATAAAGAATATTAGATAAAATATATGTTAGTACTCGACGAATATGATTGAATGCTAATTATGGCCCTCCAATTTGAATCGTAACAGAGAAGAAGCAAGAGGTCGTTCTAGCTTGTTACTTTTATATGCTCAGAAATTCGAGAAAAGAATGGGCAATAAGAAACCAAGCTTACTTATATGTTTCTTTTGATCCTTCCACGTATCTACCTGACGAAAAGAACGGGCCATCGTAATGTATCCGTTTTCAAACGATTAGCTATTTTTTAAAAGGTTTTTGCATACTCTTCAAAAAATATATTTAATATCCTATTACGTGGCTATTTATCTAAAGTAAGCATCTCCTTTAAGTCAATACTTCACCAATTAAAAAAATGAAGATACTTGTGATTAAAAACTACTATAATAAGTAACTTTTTTAATCGTTAATTATTTTTAAATAAATTTAATTTAGTAAATGAGTAAATATCCAACGATAATCTTCACCATTGCGAAATGAAGATAGCGCCAGGGAGTTGTGGAACGATAGAGAAAATAGGCAGTTTCTTTTTCTCTTCCGTTGTTAATCAAAGTTGAAAAAGAGCAAAATGAATTAAGAAAGAGAAAATAAAAAAATGCAAATTTTTTGTTAGCTAATCTGTACGATTTTGTGAACATGGCAAAGTAAAAGTTTAACCTGCAGACCCTTTGCCCTTGCAACATGTTACGTTTAAGAACATAGAGATACAAAATTTGTGCTAATTCAGCATTTTTTTCTTATCTTTTAGTGGAGAGACATGTCTAGGGTTCTTGTTAGAAAAGGTTTATACTTCTATAAATTGAGGATCCTCCCTTCTCATTTAGCAGCAATTACAATGTAGCCATATGGGGTTGAGAGTCGTGTTTAGGGGGAGAACTTTACGGGACAAGTGTTAGTGTGTCACTTGTATTTGCCTCTTCGTGAGGTTATTCTCTCGATATTTTATACTCTCTTTTATTATAGTGGATTACTTATTCCCGTTGTGAACGTAGGTCAGTTGGTCAAACCACGTTAAATATATATATCTCTTTTGATATATATCTCTTTTGTTATAAAATTTATCATAGTTTAAAATTTATTTTACTAACTTTCGTATAACACTTGATTTTTCCAGTCTTACCAAGGTGAACACACAATTCAAACAACCAGTAAATCTTCTCAAGATGGGTGTCCTATCCCTTTATAGAAATATTTCTATTAATTTTCAGACTTTCAGTTCTACACATTGATTGAATTTTCATATTTTCTTCCACGAGGATATGCAGGACATCTTTTTAAGGCAAAGTAATATGCGACGCAGAGCACTTCTATGGTCTTCAACGAGCAAATTCATGAATATATTTCTACTAAGATTGTATAATTTAACACGTCCTTTCTTTAATTTTTTTTGAAATAAAAGAGAAGAAAATTTGACATATTTAATTTTGAAAAAAGTACACTCAATGACCTTGAAAATGTGGTCTAGAATTTTTGGCCTCTGCTTGTCGTTGGACAAACTTTTAAGGTCAAAGTCAAAAGTGTTGCCGATAGGGCAAACGAGGGGCAACATTTTGTTAAAATTAAAATTCTGCCTATGGGGCAAACAGGGTCAAAACAATCAAGATCACCCACTTCCAATGCCATTCTTGCAAATTACCCCTTAATTTTACAGCTTGTTTGGATGGTTGTTATGTATTATTTCATAATGTATCGTATTGTATTGTCAGTGGCGAAGGATGTTCATATTTGAAAGAAATAAAAAAACTCTCGACAGAGGGTGTTCAATATATGTTTTATATATCTAAAATTAATATTTTACTTATATACATGGTGTAATTTTTCTGCGCAGGGTGGTCGGTTTATCACCCTTTTGCTAAAGGTGGCTTCGCCTATGTGTATTGTGTTGTATCCTTTTTATGTATACAATATCATGCACCAACAATATGCAAAATAAGGTTGTAATATTATAAAGAAAATGCAAGAAAAAGTAATGTACGAGATAGACTTATAATATAAAAAGATAGGATAAAGGATAATATATGATTATTTAATAATAAATAAAAGGCAAAATAAGAGGGAAAAAATATGGTAATAACGTGACCAAACCAAATCCATCGTTATTTAAAATGACATTTTATATCTTTATGTAACGATTGATTTAATGATGCAATAAAATAAAATTTAAGTGATAATTAAAACAAACATTTTATTTAAAGTAACAATACGACCCAATACTGTTTGACCAAAAGATATTGAAACATTTTTGATTAAATCAATTAATGAAGATGAGGAGGTAAATCTCAGCAAAGTATAATAAAATCTAGATTAAATGACACAAGAGAAAAAGTAAAATGAATGATGCTTCCTAGTATGTTGGAATCAAATGATTACTTATAAGTATGAGAACTGCAAATGCAGGAGAATATAGCAATGAATATAATTGACCAAGATAAAGGATGATGTATGAATTTCAGATCTGTGTAAGCAAAGTTGTCTTTTTTGTATTTACTTTGCGATGCCTCTTTTACATAGTCCTCCGCTTCTATTTATAAGGGACAATCCCCTTTTGAACCTTGAAAAGGTATAACAGAAAGAAAATTCGAAAAGTATATTCGGATTGTCTCCTACTACACCTACGCTACTGCAAATATTGTGTGTACGCAAACCGCATTCAATCATCACCCTTTACCACGACAAACAGACTCTGTGTCGTAAGGGCCTTGTCCCTTGCCGTACTCAATAGTGGTCGTCCAAATTTGGGCATATACAGTTAGTCTCTCCATTTTTCGAGGTCACGGCTCGGTGCATCCTTGATAAGTGGACATCGCCCATATCTGTGGAGAAATTTGGCTTACGAATCCTAACGGTTTGGCCAACAACGGAAGGGTAGTGTGCTTCACGATATCCTGGGTGGTGTGTCTTATTGGAAAATGACATCACTTCCACGTGCGTCATCATTACGCACCTTTTTGAGATAGAGACCGATGGTCTGTCACTTTAATTTTGGTGCCATTGGCAGCCTTCTGCTTTGATTCTGGCGCTACTCAACCATATAAATAGGTGAAGGGCTTGCTTTTCTAAAAACGCTTTGCCATTTCTTCTTTGGTTATTCCTTCTCATATCTTCAGCTTTTACTCTTGCGATTTCTTAGATTTCTCTCTTCTGTTCACCGTCCTTGGGTTTTTTCCTGTTTTATTAACACATCTTCTGCCATAGATACGCCTGGAACACATCGGTCGCGTGAGGGTATTTCTAACGCCACCCCATTATCTATGGCTGTCCCTTCCGGTGGTGAGGACATGACGATTGAGGAAAGGGATAATTTTCCTACCATAGACGAGTTACTACCGAGACACCCCATGTCTCGAAGTGACTTTCTTAAAGAACCTACTCCTACTCCCGCTACGGTAGTATTTGAAACTGAGCAGGCCCATGTAGACGCCCTCCGCACCAAGTACAACATCCCCTCTCATGTCGAGATGGTTCCGGCGGGAAGGACTTCGTAGAGGTTCATAGACTGGGGTATTGTGCTTTTTATGAATACCCTTTTGTGATTGGTCATTCCTCCCCCCTTCTCCCCTCAGCACAAGAATTTCATAGGTTTTATAAGGTTTGTCTAGCGCACCTTTCTCCTTACACGTACAAAATATTCTTGGTGCTCACAAACTATGCAGAGTTGGCGGGGTGCGAAGTTGATATTCACCACCTCTTGCACTAGTTTTCCACTAGTTTTTACCGGGGTACTATGGTACATTTGAGGAATCATGGAACCAAAGGGCTGGTGGCTGGAACTGACGAACAGGCGAGCCGTAAAATTTGGCATAAGTATTTCTTTGTCAGAACTGAACATATCATGTTGGATTCCGCTGGATTCCCGGAGCGATGGAATAATAATCGTAGGTGTCGTAACTTGTTTACACTCTCTTTTTTGTTTTTAGTTCGACTTATTATTTAATTGCGGCTTTTATTTTTCAGCTGTGGGGCGTACACCCCATCCCCCTGCCGGTATAAGCGACTGGGTAGCCCGTTTACTAGTTCACGTAGTAGAGACTCGAGACTAGCCCGCTTTTGTGAAAAGTTTTGGGCCGAAAGTCTCATCTGGTAAGTGTTTTCCTCATTACCGTTTTTCAGTTGTTTACTATTATCTATTAATACGAATCTTTGTGATAACAGGCTGTGCAGCTTCTAGGCGGAGTGCCCCAGTTCCTGCATTTCACTAGGCCGTCGCCTCAGTAAGAATGCAATTTACTTTGGAGGAGTCCGTTCGAGTGGGTCGTGCTCAACCGGTATAGGTGAGGGACTCCTCTTAGGATATGGTCGTGAGGGAGGAGATTTCCTCTTTACCGGTCTATCACCTCTTGCCCGACTCTTCTAACGGGGATGAACCTTTGTTAAAAAAAATATGAGGGTAGAGCTCCAAAACGACGTGCCTGTTGATACTGGTAAGAGTAGGACGGGTGCGTTAGAGATGGAACTATGTCGGCGTTTATGGCAGAGATCATCTTGGTGAGGAGGTCTCCTCGGACAGAAATGGTCTACCAAGGAGGAGGGTCTGTGCACTCCGTTGAGCGTGGAGCGTCATCAACTATCGGAGGATGCTTACACGTCGATAGCGAAGACTCGGGTTCGGATGCCGACCAAGGGGATGTTTGAGAATTTTTGAGCGTCACACTTGCATAGAGGTTAGAACGGAGGGTTCTGATCGACACACAGTCATCCCCGGGGACTATGACTTACTGTCAAACTGTGATCAGGTGGTGTTCGTTCTTACCCCTTTATGTGCTTATCGTAATAGCGAGGCGCTTAAAGTGATGAGTGATGCAGAGTTGTAACAGAGCGTTTCTGGCATGGCTCTATAGGTAAATGTCTTTCTTTTCTTTTCGTCGTTGGTTCTGTTTTACTGTTTTTGGCCCATATTTTTTTTTATCTTTGTTTTCCATGTTAGACCCTCATTATGTAGATCGAGCATGAGTGTCGGGAAAGGAAGAGGATGACTGTGTATGGAAATATGTCCTCTAAGTATCAAGAATATCACACCATGCATCGTGTGATGGCAGATATCTTCACTCAGGATCACGACTTTCAACTGTTCAGTGAGACACTCAAACAGTGGGAGGATCAATTGGCGCGTGAGGTCGAGGAACTGAAAGAGGTAGACGAGGACCTTATGAAGGCCATTGCCCGTTGTAGTGAGCTTGAGGAGGCTCTTAAGGTCAGAGAAGATGAGCTTGAGCTAAATAAGGGAGTGATGGCCGAAAATGCTGACCTCCAAGCGAAGGTGGCCCATTTAACTGCCGAACTGGATATGAAGCGGCATAGATCGTTGACCTTAAGAGTGAATTTAGTGCAAATGTGAATGGATTGGTCCACACCAAAAGGGAAACTACTGTCTCTAAGGTAGCGACTTTAGAAGACGCTCTCCGTGTTTGTACATTGGAGCAGAACGAGGATGCAGAGGCGTCCATGCTTAAGGTAGCGGGACTTGAGGATCGTATTCACGATTTAAAGGCAGAATTGTCCACGTTGAATGAACAAGTGGCTTCCTTGAAAATGAAGGGCGTGCGACATCTATCACAGCCCTTTACATCCCATGCTTTGGCTGATCCCGTCGTGCCTCATCACTTGTATGAGTTGTTGGTTTTCAATGAAGCGCGACATGATGTCTATAAGGCTTTTTATGCTAACGCGAGGGTGTCTGAGACAGAGCTTTAAGATGTGTGTTCCAAGGCCCGTGGAGCTCGTGAGACATGTGGGTATGACCTCGTCACGCCTGGAGAGGATGATATTAATTCTGATTATGCTGGAAAACTTTCCTCTAACTCTTGGTACGAGGAGGTTTATACCACATGGAATGATGTGGCTTAGTATTTGGTTGTATTTACTTTTTATTTGCCATTTTTGTGAGGGCATCTTTGAGCCCTTTGTTAAAACAAGTACTTGTAATGTGTTTGCTGAAATGAAAATTGTTTGGTCGTGTACACCTAAGTTGTTATTTTCTTTTTTTAGTTTATGTGTCGATGACTTTTGTCGCAGTCGTGTTATTCTGAACCTTTGTTGAAATGTTAAACCCATTATGTTGTGATTTTAATTAAACTCTTTTTGTTAGCAACGATCTTGGTCATAGAGATTTTACATTCAAGTTGGCACCGAAGTAGTATCCTATCGTAGTTTACCAATTTCGAACTCTTTTCTTTGACGATGGCCTTTGCCACTAGGATGTTACTTTCAGGCTGGTGCCAAAGTAGTATCCCATCGTGGTTCGAGTGAAATCAAACTTTTTTCATTTGACGATATCCTTAACCATTGAATGTTACTTTCGAGTTGGTGCCGAAGTAGTATCCTATTGTGGTTCTAGTGAAATCAAACTCTTTTCTTTGGCGATGGCCTTAGCCATTAGGATGTTACTTTCGAGATGGTGACGAAGTAGTATCCCGTCGTGGTTCGAGTGATATTGAACTCTTTTCTTTGGCGATGGCATTGGCCATTGGGATGTTACTTTGGAGCTGGTGCCGAAGTAGTATCCTGATAATAGGCTAAGTGTAGGTGATTTTGTGATTGTTTATACTTCTTCTTGATTATGTTTCCATGTAATAATATGGTTAAATGATGAGAAATAGGCTATAATTGTGAATTTTACACATTGCAGGATGGTGAGCCTAAATGATGCCTTGAAGTGGTGATTGAAGCTACATTGGAGCATGGAAGAGCCCTTGGAGCTGTGTGCGCGCAAAGACGAGACAAAGAAGTAAAGAAAAAAATGGCCTGAAGCTAGCGCGAAGTTGACTCTAAGTGCGACATGTTCGTGCTAGTCCAGAAGCGGGAGGTAGTGTGTCAAGAAACTAGCGCGAAGTCTAACGCAAAGTTCGCGCTAGTCCCATTTCGAAAAAGGTCCGTTAGGGGCAAAATTTGAAACCTGGAGAAAAATTCATTTAACCTATATAAAGTCAAGCTCGCCCAAAGATTTGGGAGGAAGGATTTCATAGTCTAGAACATGAAAAAAAGGGAGGCAAGGAGGAGGACGTTTTGGGGAGGAAAACACAAGCAAAGAGCCGTCGTGGAGGCCGGGTTTTCATCTTTTCTTCCACCAACTTAGTCTTTTTATATTTCTTGGTATGAATTATTGTTTTTCTACCATGTCTATGTGGAGCTAAACTTGACATTCTAGGGTTGTGGTTCTTTCATGACTATTGTTATTCGGATATTAATTTTGATTTCTTAGTTTATCATATTGGTTTATTTTTTCAATCCCGCACTTAATTATTTGATTGCTTGATCACCAATTGAATACTATCTACAAATCTAGAGTTGAACTCGAAAGTGGGAATTCTAGTTTGCATATAGGATTGAGTAGAGCAAGTTCGTGAACCTGGGCATCGGGGAACAGATTCGCGTTAGGATAGACATATACCTAATTGCCTTGTTTGGTTGATTTACAAGAATTATAAATGTGTTCTTGTTGATTCTAACCCATAGACATATAGGCGTTAGGTTAGCTTGAATAGGCGAGAAAGAACTCGACAAATTCTTGCGAGCAATATTAACCCTATCAACTAATAAATTAGATAAATTAGTTAGTCAATTCAATTGAAGAACACAATAGGAATGTTAGATAGCCCATAACCCTAGATCGTTTTCATTACATTGATATCATAAAAATCTGCTCTTTCTCTGTCCAAAGTTCATTATATGTTTTCATTTATTTTAAGTAGTTTAGAATCAAATACATCTAGGTTTAATTCTTGTATAGATAATTAGGATAGTCTAATTTAATTAATAGTTAATCACAAGTCCTCGTAGGATCGAAATCCGACTTTTAGTCACTTTATTACTTGACGACTGCGTATACTTGCGTGTGCGTTTGGTCGCAAAATATCCCCTCATGGTTAGAGTGAAATCATACTCTTTTCTTTGGTGATTGCCTTAGCCATTGGGATATTACTTTTGAGCTGGTGCCAGAGTAGTATCCCATCATAGTTCAAGTGAAATCGATTTCTTTGTTGATGGCCTTAGCCATTGGGATGTTACTTTCGAAATGGTGCCAAAGGAGTATCCTGTCGTGAGGGTGGCATTCTATTTTATTTGCTGGAGTTTTATACGTTTTTTATTCATCCCTTGGGGATGCATGTTGATTTCATATATATAATGGAGTGATTTTCTTCCTATATCGAAGATACATGTCGACTTCATACATACAATGGAGACTATTTATATCTAGTCCTTCATTTCTCGTCCTGAATATATCATTAGTAGGCGGGGCAATGAACAAGGGCAATGAACAATACTTCGATCCTTGAGGCGTCCCCCTCACGGCCTTATTAAAAACCTCCCCGAGAAAACCCAATTGGGAAAAAACTTGGGTGAGGGAAAAAGAGTACAACTTAGGCGGTGTCCTTTTTTAGAAGTGGAAGTTTTTTAGGTGAGCGACATTCCAGTTATTTTGTAGTAGTTTTCTTTCTGTTATCTCTAATTGTAATTGCCCTTTGTTTGCTGCTGATGTGATTTTATATGGTCCGTCCCAGTTTGTTTCCAATTTCCCTTCATTTGGGTATTTCGCTGCTTGTGTCTTGGCCTTAAGGACATAGTCCCTGACTTTGAGTGATCGTACTTTAGCCTTCTTGTTATAGTACCCTTCTGCTTGTTGTTTTTGGGCTATCAATCTTATGTGAACCATATCCCTTCCTTCTTCAACCTCGTCCAGGTCTTATAATCCGCTTTCGTCATTGCTTGGTCCTCTCTCATTGGAGTATCTCAGGCTAGGTTCTCCGGCTTCAATGGTTATAACTATGTCAGTGCCATAGACCAGTGAATAGGGCGTCTCACCCGTGCTAGTTTTCACCGTTGTGCGGTAGGCCCATAACACCTCTGGTAGCAGTTCTGTCCATAGCCATTTGGCGTCATCAAGCTTTTTATTTAATATGTTCAATACTATTTTATTGGATGATTTCTCTTGGCCGTTGCCGGCAGGGTGATATGGCATGGAGAGTATTCGCTTGACGTGCCATTTTTCGAAGAACTCAATCATCTTTTTCCCGATGAACTGGGTTCGTTGTAGCAACTGATTTCTTTGGGGATGCCGAAACAACATATGATGTTCTTTCAGATGAATGCAATGGCCTCTTGTTCACGTATTTGAGAGAACGCACCTGCTTCCACCCATTAGGAAAAATAATCATTTAAAACCAAAAGGAAGACACCCTACTGGGAGGGGTCCGACGATATCCGTCCCCTATTTTATAAATGGCCATGGATAAATGACAAAATGCAGGCCCGCTTGGTGTATCATAGGGGCGTATTTGTGGCACTACTCACATTTTTGACATAATCCGCGACCTCTTTTTTCATAGTGGGCCAGTAGTATCCTGCACGGATAATACATCTGACGAGGGCCCGGTTGCCTGTATGGGCACCGCAGTTGGCCAAAAGACCGCCGAATGTCCTTTTTTAAAGGTCGTAGTTTATGAGGCTATACCTGGCCACTTGTATTCGGAGTTTTTTGGATTCTTTTTTATCTAGTAGGAGTGGTACCTCCGACAGATATGATATGATGTGATTGCGCCAGTCCCAAGTTAAATTTATAGAATGTACCTTGACTTGGTCTATTGACAAGTGGAGACGGGTGACCACATTCTCCTTGGAGATATTTTTAGTTGCTGTCGCTAGCTTGGCAAGACCGTCTACTTCAATGTTTTGTGCTCGCGGTATTTGGTCGAGTTGGCATTCATCGAATCCTGGTAGCAGCTTGTGGATTTTGGTCTGGTATTTCTGCAACCTCTGCGCCTTAACCTAAAGTCCCAGTAACTTATTTAACGGAAAGTTGAGAGTTGCAGCGGAGGATGACTCATCAAGCACCATACTTGAGGGTAAATTTCAGTCCTGCAATTATGACCTGATATTCAGCCACATTGGTAGTCATTTCAGGACATCATATAGATAGGCGAATTACTTCTCCCTCTGGGACTTCGAGTATGAGTCCCAGTACGAATCCCAACGCATTGGAAACGTCGTCGGTGTAGAGGACCCAGAGGTCGGGTCGTTCAGGTGAAGTGCAGAGCACTTCTTGCTCGACTTCAGGTAATATTTTTGTACTGTAGTCGACGATGAAACTGGCGAGCACTTGTGACTTTATTGCAGTTTGCGGTTGATATGTTATATCATGCTCGCTCAATTCTATGGCCCATTTGGCCAACCTACCCGATAGTTCGAGTTTGTGCAGGATGCTCCTAAGAGAAAAGGTTGTCACCACCTTTATGGGTGGCACTGAAAATATGGTCTAAGCTTTCGTGAAGCAATGACTAGTGCTAGAGCCAGTTTTTCAAGGTGGGGATACCTTGTTTTGGTGTCGATTAAGGTTTTGCTGATATAATAAATTGAAAATTGCGTACCTTTGTTTTCTCGGATTTGAACTGCACTTACTGCGACTGCGGAGACACCTAGGTAGACAAGAAGGCACTCGCCTGGATCTGCCTTGGCGAGTAACGGTGGGGAGGACAAGTATGTTTTTAGTTTTCTTAGGGTGTCGACGTATTTTGAATTCCACTGAAGTCTATTTTCCTTACTTAATACATTAAAAAATTTATGGCATCTATCTAATGACCGTGATATGAACCTTGATAGGGCAGCTATCCCTCTTGTCAATTTTTGTACCTACTTTTTGCTAGTCAATGTTTTGGTTATTCCTTAGATGGCCATAAGCTGATCTAGGTTGACCTTGACGACTCTTTGTGATACTAGGAAATCAAGGAAATTACCCAAGGTTACGTCGCATCTACATTTTCTAGGGTTTAGTTTTATGCCGTAACGTCTTAAAATGTCGAAGGCTTCCTTTAGATGATCGATATGATATGCCTTTCTTTTCGACTTAACCAGCATGTCCTCGATGTATACTTCCATTATTTTATCGAGTTTGTCTTTGAATATATTGGTGACCAACCTCTGGTACGTCGCCCCTGCATTCTTTAGTTCGAACAACATGACCTTATATCTGTATGTTCCTTGGTGAGTGATGAAAGTGGTTTTCTCCTGGTCTTCTTCTTCTTTGAGGATCTGGTTGTAGCCTGAGTAGGCATATAAGAAGCTCAGCAACTCGTGTCATGCTGTTGCATTGATGAACTAGTCGATGTATGGCAGTGGAAAGGATTTTTTTGGGCATGCTTTATTTAGGTCTATGAAATCTACACACATCCGCCACTTTTCATTTTTATTCGTTACCATGGCCATATAGGCGACACACTAGGGATATTTTGACTCTCGGATGGAGCCATTTTCGGGCAGCTTATCGACTTCTTCGCTGACAGCTTTTTTGGTTGTGGCGTTGAAATTCCATTTTATTTTCCATATTGGCGGGCATAGGGGGTCGACATTTAGTTTGCGTGTGGTGATATCCTTTGGGATACCTGGCATATCTGCATGGGAGAAGGCAAACATATCAGAATGGTCAGTCAAGAATTTATGGAACTTACCTGGTTCCGAGAGGTTGTGCACGATATAAGCCTTGTTACTGCCGTCGTTGCTGTCTAGTAGGACGGGGTCTAGATTCTCTATCATCAATGCAAACGCTTCCACGATGTCAGGGTCCTTGATAACGTCTGTTTGTATGTCAGGTTTGGCTCCCGGCATCGTTTATTACTATGCTTCTGCATTCACCTCTTTGAGTTGTTGTGTGTGCGCGCAATCCTGGGCAATGCGATAACATTCTTGTGGTGTGCTCGCCTCAGATGCTAAATACCCCCATAGGGTAGGAAACTTGATCACTTGATAGAGACTAGAAGGGACCGCTGGCATGGCATATATCCACATGTCCTTATGATGGGTTTGTAGGCTGTTTCTTAGTCCATGACGTGAACTGTCGTTTCCAGGGTGACTCATCCGGCTAGTATAAGTGGAATTATTTCTCCATAAGTGTGCTCGACTACATTATTAAAATTTGTTAGTATTATGCAGCGCAGTATTATTTTGTCTTCGAGTCTCATCTGTACGAGAACTCGAGGATAGATAATAAACGCGCCATTGACGTCATCTACCATTATTCCTTTTACATCAGTATCTGCAACACATAAAGTGATAACAAAATCATTTTAGTGAGGAAAAGACAAACCATCGGCATCAGACTTATCGAAGATGATACTATCTTCGAGGTCATTATACGGCTCATGGGTGATCGACCGTTTGAGTTTATGTGTGGGGGTGAACTTAACATGATTGATTGTTGTGTCATCGCCTTCGCCGATGTTCATCTGTATGGTGCGAGCAGGGGAAGGTGGTTTTGAAGGTTCTTGGGGTTGTTCGTGTCTGCGGGCAAAGTTAGCCCATCCTAGATCGCTCATCAATTCTTTCAGGTGTCCTTGATTTAGCATTCACACTACCTCCTGTCGCTAGTCCTATGCAATCTTCGGTTTCTTGGTGAAATTCACAAAAAGCGTTCGACTTCCGAGTGCTGGGGTCAGACCTCATCTTTTGCAGCCATTGTACCTTTGTACTAAGTTTCTCCAGTGCGTACAGTATTTCTGAAGGAGAAACACAAAAATTGTGAGCACATAGGAGTAGAGGCATACCTTTCTCATGCCGATATGACGTTGTCTGTCGAGAAGGATCATCTATGTGCCATGGTAGAGGCGGGGCAGACGTCCTGACGTAAGTTTGATGCCTTTCTTGTTCGAGACGGGGCCCCTACTAATCTCTTGGACCGTTGTTGCAACGATCTTTCCTTGCTTTAATTTGAATTGACACCAACCATTAAGGTCATCCTCGTTGGCTCTTACCTCGACACAATAGGTGTTATGAATTTCTTCCCAAGTGGTTGGAGGATATTTCATGAGCCAGCTTAGCAATTTTCTGGTCGCTCTTAACCCGTTCATGTTTAATCCATTCTGGAAGGCTGCTACTGCCATTCCTTCTGACACATTTGGCAAGCTCATCCTCACCCTGTTGAACCCATCTAGGAAGTCCCTGATTCCCTCTCCATGTATCTTTCTCATGGCGAAAATGTCGTTTACCCTGACATCTTACTTTTTGGCTCCTGCATGGGCGATGAAACATTTGTCTGCCATTTCCTCGAGTGTTGCTATCTAACATGTCGGTAGTTGAGAGTACCATGTCAGGGCTCCCCTGTTAGGTTTTCGCCGAACTTCTTCAGTTGCACCTATGGTGCCTGCTATTTTAAAAGATCATTACCTTTTATGGCCGTGACATAGTGGATGATATGATCTTCTGGATCGGTATCACCATCATATATCATTAGGTAGGGAGGCATTTTTAAGGTCTTTTGAATGGCGTATGAGGTCGCTTCTTCATTATATGGTTGCTCGATGAATCGACCAACGTCCTGTTTTGGCAACAACTTTGGGGCGCCTGGTATTTTGTCAACCCTCTCTTGGTGTTGTTTCATCTGGTCATGGAGTACCTTATTCTCGTTTTCCATCTCCTCCATTTTCTTTAAAACACCTGTGAGCGTGTCGTTACCTGTGTCAATACCAATATGAGCGTTACTTGTACGAGGGACATCTCGCTCGCCATCGATCATTGTGACATCTATATGTGCAATATCGCTGTCATCCCTTTGGGCGGATTTGTCAAGTTTGTTGTCAAAGCACTTGTTAGCCACTCTCCAAGTAGCCTTCTCGCTGCCGGTGGTGACTCACCTGCTGTAGATGTGGAGGCTTCCTTCGCACACGAAGCAGTTACGCTTTTGTGCGGGGGAGGTGAAGCTTCTCCTGTAGGTGTGGTGTTTGGTGTTTAATTTTCATTATCTTCCATGTTGTCTTCGTTGATGGTATTTAGGAGGTTGGTTGAGACACCTACTATTGTGTTCAGCCTTGTATCTCCTTTCCCTACCATTGTTAATTTGTGTAAAGCTAGGAGGAGGCGATTATCCCTTTTACTAGTCTAGATGAGACTAAACTCTTAGCTAAAGAAATCCCCACATATGGCGCCAAATTGTTTGACCAAATATATTGAAACGTTTTTTATTAAATCAATTAATGAAGATGAGGATGTAAATCTCAGTCAAGTGTAATAAAATCTAGATTAAATGATACAAGAGAAAACATAAAATGAATGATGCTTCATAATATGTCGGAACCAAATGATTACTCATAAATGTGAGAACTTCAAATTCAGGAGAATATAACAATGAATACAATTGACCAAGATAAAGGATCATGTATGAATTTCATTGTATTTACTTTTCGATGCCCATTTTACAAAGTCCTCCCCTTCTATTTAAAAGGGACAGTCCCCTCTTGAACCTTAAAAGGTATAACACAAAGAATATTTGAAAAGTATATTCCTATTGTCTTCTACTACGCCTACGCTACTGCAGATATTGTGCGTTCGCTAACCGCAGTCGGTCGTCACCCTTTACCACGACCAAAGGTCGCTGCATTGTAAGGGCCGCGTCCCTCGCTGTACTCAATAGTGGTCGTCCAGATTTGGACCTATACAAATACAACAAGTAACAACTGCTAACCGAACTTTAAAGATATATTGATACAATGGCCCATAGGAAATGATCATTCTGATAAAAGCAAATCAACGAGGAGAATCTGGAACTTGCTCTGTAACTATGTTCTACTTGCTGAAATTTTTCATAATGAACTGCACTAATTTGTTAATGTAAGTAAGAAGGGTGACTGAAAAGCTCCATAACTTTTTATACCATGCAAGAATTGGACTTATGAATGGGTAAAAAACAATCTTGTAAGCATTTGTTAACAGTTGATACGTCACTTGGTGGCTCTTTCGAAATCCTGCAAGGGAAAAAAATGCATGCCCTGTGAGAATTGATCATTTTTCCTTCTTAACTTCCTCCTTTTTGAAGTGTGGAGAAAATAAAGAAATTGACATACTCTCAGCTGCTTCTGGGAAGTAATCAAATGCTGACGTTACGATCTTATACAGTGCCTGTTTTGTGTTTATCATGACAAGAAAGGCGCGTGTTAATGAAACAGGAACTGAACAAGAATTTGCGATTCCACTTGCCCAGAAAAAATATTCAATTCTTTCTCAATAATTAAGTTGTTCAGTTTGTTTATTATACAAACAGAAAAAGAAAAAATAACATACCAAAAATATCGGTTTCATAGATGATTCAGTAATAACTTGAGCATTCCTGCATGCATTATATGTCACTCAGTATTTAAGCTTGTGCTGATAAAGTAAGAGGCTTAAACTAAAAATGGGTTTTAATTATTTACTTAATGAGCAGTTCTTCTCCATCTCTTGATAATTCATAGTAGCTGCAACTTCTAGTAAAAGGAACTTCCTTCTTCCTCCACTCTGCAATTACAAGTATACTCTTTTAATTTAAGCGTCTAATCTATACATTTCTACAAATGAGTTGGTTATAATTAATTTTAGCATATCATTGAATTCTTGGTATCGTCAATCCATTTGAGGAGTCTATTTGGTTATTTGGCTCCATCAACACAGCACCACTTAGGTGTAATTCAATATGATAAATGACCGTTAAGTTAAAAAATGGAATTCTAATTCACTCTAAAAAAAAAAAAAAGTAGTGATTACCTAAATGCCAGTTTACTACTGCTGTAAGATGAACAACTTCATAAATGTTGTCTACGCCCTACTCTGTGTTCTGGCCCATGCTCGTGATTAGTTGCTCCAGAAATTTTAAAACCTCCTGCATAAATTTGCAAAAGGGAGCTATATAGTCGGATTAAGAGTGTAATTCATGTTATTATTAATGGGAAAAAAGGGGCAAACCTTTCTCCCTTGAAATAACTGAGGAAAGGAGAAATCATCAAAGAAACAATCTTCAGATATGAGCAGTGCCAGTTTGTTCAAGTCCTTGTTGTTTAAGCTAGAGTAGTACTTTCTAATTGTGTTAGATGTGGAAAATGAACCTGTGCAAGTATCAGGATTGAGCATTGAAAGAGTGGCCAAGGACCTCTTTTTGCTCCTGACACATCCTAGCTTGAATTTTGAGGTTTTAATGGTGGAAGACTTTGGCTATTACTACACTCCGGCTTCGACAATAAACTATGCCAGACCATTTGGCCTGAAACTGCCATGATAATGGATAACAACTTTAATGAAAGATTGATGTTTTATTGATGCAATGCCTTGGTAGGGAGAAAAGGAATCACTGGATCGTACCAAGTGCTTTTCTTAATATTGTTGTAATGTTATGTGCCTTGCTTTAAAATTAGGGTACCACCTCAGAATATGACTGTTGGGAATTACACTTATACTGTAGCATTCCTTAGGAGATGTCTATGGGCTATGGCAATGCACGATTAAAACAGATGCTTCCCACTCTCTTTTCTCCATTTCCTTCAAGCATTCAAAGAACGTTTTTAAGTTGAGCGTTTTTTACTTTTTGGTAAAATGGCGTCCTAACTCCTTAAATTTTCCTCTAATTTTAAAGTTCATACATGAACTCTTTATTTTCTCAGTTGAACACTCGTACTTGATAGAATAACTATTAATTAGCACATTGACCATTGATTATGTTGATGTAGCTGTAGCTTATCTTACATAGACAAAGTTTGTGCAAGTCACATTCATATGGCCGGTAAATCTATTGATTATCATTAAATAGATTTTAAATAAAAAAAATAAATTATAAGGAAAAGCAAAAAAGTCAAGCATTTTTATTTTTTCTTCACTATTTTTTTCTTGTGTATGCTCCTTTTAATTTCAACAGACATAATAAAATTGTCAACAATCGAGCTCACAATATATCACATCCAAATGTGAATTTCAGAATTGGACCAAATATCAGCAAGTCTTTAATCAGGCGGGTTTCCGTTTCCAGGTTTAGAAAATGCATAATAATATTTCAGGATCATAAAGAATTACCATTTGGCTGCAATGAAATAGTACTACATCGAACAACATTTTGGTACAGTGTATAAAATAGCCTGTCAAAACCAGACACCCCGCCATATGTATACAAAATAACCTCCGTATACCTGTTAAACTTTTATACAAAGGAAAATGTAAGATTTAGAAGCTCAAAATAAATTTTAATTATTTTGCATATGTATATTTAGTTCTTGTCCAAAAGTAATAAGTTCATCAAACCTACAAAACACATCCTAGAGACAAATTCCATTTGACCACGAGTTGGGGAGAAAGGAATATTCCACAGCCTGACAATATCACCCAACTCCAGCCATTGTAAGATAAAAACATTCTTAATTGAACTGTTAATTATGAGCTATCAGGGATGTTACAAGTTACAACAGCATATTTGTATCAATCATTTATGTCTAGATCCCATATGAAGATAGGATTGACTGTATTAATCATTTGTAACCATTCTGCTATGTGTATAAAAATTTCATAAACGGGCAAAAGCTTAATTTCAGCAGACACACTACAACAACAACAACAACAACTACCCAGTATATTCCCACCAGGTGGGAGTCTGGGGAGGGTAATATGTAGACAAGCCTTACCCCTACCCGAGAGGGCAGGGAGGCTGTTTCCAATCGACCCTCGGCGCATAGGACAAAAGGAAAAACAGCTGTAAAACAAAACAAAACCAAAAAGCATTAGTGACTCCCGCAGAAAATAGTGAAAATAATTAACTAAAAATAAGAAACATATATACAATCGCAGGCAATAAAATCGTGCAGTAACTATCATAACTAACAGCCACAGGAGGGCACACGCTAACACACAAATCGTCTATGAGAAAACCTACTGACGTGCGAAGGACTCTAGGAGCCCCTAACCTACAACCCTGATTCAGCAGACACACTGTTCCAGACAAAATAAGTAGTACAGTAATTATTACTGAAAACTACTCTTAGTCTCACTAACAATAAAATTAACCAAGCAATTGATAAACTGCTCAACAAGGGCTCTGTTGCCCAATGGGTAAGGTGCTGATCTATGAAACCAGACATTCTAGATTGATCCCAGCTAAGTAGATTGAACTGAACTAACTTTATGCGTATAGAAAATCTCCTCAAGGTCAATCTGATGTACTGCCGGAGAATTGTTAAAAGTCACATATTACAAGGAGATCAATGTCACCTATTATTCGAGAGACACACTATGTTAGTTGTCGAATTCGAGAGAGATGAAAGGAAAGTTTGGTCTTGCGCCCAATTCCTCCCGGAGATGTATCGACACATCATAAAGAACCCATGTATTGTTTGAGAATCACAATTAACAACTTAGAGGCAAAAAAATCAAACGATCACTCCAACATTTTATGCCTTTGATTATTTCGGAAAAGCGTGGTCTAAACTAGCAAAAAGTGTGATCTTTGGTCAAAGGTCACGCTTTTCATCTTTAGGCGACGCTTTTATGGGGTGACCAAAAGAAGCGTAATCTTTGACCTAAGGGCACGCTTTTCAAATGTTATCTTATAAGTCATGCTTAAAAACGTGGCCTATTAGTCAACAAAGACGACACTTGTTACGCCCCATATGACAACGCTTTTATACCCTACAACTACACTCAAAAAACGTAGTCTTTATTAGAACACCCACAAAGCGTGGTCTTTGCTTATATACATGCTAGACGTACAGACAAATGGCTACACTTTTAAGGCGTGGCAATTTTGGGTAGGCTATAATTTTTTTTATTTTTAAAAAAATTACAGTTTATATATATCATGTAATTACAATTATTCCAAGCACATGCATTATTGTCATATATTTTGATGATATAAAGAAGTAAATTAGCTAATAAATACCAAAAATAATAATCCAAAAGAATACACATACTAATAAAACAATGTGTCAAAATGCCCATTAACAATACACTTTCCAAAAGTGAGTATATTCATATAGTATCATGAATATGAGACATTTTAGTTATCCAAAAAATTTCCGCATTTACATTACGAATAAATTGACTTTCCACCATCATTTCCAATTGCATCATCCACTTTCCCTACACATAAAAGAAATTAATAATTAGATAAAAATTAAATTTGGATGCTCGTCAAGAAGACCAAAGACTTTGATAACATATAGTAGCACCATGTTTTGCATATTTTTCAGTCAATTATAAATAAAAATTGAATAATGAGTACAATAAACGAAATATAGTAGTCCTATCTCACTCACCTAAACACTAAATTCCATGACTCCCACTCCCTCACTTTACTAGTATATAACCTCATGTATTTTTTCACCTCAATCTTATGTCACAACCGAGATCGACTCCTTTGCACTTTATCAGGTAACCACCAAATTTTTCTTTATAAAAGACATAGAGAACTAATGGAGAAGAGAATTTCTTATGATCTCCATTCAAGTGTTCTAACATAGGCAGAGCCAGGTTTTGGACTTTAACCCATAGCTTGTAATAGTTATTTGGTTAGCAATTATTTATACATTAGTAATGAATTTCATAACACAAATAATACCCCCTCCGCCCCCCCCCCCCCCCCCAAAAAAAAAAATCCCGGGTCCCTGTTCTAAAGATGTTATTACAAAACTTGGGTAAACTGCTTGGAATAAGCTAAAGTTGACAAAGATTTCCTAGAAAACAAAGTATTTTACTTATATTTTAGAATGTTAAACCTTTTTCCAATGTGCTTCATTTGTTTCACCAGGAGGAGGACTATGCTGGAAAATAGAGCAAATGGAATTACTAGAGGAGCTGCATAAGGAGTTGTAACAAAATGAGGAAACCATTGCGCTTCTAAAACAACGAATATCTTTAGTGAAGAAACAAAAACTCAAGAGGGAGATGGAGGTAGATAATTTGAGGCAAAGCTTGAAAAGAATGAGCTACAAGATGAAGGCAACCGATATTTCTAAGAATCTTTCGAAAAGCTTGCAGTTGTAAAATTCAGTTATTACAGAAAATTGATAGCTATAATATAGAATAAGTGGCAGTCACATAAAAGTTTTCTTCTAATATGTTCTCCTCCTAAAAAACATAGCTAGTTTCAGATAGCAGTCTAGTATTTTATGGTTATTTTGTTGACTTACACTCTAAAACAGATAGTGCGTTTTTAGATTCTTTTAGTTTTTGAATGTGAGGTCATTGTTTCAGTGTTTGAGGAAGAAAATAAATTTGTCTTCTTTGAGTTAACTGGAAAGAATGTGGATAAGGTTGGTTAGATCCGACAAATCCTTGTATATCTGAACTAAAAAGTTCACGATTGTTTTGCACCAATAGATTAAAGCAATGACACATTTTCTTCAATTATTGCATTTCTTCTCTCATTTCTTGCATTTCTGCTTTCAATCTCTATAAAAGACAACATTCTTTCCAGTTAGAATATGGAATAGTTACAGCTTTGGCTCAACACAAAAAAGACAAATTTATCTTCTTCCTCTTTGATTCTCACCAGCAAAAACCCAATGATAAAACAATTGCAAAATACAACTCCAACCACCAAAATTTCTACAGCTCCAACCAAAAAGCCTACTAAAATGCAACCTAGACAACAATGAAAAGTGGCCACAAACTCTAGCGAAGCACTTTTAAACTTTAGATCTAAATCAGCCCCAAAACGACCCCAATATACCAGTGAAAAGCAGCCCAAAAAATGACATTTTAACACCCTAAAAATGACCGAAAAGTAAGACAAGTTGGAGTCTAAATAACTTTTCAAGAGTTGGACCACGGGTTAATCCAGAGGAATGTGGGAGATTTTGGCCTCTTACCACTTGTGCACTACTTGTATCAACTGGAGAAGGTTGGTTAGATCTGAAAAATCCTTGTATATCTAAACTAAAAAGTTTAGGATTGTTTTGCACCAATAGATTAATGCAATGATGCATTTGCCTCAATTCTTGCATTTCCTCTCTCATTTCTTGCATTTCTTCTGTCAATATAGAGACTTCATTGTTATGATTTTGTTGGATCTTATTGCTTTCCTCATCTTCTTTTAGAGAACTTGTTATCACTGATCTTCCATAGCATTGTATTCAACCAGGCTACTCCTTTCCAAACACTGCTCTAATTGCTTCATCCGATGTTTCCCCAGCGTTTTGACGGTTCTGAAGTTCAGACAGCCAAAAAGAATTATGAGAACCATATAAAGAATCTAAGCCCCAGAAAATATATTAGTTGCAACATGGCTTACTATTGTAATTTGAGCATCTTCATGAACTTTCTTCTCTTGTTTTATATGAGTTGCAATAAACATTTCAAACTTAGATGGTTCCTCGTTGTTCTCTTTACTTGCATGCTAAAAATTATTCCAGAGAAATAAATAACAAACATAAATGTATTAAAAAAGTAAAGAAATGAAAGCCATATTTTTCACAAAGTATCAAATAAATACCAATGCCACACACACTCTTGCAAAATTAATAGGTCCCATCCGATGCCTCCACTTTTATTTTTTTCTATTTTCAGAATTTAATTTGCACATGACCTAGCACCAAAAGAAGTTTTACCAATTAGTAAATCAAAAAGAGAAAAAAATATAATGCAACAATATGTTCAAGAGTAGAAATGCATAGTTTAATCTCACTTGAACATCTGAATTCCACCAATACTCAATCAATTGGAGGAATTGAACTTCTGGTATCTCAGTGGGACGTTGTTTTAGCATATCTTCAATAGTATGATACCCATCAAAATGATTCGTCTTAATATTACTCTTGTTTCGCCTCCAAGCATCGCAAAGACCATCCATCACCCATTTATTTCCTTCTGCCGGAATGATGAACTTGGTCTATGCAAAATAACATATATGTTATCTTCGTTTAGAAAGATATACAATAAGATACACAATTGAAAAATGATCTTTCTTACATTGACATATTCTCACGTTCGTTGTTTAATATCATCAATAACAACATGCTAGCTAGTGAACAACAAGGTGATAAATCTGGGACTCCTGGCAATTGTTCTTATAAAGTTGATTAACTCAGACACTTTTTTGCCGGTTGGTCCAAGAGCTTGTCCTTTATCAAATGTCACTTCCTGTCTTTTCTCAAAGTTTCTTGCATGAATCATCTTGCATTTTGTTCGACCTCGAACTTTCTTCTTATGTGATGTCCCTAATGTAAAAACCAAGACATAAGAAAAAGAATACAATAAACAATAAAATTATCTCTAACACACTCATCCTCGCTAACTTCTTCTTGTGCAACAAAATCATCAAATTCTATACTATGTTCATCAAATAGAGGGGAGGGCATAGATCTGAAACCATCTACTGGTTGATTATCAGGTTGTTTTTCTCCACCTATATTTCATTTTTTTCTAGAAAATGGTTAAGACTCGTTGCCGATAAGACTGGCTTCCTCCTTCTCCTTGTCTTCTTCGAATCATATGTGAAGTGTTAAGAGCTTCCTTCAAAGATAACTGGATTATGGATTTGTCCATAGGTAATTTGTCATTTCCTTGCTATTGAAAGGACTACTCATGTTGAACTAACCTTTGTCTACTTTGTACGTCTCTTACATTAGATATTGTAGTCATAAGATGCTTCCATTTATGAGCTATTGGTGCTTGCTCTGTCACAATTCTATGCTCCTTATCATGAGCTAGTTTTTCTTTCTTAATCTGAAATTGCTTGGCCAATTCAGCACTTGATTGAAATTGAAAATCAAAATCTATCTTCTTCATATGACTTTGAGCTTTGTTTGGATTCAAACCCTTTTTCTTTGCTCCTGCATTCATTCTTCATAAAGAGGAAAAAAAATTAATTAGAAAATACAGAAATGCGGAATGCAGAAAGCAAAAAATGCAAGAACAATGTGTAGAAATGCAGAAAATACAGAAATATTATGCAGAAATGCAAAAACTGTAGAAATGCAACACAATAAATGCAGAAATACGGTGCAGAAAATGCTAAACGCAGTGCAGAAATACAAAAATTGGCGAAACGCCACGTGAAAATGCAAAATAGTGTGCAGAAATCCTAAAATAATATGCAGAAATGCAGAAAATGCAGAAAAAGTATGCAAAAATGCAGAAATGCCGAAATATTGTGCAAAGATGCTAAAACATGCAGCAAAATGCATAAACAATGTGCAGAATCCAAAAATAGTGTGCAGAAATCCAGAAGATGCAGAAACACTATGCAGATGTAGAGAGTTTTGGGAGAATTGAATTTCTCGTATTGCTCACAAAAGTATATATAGAGTACAGAGAGGTATCGAATCCTACCAACTATAGGACTGTAAAATAATGAAGGAAATCAAATCCTACCAACTATAGGACTGTACAATAAGGAAAGAATATTCTACCAATAATAAAAAGATACACACAATATATTCTAATACGCCCCCTCAAGGTGGAGGGCCGGAGGACACGCCAATCTTGGACATCAGCAGAAGAAGCCGAGGACGGGATAAGTGCTTGGTGAGAGCATCAGCAAGCTGATCTGCAGAGGATACGTAAGCAACACGAAGAGACCCATTCTGAACAAATTGACGAACAAAGTGATAATCAATGGAGATGTGTTTCATGCGCGAATGAAACATAGGGTTGGCACAGAGGTAAGTGGCGCCAATGTTGTCGCTGTAAATGACAGGAGCAGCCGGAAGAGGGACATGAAGCTCACGCAGCAGGGAATGAAGCCAACGGACTTCAGCGGCAGCAGAAGAAATGGCACGATATTCAGCCTCAGTAGAAGATCGTGCAACGGAACGCTGCTTTTTGGAGCTCCAAGAAATAGGATTAGGCCCCAGAAAGACAACATAGGCACCAGCCGAAGCGCGGTCATCACAGTTTCCATACCAATCAGCATCAGAGAAACAATGCAGAGGTATAGCAGACGAAGGACGCTGCCAGACTTCGAAGTCACGCGTCCCATTCAGATACCGGAAGAGGCGCTTAACTGCAACCCAATGAGTGACAGTAGGAGCGTGCATGAACTGTGAGAGTTTATTCATAGAGAAGGAGATATCAGGACGAGGGAAAGAGAGATACTGTAGGCCCCCAAGAGCCTGTCGATAGGCAGATGCGTCGGCAGGAGCCGAGCCGTCGGCCAGATGAAGGCGGGTGGAGGCCGATGTTGGCGTCTGAACAGGGTTGGATTCCAGCATATTATGACGAGTTAAAAGATCAACAACATATTTACGCTGAGAAAGAAAACACCCCTTGGAGCTGCGCAGAACTTCAACACCAAGAAAGTAGCTTAGATCACCCATGTCTTTAAGAGAAAATTTAGTCCCAAGAGAGGCAATCACACGGTTCAAGAAAGCAGAGTCATTACCAGTCAATATGAGATCATCAACATATACCAAAAAATAGGCTGTAATACCAGAATGCTGAAAGACGAAGAGCGAAGTATCAGAGGTAGTGTTGACGAAACCCATGGCCAAAAGGCATTGGCGAGCTCACTGAACCATGCCCGGGATGCCTGTTTGAGACCATAAATAGCTTTCTGTAACTTACAGACATAAGATGGATAGGCTTTGTCACAAAAACCCGGTGGTTGTGCCATATAGACATCCTCCGTAAGCCTCCCGTGGAGAAAGGCATTGTTCACATCCATTTGACAAAGAGGCCAGCCCTTGGATACAACTAGACTGAGAACCATAAGCACAGTTGCCGGCTTAATAACCGAACTAAAAGTCTCCTGGAAGTCTACACCTGGACGCTGATGAAAGCCTTTCAAAACAAGTCGGGCTTTGAACTTATCCACAGTTCCGTCAGGCTTTCGTTTGATACGATAAACCCACTAGCAACCCACAACATTCTGTGAAGAATCAGGCGGAATAAGATCCCAAGTGCCATTCCGTAGCAGAGCATCAAACTCTGATGACATAGCAGCGCGCCAGCGCTCATCAGACATAGCACTAGACAAAGTCTGAGGTTTTGTAACAGCTGGAGAGGTGACAGCAGACATACCAAACTTCTTGTTGGGTATAAAGATGTTATTTTTGCTGCGAGTTTGCATATGATGACCACCCTGAGAGGATGTAGGTGGCGGCATAATGGGTGTAGCGATGGCAGGGGCCACTAGCGGTGCAGTAAGAGGCGTTGGTGGCGCGGGCGTTGGCGCCGGCAGTGCGTCGATCGCTAGTGGGAGCGACGACAGGTACTGGCGGAGGCAGCGGAAGGACTTCTAGGGAGACCGGAATGGGTACAGGTGGAGACTCGGGGTTAGACAATTTGGAGAACGGGAAGACATCTTCATGGAAGGTGACATGACGCGAGACGAAGATTTTAGACGTTGAGGGATCAAAGCATAGATAGGTGGTTTGAGTAGTAGAGTAGCCGAAGAGGACACAGGCACGAGATCTGGGTTCCATTTTGTGTGAGGTGTAGGGCCGAAGCCAAGGGAAGCATTGACAGCCGTAGACACGTAGTTTGGCAAGGTTGGGGCGCCTATGGAAGAGAGATTCAAAGGAGGAGAGCATCGAGAGATTTGTCTTGAGAAGACGATTAATGAGGTAGACCGTTGTAGCAAAGGCATAAGGCCAATAAATGAGAGGTACAGAGGCATGATGAAGGAGAGTGAGACTAGTATCGACAATATGACGGTGACGACATTCAGCATAGCCATTGTGCTGAGGTGTATGAGGAGGTGAAATGAGATGTGAGATGCCATTGGAGGCAAGAAAAGAGCGTAAAGCTAGGAATTTACCCTCATTGTCAGTATACAGAGTTATGAGTTTAGTAGAGAAATATTTTTTGACCATGGATTTAAAAATGGGAAAGGTTTGTAAGACATCAGATTTACGGCGTAAAGGAAAAAAACCAAACATACTTAGAAAAATGATCAACAAAAATGACATAGTATTTAAATCCGTCATTAGAAATAATTGGAGAGGTCCATACATCGGAAAAAATAAGCTCCAGTGGAGCAGTAGAAGATAAACTTGACTCAGAAAAAGGTAACTTACTTATGAAGCTTGCAAGAGACACAAGAAAGATCAGAAACATTACTAGACGCTATAAAGCTAGAAGACACTAAATGACGGAGGATTTTGGCTGACGGATGGCCAAACCGAGAATGCCAGAATGACGCAGAGAGCTTTTGTGCCGTGAGGGCGGACGGTAGACTAGAAGACGCTGGCCAGTAGTAGGTGTTGCCCCTAAGTGGGCCGTGAACGAGTGTTGCCCACGTGTGACGATCCTTCACCTGAAAATCAGTATCAGAAAGAATAACATTAACATTATTGTGACGACATAATTGGGCAACAGAGATCAAATTTTTACGCATATGTGGAACACAGAGAGCCTCAGGCAATAAAAGAGAGGAATAACTGTTAAGTTGTCCAGTATGTGTAATTTTCAAACCTTCACCGTTACCAATAACCACATTGTCGAAACCAGTGTAAGGACTGTGAAGAGACATGTTGGCGAGATCAGTGGTTATGTGATGAGGGGCACCAGAGTCCAGGATCCAATCGGATGTAGAGGGAATCGTCGGAGAGTGATGGGCTGTGTGAGCAGCCGGGTAAGGCTGCGGAGAGTAAGTTGGCCGCGACAGTGGTCCACCGTACGGGGGCTGATGGGCGCCGGAGATGGGATAGGACGGACAACGGTGCGCGGAGTGGCCAAATTCACTGCAGAGCTGGCACTTCCCATTGTACACGCGAGATTGGCCATTGTTGGAGTAACCACCCTGACCAGAGGATGAACCACGGCTGCCACGGCCGCGCCCGCGGCCACCGAAATGGTTACGGCCTGACTGCTGTCCGCAACGAAGGCAGCCGACGGCGCCAAATATGCGGCAGAGGTGGCCAGCGCACGAGCAGTAATCTGAGCCTCCATGCTTAGCAGCTTGTCATGTAATTCCGCAAAAGAGATTGGAGATTCGCGGGCTTGGATGGCATGAGAGAGTTCCATGTACGGATCATCAAGACCATTGAGAACCTTAATGACAAGATCCTCAGAATCAACAGTAACACCCAGCAGAGATAATTCATCCACAATCACGCGAATACCGTGCATAAAATCAGTAACAGATTTAGAACCTTTTACCGGATTATGGAGCTGCTGTTTGAGAGCCATGATACGACCACGAGAAGTAGTGCTGTATGTGCGCGCGAGGATGTCCCAGGCCTCTTTAGAGGTTTCCGCAGCGGCAATGAAGGAGATGATTGTCGGCGTGATCGACGAGATGATGGCACTGAGAATAAGATTGTCCTGGCGAATCCAGTAAGGATATGCTGGATTGAGGGAAGTCACCTCCTTGTCGACGATAGTGGCTGGTGGGCACGGTTTTTATCCGTCCAAGAAGCCGAGGAGGTCGTAACCCGTAAGAAGTGTTCTGAATTGGAATTTCCACGCCAGGTAATTAGTGGAATCCAATTTGAGTGGGATCTGAGTTGATGCATTGACGGCAATCGGCTGGAGAAGCTCGTGTGATGTCATAACAGCCATGAAGCTCGAGGCAAAGGAGAGGAGGCGCTGATTGATGTCGAGAGAGAGGGCTGCAGGTTAGTGCGACAACGGCGGCGGCGGCGACAGGCTGCCGATTAGGGCAGCGGCGGCAGCGGCGCGGGTAGGTTAGAATTAGGGTTTCTTTGGCGATAAGCTACTGGTGTCTGATACCATGTAGAGAGTTTTGGGAGAATTGAATTTCTCGTATTGCTCACAAAAGTATATATAGAGTACAGAGAGGTATCGAATCCTACCAACTATGGGACTGTACAATAATGAAGGAAATCAAATCCTACCAACTATAGGACTGTACAATAAGGAAAGAATATTCTACCAATAATAAAAAGATACACACAATATATTCTAATAGCAGAAACACAGAATTTGGCAAAATGATGTGCAAAATTGCTGAAAAGCTGTGCAGAAATGCAGAAAATGAAGTGACACTGTGCAGAGTCGCAGAAATACTATGCAGACATGCGGAAACACTGTGCAAAAGTGCAGAAACACGGTGCAGAAATGCAGAAGCACTATGCAGAAATCTAGAAAACACATAAAAATTGTGCAGAAATGCAGAAATTACCGAAATGATGTGCAGAATTGCTGAAACGCTGTGCAGAAATGCAGAAAATGCAGAAACACTATGCAGATCCGCAGAATTACTATGCAAAAATGCCGAAACACTATGCAAAAATGACGAAACACGATGCAGAAATGCAGAAACACTATGCAGAAATTGCTGAAATGATGTGCGAAGATGCAAAATGCAGAAATAATGTGCAGAGTCGCAGAAATACTATGCAAAAATGCTGAAATGTTGTGCAGAAAATGCAGAAACTTTGTGCATAAATGCTGAAACTAATGTTTTAGAAAATATAAAGTAAATCGAGAAGAGGACATAAAAAGCGAATAAATGAATAATAGAAATAGATGAAATAGACAAGAAAGCATCGACAAGCAAATGTCATCAGTTTGACATCTAAAGCATGAGTTTTTAATGTCTCTCTAGTTGTTAATAAAGCAATAACTGAACTATTTTTCTAGGTGAACATATTACAAGCATTCAACTTGTAAATTAGAATCAAATTCATGATGTACTCTCAACATCAAACTCATCTTCCGATTCAATTTCAGCTTCTTGAGCACGATATCCTTCTGGAAGCACATCAATTAAGGTTTGAGGTACGTTACTCCTTACTAAGACAACATCACCATCATCATTCGGTATAGATGGACTCATCGAATTTTCATACGGCTCATTTTCATAACAACAGGGAACACCAGATTCATATTGGTCACTTATTTTAAACAAGTCTCTCGGGACAGTCTTTATAACATAATGTTTGTCTTGATCATATGGATCTTGTACATAGAAGCATTGGTGTGCTCGTGATGCTAGCACGAAGGGATCTTTTTGGTAGCATTTCTTGTTGAAGTAGACATAAGTAAGACCATAAGTATCTTCTTCAGCCTCATACTAGTCACACTTAAACAACACAACCTTAAAATGTCCAAAATAATCTAACTCAATGATATCAATTATCCTTGGAGGTTGCAAAATTTTTAGTTAATGCAACTAATGTAATACCATTATTTTGTGTTGTATGCCTTGCATCACGCTGCCTTGTATGGAATCTATATTCATTAATGAGATACCGAGAATATATTTTAACAATTCAATTTGGTCCTCTAGATAATTGTTTTATTAAATCAGGAACATCCTAATGCATAATACGACTTTCGAACCATTGGGAGAAGTTTTGACTATGACTCTTGGCCTTGCTCTATTTAGATCTTCGCTCATGAGTATTAACTTCAAGCCCATGCTCTCTACACAGCAAGTATTGTTTTTAGTTAGCAAAAATTATATAAGATAATTTTAAAATTATCCATATAAAATAAAATACTGCAAAAGATTTAAATTACTTAATATATTCTTGAATTTCATCACAATTGTTCAATATGTATCTATGTGCTTGACTTAGTGATTTGTCGTCTGGATCATCTGGGACACCCTTTTTTCCTCCTAAAGGACAACCTTTGTTGGGAACAAACTACAAGTTTGCTCATCTGCTGAACCACAATCATCATTGTTTCGTGGTCTTTTATTAAATTTGGTATGTACACCCCCATGTAAGTATCTAGAGCATAATTTAGACGCTCTTCAACCAAGGATCAATAGATCCTTTTGGATGATTTTTGTTACGAACATATTACTTGTACCAACACATAAATCTTTTAGGAGGATACATCCAACGACATTGAACTGGACCTCCAAATCTTACCTCGTTCGGCAAATGAATAGGTAAATGAACCATTATATCCATAAAACAAGGAGGCAAAATTTTCTCCAATTGATTTTCTATTTCTCGAATCTCTTCTTTCAAACAATCTAGATCTTTTAAGGTGATAACTTTTTAACATAAACGGCAAAAAAAGGAACTTAGACGAACCAAAGGAATGCAAACATGATCAGGAAGTATGCTTTTATTTGGTATTGGCAACAAATAATGTAGCATAAAATGTGCATCATGGGTCTTATAATTAGATATTTTTCTTTCAACTGGATGAACACATCAAGAAATGTTGGAAGCAATACCATCAGGTAGCTTTGCATTCTTCAAATCACCACAAAATGTGGATATTTCTCCATTAGTCATAAAGAAGCACGCTTGTGCAAGATTTATTTTCTTTCTATCCTTTGTTTCTTTTGGTTGAAGATTCTTCCTAATTCCCATATGTTTGAGGTCATAACGAGCACTTTCATGATCCTTCGTCTTGCCCGAAATTTCCACAAGTGTTTCAATTATGCTGTCAACTATGTTCTTTTCAATATGCATTACACCAAGGTTGTGGTGAAGCAAGTTATGTTACCAATAAGGTAATTAAAAAAAAATCGACCTTTTTTTTCCATGGACCGAAATTTGATTTCTTTTGCGTCTTCCAAAATACATTTTCAACATTTTGTAACATATTGAGGACATCTGTTCCCTTTAATAATTCTGGAGGAGGCCTAAATTATGTTTTTCCATTGAAAGACCTTTTGTTGGATCTCCATGGATGTTCCATGGGTAGAAAAATACGATGATCCATGTAACTCATTTTCCGACTATGTTTTACATAGCAAGAATTACTGCCATAATTACAACATGTAAAACCTAACTTTTCTTTTGTACTCCACTCGGATAACATAGCATAGGCAGAAAAGTCACTAATTGTCCACATAAGAGCTGCTCACATTTGAAAGGTTTGATTTTTTGAAGCATCATATGTGTCAACTCCTAACTCATACAATACCTTCAACTCTTCTATTAACGGTTGCAAATAAATGTCAATATGATTTCCAGGAGATCTCGACCCTAATATAAGCAACGGAAGCATGCAATATTCTTGTTTCATGCACATCCAAGGAGGTAAATTATAAACCATTAAGACAACTGGCCATGTGCTATGAGATATTCTCATGGTCCGAAATAGATTGAATCCTCACTTGCCAAGCCAAGTCTCAGATTGCGAGAATCTTTTGCAAAATCTGGATGAAGGCTATCAAAGTCTTTACATGCTTGGCCATCGGCAGGATGCCTTAGCTTTCCATCTTTAGACCTCTCCTCGTCATGCCACCTCATTTATCTGTTGTTTTTGAGTACATAAATAGCCGTTTGAGTCTAAGAATTAATGGAAAATGTCTCAAAGTTTTAGCAGCAACACGATGAGCTTTTTTGGAAGGCGCAAGCTCTCCATCTACTTCCGAATATTCAAAGTATCGAGAAGCTCCACAAACAAGGAAATATTCATCACTTTTGTGATCATTCCAAAATAACATGCAGTTATTGGGACATGCATCAATTTTCTTACAATCAAGACCTGGATTCTTTACAAAAGACTTGGCATTGTTGCATGATAAAGGAATTTTCAACTCGGGCATCACCTTTTTCAATAACTCTGAGAGGGAAGTAAAGGACTCATTACTCCATTCATGTAGATACTTCAACAAATATAGACGGATCGTGAATGATAATTTCGAGAATACTTTACAACCAAAATATAATTCTTGACTTGCCTCGTCAACTAAGTTATAGAATTTTTTGGCATCTTCATTTTGGCATTCATCAACTCCTTGTGTAACATGTCTAAATTGATCATTCAACAACCCATAAATGTCATCATATGAATTATCTTCATCCATATCATCAACAACATCCATTGGAATTTTCCATTCCTCATGATTAATCCATCTTGTATAACCTTTAACAAAACCATAGCATATTAAATGATCATAAACTACATTCCTTCCATACCAAGGGATGTTACAACATTTTGCACACGGGCATTAATTTCTTTGCCCTGAGGATCTCCATCAGAATAAGTAAAGTCCAAAAAATGTTGAACACCATTAGTATACTCTTTGTTATACCTTGGTAAATCCATCCAAGCCTTGGAAGGATCATTTGAAAACCTAAATCAATGGTGATATTGGATTGCAAAATATAGATTTATTTACGTGTTAAATATGCTTGACAAATATACCCTAAAAATAACGAGTAATTTTTCAAAATTGGTTGTTCTATAGTAATAATCTCATAGCATAATGAAAAAAATAAGAGAATAAGAATCTCTTACCTAGTCATGACACTTATCTTAGGCAAAGCCCAACGTCAAGTTCACCATAGGTAATCTAGCAGAGGCTTTAAAAATTATCAAAAGTTATACATATAAAATTTATCAAGTAATTTACACATGAAAATGTAGTTCCATTATATCAAAAGTTATACTTTCATGCTTATGCTCAGTAACATATGTATTGCAAAAAGCTATAAAAGCTTTGATGTCCGAAATCGAACAAAACAGATAACTTATTTTTCAACTCAAGAAAGGTGATGATATCTTTACATTTACCATGAAAGGTGAGAAATGGTTTCGGTTCAAGTTGCTTATTCCTGTGGTTCCTTAGTAATTTACCAAGAGAAGAAAAAAAGAGAAATAGTATAGGTAATGAAAATGCATGCAAGTCAGAATCCAACGGCAAAATAGCCAACCATACTCTTAGTTCCAGCTCCCAAATAGATACCCCTTAACATAAATTCAAACAAATGCATGAAGTTATGGTTTAATCAACTCTTTCCACAGCAGATCAAAGTCTTCAAACTGTTTGACTGAATGAACCTAAAAGGCCAACATCAAACAAGTAGAAAGAATAATTGCAATCTGTACATACGCCATAATGCCTAGAAACATGTAATTTCTTACTTTCCTTTTGACCATTTCTCTGCTTCTGGTAAATCACCTTGTTCTTTTTAATTTCATTCTCCTACACTTCAGTCAAATACCTATACAATTTTGCATGAAAATTAGAATTCTACACTTTCTATATCTACTCTATCTTATAAAAATATAGATAATTTTCAGACATGACCAACTTCAACTCAGTTCTGTACAAATCCACACATGTGAATTGTGACCCCACCTTCTAAATGAGCACCCAAAATAGCAGGAATTCTCTTAACTTAAACACAAATTTTACGTGTAGGTGTCGTATGTGGAAGGGTAAAAATTAGCTGAAGTAATACTTACTTTGTCAAGCACTAAATTACGCGGTAGAAATTATCTAAAATATGTTTTGAGTAAATCTGATGAACTCTTTCTCGGAAACTTCACAACCAACTTTCAGTAGCACAAAAATAAATCTCAAAATCTTAAATTTAAAAGAATATAATGAATCAGTTTCTAGTCAACTTTCGGAACAAGCATATAATGTTCAAGAGTAACAGTCAGAGTATAATTTAAAATCTACTACCACTCCTACTTTCTCAATGATTAGCTTCACTATATGTATTCTAGCTAAGTTACAATACCATCAAAGCACACCACTGCTCTAGGAGTAGATTTTAAGACATACTTGAAGAGTAAATTGAAGGCTAGGTATATTGGAGTCTGCCAAGCATGACACGTTCGTTGAGTCTAGAACACCTAAAGGCATATACGAACCCTCTGACACCCTTTTTCGGGGGATAAGATAATCTCCCTCTACCACTCTTTTCCAGCAGATAAAGATTTGGAATCCTTTACATAGTATATTATAAGGATTCTCTTAATAGGTATCAATGAACGAAGTCGTTTTACAAAAATAAAAAGTGAATCTTATAAAACATGGGACACATTCCAACATGATGCTATCGAGAGAGTGAAAACTAGATTTTGCAAGATAAGAAATCTTCTCCTACTTACCTTGTTGCAAGGGTAAAAATTAATAATATAAAATGCCATTCAGTTAACATGCTGACAAAACCCATGCATTAAAGCTACTTTTGATGAAAAAGTCAAAAGTATGAAAAATGCGGTATAATACCTGTAGAATTCAAGAAAACATAATGAAATTCACAGCAAAAAAATTGGAGATGCAGTGGGAAAGAACAAAGATGTACTTTTAATAAGCAGAGAGGGAGACGAGGGGAAATGGAGGGAATAGTAGGACAATAGAAAATAAAATGTATTCTCCTATCAAGAAGAATAAACCTACATCACAAACTAATAGAGCATAACCTTAAAATTGACATATAAAATCTAGATAGGAGGCAACATCATTTACATGGGTTTGATTGCTCCATCATTTACAAGTGAATGCAGATCAATTCCACCAAGGAAAAACTTTATTTGATATCCTTGCTTAGGTTGATCTATTAGAAGAGAAATTGTTCCTGCCTCCAGTTAAATTGCGTTCTGAATCCAAAAAAACTTCTATATACAAAAATATTTCCTTCAATTTATAGTCTGGGACTTTGGTTCAAAAGAAACTAGCTGTAAGATAATAAATTTTGATAAGTCAAATGTACATAAATTTACCTCCCAATGTATTGGTGGTAACTGAGAGAATACAACGAACAACAGTCTAAATTAACAAACACATGTAGAATGCATAATTTTTTAGACAAGATTCTTGAAGCGGCTGCAAACCCTAAATAACGAAATCCCCATTTGAATTTGATTTCCACATAATCCAATGGAAATATTTCAACCCACTCTGCTCTGCTTTACTCAATTTGCTAAAAGATATAAGAAGTGCCCTCAACTTTGCTTATGAAATTTTAGGAAAGAAGAACAAGGAGATTTTTCCTCTAGCGTGGGTAAAACCTAAAAGATAGATTTTAGGGCATAGGTTTTCAGCAAAATTTTGGGGGGAAATTATAGCGGGGACTTTTAGAATTTCTTTTTAGAACACGCTTATATATAGTTGCTTTGCCTTTATAAATAATAACAAGCACGCTCAGAAAATGTTGTGTCACATATGAATAAATGTTGTCAATAATTTTATGATTGGGCAACACCTGAAAAGTGTAGTATATAGTATTACTAGAAACTCTTTACAATCACCACCTAATAAATTGTATCCAAAAGTTCTTTCCAAAGACAACACTTATAAAGTGTTGTCGTACATATATCTGGTCACGCTTTTCAAGCGTTGTAACAATTAGTGTGGCCTTAGGCCAAATTTATTGTTATGGATATTTAGAGCCGTGCGAGAAAGAGAGTAGTATTACATAATAATCGACACTCAGGGGCACAGTTGGCTCACGAGGAGAATAGCTGATGACTAACACCCAAAAGGCTAGCTGAGTGACATCAACTGTTGAACACTTAGGATGCTGGTCGACTGAGAACACAAGAAAGTAGCCTACATCTACACATGTGCTTCTGGTATGAGGCTAGAGACGTTGGTCGAGTGGATATCAGCCAGTGTCCTTCATTATTCTGCCCAATGCAGGGTGAACACTTTGGACACTACCCGAGTGACACGTGTCACACCTCCTTCTTTACACATTATAACCCCGGCGAAAGGCGTAGATGAGAGAGTTTTTCCAATTAAACAACAATCGAAGCGGAATTTATTTATTTAAGAGATTTCTGAGTCGCCACTTAGGATAATTTATGGTGTCCCAAGTCATTGGTTTAAATCCCGAATCGAGGAAGCTTTGATTCTGTATATAGTTCGCGAGCTAGAAATCTGGGTAAGGAATTCTGTTAACTCAGGAGAAGGTGTTAGGCACTCCCGGGTTCCGTGGTTCTTGCATGGTCGCTCAACTGTTATATTTGGCTTATTATCTAATTTTAAAACATGTGTACCTATGTGCTAATTTCACTTTAACCACTTTTATTTTTTTTTTTATAGATAAAATCACAATGTTATTGAAACACGTCTCGAACCACGTCACATAAATGCACCCGTGATTTTAAACATATTTTAATATCATTGAGATTTGGATTTGGGTAACATAAATGCCCACCTGTAATTAGGAAGATACATTATTTAAAATACGCGCCTAAAGCAACTATACGTTTTAACTTTGCGAGTGCCATGAATATAATCTAAGTGACACGCCTCGAGTTCCAAATATTTAATGAAATAATTACACGCGGGCCATGCATTTGTGGTTTTATTTGGCGGCGGCGCACCTTGATTCTAGTTTAAAGGATATTTAAACTAAAAGCTCGAAGGGTCATAAACTATTTGTTATCTACTATGGCTCACCTCCCACTATTTTGACAACCCAATACCTCATCTAAAGAAGATTTGTGGAGCTTATGCCCCATTTAAAATAAACTTCAATCCTACTGATTAAATAAAGAATAATGAACCCAAAGGTATCAATCCCACCTACCAAACCCTGGCGATATTAAACTGGGCCCAATGACCCCAGTATGATTGCAAGGTAACATCATCATGGATTTTAAGTTGGAATTTACCAGGCCCAAAACAAAGCAACTCAAACGATAACTAGCATTTGGTGAAAGTAGGAGATCATTAATCGAACCCAAGCAAAGCAACGTACATGCAAATCAGTTGGTGCTTTAAGCACTGTCACCACTATCACTAAATGAAGGGGCTTGCAATCGCTAATTAACCAAAATACGACATGCCACAACTCTAAGCTAGCATGCCTCTGAAATTGATGTTCCCTACCTCCTTTTAAACAAATTCATAACCAGTTCTGCTTATTGGATCCCAATACGCCACAGCAAATTAAGATACTCTCACTAGATACATGTTTCACGATCCAAAAACTTTGGGCCAATCATACCTATAAATTTGATATAATAACAGCATGATTAACATGAAATGGAATAGATCTCTGAACAATCTCTATTCAATGAGAGCACATTCAGATGCTACTATTAATATACATCGCTTTGCAGACAAGCATGGAGCAAAAAATGAAAATAGACAGAATAAAACTGATGGAGAACCAACATCGGCACTCAAATATCAAGCCATTTTATTCCATCTTTGTCTCCCACTTTGACAATCACGTGGTTTGAAGCTTAGAGATGAGTACCTAGAATTGAAACAAAAGGGAGCAAAGAGAATGAACTGTCAGCAAGGTTAATCAGCAAAAAACTAACACCAATAACATCACCAACCAAACCCAAAAAATGATGCAAATAGACAAGAATAAACAACTTCAAAACCCAACAGCAAACTAGCCCAGACTCAAGAACCAAGATCAACGAATTCAACCCCAAATAAATGGAACAATGGACTTCTACAAAAATCAAACCAAAACCTTTTCGAATTCAAAATCAAACCATCTCAAATTCTCAAAATGAACCATAATTGTTTCTTCAGGTTTTCAGAATGTCTAAGCTGCTCTTCAATGGAAGGAAGAAGGCCCTTAAATAGGCATATCTACGGCAACCCTATCCTAACCACTGATTCCCTATTTTACCCCTCTCAAATCAATTTCTTTTTACCCCTTTACCCCTCTAAGGATATGAACATTCATGCCCCTAACAAACTCACATTTTTCCTATCTTTTAGAGGCTTTCATCTTAACAGAATTGATTCCCACCTAAACTATAATCCCTAAAATACCCCTGTCCCAATCAATTATTACGGACTTTAACTCTCCCTTTGAGACCCCTATAGTTTTTAGCTAATAATTGACTCCCCTAAAATCCTCTAAAATGTCACAAACAAACCTAATCAAATGCTAAGAGTTTCAAATAGATCAAGATGGATATCTTCAACAAAAATGCAAAAACTTCTGACAATTAGAACAAACATAATATGAATAACAAACAGTATTCCCAATATCACTTAAATCAACATGCGAATGGAGACTCAATTACAAACTTGTCGCAATTAAACTAAACAAGAACTAAAATGAATTTGCATCTAGGCTACCCGACCCGAGACAACCAAACAAAGAACAAAATCTATACAATTTGACTTAACAAGACGAACATGACTTAATTCGAAACTTAGAATAAAACATGAAACTGAATTAAAAGAAAAGGGATGAGGAGGAGGATGAATTGATTTAATGAGAACTTAAAAGCGGGACGAAGAAGTTCTTACTCAGCTGAACCGCCTCACACCCCAGACTTGAAACTCTGACTTCAACCCCATTTACTTTGGCAGGGACAAATGAACATCATTAGTTGATAAAGAAGACCAAGCGAGGCTCGAGACAGAAACCCCAAGACATCCGTTCAGGGTTTGGACCTTGGGACCCCAGATTTGAAATTTGAACGGTTTTGGAGACCTTTGAGATGATTTTAGTGCGGATTTTGGATGGGGGGAACAAAGTTTTCATAGGGTGTAAACTTTGGAGTGATTTGGTGGTAGCGCCGCCATCAGAGGAACTGTGGCAGCGGTAGGGTTCAAAGCTTGTGAGTAAGATTCGAGAGATTTGGGTGCGATTCAAGGGAAAAAGGGGCGTGGAATTGGAATGAGGATAAGGAGGGGGAGCTAGGGTGTAAATTTGGTGGCCATTGAGGTAGTTTGGGTCGTCGCTGCCGGCGGGTTTGACGGAGAATATTAGGGCAGCTGAGCTTCTCTAGGGTTTAGGGAGTGGTTGTGAGACGGGGACGAAGGGGGTGGGGGATGGCCTTCGGACACTTTTATAATTAGGCTTCATTAGTTCCTGACCGTTTGATTAACAAAACCTCGACGGTCCAGATCAATCCCCTTAATTAAATGGGGTCGTTTTGATTTAGTAGGGAGGGTCAGACCGGGTCAGGGAAGTTTGGAGTGGGATAGGATTAGGTTATGGAGTTTTTGGGCTGAATTTTAGTTTAAAAATTGCCATATTTGGGTTCCTTCTTTCAAATACATTGAATTAATTTTTAGATTTTCTTTCACTTGTTTTTTTCATTTTTCTTTTTATTTTTCAAAATTATTATAATCCTATTTTTCACTTGTTTAGTTATAAATCCCTATAAAAATGCTAAACTAATCTTGTATAATTGCTATTAAAACAAAATTAAAGGAAAAATTACCTGAAAAAAACTCAAAAATTATAACTAAAAGAGCAAATTGAACCTGTTTTGATTTTTCCGTGTATAAAATGACCAATTGTTAACTAATGCTTGAAAAATATCATATCTACTTCTAATTGAACATGCGGAATATTTTTGTATTTTGATGAATATGTGATAAATTAAAATGCACAAAAAATGCAATCAATTAGCAGAAATGACACGAAAATTCAGTAAAATTGTAAACAAATAAAAGAAATGATTTTGTTTGAATTTATAGGAGTAATTCATGTAAGGAAAAAATCACATGCTCACAACACGGACTCAATTCATGTATAACTATACAACAACATTGCCCAAGACTCTTTTTGGTGCTCAGGCTCTCAGCTACTCAATGCAGAATGAATTATAAACAGCCATGCACATGTTCATGCTCAGAGAATGTTGTAACTAGCAAATACAGAAATATATGCATTTAAATATAACAAAAATATGCAGCATATTATCAATTCATAAGGTGCATGTAAAACGAACTGAGATCCTAATTGTGGTTCTTTTGAACACAAGTGACAGAAGTACCTGTAAAAATAGTTACATATCTATAGAAAACGCTCTTTAGAGCGTTTTATACAAACGCTTTTAATAAAAACATTTCACCTGGAAGCTGATAAGATGAGTATGTAAAGCGCAGTTTATAAAAGCGCTATATGTAAAGAGCTTTTATAAACCGCGCTTTACATATATAAGTACTCGTCCCCTTCCCTTTTCCCCATGTTCTCGACAGAAACTGCCCCCCAATTAACTCGATAAAAAACTCGAGTGGACCTTACCCGTCCCACAAGAACTAATGAGTGGTGGTACCACATTCTAGCCAAGCCTTCTATTGTTGTGGGTTGCTTGTTTCAGAATCAAATTTTCGATTCTTCAACTTTTCGAAAAATATAAATCGAGGTATTCCGATATAGTTTTGTCACACCTCCTTTTTAATATCTACAACCACGGCGAAGAGCGTAGATAAGAGAGTTTTTCCAATTAAAAGACAATCGAAACGAAATTTATTTATTTAAGAGATTTCAGAGTCGCCACTTGGGATAATTAATGGTGTCCCAAGTTTCCGGTTCAAATCCCAAATCGTGGAAGGTTTGACTCTGTGTACAGTCTGCGAGCTAGAAATCCGGGTAAGGAATTCTATTAACCCAGGATAAGGTGTTAGGCACTCCCGAGTTCCGTGGTTCTAGCACGATAGCTCAAATGTTATATTCGGCTTAACTATCTAATTTTAATGCACTATTGTACCTAGGTGCAAATTTTAGTTTTAACCGCTTTTATTCATTTTTTTAGAGAAAATTGTGACATTATTAAAACATGTATCGAATCACGTCACATAAATGCACCCGTGGTTTTTGACATATTTCAACATTGTCGAGATTTGGATTTGGGTAACTAACATATTTTCACTTTTCGAGGGCCATAGAGTTTGCAAAATGGCACGCCTCGAATTCTAAGGTTGAGTTAAATCCAATTAAAACAAAGGCCACACAATTGTCATTTTATTTGGTGCGGTGCACCTCAAATCTAATTTATAAGGATTAGTTAACTAAAGGATGTAAATTAAATCCTACTTATATTATGTCAGACTCAATCTAGTAATTCAATAAAACGTTAACTGGTAAAGAACCAAGCCTACTATATTATGAAATGGCTGGGTCTGTCGGAATCTTAACGTTTGCTGCCCATTTTAGCAGGCCCAACGTGAAAAACAATAGTGCTCCACCTGATGCCCAACTCGGCAGCCTGATTGCAAGAAGTAGGTAATGTGAATCTGTGAAAAGGAGGAGATGTGAGCCAGGTGGTGCTTTGACTATAAGAGAGGAACATAACTTAATTAAACAACCAGCTATGTATTTCAAAAGAAATGAATTCATCTATGTTATTATCTTATACCAACGTGAGCAACATGAGGATTTAGTGCAAATTATATGCAGAAGCTTAGGGCAAAAATGTTAATTACACGAGGATTACCAAATTTAATCACAAACTATAACATAGATGATGCCTTTTATATACCTTGAGATCCGTGTATTGCAAGATTACTCTAGTTTCAAAGTCATGATAGTACTAGTACTACATGAGTATGCAACAACATATGAGAATCAAAGAAGCACATAGCCCAAATTACCCTCCAGATTAATACACAAGGCCATTGGACAACAATATGATTTAGATGTATCAGTTATACCCCCAAATTGACGAAATAAAACTCACCGAAAACTCCTACCTAACAGTGAACCTATAAACAACAAACCCACCCCTGTAGATTTCCTTTGATTGATTAGCAATCGCAAAACCAAGTATTACTCATATAAACACATGAACTACTAGTACATCAGAGCTGTTGCAAGCCAACAATGCAGAAATTTACACTCAAAGTTGTGCAAATAGGCTGCTTGAGCAGTGCAAACGAGGTAGATTTTCAGCAAGCTCACAGTCCAAATAAACATCCCAAAATACATATACCATAACTTATTCTATATTTCGAACCAAAAATAATTCCACAACAAAGAACTTAGCAAGTATACTTAACAATAAGATGAATACAAACATAGTCACATTCTCTTCAAACTATAAACATACTCGACCAAGCTATTTCTAAGCTAAGTAATATACATTATGTAAGAAATTGAAATAGACAAAAGTGAAAATTCAACAACAACCATCATCCAATTTGTTCATATTTTAGATTCCAGCTTCAAACTACATTTAGGTGGTGTCCATGGAATTGACAAATACCTAGAAAACAAAACAAAAGAGAGAATGAGCAGACCAGCAGTAAGTAACAACATACAACCCAGAATATGATCCCAGATTTAGTTGTTAAATAGAAAAATGAGATTCAGCAGTCTAAATCAGCTTCCATCGAACAATAATCAAATCCAAACTTCTTGACCAAACTTCTTAAAACCCCAGTTTAATCTATTTATACCCTAGATGAATCAGATGGTGTTTTAACAACTAAAAAGAACTTCAGAAATCCGAGAAAACCACTCAATGAAACAGTGATTTCTGGAAAAATTTGTACAAGCAGTTTCTTTTTAGAATTTTCAGCTCTTAGTTCTTAAAACCATGCCTTTGAAGGCAGGTTTTTGATGCTTTTATAGGCAAGCCATAGGGAAAACTTCAGATTGCCACTTTTACCTTTTAGTCCATTTTAATTTTATATTAACTAAGTTACTCCCTAAATTCTTGACTTGTTACCCAAAAATTGTTACCAAGGATCATAAATTACCATTCAAGCCTCCGGCTAGAAGCTTCTAGGGGCTTCTCAATTCAGTACCAAGAGATTCTCTTAAACAATTTACCCAAAATGCCCCTTTTACCCACTGTTATTACTCTATTAACCCTAGAATTAAATGGGTTACTGCATTAGCAAGTGCCAATATCATAGGAAATAAAGAAAAAAAATACAAATTACTTCAATCATAAGAGAATAATAGACCAGACATATATAGACGAGCCAAGCATGGAATGAAAATACTGAAAAGAAAAAGGTCCAAACAGATTTAACTACTGAAAATTATTAATACGACTTAAATTTTAAACCTACGCATATATTAACTAGCATTTAATCAGAAGAAAAGAAATGAAAAGAAGAAGACCCAACGGGATGCATTATGGGACATGACGAGGGAGAAGACGAGTATGAATAAAAGAGAATGAATAGAAAAGCAAAAGAAATAACTAGAAATAAAAAAATTATACCTAATAAAATTGAACTTGGCACGACTTGCATGGAAAGATGGACCTCAAAATGAGTCGAACTCCAGCCAATCTCTCATTCTTACATAGAATAGTTGATTAGCATGGGTTTAGCTCATTAACGGCCCATCAAAAAGTTTCAACTCAAACTCCGGGACTGACCCAATTTCGATTGGGAATTCGAAGAGCTCCAGGGTGTTTGAAGAAGGATGAGTGAGAATTTGGACTGAGGGAGACATGGGGGTTGTTTGGTATCAATTTGGGGTGTATCAGAGGCAGCGCCATCGTACACAGCGGCAGGGTCGAAACTTGTGGCTAATATTCGAGTCGGTGGGGAAGTATTCGAGGGAAGGTGGTTGCATATTTGGATAGAGGGGTTGAGAAGATTCAACGGTGTTAATTTGGGGTGATTTGGAGTTCTGCCGCCGCCGGCGCACCGCAGAGGACGGTGGTGCTAGGGTTTCTATGAGACGAGTGAGGGACGGGGTGTTTTGAGGGGTAGGGGGTTTTGTTTGGATATATATATATATATATATATATATATATATATATATATATATATATATATATATATATATATACACTATTATATCCCAGCTTCTCAACCATTAGATTAAACAAACGACCGACCTTGATTAGCCATGATAAAACAATGTCGTTTTGTTTGGGCGATGGATTGGACCGGGTTCTGGGACGGGTCAGGCTGGGTTTGGGGCTTTTGGGCTGAAATCTAGTTTTAAAATATGGCCCAATTTGGGTCCTCCTTTTAATTGAATTTTTAGATTTTCTCTTCTCTTTTTTTTTCATTTTTCTTTTTTTTTTCCAAAATTATTAAATATTTAAATTAGGATATAAATCCCAAACAACCTATAAAATGCTAACTAACCTTGTATAATCATTTTAAAAGAAAATTAAAAGAAAAATTACCTAAAATTTTAAAAATTAAAACTGAACGAGCAAATTGAACATATATTTGATTTTCCGTTTATAAAATGACTAATTGCTAACTAATGCTTGGAAAATGTCATATCTACTGTTAGATGCACATGCGACATGTTTTTATTGTTTTTACTAATTAAAATGCTATTTCATCGAAGTCATCTGAGGGCTCAGTTGAGAGCGGTGACAGTGCCTCTTCCACCACACCTACAGCCTTAACACCCGGTGAGGATCCCGTAGAAGAAAAAGAAGGGAGTGATTCCCAAGTAAGAGGAGTGGATAGAACAATAAAACCTAAAGCATGGGAAGATAGATTTTTTCACTGAAGTGACCTACCATAAGTTTAGAGAATGGTGGGCCGAGAGGAAGTTGATACCTGAGCGAAAATTCATTTCAAAGGACCTCTTGCCTTACAACCCCAATATACTGAGGCAGTTCAGAGAGAGAGCATGCTGGGACTATTTCATAGGCCACGTGGAGGATGCCAATGAGTACTTAGTCAAGGAGTTATACACCAATGTTGCCCAAAGAGCACTACAAGTGACTAAGGTACATAATTTGAAAGTAAGGTTTGATGGAAAAACGATCATGTTTACCTGGTCTTACTGGATGAGGATGGGTCAATGTACTTAGAGAAGGTAGCATTGGGGGAGGATGCCCGTCCATGGTTAGCTGAGTACTTGGCAATCCTAGGTACCACCCCAGCATGGTTGACTGTGGGAGTGAAAATTCTGAGGAGAACCTCGAACTTCGAAGCAAAAGGGTGGAAGACATTTGTATGCAACAGACTAAACCCAACAACTCACGAGAACTCCATTCCTATCTCCCGGGCTGTATTGGTGGCATCTGTCATGGCGGGGTACCTGATCAACATCGGGAATGTGATGTCTAGGGTGATTATAGGGGCGGTGAACAAAGGTGATAGATCCTATCCTTTCCCAAATTTCTTTACTATGTACTTCGAGGATCAAGATGTAAAAAAAGGAGATTTGATGTGAAGGTGACGCCGAAGGCACCCTTTTCCTAGTATAGCCTATAGGGTGATGACAACCCTAAAGGAAAATCCGCTACTTTTACTAGCTAGTCTAAAGAACCAGTAGTAGTAGTAGTGGCTCTTACTCAGCCACCTTCAGCTACCCCAGACATGACCTAGGTCCTTCCACTACCACTACCCGAGAAATTCCCTCCTCTTCAGCCTACCCATTAACTGCCCACCACTTGAACAAGACCCTTGCAAGTATCAACAACTGGATGCAGGCAGCCACTTCTAAGCTGTCAGTGCTTTCTATTTCGATGGCAGCCCAATCTGTACCTCCTCAGTCACAGGTCCCATAGTCAGTGGAGGACACTGTCAAAGAGCTTCTGGAGAATCAGAAAAAGCTCCTAGAGAACCAAAAGTTGATCATTGATGCTGTTGGTTCACATGGGAAGGCATTGAAGGAGCTTTCTAAGGAGACAAAGAAGCTGAGAAACACTCATGTTTCCAAGGAGTCGATGAAGAAGTTGAGGGTAGAGGTAGAGAAGTTGAAGGCTGATAACTTGCATTTGGAGCTTTGATTGTATGACTCGGCCCCAACAGCCCAGCCTGAGCAGCAGCAGGGGGTGGAGAGGCCAGCTAAGAGGAAGAGGGTGATCCCCCATACTAATGATGCTATGATAGAGCTGGAGGACATGCAGGGAGGTCGCACTAGCCAGTCTCGGATTCCAGTACAGGCCTAGGACCCAGTGCTGACAGAAGTGACAAGGATCCAGTTACAGGCTCCCGAGTTGTCCATGGACCCATGGACCTAGACTCATGATCCTATGCAGACTAAGAGTCAATAGGGAATTTTCTTTTTACTCTATATCTTTTCTTTTGCTTATTTTGGTTAGTTAGTATTGAGGACAATGCTAGCTTTCATTTGAGGGGTTCGCCCTATTTGGATGATTTAGGTTGTATATATGACATTGCTTTCTCTTTATTATGCTTTGTTTTTACTTTTGGTATGTACATAATTTTATCATTTAATTGCCCTTTTCGTACTTTGTACTTTAAGTCTGTATATAAAGTTATGTTCTGATATATATATTCATTCCCTCTTTCATAGCTTCTTATTTTATTTTTGTAGCTTCTTTTTTTGAATTTTTTTGCGTAAAATAAGACTTTGGTTTTCTTAATGCCATGGTTCTTTCCAAAGGTGGAATATGTGTTAACCGGGTGGCTTTTCTCGATGATGGATGGCATGACAACCTTCTTAAGGGTTTGAGACTGTTTTTTTTTGCATTTTGTGTAAGTAGTAGCTAGTGACTGATGGTGCTTCAAGAAAAGGTTCACTTGAACATATGCCTTTGATCCTATGGTCAAAAACAAATTGTTGTGTATAAGATGGTGAAAGTTGTGACCTTGAGACTCTTGTATTGACCGATAACATTCAAGTGATTTTTCAGGACCATTGTGTTGCTCAAATATTATCTAAGGTCGTTGTGGGCCCCTGACTTGATCTCTTTAACAATCCTATAGCTTGTGTGCTAAGAATTTGCATTTCAAGTCCAAGTCCCGAGCCATTAGTCTAGAACTTGCCCTGAGTGTTTGTCTAGGCAAAATTCTAGGTGTAGATTGACTTGAGATGTGATTATATGTTCTGCTTGATCCAAATGATATTTTGAAAACTTCCATAAGCCTACTAATGATAATATTCCTATTCAACCCTTTTGAGCCATAGACCTTTTTCATTCAAAAAACCACGATACAAGCCTTTACCCGTTCTAAAAAGGCCCTCTCTTGGCACCCTATATTTCATTAGAACAAGGAAAAAGCATAAGTTTGGGGGAGAGACGAGGAATGCAACAAAGTGGTAAAAGATACAAAATGAAGAAAAGGAACGACAATGAAAAAGAAAGAAAATCAGAAAGTGAAAAAGAATGAACAATCTAGAAGAAATGAAGGGATTCAATTAAAGAAAAGAGATAAAAGTTGTGGAATGATTAGAAAGGAGAAAAAGGTTTGAAAAGAATAAGAAAGAGTAATAGTGTGTCTCTCTAACCCCTAACTAAAGGGAATATGGCACCTACTAAGACCAAATATTTCCTACACTGAACCAAAAGCCTTCGCTAATTCTCCACAAAAGCCAAATATGATCTTGAGTGGAGTGAAGCATACATTAGTGGTACATAAGGGGCAAGCTTATGGTACTTAGAGACGTATTTGTGACCATTCTTGGAGAGAGATGAGTGTGTTTCCATTATCCTTGTTTTGAGTGCTTCATTCTAAAAGTGAGGTTTGCTTAAGGAGAGTTGAGAATGTGTGAATTTGGGTTCCACAATGACCAAAGTAATAGAAAGAGTCCCCTTGATGGGTTGTGTCAATTCTTGAAGCTCTTGTGCCACACTAAAACCATGATGCTTAAAAGAGTGAATGTTGTTAACGATTCATTTGAAATGGGGGCAATTGTTAGTCCCAATTAATGCTAGATGAGGTCACTTTAGGTCAGTTGAATTTTCTTGGATTTAAACTTAAGGAGGTGGGTCTTATTTCTTTGCTTGAGGAACAACAAAAGCTTAAGTTTGGGGTAGTTGATAGCTAGGGATTATGGGTTATTTTACACTTCTTCTTACTTGAATTTTGATTAAAAATGTATACAAAATAGTTCCAAAGGCTTACATGTTGTACTTGGTTGCAGGGTTTGGTAAAAAAGGTGACAATTAGTCAAAACAAGCTAAAAAAGAGTGAAACATGCACAAGTACCAAGAACAAGTCCAAGCACAGTGCAACATATCCATTGCGGCTATATTCTATTTAGTGAGGTCCGCAGTGAGAAGATTCAGAGAGGTGTATATTTTGGAAACTCAAGCACTGCAACCTCTAAGCATTTTGTGCGGACCATAATGGTTTCACCATGGACGTAATCGAGTTCGTGCGGTCTGCAAAGATGAGGATCAGAGATTTGGGAGTTTCGGGAATTAATGCCAATGTGGTCCGCGATTAGTTTTTGTGCGGACCGCGGTTGAAGCCATCGCAGCCATGATGCATTTTATGCGGCCTACAGTCACGCACAAAAATCCGAGGAGCGCGATCGGCACTCAACCGAGAAAACCCGACTGAGCAAGCCTATTAGGTTTCATACTACCCAAATTCATCTTTGATAAAAGAGGAAATGTACACCATTTATCAAATTCTATAAACATGTCATTAACAATTTCTATTTCATTTCTTTTCGCAACTTCATTCACAATTTTGAAGATATTACAAGTTTTATACATCATGCCAAACATCAACATTTCTATCTTAATTCTGTAGAAAATCATTCTATCCATGATATGTGTGCTTTGGTTGTATTAGCATGATTTTCAGGTATAGGTTTTGATGAATGACAAACAATGAAGTCGATGAGTGACAAACAAATGAAGTCAAGTGTCGAACAAAGTTATTATATGACAAACAATCAAAATTGAATGCCGAGAAGCATATTGATGACGGAATTGCATAGACAAGCCAAAGAGCTCAAAGTTCAAGACCGAAGACCCAAGGCGTAGGTCGTTAGGTAGAACAAATGTAAGAGCAACGTTTAAAGTTATCTCGTCTTTTGGCTCAACATAGGTCATCATAAATATGCATAAAATCATTTTATCAAATCATATTTCAAATACTTCAAACAAAATGATTGCAAACATTTTCATTTTAGCCAAAATGAATTTTAAACATGTCTTTCAAAGCTGGACAGAAATAATCGATTATGCTTATTGTGATAATCGATAATGTTAAGACAGTGTAAACCGGAATTTAAAAAACAGCAAAATAATCGATTATCAGAAGTGCATAATCGATTATCTTGTGTCCGTTGCTAGTGCTTGAACACTGTAACAAAATAATCGATTATGAAAAATCCAATAATCGATTATTCTGCATAAAATCAGCTTCCGATTTTGTTAATGGTAAGCTGATAATCGATTATCCAAATCTGATAATCTATTATCTTGGCATAAAATCAGCATAATTGATTGCCAATTAAGCAACGGACATACTACTTCTACCACCTATAAATAGAGGTCTTTTGAGCTGAATTGTAACACACAACACCTCTCATTATTCATATACATATTGATATCATTTGTGCATCATAATAGAGCTTTTTTTGAGCCATTTGAGAGACAACTTTGAGTTGTTCATAGAGCTAATACTGTATCTCTTTATATACTCTTTTGAGAGAGTTCTTGTTGTAAAAGAGAAAGGTGTTTGAGAAGACCATATCTTCTCATTGATTGTCGGGTTTGCTAAGTATCCTCAATCTTAGTGTGTGAAGTCTTGTGGTGCGGTATCCACGAGCAAGGTGAAGTCTTGAGGTGCGGTATCCTCGAGCAAGTTGAAGTCTTGTAGAGTGTACATCTACGAGCAAGTGTAACGGTTTGTTAGGCACCCATAAGCTTAACGGAGTTAGTGGAATCTCGAGAGAGTCTCTCGGGGACTGGACTAACCACAAGTTGTGGTGAACCAGGATAAATTCGGTGTGTTCTTTCCTTAATCTTTTAATTTCCGCATTTACTTTACTCCTGCAATTTTAATTCTGCAATATTTATCAATATTCTCGTGCCGCACTATTCACCCCCCTCTAGTGACGGGCATAAATTCTAACAATTGGTATCAGAGCCTAACTCTCTGAAAGCCTTAACTGGTTGAGAGAATGATAGATATTTTTTGTTGAGAATATTGAACGCAGGAATGATGAGCGAAGGACACTCCACCTATTGGCCTCCACTATTTGATGGAACAAATTACACATATTGGAAAGAGCGGAAGAGAATCTTCATCCAATCAAATGACTTTTGCTTGTGGCAAATCATCAAGAACGGTGAACAAATGCCAACAAAGAAATTCGGGGAAACCACGGTTCCAAAGGAGAAAGATGAATATGATGCCGAGGACATCAAGAAAGTTGAAAATAACGCAAAGGCCGTCAACTTATTATATTGTGCGGTGAATCCGGATGACTATCGGAAGATTTCTTGTTGCACAACCGCCTAGGAGATGTGGGATAAACTCGAGATCACTTATGAAGGTACGTCTCAAGTCCGAGAATCTAAAGTTGATTTTCTAACACATGAATATGAACACTTTTAAATGAGGGAGAAAGAACCCATTGGTGTTATGTTCGAACGAATCTCAAAAATCATCAACGATCTTCATGCTCTCAGGAAAGTGTACATGAACAAAGATCTTGTTCAAAAAATCCTACGGAGTCTCACTCCCGAATGGCTTTCCAAAGCTAATGCCATCCAAGAGTTGATAGGAATCACGGATGTCACAATTGATGGACTAAGAGGTAACCTCGAAACTTATGAAAGCACAATTCTTAATCCCTATCTTAGAAGTAAAAGTTCCGAACATTGCCTTCAAAGCCTCATCTTCTAAAAGAGTAGAGGTAAGTGATTCGGAAAGCGATGATGATATTATTTCCAATGATATAATTGAAAAGTTTTATAAGTGTATGAAGAAGGAAATAAAGAAGGAAGAACCAAGTCCTTCATGCCAAAATTGTGGAAAACTTGGCTACACCAAATCACATTGCCCAAAATCCAAGGACAAGAAGAAAAACAAACTCCAAAGGCGTGTGACATGGGATTCGGACAGCTCGGGCGATGAAACTGCCGCATTATGCCTCATGGCCAACGAGGAAGAAGAGGTAAGTAATTCTATCTCTTATTCCTTTGAAGAATTACAATAAGATTTTCAAGAATTATATGATGAATTGAAGAAGTCTTCAAAAATCTCCAAAGAGGCCAAGGCTAATATTAAAGTTTTAGAAGAGAAAAATAATTTTTTGGAAAATGACAATATTGATCTTAGAAATAAACTTAAGGAGATGAATGAAGCCTCTTCAATTGATCAAAGTTCTAATTGTTCTTCTTGTAGTTCTTTGAAATTAGAGAACATAGAACTTAGCAACACACAAGAAAAACGTAGTGTAGACAATCCTAAAATAGTTGAAGAAATTAAAAAGAAAAGGCCCAGGAAAAATAAAAGGCGTAAAAAGAATAACAATCATTGCGATGCACAACCTAGAAATAATTCTAGGATTTTTGTAAATGAGTGTAGAATTAATCATTTTAGACCACCTAGAAATGATTCTAGGAATTTTATTAATGAGTCTAGAATTAATCATTTTAGACCGCCTAGAAATGACTCTAGGAATTTCAACGCTTCTAGGAATAACGACTTTAGATCACCTAGAACGTTTTTGGCTCAACCAAGACATATGCACAACCCGAATGTTATATGTCCTTATTGCAACCGGGTAGGACATATAGCACCCCGTATGTTTTGCAAAACATAGAGATTTATCTTTTGGCTATGATTATTATTTGCCTAACGCCCAAGGACCCAAAAGCAGTTGGGTACCGAAAACCTATTATTAGGTACGTTTCCAGGTGTGCTTGAAGACTACAATATCGTAGTAGATGCACCAAGCACGAAACCTTATTGCATCGAGGGGGAATGTCGGTTAGTTATCATATTTTTGATAAAAACGTAATAGTTGATATGTGTTAACAATTAATATATCTTTGTTAACAATCGATATTAATTATTTTTGTTGATTCATGTTTTGATAACTTTTATCTTGAATAACAATTAGTATCAATTATTTTTGTTAAAAATAATAATTGATTCATGTTTTGATAAATATTATTTTTTTAATAACAGTTGGTATATTCTTGAAAAGTAAATGATTCATGTTTTTAATACAACTATTGGTTTGTTAAAAATTAACTGTTGATATGTTCTTAAGTAATATGATTTGCGAAAAATAACCGTTATTATGGTTGTTATGTTTTTACTAACATTTGGTATTATTTCATGTTGGTATGATTTTTTAAATATCGTCAATGTATATTCCTCATTGTATTTCCCATTTTATTCTTGACACTAACAATTAATATACCCAAAAGGGGAAAGTGTCGAAAGGGGAAAATAACAATTGTATACTCTCTTTTTGCTAATGCCAAAAGGAGGAAGAGTTTAGGCGATATGCATCAAATAAGGGGGAATGTATCTACATTATAGTATGCCTTATTTGAGGGGGAATTATCATTAAAGGGAATTGTTTGCATGAATTGTATGTTGAGATATAGCATGAATTTAGGGGGAATCCAATATGCATATCTCCTGTTGTTTGTCATTATCAAAAAGGGGGAAATTGTAGAAAATCTTCTATCCATGATATGTGTGCTTTGGTTGTGTTAGCATGATTTTCAGGTATAGGTTTTGATGAATGACAAACAACGAAGTCGATGAATGACAAACAATGAAGTCAAGTGTCGAACAAAGTTATTATATGACAAACAATCAAGATTGAATGCCGAGAAGCATATTGATGACAGAATTGCATAGACAAGCCAAAGACGAGCTCAAAAGTTCAAGACCGAAGACTCAAGGCGTAGATCGTTAGGTAGAACAAATGTAAGAGCAACGTTTAAAGTTATCTCGTCTTTTGGCTCAACATAGGTCATCATAAATATGCATAAAATCATTTTATCAAATCATATTTCAAATACTTCAAACAAAATGATTTCAAACATTTTCATTTTAGCCAAAATGAATTTTAAACATGTCTTTCAAAGCTGGACAGAAATAATCGACTATGCTTATTGTGATAATCGATTATGTTAAGACAGTGTAAACCGAAATTTACAAAACAACAAAATAATTGATTATCAGAAGTGCATAATCGATTATCTTGTGTCCGTTGCCAGTGTTTGAACACTGTAACAAAATAATCGATTATGCAAAATCCGATGATCGAATATTCTGCATAAAATCAGCTTCCGATTTTCTTAACGGTAAGCTGATAATCGATTATCCAAATCTGATAATCTATTATCTTGGCATAAAATCAGCATAATTGATTACCAATTAAGCAACGGACATACTACTTCTACCACCTATAAATAGAGGTCTTTTGAGCTGAATTGTAACACACAACACCTCTCATCATTCATATACATATTGATATCATTTGTGCATCAGTATAGAGCTTTTGTTGAGCCATTTGAGAGACAACTTTGAGTTGTTCATAGAGCTAATATTGTATCTCTTTATCTACTCTTTGAGAGAGTTATTGTTGTAAAAGAGAAAGGTGTTTGAGAAGACCATATCTTCTCATTGATTGTCGGGTTTGCTAAGTACCCTCAATCTTAGTGTGTGAAGTCTTGTGGTGCGGTATCCACGAGCAAGGTGAAGTCTTGAGGTGCGGTATCCTCGAGCAAGTTGAAGTCTTGTAGAGTGTACATCTACGAGCAAGTGTAACGGTTTGTTAGGCACCCGTAAGCTTAACGGAGTTAGTGGAATCTCGAGAGAGTCTCTCGGCGACTGGACTAACCACAAGTTGTGGTGAACCAGGATAAATTCGGTGTGTTCTTTCCTTAATCTTTTAATTTCCGCATTTACTTTACTCCTGCAATTTTAATTCCGAATATTTAGCAATATTCTCGTGCCGCACTATTCACCCCCCCTCTAGTGACGGTCATAAATCCTAACAAATTCCAATACCCGACACTACCCACATCTTGTCTATGGAGCCTCTAATTAAAATTGAAGAGTAATCTGGTAATGCCAGCAGTAAGGCTCCGGCTATACCTTAAATACAAAGTACATGATTAACATATCAACCAGGACCCCAAAATGAAGTGGGGCTCACCAAGTCAGCTGAAAGGATAATACGACACTAGATGAGACCGACACTGTCTGCTATAGAAACACCTACATCCATTTATTGATGTAACGCCCCTGGAAAAAGGGATGTTAGTGCCATCGAATAACACTAGTATGTATAATTAATCACCATCTAGTTAGAAAGAACTTTAATGAAAAAATACGAAAATCTCTAGTATAACTTAAAAGCTTTAAATGATCACAACATTATCAATAATAAAGAATGAAAAAATTTTCACATCATGTTTCCATAGCCTTTAGTTTGGGGAATCTTACACTATTCATCGTTTGTTCACAATACCCGGCTATCTTAAGCGGAGTCTGATCTCGACCCGATCGGCTAGGTTGCCTCATTTGAGACATATACTTCAATCTTATTTTCCCTTTTTGTTCTAGAATTCATTCACATACCACCGCTATCTTGAGCGGAGTCTGATCTCAGCATGATCAGCTAGGCTGCCTTACCAAGGCATTGTTCCCTTCTCATGAATCATTTCGTTTCATATATATCATTTCATAGGCACTTGGGGCCACAAATTATCATATCATTCTTTGCACTAGGTCGCATTTTACGTCGTTCCGAATTTCATTATTATCTTTTCCATTTAGGATAGTAGGTATACACAAGAGCAAATAGAAATTGTAAGCATAGATGAGACTTCACATAGATGGCACAATATATGCAGCTTCAATCTCAAATTAAGGTCTAAGCATTTCAATACATGATTAATATTCCTTGAATCTTTTCAAGTTATCAAGAATAGCACATTGATCATATTTCAATGCATATTTCACAAATATAATGTAGCAACCCATGTGGAACAATAATCAATTTAACAATTCAACTTTAATCTTACCGTATTCATACAAACACCGACGAAGCTCAATTTCTAAAAGATGGGGTTTTTAGCTATACATATGTCAAAGAGCTTTTCCTCAAGTTACTACGATGTTCTGAAAATTCTAGCAATCCCAATCTACTTGGAGACATATCAATATCGAACACAAATTAGGATGATTTTCAGGTTTCAGCTCATTTGAGTATTTTATCAAATATTAGTTGAGCAAATTCATTTCAAATCTCTTTCACAAGGTTTCCTTCATTCACCAACCCAATCTCTACTTATTTATGTTCAACAATCTTTCCACAAACCTAATTTGTACGTGCATGTATACATAATGATATTACATCCAAGAATCATACCTCAATAATCCCATCTTATAACCAAAATTCGAAATTAAAGTCTAATGTATAGAACATTACCTCTTAGATGAAGAACTTGAGATTGGATCCTTTGATTCTTGAAGATTGATGCAAGATTGGATGATTTGAATGTTGGGTTCCTCCTTATTTCTCTAAAATGCTCTTACCACTCTCTAGAATGCTCGTGAAATCACCCCAAATGACCCTAAAGCCTATATATTTAAATGGGATCGGGTAATGAAAATAGGAAGATTAACACTCCGAATTCGGGTCTGCAGTCGCATAATGGACCGCAAAATAGGTATGCTGGCCGCAAATGTGTAACAAAACTCAGTGCCTAACACTGTGCTACACTGGTCAAATTTACGACCTGATTTGCAATCATAGATCAGTTATGCGAACAACATAATGGTTTTTGTGATCGCATATTTGACACAGGATCACATTTTTCCAACCTTTGGCAATTTGATCATAACTTTTTGTAGGAATGTCCAAATGATGAATAGTTTGACGCGTTGGAAACTAGACTCAAATACCTTTCATGTGATAGGTTTTTCATCATATAAAACCTTATACATATTTAGATATGCTCGTTCAAAATGAGGGTGTGTGCAAACTCATTTGGAATCTTATCATATTATGAAAATTTTCCATTTGACTTAGGCTTGGCCTTTCCTTGAGCCCCAAATTACTTATTATAAGAGTCGTACACTTATTTACCAAGTCCAATTGATTCTCACCATGTTAATAGTACGCAAAATATTATAATTAATCTATTGGCACCACGAAACCTAAATTACTTAGCAAAATTTTTCGAGGCTCACACCCGCGGTGGCCAAGTTCAAAGAGTAGAGACTTGAAGCCAAAAGCCTCACCACAGCCGCACTCCATTTCTTGCGGTCTGCGGTATACCCCCCCCCCCCAAGGGATATTCTGTCCAGAAAATTCGGCCTAGTATAAATACTTTCTTTTCCAATTTTTAGGTTGTCTTTTGTAATATGAGTTTTGGCTAAACACATGAATAGCTGTTCTTGACCATTTTGAGTAATTTTATAGTGGTTTTATTATTGAATCTTCAAATATTAGCTTGTAATTAAATTATATGGATTATTTTTCATCTATTTATTAGTTTTCTTCTATTATTATGAGTAGAAAGACCCATTAGTTAGGGTTGTGACTCAACCCTAGTGTGGGTATTTGATGGGTCCTAAGTTTTAAGGCTTGAATGTCTATGAGTCTCTGATATTTGGACTAATTTGTGATTTCCATGTTGAATTAGTGATTGCAAACACTAATATGTGCCTATTTGACTTGGGCTCTTCTTAAGAAAGAGAGCTTAAGTCTACGAAAATTAGTCCAACTAGGAATTGGGGCGTATTCAAGAGACTGATAGCCCCAATTAAAGGGTTAAACCACGAGATAGTAATACCCGACTTGAAACTAAATTGCTTGCACAATTATCATACCCAATTGCTTTTGAGAAAGTCAATTAAGGCAAAATCACTCAAACTACTGAGAGGTATAGAGTGAGAATTTTTGTGCATTGGTTATATCGTAATCCCCAGCTTGACATCTTTGCCTTAGATTCGAGATCCCATCAAGTATTCACCTAGGAAAAATCCACTTCCCTAGTGCCTTTTTAACCATTTAGAAAACCTTTCTAGTATCTCACTCCTAGCTTAATTTAGCATTTTATTAGCATTTTATTAGATGTAATAAAAAAACGAACTATGATTGAAAGTGCAATTAAAATCACTACGCATCACTAGTTTAGATAGGAATCCAATTCACACTTCAAGCTCCCTATGGATTCGATCCCGACCATCTCGGGTAAAAGCTGTTTCGACTGCTCTCGCTATTGTATAGTGGTGCAGGGTTGGCTCCAATCCATTACTCTTGGGCTAAAGTAGCTGAGAGAGCGTTTAAGTTGATCTGAAGTTGAAAATATCCCTGAGCTTTATTAATAATTCTCAAGAGAGAAGCGCTTGGACTCAGGTAGCTCGAGGGTCAAGGAATCAGGTGAAAGACCCGCGCTTATAATAGCAAAGATCCTCGAGATTTCGCACCATCTCAAGGCTTAGGTTTATATGGATATATCGTTAGAGATCATAGGTATAATAATGGGGATCCTCGGGATTCGGCACCATCTCGGGGCCAGGTTGACTACCCATTAGGAGTTACTTTTGCAATACCGAAGGTCCTCAAGATCGGGCACCATCTCAAGGCTAAATTGGTATTTACAGCTCCTTAGATCTTACATTCACTTTAATGGAGATCCTCGAGGTCGGGAACCACCTCTAGGATTAGATTGATATTGATGGCTCCTTAGAGCCTATAGTTACGATAGTAGAGACCATCGAGATTGGGTACCATCTCAAGGCTGGATCAATACGAGAATCTTTGACCCCTCGAGCATTGTACGTCAACTTACTTGTATGGCATGGACATGAAGCGCTCGGGATGGTCTCGTCTGTACAATTTTCCGAAAGTGATAATAGCTTAGTTAGAATTAATTGGACTCTAGATTAGGCGGACAGTCACCACTTGCTCTATATATGAGTTTGCTTACTCCCTTTTAGAAGATTCCGCTATTTTAAGTTGTCATCCTTTTTCATAGAGTTCTTCTTCCTTACGTCCGCCTTTCCATCATTTTAATTCAAAGTTTTATCCCGAGGTTACATTTTCCTTTTCTTGTTTTGTCATAGCCATGGATGCAATGCCTAAATTTGTTCACAAAGAAGAGGAGGGTTCCGTTGCTTCTTCCCGCTTAATCGGTGGTACATCATTGTCGTATGGCGAGCCAACCTCAAGATTCTTTGTCTCGATGGGTCGTTAGAGAGACCTACCAATATTGAGGTCCATTGGTATCATACATCAAGGTTTACTTTATCAATAGTAGAGGAACACCTTGAGGTAGTAAGGAGAGGTTGCAGATGAGGAGAAACGGTGTTACTGCATGTACCTTCCCCAGAAGAGAACATCACGACTCATGTAGAGGGGTTTTTACATGTATACAGGTACCCATTCATGTTGGGCTCTCTTGATAGAGTTGTGCTTGACTTTTATTGAAGATATTGGGCTACCTTGGCACAGGTTCTCCCATCATTCTGGAGGATAGTGCTGATGATGAGTTTCTTTACGGAAGAAGCCGTGCTTGAGTTCACCCTTAGAGATCTCATTAGATTGTACCGACCCTTTCATTGCCGAGGCCTTATAGTTTTGCGATGCCAATCCACCAGGACCTTTATTGTCTATGATGAAGAAGATAGGGACCAAAGATGGATGAATGGATTTGTCTAAGTAAGGACATTCAATGTTATCCCCGTGGATTTCCTGCCGTTTCTTGAGAAATGGAATGTCACACATAAGTGACACACTTGTGTTATTTTTGCTCATGGTGGAGACAGATTCTATAAAAACTCTTTCCTTTTGTTTCTGCAGCAAACCCGTGGATACATACGAGGTTCTGAACAAACGAATTGTCCCTCTCGCCTATTTTAAGGGTAAATGGCGATATTTATCCGAGGGTAGATGGGAGGCAAAACACCACAGTATGTGCTATGTGGTTTGATTTATTCGGAGGGTACTTTCCGCTGTATGTACCAACTCCGTCATTGCAGGTACTGGAAAATTTGCTGAGGTGAAATCGTGCTCCCTCAGGAGGTGTGTTTCAGCTTTAGGATTGAGGAATAATAACAAACGGAAGGAACCCTCACAAGGCAATGGTGATCATAACGTAACGAGTCCTTCCCGGAGGCCCAGAGAAGATGTCTCGGCTGAACCTGCAACACCCGAGGCTTCTGGCCTTGGAAAAATGGTTCCTCCTTTGCCATCGCCTTCTCTTCCCGTCGAAGGTACATCGAGGGGTTTTCAAGGCCAGGGGCCACCTGGCTGAAGCGAGATATCGAACGATCACGTTCCTATTGGGAGCAATTCTAATAGGGCTGATGAGACTAGGCCAGTAGGTGTGCATTCAAACTTTGAGAAGTCTCGACGGCTCTATTCCGTGGTTAGTTTTGGTTGATTGTATAAGTTTTTCAGTTTTACACTTCCACTTTCTTATTGAACTCCTTTTTCATAGGCCTTTTACAAGCTCAAGTCCGAGTTGCTCTGCTGTGAATCTACGTTAAGAAAAGCCTTGAATAGGGGGAAATCTCTTAGGCTTCTTTCCGATAAAAGGGGATAGGAGTTGGTATACCTGCGGTATGAGTCAAATCAGAGCCTAAACTACGAAATTCACCTTGAGAAACATGTAACCTTCGCTCCAAGAAAATGCATTATTCTTCTTCTATCCTCAGAGATTATCGTTTTGATATTTTTGTCGCAGAGCATGACAGAGGATCTAGAATGTCTTTGGGGCGAGGTGGGCCAGGCCAAGTATGAGTGTAGCAAGCTAAGCGCTTAGATAGACGCCCATGTTGCGACCAAGAAGAATGCTTGGGCCAAGGTTTCCGCCCTCAAGGTGCAGCTCTAGAATGCTCGTGAGTACAGCTCGGTTCAGATGAGTATTATTGCAAAGCTTGAGTCCGACCTTTTGGAGAAAAAGGCCGAGGTCATGGATGCTCGGGCTGAAGCTGAAGAGATTCAAGCTAGGACCGACAAGAAAGTGGCCATCTATTGCAATGAACTGCCAAAGCTCGGACTGAGCTGAGTGGGGCTTCTGATCGAGAGAGCAAAAGAAATGAATATTCCCGGTGTAAATCTTAGAGGGAAACCATGGAAAAGATTCACGATAGGGGCTTCGATCTCTTAGAAGAGTTAAAACAGGCCAAGGCAGATGAATATGATACCAAATTCCTCATATCTGATGCCGAAGATAATGGAGAAAAGGCCGATAGGGACGCGGTCCCCGAAGGAAAAGTAGGCTAGGGTTTTCTCTTTTTGATTCCTTGTACAATATTCTTATAGAACTTTGTAAATGTAGCCTTATATTGTTTCATATTTGCGTATACGTAAAGAAAACCTTCGATTTTCCCCTTCCAGGAATTTTTATTTGCTTGTGTATGTCTTTCTTAGTTTTGAATTTATGTGTTGGTCGATGATTGGCCAGGTGAATTGGACTTTGAGTAATGGCCCTTAGGTATGTAAATTGACCCTAAAGCTTGTTAGGTTGGCCTATATGCTTTTACGCGTAAGGTCAATACGACCTTTAACGTAAGCTGGCGATAGTGACTCTTATGCGTTTTGTCGGTAGGACCTTTAATTTTATTCTTACAATAGTGGCTGCTATGTTTTTTCTCTTATGCATATTTTTTAACTGTTTCGGGCTCAGTCATCGAGTCAGATTTTGACTTGAGCTCATTAACCCTTAAGTTTATGAATTTCAAGCTAGCCCTTAGGCTCTTACACGTTGGGTCGATACGGCCTCTGACATAGGCTAGCGATAGTGTCTCTAACGCATTAGGTCGGTACGACCTCTATTTTGGGCTAGCGACAGTGACTCATACGCATTGGGTTGGTACGACCTCTAATATGGGCTGACGATAGTGGCTATTACGTATTGGGTCGGTACGACCTATTATATAGGCTTTATTTTTCCTTGTTAAAAACTTTTTGAAGTTTTTGTGTTCTCCCGACTCTTTGACGGCTCAATAAGAGCCTTGATTGTGAGACGCTATGTAGTGATAAATGAGCACCTCGGGAGGTTTCACTCGATGGATGAATTATTTTGAAGCCTATTATTTGAAGCTTATATGAAAGAAGCTTTTTTGCTTATTTTGAGGGTAGCCTGATTAACCCATTCTTTTTTAAGTTTTTTCGAAGTAATTGAAGGCCTCTGATTTTATAGCGACGGTTACGCATTTTCAAGTTACATGAGTTTGGCTGGTACAGCCTTGTGACCGTAGTCATTGTATTTGGCCATAGCCTTTTAGTCCCTGAGTGAAGTAGTTTTGGCGTTTACATCAAGGGTATGCTTTCTTATAATCTTACAAGTTCTAATGTATAGACATAACTTTAAGATCAATATTTATGCCTTTTGTAAGGTCTTATAATTAAGTTACTTGGTACAAGTATGTTTCCTTCCTTATTTAGGTCGTATAGATAAGTTACTTGGCACAAGTATGGTTCATGCATTGCTTGAGGTTTTATAGCTTCGGTGTTGCCTTTTTTAGAGGTCATAGGGGCTCGAGGTTGCCTACATGGGGCCTTATGGTCTTGAGTTTATAATAGCTTGGTGGGTGACAATTGCCAACGTACCCAAGACATTGAACGCTCTTTTGTCTCTGGAGTCGTTCTTTGCAAACTTAAGCATTGGCTCATTAAGGGCTTATGAGTTTGAGGTTTCCGAGCCGGAAGTCATGTAGTTTCGAGTTTTTGACGTTTTTCCTCGAATGTTCGGCAAATTTCTTTCTCTGGAGCCTTTTATTGTAAAAACAATAGCAAACTTCTTTACTTGGCACAAGTATACATGCTTTCATTGTCAAGGGTTCAAGTATTCTATTCAGACACGGTTTGTTCGACCATTTGGCCCGATACGTCTTTTTCCTACCGAGACCTTATTTTGGCTCATCTTGACTTCTTTGAGAAGGTGATCCACCGAGGGGATTCCCCTCTGTGTTTGAGGTTGACTGAAGAGAAACCTTGAATACTTGTTAAGTTCTCTTTAGGTAGCATATAGATGTTTCCTCGTTAAAAACCTTGCCGTTAAAACCCTTCTTGGGATAAAACTTGATCAAAGGAAAATAGTGCAACATATGCTTTAAAACCTAAGGTCGAGGCACCTATACAAAGGTTAGTGTGATGTGTAAATAAAAATGGAGATAGTTATAGCTTACTGGTGATGGTGCTTTGAGCCTCGATATGCTTCAAATGCTCTAGGGACGTTGTACAATCCTTTGCTTGTTTTATTTGGGTGTAGCCAAGAATACGTCTCGTGATTGCAACTTTACTTTTTTTTATCATTTGGCTCCTTCGATGTTGAGGGAATCGATGTTGGTGCCAAATTGTTCACCTTGAACATCTCCCTCACTGCATGTTGTTTTTTTTATTCCGTCCTTTGTCGAAAACATCATCATTTGATGAAGGGTTGATGGTACTGCTCCCATGCTGTGTATCCATGGCCTTCTAAGCAAGGCATTGTACCTCATATCTCTTTCAAAGACATGAAATTTTACATTTTGGGTCGTGCCGACCACATTGGATGGGAGGGTGATTTTCCCATTCATTGTTTCGGTGCCATGTTGAATCCGTTGAGGACTCGAGAGGCAGGAATGATCTAGTCGAGCAGTTTGAGCTGCTCCACCACTCTTGACCTAATAATATTGGCCGAGCTACCTGGATCCACAAGTGCATGTTTACTTTGAAATGTATTCACAAGGAAAGAAATTACCAATGCATTATTATGAGGTTGAGATGGGGCCCCTATATCCTCATCGCTAAATGTGAGAGCATCTTCGGGTATATACCCCCGAGTTTGCTTCTCCCTGTGATGGATGTTTTTCTTCTTTCGACAATGGGTTCCTACGGGATGTCGATTCCTTCAATGACCATGTAGATGACATGTTGCGGCTTATCTATTTCATTTTTCTTGTTCGCTTATCTTTCACGAAACTACTTTTTGGCTCGGTCGATAAGGAACCCTCGGAGGTGCCTTTTGTTGAGTAGCCGTGGTACTTCTTCTCAGAGCTGTCTGCAATCTTCAGTCCTATGACCGTATGTGCAGTGAAATTTGCACACTAAGTTGGGGTTCCTCGACGGGTTTGATAGTACTGGTCTTGGCCACCTAGTATCTCTAATTTTACTAATGGAAAAACCAATGTCTGAAATGTCAACATTGAAGTTGTGTTCCGATAGGCAAGGTGCCTCCGTCAGTCCTGTATGTCTATCGAATCCAGTTCTACTCACGAGTCCCTGAGGATTCTGACCTCAATTTGTCCTTCGATCCTTTCGGGGTATGTTATGCCTTGGGGCATTTCCCCTATCTTCGGTTTTATGGTTGGTTCCTTTCCTTATTTGGTTTTGGCTCCTTCGCTAGGAGTCTTCTTGGATAGACCGAGCCCGATGGGGCTCCTAGTTTGTCGTCCTCGACCTTAATATTTGACTGGTATTGGTTGTGGACATCTGACCAAGTCACGGCAGGTATTCAACCAAATTTTGCTTCAGCAGCCTCGAAGCCACCGACCATCGTTCGTTCAATCCTTAGATGAAGGCCTGTATTGCCTAATCATTGAAGAATGGTGGTGTGAACATGTGATTTTTGTCCTATATGAATTACTCCCATAAATTCAAATAAAATAATTTTTTTGTTTATTTTACAATTTTGTGGAGTTTCGTGGCATTTTTGTTAATTGTTTGCATTTATTTTGCATTTTAATTACTACAAGTACACAACAAAATGTATTGCATGTGCATTTAGAAGTTGATTTGACACTTTTCAAGAATTAATTAGCAATTACTCATTTTATAAAAAAAGAAAAATAAAAAAAATTTTAATTTGCACCTTTGATTTTAACTTTGATTTTAGGTGATTTTTCTTCCAATTTGTTTTAATTGTTTGTGATAATCCTTATTTAGGATTAATTAGCATTTTGAGTAGGATAATTTGGCTTTATAATTTAGATTATATTTTTATTTTAATCAGAAAAGAAAAGTGGCTTTTAATTTGAAAAAAAAGAAAAAAAATTAAAAGGAATTGGTCTTCCTTAATAAGAGACCCAAATTGGGCTCATTTTTGTTTAAATTCCCAGCCCAAAAATGCCCCAATTCCCGCCCAAATAACCTGTACCCGATCCAGCCTCATTTTCAATAATCAAAACGATGCCGTTTTGCCCAAGTAGATCTTGGCCGTCTAGGATTCAATATCTAATGGCTCGAAAGTGGCTAACGTTAAGTATTAATATGTGCTAACGCTCCCCACCCCCCAAACCCCTCTCCTCTCTCACACCAGGAAACCGTAGAGAACCCCTACCGTCCCTGCCATCCGCCGCCTACCGGAAATCGCCCATGGCGGCGGCAGAGCTCCGATGATCGCCAAAATAACACCATCACTTCCCCTCCCTTTCTTCTTTCCAAATCCACCATCGTCTACCCTCAAAACCTTGCCGAACTACTGGAATCTTAATCTGAAGTCAGAAACCCTAGCGCCGCCACAATTTCTCTGGTGGCGGCGCCATCTCCAATCCACTCCAAATTGACACCCTAGTATCCCTATGGTCCCCCCTTCCGTAATCTCAAATTCTCAACCCTTGAATCCTACCTAAAGCCCTCGAATTTCAAAACTAAAATCAGGTTAGGCCATGCAAGACCAAAAATCAACAAAGCAATACCAATCATGGAATCTTCAATAGATTTCTTGTGGAAGAACGGACAGTACATTTCCTCTCTTTTAACGGTATGTCCATTTTGTTTTAGTCCTCTTCCTCTGATTTCTTCGATGCAGATTTCATCATGTTTCTCGACCTGTCTCTTTGTTCTGTTGTGGGAATTTAACTCAGTAGGGTAGTTTTTTGTTGTCGTTGGTTTAATTCGATTGTTAATTTAATTTAATTAGGTTCCTGATTTCTTTTACTCAGTAGGAATTTTAATTAATTAGTATAATCAGGTTTTATACTATAGGACTATACTGATTAAACTTTTGAGTGTTTTGTTTTCTTGTTATTGTTTAATTTGAGTTTGTTTAAATATGATGGGTTAAGACTTCTTTTTAGGTTTGGGGGATAAGGAAGACCCGGGCATTAGAAGCCCACCAGTTCAGGCCCAGGTTTGGAATTCTTTTCTGACTCACCTAGGAAAGGAAGGGCACGCCCAATTGAAATTGGACCATGTGGTTAAATTGATCCCTGTCCAATTAAGCCGCTGAGGTATTTTAGGGGCTGTGGGGGTTAGATTAGGAATTTAGCTTATAGAATCTGTGTAAGCTCAATGGAACTTCTAGAAGCTTCTTGTAGGGGTTGGGTTTAATATTGGCACTATGACTTGGTTAACATGTCATAAAATTAAGGACTAAAATGCAAAACTGAATTGTAAGGATTGTGCTACTTGCGTTTCCTATAAAGACATTTATTCTTGCCTTTCAAGGCAAGACTTGAATAGCTAAAAAACCCAGAAAAATATAAAAAGCTGCATGTTTACAGTTTCATAGAGGATCTGAGAGCTAAAAATATAAAAAAACTTCAGACGACTAAAAATTTGAAAGGACACTGTTCCATTGAGCTTCTTCTTTGAATTTTGAAACTTTTTCATGGACAATTCTCGAATATTCTGTGGCTAAAATTAGTTGAACCTGCTGGTTTTCAAGTATTTTTATTCAAGTTTTGGCTGAATTTTACGATTGGTTTAAATTTGGCTCAAAACTGGTCTTTGTCCTTGGTTATTTCTAGGTTGGTGCTATTGGTGTGGTTGATCTTCTGCTGATTACCTCATTTTTGCTTTGTTTAACTCTCCAGGTACACATTTTGACCTAAAATACGTAAGGATTGGCTTATAAAGTGCCTTTGTTGAAGAAATGAAGAATTTGTGTGTTTGTCCTATCTGATGTTGTTTCCCTTTGATTTTTCTCAGCATGTTGTTCATATTTAGTTTAATTTGAAGTTATGTAGCAAAACTGTAATAGGACTATGGTGTAATAAATGTTGATTGTTGCTCTTTTAGTGTCTAAGATCTGTTGTTGTTTGAACTGGCTATAAGTGTTGATTGTTGCTCTTTTAGTTTACCTGTTTGCTTTGTTTTTACCTGTTTGCTTTGTTTACTTTAAAGGGTTCCATGTACTATCTCTCCGACTTGAGCAATGATATCATAGAATTAGCCTCTGAGTAGCATGTATTGTGATAGCTTAGTTTGAGGACCATTTCAGTATAGTTCTTTACATGAATAGAGTTTTTCCATTCTTTTGTTTTAAGGTCCATAATTGGATTGGTTTAAGTGCAATTGGTTTGAGTTTGCTTTGGAGCTGTTGGGTATGTGTTAAGGGAGGGTTCTCATGCCATTGTAAGGTCAATATCCCCTTGTTTAGAGGGGAAGTCGAGGTATGCTTCATGTTTCTTTTTGTATATTTCTGATTGAGGTTGGTTTCATTATTTTTGGTATTTGAATTATGAATCATATTTATCTAGTGCATCTTTAGAATTCAAGCAAGGCAGGGCGTTTGTGTCCTTGACGAATTCTGATTCAAGCCATGAATTTGCAGTTCGATACGTTCCAAGTCTACAAATATTAGCACGTTGATAAGGTATTTTATCAAAAGTAGGGTGTTGAACTTGGAATAAATTTTTGGTTATCTTATGAAATTATGTATTGGCAATGCATCGCATTTAAATTACCACGCCTGTTAGTTCATTAAAATTCTGTTGTAACATTAGCTAGTAGTATTTTTTTGGGTATGAATGGTTTTATTAATCGTTGGGCTAAGTCCATTTCATTATGGGCCCTCCTTTGGGCCCAACAAGGTTTGGCGCTAATCGTCACCTACGAAAGCCTTGTTTTAGCAGGTTTGGCCCTCGTTCAAGGCCTAAGCAGCGATTTTGAAGCATCAGCTTCCCCTAGCTAATTTGACGTGTAGCAAGGCCTTTACCCGTTAACATTTAGAAAGCTAAGCCCATTAATTAATTGAGGTAAGTCGTATTAGTAACATAAACAATTATGGCCCTCCGAGTATAGTCATTAACACATTTAATTAGAATTGAGGTGTACCCATGCCAAATAAAATTGAATAATGGCATGGATAATTGCATAATTGATTTTTGGTCCTTAGAATTCGAGGTGTGCTACTAAATGAATTTTTCGTGGCCTTTTGGAAACACGCAATTGCCTTAGGCACGCTAGTTAAATAATTTACCTTCCTAAATTCGGGTGTGCATTTATGTGACTTAAATCCAAGTCCCAACAATGTTAATATATGTCGAAGACCGGGGGTTCATTTATGTGACGTGGTTCAAGACGTGTTTTAATAGCGTTGTAATTAAATAAAAGCGGTTAAAGATAAATTTTGCACATAGGTTCAATATGTTCTAAAATTAGATAATTAAGAAAAATATAACATTTGATCGATCGTGTTAGAACCAAAGATCTCGGGAACGCCTAACATCTTCTCCCGAGTTAAAAGAATTACTTACCGGGATTTCTGACTCTCAGATAGTATTACAGAGTCAAACCTTCTTCGACTCCGAATTTAAACCGATGACTTGGGACACCATTTATTATCCCAAGTGGGGACTCTGAATCTTTAATTGAAATAATACCATTTCGATTGTCACTTTAAATTGAAAAAAACTCCCTAACTACGCCCTTCCAGGGTGTAGTGGTAAAAAAGGAGGTGTGATAGCTCTGGCGACTCTGGTGGGGATCAAACCCAGATTCTCTCTTTCAGGGTTCAGAATTTGAGTTTAGAATAATTGTTGCATTTGACTTTGTTTAATATCTGATTTTTTACATGATTGTGCCAAATGTGCCAAATGTTGCTTTTTTATCGCTTTAATATTATTTGAACTGTATATAAACTACTGAGAAACCCTTCTCTTCTCATCTTCGGAGATGTGCTCATTTGTCGAGACTCTCTATTTTGTTAGTGTCATACCTTAGAATAAGAAGGAGGCTCGGACAAGTTACAAAACCGAACGACCTTTTGGTTCCCGGTATGTAGCCCCCTCCTCGACTCAAGTTGTCCGCTCGTGGACCCAATCTAGGCCATATACGCAGGTTTTGAACCTAGATTAACTTAACCTCGTGCCAGATCCCTAGTAGGAATGCTTATTTGCATTATGGATTTGACTTATGGGACTCAACACAGGGGTTGGGTCCGTCTAGGACAGGTGCACCTAAAATAATGGACCACCATGATGCATCTTGCGTGTTACTTGTGCATTTATTACGAATTTGCATAAGAGAGGAGAATTTGAAAAAGAAAATAACATTGTGAGGGATGAGGAAGAAGTTTATCTATTTCAAATACCGATACTGAAATGTTGCCGAAATTTGAAAAGAACAAAGAAAAGGATTTTTTTTTCAAAAAAAAGGAAAAGGAAAAAACAAAAATAAGCTGGTTTTCAATTCTGTCAGAAGTGCCCAAACTACGTTAGTTTGATTCTCACAGGATGTGAGATAAGTAGACAACCCCCATCGCGTCCAACTTCATTTGTGCAAAAATACCCTCAAAGAACCAAATTTTGTTGTGATAAATAAACAAGGCTGTTATTGTCAAAATTAGCTGGAAGGTTGTTTTTTCAAGAATAGCTGCCCTGGATTTTTTTCAAAATTTTGGTCGGTAGCAAGCACAGCCTTAAAAACATCCCACGGAAGTGCTTAAAGGCTGTATTTGCAAAGCCGAATTTTATTTTGAAATGAAAATAGAAAAAATATTTTAACTTTGTTTTTGAGTCCAATAAATCATGATTTTTGGTTAATAACCCTAATAAATGTGCAGAATGAGCACGAATCAAAATTTTCTAATAACAGTCATGAACAAGATTCCTTTGGAGCTGCGTATGTGGTGGAATGATCTAGGTGAATCGGGGAAAAATAAGGTGAATGCGCACTTGGGAGGACTCACTGGGTTTTAAAAATTAATCCTAGAAGGGATATCATAAAGGCGTTGGTTACATTCTGGGACCCGGCCTACAACGTATTTCATTTCCCCAACTTTGAACTCACCCCAACCCTGGAAGAAATAGCCGGATATATCGGGGGTCCCAAAATTCCTTTGAAACACCAGTATTTGATTGCGCCAAAGGCCGTCGTTGTACACAAATTCTTGGATTTACTAAAAATAAGCAAGGGGATTTACAATCCAGATCTGTCGGCCGGCTTTTGTACTCCATGATTTATATACCAAAGGTATGGGCACATATGGGGGTTTAATGACCCGAAAAATAAAATTTGTAGCAAGGGAAACTGACTCAAATGGGAAGAACACAAGTACTTCACGTTTATGGTATTCTTTTTGGGCCTCTTGGCGTTTCCACGGAAAGACAGGAATATTGATATACAAATACCAGGGGTTGTTTGCACTTTGCTCTCTCAGTCCAAGAGCACCCTCGCACCCATGATATTATCTGAAATCTTCCGTGCCCTCACAGCATGTAAAGCTGGAGGAGATTTCTTTGAAGGATGCAACTTGTTGTTACAGATGTGAATGGTTGAACACCTCTGCCGTCAACCTCAATTCATGAGATATGGGTTATCAGAAAAGAGCTGCATAGAGGAATTTCATACCAGAGTTGATGGGTTCAGATTACCAGAGAAGGTTACGAAATGGGTATCATATCTCCGTACCATAAGTGTAAATAAAATAGAGTGGACGTTCGGGTAGCTCCCAATTGATGAGATTATATATATACCAGCCACCGGGCCTTATTTACTTTTAATGGGTCTCCGGAGCATCCACCCTTATTCCCCACACCGGGTATTAAGACAGTTAGGGAGGTGCCAATTGGTTCCCAAGGATGAAGAAATTAGTCGCCATGTGATCAAGATTGGTCCTAATGGTCAGTTTCAAGAAGCAGCGGTCCGCTAGATTTGGAGCGAGTGTCAGTACTTGACGACGAACACTTGAGTACGAGATTTGTCAAAAGGCGAGGTTGCACCAGGGTACCTTGCTTGGTATAAAAGGGAAGAGGAGTTTGGAAGACCGGCCAAAAGACCATATCTTTAGGAATTTGCTGAGCCCTCTCAAGAACAATGGAATTGGTAAGCCAAGGAAAACGAATACAGGGCCACAATAGGAAAGTTGGGAAAACAAGTCAAAGACCTTCAATTCGAGAATGGTTTGCAAACCACGGTAGACGAGGGAGAAAAGAAAAGACTACCATAGAAAATAAAACCTTGCGAGCCGAAGTTCAGAGAATGAATAGAGCGGCAAAAAATTCCACCAGAAGTGCGAAGGATGAAAAGCTCATAGAAAATCTAAGGTGGAAAGTAAGAGAATATGGTTTTGACTTGAACAAAGCAGAAGGTGAGCTGTCCAGAGCTCAAAAACAATTAGCCCAAAATGTAGAGGAACGAGCACGCATGATCGAACAAGTGAAAGAAAGGTATGACAACGAGGTTACTAATCAAGAAAAGGACTTCAAGGCTGAAAGAGAGCATTGTTACACAATAATATCATGGCTGGAGAGAGATTTGCAACAATTTCAAGAACTAAATCGTGTAGCAGAACAAACTTTTGTGGTCAGGGCTCAGAATATTGGGCGATTTGTTAGGATTTATGCCCGTCACTGGGGGGGGGGGTTAATAGTGCGGCACGAGAATATTGATAAATATTGCGAAATTAAAATTGCAGGAGTAAAGTAAATGCGGTAATTAAAATAGTAAGGAAAGAACACACCGAATTTATCCTGGTTCACCACAACAAGTGGTTAGTCCAGTCCCCGAAAGACTCTCTCGAGATTCCACTAACTCCTTTAAGCTTACGGGTGCCTAACAAACCGTTACACTTGCTCGTAGATGTACACTCTACAAGACTTCAACTTGCTCGAGGATACCTCACCTCAAGACTTAACCTTGCTCGTGGATACAGCACCACAAGACTTCACCTTGCTCGTGGATACCGCACCACAAGACTTCACACACTAAGGTTGAGGGTACTTGGCAAACCCGACAATCAATGAGAAGATATGGTCTTCTCAAACACCTTTCTCTTTTACAACAAGAACTCTCTAATAAGAGTAGATAAAGAGATACAAAATAAGCTCAATGAACAACTCAAAGTTTTCCCTCAAATGGCTCAACAAAAGCTCTACAATGATGCACAAATAATATCAATGTGTATATGAATAATGAGAGGTGTTGTGTGTTACAATTCAGCTCAAAAGACCTCTATTTATAGGTAGTAGAAGTAGTATGTCCGTTGCTTAATTTGCAATCAATTATGCTGATTTTATGCCAAGATAATCGATTATCAGATTTGGATAATCGATTATCAGCTTACCGTTACAAAATCGGAAGCTGATTTTATGCAGGATAATCGATTATTGTGATATGCATAATCGATTATGTTGTTACAGTGTTCAAAAATTGGCAACGGACACAAGATAATCGATTATGTAATTCTGATAATCGATTATCCTACTCTGCGGAAATTTCCAATAAATGGAATTTCCCAGAATAATCGATTATCACTTTGCATAATCGATTATTCTATTATGCTGTCCATAATTGACAACTTACTTCAAAAACCAAAAATGAAAACGTTAAAAATATTTTGTTTGAAGTATTTAGAAAATGTTTATGATAAATATGATTTGATAAAATGATTTTATGCATATTTATGATGACCTATGTTGAGCCAAAAGACGATATAACTTAAGCGTTGCTCTTACATTGGTTCTACCTAACGACCTACGCCTTGGGTCTTCGGTCTTGAACATTTGAGCTTGTCTTTGGCTTGTCTATGCAATTCTGTCATCAATATGCTTCTCGGCATTCAATCTTGATTGTTTGTCATATAATAACGTTGTTTGACACTTGACTTCATTGTTTGTCATTCATCAAAACTTATACCTGAAAATTCATGCTAATACAACCAAAGCGCACATATCATAGATAGAATGATTTTCTACAATTTCCCCCATTTTTGATAATGACAAACAACAGGAGATATGCATATCAGATTCCCCCTAAATTCATGCTATATGTCAACATACAATTCATGCAAACAATTTCCCTTAATGATAATTCCCCCTCAAATAAGGCATACTATAACGTAGATACATTCCCCCTTATTTGATGCATATCGCCTAAACTCTTCCCCCTTTTGGCATTAGCAAAAAGTGTATGCAAAGGCTACTTTCCCCTTTCGACACTTCCCCCTTTTTGGGTATATCAATTGTTAGTGTCAAGAATAAAATAGGAAATACAATGAGGGATATACATTGACGATATTTAAACAATCATACCAACATGAAATAATACCAAATGTTAGTAAAAACATAACAACCATAATAACGGTTATTTTTCGCAAATCATATTGCATAAGAACATATCAACAGTTAATTTTTAACAAACCAATAGATGTATTAAAAACACGAATCATTTATTTTTCAAGAATATATCAACTGTTATTCAAACCAAAAAAAATATTCATCAAAACATGAATCAATTAATTTTAAGAAATAATTGATACCAATTGTTATTCAAGATGAAAGTTATCAAAACATGAATCAACAAAAATAATTAATATCAATTGTTAACAAATATATATTAATTGTTAACACATATCAACTATTACGTTTTTATCAAAAATATGATAAGTAACCGACATTCCCCCTCGATGCAATAAGGTTTCGTGCTTGGTGCATCTACTACGATATTGTAGTCTTCAAGCGCACCTGCAAGCGTACCTAAAAATAGGTTTTAGGTACCCAAGCACTTTTGGGTCCTTGGGGGTTAGGCAAATAATAATCATAGCTCAAAGATAAATCTCTATGTTTTGCAAAACATACGGGTGCTATGTGTGCTACCCGGTTGCAATAATGACATATAACATTCGGGTTGTGCATATGTCTTGGTTGAGCCAAAAAGGTTCTAGGTGATCTAAACTCGTTATTCCTAGAAGAGTTGAAATTCCTAGAGTCATTTCTAGGTGGCCTGAAATGATTCATTTTAGACTCATTACCAAAATTCCTCGAGTTGTTTCTAGGTGGTCTAAAATGATTAATTTTAGACTCATTAGTGAAGTTCCTAGAATTATTTCTAGGTGGTCTAACTTCATTTCTATCATCCTTTCTAATATTCTTCTTAATTTCTTCACTTGTTTTAGGATCATCTACACTACGTTTTTCTAGTGTGTTCCTAAGTTCTATGTTCTCTATTTTGAAAGAACTACAAGAAGAACAATTGGAACTTTGATCAATTGAAGAAGTTTCATTCATCTCCTTAATTTTATTTCTAAGATCAATATTGTCATTTTCCAAAAATTTATTTTTCTCTTCTAAAACTTTAATTTTAGCCTTGGCCTCTTTGGAGATTTTTGAAGACTTTTTTTAATTCATCATATAATTCTTGAAAAGCTTCTTGTAATTCTTCATAAGAGTAAGAGTTAGAATTACTTACCTCTTCTTCCTCGTTGGCCATGAGGCATAGTGCGGCAGTTTCATCGCCCGAGCTGTCCGAATCCCATGTCACGCACCTTTGGTGTTTCTTCTTTTTCTTGTCCTTGGTTTTTGGACAATGTGACTCGGTGTGGCCAAGTTTCCCACACTTGTGGCATGAAGGACTTGGTTCTTCCTTCTTAATTTCCTTCTTCATAAACTTAAAAAAATTTTCAATTAAATCATTTGAAGAAGTATCATCATCGCTTTTCGAATCACTTACCTCAACTCTTTTAGACGATGAGGCTTTGAAGTCAATACCTGGACCTTCACTTCTAAGATAAGGATTAAGAATAGTGCTTTCATAAGTTTCGAGGTTACCTCTTAGTCCATCAATTGTGACATCCGTGATTCCCATCGACTCTTGGATGGCATTGGCTTTGGAACGCCATTCGGGAGTGAGACTCCGTAGGATTTTTTGAACAAGATCTTTGTTCGTTTGCACTTTCCCGAGAGCATGAAGATCGTTGACGATTTTTGAGAATCGTTCGAACATAGTACCGATGGGTTCTTTCTCCCTCATTTTAAAGTGTTCATATTCATGTGCTAGAAAATCAACTTTAGATTCTCGGACTTGAGACGTATCTTCACAAGTGATCTCGAGTTTATCCCACATCTCCTTGGCGGTTGTGCAGCAAGAAATCTTCCGATAGTCATCCGGATTCACCGCACAATATAATAAGTTGACGGCCTTTGCGTTATTTTAAACTTTCTTGACATCGCCGGCATCATATTCATCTTCCTCCTTTGGAACCGTGGTTTCCCCAACTTTCTTTGTTGGCATTTGTTCACCGTTCTTGATGATTTTCCACAAGCGTAAGTTATTTGATTGGATGAAGATTCTCATCCGCTCTTTCCAATATGTGTAATTTGTTCCGTCAAATAGTGGAGGCCTATAGGTGGAGTGTCCTTCGCTCATCATTCCTGCGTTCAATATTCTCAACAAAAAAATATATATCGTTCTCTCAACCGGTTAAGGCTTTCAGAGAGTTAGGCTCTGATACCAATTGTAAGGATTTATGCCCGTCACTAGAGGGGGGGTTAATAGTGCGGCACGAGAATATTGATGAATATTGCGGAATTAAAATTGCAGGAGTAAAGTAAATGCGGTAATTAAAATAGTAAGGAAAGAACACACCGAATTTATCCTAGTTCACTACAACAAGTGGTTAGTCCAGTCCCCGAGAGACTCTCTCGAGATTCCACTAACTCCGTTAAGCTTACGGGTGCCTAACAAACCGTTACACTTGCTCGTAGATGTACACTCTACAAGACTTCAACTTGCTCGAGGATACCTCACCTCAAGACTTCACCTTGCTCGTGGATACCGCACCACAAGACTTCACCTTGCTCGTGTATACCGCACCACAAGACTTCACACACTAAGATTGAGGGTACTTAGCAAACCCGACAATCAATGAGAAGATATGGTCTTCTCAAACACCTTTCTCTTTTACAACAAGAACTCTCTAATAAGAGTAGATAAAGAGATACAAAATAAGCTCTATGAACAACTCAAAGTTTTCTCTCAAATGGCTCAACAAAAGCTCTACAATGATGCACAAATAATATCAATGTGTATATGAATAATGAGAGGTGTTGTGTGTTACAATTGAGCTCAAAAGACCTCTATTTATAGGTGGTAGAAGTAGTATGTCCGTTGCTTAATTGGCAATCAATTATGCTGATTTTATGCCAAGATAATCGATTATCAGATTTGGATAATCGATTATCAGCTTACCGTTACAAAATCGAAAGCTGATTTTATGCAGGATAATCGATTATTGTGATATGCATAATCGATTATGTTGTTACAGTGTTCAAAAACTGGCAACGGACACAAGATAATCGATTATGCAATTCTGATAATCGATTATCCTACTCTGCGGAAATTTCCAATAAATGGAATTTCCTAGAATAATCGATTATCACTTTGCATAATCGATTATTCTATTATGCTGTCCATAATTGACAACTTACTTCAAAAACCAAAAAAGAAAACGTTAAAATCATTTTGTTTGAAGTATTTAGAAAATGTTTATGATAAATATGATTTGATAAAATGATTTTATGCATATTTATGATGAGCTATGTTGAGCCAAAAGACGAGATAACTTAAGCATTGCTCTTACATTGGTTCTACCTAACAACCTACGCCTTGGGTCTTCGGTCTTGAACATTTCAGCTCGTCTTTGGCTTGTCTATGCAATTCCATCATCAATATGCTTCTCGGCATTCAATCTTGATTGTTTGTCATATAATAACGTTGTTTGACACTTGACTTCATTGTTTGTCATTCATCAAAACTTATACCTGAAAATTCATGCTAATACAACCAAAGCGCACATATCATAGATAGAATGATTTTCTACACGATTGTTGCAAGAAAAGGGTGATCTAACAGAAAGGGTATAGATGATCTCTGATTACATCGATGTAAAGTGTAGCCACTGTGAAGATATGAAAAGATCTATATTTTTTGCCTCCACAATGATCTTTGTTCGTGAAGTGATGGAAGACCTCCACCACCTCTAAGGGGATTTAGCACGCAGGCCTGCGCCAAGATTGGATGATGTCTCGCAAGCCCCAGGAGCATTAGAAGCTTTAATGTATTCATGATTTTCACTCAATTCTGTTAGCCCATTTGCAAAGTCGGTATTTTCTTCTATTTGAGACTGTAGTAGGCTGTCAAATCAGTTATTTTTATCTTTCTGTGAGAGTCTGTTGGTTTTGTTTGAGTTGGAGTCTGTTGATTTCTTTTTTTAAAGTCTGTTAGTAGCTGTAATCAAGTGTTTTACTTTATGAAAATTAAGAATTTCAAAAATATTTTATGTACTTATCAGCCAGAAGTACGCTCGGTCTGATTCATGTAGGGTCATGATACATAGATAATCTCCATAGGATTCGACCATAACTAGAATAAGGAAAAGAAAGAAAAAAAAGAAAATCGCGAGAGAAACAACAGTAAAATAAGGGAGAGAATAATAAAACAAAAGAAGGTAGGCAAAAATAAGATGAGCAAAAGAAAGGGGAGGAAGAAAAAGAAAACAAGAGAGAAAAGGAAAGTGGCATAAGGATAAAAGCCGGAATGACGCAAGCAGCCAATCCACGTGCATAATAGAAATCGGTAAATGATTAGGTGCATACCTATATGTTAAAACCTAACTGCTAACAAGTTTTGGTATCGCTTTGCCATATCCAGACAGGTGGTTAGTTTCACGGCATTCTGCAAACCCACCCCTATAACGCTCAGTCCAAAAGCAAGCTGACTAGGGCCAATGAAGAACCTGATGCAAGCATTATTGATCCCTTAAAAGAGGTGGAAGGGTTGGATGTCAACGCAATGAAAGAAGAGATGTACAAACTGAAGCATCAGATGGTTGAAATGTATTAGGCATGGGTAAGAGGGTAGCCACTACCAGCTTATCCTACTAATTCGAACTTCATCCTTCCATTTGACCAGTCACATGACCACCCTGCCACTGATCCTCCCCAAGCTTCCCGATCTACCAGAAATACCAGGGTACAACTTCCTAGGCACCCCCAGCTCCACCACCAAAAGTTGTTCCACACCCCCTCCACCAGTTGCTCCCATCTATATGGCACCTCCTCCCACCGCACTCAACAGATCATCTAGTGAACCTTTTCTCCAAGCTCATGATAACCAGTATTACCCACCAGAACCCACTTTCAAACACTACTCTTACGCGCCCCATTTTGAAATACCCGTTGAGGCTAAAAACCAGTCAAAAATCTCGAGCAAGAGGTGGTGCTTAGGAAAGCTATATGTCTAGGGCAATCATCCAGAGATATGGGAGGGTTTGGAGGCCAAGTGAGTGTGGCATACAAAGAACTTTGTTTGTTCCCAGATGTGCAATTGCCGCCGGGCTTTAAGTATCCCAAGTTTGACTTATACGGCGGACATGGTGATTCAGTGGCACACCTAAGGGGCTTCTGCAGCAAGATGAGAGGGGCAGGCGGGAAGGATGGATTAATAATGACATACTTTAGTCAAAGATTAAGTGGTTCAGCGTTGGAATGGTACACCCAACAAGATCATGCTCGGTGATACATATGGGACGATCTAGCACAAGCATTTGCATGTCATTTTCAGTACAATCTTGAAATTATTCTAGATCGTTGTCTTTGGCAAATTGGAAAAGAAGCACAATCAGTGTTTCATAGAGTATGGCTTTTATTGGAGGGATCAGGCAGCAAGGGTCGACCCACCAATGAAGGAAAGCAAAATGGTAGATTACTTCTTGCAGGTTTTGGAGCCTACATATTTTTGTCACCTAGTATCGGCAGTGGGTAAATCCTTTAATGAGGTCGTAAAAATGGGAAATATGGTAGAGGAGGGACTCAAATCTAACAAGATTATATGTTATTCAGCAATCAAAAAAACCACCCAGACTATCCAAAATGGGAGTAGGGGAGCAATTGGAAAGAAAAATAAGGAGGAGGTAGCGACCATTGACTTAGGAACTTGGTTCAGGCACCGGGCTCGATCCCATTACGACCAGCCCTGACCTCATCATCAAACCTATCCACAACCTCCGTATAGCACACCACAATACTACTACCCAGCTCCTGACTCCCGTTTTTCTGTCCATCATGCACAAACATATATTCAGCCTCCTGCACACGCATAATGGCGTGCGCCGACACCATAAAATAATGACCCAACTCTATAAAATTACTATTTACTAGAGCCTACCAACACCCCATGAGACCAGCTTTCCGTGCCAACCAAGCTTTGAAAAATAAGAGAATGTAGAAGAAGAAATATTTCACTCCATTGGGAGAATCATATACCAGCTTATTCCACAGATTGAGATAGTTTGAGGCCGATTGAACCAAAATTGCCGAATCCTCCTCCGAGAAATCTAGACTATTATGTCAGTTGTGAGTATTGCTCTGGTACCCCGGGGCATGACACAAAGAAATGTTGGCATCTGAATAGTGTTATTCAAGAACTCATCGATTCATATCGAATTAAGGTACAAGCTCTGAAACCCAGTACTAATCAAAACTCGCTGCATGCTCATCAAGAAACAAATATGATTGACCTAGTGCACAAAGAGGGGGAGCCCAAAAACCTTCGCATTATTGAACCTGTAACTCAGCTACTAATAATGAACAGCAAGGCCGTACCTTGGAGCTAAGATTCAGTAGGAGTGACTTACAAAGGAAAAGAGGTTAGAGAAGAAGTTTGTGAGACCCACGGATTGACCCGATCGGGGAGGTGCTTTGCCCCCGAGGAATTGAGAAAACCCAAACCGTCCAAGGATAACTCAGTGCTGGTGAAGAAAGCTGTGAGTGAAGAAGAAGCAGAAGAGTTTCTAAATAAGATTAAAATGCAGGTTATTCTATTTTGGAACAATTGAGAAAGACACCTGCTTATATCTCATTGTTATCATTGTTGATTTATTCGAATGAGCACTGTCAGGCATTGATGAAGATTCTGGACGAGGCCCACTTTCCTGATAAAGTCACAATCAATCAATTGGAGAAGATAGCCAATAAGACATTTGAGGTGATCAGAGTCACTTTTTCCGACGATGAATTGCCCGTAGAAGGCACCGAGCATAATAGAGCACTCTATCTCACAGTAAATTACGAAAATTCTGTGGTTACTCGAGTTGGTTGATAATGGTTCAAGTGTTCCCTTTTTCCACATTGAACAAGTTGAAGGTGGATGATGAAAGAATCCACAAGAACAGTATTTGTGTGCGAGGGTTTGATGACAGTGGAAAAGATTCAGTTGGTGACATAGTACTTGAACTGACAACTGGACCGATTGATTTTACCATGGAATTCCAAGTAATGGATGTGGCTATTTCCTACAACCTGTTAGAGAAACAAAAATAAGTGTCCATCTTGAGCCACAACTCAGGGAAGAAATAATCGAAGCACTGCTTGAATACAAAGATGTTTTTGCATTGTCCTGCGACGATATGCCAGAGTTGAGAACTCAATTGGTGGTTCACAAATTGCCCACTGACCACGCCCGCCCTCCTGTCAAATAAAAGTTGAGAAAGTTTAAAACCGATGTGAACTAAAGTCAAAGAGGAAGTTACCAAGCAGTTTGAGGCAAAAGTCATCCAAGTCACACGATATCCTACCCGGTTAGCCAATGTCGTGCCTGTGCCAAAGAAGTATGGTAAAACTAGGGTGTGCATCAATTATCGTGACCTTAACAAAGCGAGTCCAAAGGACAACTTCCCACTGCCGAATATTCACATATTGATTGACAATTGTGCAAAACATGAGTTGGTTCTTTAGTAGATTGTTACGTAGGCAATCACAATATTTTGATAGATGAGGAGGATGCGTAGAAGAAAACATTCATCACACCGTGGGGAACATATTGCTACAGGGTCATGCCTTTCAGTCTGAAGAATGCTAGGGCAACCTATATGAGGGCAATGACAACCATATTCCGCGATATGATACATAAAGAGATTGAGGTCTATGTGGATGATGTAATTGTGAAATCCAGGAAGTAATCCGACCATGTCAGAGATCTGACAAAATTCTTCCAGAGGCTCCGCGGGTACAATATCAAGCCCAATCCTGTGAAATCATTTGGTGTGCCATTAGGGAATTTGCTAGGATTCATAGTCATCCGCCAAGGCATTGAGCAAGATCCATCAAAGATCAAAGCCATACAAGAATTGTTGCCTCGGAGGAACAAAACAGAGATGATGAGTCTATTGGGGAGATTGAATTACATCAGTAGATTTATTGCTCAGCTCACGACAACTTGTGAGCCAATCTTTAAGTTATTGAAAACGATGTTACGATCGAGTGGACGGAGGAATGCTAGGAGGCTTTGCATAAATTAAAATGATACTTGTCGAACCCACCGGTATTGGTCCCACCAGAACTAGGGAGGCCTTTGATCCTGTATCTGACAGTCTTGGACAACTCATTCAGATGTGTGTTGGGTTAGCACGATGTCATCGGAAGGAACGAACATGACATATATTACCTCAGGAAGAAGTTTACAGCTTATGTGGTTAAGTATACTCATCTTGAAAGGACCTGCTGTGCCCTAACTTGGGTAACACAGAAGTTGAAGCACTACCTGTCATCATATAATACTTATCTCACCTCACGCCTGGACCTGTTGAAGTAAATCTTCCAAGAGCCTATGCCCACGGAGAGGCTTGCAATGTTGAAAATCCTACTCACCAAGTTCGACGTTATCTATGTAACCAGGACAACAATTAAAGAACATGTATTGGCTTATCATCTGGCCGAGAATGCGGTGGAAGAATGATACAAACCTTTAACGACATTTTTCCCGGATGAAGAGTTGATACATATTGATGAAGTGGAATAGGGCGAGAATCCATGATGGAAACTATTCTTCCATAAGGACGCCAACATGAAACGTATCGGGATATGAGCAGTACTCATTTCTGAAACGGGGCACCACTACCCCGTCATAGCCCAGATCCGCTTCTATTGCACTAACAATATGGCAGAATATGAGGCACGCATTTTGGGTCTGAGGTTAGTTGTGAACATGGGTGTCCATGAAGTTTTTGTCTTGGGGGACTCGGACCTTCTCGTAGACCAGATTCAAGGGAAATGGGAAACACAAGATTTGAAGCTCATACTATACCAGCAATGGTTTCATGATCTTTGTTAGTTATCCCCGTCAACAGAGTTCAGGCATATCCCTAGAATCCACAACGAGGTTGTTGATGTCTTGGCTACCTTGGCGTCAATGTTACATAATCTAGATAAGGCTTATGTTGACCCGCTGTATATTCAAGTCCATGATCTACATGCTTACTGTTATATGGTGGAAGATGAGATCGATGGTGAGCCTTGGTTTCACGACATCAAAGAATATATCAGGATGCGTGTGTAGCTAGTAAATTCCATAAATGATAAAAGAGAGCAATTCGTCTCTTATCAAGCGAGGTTTTTATTCAGTGGAGGGGTACTATACAAAAGAACGCTAGATCTTGGGTTGTTAAGATGCATAGGTGCTAGACAGGCCATGTCCATCATGACCGAGGTACATTCCGGAGTTTGCGGACCTTATATGAGTGGGTATGTTTTGGCAAAGAAGATTCTCCATGCAGGTTATTATTGGCTCACCATGGAACGAGGCTGTATGAATTTCGTGCGCAAATGTCATCAATGTCAGGTGCATTGAGATTTGATTCACTCCCTACCATCTAAATTACATAAAATGTATGCACCATGGCCTTTCGTTGTCTAAGGCATGGATGTCATTGGGCCCATCGAGCCAGCAGAAACAAATGGGCACAGTTTTATCCTGGTGGCTATTGATTATTTCACCAAGTGGGTCGAAGCTAAAACTTTCAAGTCGGTGACCAAGAAAGTCGTGGTTGACTTTGTGCATTCAGATATCATTTGTCAGTTCAGAATCCCTAATATAATCATCATCAACAATGGAGCAAATCTCAATAGTCATTTGATGAAAGAGGTATGTCAGCAGTATAAGATTACACATCACAATTCCACTCCATACCACCCCAAAGAAAATGGAGCAGTTGAGGCAGCCAACGAGAACCTAAAGAAGATACTTCGAAAAATGGTGGAAGGGTATAGGTAATGGCATGAGAAGCTAAACCTTCGCATCGTTAGGCTATCACACTAATATTCACACCTCAGTAGGGGCAACTTTGTATTTGTTGGTGTATGGCACAGAAGTAGTAATACCAGGAGAAATTGAACCCCGTCCATACAGATTGTTGCCGAGGCAGAAATTGATGATGATCAGTGGGTCAAAACCGGGTCGAGCAATTGAGTCTGATTGATGAGAAAAGATTAGCAGCACTATGTCACGGCCAGTTGTATAGAGAATGGCTAGCATATAAAAAAAAAGTGCGTCTAAGAAGGTTTGAAGTGGGTCAGTTCGTATTGAAGCGCGTCCTCCCTCTCCAGGCAGAGGCAAAGGGCAAGTTCGCCCAAAATTGGCAAGGGTCGTTCATCGTATCAAGAGTGTTTTCCAATGGAGCGTTGTATTGAACAAATGCGGAATGCAAGTGCATAGAAATGGCCATCAATTCCGATGCAGTTGAGAGATACTACATATAATTTTCTTTGATTAAATCATATTTTTTGTAATTGTCATGTTTTGGAGATTGGAATAACGAAGACATTTTATTCTGTTATCTAAACATTTAATCCCTTGTTAACCCTTTCAAGATTTAATTATTTTCTTTCATATGCCTCTTTCGGAATTAGTAGCAAAATCAGATACTCAAGCGTAAGAGATGAATAAAGGAAAAAAAGAGAAAAGAGGAAAGAAAGAAAAAAGTAGAAAAAGAAAGAAAAAACAAAAAAGAAACGAAAGGAGAAAAAGAGAGAAAAAAACAACAAAATAGCAAAAGAAACAAAAAAAAGGGAAGAAACAAAAAGAAAAGAGTGAGAAGAAAGAGAAAAGAAAAAAAAACACAACAACAGAGTAATTCCTGTGCCATGAACTGCGTTTGAACTGATTCCTTTTAAGGATATATAGGCACCCTCACAGTTCGGTCTCACAGAAATTAAAATTCAAAAGTCCCCAAGCAAATTAAACTGGGGCAGAAGTTGTGGTTGTTGTAGTAAATTTGATTCCGAAAGTTGTAATTTTGAACCCATTTGGATTGTGTTGAGCCTTAACACCCTTTCTTTCCAACCCTATCCGAAAGCCTACATTACGGTCCAAAGAAACACCTTCTTATCATACCTCAAGGAATGCCAGGCCGAGTAAGAAGAGGTGACTTATATCAGGGGAAACACTCTAGTTCGAACAAGAAAAAATGAATATGAGAGAGCCTTGTTGGTGAAAACCCTTATGAGCACCGTAAGGCGACGTGAGTTGAGAGAAGGTCAAAATGAGAGTGTTATTGATGAAAACCCTCATGGGCACCGTAAGGTGATGAGAGATGAGATTAAAATGAGAGAGTCTTATTGGTGAAAACTCTCACGGGCACCTTAAGGCGAAGGAAAGTTGAGAAATGAACAATTGAAAGAGGTCTGTTTGTGAAAATCTGTTCAGAACACTGCATGATGAGCAAGGTCCGGGTTGGGTTAAAGAAATTGGTAAAGAAAGGTCACAACAACAAAGTAGGGCAACTGAAAGCCGATCATTTGGACAGATTGGGTCGACTAAGCCGAAGTGCATGTCATGATCGTTGGAACCAGCTGTTCCTCAACAGATAAGTCTCTTCTCTTTCCCCTTCAGTAGTCGCCCAATTCGGAATTCTTTTATTCTAAAACAAAACAACTAAGAGTCATTGTATTTCATTTTCTTTCGGGTCTTCATTCCTCTAAGAGGTTTTTGAGGTCAATTTTGTTTAAGCAAGAAGGAGAGAAATTTCAAAGCTCACTACCAACTCCCAAAGGGAAAAGCACATTGCGGCTAAAACATAACAGAGGCCGCGGAAGTTAAAATGGCAATATAAAGAATCACTGAAAGTTTTCGTCAGTAAAATGATTCGGTAGTCTCAGGAAGGATCCAAAGATTCTTGAAAGAGGGTCAAGAAGGTAACACAATGTTAGGATACAGAGCACTCGGTTCATCTAAAGCCATAGGGTTCAGGGGTCAGTCAACAAATCGGGAGGCTCATAGTCAGGCCGGGAAAGTTGGTCACAACAGAGCAGGATGGCGGGAAGGCCATTTTCAGCAAGAATGCCGCAAGCTAACCGCCATATTTCAAACTAACATGATTTTCTTTGATTGAAACAGGGGTAGGATATTTTGGATGTCTCGGGGAAGACCCCTATAGGAGAAGCAAGCACCTAGCAGGTATGACTGTGAACTTCAAGACCCTCCTAGAAAATGAAACCTAGTTAATGCTCAAAAATAATCGGGAATAACAAAGGAGCATAAATAGACTTAAGAGTTTGCATGTCGAAATAATATTTAGCTAGGAGTTGTTAGGACCCTCCAGGAAAATGGGACTCACTTTAAAATCCAAATAGCCACGGGTAAATTAATCTGGCATAAATCTCTCCCCAATGAATACAAGAGACAGGATTCACATAGGAGTCATCAGGACCCTCTTGTATATATCGAGAGTTAATATTGGAAGGAACCTCCTGGATAATGGGATTTAAATTTTTTTTTTAAAAAAAATTCAGGACCTTCCTGGATAATGGGATTCAATTTTAAAAGTTTTCAGGACACTCCTGGATAATAGGATGTAGCTTTAGTTACTGGTCCCCGGCAGATAACTTAGATTTATAATTGGCTGTAATTAAGAATTATCAGGACCCTCATGAATAATGGGACTTATCATTAATAATTTTATTAGAAACAAGATTTAGCGTAAGTTCTGTAATAGGAAAGTATGATAAGTTTTGATTGTGATTTTTCAGGACCCTCTTGGATAATGGGACGTAGCCTTAATATTTTTCTTAGATAACAATACATAGCAGATACCTCTGGAGGACATAGCCTAGTTTTAAAGTTGTCGTTAGTTAAGAGTTGTTAGGACCCTCCTGGATAATGGGATCTAGCATTAAAATTCTTAGAATATTTGGTAACAGGATTCAGTTAACACTCACATATGTACCCAGCCATCAAACCAGGGAAGAAAAGTTTCTTTGTTTTGTCTATTTTTGTTGAAATCAGGCGACCACCTGGAGAACAAGGGAATATAGTTCAAGTTTTTGGTAATCAGGCGCCCACCTAGAGAACAAGCAAATATAATTCATGTTTTTGGTAATCAGGAACCGACCTGGAGAATAGTGGAATACAATTCAAGTTTTGGTAATCGGGCACCCACTTGGAGAACAAGGGAATACAATTCAAGTTTTGGTAATTAGGCGCCCACCTAGAGCACAAAGGAATACAATTCAAGTGTTGGTAATCGGGCGTCCACCTGGAGAACAAGGGAATATAGTTCAAGTTTTGGTAATCAGGTGCTCACCTGGAGAACAAGGGAATACAATTCAAGTTTTGGTAATCAGGCACCCACTTGGAGAACAAGGGAATACAATTCAAGTTTTGGTAATCAGGCACCCACCTGGATAATAAGGGAATGCATTTCAAGTTTCGGCAATCAGACGCCCACTTGGATAACAAGGGAATACAGTTCAATTTTTTTGTAATCAGGCTCACACCTAGATAACAAGGGAATACATTTCAAGTTTTTGAAATCAGGCACCCACTTGGATAACAAGGGAATACAATTCATGTTTTTGGTAATCAGGCGCCAACTTGGATAACAAGGGAATACAATTCAGGTTTCGGCAATCAGGCGCCCACCTGGATAACAAGGGAATATATTTAAAGCCATGGAAATTAGGCGCCCACTTGGATAACAAGGGAATAAACAGTCCAAGTTTTGGTTATCAGACTTCCACCTGGAGAACAAGGGCATACATTTCGAGTTTTGGAAATTAGGCGCCTACCTGGATAACAAGGGAACACAATTCGAGTTTTTCGTAATCAGGCGCCCACTTGGAGAACAAGGGAATATAGTTTGAGTTTTTGTTAATCAGGCGCCCATAGGTCATAGCTTAGTCCAGCTTCTTTTTATTTTGACTCGGTGTTATAAGGGGGACTAGCAAGCAATAGCAGCAGCGGTATCAACAGTGAGACCACACCTTCATGGTAGTCCCTGCTACCAAACACTCTTTAACTACACCGACCTGATTCCTTTTTAACCGAATATATGTAGGAAATCTCCAAAGCAGGGTGCGGTCAAGCTTTTCAAAAATGCTTCCCATGGAGTATTCAAACGGGCAAAAGTCGCTCGTATCCGCTCACTTATCTTTGCTCGAAAACTCTTCGTGTTTTCGGGCAAAGAGGGGCAACTGTGAACATGTGATTTTTGCCCTATATGAATTACTCCCATAAATTAAAAAAAAAAATTTCTTTTGTTTATTTGCAATTATATGGATTTTCGGGCATTTTTTGTTAATTATTTGTATTTTATATGTGCATTTTAATTAGTAAAAATACAAAAACAAAAATTGTGTTGCATGTGCAATTAGAAGTTGATTTGACTTTTTTTAATAATTAATTAGAAATTAGTCATTTTATAAAAACGAAAAAATAAAAAAAAATAGTTAATTTGCACATTTAATTTTATTTGATTTTAGGTGATTTTTCTTTCAATTTGTTTTAATTTTTTGTGATAATCATTATTTATGATTAATTAGCATTTTGAGTAGGTTAATTTGGTTTTTTAATTTAAATTAGATTTTTATTTTTATTAGAAAAGAAAAGGGGTTTTTAATTTGAAAGAAAAGAAAAAAGAAAAATAAGAATTGGTCTTCTTTAATAAGAGACCCAAATTGGGCCAATTTTTGTTTAAATTCCCAGTCTAGAAATGCCCCAATTCCAGCCCGTATTGCCTTTACCCAGTTCAGCCTCATTTTCAGTAATCAAAATGACGCTAATGCCTAAGTTGATCTTGGCCATCTAGGATTCAAGATCTAACGGCTCGGAAGTGGCTAACCTTAAGTATTAATATGTCCTAACACCCCCCACCAACCAAATTCCTCTCTTCTCTCACACCAGCAAACCCTAGAGAACCTCCACCGTCCCCGCCGTCCATCGCCATCTGTTGTCTACTGGAAATTATCCACGGAGCTCCGATGACCACCAAAATAACACCATCATTTCCCCTTCTCTCCTATTTCCGAATCCATTAGCTTCTCTCCTCAAAACCTAGCCAAACTGCTTGAATATTGATTTGAAGTCATACACCCTAGCGTCCCACAATTTCTCTGGTGGCAGCACAGCCTCCAATCCATTGCAAATTGACACCCCAGTATCCCTATGGCCCCCTCTTTCTTAATCTTAAATGCTCAACCCTCGAATCCTCCCTGAAGCCCTCGAATTTCAAAACTAAAATTAGGACACCCCTTGAGAGACCAAAAATCAACAAAGCAACACTAGTCATCGAATCATTAATAGATTTCTGGTTGAAGAACGGATAGTACATGTCCTCTCTATTAATGGTATGTCCCTTTAGTTTTAGACTTCTTCCTTTGATTTTTTCGATGTTGCTTTCATCATGTTTCTCCACCCGTCTCTTTGTTCTGTTGTGGGAATTAAACTCAATAGGGTAGTCTTTTGTTTTTGTTGGTTTAATCTGATTGTTAGTTTAACTTAATCGGGTTCCTGATTTCTTTTACTCAGTAGGAATTTTAATTAATTAGTGTAATCAGGTTCTCTTCTAAAGGATTCTAGTGGTTAAACTTTTATGTGTTATGCCATTGTAAGGTTAATATCACCTTTTTAGAGGGGAAGTCGAGATGTGCTTCATGTTTCTTTTTGTATAGATTTGATTGAGGTTGGTTTCATGTTTTTTGGAATTTGAATTGTGTATCATATTTATCTAGTGCATCTTTAGAATTCAAACAAGGCAAGGCGTTTGTGTCCTTGAGGAATCGTGATTCAAGCCATGAATTTGTGGTTCGATAGGTTCCAAGCCTACAAACAGTAGCACGTCGATAATGTAATCTATCCAAAGTAGGGTGTTGAACTTGGAATCAGTTTTGGTTATCTTCTGAAATTATGTATTGGCAATGCATCGCATTTAAATTACCACGTATGTTAGTTCATTAAAATTCTGTTGTAACATTAGCTGGTAGTATTCTGTTTGGGTATGAATGGTTTTGTTTATTGTTAGGCTAAGCCCGTTTCATTTTGGACCCTCCTTTAGGGTCAGTGAGGTTTGGTGCTAATCCTCACCTGCAGCAGCCTTGTTTTTTGCAATCTATTGGGCCTCCTGGTAGGCCCATGCAGCGATTTTGAAGCACCGGCTTCCCTTTGCTAATTTGAAGTGTAGCAAGGCCTTTACCCGTTAACATTTAGAAAGCTTAGGCCATTACTTAATTGAGGTAATTCGTATTAGTAACACAAATGATTATGGCCCTCCGAGTATAGTTATTAACCCAATTAAATATAATTGAGGTGTGCCCATGATATATAAATTTGAATAATCGCACAGATCATCGCTTAATTTATTTTGAGTCCTTAGAATTCGAGGTGTGCCACTTAGTGAATTTTCAGTGGCCTTCACAAATTTGGAAACATGCAATCTCCTTAGGCGTGCTAGTTAAATAATTTACCTTCCTAAATTCGGGTGTGCATTTATGTGACCTAAATCCAAGTCCTAACAATGTTAAAATATGTCGAAGACCACGGGTGTATTTATTTGACGTGGTTCAAGACGTGTTTTAATAGGTTTGCAATTAAATAAAAACGGTTAAAGTTAAAATTTGCACACAGGTTCAAAATGTTCTAAAATCAGATAATTAAGCCGAATATAACAGTTGAGCGATCGTGCTAGAACAATATAACTCAGGAATGCCAAACAGCTTCTTCCGGGTTAACAGAATTCCATACCCGCATATCTAGCTCGCAGACTGTATTACAGAGTCCAACCTTCCTCGATTCAAGATTGAAACCGGTGACTTGGGACACCATTAATTATCATAAGTGGCGACTCTGAATTTTTAATTGAAGTAATCCCGTTTCGATTGTCACTTTAAGTTGGAAAAAACACCCCAACACGCCCTTCCGGGGGTGTAGTGGTAAAAAAGGAGGTGTGATAGTTGGCAATTTCATTCTCTCCATTTGAAAACGTGATACGAACTCCTGCAGCATCTCATTTTCTCTTTCTTTTATTTGTGGACATTGAATTTCCTTGTGGCCACCTTGATGGTACTGACATGTGCCTTTATGAAAGAATCTGCCGACATGGCAAATGAATCTATTGGATTTGGAGCTAGGTTGTGATACCACATCATGACCCCTTTCAAGAGCGTTTCTCCAAAAAATTTTAGCAGGACGAATTCGATCTCATCGTCCCATATGTCGTTGCCCTTCACCGCACAAGTGTAAGCAGTGACGTGCTCGTGGGGTCCAAGATTCCGTTGTACTTCAGAAGATCAGGCATTCTAAACTTCTTCGGGATGGCTTTTGGAGCAGCATTTTGTGGGATGGGATTTTTCACAAACTTCTTTGAATCTACACCCTTCAGGATCGGGGGTGCGCCAAGAATCTGATCGACCCTTGAGTTGTAGGTCTGTACCTTTTTGGTATTGGCTTCTATCATCTTTTTCCTTGACTCAATTCTCTTTGTGAGGTCCTCAAGCATCTTCATAATGGAAAGATCTTCTGCTAACCCATTGTTGCTCGAACTTTTCGGTACTTGTACGGTCCGAGGGGACGTTTTCGGGGCCGCTGTACTTGGGGTTTTTGGTGGCTTTGCATTTAAGCAATTGTTAGATGTTGTACCTACAACATCTCAAAAATAACATGAAGGCTAACCTTTTGTTCCTCCCAAGTTGGGATTTTCTGAGTTTCTTGTTGGTCTCATTGGCATACTCTCTTTTTAGTATGGGAGCTTATATCGACGTGTTAGGCATCGCGTAATGCCACATATGCGAGGATTTTTTTGGGGTGCATCCTCAGGGTTTTGTGGTGGTACACATAATCTGGAACAGCTATACCATTCTCTCCATGGTCCTTAAGACCGTTGTTTTTATATGCATTCACTGAATTAGACAGTTTGACCTGAAATCAAAGATTCTCGGGAAAGAAAAAATATGAAAGATAACTTGTGTTATGTAGTAAACCAGCAGGAAAACAATCACTATTATTTTTAACTCCACGGTTGGAACCAAACTGTTTACCTTGAAAATGAAAATTACAATTAGATTTGATTTTTTGGTTCTAAAAATATATGATTTATTTTTATGCAAGTCGTTAGGCAATAGATGCAAAGTGTGAGACTATAAAATAAGATATAAGCTTGAAGTCAGTAGGTTTAAGCAATCCGAGTGGCTAAGAATCCGGGCCTCGAGCTAGCCTATATGGGGCCTCAAGGTCGAGTTAGGTACTAGGCTGTAGACAACCGAATAAGGAATAAAGGTTTAGAGAAGGCACTTTATGATCTAGAATGAGTAACAAATGAAGAACAATTAATGAAACACAATAAATATAAGCAATAAATGTGAATAATAGAATCAAGAGAAAATGTATTTAAGCTAGAAAGTAGAGAATGTTCTTGTATTGAAAGTAGTACATTGTCTCATTTACAAAATGATAAGAATCCCCTTTATATATAAGGGGGATCCCAACATAGCACAAAATGCATTTATTACCAAGATATATGGCTGGTAAAACTATTTAATGCCATGGTACGGGCTCATACTAGCCTAATAGACTTAGTCAGCCTACATCACGTGCGTTGGGAACTTCATGTTTTTCCATCATAACTACCAATCTGCACTGCTCTGAGGTCGAATGCTGAGAACCGTTAGGGTTTGTACCTCAAGCAATTCCTTGAGCCTTCAGAGATGTGCTTATGAAGTACCATGATGACCGTAAAATCGAAACCTCCGATTTTTACCGTATACAGCCCTATAGCCTCTCAATTATAAATATGGCGCGCAACACACCCATAAGTAAGGATCTACTAGGCATGGCTTTGTAGACTTCCCTAGCACACGACCCGCTCTAATACCACTTTGTCACGCCTTTAACCTAGGGAGGTGTGGCTGGCACCGGTACTGCTCTAGCATAAGCGGACCACTCTGCAACGTTTTTTTTCTTTGTAAATATCATAAGCTGACATGACCACAACTCATAACTATAAGTTGAAAACACTGTATTACTGAAGCAATTTAATTAAACATGAATATATATGGGCCGTCAAGGCCTCTAACATACACTACAAAATGAACCTTTATCTGCAAAGCCTCTAAGATTATTTGACATTAAATGGGACAGTGGTACCGGCCTACCCATAAGTCTGTAGCAAAATTCAGATACGATGACTCATAGACTTGGTTGCACTCTGAATTATGGGGAGTATTACCGATCGTTCGCTGAATGCAAATCTCATCTACTATGAGGGCTCATCAAACTGATAATCTATACCTGCAGGCATGAATGCAACGTCCCTAAGAAAAGGATGTTAGTACAAATAATGTACTAGGTATGTAAGGCAGAACTGAAATATAACCATAATTCAACATTAATTAAAGACATATAAGAATCAACCTAAATAGAAGTACCACCGTATATGCATACTTACTATAATTTTACATATAATGCTTCTTTTTGTCACGACCTAGAGTTTTTACCCACGGGAGTCGTGATAGAGCCTACTCGTGGAAGCTAGGAAAGCCATAAACCATGGAAATCATTACCCCTTTTCCTTTTAGTTCATTTCAAACAAATTATATTAGCTATAAATAAGAATTTGAAGAACAGCAGAAGTTAAAATTAGAGGAAGACTTAGATAAATATACAAGCAAACATCTACGGAAGCCAATACAAGTCTCTACCCAACACCTAGTGTCAAAACAAATACGGACTACTAAGAGTGCTAAATACAACCGTCTGAAAGAAATAAAAGACTGTTTGTCTTGAGTATATGACATAACAAAATGAAACATAAGATAGAGGAGACACTGGGCCTACGGATGACAACAAGGCTACCTCGGAGTCTTGGTGGACGGAAGGCTATCTCCTGAACTCATGCTGCTGCCCGACGTTGCTCCGGTATCTGCATATAAGTGCAGTGAGTAGCATCAGCACATTTGACCCCATATGCTGGTTAGTGTTTGGCCTAACCCCAGCGAGGTAGTGACGAGGCTAGCACCAGACTCCAGATAAACATGTGCAGTGATATAATATATGGCAGAAAAGTAAACAAGTAATAAGCAATTAAAGCTGGGGAAGAGGAAACATGCTGCAGGGGTGCAGAAAAACAAAATATCAAGAATAATAAGGAAAACTGAAATTTAACTTCTAACACAGATAAAGAGAAGTAACGACAACTTTCACTTTCAGTTTCAATCTTGTTGCAGGCGTGCACCCCGATCAAAATTTTCATATCTCGTGGTAGGCGTACCACCCGCTCCCATTTAATCATATCTCGTGATAGGCGTACCACCCGATCCCATTTTATTATATCTCGTGGTTGGCGTACCACCCTCTCCCATTTTATTGTTTCTTGTGGTAGGAGTACCACCTGCTCCTATTTCATTGTATCTCGTGGTAGTCGTACCACCCACTCCCATTTTATTATATCATGCGGTAGGCGTACACCCCGCTCCCATATTATCATATCTCGTGGTAGGCGTACCACCCGCTCCCATTTTATTGTATTTCGTGGTAGGCATACCACCCGCTCCCATTTCATTACATCTCATGGTAGGCGTACCACCCGATCTCATTTCATTATATCTCGTGGTAGGTGTACCACCCAATCCCATTTCAAGTTATCACATAATCACAAGAAATCCAAGCAAGGGAATAAGCAGTACAACAATAACTTCCTAGCAAGGGAATAACAATATCGAAAAAGTCATCCCGGCAAGGGAGAATCAGGTATAACAAACCTTAACTCAGCGTAATTAATGAAAATGCTATATCACAAATAGGATCTACAACGATAAACAAATCTTTGCTCGATATGGTAGATCATTTTTAAGGCATACATAATGTCATTTAAGAATACAACTCTCCATTTAAGACTCATGGTCATGCTTGATACCAACGTATAGATACCCGACACCATGCATATACGTCGTACTCAATAAGGAGCAACTAGCACATGACTTACTCCTAATCCCTCAAGCTAAGGTTAGACCGAACACTTACCTCAATGCCTTGAACACTACTCAAGTCTCAATTATAGCCTTGCCCCTCGATTCCACTGCTAATTCGTTCGTATCTAATCACAAATCACTTATTTACATCAATAAACGGTAAATGAATCAACCCCAATGCATGAAAATGAGTTTTCCAAAGTTTTACCCAAAAAGACAAAAATAGCCCCCGGCTCACGTGGCCAAAACTCGAGGTCCGAACCAAAACCCTATTACCCATTCCCCCATGAACTCAAGTATATAATTTGTTTTGAAATCGGACCTCAAGTTGAGGTCCAAAACACCAATTTTTGAAAAACTTAGTTTCTATCCAAAACACCCAATTTCCCCATGAAAATCTTTGATTTTAAGTTGAAATCATGTTAAAAGATTTTAATGATTGAAGAAAACTAGTTTAAAATGACTTACAATTGATTTAGAGAAAAAGGTTTCTTGAAAAATCGCCTCTTATGTTTTTAGGGTTTTGAAAAATGAAAAATATTCAGAAATCGAGGGGTCAAGAGCCTAATCAGGTCCCTTCACCATAACTAATTGAAATTATCGTCTATTTATACCTCTACAAGACTCCATGTGCGGATCGTACTAAATGGACTGCGGCCACACAGGCTTACCTGAAGACATGCAGTTCAACACCCTGTGCAGACTGCACAAAAGCGGCTGCGGCCACATAACCTTCACCGCGGACCGCACAAAGCCGACCATGGCCATGCTGGCCCCTCCGCGGTCGCATGCGATTTCTCGCAAAGCGTACAGATGGATTCAGAGGCTTGCAACTTCCTTAACCTGCAACATCTGATTTCTAGGCCTAAGACATCCTGGAACCTACCCGAAACTCACCCGAGCCCTTGAAATTCCAATCAAAAACGACATCCAACTTCAAAAATATTCTACAAACGTATTCATGTAATCAAATCACCATTATTATATCACGAACATCAAATTAAATATCATGATCACTGAAGTTTCACAAAACTTCTTTAATCATCAAATTTCCAATTAAGGTCTGGATCACGTCAAACGTCGTCTGTTTATAACCAAATTTCACAGGAATGACTCAAGTCATATATAAGGCCTGTATCGGGCGCCGAAACCAAAATAAGGTCCCGATACTATTGTTTTCTAATCAGTTTTCATTTCAAATTCCCTTACACAATTTCAGAAACAATTTCACTTAAAAATTCATTCCTCGGGCTTGGGACCTCAGAATTAAATTTTGGTCATGCGCCCAAGTCCCATTTTTTCCCACGGACTGTGTTTGTCTTGTGTCTCCGAAACAAACGGTCCATTTATTGATGGGCGAACGACGGGGATTGAACCCGCGCGTGGTGGATTCACAATCCACTGCCTTGATCCACTTGGCTACATCCGCCCCTACCCCCGCACAGGTTGAAGTCTCTAGTAATAGGCAGAAGCAGTGGTAAGAAGGCCCATCTCAAGTGAAATAAATAACAATAGCATTCAGTTGTCTTCACAACGGGGCAACAACCCTTATTTTGCCAACTGAGGCCGTGAGCTCTAATGTTTTTTTTGTTGGGACCACCAGATTGAAGGAAACCTCATGCATGCTTTGTGGCTGTATCCGGTTCCGGTTCTGGGTCTATTTGGGTAAACGGTTCCGGTTCTGGCGGTTCCGGTTCTGGCGGTTCCCGGTTCTGGCGGTTCCGGTTCTGGCGGTTCCGGAGCCGGAACCGGAACCATACGGTTCCGGAACCACCCGGTTCCGTTTCTGGCGGTTCCGGAACCGCGGGTCTGGCGGTTCCAGGCGGTTCCCGGCGGTTCCGACCTTTTTTTTTTTTTTAAAAAAAAATTAAATATCTTGTATAGTAGTGATTAGTATGTTGTAGAATATATTTTTATATGGTGTACTATGTTGTTACTATAGCATATATTGTGTTTGGAAATTAGTATATATTCAAAATAAGTAGTGTATATTTTGTATATAAGTAGTATATGTTGTAGTAAAGTAGTATATATTGTATATAAATAATGTATATTGTGTAGTAGTTAGTATTAATAGTATTATGTGTTGTATGTTATATATTATATGTTATATAAATATTTTATATTCAAGGATTGATATAGAAGTAAAGACAAAGAAATATTGAGACAAATATATTCAAGTATATGATAAAAAGCATATTTATTGACCAAAATGGCATATCTTTCTTAGTCTTCCTTCCCCCAATGGAATGAGCACAACATGGTACTAATACCACCATTAAAAGGAAAAAAACTAAAAGAAGACATGCCAATGTACAAGTTACATCATAATTTATGTATTATTTCTAACAAATCTCATAAAACCTTCAAGGTTTGGAGGTGGTTGTGTTGGCGGTGGTGGAAATGAAGCTTGTTCATCACCACTTCCGGGTGAAGATGATTCTTGAGCAATTTCTGCAAGCATTTCTTCATAGCACTCATCTATTTCGGGTTGAGATTCAGCTAGCCCAAAGTTTCTTCTTTCAGAGCGGATCCAATCTTGGAAGAGCACTGATTTTTCCAAGCTGTCCCGCATCGACGCTCTATGATCTCCTATTTGTAGTCTGGCTTGACTAAATACGCTCTCCGATGCAACAGTTGACGCTTGAATGGACAGAACATCCCGAGCCATCCTTGCAAGAACGGGAAAATGCTTTTCCCTTGTCTTCTACCAATCCAAAAGGTCGAAAGATCCGTCTGGATTATCATTCTCTAGCCCCTGCGACAAATAAACTTGAAGTTCGTTTAGATGGGAAATATCATCTAAATTCTCACCTTGAGTACCCCTGAACTCCGTCCAGGATTTAAGAGCTGTTAAGCCAGCAACTCTTTTAGACGATTGTGACGTGGACGAAGTAGGAGTTGGAATATTAGGCCTAGCATGCTCTAAGGCCTGTTTATAAGCATTATAAACAGTTTGAGCATTCACTGTAATTGATGCTTTCGCATCAGATAGTGTAGCCATTTCTTCTGGTGAAAGATCTAAACATTGATAAATACTAGTATACCAAAAGTTAGGACCTCCTGCTTTCATAGTAGGGTTTAACAAAGCAGCCACACCAAAAATAGGAGGGATTGGAAAAAAAAAATTTAAAATTTCTTTTTCATTTCAAATATTGCATTTTCATAAATTTCCCCTCCCTCGTTAAAATCAGCAAATAAATTAGCAAGTGCGGCAATATATACTAAACAATTTGAAATTGTAGGATAATATTGGCCAGATAAAGCAGTTGTAGCTACACTAAAATGTTCTAAAAAATCTAAAAGAATCTTAACGTTATTCCAATCTTGATTAGTTAGCATATCATTATCTTCATCCTCACAATCCCTAGAATTATAAGTAGCGGTTATTGGGTTTCTATATTCGTACGCCACTACTAAGCTTTCATACATGTAGTTCCACCTAGTCGGACAAGGTTTAGGAACCTTTCTTTCTCTAAGGCCACTTTCGTCACATTTTTTATAATATTCTCTTAGTCTACTTCTACGGTTTGAATAAAAAAGCCAATTAAGAGCGAATTTAACTTTTTCAATTTCTATGTTTAAAATTCTCATACCATCTCCAACAATTAAATGATAAATATGGCATATACATCTAACATGGAAAATATTTGTAAAAGCAGGATTAAGTTTTCTAGTTAAAATACCTATTGCAGTTGTGTTGCTACTAGCGTTATCCATGGAAATTGACATTATTCTATCACTAAAACAAAAGTATCTACAAACATCATAAACAGTGCTAGCAATAAACTTACCTGTGTGCCGTGAATTAATTATTCTATATGTTATAATGCGTTTTTGCATGGTCCAGTCTTCGTCTATCCAATGACTGGTCACGGTTAGATAATCACAATCATTTCCACTTCTACCAATATCAGTTGTAATAGACATACGATTACTTATATGAGTAAATAAATAGCGCAAGTACTGTTCATATTCATGCTTATATTTATAAATGTCGGCCTTAACTGTGGCGCGAGGCCAACCTTTATATGTAGGATTAAATACTCGTCTAATATATTGAATCCAAGCAGGATTAGAAGCAAAAGAATAAGGTAAACACATAAAAGTAATCATTTTAGCTAATTCTTCACGATCCTTATTAGGATCGTAGTATAATATACCTCCGGTGACAGTGTTTATTCCTGGTTGAACCATATTAGAACCAGTACTTTGGTTAATTGTAGTATCAGGACTTGACTTCCCCTCTTGTTCCGCTTGTATTTGAAAATATCTAGCCTTATCGCTAGGATGTATATATATATGTTTAACTAAACTACCTGTTCCGCTACGATCACCCGTATACCTATGAACAAGTTCTTTACCACAAGTTTTGCATTTAGCCCTATCTTTATCTCTTAGTTGAATAAAAAAATGCCAAACTAATGAAGTTTCTGTACGTTTCCGAGGTTGTCTACTAAAAGTGGGAGTTTGTACAGGTGGGTGTTCTGGGTCATTAGGAGCAGGACTTGTAGGTGTATCATCTAAATCTACCGGAGGTTGGGTTTCGTCATCATCATCACCCTCATTTCCCTCTGATATTGGTGCATTAGGATAGAGCAAATTCATAATATCATCATCTATTCTATCACCGACTGCTATATCATGTAGAAAATTAACATCGCTAAATTGAAACCACGGGTGATCACTATCAAGTATTCCTAAGTTTTCATTAGTATTTCTAGGTTGGCTACTAGTTTGAACTTGTTTATCTTTTCTAGGTCTGGGAGCCGGGGGAGGGGTAGGATTTTGGCTACTACTTTCACCGGATTTAGATGTACCTTTTCCGAACATTTTTTTCAATGAAAATGCCATACTAATTATAATTAAGGAAAATATCAACACACAACAAATATTCTTAGCACGTAAGAGTTGAAACGAGTTTACCGGATTGACGAACAACTTCTTGAAAATTGACAATCGTTGTAATTGAACACTTGAAAACTTCAATTCAACAACTTCACAATGTTTCACGAATTTGCAACAAAAATTAAGCACTTGCACAGAAAGATTGTAAGAGAGCTTGAGAGAAATTGAGAGAGATTGAGTAAGATTGATGAATTGGTGAATTAAAATGAAAGAATGAGGGGGTATTTATAGTTGAGAAATGGGAAATCGTGTAATTATATAAAGTTTGGGGTTAAATTAAATTTGAGGGGTCAAATGGCTAAATTTTAAAAATGCCAAACGGCTATTTCTGCAATACCAACGTACTGATTTTCAGAATTTTAAAAAAAAAAATTTTTTTTTTAAAAAAAAATGGCCGTTGGGAACCGGATAGAACCGGAACCGGAACCGGAACCGGACCGGTTCCGGCGGTTCTAAACGGTTCCGCCAACGGTCTGAATTTAAAAAAAATTTTTTTTTTTTTAATTTCGGCACCGTTTGGAACCGCCTGAACCGGTCCGGTTCCAGTTCCGGTTCTGGCGGTTCCGGTTCCACGGTTCTAAAGGGTGGAACCGGCCCAGAACCGCGGAACCGGAACCGCGGAACCGGAACCGTATAACCGGAACCGTTTAGAACCGCGGAACCGCCAGAACCGCGGTTCCAGTCACGGTTCCGGTTCGGAACCGTTATTCGTACAGCCTTAGCTTTGTCACCTCTGCACTATCTCGATTAATCGCCTTTTGCGCATGCATAAAGATGTCTCGTTGTTTTATGTGTCGCTCGATGACTTGAGTAGGAGCTTTCCGAGACCGTCGAATAACGATTCCGGGTCCATTTACCCAATATGTTGATCGAAATCAAATTTATTCATTTTAACATCAAAGCTTAGCATTTTTACAGAATTTCATTCTTAAACATTCCGGCTATGCACCCGGACCGCGTATGCAAAGCAAGGAGACTCTAAATGAGGTTTTCAAGGCCTCAGAAATACAGAATTTGATAAGAAAACATGTGATGACTCTTTGGGTTGTCACATCCTCCACCTCTAAAACAATTGTTCGTCCTCGAACGGACAGAAGAAGGAAGTACCTGAGTTGAGAAAAAGATGGGAATAACGGCTCCACATATTGGACTTGGAATCCTAGGTCGATGCCTCAGGAGGTTGACCTCTCCACTGAACACGAACATAAGGGAAACTCTTGGATCTCAACTGGTGTACCTACTGGTCTAGAATAGCTACCGACTCCTCCTCATAAGCCAAGTCTGTGTCCAACTAGAAAGTTCTGAAATCTAACACGTGGGATAGATCATTGTGATACCTCCGAAGCATGGATACATGAAACACTGGATGCACGGTTGATGAGCTCGGCGGTTATGCAAGTCTATAAGCCACCTCTTCCACTCGATCAAGAATCTAAATTTGACCAATGAACCTAGGGCTAAGCTTGCCCTTCTTCCCTGATCTTATCACGCCCTTCATAGGCGACATTCAGAGCAATATCTGCTCACCAACCATAAAAGCCACATCTCGAACCTTGCAGTCTGCATAGCTCTTTGCCTGTACAGAGCTATACGAAGCCTACCCTGAATGATCGTGACCTTATCTAAGGCCTCAGAACCAAATCCGTACCCAACAACCGAGCCTCTCCACGCTCAAACCATCCAACCGTAGATCAATACCGCCTACCATATTAAGCCTTATAAGGATCCATATGGATGCTCAACTGGTAGTGTTGTTGTAGGCGAACTCTGCCAAAGTCAAAAGCTGATACCAGAAACCTCCAAAGTCGATTTACATAAGCTCAGAGTATATCCTCTAAAATCTGAATGGTCCGTTAGGACTGAACGTCCGTCTAGGGATGAAATGATATGCTCAACTCAACCCGTGTGGCAACTCAAGCTAAGCTGCTCCCCAGAAGCGCGAGGTAAACAGTGTACCGCGGTCTAAAATAATAGATACGAGCACACCATAAAGGCGAACAATTTCCCGAATATAGGTCTTAGCTAACTTCTCGGATGAATAGGAGACTGCCACAGGAATAAAATGTGCTGACTTGGTCAGCCTATCCAATGACCCAAATTGCATCGAACTTCTTCCGAGTCTGCGGGAGCACAATAACAAAGTCCATAGTGATCCGCTCCCACTTCCACTCAGGAAGCTCAATCCTCTGAAATAATCCACCAAGCCTCTATTGCTCGTACTTAACCAACTGACAATTCAAAAACTGAGCCACATATGGAACAATATCCTTCTTCATTCTACGCCACCAATAATGTAGCCGCAAATCCTGATATATCTTTGCAGTGCCTGGATGAATAGAGTACTGGGAACTATGGGCCTCCTCTAAAATCAACCCTCGAAGCCCATCCATATTAGGCACACAAACTCAACCCTGCAATCTCAAAACTATATGCACCTAAGGTAACCTGCTTGGCACCTTCATGATGCATTGTGTCTCTAAGGACACGCAAATGGGGATCATCATACTATCGATCACAGATACACTCCAACAATTAAGAATGAGCGACCATGAAAGCTAACACATGACTGGGCTCAGAAAAATCTAGTCTCACAAATCAATTGGCTAAAGCCTGAACATCCAAAGAAAGTAGCCTGTCACCGATCAGACTATATGCAAGACTCCGCATACTAGTTGACTTTCTACTCAAGGCATTGGCCATCACATTGGCCTTCCCCGGGTGATATAAGATGGTGATATCATAATGCTTCAATAACTCCAACCACCTCTGCTGCCTCAAATTCAACTCCTTTTGCTTGAACAAATATTGAAGACTCTTGTGATCCGTGGACACCTCACACGCCACGCCATACAGATAGTGCCTCCAAATCTTCAACTCATGGACAATGGCTGCCAAATCTAGGTTCATGAACCGAATAGTTCTTATCATGAATCTTCAATTACCGTGAAGCATAGGCAATGACCTTGACATCTTGCATCAACACTGCACCAAGCCCAGTACGGGAAGCATTACAATAAACTGTATAAGGTCCTAAACCTATAGGCAAAACCAATACCGGTGCTGTAGTCATAGCTATCTTGAGCTTTTGAAAGCTCACATCACACTTGTCTGACCATCTGAACTGGGAACCCTTCTGGTCAATCTGGCCATCGGGGCTGCAATAGATGAAAACCCCTCCACGAACTATCGATGGAAGCCTACCAACCCCAAGAAACTCCAAATCTCTGTAGCTGATGTCGGTCTAGGTGAGATCTTGACAACCTCAATCTTCTTTGGGAATACCTGAATACCCTCTACTGATACAACATGACCCAGAAATGCAACTGAACTCAACTAGAACTCACCCTTTGAAAATTTATCATATAGTTAATTATCCATTAAAGTCCGAAGAACCACCGTGAGATGATGCTCGTGCTCCTCCCGGCTGTAGGAATATATCAAAACATCATCAATGAAGACTATCACGAATGAGTCCAAATAAAGCCTGAGCACTCGGTTCATCAAATCCATTAAAGTTGTCGGGGCATTTTTTAACACCAATGACATAACCAAGAACTTATAATGCCCGTAAAAAGTGTAGAATGTTGTCTTAGGGACATCGGATGCCCTAATCCTCAACAGATGGTAGCTAGATCTCAAGTAAATCTTTGAAAATACCTTGGCACCCTGAAGCTGATCGAACAAATCATCAACCTCGCCAGTGGATACTTATTCTTGATTCTTACCTTGTTCAGCTGCCGGTAATCAATGCACATTCTTATCGAACCATCCTTCTTCTTAACGAACAACACTAACACACTCGGGATTGATACACTGGGTCTAATGAAACCCTTCTCAAGCAAGTTCTGTAGTTGTTCCTTTAATTCTTTGAACTCAGGCGAGGTCATACGATATGGAGGGATAGAAATGGGCTGGGTGCTGGGGGCCACATCAATGCAAAAATCAATATCCATGTCGGGTGGCATACCCGGAAGATCTGAAGTAAAAAAGTCTGGGAACTCACGAGCAAAGGTCACAGAATCAATAGAAGGGACCTCGACACTAGGGTCACGAACATATGCCAAATAGGCCAAATACCCATTCTCGACCATACGTCTAGACTTCACATAAGAGATAACACTACGGGTAGAATGACCAGGAGTTCTTCTCTATTCTAAATGAGGCATACCCAGTAAAGGTCACAATCTTGGCATGTCAATCAAAGATAGCGTTGTAAGGTGATAACTAGTCCATCCTCAATATGATATCAAAGTCAACCATGTATAAAAGTAACAAATATACACGAGTCTTAAGACCCCTAATCACCACAATACAAGAACGATAGACTCGATCGACCACAATAGAATTACCCACCTGTGTAGACACATAAATAGGAACACAAAATGTATCAATAGGCAAGACCAAGTACGGGGCCAAATAAGATGACACATACGAATAGGTAGACCCTGGATCAAATAACACTGAAGCATCTCTATAACAAACAATACTTGTATCTATAATCAGTACATCTAAACCCTAAGCCTTAGGCCTGGCCTAAAGAGAATAACATCGAGGTTGGGCCTCACCACTCTAATCTACCTCTCCAGGACGGCCTACTGCTGGCTGGCCTCCACCTCTGGTAGCCTGAGCTCCACCTCTAGCACCTCTACCCGCACCTCTAGCTGGCTGGGCAGGCTGTGGAACATATGGTTCTTGTACCATAGCACGAGAACCCTGGTGCGGAGAATTGCTCTATGCTCGAGGGCAATACCTAGCAATGTGCTCCCTGTCACCACAAGTAAAACAAGCCCTCGGCTGTTGGCCTTGGAAACTCTGATGAAGTGGTGCACTAATGGGTTCTGGTGGTGCACTAAAGGACTACTGATTGGGATATTGCATCTGAGGCCCACGACTACCTGTAGTACCGTGAGAATCCTGAAGAGCTGACTGAAAGTGCCTAGAATGATGGCCTCTACCACGTGAATCTCTACCTCTAGATGAGGTACAACTGAATTTTCCTGAATGACAGGGCCTCTTGTCCGACCTATGACCACCTCCTTATGACAGAACCATCTCAATTCTGCGGGTCAGGCCGCCTCCTGAAAAGTGATCTCACTCCCGGCCTCTCTAGCCATCTGGAAACAAATAAGCAAGACGAGTCCTTTAATAAAATGTCTCACTCTCTCCCTCTTAGAGGGAAGTATAACAAGAGCACGGCGAGCTAATTTGATAAACCTGGTTTCATACAAGGTGACCTTCATAGAACCTTGCTAGAGGCGCTCAAATTGCCTCCGATAGGCCTCTCTCTACGTCATGGGGAGAAATTTCTCCAGAAACAACACTGTAAACTGCTCCTATGTCAAAGATGGTGATCTAGCTGATCTAGCTAAAAAATAATTCCTCCACTAAGTCCTGGCGGATCCAGACAAGTGTAATGTAGAAAAATAGACCCCATTGGTCTCTACAATGCCCATGATCCTTAGAACCGCGTGGCAGTTGTACAGGAAATCCGTGGGATCCTGTGATGAAACACCGCTGAAGGTAGTAGTGAAGAGCTTTCTAAACTTATCCAGCATCTACAAAGCATCGGCAGACATCGCCGGTCCATCGCCGGTCTAAGCCATTACACCCGGCTGAACAATTCTAACTGATTGAACTGTTGGAGTCTAAATCTGGGGAGCTACTTGCTCCGGAGTGCAAGTAGAAAGAGTTTGAGCCCTTCCTCCATCTTGAGACGTGGCTAGTGCTATAAGAAACAAACCTGCTCGGGTGACAATCTCCATGAGGCCCACCAGTCAGACAAGAGCATCCTGAAGAACTAGGGTAGCAATGAACTACATTAGGACTAGAGCTGGGCCCACCAGAACTATTGGGGCAGGAACCTCCTCCTTAAAATCGACTTGAGCCTTCGCCACTAGTGCTGCCGCTCGTGGTTGAGCTCTGCCCCTACCTTGGCCTTTAGCACAGCCTCAGCCTTGCCCACTCTCCCTAATTGAAGCTGCTTCTGGGGACTCGAGTTGCTGAGTGGTAGATGAGGAAGCGCATGTTGTCGTCATCTACGAAAGAACAGAGTAGAAATCCGATTAGCATTGGGAACAGATCTAAACGAAAGGAAAGAACAAGTGTGTAATTTTCCTACCTTTGTAGCATCTGGGAATAAATACAGACATCTCTGTACCGATCCCTCAGACACTATTGAGCTTGCCCGTGACTTGTGAGACCTATGCAACCTAGAGCTCTAATACCAACTTGTCACGAACAAGAGTTCCCACCCCCAAGGGTCGTGATGGCGCCTACTCGTAGAAGATAGGCAAGCCATATACCTTGAAAGTCATTACCCCTTTTCCTTTTAGTTCATTAAAAACCAACTATATCAGCAATTAATAAGCATTTGAAGAATAGTGGAAATTAAAAAGCGAAAGCCTTAGATGAATATAAAAGAAAACATCAAGGAAAGCCAATACAAATCTCTACCCAACACCTGGTGTCACAACATACACGGACTACTAAGAGTGTTAAGTACAACCGCCTGAATGAAATAAAACATTGTTTGCCTTGAATATATGAGATAACAGAATGAAACATAAGATAGAGGAGACGCTGGGCCTGCAGATGCCTACAAGGCTACCTCAGAGTCTCGGTGGACTGAAGGCTAGATCTTGAACTAATGTTCCTATCCGAACGCTGCTCGGTATCTATAAGTAAGTGCATAGTGTAGCATCAGCACAACTAACCCCATGTGCTGGTAAGTGTCTAGCCTAACCTCGGTGAGGTAGTGGCGAAGCTAGGACCATACTCTAGATAAACATATGCAGTGATATAATATATGGAAGAAAAGTAAACAAGTAATAAACAATTAAAGCTAGGGAAGGGGAAACATGCTGCGAGGGTGGAAAATAAACATAATATCAAGAAATACAAAGAAAACTAAAATTTAACTTCAAACATGGATAAAAAGAAGTAAAGACGACTTTCCCTTTCAATTTCAATATTGTTACAGGCGTGCAACCCGATCCCATTTAGCAAATCTTTTGGTAGGCGTACGACCCGCTCCCATTTCATCATATCTCGTTGTAGGCATACCACCCGATCCCATTTCAACATATCTTGTGGTAGGCTTACCACCTGCTCCCATTTTATTGTATCTCATGGTAGGCGTACCACCTGCTCCAATTTCATTGTATCTCGTGGTAGGCATACCACCCGCTCCTATTTTATTATATCTCGTGGTAGGCGTACCCCCCGCTCCCTTTTCATCATATCTTGTGGTAGACGTACCACCCGCACCCATTTTATTATATCTCGTGGTATGCGTACCGCCCGCTACCTTTTTATTACATCTCGTGGTAGGCGTACAACCCGATCTCATTTTATTACATCTCGGGGTAGGCATACGACCCGATCCCATTTCATGTTATCACATAAACACAAGAAATCCCAGCAAGGGAGCTAGCAATATGATAACTTCCCGGTAAGGGAACAACAATATTGAAACAATAATCCCTGTAAGGTAGAATCAGCTATAACCAACTTTAACTCAACTTCAATAATGAAAATGCTCAATCGTAAATAGGATCTACAAGGATAAACAAATATTTTCTTGATATGTTTGATCATTAGTTAAAGCATATAGAAAGTCATTTAAGAATACAACAACTTTACATTTAAGACTCACAAACATGCTTGACACCAACATATAGATACCCGTCATTATGCCTCTACGTCGCACTCAACAATGAGCAAACAACACATATGACTCAACTCCTAATCCCTCAATCATATCCTTGCCCCTCGATTCCACTCCCAATTCATTCGTATCTAATCACAAATCTCTTATTTACATCAATAAACGTGAAATGAATCAACCCCTTTGCATGAAAATGAGTTTTCCAAAGTTTTACCCAAAAATTCAAAAATTGCCCCCGGGCCCACGTGGTCATAACTCGAGGTTCGAACCAAAACCAGGTTACCCATTACTCCATGAACTCAAATAATATAATTTGTTTTGAAATCACTCTTCAAGTTGGGATCCAAATCCCTAATTTTTGAAAAACATAGATTCTACTCAAAACCCCTAATTTCCCCCATGAAAATCTTTGATGTTAAGTTAAAATCATGTTAAAAGATGTTAATGATTGAAGAAAACTAGTTAAAAACGACTTACAATTGATTTGGAGAAGAAAGATTACTTGAAAAGTTGCCTCTTATGTATTTAAGGTTTTGAAAAATGAAAAATAACTGAAATTCTCATCTATTTATACCTCTTGCACACTTCCTGTGCGGACCGCACTAAATGGAGCACGGCTGCATAGGCTTACCTGAAGACCTGTAGTTCAACACCTTGTGCGGACCGCACAAAAGTGTCTGCGGTCGCACAGCCTCCACCGTGGACTGCGTTAGGCGACCGCGCTGGTCCCTCCGCGGTCGGACACGATTTTTCGCGGATCACACAAGTGGGTTCAGAGGCCTGCAACTTCCTGAACCTGCAACATCTGATTTCTTGGCCTATGGCATCCCGGAACCTACTCGAAACTCAGCCGAGCCCTTGAAACTCCAAACAAAATATACGTCCAAACTTCAAAAATATCATGCGAACATATTCATGTAGTCAAATCTCCATAATAGAATCACGAACATCGAATTAAGCCTCAAGATCATTGAAAATTCTCAAAACTTCTTTAAACATCAAATTTCCCAATTAAGGTCTGGATCACGTCACACGACATCCATTTTAAACCAAATTTCACAAGAATGACTCAAGTCGCAGATCATTCCTGTACTAAGCACCGGAACCAAAATAAGGACCCGATACTATTATTTTCTAATTAGTTTTCATTTCAAATTCCCTTAAGCAATTTCAGAAAGCAATTTAACATATAAATTCATTCCTCGGGCTTGGGACCTCGGAATTCAATTCCGAGGTCCTATATTTTCTTACAGACCCTCCGAGATTGCCGAATCATGAGTCCGGGTCCATTTACCTAAAATGTTAACCGAAGTCAAATTTATTCATTTTAACATAAAAACTTAGCATTTTTCATCGAATTTCATATTTATACTTTTCGGCTACGTGCCTGAACTGTGCACGTAAATTAAGGCGACTCTAAATAAGATTTTTAAGGTCTCGGAAGTATAGAATTTGATAAGCAAACAGGTGATGACCCTTTGGGTCATCATATCTTTTTAGACTATTATCCACATTATGTGATGCATGACTACCCAACTGATCGGAGATAACTACTCAACAGGCCATAACTCGGTGGTAAATACATGACTGTCCGATTGGCCATAACTCGATGGAAAATGTGTAACTGCCTAACCAGTCGTAGCTCAGTAGTAAATGTGTAACTACCCAACCGTGCATAGCTCGTTGGTAAATGCATGAATGCCCGATTAGTCGTAGCTCGGTGGTGAATGTGTAACTGCACAACTAGCCGTAGCTCGATAGTAAATGTGTAACTGCCCAACCGGCCGTAGCTCCGTGGTATATGCATAAAGATGCATGTACATGTAACTATATTATAGACTTTAACATTTCTATCATATACCTAAATAGAGACTTAAGAACATACTTAGAAACGCTTGAATATTACTTTACAGGAATGAATAACATAACATAGACCTAAGAGTAGAATCACTTTTGTTATAGCATTACGTTTACGTATCGTTACTTAGGTCATGCTAAAAGAAAGAAGGATTAACCTTAACATACCTAAACTGATTCTCTTGACAATCTCTCTAACACACGTCTTTTGCGAAGAATACGTAACGACGGATCGAAGTAGAAAAAATCCGTATGATATTCTTGAGAAAGATTGTAGCATGCTTTCTTGGACTCGAAATTCCGGTTGCTACTACCATATAAATTCTCGTATGAATTTGTTGTATCTCTCTCCATAACTTAGCAAATTTTAGCAAATCATCTTCTGTTATACCCACAGATGTTATCACACTCAATTGGAAGGATTTATAGTCAAAGAACTATTGAAATTATGGCCCAAAACATTGGTGACTCACAACTGGAAGTCAAAGTTGACGAAAAGTATAGATTTTGTCAGATCTAATATGCATACACACAGGGATTCCTGTAATATAAGATTTTGAAGTGGTTTAGAGAATATATATCTTTAGAGGAGGGAAAACATCATTCCCAATGAGTAGTAAGAAAGGAAATCATTTCTCACAATCACAAGGGGGTGAATACCCCATATACTCTTCTGGATCCCAAATTCATAAAGAGAACCACATTTCTCACCTAAATACAGGTTAAGTCTTAGCAAGCATGCTTATTCCCAAAAAGTGACGCCACCTCCTTCATAGACATAGTCATACTTGACTTTAATTGTTTTGGTCCCATGTGGATAAAATAACTTTTGCCCTTATCCACTTAAATTAATATTTAACCATTTACCCATATAATTAAGAATTATTATAAATTACCAAAAATACTACTTTCTTTTAACACACCTTACTATTATGGTCATATGTTACCATATAAAATCAATACATATACTACTATTTTATTATAATATCCATATAAAAATGTACATATTTTTTCAACTTCTAATTTTCTTAATCGCATATAAAGAAAATAAATTTTTGTATTCTTAATTCTTAAAATGATAGAAATATAGCCTTCTTTTCTTGTGAAAAAATAATATTTATATTTAAAATAAAGAAAATTTCATTACCTTCCTAATATTATATATAAAATTTACATCATATTCGAAAGTTAATATTAATAACTATATAAAATCATATTTTTAAACTTATTTATAAATATGTTCCATTTAAATTACCATATCAACTATATATAACGATAACAAGGTTGTTAACTTACATGGTCTTATAATAATATAGTCACAAATGTTCTTTCATCTCATGAATGGCCTGAATCCCTTCAAACTCATACAGATTACTACAACTTATCCTAAATATTAAAGTACGAGATGTAATATCCTTTCTCTTTTTTAAAACATCCATCCTCGAATGTTTACTCAAAATTTTTACTGGGTCTCCTCTGTAAACTAAACTAAAACCTAAACTATATCTGAAGTTTCGACTGCTCACAATTTTTTTTGTTGATTATCTAGTATATTCTTCACCTTTACCTTAATTACCTTTCAATTTCGCATCGTATCTTTTATTGTTTTCATAACCTCCCGTCCATATAGGTGGAAATTAGATCCATTCCTTAAAGCTCTTCTATGACACTAGCACCTTTGGTGTCTACAAATTTTGGCGAAAGCTTCATAGTGACTTCTTAAGACTCAACTCTATGGCACGATCTGCAAATAAAAGAAGGGTAACATTTCCTAAATGTCCTATAGCTTCTTAATTATAAATGTGGCGCGCAACATGCCGTTAAGTGAGACTCTACTACGCATGACTTTGTAGACTTCCCTAGAATATAACCCGCTCGGATACCATTTTGTCACACCCTAAACCTAGGGAGGCGTGGCTGGCACCGGTGCCGTACTGGGCGGAGCGAACCACTCTACAACCTTTGTTTTTCTTTGTAACTATTATGCGCTAACATAGCCACAGCTTGTAATGTATAACTATAAGTGAAAACACTGTATCACTGAACCATTTTAGTCAAAACATGAATACATATGGACCGTCAAGGCCTCTGACATACTGTATAAAATGAACCTCTATCTACAAAGCCTCTAAGGTTATTTGACATTAAATGGGACAGGGTACCGACCTACCCATAAGTCTGTAGAGAAACTCGAACACGATGACTCATACACTCGGTTGCACTCCTAATAAGGGGGAGTCTTACCAATCGTTCGTTGAATGCCCATCTCGTCTTTTATGAAGGCTCGTCAAACTGATTATCTATACTTGCAGGCATGAATGCAGCGTCCCCAACAAAAAGGCGTATGTACGAATAATGTACTGAGTATGAAGGCGGAATTGAAACATAACCATAATTCAACATTAATTAAAGACATAAGAATTAACCTGAATCTCAAAAAGTGTCACCGTATATGCATACTTACTATACGTTAACATATAATGCTTCTTTCTTAGACTATTATCCATATCTTGTCATGCATGACTGGCGAAGTAATCAGTGCAAACTGCCGGGCCGGTCGTAGCTTGGTTGCAAATGCATGACTACCCGACCAGCCGCAACTCAGTGGTAAATATGTAACTGCCCAACCGGCTGTAGCTCGATAGTAAATGTGTAACTGCCCAATTGGCCGTAGCTCTATGGTAAATGCATGACAGCCCGACCGACCACACCTCGATGGTAAATGAATATACATGACTACAAACCAATGGAAACATTAATACATAACTGCCCAACGGGTGGTAACCACCCGACTAGCCATAGCACGGTGGTAAATGCATGAAGATGCATGTACATGTATCACTATATTCTAAACGTTAACATCTTTATCATATACCTCAATAGAGACTTAGGAATATACTTAGACATGCTTGAATATCACTTTATAAGAACGAATAACATAGACATCCTTGCTAAGAGTAGAACCACGTAGGGAATAGCATTATATTTACGTATCATTACTTGGGTCATGGCAAAAGAAAGATGGATTAGACTTAACATACCTGAACCGATTCTCTTGACAATTCCTCTAACACATATCTTTTCCGAAAAACATGTAACGGAATATCATATTAGGGAAAATTCGTATGATATTATTGAGAAAGATTGCACCATGCTTTTTTAAAATCGAAATTTCGGCTGCTACTACCTTATGAAGCCTCGTATTAATTTGTTGTAGCTTCCACCATAACTTAGCAAATTTTAGCAAATCATCCCCTGTTATACCCACAGATGTTATCACACCCAATTGGAAGGATTTATAGTCAGAGAAATATTGAATTTACGGCCCAAAACATTGGTGACTCAAAACTTGAAGCCAAAGTTATCAAAAAGTATGGATTTTGCCATATATATATATATATATATATATATATATATATATATATATATATATATATATATATATATATATATATATATATATATATATATATATATATATATATATATATGCACTAATATTGAAAGGATACATAAATGGATCCATGTAATATAAGATTTTGCAGTGGTCTAGAATATATATCTTTAGAAGAGGTAAAACATCATTCTCAATGAGCAGTAAGAAAGAAAAATCATTTCTCACAATCACAAATGAGTGAATGGAGTATACTCTTTTGGATCCTAAATTCATGAAGAGAACCACAATCCCGCCTAAATACATGTTAGTGCTTAGCAAGCATGTTTATTCCCAATATGTGACATCACCTCCCTCATACTCATTAGGCATACGTGACTATAATTGTCTTGGTGCTACGTGGATAAAACTTACTTTACACTTATCCACGTAAATTAATATTTAACCATTTATTTATGTAACTAAGAATTATCTCAAATTACTTAAAATATTATTAACTTTTAACACATTTTACTATCATGATTATGTGGTACAATATAAAATCAATACATATACTATTATTTTATAAAAACATGTATGTAAAATATGCACATATTTTCCCAACTTCTAATTTATCTAATCTCATATAAAGAGTACAAATTTTCGTATACGTAATTGTTAAAATGGTAAAAACACAACCTTCTTTTCTTGTGAAAAAATAATTTTTATCTTTATAATAAAGAAAATCTCATAACCTTTTTCATATTATATATATAATTTAAATCATATTCAAAAGTAATAACATTAATAACTATGTAAAATTATAGTAAATATTCCACTCAAAATACTATATCAAATATATATAACGGTATCAAGGTTGTTAACTTACACGGTCTTACAAAAACATAATTACAAATACTCTATCATATCATGAATGGTCTTAATCCCTTCAAGCTCATATGGATTACTACAACTTATTTTAATATTAAAGTATGGGATGCAACATTAACACACCTGCAAGCAAGAACATTCCCTCATTTCAATTGTTTCAACCGCAAGTCTCTCAAGTCGACATAAATGATCTCAGGTTTGATTTTCTGTGCTCTTCCTATCGTTGATCTCCAAGTTAAACTCTTGGAGCAACAACACCCACCACATCAGATGCAGCTTGTACTCCTTCTTACTTAACTAGTATTTCAAGGCTGAGTGAGAAGTGAGAATAATTACTTTACTTCCGACTATATATGATCTAATCTTTTCAAGAACAAAGACCACAACAAAAAACTCTTTCTTAGTAGTAGCATAGTTGACTAGAGCATCATTCAACGTCCATAGTAGATGGGTCTAAACATATTATATTTCTTTACCCAGTGTTGCTCCCGCAGCTACATCACTAGCATCACACATAATTCAAATGGTTGGCTCTAATCAGGTGTCACAATAATAGGAGCACTCGCAAGCTTTTATGCACTCCACAATGATATCCTTCGCTATCAATGCAGTCATCGACTTGGTAATACAGGAAAAGTTTTTAATGAACATTCTATAGAACCCAACATATCCCAAGAAACTCCTTATGCTCTTTGTAAAAGCCGGTGGAGGGAGCCTAGCAATTTTGTCAACCTTGGCTCTATCAACTTCAATGACATATGATGTCATTATGTGACCCGGTACAATTACCTCTTTCATCATGAAGTGGCACTTCTCCTAGTTAATAAACAGGTGATTTGCTTTGCAATTTTCAAGCACAAGCTCTAAATTTTCCAAGTAGTCATCAAAGTCATCACCAGAGAGAGTAAGATCCTCCATAAATACCTTTATACACTTCTCATTCAAATTGAAGAATATAGATATCATGTACCTCTGAAAGTGGTCGGTGCATTACACAACCCAAATTGTATCCTCTTGTAAGCAAAAATACCTGACGGACAAGTGAATGTAATCTTCTCAATATCTTCTGAGGCAATTGGTATATAATTGTAGCCTAAGTAGCCATCCAAGAAATAGTAACATTTATGTCCAGCCACTTTCTCGTGCATCCGATCAAAGAAGGGAAAGGGGAAGTGGCCATTCTTTGTTGCATCATTCAGCCTTCTATAATTAATGCACGTACTCCACCTAGTGACTATTCTTATTGGGAATAACTCATGTTCTTTATTCTTCACAACTAACATACCCTGTAAATACAACTTGCACTAGACTAATCCAATAACTATCAGAGATGGGGAAAATCACTCCCGCATCTAGCAATTTGATGACCTCCTTGTGCACTACCTATTCCAGATTTTTATTTATCTTACGTTAGGGTTGCACCACTGTCTTTCTTTTTTCTTCCAGCTGAACATTATGCAATGAAATGGCTGGACTGATTCCTTGAATATCAATTATGTTCCATCTAATGGCTTTTTTGTACTTTCTTAGCAGCTCCACCAACGTTTGCTCCTGTCTACCTGTCAAGTAAGCAGAAATAATTATAGAATAATTGTTAGTTTCAAGAAAAGCATATTTCAAGTGAGTAGGCAGGACTTCCAATTCCGCATTACACTTAGAAGCCTCTTTTTTAGTTCCACCTTATCAACCACTTGATCCTCAATCTCAACAGCTTTAGCCTCTTTCTTTATTTCAGGATCTCCATTCTCTATAGTGCTAGAGTGGGTAATACACTTCTCTAAAGTATACCCACAAGCTTGTCAAACCTATATTTTTAGCTAATTTTCCAAAAATATCTAGCTTGAAACATGATTAGGAAGATGACTTATAACTGGTGTATTTCGTCATCCTCTTCATTTAGAACACCACTTTCTTGTTTCCCACTCTGAGCATAAGCTACCCCTCGTAGATATCAAGGATTTCACTTCCTATAGAAAAGAAAAAGGACTCCCTAGAATTAGAGGTACCTCCTTGTTCACCTACATGTCCACTACAATAAATTCCACATGAAACACAAACTTGTCCACCCATACTAGAACACCCTCAATGGTTCCCTCAGGCAAATGGTGGCCTGGTCAGCCAATTTTAGGGACACTAGTATTGATTTGATCACTCCAAGATAACCTTCTACTTTCCTAAACACAAACAAAGGTAGTAGATTTATAAAACACCAGAATCATTGAAGGCCTTGCGAATTTCTCACTCCCCAACGAGCATGGTATGGTGAAGCTTTCTAGGTCCTTACACTTTTGGGGAATCTTGTTTCGCAATATGCATAGCAGTTAGCGTTCAACTTGAGCACTCTTGTATCCTCTAATTTCGTCTTTCTAGACAGGATTTCTTTTAAGAAATTAGCATACACGGGCATATGAGTGAGTACCTCTATGAATGGAATGTTCAGATAATGTTGCTTAATCATATCCAAGAACCACCGAAAGCATTAGTCAAGTTTTTCCCCTTTCATCATTTGAGGGAATGGTAGAGTTGGCATGTGTCTACTTTCTTCAATCTCCTTTTGTACCCCACTACTCTGGCCATTCTGATCTTCACTCTTTTTCTCTTCCAGTATCTCAGTTTTCTTGTTCACCACCTCGGGTTTAGCTTTCACAACGGGGTCAGCCAATATTTTACCACTTCTCTAAGATACAACTTTGATTGTTTCCTTTGGGGTTCATTTTAGCATAAGAGGGTAGAGCTCCTGGAGTCCTACCCTCTGATAACGAATTTACAATCTGTCCCATTTGTCTATCTAAATTTTGGATGGCTGTGCCTTGCTCCTTGATAGATGTGCCTTATTCTAAGATGGTTGTGCCCTGGGTCTCAAATTTTTCATCTGATTTATTGATGAATGCCTTCATAAGATTTTTCATACTAGATTGATTTGACTATTGTGGTTGGTACTGTTGCCTCTAATGATTCTGGAAACCTAGTGGTCCTTAACACTAGGTTCTATAATTATTTTGTTTACATGAGTTTATTTATAAGCACCACTAGGCAAGAGCCTAGGGCTAGGTTTTTATTAATAGCAAACAAGAAAATACAACAGATAGGAAAGTACAAATAAGGGGGCATTCTCACAGGTATTGTTACCCATATAACACATACCAGACTTAACTTACCGTACTAAATCCTATTGAGGCTTGACAACCTCACTTATTAACAGGAATGCAACACTAGAACTTGACAGGACCAGATTTTTTTTATGATCATCATAGAGTTTGTAACATACTCTGTGATGAGATTACAAAAGAGTATACTAAAAAAGTGGCAGGTTAAAAAGATGAGAAAATTGCACTGATGTCCCCTATTTTTCGATCCTAGCAATTTCTTCAATTTCTAATTCTTTATCAACATCGTACCATTCTTCATGAAGTATTCCAAATTCATGATTTCTTTTTAGATTGATTGGATTTTGTTGAAGTAGTTGGGGCAGCCTGTTTAAGCTTCGCATTTCTCATCGGAGGTCGTCTAACATTGTCGTTCCTGCTCTTTTCCTTTATTTGAGACTTTAGTTCCTTTGAAGCGTTAATTTGGACTATTTCAATGCATTGTGGCAGCACTTCAATTAAGTCACCTTCTTCTGCTGCCCGATGATTTGGCATGTGTAAAACACCTTGTGCATCCAAGTTTGGTACATCTTGAGATTTAATATCACTTTGCTTGACTTGTTGTTGTACCTTATTCCTGCTCCTATTTACACGTTTAGCACTATAAGGATCACGACCCAAATTTTCAAAGGGATGTGCATTTAGCATTGCATCCAACAATTGTTTATCATGGGATAAAACATCTGTTGTACTGGTCATCCTTATTGGTTTCTTCCCAGAATTGACAAGAAACTGTGAATTACTACAAGATCCTACTTCCTCCGATGTGCTTAATTCTTCATTACTTTCATATCCTCGTTCGTCACTGGCTCGAGACTCCACACTGTCCATAGAATCCAATAGTCTTCTTTCCTCTGCTGAAATGATTGCATTTCTTTCCTTAGCCATTTGCAATTTGTCTCCAGTAAAGATTCCCTCGTCAATATTGAAGTTTGAAATTGCAGCAAAAGAGTTTGAGTTTGTATGAATAACTGGATTCTTGTCAGCGTTATGCATTTTGTTTGTGGATTTTGGAGATGGTTTTCTGTTGGACATCGATAAGCAGTTGTTTGCATCAGATTCAGTAGCATCCGTATGCTGTATATCCAAACCTCTTCAAAATAAGGCTTTATGATAAACTGCACCTGTTGCATCTGTCGAAGAGATCTCGCTGCCTTGTTGAACCATATCTGGCTGATGAGATATATCTTGATGATATGTGGTCTGTGCAATCTCATTTTCTGTAGGATTTGCTGATATTTGAACTAATTGACTCACAGAATCAAAATTATCATTTGTAGATATAGCTCGAACATCAGGACCTTGCAGAGGCATTATAAAATCCAGTTCTAAATAAAAAGCAACTGCAGCATGTGATTCATTATCTACTGTCTTGTTGGTTCTGTTATTTCCCTTTGCATCAACCTCTTTTTTGGAATGCTCATTGATCAAAACAGATGCTTTATTCTATTCTTTTTGCTGTTGTTGTCCAGACTTTTTTGAATCATCAAGTACATTTGTTACTGTCAACTTCTCCCCTGATTGAACTGCCAGAACATTGTGATCTGTAAAAGATCTGAAGTTATCTGAGGCCTCCAAATTAGTTCCATTTGTTCGACCAAGCAGTGTAGTTTTTTTATTGTTGGAATTCTGCACTATCTGTTGTTGCTCGATCATCTTCTCTTTATTGCTTTTAACATTGCCATTTTCTGGTGGTGCTTTAATCATTTTCTGAAGATCATTTTCTGTTGATGCTTTAATATTTCTTTCTTGTTATCCATGTATTTTTGAAGCAACAGGTAATGTTGACCTGTCAGCAGTTGCTTGATCAACCAGAATAGAGTTCTGTAAATTGTACTGCTGGTCGATCAAAATATGTTCCTGCCTTTTTGCATTGTCCTGAGCTTTCACAGTAGACAACTTTGACATTTCCTTTTTTGAAGCATCAAAATGAATTGGTATTGTTGACTCCTCCAAATTATGTACCAACAGTTGCTGGTCGATGGCTTTATGCTGCATACAGACATCTATCAAAATCTGGCTAGACCTTTTTCCAGTGTCACCTGCTACTACAGAAAATGCAGCAGTATGTTTCAACATTGATCCCACCTTATCTGACTGTCCATCAAGATCAACCACCTGCCCAGTATTTGCATTAGTGATAATATGATCTGCAGAAGTCAGCATTGTCCTAACAGTATCCACATATGATCGTGCATAAATTGTAGAAGCAGGTACATCTCTAGGATATTTAAGAGGTCTTTTATCCAATTTCAATACCTCTTCCATAGACTCCACTGGATCTGCTGCATCAATAGACCTATCATTCACCCCAGCAACCACAACAGTCCTAGTCACTACATTTTGATCTGCATCACCCCTATCAGTCACAGTAGATTGTGTAGTCTTAGAAATAGCAGCTTGTTTTGTAACATTCTTTACAAAATCATGTTGTATAGGTGAATCAATTCGACCAACAACCTCTTTCAAGCCTGCATTATTTTGCAAAGTCACTCCTGCAACTTGTAAAGTCTACTGTGAGACTTTTGTTAATTCAACTCCTGAATTACCATCTTTTTCTTGTAAAGCCTTAGCATCTTGTACAACTCTTTTACCATTTAGATAGTCCCTTGCATCCCCTTGTAATTTGTCAACATCATCCACATCATTTCCAAGTTGATCACTAACTAGAGTATTTTACATTGAAAGATCTTCAACATCTGTGGTAATTGAACCAGAAAAAATTGCTATTCCTGCATCTTCAATCATAGTAGGCTGCACATTCCACCTGTGATGCAGTCCATCAAGATCAACCAACTGCCCAGCATGTGCAATCGAAGGAAAAGGATCTACAGCATTCTGCATTGCCCCTGCAGTCTCCATATTTGTTCGTGATAATCTATTGGAAACAGGTACACCTGTAGAAAGTCGCTTATCCAACTTCATTACCTCCTCCATAGTCTCAACTGCAGCTGCTACTTGTAAAGCATCTGATACAGCAGCAACCCCAGCACTCCTAGCCGTAACATGTTGATCTGCATTATCCCTATCCTTTACAGTAAGTTGAGAATTATTCAAAACAATATTCTTTTTCATAACATCCTTTACAATCCCAGGTTGTGGAGCTGGCTCACTTGGACCAACCACATCCTTCACTCCATTTTTTTTGTAAATCCTTAGTTCCTTTTCTAGTTTTTTTAGCATTTAGGAAGTCTCTTGCATCCCCTTGTAATTAGTCAGTATCATCCACCTCAATAACAGGCAGATCACTGTCCAAATTTTCCTCTGCCACCACCTCTGCTCCAGCTTTTTCTTTTTAATTCTACACGCCTTTTCATCGTGGCCTTGATGCTTGCAGTAGGTACAATACATAGGAAAGTTGTCGTACACTATTTCTTGATGGAACTCGACAGATTTATTTTTTGGAAATCCACTAGGCATAGCCTAGGGTTAGATTTTTATTAATAGAGGAAACGAAAATTACCACAAATAGGTGAAATCCAAATAAGGGAGACAATATCGCCGGAGTTGTTACCCATATAACACAACCGGTCTAACCTTACCGTATTCATCCTATTATGATGATATTACAAATAATAAAACTGATGTGATGGAAAATTAAAAGGTTGAAATATGGCTTCAACCTTCACATTTTGTTACTCGATCGATTGGGCTTTGAAAAAGATGTTTGCGCGACCTGTTTTTGTTTTGCATTTCTCATTGGGGGTCTCCTTATGATCTGGCTATTCATTGCATCCAACTTTTTCTTCTCCTCCAAAGTATTGATTGAGTTTATTTGTACAATCTGATTCTGTGCAACTGTTGGCAGTGGCGTTGCAATTAGATTAGCAACTGAAGTCTCGCCTGGATTTGTAGAAATTCTTGGAAAAAATACTGGAGCATTATGGTTCAAGTTGCTAACTGAGTTTGCTGCTAATTTTAAATTTGCAGGACACTTGATTGTCACTGATTTTCTTTGACATTTTGGCTTAAGCTGGACGTCAATGTCCTCTCCTTCACTGTCGTCATCAATATCTTGGTCGTCAACTGAATATGAAAAACGTGCTAATCCTCCCCGGCCTCATCATCGTCATACTCTCGTTGGTCTTTCCACAGCTTTGATTTAACGACCATGTTTCTCATCTTAGATTGAAACAATTGTTTTTTATTTTCACTGGAGGTTGATGGATCTCCCTGTTTTTTACTAAGTGTCACCTCTTGTGTACTGGATGGTGAATTTGTTGAAGAAATATGATCCTCGGCCATTGAACTCTTGTCCACGATCTGCCTTTTGTTTTTGGATTTTGGAGTTGCTATTCTGTTAGAAATGGCAGAATAGTACTTTGCAGTGTGATGTGCAGTTTATGTTGTATGATAAGAAGTATCCTTAGGCTCTAAAACCATATCACTTTGAAATGAGGCTTCATGATAAACTGCAGCAGCTGCCTCTGTCGAAGAAATGTCGCTGCCTTGTTGAACCGTATCATATTGCCGAGAGAAATCTTGACAATATGTGGTCTGCACAGCCTCATCTTCTGAAGGACTTGCTGAAATTTGAACTAATGGACTCACAGATTCAAGATTACCATTCCTAGATAGTTTCGAACAGCTGCAGATTGCAAAAGAGAAATATGATCTAGTTTTGAGTAAATGCACATTGCATCTTGCGATTCATTGTCTACTGTGATGACTGTTCTGTTATTGCACTTTGTAGCAACATCTTTTTCAGTATGCTCTGAATTAACCAATGCAGATGGTTTCTTCAGTTCTTTACGATGTTGTTGTCCAGGTATTTTTGAAACATCAAAATCATTTGTTGTTGTCGACTCCTCCCCTGACTGACCAGAAAGAACATTATTATCTGAGTTAGATCTGAAGTTAACCGAGGCCTCCAGATTAGTTCCATTTGCTTGACCAAACAGTGTAGTATTTTTGTTGTTTGAATTCTGCAATATCTACTGCTACTCGATCAGTTTCTCTTCATTGCTTTTAGCATTGGCATATTCTGGTACAATCCATGTATCATTAAGTTCCAAGTTTGATACCTTCTTTTCAGCTTCAACATTACAAGGTATTTTTAATGGAGCATTTGTTTGCACTTTGCAACACTTAGCAGGAATATCCTTTGTCTTTGAAAGGCTTGTGCAGGTGTACCAATTGAATGAGAAACAATTCTTTGGGCTCCTAACTGATGCACAGTGCATCTGTGATGTCGTCCACCCAGTTCAACCAACTGCCCAGCTTGTGAACTAGGAGGAATATGATCTGCAGTAAGCTGCATTGCCCCTGCAGTAGCCACATATGATCGTGTAGCATCAGTTACATCTCTAGAAGGATTAAAGGGTCCTTTATCCAACTTCAATGCCTCCTCCAAATTCTCAGCTGGTCCTGCTGCATGTGGTGCATCTGGTACACCAGCACTTCCAGTACTCCTAGCCTCTATATATTGATCTGCTTCACCCCTATCCTTCCCAGTAGGTTCTGAAGTATCCACTGGTTCAGCATTCTGCACCAAATGCTGCTGCTCGTTAGGTTTGCGCTGCATACAGAGATCTATCACACTCTGGCCTGACCTTTCTACATTTTCACCTGATGGTACGGTAGCTGCAGCATTCTGTTTCAGTTTTGGCACCATCATATCTGACTTTTTTTCACTTACTGCCTTCAAAGGAGAATGTGATGGTGCAGAATTTGGAAATTTAAAAAATTGCACCCCGACACCATTTGGCATTGAAATAGATTTAGCAGTATGAAGCATTGAACCCGAACCAATTGTTTGTTCTGCATCTTGAATCACATTTGGAAGTGTCCTGTCTATTCGACGACCTGCTAGATTAGCATTTAAGTAGTCTCGGGCATCACCTTTTAATTTAGCCAAACTTCCCTTTCTTTCAGATTCCCCAGTATGGACCACTTCTTCATTGAGTTCCTCAGAATTCCATCGACACGATCTTACATTATGTCCTTGATGATCACAATACGTACAGTATTCAGGAGCATTATCAAGCACAATCTGCTGGTCGAATTTTATTAGTTTTCCAAATCTCGAGTCTACTATCTTGATCTGAATTTTCTTTGGATGTTTGTCCAGTAAATTGATCAAAACTTTAACTCGTGCCGTACTAGGACGTGTTCGATCTATAGTATCCTTATCTATTGTAATAGGCTTTCCCATTGCAGATGCGATAGACATTAAGGATTTTTTGGCGAACAGATTTGCTGGAAGATCGGGAAAGGAAATCCAAACCACAGCTTTTGACGTTTCTTCTCGGGGATTAAATCCCATTGTCTATGGGAATGTTCTAAAGAAAAAGTCAACTCCTTTTGCGTTTATATAACCAGTCATTCTTGATACCACATGAGCATAGTCTTCAAACAGATCAAATCTTACCAGAATATGCCAATATTCTAGTTGTCCAATGTTGCAATTACCTTTGGCACCTAGTTGCTTTGGCAGAATCTGCTTTAGCTCCTGAAGATCGGGTTTTCCATATGAAAATTTGATTATCACTGCTTAATGAAGGCCCTCCTCCTTAGTGAATGAATTCACGTCCTCCACTGTGAATTCTACAGCGGGAATTCCATGATCAAATGAAATTGGAAAGAGCTCCAGATTTGCATTTGTTGCGGCAGATTTATGTCCAGACAGATGCGATGCATATGACTCTTTTGAACCTTGAGAAATTTGACTTTCCAGCATGTTTTGAGCAACCTCTCTCATAGCACAAGGCTGGGGAGAGGACATCGCTTCCATGTTTGTCTCAAAACTCAACCAGAAATGAGAACATCCATGCTAACATAAGGATATAGTGCTGGAAAATTCAAAAGCTGAGGGAGCTACAGTAAATCGCAAAATTAAGATTTAAGATGTAGGAAAATTGGTTGTAGATTTAATAAAAAACTCAATTGGGGATTGTTCGAAAAGAGCAGGAGATTATGTGACACAAATTTTGTGACGATTCACCATTGTATACGGCGATACATCCGATGAATAGTGGCGGATGAATAGTGGCGGATGAATATCTCCATTCCCCTTCTTCCTTCCTAGAGAGAAGGCAGAGGATTGTTTTTAGAGAGTCTTTACTCTTCTCTACTCGACAGATTTACCTGAGCTTCTATCTAGAATCTGCAACTTGACATTTTTAGGATGTTTATCCAAAAGATCCACTATAACCTTAACTCTTGCCGCGCTAGGTCTCGTTCTATCCTGCGTCGCCTTGTCCACAGCGAGAGGTTTTCCCATAGCTGAGGCTATAGACATTAACGACTTCTTAGCAAAAAAAATTGGTGGCAGGCCTGGAAGAGAAATCCACACGACTGACATCGACGTCTCCTCCTTCAGATTGAATCAAAAAGTCCATGGGAATGTTCTGAAGAAATATTCGTTGCCTTTGGATTTAAAATATCGAGTCGACTTTGAAAGGAAGTGAACATAATCATTGAAGAGATCAAACATGATTAACAAGTGCTGACGAAAATATTCTTCGCACTTCTGATAGATCAGGTCTGCCACAAGAGAATTTTAGAACAAATGCCTGATGCAATCCTTCTTCCCTAATGAATTTATTAACCTCTTCCATTGTGAATTGTATTACAGGTTCACCATGATCGATAATAACTGGACACGGCTCTAACTTTGATGGAGCAGACTGATTTGCTAGTAATGTTGTGGCATATGACTACTTTGCGATTTCTTTTGGATCTGTTTTGGCGTGATTTTGAATTGCCTCTCCCACAGCCAAAGGCTGGGGAGAGATCAATGCAGCCATGGCTACCTAGCTTAGAAAAACACGTCAAAAACATAGGAACATAATAAAAACTCCACCATTGATCGTAACCGAAAACTATGTTGCTGCTATCAGAAGGAATAGCGCTGGAATTTGCTTAAATTCTGGTTGCTACAGTAAATCTTGAAAATAAGATTTAAGATGTAGGAAAATTGGTTATATATTTGAGTGAAAAATCAATTGGGGAATGATCGCAAAGAGAAGGGGATCATGTGACACCAATTTTGAGATAATCCACCACCAAAATCTGAACGTATATCCGATGAATAGTGACGGTAACACTATTCACCCTTCTTCCTAGATAGAAAATCACTGTAGGTAATGACCATGCATCCCCTTTTTCCATGAGTTCAAACTCCCACTTGGTGGACTACAAGAAAAGCCTATATTTCTTTGTCCCATAGCATTATAGTTGTTCCCACCTTGGTATTTTCCTGTACTAAAATTCCCAAGAGTGTTAACTTCTCTAACTGAAGCTTTACATATGTGTAGGGTGTCCCATTGCACAAAGGTTACATGTTTCCTGCGGCTAACTCTATACCTTAGCCAATGTCAATTTTCTTATCTCCTTGGCCATGGTGGAAAGCTAGGCTTGCACTAATATGTTAGAGTCTACCTAGTGAACCCCAACTAATTTTCATCTGCCATTACTCTCAGCAGGCCACTGGTCAGCAGGCCACTGGTCAGCATCCTCAGATAATTCATCAAGGATTGATATAACCTCCTTCGTAGTTTTCTTCATTAGTGGACCTCCACATGCAATACTCAAAGTTTGTCCTGAAGAAGGTATCAGTCTACCCCAAATATTAAGGAGTTGCATCCACAATTCAACTCTATTATGCTAACACTTTCTTACTATCTCCTTGAATCTTTCCTAAGCTTTGAAAACTATTTCTGTCTACTTCTGACAGAAGTTGTAGATTTCCCTTCTGAATTTTCCTGTTTTTCCAGCTGAGAAGTACTTGTTAAAAAACGTTTTGGTCATATATTCCCATGTCCTAATCGACCCAGTGGTAAAGCTACGAAGTCAGTGCTTTGCATCATCCTTCTGTGAAAAAGGCAATGCCCTTAAGTAGACTACATCTTTTGATACATCATTGTACTAGAAGGTGTTTATGATTTCTTCAAAGTCCATAAAGTGAGTGTTAAGGTCTTCATTTACCTTCCCTCTGAAGATATAGTTATTTTTCATGGTTTAAAGCAAGCCTTGCTTCAACTCGCAGTTGTTTGATACTATAGGTGGAGGTCATACACTTGACAATCCTTGGTTGTAGAATAGTCTTGCATAGTTACCTAGTGATCTCCCAAGCATGGGTGCTACATTCTCGAACAGATCTTCAAACAAGGGTCGATTTAGATTGAATCTTCGACCCCCATCATCTTTGATAGTCTCATCAGCAGCTCTACGGGCTGTTAACAAGACTATCCATGAAGCATCTTCTCTATATTATGTTTCCTCTCTTACAGCTAAATCTACTGTATCAATCTTTTTGTTCGCCATTTTATCTCGAGTTTAAGTATGACGCAAGAAATTTTTTGTGAATTCTCTTTCTTTTCTCAATTGTCTCATGTATTTCTCCAACTATTTTTCATAGGGTATCACTTCCTTTAAAAAAGATTGATTCATACACTAGAGAAGTTAAACTTGTAATCTTGTTAAGCTCAACTCTAGTCCTAAAAAGGATAAGCAGTCACTAAAAATATAATCTGATCGATAAGTCAAAAGTCGAATCCCACACAGAACTAAGGTTTAGCTCAATTGTTTACTATCACTATAATGACAAGTTTGAACAAATTATGAGTTGTAAATATCATTATTCTTAGGTCTAAATTATTAAATAACAAGTTTAAATAGTAAATTGACAACTACAGATATTAAGGGTTGGAGAAAAGATTAAGGAGGTCTAGAGTTATGATTTCCCTAAGTGTCGAAATCCTTCCCCTACGTATTTTATAATTTAACCTAAGTATTCTGTACCGATCGTGAGTACATTATGTGTCGTAGCCTCTCTCAATCAACTACCACAATTTAATAGATTTATTCTCCCGAACTACACTAGCTGGCACTAATTCACTGCTTGCTACGATCGCACCAAGGTTTTGTTATCTCTAATCTCGCCTTTAAACTCTCCGCATTGATCTCTCACATATGTTAGAGTGATGTTTTTCATCAACTACCTACATATTTATCCTTTTTTGAGCAATACACTAAATAGGTAACAGTAAATTGATGGTCATTTAATCGATAATAATAAACACGTAGTTGAACAAGTACATAAATTCAAAGGCTAAATTATATTACATATAATTAAAATTCATCCTCCAAGAGGTTCTACGAAACCGTAGATGAGAAATTTTAGCTACTCATAACTATAGTAATAATCATGAAGGACTGTCTATGGGTTCGTTGGGTTCATTGCTACTACATAAAGCAAGCAGATATTGGTACAGTCAATATTCCCAAGCAAGCTGCATGGGTTATCCGGAAAATTATAAAATGTAAAGATGCTCTACTAGCCAACCAACAAATGCAAGGCTCCCTGGCTGAAAGACTCAAGGGTGTATGCTGTCTCGGACAGTTTAAAATCCAGAAAATGTATCTTGGTATGCTGCCTATCTTTGAACGAGTACAATGGAGGAACTTGCTTTTAGTTAAAAATATCCTTCCTCGACACAAATTTGTTGCTTGGCTGGCTGCGCAAAGAAGATTACCTATTGTGGATCGTCTAGCCAAATACGGTATTCAAATCCCTTCAATGTGCGTATTTTGTGATCAACATATGGAAACATTTCCACATCTATTTTTTGAGTGTAATGTAACTAGTAGGCTATGGTCCCGAATCTGTCGCTGGCTGGGTCACTCGAGACAAATCCGTGATTGGGACAATGAAATACAATGGATTTGTAGTATTGCTCGTAGTCGTGCATGGAGAAATGCCATCATAGCTGCTGCCTTTATAAATGTCGTAGCTTTTATATGGAAGTCGCGGAACAATATAAGGTTTCAGAAAGTGGATTACGACGAAGAAAGAACTACACGAGAAATTGCTTTACTTATCCACATACGAGGCAGGAATTGTAGGAACTGGGAAAATGGACTCTGCCAACTTAACTGCTTCCCATGATCGCATGCATTAGGCCGTTGTGCTTCTTTTGGTAGTTACATAGATATGAAATGTAAATAGAATCAGTAGCTAAATGTTTAAATCAGCTACTGTTTAGGACTCTCTGTACAATCTTTTGCCATGTATAAAATTCAAACCTTAAAATGAAAAAAATAAAATAAAATAATTGAAATCATTAAAATACATATTAAGGAAGAGCATAAGAGGAAACTCTTGCGATTCGTTGCTTCCAACTATTCCTGTAACCTTCTTGATTCTCTAATAATATCTCCCCCCCCCCCTCTAAAAATTGGTTTAGAACCCCTTTTAGGAAGGTTGGGGGCGTGTAGGGTCGAAACTACAAACCTAGCCAAATTAGGATGAAATGTGTCCTTGGGCATATCGCTTGGCGCTTCGCTTTTCAAATCACTTTAAATTTACCCCTACATATATAAGTACCATTATTAAGCTTGAGTCATAAATATTCACACCAAAGTTAACAAGATCGAGGCGTAATTCAAGGTAATTTACTTGCAAAAATATAGATTTTTAGCCTAATATCAATCATGCACACAAGTGAGAACTCTTAATAAGATAAAGTAAAATTGGCTCCAGAATTAGTACTAAGTATTATTTTAAACACTATTGATTGCCAATCACCGGCAATCAATGCTAAACACTACTTGTTGCAAAAATTTGATGAATGAAAAACACAACATGAAATTAATGCTTGTTAGTCAAAGATAGTATAGTTTAATTATCATCTCCACTAGGATTGAATTTAAACAGTGTTCGAATAATCTTCAGTTAATTACTATCCAGAAGAGTTAACATTTAATTTAATAATTATTAACTACTAAAAATTAAGCAATTGATTATAAAAGATAACAGATGAGCAACAAAGAAATATTAATGAGAGAGATAAGGGTAACTGAATAGACAGGTTCAAGATAATTTACTCGGAATCCAATTTTTTAGTTAGTTCACTCTACGATATTGTTGATACTCACGAACTCAACAGATAATCAGATTATACTTAAAGTTAACGTTTGATATTAGGTTATACAGATAATGTTTACACCTTAATATGACCATGTTTTATTATTGCTTTATAGGTAAATTGCCCACAAATTGCTCAAAATAGTGTTCTTTTGCTTTGCAGGGAATGTTATAAGTGAGGAAGCACCACAGAGTTATTTGGAGGCAATAAGGTGAAGCAACTGCCTACTCGAGGAGTACCCAAGCACAAAGAAGAGAGAAAATAGCCTGAGAAAATTCCACCACAATCGTGCTGGAACTGTTGTGCAACTGTGGCAGTCTAATGTTTAAGGCAAAATGATCAGCTCCCACAGAAGTGGAGCCGCGGTCTTGTCTCTATTGCGGTGCACTATTCACGCGCCAGGAAGTTTGGGGACCAAAGTGTAAATTCGAAAAAACTAGTTCCAAAACCTTGTAAGCTTTAGAAGCCCGCCCAAGATTGTTTGAACTTTGCTTTTAGACTACTTTGGAGGAAGAACAAGTGTGAGACGATCAACCAAACATTAGAGTTTTTCTATCTCTTTTATTTTCTTGCAATTATCCATTATAAATAATTTAGTATTTTCGTCTTGTTTTGTCATGAATAGCTAAATCCTTAGACTAGGGTTTTGAGGGAACCTATTAAAGGAAGAACGTCTTGTGATGTTAATATAGTTTACCAGTTTAATATCTATTTATTCAACTACGTGTTTGTTGCAGTTAATTGACAGGATCCTCAATTAGTTGTGCCTATGCAGTGTCCATAACTCGAGAGAGAGTGCATATTTAGGTAATTGTTGAACAACACCACTTCCAAAGTATATGAGGGATCAATAAATCCGGGTTTAACGGCTGGATTAGGGATAACGAAACCTTGGGTGCAATCTAAAGTGAGTTGTAATAAACAATGCCAGCTAGCATACCTCAGGAGAGTGCGCCTAGTAAATTATCGTGATTACTGGGGAGAGATTTACGGTAATAAGAGTTCTCATTATTGATAGAGAGATGATTTGGTGAACCTATGTGAAAATAACTGGAAGGGATTTCATCAATAGGGGAAATCATAATCATAGAACCTTTTCTTATCCGTTTACAACTTAATCTTAGTTAGTTTTTCAGTTGTTTATTTACTGTATTTTTTAGTTAGTGAAAATACCATCAATTGTTATTGACAGCATTTGGGAAGTTGATTCCGTAGAATTTAGTAAATCAACAAAAATAATTGATAGGTTAATTCCTTGTGGGTTTGACTCTGGGCTAGATACCATATTATATTTGCAATGTCCATGAATCCTTTTTATAAGGCCTAGTTGGCGTGACTAAATTTTGGCGTCGTTGCTGGGGAATTAAAGGTGTTATAAATTACTATTGAAAGAAGTACAAAAATTCTTAGTGTAGTTAGTTTTCTCTATGCCCAATCTTTACATTAAAATATTAACGTTTGTTGACTGGGTTGTACATGTGCATGCCTAGAAACTTCTCGAGAAATTGTGAAGTACTTAAAGCATTATCAGATCCCGAGAGAGTTTTCAAGGCCTGAATCGGACCAACAAGAAAAACAAACAACGACAAACAACTGAACAATTAAAAATAGACATGAGAGATCACGAAGAGGACCCGATTGTACCAATAGTGCCAGAGGCTGCTCTCTATGACTGGGCACAACCCGCAGCTAAAAATCTAGCCATAGTGATTGTAGTCCCGTAGATACAGGATGAATCATTCCAAATCACAAATAACATGTTGCAACTTGTTGCAAAATAAGGGACTATTTTTGGGGTCACAAGTAGAAGATCCTCAACGGCACTTAAAGAATTTCCTGTCAATTGTCAAAACCCAAAGGCATCCCAACGTAACCCCGGAAGCAATCAAGTTGTATTTGTTTCTATTCTCAGTGACAAGAGCTTCTCAAACATGTCTAAACTCACTCCCCATAAATTCCATAACAACTTGGGAGGAGTTAGTCAGGCAATTCCATAATAAGTTCCACCCACCCAACAAGACTTCTCAACAAATTGATGAAATTTTGAGTTTTAAATAGAGACCAATGGAGTCACATCATGAGACATAGGGGAATTTTACAGGGATGTTGGTTATATGTACGCACCTTGGTATTCCAGATCTGATGTTGAGGCAGCAGTTTTACATGGGATTGTTAGATAGCATGAAGATCATTGTTGATGCTTCAGCTGGTGGAGCAATTTTTAGCAAAACATGGAGCGAAGGCCAGAGTCTGCGTAACAAGATGGAACAGAATTCAGGATGGACATCCAGGAGTGCACCTATTACTCCAGTTGTTCACTTAGTGCCCTTCGATCCATCTAACTCTATAGCTGAAAATATGGCCACCCTATTGACACAAATGAATATACTCACAAAAAGGTGGAAGAGTGGGGGCAGAAGCAGCAGGTACACATCAATGGAGGTTTGTGCACATCTTGCATCAGTCAGCCAATTGGTAACCAGTGGAATGCAAAACTTGATCATCATCACTACCCTGAAAACATGAACTATGTGTCTAATTATGGAGGACAGAGACAGGGTGATCAGAACTGGGGCTAGTAGAATCAGTAGTACAGGCCAGCCCAGCCACAGTTCAACAATGGGAACGTGGGAGGTATGAGACCCCAAGCAATATGCCACCTTACCCAAGGCCACATGGATATAATAATCAGAATCCATTCACCCTCCTCAGCAGCAGCATGGTGGAAGGTAGGAAGATCGGTTTGCTAGACTTGAGGTAATGATGCAGTAGGTTATTGGGTCCAATGCAAAAATTAGTTAGAGAGTAGATGTAGATGATTCAGCTATCAAGAATATTGAAGTACAGATGGGCCAAATTTTGATGTCTCTAAACAATCGACCTCATGGAACATTACTCGCTGATACCCTAATAAATCTAAAAGATCAAGGCCCGAAGCAGTTTATGGCAGTAAATCTACGTTATTGTAGAGAATTGGATGTAGAGCAAGAGAGGGCTCGAGAAACCAGACAGGCTAAGACACTCATGCCGGTTCTTATTGAGTTGGATATGTTAATGAAACTGGCGGAGGTGATAGTCCAGCCTGCACCAGGAAGAAAATAGCACTCAGATTGAGACTGAGAAACAAGCTGAGACAGTCGGGGAACCATTAGTTGAGGTGGCAGCTGATAAAGAGCAATCCCAAATCAATGGGAAGAAGAGACCTCCTGCACCATTCCCTCAGAGGCTGGCTAGTACCAAAGAAAGCAGCAATAGAAGAAGTTATTGGAGATGCTAAAAGAAATCCAGGTAAATATTCCATAGGTAGATGCTTTGAAAGAGATGCTCGTATATGCAAAAATGGTGAAGGACTTGATGTCCCGAAAATTTCATTTCCAAGACTTGGCCACAGTTAGTCTTACTCAGACTTGTAGTGCAGTGGTGACTAGACAAATTGCAGAAAACTTATCTGATCCATGGAGCTTTACAATTCCATGCACTATTGGTAATTTTTCTTTTGCTAAGGCACTGTGTGATCTAAGGGCCAGCATAAATCTTATGCCCCTAGCGATTTATAAGAGGCTGGGGATTGGAAGAGCTAGATCCACGTCTATGTCGTTGCAGCTGGCTGACAAGACTGTAAAAAGACCATATGGTACCTGGATGATATATTGATTCAGGTAGGGAAATTTGTGTTCCATGTAGATTTTGTGATCTTAGACTGCAAAAGGGATAAGGAGATTCCCATAGTTTTTGGAAGGTTGTTCTTGGCCACTAGGAGACCTCTTATTGATTGTGATACTGGGGAGCTCAAGATGAGATTGAATGACGAAGAGATAACATTCAATGTGCAGAAATCTATTAGGTGAACAAGTGAATTCACCAATTTCTCTCTTATTGATGTCGTGGATGTAATCGTAGAGACTGATGATGAGATGCTAACTATTGAGGACCCTCTTGCTGCATTCGTGATGAATTTAGATGAGGTAAATGGAGAAGAACTAGCACAATGGGTGTTGGTAATAGAAGGTAGAGGGTTCTGGGATAGAACTCTTGAATTTGAGCCCTTGCACTTGGAAAATAGAGAAACTCCTCCAGCCAAGCCATCCCTTGAAGAACCACCAAAGCTGGAATTGAAGCAACTGTCCGTCTATCTTAGGTATGAGTTTCTTGGACCTGATTCTACATTACTTGTTATTATCCCATCTAGTTTGTTAGATGTGGAGGCACAACAACTCTTGCAGGTACTCAAGGAGTGCAAGAATTCCATTAGGTGGTCCATGGTAGACATTAAAGCGATCATCCCAGCCTATTGTATGCATAAAATTCTGCTGGAAGAGGGACACAAACCATCCAGGAAACACCAAAGAAGGCCGAACCCCAACATGAAAGAAGTGGCGAAGAAAGAAGTGTTAAAGTGGTTAGATGCGGAAATAATTTTCCAATCTCTAACAATGGCTGGGTTAGCCCGGTTCATGATGGTAGCTAAGAATGATAATAATGAACTAATCTCTATGAGAATCGTCACAGGCTGGAGAATTTTCATGGATAAAAAAAAGTTCAATCTAACTACCTGGAAAGGGCACTTTCCACTTCCCTTCATTGATCTGATGTTGGACAGGTTGGCAGGGAGGTCACACTTATATTTGTTTGATAGGTACTCAGGGTACAATCAGATCTCTATTGCACCAGAGGACATAGAGCAGACCTCCTTCACTTGCTCGTATGGCATTTATGCCTTACAGAGGATGCCCTTTGGCCTATGCAATGCACCCGCCACATTCCAAATGTGCATGATGGACATATTCACTGACAAGGTGGAGGACATAATGGAGGTATTCATGGATGATTTCTCAGTGGCTTGTTTGATGAGTGTCTTATAAATCTGACTCGTGTGCTGAGACGGTGTATTGAGACTAATCAAGTTCTTAATTGGGAGAAGTTCCATTTCATGGTACAAGAGGAAATAGTCTTAGGGCATCAGGTGTAAAGCAAAGGAATTGAGGTGGATCATGACAAAGTGGATATGATAGCAAAGCTGCCCCCTCCAACTTCAGTTAAGGCAATCAGTAGATTCCTTGGGCATGCCGGTTTCTTCCAGAGATTCATAAGAGACTTCTCCAAAATTGCCAACCCTCTCTGTAAGTTGTTGGAAAACGATCACCCCTTTTTGTTTTCTGATGATTGTAGGATATCATTCGAGGAGCTAAAAAAGAAGCTAGTCACAGCACCCATCATTGTTGCCTCCGATTGGGAGCGACCTTTCAAAATAATGTGTGACACTAGTGACTACGCGGTAGGGGTAGTGCTGGGACAGCGGAAAGGCAAGCTAATGCATCCAATCTACTATGCTAGTAGAACGCTGAGTGGAGCTTAACTGAACTACACTGTGATTGAAAAGGAGATGTTTGTTGTGGTGTTTGCTTTCAACAAGTTTAGATCCTACATGATTGGTTCTAAGGGAATTGTATACAGTGATCATGAAGCTCTCAGCCACTTGATTGAGAAGAAGGAGTCTATGCCATACCTGCTTCGTAAGGCAATGCTACTGCAAGAATTCAACATCAAAATTTGTGAGCGTAAGGGCATAGAAAACCAGGTTGCTGATCTTCTATCATGACTTGAGGGAGATGAAAACTCAGTTGAGGTTGAGGAAATTCTAGAAACCTTTCGAGACGAGCAGTTTATCACTACTAGTTTTGAGGAAGCGTCATGGTATGTAGATTTTGCAAATTACGTAGCTAGCAGTAAAGTTTCCTATGACCTTTCATGTGTACAAAAGAAAAAGTTTTATCGTGATTGCCACATGTATTATTGGGATGATCCTTATCTGTTTAGAATATGTGTTGACCATATGATCTGGAGGTGTGTCCCTGAGATAGAACAATCTTCTATTTTGCAGGCTTGTCGCACATCGATGTATGGAGGATATTTTGGAGGGGTCAGGACAGTTGCAAAAGTGCTAGAGGCTAGACTGTTTTGGCCAACAGTGTTTAAAGATGTGCACCAATTGGTGAAGGGATACAATGAATGTCAATGGACCGGGAACATTTGTCGTCACCATGAGATGCCCATGAACCTGATTCAAAAGGTGGCAGTGTTTGGTGTCTGGGGGATTGACTTCATGGGTCTCTTCGTCAGCATCTTTGGCAATAAGTACATATTTGTTGCTTTTGATTAGGCATCCAAATGGGTAGAAGCTGTAGCATTTTCCACTAATGACGCAAGAGTGGTGGTGGGATTTTTGAAGAAGAACATATTCGCCCGCTTTGGGACACCAAGAACGATCATCAGTGACGAAGGCACCCATTTTTGTAATCGAGCCTTTGAAAAGTTGCTAGCGAAGTATGATGTTTGTCACAAGGTGGCAACTCCGTATCATCCACAGAAAAATGGGTAGATGGAACTGTCTAATTTAGAGATAAAGAGCGTATTGACCAAGATTGTAATAGCCACAAGAACTGATTCGGTGAAAAAGCTAGATGATGCATTATGAGCTTATAGAACTGCTTTTAAAACACCAATTGGAATGACACCATATAAGTTGGTATTTGGTAAGGCTTGCCACTTGCCAGTGGAACTTGATCACAAAGCTTGGTAAGCTGTGAAATAGCTGAACCTAGACATTGAAGCTGCGAGCACAACGATAATAACTGAATTGCATGAGCTCGACGAGTTCGGATATCTAGCTTTTGAGAGCACAAGGTTGTACAAAGAAAGAATGAATAGATTGCATGATCAGAACATTGTTGGGCGATGCTTTAACCCCGAGGACAAGGTATTGCTCTATAACTCAAGATTAAGGTTATTCCCGGGAAAGCTCAAGTCACGATAGTCTAGTCTATTTTGGAGGGTAAAAGTATTCCCTTCGGGGGCTTTGGAAATTGCCTCGGAGAAAGAATCTCACACATTTAGAGTCAATGGGAAGAGACTGAAGCTATACATAGGCATGAAAGAACCAAATGAAGTGTTAGAGATTTAACTGACGGAACCTCAGAGGTCGAGCGAGCATTAAATTCTCTTGTCTGTGTCGTGCCGCGACGTTAAATTAGGCGCTGCATGGGAGACAACCCATGAATAGTGTTGTTAGTATATTGTTCTGTAACGCTCTCTGTTATAAAAAATAAATAAAAAATAAAAAATTGGGCAGCATCGGCCGCAGCAGAACTTAGGCAAGACAGCGGTGATAGGCAAACAAAACCGCAGTGAGATGTAAAATTTCTATCTCAATTTTTTAAACCCATCGCGACCACGGTGGGTACCAGGTATTTGGTTTCCTTTTTTTTAATTTTTAATTTTTTCCATTTGCTCTCGTTTTTCTTCTTCTTTTAATTTTATAACCCCTACTTAAACACCCCTCCCCCCTTCTAACTCTCTATCTCTCTCTTTCTAAACCCTAACCTATCAAGTCCCTCTCTTCTTCTTCTTCAATCATCCCACTTTCCCCATCTCCGTTCCTCTCACCCTTCCTCCACTAAGGTATGCTACTCATCTCTTCCCTTTTTTCGTATTTTGTTGTAGTTTATGCTGGTTTAATGTTATAATGGTGTAGTAATTGTTAATTTCTTCTTGTTTTTCTTGTGAATCTCGTTTGTTTAGACTGAATGGTGAAGGGGTTGTGTGTTTATTGTTGTGGATAGGTGTATGTTGGTAGGTGTTGAATGAAGTAGTGTGGGGTGTGATGGCTTATTAAAATATCTCATTTGGGAGGAGTTTTGGTGTGCCCATGAGGGTTATATGTGTTAGGATAGTGCCTTGCCCACAAGGTGTCTGGGAAATTGCCCCAATAGAGTTATAAGGGCTAATGCGACATAGTTGTGGTGAAGTCTGAGTAACCGCCTATAGTCACACACTTGACACACTCACTGATGTTTCAATGTTTGATAGGTACAATGAGTTCATCGAGGAAGAGATGCACCATGGTTCCCTCCACTAGTGGACCAGGAAGCTCCTCGAGAGCTAGGAGGCAACCCAATGCACCACAGTTTGACAATACTAGGTTTGTCTCCCAAACAGGGGAGACTAGGTATAATATAAAGGCGACAAAGAAATTGCTACATGAGGCGCATATCGACCGCCAAGCCTTAGAGGTGGAATGCCCAAATATCTTCAATGATTTGAGGGGGTGTCAGTTAGACATCTTCTTTGAAGTACCGAAGGAGGCCAATGTTCGGATGGCAAGGGAGTTCTATGCAAACTGCCCAGAAAATTAGGAGGGACAGTTACTATTAGGAATACACCGGTAAACGCATCCATCGAGGCCATCCGTAGGGTGTAGCAGCTTCCAGTGTTTAGGGAAGATACTGATAATTATCGGTTTTTTAGCTCATCACGAGCCTTGTGGTGGACTCTTCTTGAGACTATTTATGTTCCCGATAGGGAAAATATTTGGATAAAGTCTAGGATCACATTTAACTCCCAATCTCTCAATTGGGAGGCTAAGTGTTGGCTCACCATTATCAACAGTCAGTTGTTGCCCTCCAGCCATACAACTGATGCCAATCTACCACGGGCGGCTACTATTTACTCTTTCATGGCACACACAGGAATTTTGATGTGGCCAGGCTTCTCCTTGACAAGATATTCTTAGATCACCTGAGTTTCTCAAAGGCTTCGACTTCCCTTCTTTAGTGACCAGGATGTGTCGTCTTTCTAGAGTCCTTGAAGACCTTAGAATTGATGGGTAGTTAGCATTGAAAGCCCCGTTCCTAGCTAGAAAAATCAGAATTGGGATGGAGCCGGTGGTGAATGTTGATAACTCGGATGATGACTCTGATGATGATAATGCTGAGGCAGCTGAGGTTCACCCACCTCCGAGAGTTGAAGAGGCAAGCCCATTACAGCCACACCAGAGCACCCGCATGATGGCTTTGGAGCAGGAAATAGTTGGGTTATGTACCTTAGTCACTGATTTGGGTGCCCGTGTAGACGCGATAGCCGACTAGCAGGTGAAGTCGGAGAAGAAATTCTTGGATTGGCTAAGAGTTCTGGGTCGTGCTTGTAATGTGAACCAAGACACTGTCTCCGATCAGGAGTGGTCCTTTAGGGAATTTCCTTTACCTCACTATTCTTCAAATTTTTAAGCCATGAGGACATGTCTACATTTTAAGTGTGAGGTGGTGGATACTTCACTATATGTATGTATTTGTAACAATTGACTGCTTGATTTTTTGGTATTTTGTTTTGCTTTGATTGTCTTTGGTGTTTTGAGAAATTTCATTAGGTAAGTTAAAGTGTGTAACTGACTTGTCCCAACGATGGATCTTTTTCGACGGGGTTCTTGAGGGAATATAAGGACTCTTCCTGATGACAGATATTTGATACAGTTCTTGAAGGAAGTAGTCTAGAGAAAATACCACAAAGACCTTTATTTTATTATTAGGTAGTGTAGTAACTCCCCCTTGGCTTTTCTTTGGGCTACATTTCTTTTCCAAGGGTTTAGCTTGAACCGGGTATAGGTAGTTTTTGTTCATTTTGTTTCTTTTTAGTGTCTAGATTAGGATTAATGGGCTACGAGCTAAAATCAAAGGAGAAACCCTTAACGTTGATACACGTAAACACAATAGAATGTACGCTTAGTCTCAATGGGTGAACCTTGCTAAAATACCTTAAAGTTATATGTTTGTATCTAACTTGAACACTTAAAAAAGAATGTGTTGATAAATCAATTTGGAGTAAGTCATGTGCCATGTGTGAGTGAGTTTTACTTCCATGATTCACATTGGATGCCTAGAACTTGGGTTGTGTGTTTGCAAAGAGAAATAGTAGTTTTATTTAGTTTTAGAAGTGATATAGGTATTTCTTTGTAAGCCAGACATCTAACGTAAAGCCACCTGAATGTAATACATCTTAGCTAACTCGTTGAGCCTATAAGCTTGTTTCTTTGGCAACCACAACATAGCGAACCTTACCAAATTAGTTGAATATTCTGATCTTTGATTCCTTTTACCTCCCATAAGCACTTGAATGGTATTGAAATTATTCAAAAACAAAAGTGTAAGGTGATGGTTTGGTATTTGAGTGGAACCATTGAAATAGAGAAAATGTGCAGAATTTTGAAGAACAAAAGAAGAAGCACTACAAACAAATGTTATAAATAAATAAAGCAGTTGATAAGTGTAGCTTGATGCAAATGCACCTAATGGATATGGATGTTTTAAATAAAAAGTGGTAGAGTGTTTGGCTGACATAATTTTGTTTTATACGTCAATACCACACAAGAAGAGGTGATTTCTGTGATACCCAATTTTTCGCTTAAATTGCTTATGAAGGACTTGGTTCTTCTATGTGTTCTAACTATTGTTGTAACAGAATAAAAAATACAGAAAATAAATAGAGATTATACGTGAAAAATTCATGGATCTAAAGGTAAAAAAAACTACGACCTACTTAGTAGGATTTTCCCAAACTTCTACTAAAATCACTGAGCCAAAATAGCATTTACAAAACCTCTTTGTAAACCTAAGGATTAACTCTAATCCCGTGGTAGCAACGAGACTCTAACTATTTCGACAACTTCAAGTTAACTCTAACTTGAATACTTAAAGTACCTATTATGATTGCTTCAATAAAAGCATGAAGGTACAAATAAAAAACACCTACTACAATTGAACTAGAAATAAAGAAAGACACATAAAACTCTTTGTGGAGCTGGTTCTTCAATCTGGTTCATGTAGCTTGAGGTTTTAACACTTGAATCACACACGAACTGCTTGCAAAAGGCCTAGCTTTTTTTCTCACAATTCATGTTTAACTTCTGCGTTTTTGTGCAACACCTTCATCGTGAGAACATTTTCAAATTAATAGACTTAGCAGATGAAGAAATAACTAGAGTTCGGATGCAGCTCTTCCTTGGTGGAAGAGTTCTAGTTGATTTCAACTTCTAACTCATTACCTATCTTTGATAGTGTTCTCTTTGATTAAGGACTCCTTCTCCTAATCAATTATGCAACCTAACGATCAGGAGATATTAAATACACCAAGTTAATCTTATCGCCTTCACATGCAACTCACATGCTCGAATCTGCCTGTTTTTGTGCACCTGAGTGATAGACCTGGTTCATCCCGAGTTCCTTTTACAGGAAATGTGCATACCTGTAAAAGAGAACGAACTTAGCTATTTATTAAGTTATCGAAGATTGAGACTTAATTGCTGATCCTCCATCGAATTTGAGTCCTAGACCAATACAAACTCAAACCCTTATCCTTTATCCGGATTGTGTTCTCTTCTCATAAGGAGACTTCAACTCCTTACCTGATATGCAATCTTTTCGATCAGTTCAGAAGATATTCAGAATATATTGCTGCTCGATCCCAAAGGCTTATCTTCTTCATGTGCATCTCATGTGCATAGGCCATAACAACTATGTCTCCAAAGATGAACCTGGTCCATCATTGAGTTCATTTGTCATTCTTCAAAACTTCAACTGAACTTGGGCCAATAAATTCCCCTTCTTGATGATGACAAACTCTGTGCTTTTACTGATCAGAGAACCTGTTTCAACTCAGCTCAATATCAACACAATGTTAGAAATATTTTTCACTTTTAACACTTATCATAAAAGACCAGGTACATTAGGTTATAAACATCACTATTCAATGTGTAAACATCACTTGTTTCAAGCACAACCCTTTTCCCCCTTTTGAATAATCAAAAAGTTGCATAAAAAATGTGCGATGACCAGATTTTAGAACTTACTCATGGCCACTGGGGCTAATTCAAATGCAATCATGGATTAATCATCATAAATCAATCTAATAATTTTAACCATCAAGAAATATAAACAAACAGCTAGAGCAAAACAATTAATTTCATTGATGATTGATAAGATTCTACCACAAAGCATAAGAAGAAATAAAAATACTGAAAACATGAAAAAAAGAAACAAAACATCCTGAATTGGGTCACTAGTTGATCTACACCAGGTTAGAAGTCTTAAGGCTTAGAAGAGGTAGGGTTGAGTTATTTGGTTGGAGAAGTTTCAGCATGTCTTGAAAAATTCCATCATTCTTCTCCTTTTCCCTTGCAAGTTCAATTCTGAGAACATCTCTCTTAGATTCTACCTCAACCTATCGTGTCTTAAGCTTTGGTATCTCAATATCCTTTTCCGTACTCTCATGTACCAATACTCTGACTTTTCAATTAATAGGTGTCTTCTTAGATGAACCAGGTTCATTAACCATGACATTGACTTCATAATCACAAGCAAGCATAGTATTAACCCCAAAATGATCATTTCTTGTACTAACCTCCCACTTCTTCATAGTTACCTTGAAATGTACAAGCACAAATATGAGAATGAAACCATAGGGAATGGCATGAGTTTTGGTGCTATTGATAACCCTATCAGTAAGTTCGCGAGGGTTTCCTGTTAAGATGAAATGGGTTCATCTATATCTTTTCCAGTTGAACCAAACCCACTTGCCCCTATTTTACTCACACTCTATTTTATTTCACTAACTTCCTCTCCCCCAACAACCACTGCACCTACGTCATTGGTTAACTCACATGAGTGGGTGAAGAATCATCCACTCTTGTACCCTTTCCCCTCAAAGTACTCCTAGCACCCTTGCACTCTTTTTCTTTTCCTCTTTATTTTTACCACTAATTTCTCCAGATCTATAGTCTCAACACCTACTATAGATCCTACTAGAACAAATCCATTCTCTAAATTTGCAGCAACTTCATAAATTGTCTCAGCAGTAACTTTTGAATCAAAAGATAAGTGTTTTAGTTTCGGAATACCTACTTTCTTCCCCCTTAGTAGCAGACTTACATGAATCTTCAGATTTCTGTAATTCTTCTTCCCTACTTGCTTTCAATTGCTCATTTATTTTCTTGGTCTGCTCTCCTTCAGCGACAATCACACGAGCCATTATCTTTACTCTACATTTCCTAGAGATTGGTATTGTAGAAGGTGTGGAAGTTGTTTCCCATGGTGGTGATGAAGGATTTCCAAAAGTGTATAACATATCTTGGCTAGGGTATGGAAGAGAAGAAAATTGGATTGTGTTTGAAAGATAAAAGAAAAATGAGAATTTTTGACGGCTAGAGAGAGATGAGGTAAGTAATACGCTAAGGCTGACCAATATACAAGGGAATACTTGATGGGATAAATACAACTTTTCAAACACTTAGAAGTTTAATCAAACTGAAATTCAGCTATCCCTAGAATCTAGGTACTTCCATTTGATTGGGACTCCTTTGAATGGGACTGGTTCACTTGTAACTGATAAGTCCAAAAAGAGTTTGGTATTGGTAGGACCTGCTCATGATCCAAATACAGTTATTTCAAATTATGCAGAGTATAGAAAACATGTCGTGTTATCTTGATGAACCAGGTTCTTCATTGATAATTCTCTTGTGTAAGTCTAAATTTGCCAAAATAGATAAAATATCATTAGAGATTAATGAGTCATTTTATCACATGGCACAAGAGTATACTATGAAAAGTATGAGACTGAGCAAGATTTAATCTGACTATACACAATTTATAGACTTTCTAACCAAATATATTTTTTTCATTTTTTTCGTTTAACCTTGAACTGGTCCTTTTATGTGATCTTAATCGTCCCTAATTCCAACATGCTACTCTCAAATTGATCTCTACTTAAGCCTTTTGTGAAGATGTCAGCAATTTGCTTGTCAGTAGTAGAAAACTCCACAGTGATCAATCCTTTCTCATAGTTGTCCCAAAAATATGGTATCTAACATCTATGTGGTTAGTTCTCTTATGATGAACAGGATCTTTAGTCATACTAATATCACTAGTTTTATCACAAAAATAGGGATGCAACCGACTTCAATACCAAAATCCATCAATTGTTGCTTGATCCATTACAATTGAGCACAATCATGAAGCAGCAACAACATACTCAGCTTCAGCAAGAGATAAGGATACTGAATATTGCCTTTTAATATCCCATGACACAAGACATGAACCAAAGAAGTGTTCCATACCTGAGGTTCTCTTCCTATCCACTAAGAAACCTGTATAATTAGCTTCAGCATATCCCTATAGGTTAAAGTTACTAACTTTTGGGTACCAACGGTAAAGGTCAGTGGTGCCTTTCAAGTATCTCAATATTCTCTCTACATTAGTTAAGTGGGACTCTATTGGAATTGCTTGAAATCGAGCACAAATACCTATACTACAGACAATGTCAGGTCTGCTAGTAGTGAGATATAAAAGAGAACCAATTATTCCCCTATACAACTTCTGATCAACAGATGAACCAGGTTCATCAATATCCAATTTCATGAATGTTGCAATAGGAGTGTCAATTTCTTCGGATGTTCCTTCCTAGTTTTGTTACTGAGGAATAGGTTCATGGGCAGGTTCCCTCGAGGTTTGAGGATCAGTTATTCTACAGTCAGTTCCCCCTGTCATGTTGCCCTGGGTTGAAGAACCTGTTCCATCACTTGTTCCTTCTTCTAGTACAGCTTTATCTAGGACTGTAACTTTATTTAAAACTTTTACCATCCCAAAAGCTTCATCTTCATGTTCATGTCTCAGAAAGAATGTTAGTTTCATCAAAACTATGTGAATACTTTCTTCTACACACACACAGTTCTTTTGTTGTACACTTCATATACTTAGAATATCCCAAGAATACTCCTTCATCACTTCTGGAATCAAACTTTAAATAGAGAGTCTTTGCCATTATTGTGCACAAAGTACTTGCATCTAAATGCCCTAAGATGGGATATATTGAGTTTCTCCCTTTAAGTGACTCATAGGGAATCTTCTTAACAAGAGGTCTAGTCATGCAAATATGATGTAGCATGTAAGAATTCAGCAAACTTAGCATTTTAAAATTCAGTTCCATGATTAGACCTAATTGATGCAAGTAGATTACCTCGTTGTTTCTGATTTTATTTTTTATTTTTTGTTTTTAACACAAGAAGTGAACATGTCAATTACTTCAACTTTATATGTTAAAAAAATATCCAAGTAAACCTAGAGTAATAATCAACAAGCACCATCATATATCTTTTACCACCTCTACTTAATATTCTCATTGGACCACAAAGATCCAAATGGATCAGTTCCATCGTTCTGGTGGTACTTACCATTTTATTACTTTTGATAGAGGATCTTACCTGCTTCCCCCTTGCACAAGCCTCAAAAATTTTATCTTCCTTGAACTTAATGTTAGGCAGTCTTATCACCAAATCCTTGGAGACTAGTTTGTTGAGTTGACTTAGACTGCCATTTCCAAGTCTTTTATGCCAAAAGAGGAGATCATTGTCCGAGACACTTAAACAAGTGAGTGCACTTTCTGAAAGTGTGGACATATCTACAATGTATATATTGTTTACTCTTTTCCCTGCAAAACATTCATGTTAGTGGTAAGATTAATCAGAAAACATTTTGTAGAGGTGAATGCTACCAAGTTACCTCTATCACACCATTGTGATTGTCTTATTAGGTAGTATTTTAGGCCATCTATCAGGTAGACATTCTCAATAGAGTGGGAATAAGCCTTACCTACCTTTCAAACCCCAATGATCTCACCTTTCTTCTCATTTTCAAATGAGACATCACCTCCTTTGAGGTCCTCAAGTGAAAGGAACTAGTTCTTACTTCTTGTCATTTGCTTTGAGCAGCCACTACCCAAGTACCATATTTGGATTCTCCCCTTCACTTGGACACACAAAAGGAAATTAGGGGTTAGTCTTAGGAACCCAAACTAAGTTGGATCCCTTTCTATAGGAAAAAGGGTAATAAGATACCTTTTAGCCCAACCTGATAGCCTATTTTGCCCTCGAACAAATTCTTGATTCCTTTGACTAGCCTTTTCTTTTGCAATACATTCAGATTTAGTGACCAGTTTTACCGTAGTGTGTGCGAATTATATTCTCAGGAAGTGTGAGGTACGTGCTTTTGGGATCCCACTTAGGTGCATGGGTCCCATAGCTAAGTCCTCTATTAATGCTACTATGGTGTTTGTGTATCCATGAAAGTGCATCGGAGGACCTATTCTATTACAGGTTCTGTCTAGCTCGTACTTAACCTTGTTTACATCCTCATTAAGGACTCTTATATGCTCACCCTTTTTGTACAACTCATCTTACATTTTTCCTACATTCTCTTCTAAAGTGAGTTGTGTGTGATCAGCTTTTTTTTTTACCAGTTCTTAATTTCAATTTTTAATTTTTAGATCTAAGCTCTAAGACAGTGGTGTCAAGTTCATGAACCTGGTTCTTCAACTCAGCATTTTTATTATCACTTTCATTTGCCCTAGACTCTAGACTTTCGCACTTAGCTTTCAAAATCACACACTCCTTAAACAGTTGTTCCTTTTTATTGTTTAGATCCTTATATTCATCAACGAAATTCAGGAGTAACTCATATAGTCTTTCTTTAGAAAAAAATTAATCTTGTATTTGAGATGACTTATACTTACCTCAGATTTCTCATCGGATTCTCCAATTGCCATAAGTGCTTCTTCATCTCCGTCTTCACTCTCTGAGTCCTCATCTGAGCTTTCTCCCCATGCAGCAACCATAACCTTTATTGATACTTTGTTCTTCTTGAGTTGAACATGTTTCTTCTTCTTGTTCATTCGTTCAACTCTTTCCTTCTTCCATTCAATTTCCCATTGAGGGCAATTTCTAATGTGATGATCAGTTTTCCCACACTTGTAACGCCCCTCATTGGTTTGTTTTTCAAGAACCTTTGATTTGTTGTAGCTTCCACTTCTTACAAGACCATTTCCTCTCATTAAGTACTTCTTGAATTCCTTTGTGATCATGTTCATTTCATCCTCCTCTAGATCAGCACCTTCAGTGATTCTAAATGTCATGCTCCTTTCCTTCTTAGGTGCATCAATCTTCATGATTTGCCTTCTAAGTTCATAGGCTGTGAGATTTCCAATTAGCTCATCCAACTTAGAGTAGCAATGTTCTTCAATTCATGAGTGGCAGTGATTTTGCTTTCCCAAGTGACTGGTAGAACCCTTGACAAAATTTTCTCAACTTTGTCCTCTTCAAGAATAACCCCTCCAAGAGACGTAAGTTCATTTGTCAATATGGTGAACCTTGTAGACATCTCCTGGATGGTTTTCCCTTCCTCCATGGTGAAATTTTGATATTGAGAATATAGCAATGTTCCTCTTGATCTCTTTACTTGAGGAGTTCCTTCATGAGCCAATTGTAAAGTGTCTCATATTTCCTTAGTAGTGGTATATCTTTGAATTCCACTATACTCGTCTAGACCAAGTCCACACACAAGACATTTTTTAGCCTTAGATTTCTTTTCCCATTTTCTCAAGTCATCGGTATTGCAGTCAGCTCTTGGTTTTGGCACATCTACTCCTTCAGCGTTCTTGTTCATGGTAGCTAGGGGACCACCAGTGACAATGTCATAGTCTTCTACGATGATGTGATCTCTCATTCTATTTTTCCACCAAGAGTAGTAGTGGACATTAAAGAGTGGAGGCCTATCAGTGGATTGCCCTTCCCACTTTCTAGGTGGTTCACTCATCTTGATCTATTCTTAAGGTGTTAGACTCTTCAAGGATAACCTGCTCTGATACCAATTGTTGTTTTATACATCGATACCACACAAGAGGGGAGGTGATTTGTGTGGTAGCTAATTCTTTGCTTAAACTGCTTATGGAGGACCTAGTTCTTCTATGTGTTCTAACTACTGTTGTTGCGGGATAATAAATACAGAAAATAAAGAACACAGGAATTTTACGTGGAAAACACCTGGCTCAAAAGGTGAAAAAACCACGACCTACTTACTTAGTATGATTTTCCCAAACTTCCACTAAAATCACTGAGGCAAAACAACATTTACAAAACCTCTTTGTAAACCTAAGGATTAACTCTAATCCCATTGTAGCAACCAGCCTCTAACTGTTGCGACAATTTTAAGTTAACTCTAACTTGAATACTCAAAGTACCTATTAAAATTGCTTCGAAGAAAGCTGAAAGGTACAAATAAAAACACCTACTACAATTGAACTAGAAATAAAGAACGACACATAAAACTCTTTGTGAAGCTGGTTCTTCTATCTGGTTCATGTAGCTTCACGTTTGCACGCTTGAATCACACACGAACTGTTTGCAAAAGGCCTAGCTATTTTGCTCTCAATTCACGTTTAACTATTGCGTTTTTTGTGCAACATATTTAATGTGAGAACATCTTACAATTTATAGAGTTAGCAGATGAAAAAATAACTAGAGTTCGGATGCAACTCTTCCTTGGTGGAAGAGTTCTAGTTGATTGTATCTTCTAACTCCTTCCCTATCTTGGATAGTGTTCTCTTTAATTAAGGACTCCTTCTCCTTATCAATTATGCAACCTAACGATCAGGAGATATTAAATACACCAAGTTAATCTTATCGCCTTCACATGCAACTCACATGCTCGAATCTGCCTGTTTTTGTGCACCAGAGTGATGGACCTAGTTCATCCTGAGTTTCTTTTACATGAAATCTGCATACCTGTAAAGGATAACAAACTTAGCTATTTATTAAGTTATCAGAGTTTGATTGAGACTCAGTTGCTTATCCACCATCGAATTTTAGTCCTAGACCAATACAAACTCCAACCCTTATCCTTGATCTGAATTGTGTTCTCTTCTCATAAGGAGACTTCAACTCCTTATCACATATGCAATCTTTTCGATCAGTTCAGAAGATATTCAGAAGATATTGTTGCTCGATCCCAAAGGATTATCTTCTTCATGTGCATCTCATGTGCATAGGCCATAACAACTGTGTCTCCTAAGATGGACCTGGTCCATCATTGAGTTCATTTGTCATTCTTCAAAACTTCAACTGAACTTGGGCCAACACATAAGTACAGTTTTGGAGGTTAATGTAATTGTATTACAAGTACTTAAGGAGGTTAGTCACTATATCCAAATATATCATACCTGTCTTTTAGCCTACATTACAACCAAGGGAAGTCCTATTGATCTTAGACTAAGTGAACTCGATTAGTAGAGTATCACACTACGGAAAAGCCAATGGTGCATCGGTGTGGCATGTGAATGTTCTTTTTTAGAGTGAGTGAATTTTGTCGATCTAAATTCCTAATTGTATTAAATATCATAGTTGGAACTACTTTCTTGTGTGATGTGGGGGCATGTGATTCACAAAGGAAATGCAAGTCTTGACTCTTGTATAGAGTGGTTTGAGAAAGTGCGAGTGCTGCATGGTACGAGAGATTTGACTTTTCAGGTAAATGTTGTTCACTAGTAGGTGCAACTTTGGTAAATCGTTCATGGTGTGAGTCGTTAAGGGAAAAACTTAGGGAAGAAACATTGATAAGGTGTGGTGCATCTCTCGAGGACTTGCAATGATTTAAGTGTGGGGTGTTCATATTAGGCTATATAGATGATGTTTACACATTAATATGACCTTGCTTTATTGTTGTTTAATAGGTAAATTGCCCACAAAGTGCTCTAAATGGTGTTCTTTTATTTAGCAAGGAATGTTCTAAGTGAGGAAGCACCACAAAGTGCTTTGAAGGCAATAATATGAAGAAAATACCCATTCGAGAAGTACCCGAGCACAAAAGCGAGAAAAAGGCATGAGCAAATTCCACAGATACCGCGGTACAACTGCGGCAGACTAAAGTTTGAGGCAGAATGATCATCTCCCATCGCGGTCTTGTCGCGACCGTGGTGCACTATTCACGCGCTAGGAAGTTTGGGGACCAAAATTTAAATTCGGAAAAACTTGTTCCAAACCCTTATAAGCTTTAGATGCTCGCCCAAGATTGTTTGAAGTTTGCTTTTAGATTACTTTGGAGGAAGAACAAGTTTGAGAATATCAGCAAAACATTAGAGTTTTTCTATCTCTTTTATTTTCTCGCAATTACCCATTATGAATAATTTAGTATTTTCATCTTGTTTTGTTATGAGTGGCTAAATCCTTAGTCTAGGGTTTTGATGGAACCTATTGAAGGATGAACTTCTTGTGATGCTAATATAGATTACGAGTTTAATCTCTATTAATCAACTATGTATTTGTTGTAGTTAATTGACATGATCCTTAGTTAGTTGTGCCTATTTAGTGTGATCGGGGGAGAGTGCATATTTACGTAATTATTGAACAACTCCACTCCCAAAGCATATGAGAGATTAATAACTGCAGGTTTAAAGGTGAGATTAAGTATAATGAAGCCTTGAGTGTAATGTAAAGTGAGTTGTAATAAACAATGCCAGCTAGCGTATCTCGGAAGAGTGCGTCTAGTAAATTATCTTGATTACTCGAGAGTGATCTACGGTAATAAGAGTGTTCATGATTGATAGAGAGATGATTTGGTGAACCTATATAAAACATAACCGGAAGGAATTCCATTAATAAGGGAATCATAACCTTAGAACCTTCTTTTAATTATTTACAACTTAATTTTAGTTATTTTTCAGTTGTTACTTTCATTTTTAATTAGTAAAAATACTATGAATTGTTATTGACAATGTTTGGGAAGTTAATTCCATAAAATGTAGTAAATCAAACAAAAGTAATTGATAGGTTAATTCCTTGTGGGTTCGAATTTGGGAAATACTCAGATTATATTTGAAACGTCCATGAGTCCTTTTAATAAGGCGTAGTTGGGCATGATCAATGCTCCACTTTCGAATAAACGTTAAATTCAATAATTGAGCCAATTGAAGCATGGTAAACAATTACAACAACTAAAATGATGGTTATGGTCTAAATGGTAACTTATCACGAATATTTCCCTATTTTCTAGTTCGACTAATAGTTCAAGAGGCTCCTATTTGAATCAGGAATTTAAACTAGAGCATAAGATGAAACACTATTCAAAATAAAGCTCCTCTTCCGATTATGCAAAATAATAAATAACTTCATCAATTAATTCAAATAATTTTCAATGCTAATGATTCGATACAAACTCCCGTATAGCACCGATTGTTGGTTGAAATATTGATGAATTCTTGTGTCTTTTTGCCGTAGTTACTTCTCATATCTTTCGGAGATCAAAAGTCCCTTCAAAAATATATTTTTGGTGTATTTATACCGTGTAGGAGTGAGCCCGGACGAAACTACCCTTTCCAAGCCGAATAGGAGTTATTCTTACCAAAATGAGCAGATATGGCATAGGGCGCGACGTCCCACGTGGCACGCCTGTGGGGTTTATCAGAGACATTGAATTTTGTCTATCAGGTGAGTTTTACACTGCAATACCGCGTCTCGCAGCGCCCCATCCAGCATGCTGGTGTATTTTTTTAGAGTAACTTGTTCCCTTCACTTTTGACATTCAGACTTGGTCTTCGATCTTCAAACATGATCCCGACTTAACTTTTTGGGTTCCTATTTAAACTTTAAAAGCTCCAACTTGTTCGATTTAGCTTTAATTTATCTTTTTAACTCAAAATCACTTTCTACATGGCGTAAAACACATAATAAGTATAATTCAATACCATTTAAGCTCAAATATACGTAAAATGCAGTAATGAGAATGTAAACAACGGCTAAAACATAAATTTTTAGCCTAACATTAATTACACTAATAATCCTGGCTAAAACATAAATTTCTAGCCTAACATTTATTTACACTAATAATCCTAGTTAATCAATAAAATACTTCAATACTAATACCAAGTTCGATGCTTGATATAACCATCATCTGTCTCTTCAATCAAATGAGTACGAATTTAGATTCAACAAAATCTTATTCTATTTCTATTTCTCCAACAAAATAATCACAATGTCCACAGATACGTCTCCAATCGCTTCTCCTTCCCATTCCGATATTTGAAATTGCTTCTACAATTTTTTCATTTCATTGTCACCCATTATCACCGACATCACTGTATTTCTTGTCAGATTTGTTAAATTGCAATGTGGTAAGTCGACCACGATGACAAAGGCGAATTACATTTTACACTAATAATCCTAATTAATCATTACGCGTTTAATATTTTTTTGTTTTATTGTTTTGCCACATCAGCTATTGGAGTTGAATAACATTCATCACAATGTGTTTATGGGGTAAAAAATTATCTGTTTAATTTCAGTGTTCAAATATGTTTTCAAGGCAAGTTTAATAAGGTATTTATATTTATATATTTTTTTAATTATTACTGTACTAGTTAATTTGACCGTGCTCCACGCAGTTAGAATATTTTATGCAAATATGTGATGATGCAATTGTTGCCCCAAACACAAGGCAAAGCATCATTAAATTAACGCTAACTTCCGGTATGTGCAGCCCTGGTACTCAAAATAATTAACTTACACTTTTTGATATTAATGAAATTGTATTAACTAATTCATTCCTTTTTTAAGTTAAAACTCTAAAATTAAATCCAACCCCAGTCAGTAATCACTTACCAAAAGCTTCTAATAAGATGATTGTGATTTGGCTACGTGCAACTATTTCTACTATAATAAAAATAAAATTTTAATATAGTCAAAAACAGTTGAGAGGTTAAAAGAAAGAGAAAAAGAAATCTTCTAAGTTTGTTTCTCGAGTCTAAGTCCTCGTATGGCCATACATTGTAGCAACGCTTTCTCAAATCTTTTTTATAAATAATGTTTGTTCATAGATTAATGATTTATTTTTGAAAATTTTTTAAAATTATTTTTTAAGTTTCCAAAATCTAGTTTAAGGTAGATTTTGGGTGAAACTTGTTATTCCACTCACAAAACTTCAAATATTTTTCAAATAAAATACATATACAAACATAATTTCAACTTTCAAAAATTATTTTCCAAAACTACTTCAAAAATTATTTTTTCAAGTTTCAATTAAATTTACATTGAAACGCTAGCTAAGTTGTTCCAAGTATCTATATGCTAATTTGCGATAGTACTACTATACTTCTTCGCATTACATATATTCTCTTATCGATTTTTTATTTGGTTTATTTGATATAATAATAATAACAACATAATTTTATGATATGTACTAATATTTGAAATACAAATTCAGCTAATTGTTCCAAGTCGATAATTTTATTGTCTGAATTTCTCAGTTAATACTTTAATAGTTTTTCTCTCACAACTCGTGCTAAGCCAAGTCAGATTAGCATTCCAAATATTAGACAATGCAGATAGCTGAATATATTTATATTTTGCCACTGGTAATAGCCAAAAAAGCATGGTAATTATGAGCAAGTAATGTAGAAAGTCAAAAATAAGGAAAATAGGAACATTTTCTGACCCAAAAAAAAAAGAACATTTACTTATTTTTCCTCGCATCAGGCCAAATCACCGACGCAATGGACCAATACTCAGTACTACGTGTCTTCAATACACACGCTTTTGAGTACCTAAGCTTAAGATGTCAGACTCCCCATCTTTCTCTCACACACATACAGACACACAATTCCTGTGAGAGAGATAGAGACATAGTTAAAAAAAGTGCGACTTACTTATTTAGTACACACAAATTAATTCAATTTTTAATTACAAAAACATCAACAACAACAACCCAACCCAGTATAATTTTATTTAATAGAATTTGAAAAGGGTAATATATAAGCAGACCTTATTCCTACCTTTGATAAAGAGGTTGTTTCCAAATAAATCCCCGGCATCTTTTCCTCCAAAAATTTCTACCTTATTTTTGGAAAAACTCGAACTCACAACCTCTCGATTGGAAGTGGGAGTTGCTATCGTATTTATCAAATGGAAAGATCATGAAACTTAACCAACACCTTTGGTTTTCTCCGCCATAAGTGTATTGCTCTTCTCCATATCGGCATTGCAGAACCAATGCATGCCGCCTTCTTAAAAGTTAAAACCTACGTTGCATTTTCCATTCTTCTCCTTCCTTTTTTTTTTAATTATTTACAAATTTTCTGCTACATATTCAGCAGATCTAACAATATTTCTAAAACATTCCCAAAGTAACGAAACTAGCCGAGACTTTGGCTTTAAAAAAATCCTTACCCTTACCTATTGCTAACTGTCTTCACTACAATAGCTTTGTACCTTCTAAAGCTAAACACATATTTTGCTATCTTTTGTTCAGCTCAAGTAATATTTTGCCATCTTTTCTTCTTCTTTTTTTGTTTGGAAGTTGCAACATATGACAATGAAACTGACCCAGAAAGAAAAAGATTCAGAAAAAATAATTTGGGATCAAATGAGAAGCTCTTCTGCTACACCTTTTTCGATTATTGCTTTGCCTAAACTCATGGTATGGCTTATACTTTTTGTATCAGCTACTTATGTTGTTTACACTCTTAAGCTCCTTTCTTCTTCTCCGCCTTGTAACGACGACGATTTCACCCACAGCAGCTCGAATGTTTTACCAATTATTCACTCACAAATCATCTCCAATGCCTCAATTGGTGTAGGGAAATCAAGATTTTTACAAGAAAAGAAAGTGGAGAAAACTGAATTAGAGCACTTAGTTTTTGGCATTGCAGCTTCGTCCAAGCTGTGGAATAGGAGGAAAGAATATATTAAGCTATGGTGGAAACCCGAGAAAAAAATGAGAGGCATTGTTTGGTTAGATAATTCAGTGAAAATATTGAAAAATGAAACTGACTCACTACCTGAAGTGAGAATTTCGGGGGACACTTCACATTTTGCCTATAAAAACCGGCAGGGGCACCGGTCGGCGATTCGAATATCCAGGATTGTTTCGGAGACATTAAGGTTAGGGATGGAAAATGTGAGGTGGTTTGTAATGGGTGATGATGACACTGTTTTTGTAACGGATAATATGTTGAGAATATTGAATAAGTATGATCATAACCAGTATTATTATATAGGGAGTTTAAGTGAGAGTCATTTGCAGAATATATATTTTTCTTATAGTATGGCATATGGGGGTGGTGGTTTTGCAATTAGTTATCCTTTGGCTAAGGCTCTTGATAAAATGCAAGATAGGTGTATCCAAAGATATCCTGGACTTTACGGTTCTGATGATAGAATGCAGGCTTGTATGGCTGAACTCGGTGTTCCACTCACCAAAGAACTCGGTTTTCACCAGGTTAGTCTCCTTTACATTTATGCGCGGTCCCGTGTAGGGTCTACTTCCACTTATTGAACCCATGACCTCCTTGTCACGCAACAACCTATGCCGCGTCTACCCTCGATTTCTTCCTTCTATATTATGTTAATTTTACCTTTCTTTTTATTCAACTGATTATCTATAATTGGTGGTTAATATGGGAGTAAGGATATAATAGCTGTTACTTGATAATGTAGAACTTGTTGCTCTCTTGAATTTGGCGAGCTTATTCCGTAAAGTTTAGTACTTTAGCCAACTTACTTTAACAATGCTGAGTAGTTTGTGAATAACAATGGGATAAACTACTCTTTTGCCAAAAGGTTAGTCCTTGAGGCGTGGAGTATTTTATACCATTCCAGCATTGCCCTTTTATTCACTAGTGTTAATCGAGCTAAAGCGTTCTAAAGATAACTTTTTTTAATGTGAGCTCACACCAAAAAAGAAAACAGAGGAGTCTGTTTCATATCAGATTTCAGCTAATTGGTTGTCGTGAGATAATGGTCGTTAGAATGTGTTGTTTTTCCTCCTTGAGTATTCAGGTGGAATTGTCCTGCTAATATATTTACACAATTGATCTAAATTCTAGAATTAACGACGTGGAATGTGATTCGTTCATTGGATCGGTGTAAGTGCTGCTAGCTCTGATTGTATGTTTGATTAACGGCATAATGGAGTATCCATTCGACTGCCTGATACAAGCATACATGACCTCATGCGATGAATATGATAGATTTTATTTATTCTTTTACTGCATTTTGGTATTTGCGCATGCTTGTTGAACTGATTGTTGACTGTAGCTTAGTTATAGTTACATATTTAAAATGTCTATTTTTTCAGTCATGAAAGACTGTTCCATTCAATCTGACTAAGGTTTGTTGTTGGTGGATGAGAATGCAGTACGATGTGTACGGGAACTTATTTGGGTTGTTAGCATCACATCCTGTAGCACCATTGGTATCATTGCACCATCTTGATGTGGTGGAGCCAATCTTTCCCAATGTGACTCAAGTGCAGGCTTTAAAGCAGCTTACAGTTCCAATGAAACTCGACTCAGCTGGTATTATGCAGCAATCCATTTGCTATGACAAAGCTAATAGTTGGACTATTTCAGTGTCATGGGGATTTGCAGTACAAATATTTCGTGGAGTTCTGTCTCCCCGTGAAATAGAAATGCCATCAAGGACTTTCTTAAATTGGTATAGAAGAGCAGATTACAAGGCATATGCTTTTAACACAAGGCCTGTTATGCGTAACCCGTGTCAAAAGCCTTTTGTATTTTACATGTCAAGCGCAAAAATGGATTCTTCCGGCAACCAGACTGTGAGTCAATATACTCGTCATCGAGTTCCTCATCCACTATGCAGATGGAAAATGGCTAACCCTGCCGATGTTGAGAGAATACAGGTTTACAAGAAGCCAGAACCCCACCTATGGGATAGGGTAAGTCCGTCCTTATCGTGTATTTGATTTATTTGGCTTCATATATAATCATCAAGTAGGTGAACCTTGACATTAGAGGATATACGGATAAGGCCTCGTCTGAATTGATTGTGAAGAACTGTTTTTTACCATGGTTTTGCATATAGCTAAGCTAATTTTTTCATTAGAGGTTACATCTGATTTGACTGAGCTCTTGCAATGAGCATACCTGTGTTTGGAATGATATCTTGCTGCTGTAAAGGGGTAGTTTTGAATTGATATATTACCTTGATTTTCGAAAAGTATATTTTGTTAATAAGCTAACTGAACAAAACCAGGAGCATTGCTAAGGCATTGGCAAATGCCAAAAACTTAGTACCATTGTTTTATTTAGAGGGCACTTGATTTCTACTTATAATGACTGTATATTACACTATTGGACAGTCTCCAAGGAGGAATTGTTGCAGAGTCTTGAGCTCAAAGAAGAAAAACATGGTGGTGGATGTGGCTGTATGTAAGGAAGATGAAGTCAGTGAAGTATTATGATGCATAATGTGTCAGCCCATCCTTTTATTCTATCTTCTGCTCTGCCCAATTTTCCGTCACCTGAATTTCTTCATTAATTTATTGAACTTATTTTCTTGGATTTCCAAGTTCCACTTATAGCCACTTGGGGAAAAAATAGTTATTGTAAAATGTCTTAGTTGTATACTTGAAATTCTTAAGTGAGGTTAGTATAGCATAGAATTCTGTAATTTTTTAATAATAGTAATCCCTTTTTTCGGGTTTCAAGAAGTCTTTCATTCTTGATGGTTACTGCCTCTTCTTTTCTTTGGGTAAGTTAATGTGCATGACTAAAATTGAAGAATGTGAAGTTTATACTATAGTGGTGTGTGCCGGTGGCAAATGGATAAAAGAAACAGTTATTCATCCATATGATTCACTAAGATATAGGTTGGATAATATATATTTTTTAGAAGTGTCAAATATGAATCAAACTATAATATTCATTTAAAAATTTAAATAACTAATGTGTTTAACTTTTATATTTGTAAAGACTCAAACTGTTAGTTCATAAATTTGGAGAAGACTAAAAAATTTCCAAGAAGTTGTCATATTTAAGAAATTATGATTAATATGAATATCCATATTATTTACCTGTTAATTTATTTTTTATCTATATTATATATAAGTCGGATAAGATATTTTATTCGTTTTTGCATTGTACCTTTTCAACGCGTCCATATCCAACTCAACCATCCCCAGTGGTGTGCATGTGGTATAATTGGAATCTTGAAGACATACTTGGTTAACAGGAACCTTTTCAACATAGCGTACGCCACGGACAATGCTAATTTAAGAAGCATTACTTGGGTTATGTAGCAAGACAAAAGGGCGTATGTCATGATGTTTAATAGTGTTAAAGTTTAAGTTTAGTTGAATACTATATCAAGCACTTCCAACTTGGATATGTTAACATTAGTTTACAAGAAGCTTCCATGTGCTATTTAAGTACTCAAAAGTGCTTCTTTACTCGTCTTCTTTCCTTTCTTAAGATTTCAATAAGCTACTTTATGGCAACAACTTTTCTTCGGTTGTACTTTATGGCAACAACAATAACTATTACCCAGTATAGACTCACAAAATAAGGTCTGAGAAGGATAATATGTAGACGGGTCTTATCCCTACCCGAAAGGGCAGAGAGGTCGTTTCCAATCGACCCTCGGCTCAGTGAAGGAAAGGAAAAATAAAAACAAAAATAACAGAGCATTAGTAACTCCAATAGAAATAGCGTAAATAATTATCTAAACATAAGAACCATAAATAAAATAGCATGCAATAATATCAGACAGTAACTTCCATAAGGGAGACACAATCCAACACACAAATCATCTATGGATAGCCCTGCCAAGCCTCACCCAACCCCGGGTGAGAAGTACGAAAAACTCTAGGAGCCCCTATCCTACAACCCTGATACTAGACCTCCGGACTTTCCTATCAAGGACCATGTCCTCGGAAACCCGAATTCTAGCCATGTCATGCCTAATCACCTCTCCCCAATACCTCTTAGGCCTCCCTCTGCATCGCCGAACGCCGACCATTGCCAGCCGTTCACAACTCCTCACTGGGGCATCAGGACTTCTCCTCCGCACATGCCCGAACCACCTCAGCCTCGCTTCTCACATCTTCTCATCTACCGGGGTCACCCCCGCCTTCTCTCGAATAACTTCATTCTTAATCTTATCTAACCCGGTGAGCCCGCACATCCACCTGAACATCCCCATCTCCGCAACCTTCATTCTCTGAACATGATAGTTCTTCATTGGCCAGCACTCCGCCCCATAAAATATGGCAGGTCTAACCATAACTCTATAAAATTTCCCCTTGAGTTACTATGGAACTTTCTTGTCACAAAGGACTCCTGATGCAAACCTCCACTTTGACCACCCCGCTCCGATACAATGAGTGACGTCCCCGTCAATCTTTACGTCCCCCTGAATCACCGACCCAAGATATCTAACACTGTCCCTCTTGGCGATGACATGAGATCCAATCATCACGTCCCTGCCTACTTTGCTCGGCTCGGCACTAAACTTGCACTCCAGGTATTCTGTCTTAGATCTGCTTATTTTGAAACCCTTAGACTCGAGTTTCTGTCTCCATACCTCTAACCTCTCAATAACACCGACCCTCGTCTCGTCTATCAAGACTATGTCATCAGCAAATAGCATACACCAAGGCACATCCCCTTGAATATGTCGGGATAGAGTATCCATCACCAAGGAAAACAAGAGAGGGCTAAGCGTCGATCCTTGATGGAGCCCCATATCCACGGGAAAATGGTCTCTGTCACTACCTACTGTCCTAACCCTAGTCTTAGCTCCATCGTACATGTCCTTGATTACTCTGATGTAGGCTTCCGGCACTCTCTTCACCTCCAAGCACCTCCATAGAACCTCCCTTTGGACCTTGTCATACGCCTTCTCCAAGTCGATAAGCAGTATGTGCAGGTCCTTCTTCTTGTCCCTGAACTGCTCCACCGGCCTCCTGACAAGGTTGGATATCTTCTGTAGTAGAGCGACCCAGCATGAAACCGAACTAGTTAACAGATATAGATGTCATTTCCCTCACCCTGGCCTCGATCACCCTCTCCAAGACCTTCACGGTATGACTTATTAATTTGATACCCCTATAGTTGTTGCAGCACTGGATGTCCCCTTTGTTCTTGTACAAGGGCACCACTGTACTCCACCTCCACTCCTCCGACATCCTTTTGGTCCTGAAGATCGCATTGAACAACCTGGAGAGCCACTCCACTCCTGACCTACCCATGCATTTCCAGAACTCTACCGGCATCTCGTCAGGCCCGGTCGCTCAACTCCTACTCATCCTACGCAAAGCCCCCACGACCTCTTCCGCCCTAATACGCATGCAGTACCTAAGGTCTCTATGTTGCTATGAATGCCCCAACTCCCCTGGCTCTATGTTACAATCCCATCCTCGTTAAGTAAGTCTCGAAAGTACGCCTGCCACTTCTGCTTGACTTGAGACTTCCCCATCAGAACTCCACCATCCTCTCCCTCGATGCACCTAAGTTAGTCAAGATCACGTGTCTTCCTTTCCCTTGCTATAGCTAACTGGAATAACTTCCTGTCCCCGCCTTTCTCCCCTAATTCCTCGTACATGCGACCAAACGCCGCGTTTTTAGCTTCCGTAACCGCCAGCTTTGCTTCTTTCCTCGCCACCTTGTAGATCTCCCTGTTTTCTCTCCGTTCTTCCTTGCTTGTGCTCCCTGCCAACTAGAAAATGCCGCCTTCTTAACCTCCACTTTTCCTTCGATTACATCATTCCACCACCAATCACCTTGATGCCTGCCTGAATAGACCTTGGCTACCCTGATCACATCCCGTGCTACCTCCCTAACCAAGTTCGCCGTCTCTGACCACATAGCGTCCGCTTCCCCAGAACTTCTCCAAGCTACGCCCTCAGCTAACCTCCTCCCCAACTCCTGTGCTTTCTCCTTAGCCAAAACACCCCATCTAATCCGCGGTTGTCTCCGAGCAGCCCTCATCTTTATCTTCCTCTTCACCCATTGACCGATATCCATCACTAGGAGTCTATGAAGAGTCGAAAGGGACTCTCCCGGAATAACCTTGCAGTCCTTGCACATACCCCTATCGCTCATTCTGAGGAGGAGGTAATCAATCTGAGTCCTCGGCGCTGAACTCTTGAAGGTGTCCAAATGCTCCTCCCTCTTCTAAAATGCCGAGTTCCCAATCAGAAGCTCGGAAGCCCTGGCGAAATCAAGCATTGACGTGCCTCCTCCGTTCCTAACCCCAAAGTCGAAGCCACCGTTCGCCTCACCATAACCACCAGCATCCGCCCAATATGACCATTAAAGTCTCCTCCAATAACTAACTTCTCAGATTGGGGAATACTACTCACCAGATCATCCAATCCCTTTCAAAAGCGCCTCTTAACCTCCTCGTCTAAGCCCGCTTGCGGCGCGTAAGCGCTGATGTCATTGAGGACGCAACCCCCAATAACCAACTTAATAGACATTAACCTATCATTCACTCGCCTAACCTCGACCACGGTCTCCCTTAGATCTTTATATACCAAGATGCCCACTCCATTATTACCTCTTACGATCCCAGAATACCACAACTTAAACCCGTCTACATTCCTCGCCTTCGACCCTTTCCACCTAGTATCCTGGACATAGGCTATGTTAACCCTTCTCTTCTGAAGAACCTTCGCCAACTCAATGGACTTACCCGTCAGAGTGCCTATGTTCCACGACCCAATCCTTAATCTATGAGCGTCCGCTACCCTCTTCCCATCCTTACCTCCCGCCCTACCCGCAGGACCACTCCCTGCCCTCCTACTCAACCCCGCCAGCACCCCCACCCCGAAGACATGACCTTACACAACAAATGACAAAAATAAATTCAATAAAGTCTTGCTTATGGGGTTTGAGGAATTTAGAAAAGTTATACTCTATGAAACTTCAGCTCAAGGAAAGACAAACTATTTTAAGGCAAAACATAAAAAAGATTTAAATAAAGTATTTGGGTCGTGTGGAAGGGAACTATGAAACTGTAATTAGGTATGTATAGTGATTTCTACCAACCTTTCGGAAAAGGTACTTTTTACAGATCTGGACTTTATTGTTAGATCTAGCTTTATCGCAAACAAAATTTGTGGCAATGTTGGTCCCTACATCCTAAATGTATCTTAAGATGATCACTTTCCTTCTAATTTGGTTTCAGTAATTTATGTTTATATAACGTGGAGCAGATTGTTTAGTAAAATAATTAATTATAGTTTGTGTTTCAATGAGAAAAGGTGAGTGTTGAATACGACTTTGGTAAACATAAATGGAATGTCTCGATCAGAATGTTGTGGGGACACTATTCCCTCTTCCTGACCCCATTTGGTTGTTGGAAAACGTAACAACTCTGCTAATTGTATTGCTATCAGAGTATTGCTATTAGTTGCTTGCCAGTTTGCATTAATATGGTAGGTTACTGGCCACTTCTGTTGGAAAATTTGCAGGTAGGCCTAGTGGAATACTGGAAAAGTTTTGCTTATGGAGTTAATAGTGAGGTCAAAGTTTGACATTCATTTCACTAATTTAAGTGGTAGAACGATATATTTAGTTGCACATAAAGTCAAATAAATGATTTCCGTTAGGTTAAACTAGTTGAGTAGTTTTGGTCAATTATATGGAGAGTGACATCTATTTCTCCAAACAATATGGTACGGAATTAGAATCAAAGTAAAAGGCAGTTCGGTGCACAATGTGAGAACCTATTCAAAATGCCTTTTGTATTTACTAGGATTCGGAAAATGGTCGCACATTAAATATATGATGTAGAGAACCTACTCTAACGCAAGCATTAGGGCATCTCCAACCTTTACCCCATTAGACCATACACGAAAATTAATTTATTTAAGATGTAAAATTAATATTATAAAAATATTACATAAACATAATTAGGTATATACGAAGAAATAAATTTAAAAATTAAAAAATAAAATAAACATAAATAATAATGGGGGAGATAAATAGTGTACCCTATATTTGAAGGAACACTATTCATCTCCCATTTTGGGGGCAAAAATGGAGGAAAGTTGGAGCTTCATTACCCCCATTATGGGGAAGTGGGGTAAGGTTGGAGATGACCTAAGGGCATCTCCAGCCTTTACCCCATTTTTAGTCTCCAAAATAAAGATTTTTTCATTTTGGGGATAATTTACCCTAACCATTCCCCCATTTTTTTTCCAAAATATATTTATATTCTTTTCTCTCTTCTATATTATATTATTATCTTTCATTTCAATTTTATTTTAATTACATTAAAAAAATTCCATCTTTTATTTTTATTAATTTGTAATTTCCATCAAAATAATTCCATAAAATTTTAAATAATATAATTTGTAAGCAATTATTATAGATTAACTAATAATTCCAATATATATAAAATTATTTTGATACAAGATAAATTAAATACATATTGCACAACGATAATTTCATTCGAAATACTACATAAATATTCGATTTTAACATCTAGTTTTCTCCCATAAATGATCTAGCATTACGAAGTGCAACATCTTATATTTTATATTTTCACCATTTTTTTGAGATAATTATATATTTTTTGTACAATTATAACTTATCAGAAAACTAACTTACAATTTTACATAAAAATAAAAAATGCACGAAAATTAATTTATCAAAATTATGCACCAAAGGTAAGATGTAACAGTAATATTATAAAGAAATTATATAAAGAGATGAATTAAAAAATAAATAATAAAATAATAATAAAAAGTAATGAATAGTAATGGTGGAGATGAATATTGTACCCCAATATCTGAGGGAACACTATTCATCCCCATTTTGAGGACCAAAATGGGGAGGGTTGAAGCTAAATTACCTCAACAATTGCACCCATTATAGGGAATGAGGGTAAGGTTGGAGATGGCCTTAAAGGTGTTTTCAGTGCTCAAACTTGTGATCTATAAATTACATGGAAACCAGAGGCGGATGTAGTGCAATGACTATGGTTTCAACTGAATCCATAACTTTCGACGCTGAGTAAATTGTATGTAAAAATTTATTAAAATTACAAAAATAATATACATGAACCCATAACTTTAAAATATAATATTTTCAATATTAAAAACCCATTTCTCTCTCGGCGCATGTTAAGCAAGGTTTGCTAACTGGCACTGGTGGAGATGGCGAGACGAAGGAAGAAGAACTCCATAGCTAAGGAAACGCAGGCAGATGAGAAAGATAAGTCAGATGATGAAGTTACAAGGTTAGTTACACAAGAAACGGGGATCCCCAAAAAGCATTAGACTTGGTGCAACTGTTCCATTGGATGAAAGGTATGGGGAGTGCACCAACTGTACTGCATGGACAATAGATGAAGAAATCAGAGAAGATGGAGGAAATACAAGCACAGGAAGCTCCGATAACTAAGACACCCGCATATCCTGCACCAAATTAGACAGAAATGGCCACAACAGCTAGGAAATTGACTTTCTCGACAAGCATAGGGATTCCAAAACTATCTCTAGTTGCTGTAGTTCAAGGTAAAAGATCTATACAATAGGTTTGAAATTTAACTATTATTCCCCTATGATAAGGATGGTAGCAAGCTTGTTTGATTAAATATCATAGAAGTAGAAGAACAGAAGAGAAAATGGAGGACTAGCTTAATTGACTATGTCATAGGTGGTTCTCCTTAATTTAAAGAGATGTTGAATTTTGTGTATGAAGTTTGGCGATTTGTCTCAACTCCACAGGTTCTAATACACGATGAAGGTTATTTAACTTTTAAATTTGTGTCTGATGAGGACAGAGATTTGGTCCTTCAAAATGGGCTATACACTTTAAATAACAGACCTATGATTCTGAAAGTATGGAAACCAGACTTCCAAATGTGTAAGGAATCCACAAAAAATGTTCCAATGTGGGTAAACTTTCCTGGGCTACCTATATAGTAGTGGACATCAGAGAATTTAGGGAGAATTGCAAGCTCGATTGGAAACCCAACACGTCGCTATATCTCAAAAGACCAATAAACCTCAGGCTATTTCCCTTTCTTCCCAAATCTCATAACACCCTTCACAGGTGAAACCTGAAGCAAGACCCGCTCTCCAACCATGTAGGAAACATCAAGAACCTTCCGGACTGAATAACTCTTCTATCTGGACCGGGCTGTGTAAAGTCTATGCTGAATCACCTTAACCTTCTCATAGATGTCCTGCACCAAGCCTGTGCCTAATAATCTAGCCTCACCCGGCTCAAACTAACCCACAGGGGATCTACACTGCCTACCGTACAAAGCCTCATACGATACCATCTGAAAGCTAGATTGATAACTGTTGTTATAGGAAAACTCCGCCAATGGTAAGAACTGATCACAAGAACCTCTTAAATCCATCGCACACACACCGATCATATACTCAAGAATCTGAATAGTGTGCTCAGACTGTCTATCTATCTGGGGGTGAAATGCTGTGCTCAACTCCACCCAGTACCCAAATCTTGCTGTTTGGCCCTCGAAACCGTGACATGAACTGAGTACCTCTTTCTGTAATGATGGAAACTAGAATACCATGCAGATGAACAATCTCCTGAATATAAATATCTGCAAAACCGCTCCGAAAATAGGTAGTACATATAGGAATGAAGTGCGTGGACTTAGTCAGCCGATCCACAATCACCCAAATGTCATCGAACTTCTTCAAAGTCCGTGGGAGTCAAATTACGAATTCCACGGTGATCCGCTACCACTTCTACTACAGAATCCCTATTTGATAAAGCAAACCACCCAATCTCTGGTGCTCATACTTTACCTGCTGGCAATTGAAGCACCGAGTTACAAACCCAACTATATCCTTCTTTGTCCGCCTCCACTAGTAGTGATGTCTCAAATACTGGTACATCTTTGCGGCACCCAGATGGATAGAATACTGCAAACTATAGGCCTCCTCTTGAATAAACTACCGAAGTCCATCAACATTGGGTACACATAGCTGACCCTACATCCTCAACACCCCCGTCATAATCAATAGTCACATCTCTGGCATCACCATATTGAACCTTGTAATTAAAGGCAAGCAAATGAGGGACCTCATACTGACGCTCTCTGATACGATCAAATAAGGAAGACTTAGAAATCACACAAGCTAAAATCTGATTAGGCTTCAAAAGATCCAATCCCACAAACAGGCTAGCTAAGGCCTGAACATCCATCGCCATTGGCCTTTACACTGTTGGAAGATAAGCCAAACTCCCTAAACTCTATGCTCAGCGACTCAAAGCATCGGCCATCATATTGACCTTGCCCCGGTGATACAAGATAGTGATATCATTGTCCTTCAGCAACTCTAACCACCTCATCTGGCACAAATTAAGGTCCTTCAGCTTGAACATGTGTTGTAAAATCCAGTGATCACCATAGATCTCACAAGGAACACCGTGTAAATAATGATGCCAGATCTTCAAGGCGTGAAAAATAAAAGCTAACTCGAGATCATGGACAAGATAATTCTCCTCATGTACAATCGATTGTCTGGACGCGTAGGGAACCTATTGTGCTGCATCAATATCGCTCCAAGGCCAATCCTCGAGGCATCACAATAGATAGTATAACATCTTAAACCTATAGGAAATGCCTATATTGGGGCTGTAGTCAAATCTATCTTGAGCTTCTAGAAGCTTGCCTCATACTCTTCTGTCTACTGGAACGGAGCATCCTTCTAGGGTCAGCCTAGTTATAGGTGTTGCAATAGATGAAAATCCCTCAACAAATCGACGGTAATAACTCGCCAAACCAAGAAAACTATGGATATTTGTAGCTGAGAATGGTCTTGGCCAACTCTGCACTACTTCCACTTTCTTCGGATACACCTTTGTTCCTCGCTTGACACCACGTGACCCATGAAGGCCACAAAATCTAACCAAAACTCACTTTTTGAGAAATTTGCCTATAACTTCTTTTCTCTCAAAGTCTGAAGCACTGTACTCATGTGTTTCTCATGATCCTCCGGACTCTGGAAGTATACCAGAATATCATCAATAAAGACAATGACGAATGAGTCAATATGTGGCTCGAACACATTGTGCATCAAATGCATGAAGGTTGTTGGGGCATTGGTCAGCCCAATGACATAACAAGGAAATTATAATGACCATACCGAGTCTTGAAAGCAATCTTCGGGATATCTGGCTCCCGAATTTTCAACTGATGGTAACTTGAATGCAAGTCAATCTTAGAATATACCAGTGCACCCTATAGCTGGTCAAATAAATCATCAATACGAGGCAAAGGATATCGGTTTCTTCACTTTAACTTTGTTCAACTGACGATAATCAATGCGCATACACATAGAACCATTCTTTTTCTTAACAAACAAGACATGAGCACCCTAAGGTGATACACCCGACTGAATAAAACCCGTATCAAGCAATTCCAGTAACTGATCCTTCAACTCCTTCAACTTAGGATGAGTCATACAATATGGAGGAATAGAAATGGCTGAGTGCCCGACAACAAATTAATGCCCAAAAATCAATATCTCTATGGGGTGGCATGCCCGGAAGATCAGCTAGAAACACATCAGAGAAATACCGTACTACTGGGACTGAATCGACTATAGTGGTATCAATACTGAGACCTCTAACATAAGATAGATACACATCACACCCCTTCTCAACCCTTCGTTGAGCCTTAGTGAAAGAAATAACTCTACTAGGAGTGTTGATCTAAGGTACCCCTCTACTCTACTCGAGATACACCTAGCATAGCCAGCTTCATGATTTTGGCATGACAATTATGAATAGAATAATAAGGTGACAAGCCCATGCCCACGATAACATTGAAATCTACCATGCTATGCAATAATAAGTCGGCTCTAGTCTTAAAACCATTGAGACAAACCAAACACGACTAATAAACGCGGTCCACAACTAGGGAATCTCCTATAGGAGTAGAAACATAAGCATGGGAACCTAAAGAATTCCGAGGTATGCCCAAATGCAGGGCAAAATAAGAGGACACATAATAATAAATGGAGCCTGGATTGAATAAAATCGATGCATGTCTATAAAAATAGGGACAGTACTTGTGATGACAGAATAGGGAGCAACAACCTCAATATAGGCAAGAAGGGAATAATATCTGCCCTGGCCTCCCCCTCTAGGGTGACCTCTACCTCCCCGACCTCCACCTCTAGCTGGATGAGTAGGTGGGGTAGCAACTGGTGTTGTAATTATAGCCTAGGAACTCTGCGGGGCGCACTGTGGTTGAGAAGTCTGTAGAGGTGCACCTCTCCTAAGTCTGGGGTAATCCATGTAGCGTGTGTAACCACACTCAAAACAAGCTATGGGAGGACGTGGCGACTATGACTGGCTCGAGCCAGCTCTATTGAAATGACCACTAAAAGCACCTTGTACAGGAGGCGCATTAGATACTGGAGGTGTATAATAAGGCTCCGGAGGTCTTGGAGGAGGTGGAACACCTATGCCTGCTGGAAGAGATGAATGAACAGCGTGACTCATATAACCCTTGCCATGATGAGCTACAGTTCGGGCACGAGCACCAGAATAATGGCCCGACTCTAGAGCTCTCTTGGCCTTCATCTTCTACCTGTCGCTAGCATGTATACCCTCTGCTCTCCTAGCAATGCTCACCACCTGCTGATAAGAAATATCCATCTCCAACTCCCCAGCCATGCTAGATCTGATGCGGAAATGAGCCTTTCAATAAACCGGCGAACTCTCTCACGAACTATAGAAACCAAGGCTGGTGCATGCCTAGCCAAGTATGTGAAATGGACAATATACTCCGAGATAGTCATAGTGCCTAGCGGAAATGCTCAAACTCTATGCGCCAAGCGTTCTTGAGGTTCCGAGGGACAAACCCAAGAACATATATGAAAACTTAGTCCAAGTAAGGGAAGTTGCCTCAGCTGGATTATCCAACTCAAAAGTACGACATTACTGATAGGCTGCTCCTCGAAGCGAGAAATAAGAGAAAGAAACCCCACTCGATCTTGACATACCTATTGTGCGAAGGATACAATAAACTCCCACAGAAATCCCAGGGCATTATCTGATGCTAAACTACTGAATACAGGAGGCTTGTAATTCTTGAACCTCTCAAGCCTCCGTTGCTCATCCTCTGAAGCCGCTGCCCGATCCTTGGGCTGAACTGGGGCTACATATAGTACTGGTATAACCTCTGGGATCTTATCAACTCTGACCCACTGCTCGGGAGTGCGGGCGGCGGGATTTTGTTCTCCTCCCCCGGCTTGGGATGTGGCTGCAGCAAGGGGAATCAATCCTGCCTGAGTGTCACGACCCCAGTTAACCCTCAATGAACATGTCGTGACAGCACCTAGTTCCAACAATTACATAATCCTAACAATGAACAAATATATATAACTTGCAGAAACATGTAATGAAATTAAGCAAAACTAGCAGAAAACGGTATATAAGTGCCACATGGCATATACAACTCAAATATGCGGGAGTCTACAATAACACCCCAAAACCCGGAAACTCAAGGGCGACATAGGCTAATAGGAACATAACATACTGCTCTAACTCGAGAATGTCTGAGCAACGGAAAGAATAGAAAATCTGTCTACTAAGTGCTGGAATAACATAGAGACTCCTAGTCTACGGACATGGCAGATGTACCTCGAAGTTTCTGCTAGACGTCTTTGCCTCGAGAATAGTGTGCCTAAAAAGAAGTACATGTATCTGCACAGGAAAAACATGCACAGAAAAGGCATGAGTACACCCCAGCGATACTCAGTAAGTGCGAAGCGTAAACTCGGTCGAGTAGTGACGAGGAAGGTGACAGCTCTACTGAGGTCAATAAATATAATAAGAATGTACAGTATGAAATAAGATGGACATAATATGAACCTACAGTGAGATCAGACAAAATTTTACAAGGCATCAACAAACAAAGGATGAATAGGGTAAACACAGAAATTGACAACTCAATAACGAAATACCAAATGAGGATCTTCCAGGATACTGTATTGTAGTCCATTTCCATCAACCTTCTGATGAGCTCTCGAGATACCGTCTCGTAGTCTATCATATTAGTATAGCTGAAGGATCACCTGGGATACCGTCCCGTAGTCCAACAACCCTTGTTCAAGGGGATCTACCGGGAATCTAACCCGTAGTACAAAAATAAAGTGCATAGGGATCTACTAGGAATCTAACCCGTAGTCCCAAAATAAAGTGTAGGGGGATCTACCAGAATCTAACCCGTAGTCCCAATATAAAATGCTGGGGGATCTACCGGGAATCTAACCCATAGTCCCAAAGTAAACAAATAAGAGGGGGGGGGGGAGAGCTACCGGAATCCCACATCTGTAGTCCCAATGTAAATGTGCAATCACAACAAGAAGACATTCAGAAAGACATACAAAAGACAAACAACATGTAGTACTAGCCTAACATGCTTCATGTAATACAGTCAAGGCAACTTAAATAAGTAGGCAAGCTAAATCAACTAACATGCTTTTCCAATCTAACACATGTTAATGTTTCAAGTAAAATAAAGCAAATATGGAAGAAACTTAGTCTCAATATCTTAAGCAAAATCGGATTTTTAACAATTGGCTCAAGTATGCGCTCGTTTCCTCACCTACAAGGCACTCAATTACCAAATTACATATCCTACGGGGAAAGGTCCTCCACACAAGGTTAGACAAGCCACTTACCTCGAATAAGCTCCAAAATCAACTCAAACTCATACTTTTGCCACGAGTATCCTACTCCAAATGGCCCAAATCTATTGAATTCAATTACATATCGTAAATAACATCTCAAGCAATTGATTTTACTATTTATTTCAAAGTTAAAACGCAAAATTAGGTAAAAGGACCAAAATGCCCTCAGGCCAATGTCTCGAAATCAGCTAAATTTTACATGTTTAGAACCCTCGCTCTCCCACGAGTCTAACCATATAAAGATCTCACAAATCCGAAGTCAAACACCCCTCAAAACTCGATAATTCAGTCTATGAAGTTCTACCCATTTTTCAGTAGAAGTCTGAAATTGAAGGACGAGATTAAGAGGCGATTCATGAAAATTGGTCTAAATCGAGTGAGAAACACTTACGCAAGTCGCCCAGGTGAAAAACTCTTCAAAAATTGCCAAGAACCGAGTTCTAGAAGTCAAAATGTGATAAAATGGTGAAACCCTCGATTTTGAGATTTAAATTCTATCTGCCTAGTGATTAGTGCTATGCGATCGTGGGCAAAACAATGCAATTGCATAGAAGAAAAAATATTGCTTCCAAATTTGTGCGATGCAATCGCGGGCAAATGAATGCGATCGCATAGAATGAAAATGTTGATGCCCAAATATGTGCTATGCGATCGATGGCAAATCACTGCGATCGCATAGAAGGAAATACAAGATAGCAGAACAGCAGTTCAAACATAGGAAAAATGACCCGTAACCCATCCGAAACACACCCAAGGACACAGGGACCTCAACCAAACCCACAGACATAGACCTATAACATCATTCAAACATGCACCAATGCTTTCGATCAAAAACATAACCAAACCACGTCCGAATGAACTGAAATTTTACACACACATCCCAAATGACATGATAGAGCTACTACAACATTTGGATTTCTATTCCGACTCTCGAATCAAAAACTCACTATCGGACCGGAAACTTAAAAAATTGAATCTTCGGCATTTCAAGCCTAAATGAGCTACGAACTTCCAAAATACATTCCGAACATGCTCCTAACCCTAAAATCACCTAATGGAGCTAACAAAACCATCAGATTTCAATTCCGATGTCATCTTCACACTATTGCAACTACGGACCACTTTCAAACACTTAAGCTCTCATTTAGGGACTAAGTGTCCCAAAAACTATCCGAAACCCAACTCCGAACGTCCCAGCAGACCAAAATAGTAGAAATAAACTTATAGGAAGCAGTTAATGTGGGATCAGGGCATAAATTCCAAAAATGACCGGCAGGGTCGTCACATCTTCCTACACTTAAACATTCATTCGACCTCGAACGAGCATAGAGAACATATCTGAAGTAGTTAAAAGATGAGGGTATCGGCTGCGCATATCCCGCTTGGTCTCCCAAGTCGCCTCCTCGGGCGCTGACCCAGCCACTAAACCTTTACTGAAGCGATGTTCTTAGACCTTAACTTTCTGAACTACCTGTCCAATATAGCCACTGGCTCCTCAACATAGTTTAGATCATTGTCCAACTAGGCTGAGCTTGAATCCAACATGTGCGACGGGTTGTGATATCTCTGGCGCATCGAAACACGAAATAACGGATGAACCCCGGTCAAACTGGGAGGTAAGGCAAGCTCATAAGCAAGCTCCCCAACTCGCCCCAAAATTTCAAAAGGGCCAATAAACCTCGAACTCAAATTTCCTTTCTTTCCAAACCTCATGCCGCCGTTCATAGGTGAAACCCGAAGCAAAACCCGCTCTCTAACCATACATGACACATAACAAACCTTCCGGTCCGCATAAATTTTCTATCTGGACTAGGCCGTATGGAGTCTATCCTGAATCACCTTGACCTTTTCCAATGCATCCTGAACCAACTCTGTGCCAAATAGCCTGGCCTCACTCGGCTCAAACCAAGCCACCGGAAATCTGCACCTCTTACCATAAAAAGCCTCATACGGTGCCATCTGAATGCTGGACTAATAACGGTTATGATAAGAAAACTCCACCAATGGAAAGAACTGGTCCTAAGACTATCCAAACTCAATCACACACGCACGCAGCATATCCTCAAGAATCTGCATAGTGCGCTCGGACTGTCCATCCGTCTAGGGGTGAAATGCTGTGCTCAACTCCACCCGAGTACCCAACTCCCGATGAACGGCTCTCCAGAATGGTGATGTGAACTAAGTACCTCTGTCCGAAATAATAGAAACTGGAATACCATGCAAACAAACAATCTCCCAGATCTAAATATCTTCCAACCACTACGATGAATAATTAGTAAACACAGGGATAAGATGAGCGGACTTGGTCAGCCGGTCTATAATTACCCAAATGGCATCAAACTTATTTGTAGTCTGAGGGAAACCAACTACAAAATCCATGGTGATCCTCTCCAATTTCCACTCCGGAATCTCTATCTACTAAAGCAGCCCACCTGGTCTCTGGTGCTTATACTTCACATGCTGACAGTTGAGGCATCTAGCTACATATCCAACTATATCCTTCTCCATCTGCCTCGACCAATAATGCAGTCTTAAGTCCTGATACATCTTTGCGGCACCCAGATGGATTGAATATCGCGTACTATGAGCCTCTATTAAAATCAACTCCTGAAGCCCATCAACTTTGGGCACACAAACACGGCCCTCAATCCTCATTACCCCGTCATCTCCAATGGTCACCTCTATGTTGAACCGTGTCCCTACGGACAAGTAAATAAGGGTCATCATACTGCCACTCCCTTTTACGATGGAACAATGAAGACCGAGAAACCATGCAGGCTAGAACCCAACTGGGCTCCAAAAGATCCAGTCTCACAAACTGACTGGCTAAGGCCTGAACATCCATTGCCATGGGTGTCTATGAAGCTGGTAAATATGCCAAACTCCCTAGACTCTTTGCCCAACGACTCAAGCCATCTTCTACCAAATTGGCCTTGCCTGAGTGATATAGAATAGTGATATTATAGTCCTTTAGGAACTCTAACCACCTATTTTAGCGCAAATTTTGATCCTTCTACTTGAACAAATGCTGTAAAATCCTATGATCAGTATAAATCTCACAAGGCACACCGTACAAATAATGACGCCAAATCTTCAAGGCATGAACAATAGCAGCTAACTCAAGGTCGTGGACAAGGTAGTTCTTCTCATGTATCTTTAACTATCTAGACGCGTAGGCAATCATCCTACCGTCCTGCATCAACACCGCTCCAAGGCCAACCCATGAGGCATCACAATAAACTATATAAGATCCGGAACGAGTAGGCAATATCAGAATAGGGGTTATTGTCAAAGCTGTCTTGAGCTTCTGAAAGCTTACCTCACACTCATATGTCCACTGAAATGGAGCACCCTTCTGGGTCAACCTAGTCATAGAGGCTGCAATCGATGAAAACCCCTACCCAAAATGGTGGTATTAACCCGCCAAGCCAAGGAATTTGTGAATCTCTATGGATGAGGACGACCTGGGCCAACTCTGCACGGCCTCTATCATCCTCGGATCTACCCGAATGCCCTCGCTCAAAACCACATGGCCTATGAACTCCATTTAATCCAACCAAAACTCACATTTTGAGAACTTTGCATAACACTTCTTATCCCTTAGGGTCTGAAGCACGGTCCTCAAGTGCTGCTCATGATCTTCCCGACTACGAGAATATACCCGAATATCATCAATAAAAATAATAACAAAAGAGTCGAGATATGGCCTGAATACACTGTGCATCAAATTCATAGTAGCTTTATGGGCATTGGTCAGCCCAAATGACATAACAAGTGACTCGTAATGACCATACCAAGTCTTGAATGCAGTCTACGAGATATATGCCTCCCGATCTTCAACTGATGGTAACTTGAGCGCAACTCGATCTTAGAAAACACGTGTGCGCGTTGAAGCTGGTCAAATAGATCATCGATACGAGGCAGAGGATAACAGTTCTTCACAGTAACCTTGTTCAACTAGCGATAATCAATACACATACGCATAAAACCATTCTTCTTCTTAAAAAACAAGACAAGAGCACCTTACAATGAAACACTAGGTCGAATAAAACCCTTATCAAGCAATTCCTTTCACTAATCCTTCAAGTCCTTCAACTCATGAGGAGCCATACGATACGGAGGAATAGAAATAGGCTGAGTTCCCGCCAACAGATCAATGCCAAAATTAATGTCTCTATCAGACAGCATGCCCGGAAGATCAATTGGAAACACATCGGGATAATCCCGTACCATTGTAGCAGAATCAATAAAAGGGGTATCTACATTGACATCTCACACATAGGCTAAATACGCTGCACACCCCTTCTAAACCATACACTGAGCTTTAAGGAAAGAGATAACTCTACTAGGAGAGTGGTCTAAAGTGCCACTCCACTCAATACGTGGGATACCTGGCAAAGCCAGCGTCACGGTCTTGGATTTACAATCAATAATAGTATAATGGGGCGACAACCAATCCATTCTCAAGATACTATCAAAATCAACCATGTTTAGTAATAATAAATCTGCCCTGATCTCAAAACCACGAATAGTAACTAAACATGACCGATAAACGCGGTCCACAATAAGGGAACCCCCCTTAGGATAGACACTTAAACGTGGGCACTCAAAGAATCTCAAGGCATACCCAAATGCAGAGCAAAGTAAGAAGACACATAGGAATAAGTAGAGCCCGGATCGAATAGAACCGATGCCTCTCTATGGTAAGCCAATATAATACATGTGATAACACTATAGGAGGCAACAACCTTGGCACGAGCAGGAAGGGTTTAATATCTGGCGTGGCCTCCCTCGAGGGCGACCTCTACCTACTTGGCCTCCACCCCTAGTATGAGGAGCGGGTGGGGCGGCAGCTGGAGCTATAATCATATCCTGGGAACCCTGCGGGGCATGCTATAGTTGAGCAGTCTGTGAAGATGCACCTCTACCAAGTGTGGGGCAGTCCCTAACCATATGGGGTGTATCAACACACTCGAAACAAGCTATGGGAGGGCGCGGTGGCTGTGATTGACTAAAGCTAGGTCTGCCGGACTAACCTCTAGAAACAACCCGCATAGGAGGCGCGCTAGAGACCGGAGGTGCATAATGAAGCTCCTAAGGTACAAGCGGAGTTGGAGCACTGCTGGTTGTAGGAAGAGCTAAATGAATAGGGCGACTCACAAAACCCCTACCATGTCAACCTACTTTTGGGGTACGGGCACCAGAATAGTGGCCCGACTCTCGAGACTTCTTGACCTCTCTCTCCTCTCTCCCCTACCGTGTATATTCTCTATCCTTCTAGCGATGTTCACTACCTGATGATAAGGAATGTCCATCTCCAACACTCGAGCCATGCTAGATCTGATAGGTGGGATAAGACCCTTCACGAACCTATAAACTCTCCCACGGACTGTAGCAACCAAAGCCGGTGCACGCCCGGCCAATCTGGTATAATGGATAGCATACTCTAAAAAGGTCATAGCACCCTGGCACAGATGCTCAAACTCGGCGCGCCACACATCCCAAAGACTCTGGGGGACAAACTCTCTCATAAACATCTCCGAGAACTGGGTCTAAGTCAGTGAAGCAACCTCGACTAGACTATATATCTCACAAGTGCGCCACCAATCATAGGCGGCTCCCTGAAGCTGAAAAGCAGTAAAGGAAACCTCGCTGGACTCTACTATGCCTATCGAGCGAAGAATATGGTGGCACTCTTCTAGAAATCCCAAGGCATCATGTGTCGCTAATCAACTGAAAACTAGAGGATCATACTTCTTGAACCTCTCCAACCTCCACTGCTCATCCTCAGAAGCAGATGCCCCATCCACAGGGTGAACTTGCACTGCAGGCGGAATAGGAATGATCTTTGGGACCTGCTTAACCTGCACTCGCTACTCAGGACTGCGGACGGCGGGAGTCTGTACTCCTCCCCAGGCCTGGGATGTGGCTGCAGCGAGGGGAAACAACTCTTCCTAAGCCAAGGTGGTGTACATATACATCATAATCCAACGTCTCCTGAAGGGCTAGAGTAGTAGTGGTAGTAGTAGGCATGCCATGTGCCTTGGCTCCGGCTGGATCTACCGGTGGTGCCTCGGTGGCAGCATGTACAGGTGCTTTGGCTGCACCACGAGCGCTTCCTCGACCTCTGCTCCGGCCCCAACCTCTTACGGCTGTAGTAGGGGCGTGGGTGCCTGATCATCCTGAGTAGTACGTTTCCTCACGATCTGTGAGTGAATAGAAGACAGAAATTTAGATTCGATGTCAAAAATATCACACAACAAGGAAATCAATGAAGTGAAGATTCTTCCTAATAACTTACACAGCCTCTTATAGACAAGTACAAATGTCTATGTACCGATCAGCGAGACTCTAATAAACCGGCCTGTGATCTGTGACTCCAATGATCCTAGAGCTCTGATACCAACTTGTCATTACCCCAGTTCACCGTCCATGATCATGTCGTGATGGAACTTAGTTCCTACAACTAGGTAAGCCTAACAATGCGGAAATATATATAACTTGCAGAAACATTTAATGAAATTAAGCAAAACTAGCAGAAAATGATATATAAGTGCCACTTGGCATCTACAACTCAAAAATGCGGAAGTCTACAATATCACCTTAAAAGACAGAAACTCACGGGCAACATAGGCTAATAGGAAAGTTACATATTGCTCTAACTCCAAATGTCTAAGCAACTGAAAGAAGGGAAAATCTATCTACTAAGTGCTGGAATAAGATAGAGACTCCTAGTATATGGAAGCGGAAGATGTACCTCAAAGTCTCTGCTAGACGTCTCCGTCTCGAGAATAGTGCGCCTAAGAAGAAGTACCTGGATCTACACATGAAAAACATGCGCAGAAGTGGCATGAGTACTACACAACGGTACTTAGTAAGTGCCAAGCCTAACCTCTGTCGAGTAGTGACGAGGAAGGTCAGGGCCCCACTGAGGTCAATCAATATAATAAGAGTGTACAGTATGAAATAAGATTGAAATAATATGAACCAACAGTAAGATAAGACAAAATTTATAAGGCATCAACAAATAAGCGATGAACAGGGTAAACAAAGAAATATACAACTCAATACCGAAATACGAAATGAGGATCTTCCAGGATACCTAGTCCATTTTCATCAACCTTTCGAGGAGCTCCTAGGATACCGTCTTGTAGTCTATCATATGTGTTTATCCAAAGGATCTCCTGCGATACAATCCCGTAGTCCAACTACCAATGTTCAGGGGGATCTACCAGGAATCTCACTCGTAGTCCCAAAATAAAGTGCAGGAGGATCTACTAGGAATCTACACCGTAGTCCCAAAATAAAGTGGAGAGAGGGATCTACAGGGAATCTAACCCGTATCCCAAAATAAAATGCAAGGGGATCTACATGGAATCTAACCCATAGTCCCAAAGTAAACAAACAAAGGGAGGGGGGAGCTACTGGAATCCCACATCCGTAGTCCCAATGTAAATGGGCAACCACAACCAAAAGACATTCAGAAAGACGTACAAAAGACAAACAATAGTTAGTACTAGCCTAACATGCTTCATGTAATACAGTCAAGGCAACTTAAACAAGTAGGCAAGTAAAATCAGCTAACATGCTTTTCCAATCTAACACATGTTAAAATTTCAAGTAAAATTAAGCAAATACGAAAGAAACTTAGTCTCAATATCTAAAGCAAAACCTGATTTTCAAAGATTGGCTCAAGTATTCGCTCGTTACATCACATACAAGGCACTCAATTACAAAATTACATATCCTACGAGGAAAGGTCCCCCATACAAGATTAGATAAGCCACTTACCTCGAATCGGCTCCAAATTCAACTCGAAAGCACACTTTTGCCACGAGTTTCCGACTCCAAATGGCTCAAATCTATTCAATTCAATTACATATCGTAAATAACATCTCAAACAATTGACTCTAGTATTTGTTCAAAAACACGAAATTAGGTAAGATGACCAAAATGCCCGTCAGGCCAATGTCTCGGAATCGGATAAATTGTATATGTTCATAACCCTCGCACTCTCACGAGTCTAACCATATTAAGATCTCTCAAATCGAACGTCAAACACCCTCTCAAAACTCGATAATTCGGTCTATGAAGTTCTACCCATTTTTCATTAAAAATCTGAAATTAAAGCACGAGATTAAGAGGAGATTCATGGAAATTAGTCTAAATCGAGAGAGAAACACTTATCCAAGTCGCCTAGGTGAAAATCCCTTCAAAAATAGCCGAGAACCGAGTTCTAGAAATCAAAATGTGATAAAATGGTGAAACCCTCGAATTTAGGATTTAAATATTATCTGCTGAGTGATTTGTGCTATGCGATTGGGGGCAAAACAATGCGATCGCATAGGAGGAAAATATTGCTGCCAAATTTGTGGTATGCGATCGCAAGAAAATCAATGCGATCGCATAGAAGGAAAATATTGATGCCCAAATTTTTGCTATGCCATCTCTGGCAAATCAATGCGTTCGCATAGAAGAAAATACAAGATATCAGAACAACATTTCAAACATAGGGAAAAATGACCCGTAGCCCATCCAAAACACACCCGAGGCCCCCGAGACCTCAACCAAACCCATGGACATATACCATAACATCATTCAAACTTGCACCTATCCATAAACAACCTAAAACAACGCCTGAAACGCGATATAATCAATGATTTGAGCCTAAGAACTTCAAATTTCATTAAAACACGCTTTCGATCAAAACCTAACCAAACCACGTCCGAATGACCTGAAATTTTATACACACATCCCAATGACTTGACGGAACTACTGCAACTTCCAGATTTGTGTTCTGAGTCTAGGATAAAAAACTCACTATGCGACCGGAAACTTCAAAAATTTAAACTTCGGCATTTCAAGCCTACATGAGCTATGAACTACCAAAATGCATTACAAACACGCTCCGAACCCCTAAAATCACCTAAAAGATTTAACGGAATCCTCAGATTTCCATCCCGAGGTCGTCTTCACGGTGTTCCAACTATGGACCATCTTCCAACACTTATGCTCTCATTTAGGGACTAAGTATCCCAAAAACTCTCCGAAACCCAGCACCAAACGTCCTGGCAAAACCTAAATAGTAGAAACAAACATAGGGGAAGCAGTTAACGGGGGATTAAGGCGTAATATCCAAAAACCACCAGCAGGTTCGCCACACTGAGCTAGAGTGGTTTACTTACTAACGAATTGTGAAAGAGTCTCCTGAAGAGCTGGAATAGTAGTAGCAGTAGGGGTATTAGGTGTCTAAACTCCGGCTAGAGTTTTTGGTGGATCCTCTTTGGCAGATCGCACGTGTGCTTTGGCTGCACCACATGTGCGTCCTCGGCCTCTACCCCGGCCCCCGACCTCTGACAGCTCTAGCAGGGGGCACAGGTGCCTGGTCATCTCTGGTATCACGTGTCCTCACCATCTCTAAGAGAATAGAAAATAGAAGTTTAGAATTTTGATATAAAAAATCTCACAAGACAGGGAAATAAAATGAAGTAGAACTTTCGTAACAGTTACATAACCTCTAGTAGATAAGTATAGATGTCTCCGTACTAATCTGTGAGACTTTAATAAACCGATTTGTGATTCAAACTCCTATGAATCTAGAGCTCTAATATCAACTAGTTATGACCCAAGTTTTTCCTCTATGAACTATCGTGATGGCACCTAGTATCTACGACTAGGTAAGCCTAACAATTTGTGAAAAAAAGAAATAAAGATGCAAAACTAGAAATTTACGGAGAATATCAGAAAGGAAATATAAAAATGCTTCTCGGCATACACCATAATACCACTCTCAACCAATAACAACACTCCCAAATCCCGGAATCTCATGAAATCACAAGTTGTTAGATAACTACAAAGCGTTATAACTCCAGAATGTATAAAGAAAATAAATACACGAGAGCTAAAGTTAGTGGGGATAATAGAGAGGGACTTATCGGTCTACGGACGCGACAGATATATCTCGAAGTCTCTGAATGTCGCCTCAGCTCACTGATAATATAGTTGTGCCGAAGAACCTGGACTTGCATACGAAAAAAAATGTTCAAGAAAGGGGCATGAGTACACCATAATGGTACCCAGTAAATGCCAAGACTAACCTCGGTCGAGTAGTGACGAGGAAGGTCAGGGCACTACTGGTTATTGATAAAAATCAAGGTAAACAGTACAGAATACAACAATATAATTAGAATACATACAGTATATAACAAATAAAAATCATAGAAAGAATCTAACTCTGTATCTATAAATAGCAACAAGAGATCTCTGGGGATATCCTCCCGTAGTCCCAAACGTAAATGCCTAGAGGATCTCCCCAGATATCATCCTGTAGTCTGAATCATAAATGCGTAGGGGAAACTCCCGGAATACCAATCTGTAGTCCCAAAGTAAATATCCAATATAGGGAATCTACCAGGTGCTGTCCCATAGTCCCAAAAATGTGCGAAGGATCTACCGGAATGCCGATCCATAGTCCCAAAGTAAATATGCAGGGGGATCTCCCGTGATATCGATCCATAGTCCCAAAGTAAACACACAACAACCTTAGAAGAATTTATAGTTCTATTCGAGAATTTAACAGGAATTTATATTCTAACATGCTGCATAGAGTACACGTAGGCAATTAAAGCAGGTACGACAATCAATCAGATAAGCATGCTCTTCCTATACTAAGCAAGAGGCTTCAAATAAAAGTACTGCTCAATTACAAAGAAGACATAGATATGTACTTAATTAAAGCATGATATTCAACAATTAGCACATGTACGCACTCATCATCTCACGTACACGGCACTCATATAATAACAGTACCAAAGGGTATTCCCCCACACAAGGTTAGGTAAGCCACTTACCTCAAAATAGCTCAATTAACTCGAAATCACATCCTTGCCGCGAATACCCGACTCCAAATGGCCCAGATCTATTCAAGTTAATTCTATAATGTAAATATAACTTCAAGTAACTAATTTAACTAATGAATTCAAATATAACACGCGAAATTAAGAAAATATCCCAAAACATCCCCCGGGACCACGTCCAGGAATTGGATAAAATGTATAAATTCAAAACCACTGATCACTCACGAACAAACTCGAACAAAAATCACCCAAATCCGACGTAAAAATCTCACTCAAATCCCGAACATTCAATTGGGGATCTTTTCTCCCATTTAACAACTTTTCTCCCCAAATTCCTTAATGAGAAGAGGAAAACAACACTAGATTCAGGCGCTAAGATCAAAATCAAGATAGAAATTGTTACCCAATGCTTCTTCTTCAAAACCCTCGAGAAATCGCCCTCAACCTAGCTCTAAATCATTTTTCCAACTTATGAACTCAAACCCTCGATTTTCCCTTATTCTACAAAGCAATTTTTGCATATGCGAGGGCCCTACCGCACTTGCGATCATGCTTTTATGGCCTTTTATCCGCACCTAAAACTTTTCACTAAATGGAAATATGTCGCACCTGGGACCCTATTCTCGAAATGTGTCCGCTTCTGCGGTGCTTGGTCCGCATGTGCGACCAACTCCACTCTGGCCTCAGAGCGCACTTGATACCGCTTTTGCGATGCGACACCTGCGGTCCTACACCTGCAGGTGCAGTTATGACAGGTTCAGCAATTCAAATTTTTTCCTAAGTCGAAATACCTATCCATTCGACATCCGAAACACACGTAAGGACCCCCGAGACCTCAACAAAACATGCCAACCAATCCTAATACATCATACGAACTTATTTTAACCCTCAAATCGCACCAAACAATGTTAAAACCGTGAATGACCCTCCAATCCAAGCCTTATGAACTAGAAATTTCAAGAATCCTACACCCGATAATAAAACCAACCAAACCAAGTCCGATTGACCCTGAAATTTTCAAATAAGTCTTATCAACACTAAGGAGCTATTACAACTTTTGGAATCAGATGCTGACCCCAATATCAAAATATTACTGTCAAACCGGAAATATAAAAAATTTTCAAGCCCGACTCCAACACACAATCGGAACACGCCCCTAAGTCCCGAATCATCCTACTGAGCTAACGGAACCGACAGAGTTCCATACTGAGGCTGTCTTCATACTACTCCAACTATGGTCCAAATTCTAAAGCATAAGCTTTCATTAAAGGACTAATGTCCTGAAATACTTCGAAACTTAAAACGAATCCTCCCGGCAACTCATATTAGCAAAAACAAACACGAGGAAAGCAGTTAATAGAGTATCAATGCGTAATTCTTAAAGAGACCGACTGGGTCGTTACAGTTACCGTGCCATGTGATGTGACATTTTGACATATATCTCATACCAGGAAAGATCGTAAATATTCTATTATGGTTCTTTTCAGTATTCATCGTCTGACTCACTAGGTTGTGTTTGATACTTTTATCCATTATACTTTGAATTGCTTTACTATCAATATAGTGTACAGTTTATTTAAATAAGCATCTTTTTAACTAAAAGCCTCATCAGTATTTTGTCGAGGTTTGGCAAAATACTTACCAGTACATGGGATTGGTTGTATTGATACTACACTTCTGCACGTCTCATGGAGTAGAGTGGTGACGTCGGGTGTTGATTCAGAAGATGTTCGTGTAGTTGGATATATCTTCCACTTGTCCTTAGTAGTTTAGATTATTGCTAATATGTTTATGTAATCTTCAAACAAAACGTGTATTTATTTGTAACAGTTTTGAAGTTCCAAATCTTAGAAGCTCGTGATTCATACTACCTGATCTTGGTAAAATTATAAATGTTTAGTTATCTATTGTCCATCCTCTTATAATCTCAGTTGGATAGTATTTTCTGTTAGTTTGCTTATCTAGCGGGTTGAGTTAGGTATCATCACGACTTCTGATTTTTGGATCGTGACATTTATTGAGTATATTTCATTGGTTGTATTCATTGATTTTCTATTTGTATTGAGAGTGTTTTACTGTATTTCACGGTATTGATGTTTTAAATACCGATGGATACAATTAGGTTGAAACTACAAATGAATACAGTTATATTGAATGCATAACTAATTGATGAATAACATCAAAATGATAGAACTAATGATGTATTTAAAAATATTATTTTATGAACTCAAATACATTTAAATACATCTAAATACAACAATCAAAAATCACTATACAAAATAAAAAGTAGTGTATGCCTTATCATATATATATATATATGTAAATAAATCTAAATACAAGAAGAAAAAACCATTGTCCTAAAAATTAATGTATCCTTACTCGAATACATAAAAATATATCTACAATTAGGTTCATTGCATATTTTTGTTCTTCTTTCGACTTCAATGGTTGCTGATGAACATGCAAATACAGGTTCCTCTTGCGAAATTTGCAAATCGAAAGATGGCCCTTCGAAATTGAGTGTTTTAGTGGGTATTCTACAGAAAACCTAAGAAAGCTTTTATAGTATCAAAAGATGATCCTTCGAAATTGAGTGCTTTAGTGAGTATTCTGCAGAAAACCAAACAATGCTGAATATTTTAAATTAAAATATTGAAGAGAAAAGAAGAAGCTTTAACTGGTCAATAAACACTTACCGCAACTTATTCGAGAAAAAAAAATTGAAAATTAAGGGAGATAATTGTGCTGATAAAGGAGAGAGTTGGGGAGAGAAATTTTAGCAACGACGGCCATGGCAACTGCTAGGTCTCCATGTAGCCTAGAGAGAGGAGAGAGAGAAGTAAGATACCATGCAGTGATTTTGGGAGAGAATAAACTGAAAAAATAAGAGCGAAAATATTAGACAACATATTTAATGGTTGTAAAATCTAAAAGTTAGCTATAAAAAATAATAAATTTAAAAGAGTCTTTAATTACAATAAATAAAATGTAAAGCTTTGCCATAGAATATAAAATTTCCATTAAAAAATAATAGCCAAACTTACTTGAATAAAACAGTAGTCACAAAGAAGCATGATAAAAATTCGATGTTATAATATTTATTGACTTGTTATATATAGTAGAGTTTTTTTCTTTATAATATATAGGTGCATAATCAACGTACATGTTATATATTACAAACAAAGTGAAAATTAAGATAGCATGAGTAATATTTACTTAAAGCTTTAGGCTAATGCTGCAGAGCAAATTTTTAGGGCTTTACCATTCTTAGATAAGACTTTGCCTATTTGCATGAAGAAATAAAAATGTTGGTGTCCCATATACTATTGAAAATTTTAAGAATAACATATACACTTGATGTCAACCAAATTTACCTTAACGTCTCTATTTCTTGCTCTTGCCCATGCAATACACGCTGCTTCCAAAAAAAAAAAAAACTCTCAATACTATTGATCAAATTCAACGAAACATTGTCTTGGGCACTACTCCTTCACCTTGTTAATTGGAAGACTGTGACAAAGCCAAAAAATCTAGGAGGACTAGGCATGAAAGATGCCCTCACAAAAAATAAAGTTTTATTAAGTAGTCTCTCTTGGAGACTATTCAATAAACTCTCCTCTCCCTGGGCAAATTTCCTAGCCCATAAATACTGCAATAAAATGACCAAGCACACCTCCTTCACTTGGAAGAGTATTGTTACAAGCTGGGAAGTTTGCTATAAAGGAATCCAATGGCTCCCGAGCAAAAACTCCAATGTGAATAGTTTGACTACCAAATGGGTCCCCCAAGTCCCCCCCCCCCCCCCTTAATACTATTATTGAAGGACACCCTCAACATAACTGATGCTAACCTTCCTATAAGAAATCTTTACCACAATGATACTTGGAACTTTCAGGGAATCTCCTTTTCCATTCCGCCCACCATAATGGATAAAATCAACTCTATTCCTCTTTCCCTCTAGAGTATAAATAAATACATTTGGAGCCTAAGTCATAATGGAATCTTCACCTCGAAATCTTGCTACAACATGCTAATTCAAAAGACTAAAACAAAATTGATTTTGAGTGGACTTGGAAACTCCCTTTCCCAAATAACATAAGGTATTTTCTATGGCAAGTTAATCATAACAAAATTCCGTGTCACTCTTATTTTCATCATATTAGAATCAACATAAATCCATATTATCCCAGTTGCAAAAACCAAGATGAAACAATAACCCATATTTTCAACTCTTGCCCCATAGTATCAACATTATGTACCAATCTCAACAATAATATCTCTAACTTCACTGTGGACCCTCATTGACTGTCTAAGCTAAGAGATATTAACCTCATCCCTCATAAAATTCCTTGAAAAAATCTCCTCTTTTTCCTCCTATGGGGAATCTGGATAACAAGAAACAAGAACAATATTAACAACACCATTTCCATGCCCGGATAAAGGACATTCTCATGTTTGCCAATGAATTATTTTACCTCAACCCTACTACCACATTCCATGTGGATAGAATAAACTTAAATATTAAATGGTTCCTCCCCCCTAACACGGCTGGTACAAACTTAATACGGATGGGGCCTTCAAAAAAGAGGGTAACAAAGCTGGTATTGGAGGAGTTTTTTGAAACTGCAAAGGAAAATGGGTCTTGGGTTTCCAAAAAAGGTTCAAGAATATGTTTCCTCTCCACATAGAAATTAAATCTATACATGATGGCTTGAAAATTTTAATCCATTTTAAACTATTTTCACTGAAAATAGAAATAGACTCATCTGAGGATCTTTATGCCCTCAAGAATGATCATACTACTCTTGCTAACACTGTTCATGCATGCAGGTTATTGATGCTCCAGTAGAAAGACCTGTTCTTGAGGCATAACTTCACAGAAGGTAATCAAGTGGCCATCTTCTGGCAACAAATGTGAAAAATGACTCTTTTTGTCAAGCATGCAAACAAACCCCAAAACTACTCCCAAGTCCACCTCATTTTGTCAGCTTTCAACTTGCAAAGGACTTGGATATAACTTACTCTACTAAAAAGTCATTAGACATATCAAGTTATAATAGACTTACTCTCCTAGGCAACAAAAATATAACTAGTACTGACCCACCTTGCAGTGATAAGAAGCAGCTTCCTACGCTATGTACTATGAAAACCCTTTAGTATTTCTATAATATAACAATCCCTAGCATAAAAAAGCGGTATTGTGTCTTGTACTTGTCAAGATGACAAAATAAGTAAAACAAAAAATGTATTGAGTTATGCAAATATAATAGTTTTCACCTGTAAAAGTTTTTAAAAGGTATAAGAAAAATTTGAAATCAATACAATTTTAACATTTAATATTACAGAAAGTAAATCAAAATACACACCAACTTTGCTCAATGAGTACTGCATATTTGCTAATTGTCGTCTCGCCCCAAAGTTCTTGCATACCTTTTTGAACATAATAGCTGTCCCACGTTTTATGTTGGTACTATATAACAATAGCTGTAATAATTGGCATGTTTTTCCTTTAAAGATCAGGATTTGACAAACTTATCATTTTAGGAATGTCAACCAAATGATTCTAATGGACCATATAAGCTTGTGAGAGTGAATTTGATGCACAAAAACAAACTTGCATTTTGAATAAGTATTACAAGTGCCTTAAAATCACAAGTTTCTGAAACATATGCTTATCGAACATATTTAGCACATGCTGAACCACAAATAACTGATATTCACCAAGAGTCTTTGGAGGACTAAAGAAGTTTACGAGCATTTTCACTTCACTCAAATGTTTACGAGCATTAGTAGCATTATATGATATATTATAACTTATGTGAATCTTCAGTTTTGATTTTCAGGTTATTCAAAATCGATTTGAAAGTATAAATTTTATTGTTGAAGGTTTAAGTTGAAAGAGTAGATTAAGTTTGACTTTTTGTGGATGTGATCCAGGAATGGAGTTTTAATGATTCTGTTAGGTCCAGATGGCGATTTTGGACTGGGTCATATGCTCAGATTTGCATTTAGATGTTTCTTGATTGTTTCGGCACAAATTGGTGAAAATTAAAAAAGTTAAAGGTTTGGAAAGTTCGCAAGTTTGACCGTGAGTCGACTTTGTAGATATCGGGCCTGGATTGTGATTCTGAGAATTGGAATAGCTTTCTAATATCATTTGGGACTTGTGTGATAAATTTTGTTTTATTCCGGGTTGGTTTGCTATTTTTCGGCACGAGTGATGGAAGTTTAAAAGTTCAAAGTTCATCAAGTTTGAGTATAGGTGAGATTTGTTTTTTATTTGATGTTGTTATGTATGTTTTGAAGCCTCTAGTAGGTACATATTATGTTGTGGGACTTATGGTATATTTTGATGGGGCCTCGAGGGGTTCGAGGGGATCGACTGAGTTTCGGACATGTTTCAGACTATTTTGGACCATGTTGTTATTGCTAGTTTTTTGGTATTTCAGCTGTGGTTCGCGATCGTGGATGGAGAAACGCGTTCGCAAAAGGTATTTTTAGTGCAGTAGTTTATTTTTTTGCATTCACGTTTCCTTGGACGCATTCGCAATGGCTTGATATAGTGTTCTTCACGTTCATATATGAAGCATCAGGTTCATGTAGTGTTGAGGTTTGGCAACTAGAGTTGGGGGAATCCTTCATCGCGGTCGCGTAACGCAGTCTTGTTTACGAAGCATTAGCAATAGTGGTTATCGCTGATTGCTGCCTACTCCGCAATACTAAAAGTAGGAAGAGAGGGTCGCAATAGCTTTTACCCGATTTGTTGTTCGGGATCGATTTCCATAGGGAGATAGGAAGGAAGTCGAGTATCTATGTAGAGTTGAATTGGGTATTTGTTCCAAATTTCACTTCCAAACATTTTTGGCTTTTTGTTTTAACAATCTACTATTATTAACTACTAATTATGATACAACAAGATTATGCTAAACAATGATTTCTAAGGGTTGTATCTAATGGATAGAAAGGCACTAGGGTAGTGACTTTCACCTACGTGGTTAATTGACGGGTAATTGCTTCTAAGGTACACTTGACATAATTGGGGAAATATGCTATAACTGTTGCATGATTTTATCACTCTCACACCTCTCGGTAGAGAGAGTGATTTTGCCCAATTGACTTTCTCAAGACCAAATGGGTAGGCAAATTAGCTCAAACAACTAGGGTTCAAGTCGAATAATTACTTTCTCGAGGTTTAACCCTTTAATTGGGACTATCAATTCTCTTGAGTCCATCCCAATTCTTTATAACGTCAATTTTGGAAACTTATGCTCTCCTTCTCAAGAAGAGCCAAGTCATCTTAGCACAAACCAGTATCTACAACCACTAAATCATAAATTAAAAAAATAAAATTGACCCAAATAACAAACACCCATAGTCAATCTAGCCCTATATTTCAACACCCATCAAGTACCCATACTAGGGTTGAGCCACAACCCTAGCTAATTGGTTTAGCTACTCATGCTTCAAGATAAAAACAAAGAAATAGATGAAAGATAAAAACATATTTATTAAACACTAAAGGAAATACAAAGATTCTATCGTTAGAATGAAGTTAAAATTCCCAAAATGGCTACTAAATATCTTCTCACGAGCGCAGCTCAAGTTTGGAAATAGTTGATATCCTAATAATGAAAAAAGGTTCTATTTATATTAAAGCTGGAAAAACTGAACAAAAATACCTCTGCAGGGTCAGTGAGGACCATATAAAATGGTTTGCGGCTGCACTAGGCTCTTGACTCTGAAAAATAAACTCTCTGAACTCAGGATCTGCGGATTGCACATAATGGATTGCAGCCACGAAGGCATCTAGAAGGATCCACAAAAACACGACCATGGACCTCATAGGCTTAAAGCTACGCAATTGACATCTCTATGAAGTATGCTTCCGCTGGCTCATTAAAATGATAGTGCGACCGCGATTTTTTTAGTGCGGACCGCACAATTTGTACTGCGGTCATACTGCTTTGATGCCTTAAGTTCCAGGTCTCTGAATCTCTCTAGTGCAGGCTGCACAAAGTGTAGTGCGCGGCACTAGGCCTGTTTGTCCTGAGTTGTCTTGTCATTGGTACTTGTGCAGATTTCACTCCTTTTGAGCCGATCTTTGACATCTTGTCACTTTGTTGATCAAATCTGCATTCAAACAAAAATTATGTTCCTTTTACCACTTTGTTGCCATCCTCGTCTCTCCTCCCAAACTTATAATTTTTCCATGTGCTCAAGGAAAGACCGGGTGCAAAGAGAGGGTATCTTTTAGAATGGGTATAGGCTTGTATCATGGTTCTTGAAAGAAAAAGGTCTATGACTCAAAAGAGTTAACTAGGGATGATATCATTGGTAGGATATGGAATTTTTTCAAACTATCAATTGGATCTAGGTGAGCCTATACATGTCTCAAGTTAAATTCACTCAGGATTTCGCCTAAGCAAACATTCAATGCAAGTTCTTGACCAATGACTTGGGACTTAAACTCGCAATTCAATTTCTCACCATACAAGCTAAAGGATCTCTAAAGACATGATGTCGGGGGCCCACAATGACCTTAGATACAATTTGAGCACACAATGGTCCCGAAAAACCACTTGATGATTATCGGTCAACAAAAGAGTCTCAAGGTCAGAACTTTCACCATCCTTAAGACAATATTTTGTCTTTGACCGTGGGATCAAAGTCAAATGTGCTAGGCACAAGTGAAGCTATGCTTGGGTTACCCTTAACTACAAACTACTAAAAATAAAAACAAAAAAAGGACTCAAACGCTTAAGAAGATTGTCTCGCTATCTATCATTGGGAAGAGCCGTCCGGTTCACACAACATTCCACCTTTGGAAAGAACCGTGATATTTGAGAAAACCAAAGGCTTATTGAAAGCGTCCAAAACAAAATAAAAGCTATGAACATAAATAAGAAGCTAGAAATGAATTTTTTTTGCAAAAATAGAAAGAAAGTATAATAGGGGATTTTATTTTACAACGGGGATGAATATATACAATGATGTAAATTTATATACAGACCCATAGAAAGATAAAGATAATGCAATAAAAGTAGCTAAATATCAAATTATATGCAGAACAAAGATGAAAATCAAGAAAGCATAAAATGTAACAATATATACAATAATCCAAAAATGTAGGGCGCACCCCCTCAAATAAAAGCTGGCATTGTCCCCAATGCCAACTAGTCAATTAAGAACCAAAAAATAATGAAAAAAGGATGTGAAGACTCCCTAAGCCCTGTCGGTCTGCATAAGATCATGGATGGTCCCTGGGTTCTCTGTGTGCTTGGGAATCTCAGACTAGTTCCTGGTGTCTTGCAGCACAGCTCTTGGGACCTGGACCTGGAGCTAGACATGTGCTGGATCTAGTACACCTTGTGGCTGACTGAAGGAAGTCACCGCTAGATCCGCTAATTGGATAATGGCATCATCTGCTCTCGGGATCTTCCACCTCTTCAGAGGCCAGTGTGACTGCTTTGGTTGTGGTTCAGCTGTTGGAACTGGGTCCTCAAATTATAGATATAAAGGCCACTGGTCTGCCTTCAACTTGTTAACATCCGCCCGAAGCTCCTTCACAAACTCGTTGGAGGCCCATGATTTTTGCAACTTCTTGTGTTCCTTAGCAAGCTCCTTGAGAGCCTTGCTATATGAATCAACTAACTTTGCCAAAGCATCCTGAGTAGTGAGGATTTTCTGCTGGTTCTCAAGAATCTCTTTCAAAGCATCCTCAATGGATTGTGGGACCTATGCTGGCTGAGGTGCTGACTGAGCTGTAACAGTAATGGTCAAGGTGGACAACTTGGATGGAGCAGTATACATCCAATTGTTGACACTCTGAAGCGTCTGACTCAGTCGGTGGGCAGTGATAGGATGGGCACGGGAAGATGGAATCTCCATGCCTACTGATGTGGAAGGTGCAGGAGGAATGGCTGAAGATGTGGATGGTCCGGGAGGCATCTCAGCAGAGATTGAGACAGGCTCAGTAGGGGCCTCTACCGCAACTGGCTCTTCAGACTAGCTTGTTGTGGTAGGAGTAGGTGCTTTGCAGCTCTTGTTCTTTGGATTCTCAGTCCCCTTCATGCTGTACCAGGAGAACGGTGTTGTCGCCTTGATCTTGATGTGGCCTCTTGTCCACTTGTGTGTCTCAGAAGTACATAGTAAGGGTGTTGGGAAAAAGATAGTTCTGGTTGCTCTCGGCACCCACTATAGAGATGATATGGGAAATCACATTCCCCACGTTGATGGGGTACCCTGCCATGATGGACGCGAACAAAATAGCCCGGTGTAGAGGAAGGTTCTGGTCATAAGTAGTAGGATCCAACCTGCGAGCATGTGATTGTTTCCCTATATGAATCATTCCCATAAATTCAAAATAAATAATTTCCCTTGTTTAATTGCAATTTTTAATTTTTCGTGGCATTTTCTGTTAACGGCTTGCCTTTGTTTGTGCATATTTATTTTATCTTAATTAATAGAAAATACAAATATTGTGGCATGTGCATTTAGGATCCGATCTTGCATTTTGAGAATTAATTAGTAATTGGTTCATTTTATGAAAAAGGAAAATAAAAAATGGTTTAATTTGCACCTTTAATTTTAACTTTGATTTTAAGTGATTTTTCTTTCAATTTGTTTTAATTGTTTGTGATAATCAGTATTTAGGATTAATTAGCATTTTGGTAGGTTAATTTAACTTTATAATAAATTAGATTTTATTTTAATTTAAAAAGAAAAGGAGTTTTTTTATTTTTTTTAAAAAGAAGAAAAGAAAAAGAAACTAAAAGAACGTGTTATTTAATAAGGGACCCAATTTGGGCCAACCCATCAAAATCCAGCCAAATTCCATCCATTACCCACCCAAATACCCCTGATCTGGCCAAAACCCGCCCCGACCCAGCCCATCCTCATCAGTTCCTTTGGTCAATCCTGGCCGTCGAGGATTTATAATCTAAAGACTAGGAACTCGGGGTTTCTTCGTGTATAATGGTCCGAATGGCCCTTACTCCCAAGTCCCGTCTCAAACACCATCTCATAGAAACCCTAACGCCGCCGGCCAAAATTCGCCTCTGCCTGCGGCAGTGTTCCAAATCATGCCAAATTAACACTATCCATGCATCTCGACACCCTCTATTCAACCATCCAGCTCTCGTCTTTCGAATCCCTCAAAAACGTGTCAAATATTCAAAGGAGTGACCGCCGGATTCGCTGTGTCCGACAGCACAGCTTCAAAATTGCCTCAAAATCACACCAAACAATCCTCATGCCTCCCACGTCCCAAATCTGTTGGTATCTTCCTTCGAATGCGTCCAGGACTCTGCAAATTTTGGATCCAAAGTTTGAAGCCTTAGGAGTCAAACTGAACAGGTGCATGCAGTGATTAGTTGACAAGCTTTGGGTCGACTTAGAGTATTAAGGTTGATTTCGAGCCTAGCCGGTGAGTCCTAACCTGGTTTTATCTTCCTTAACCTCTGATAATTAGTTTGTTTAATTTTCTATTTTTTTTACTTTGGTCACTTCAAATGGCCTGCTCATTCGAGTTAGGTCAAGCACTGATCTTCCTTTACCTCGTGTGTTCAAACATTTGAAACTAGGTTTAGCTCAATTACATGGTTCAATTGTCTCTCTCATATGAAGGACTCAATTATGTTGTTTAATCTCTTAGGCTTTAATAATAATAAGTTTTGAATGCCATTAGAAATCAATTGTAGTTTAATTGTAAGAATACAAGAGTTTCATGCCGTTTGATTGATTTTCGACTATTAGCTATTAGCTTTGTAGGTTCTAAAAATTAGTAAATATTTCTAGGGTCGTATTTGAATAAATAAAACTTAAGGGAGGGGCCTAAGGGTCACATACAGTTTGTTTAAGTAATAACAAAGGTATATGAGGGTAATCTAGGTATTTGGGGTGGGGAATCTTTTCTCCAACTGCTTTGGAAGCTGCTAGGAGGGGGTATGACAGTAAATTGAAGGTCTAAACTCAAATGCAAACTCAAAAATCTGAGATGCTCTACTTTGTTGCATATAAAGACATCATTCCTTGCCTTTCAAGGAAGATTTGCAAGGGCTGGGAATCCAGAAAATATTAAAGGTTGTATAAATTTCACTGTTTCGTTAGAGAATTATGTGATTCTAAAGGTTCTGACTTCTGAAATAGTTCCGGGATTAGTAGGGGTTTTAACGAGTTGAATTTTGATTGGTATTCAAAAGTTTGGGTCAGGTTTTTGTTGGATTTCTAATTATTGGGCTTCACCTGACACTATTGCTGATTCAGATTTGGTTTAAAATTGGTTTTTCCTTGGTTATTTCTACGCTGATTTGGCTGTTGAATGTTGTTCCTGTTGTTGTTTACTGCTGAATTTGATCCCCTTCTATTCTATTTCAAGGTATATTTTGAACTATTATTAATCAATGTTGTGTTATAAGTTTGAACCGGATTGAATCTATCTTAAGATCCAATTACACGAGTGTGAATTCAAGTGGATGTACTAGCCCCAGTTGTAATATGATAGATTCTATTACGTTAAGTTTTTGGTTTACCATGTCCATAGTGACTTAACTTTCATGTATTGGTTTATTTTCTTATGCTCTATGGTTCAAATGTGCTGATCCATTAGAATAGATTTATGGATGCTAGGTCCTGTAATATTAAATAAAATTTCGTATGCAAATAGACTTTTAAGCATGTTATAAGGACTGACTGCCTGAGTATCATAGTTTGTTTGTTTTTTTCTATAGTTTGGAGTTAGGATTTGGGTATGAAGAAGTTTTTGTATCGATTTCTGGTATAGCATGTTTTGAATATGGATTCTCGAAATTGTGATTTAATTAATTCTTGCATGCTTATATTTGTTTAAGTCAAACTTGAAGTTAGTTTGTTCTTTGGCGGTCATTGCTGTT